>OX940898.1:24879714-26195216 GCA_954871355.1 Cabera pusaria | reverse complement strand
ATGTTTGAAGAATGAAAAAGGGGCTTATTTGGAGAAATGTGACAAAGTTCATACAACACATCTAGCCAATATTGTTTGCAGTGGCAGACGGAAAACATATCAGTTTGTCTATGAGGAGGCTGAGGTAGCTAAATTTCTGTGTGCTGTAAACCTACTGACAGGTCGAACCATGCTTTTTCATCCAAGCTTATTTCTCTAGCTATGTGATGCTTGCACAGACATCAGTAGTTGCAGGAAACAGAATATTCAACCAACATGTTATTCAAACACTTGTTGGGTCAACAAAGTTGAGAAATTCAGGCAGCAGGAGACCTAGCTTCAAATGTCCACAAGGGTTATCTGTAGTTATGTTGTGAGGACTGAGGATACTTTATCATGCAGTCAAAACTATGGGACAAGGCCGGAATTTTGTTAAAAAGCTTGCCATCAGTGTAGGAGACTTCAGCTCGCTTCATGAGTGACTCGTGGCTAGTGGGCGGCGCGGGTGGCGGCCAGAAGGGCTGGCGGCCGCGGTCACACGACCCCGACTCCATACCCTCCACCGCTTCCGACATGAGCCGCAGGTTGCGAGCCCATGCCACCTTCACCTCGTCCGCGCGCTTGAACCGCTACAAATAAAAAATCCTTCAACATTCTATTCTAACAAAAGACAAAGGAAAACACGAATAGTGGTTGCAGCCGCACCTTCACTTGCCGCAATCTCATGTATTCTGATTTCACACGCTTTTTCCATTCTGCCGACACTTTGGACTTACTCATGGACGAAAGTATTAAACACTATCGAATAATGATATCGATAAAATAGGCTTTTTTATTAAAAAATTAAAGCAAGCAACGAAGCAATATCAAAAAAGCCGACAGCCATAGGTACAAGTTTGTACGTAGTATTATTATCTTTTCTATGCCATAGGGTAACTTTTTATACTGGGCCACAGATTACTTTATGTGTCAGAGAATGTGATGTGACCTAGGATGATGGATTATAATGGATGGCGTCAAAACTTTGGCAGCATGTCCATTTTCTGTTTGTGTGAGTGTCTAGAACTGCTAGATTGTGCCTGAGTAGGGAAGTGATCACTAGTGCAGAACATATCGATTAAAAGGTGAAAAATGTATAAAACTAAAACTTATGTAAAAAGAAAACAATTTATGTGATAAAAATAATAAGTACTTTATTGCACTTATGGACATTAGTTATAGTTATAAAAATGCTACTAAGTACTTAAATAGTTTCCTTACTTAGTACTTAACTGTAATTAGTCAACTTTAATCTATATTACCCTTGTCTGAAATACAAATCTTAAATGTTTTAGAAAACTGTGATACACGTGTCTCATAATTTTAATTAAAGAGTAGGTGTACCAATTTCCGAGACAATTGACCCATAGAATAAAAAAAATCATAGAAAGTTCAACCCCCATTTCACCCTCTTAGGAATAAAATTTTGTAAACCCTTTTCCTGGTGGATAAAACTTTTACAACCATTACAAAAAAACACACCCTCCAAATTTCATGTGTGTAGGTGTAGCAGTACCAGTGGTCACTTTAGGCTGCGTTTGATATATTAGTACGACAAACACGTGAGGGATTATTTTTGAAGGACTGTGATACACGTGTCTTATGATTGAATTTGATGAGTATATGTACAAACTTTCGAGTCAATGGACCCAGTGACCAAAAAGTTTCATAGGAAGATCAACCCTCTATTTTACCCTCTCAGGGGAAAAATTTCAAACCCTTTCTTGGTGAAAACCTACACTTCACAAAGAACACACCCACTTAAACAAAAAAATAATATTCCATATCGGTTAAGATTTGACGGAGTTCTGTGGTAAAAACGTTAAAAAAAATACAAGGAGGAGGTTCTCAATTAGCCTGTATATACTTTTTTTCAATTGAGAACCTCATCTTTTTTTGTGAAGTCAGTTAAAAATACAGGCGAACTGAGAACCTCATATTTTTTTTGTGAAGTAGGTTAAAAATGTTTAAGCTTCGTTCTATTCGAGGCCCTACGCTAACCGTTCCATCCTTAATAAAATCATCATATTATAAATCAACTAGCTGGGCCCCTCGGCTTATCCCGCGTTTAATGACAGCGGCAACATGCGCGTGGGCTGTGGGCTATTTCATTGGCTTCAATTTCGTTTTCCCGGTACTCTATTTGTTTTTTCTAAAATAAAAGTAGCCTAGGTAACTTGATAGTTACACTTTTAACATCAGCTATCTGCCAGTGAAAGTCCCGTTATAATCAGTCCAGCCATTTCAAAGATAAGCCGAAACAAACAGACAGACAGACAAACATTTGAGTAGTACCGTATATATATATATATATATTTATATATATACCGTATATACCGTTTAGTAAGTACCGTGTATACTTTCATATGCATTTAGTGAAAAGCTGTTATTTTGGAATTACAAACAGACACTTCAATTTTATTTCTCTGAATATTTTTAGTGTTAAATTTATAGTTATCGTTTATATATTTAATGTTTTAAATTTAATCCTAATCCTAACTAATATTATAAATGCGAAAGTAACTCTGTCTGTCTATCTGTCTGTGTCACTTTCACGCCAAAACCACTGAACTGATTTAAATGAAATTTGGTACCCAGATAGTCTTGACGGAGAGGGGGAGAGGAGATTAGCCCAGCGTGGTCCGGTGCGGTGTAGGTGGGATAAGCATGTGTCTTATTTGTAAAATAAGTAGCCTAAATAATTAACAATGCTACCCAGAGACACTACCACGCGGACGAAGTCGCGGGCACAGCTAGTGTTATATATTCCTTTTTATAAGGGTATCGACTATATTTATCGACAAAGTTTTGCACAGTTCTCGTACATCACTAGCCGGGCGGCGTAAAAGAATGATTGTTATTTACATAAATTAAAGCTTTAAAATGATAACCATTTACCACCACGGTAGTTATATGACAAAAAAGATGTATATTGTGTAAGCAAATTAAATATTTTGATTTAAAAATTGGTTATTTATGATAATAAATGCCCACAAAGACTTACATGTGAAATGATAATTCTGGATCTTTTACGCCTCCTTTAGTTGTTCTAGATGGACAAAACACAGCACAACACGACATTATTTAAATATGTAACAGGGTTTCAGTCTTTGTAGGTATGTTTCTATTTAATTTTTAATTTATAAATATAAAGCGTCGCTTTATTATGGCCTGCTAGCTGGTCAAAAATGGACATGATCACCCATGCGCGAGGTTGTCAAATTGATATTAGTTTTCTCGTTTACTCTTATCTCGCGACCCCTGTAATAGAAAGGGTAGGACAATGTGTTGATAGAATGAAAGTCGATGTGACAACGTCACATGGCTGACATGGCGCCATCCATTATAATCCATCATCCTAGGATGTGACAGACACCACTGACCACAAGCCAATAGCCACAGATCAAAGAGATGGACAGACAACAGACAGCAGACAACCCCCCTCTGTAGTCTGTGGAGACATTATAATTACAGTGCCACAAGTATAACTTGGCGGTGGTGGTTTTTGGAACTAATTCTGTTAATTGAAACTGTGAGTTTGACGTTTGAGAGATTACCGCGACATTATTGTTGATAAATCTGCTACATTAAAATAGTTCAATAATGCCAAAGTAATTAAAAGTGGTTTAAGAGAAAACTGTTATAAAAGTACAAAGTAAAAGCACAGTGGCGCACAGGCACGCCAAGTTATACTTACCGGACTGTAAGGGCCATTTCACGATCCATCCCGGCTGTACGTCAGCTTAAAGGGCCTTATTCACGATCCATTCCGGCTGTACGACATCTCAAGGACATGCACCCGTATCACGAAAACCATTGAATGAACGAAATGACGGGGACGGAGCTATACAGCCTACATAGCTGCGTCCCCGTCATTTCGTTCATTTCGTTCATTCAATGGGTTTCGTGATCAGGGGTCAGCACGATGCACGATGCAAAAGTACCGTGAATAGACTTAACGTACGTCGATAATTATTATTAATTGTTCGCTGGACTTGCACGACCGATTTCGCATCCAGCGAGCACCCCCACAACCGCGAGCGTCGTGCAGATGGACAGTGAATGACGCGGACGTACGTCAGAGCAGTGCAGCATCGTGCGGCTCGATGGTGTATAGACTTGCTGTACAGCAGATTTATATTATACGTATGATATACATTTATAATCAGGGCGAGCGAAGCGAGCCCTAACACTATCCCACAACCTGAGCACTTTTGTGGTGCACTTTACTGAAAAAATATCACGCCTATTGATTTGTGCTTTAACATAGTAATTTAAATTCACATGCAGATGTGTTATCAGTAAAAAAAAAGTATAATTTTATTAACATTAAAAATAGCCGGCCAAGTGCGTGTCGGGCCACGCGCAGTGTACGGTTCCGTAGTAGCCTGTTATTCAATGCAAGTCTTTACCCGTTATAAACAAGCAACTAGGTACTTCGTCTTTGCACTTTAAAGGATTCTACACTTTAGAGGATATTCTAAGGATTATTTATTGGGTACAAATTATCCAACACCCAAGTTCAACGACTATTACTGCTAAACTGATAAAGTTATTTTAACCGCTACCTTTAAAGTTCATGAAATGCACTATTATCACGATTTTTTCCAGATTTTACAAGCCAGTAGTTTAGCTTTTCGGGGGGGGGGGGGGGGGGAAGGAAATGAAATATATTTATTCACAATAAATAGAGTGCAATACAGATGACAATTAAAGCAACGAAGTTCTTCTATTTAACTCATAGGTACATGAGTATGTGAATTTAAATGAAAGGCAAGATTAATTATGATTATTATGTGAAAAAATTATTGTACAATGTCACAGAAAATAGCATTATATTTTACAATTTCGAATAGATTACCGGTCAAATATTTCGTTTACAGAATAAAACATTTTTGAGGGGAGGACCATTAGAAGATCAAAGAATTAACTTTGCTGCGAACATAATGTTTGGTTTCTAACGCCATCTGTTGGAAATCTAAAGAATTTACATCTGTCATCCAAATGATGTATGGTATCAGTGTATCATTTAGGGAAGATAATATCAGCCATTTGGGCAGATTTAGGACCTACATTTTAACTATGGCAGATTTTTTTTTATATCTTCTAGGCTAGCGTTTGACCACCATCTCGCCTTTTGTTAAGTGATGATGCGAATTACGCTGACGATTCTAAAAAAAAACAACAATTGAGTTACAGATCTCAAACTTTCAGAAAATAAATATGTTATTCAAAGTCAAAGTCAAAGTCAAAGCATTTATTCAGTTTATGGGCAAATTAAAAATTTGCACTTACACACGTCAAATAACATTAAATAGATCATATTCAACAAAAAATATAGATATAACAGAAACATAACGCTTTGAATTTACAAAAAAAAAACAAAGGTATTGAGCCATTCAGCTTTCATCTAGACGTCGAACGTCACACTTAAAACACATGTTTAATTCCCCTTATTAATGTAGGGTTGCCAACCGTACCATTACGTGCACCCGCAACCCAGTGCATGTTTCAGTACTTCAGACAATTTTTATCCAAAAAATTGTGAAATAATGAAACATAATAGATAAATAAAACGCAGACTAATTGCAGTACAAATCATGTTCCGAATGGAACTGATTGTCCGACTATCAGCCGCATAATACCGTCGTAACAGGCAACCCTAGATCTGCAAACAAAAGATGAAAACTGATTGACTGTTGAATCTACTGGTGTTTCGGAAGTACTCCCATCAGAGAAGAAACACCAAGAAACTCTATGGGGCTTGTCAGTTATTTTAATTCATTTTTTTAAATTCATATTAAATAAATGTTTAATGTACAATAAGTAATTCTATTATCATACAATTTATATTATATCTTGGAGCTTGGGGCATTCAGGCCAAGCATTTTTGTCATTCATATAGTCATTTATTGTATAGTACGATTTCTTCATTAAATTGGATTTTACAAAGGTTTTAAATCTGCTTATAGACAGTTGATCAATATCTTTAGGAAGTTTATTATAAAATCGTATACAGTTCCCCAGAAAAGAACCACTAACTTTCCACAACCTGAATTGAGGTAGAATTAATCTATTTTTGTGTCTTGTATTGAAATTATGTACATCGGACCTCTTATCATACTCATTCAAATTTTTGCGTACATACATAATATTTTCATATATATATTGACATGCCACTGTGAGAATTTTAATCTCCTTAAATTTTTCACGAAGTGAGTCTCGCGACTTCATGGTATATATAGATCGAATAGCTCTTTTTTTATTAGTACTTACATGTCGTATAAATATCAATCAAATATCTTTTGGGGGCAGATTTTCTTAGTTTATACCACGAGGGCCTTTGTAAAAGTTTGAATGAGAAGGTAATCTTTATTTTTATGGTTTCGTACTTCAAAAAGTAAAAAAGGAACCTTTATAAGATCAGTTTCTTGTCCGTCTGTCACCACCGATTTTCTCAGGAGCGGGTGATCCTAGCAAGTTGAAATTTATACCAGATACTGAAATCTATAGTCCCTATTATTTATGTAAAAATCAAGGTCCTGAGTGAACACAATAAAAAGATATCGGCAAATTTAGATTTTCGCGAAAACTGGTAAGTACCAAAATTTACCTTCATTTTCAACTTTTTTTATTTTTCGGATTTTTTCCTTCACTTGCACTGTAAGACCTTACTTTTAACCAAAATTGACAATTCTAGGTCAACCGGAAGTACCCTATAGGTTTTGGGTCGAAAACCTGTAGGGTACTTCCCTTTGACCTAGAATCATGAAATTAGGCAAGAAGCCAGTTCTCATAGCACAAATAAAGGAAAAATAAAAAAGTTGAAAATCAAAGGGTGTCCCCATACATACATAGTTCACTCCAATCAAGATAGGCCTCTGAGTTATATGAGCGCTCATACAATTTAGAGGTCTAGCTTAATTGATACACACCAACGTTGGTACGGAAGTTTCGGTAGGCGAGTCCAACTCGACTTGGCCGGTTTTATATTCCTTATTTTATGCCATAATAATATGATGGCAAATTTTATGCATTTGTTGGAGTAGTTGGTGTTTTGGCAAATGTTTTGCCAGTGTCTGTACGCAAAACTCTGTACCTACAGCGCGAAATGGGAAGTCTGGTTCTACACGTTCAGCGGGTAATTGACCCATGATTTGAGTCATTGTCTTCCCTCTGAAACGACGACAAATGAAGCATTCGTGATATACTCGTCTGGCTACATTACGGCCACCGATAGGCCAGTAGCGTTCGCGTACTGAGGCAAGCATTTGTTGAGGACCAGCGTGGAAAAGTCTGCTGTGTTCGTGCTGAAAGATCAATTTGGTTAAACGATTGTCGGATTTTAAAACGATTGGGTGTCTCTTGTCGTAAGGATAAAATGATGTGTCAATCCGTCCACCGACTCTAAGAATGCCCGTAGAGTCTAAAAATGGATTAAGAGAAGTAAGAGCGACTTGAGATTTCAGTGATTTGTCTTTTGATAAAAGCTCTATCTCCTTTGAGAACGACTCTCGTTGTGACATTTTAATGAGGTGGGTCATGGCGTTTTGTCTTTCATCGGTCGATAAGGGACCGGCTAGTTTAGATGAAGGGTTTCTGGAGTTGTGTATAAAACGTAGCACTCTCGCTAGTACATTTTTAACAAAGGATAGGCTAGAATAGTTATCGAGCACTATACATTTTTCATCGCATGTAAGTGCAGTCTCCCCGACGAAAGCGGGCTGCGCTTTCATTTCAGGTAAGTCTACTGCAAACGATGGTTCTACCGGCCACAATTCTTCGGGCTGCATGAGAAAGAAAGGTCCATGCCACCACAAAGGATTGTGCACCTGACTGGGATCAACACCGCGACTGACTACCCCTCCTCTCCAGGCTGACCCTGCTAAAATAGAGGCTATTGTAAATTATAAGACGCCTTGCAATCGTAAGGAGGTTCGTCGATTCCTAGGTACGGCGTCATGGTATCGTAGGTTTATTCGAAATTTTAGTTCTCTTGCTGCGCCACTGAATAAACTTACTTCACAAGGCAAGAAAGCTCCTGCGTTCTCTTGGACCCCAGAAGCTGAATCTGCCTTTCTAAAACTAAAAGAATGTCTCGTATCTGCACCCGTATTAACCTGCCCAGATTACTCTAAACCATTCGAAGTTCACACAGATGCGAGTGACTTTGGTGTTGGTGCAGTACTCACTCAAACTTTGGATGGTGAAGAGAAGGTTATTGCGTATATGAGTAAATCTCTAACTAACCAAGAACGCAACTACAGTGCGACTGAGAGAGAGGCGTTAGCAGTACTAACCGCTATTGAACATTGGCGGTGCTACCTGGAGAATGGCCAAAAATTTGTAGTGTTTACAGACCACTCGTCTCTTAAGTGGTTTATAAATTTAAATAACCCTACCGGTCGCCTAGCTCGTTGGGGTGTAAGACTATCAGCGTACAATTTTGAAATAAAACACCGTCGTGGTGCAGATAATGTTGTTCCTGACAGTTTATCCCGCTCTGTACCAATATCTGCTATTGACGCCACTTCAAGTGATACTTTACCCCAGACTGACGACCAGTGGTATCTCAATATTCATTCGGGCTGCCTTAATTCTCCAACTTCATTCCTCAATTACAGAGTGGAAAATAATAAACTATATAGGTATGTAAAAAGCCTCAACCCCTTGACAAGGGAATTTGCGTGGAAAGAAGTTGTGCCATCCGAGTTAAGACATAATTTACTAGTAAAGAATCACTCTGATCCTACTTCAGGCCATTTTGGAATTTTTAAGACATATAAACGCCTCTGTCTGAATTATTTTTGGCCAAAGATGTACAAAGATGTTTCTAAATTCGTTTCAAACTGTGATATTTGTGATTCACACAAATACCCTACTCACCCAACTTTAGGTTCTATGGGTAAACCAAAGGAATGTTACAGACCATATCAAATTATTTCGGTAGATCTTATCGGTCCATTACCCGTTACTCGTAAACAGAATACTTTTATCTTCGTCGTAACGTGCTGTTTTAGTAAATACTGCTTATTATTTCCAATAAGACGTGCTACAGCAGAAACTATCGCTCGTATTATGGAAGAAAACGTTTTCCTTATCCACGGCATACCTCATACCATTTACATGGACAATGGTAAGCAGTTCACTAGCAATACTCTAAAGCATTTATTTACTCAGTATAAAGTCCCGAATATTCGATTTACATCAAAGTACACGCCACAGGTAAATACAGTGGAACGTTACAACAAGACTATAATGGTCGCTGTCTCTTCTTATATTGAGAACGATCATCGACTTTGGGATTCTAATTTACCGAAAATCCAGTTTGCCTTGAACAGCTCAGTAAACGAAGTGACAGGATTTACACCTGCCTTTCTAGTATTTGGTCGAGAGTTAGTGAATTGCGGTTCTCTCTATACGGATGCTGACTTAACTGATGATTTGATATTCTCACCCCGTGATGACTACGCTGAGAACTTAGGACACTTCAGCAAAATTTTCGATAAAGTTCACGCCTCATTACTGAAAGCTCATTCTAGAAATTGCACTAACTATAACCTAAGACGTAAAGATGCTGAATTTAGCATAGGTGATATTGTTTGGAAACGAACATATTATCTAAGTGACAAGGATAAACGCTTCGCAAAAAAACTTGCACCTAAATTTATAAAATGCCGGGTTACAGGTAAAAAGTCACCACTAGTTTACGAATGACAAGATATTCATGGTAACAACCTAGGTACTTGGCACATAAAAGACCTTAAATTAAAGTGTTACAAAGACTAAGGCGTATTTCTTATTTATTTAGATCTTAGCTATAAGAAATCTTAAGCGGATTTTATTTAGGAAAAATCCTAACCTAAAAAGGGGGGTATGTGACACGCGCGTCTAGCACGGTCACGGTTTAATTTAAAATATAATATTCAAACCGTAGTTTTACCTAAAATGTATCTTATACTAATTAATTTAATAAATGTATTAATTATAATATATACAGAACACTCAATACCGCTACGGATCCCTAGGCGCTGGCGCTGCACACCGAACGTAATTTCTACGACTACTATGTCATAATCTGCGACACGCGCCTGGAAGGGACGAGTAAACCTCAGTCGGCCGGCAGCAGTCAGCTAGCGTCCTCGATCTACTGAACCTGCGCTTGACTGCTCCATCTATATACATTTTTACGTATACTACAGTTTTTATTTGTTAGTATCACAACATACTGTGCATTGCCTACTTAATATACTCCTAAGTAACGAGAACCCCCAACTCGGGTGAGTGTCGTAAGACTTTTTATTAGATTTTAAGTACCTAGTGTAATTTTATTGTAACGGTTTTTAATGTGCAAGCAAACACACATTGTTACATTATAAACTACTTTGTTAGTTGCAGGATTGCATACCCTATCTTAAAGCGTGTACCTACGTGGTATATTGAAGCTGCTTGGTGTTCTTTTAAATGATTTTATTGCATTATTTTCAAATAGTAGGTAGGTACCTTCTGTGTCCGTTAATGTTGTAGATCTGAGCTATCACAACGCTTGTATTTTCCGCTGTCACCTATCTATGCTTTAATGTAAATTTTACCTGGACTGCCTCATCTCGATCGCTGCTATTTTCTACTTCCTGTGCTTAATGATGTCGTACGCGATGGATGTTGCAGTCGGGCATAAGAGTTGGCCTATAATGGAGAGACCGGTTGTATATTCCAGGGTTCTTGTACCGTGCTGAATCAGCGCAACCGCCCGACTACCGGGACGGTTATTGAGAAGACCTGCCCCCAGCAAGAGGACCAGACGTTCCTGTCGCTGCCTACTCCCTGGAGCCTGCTCATCACCTACGTACTACGCATCACTTGCCAGGATAGTACATTTATTTGGTGTGCTGGAATCACGTTCAGTGTGTGAACCCCCCCTTTACTCTTCTTATAGTTGCAATAAACACTTGTTATAACTGTAAGACTCTGTGTACTCATTTCTGTTTTGTAACGTCTACCCGTCACAAATGGCAACGGGCAGATTCGCAATTTAATATGAAAAAAACTGCCTTAAAAATTATTACCAGGCAGAAAAACAACGCGAGCCCCCACAAAGCTCGGCTTTTAGCTAGTTTAAAACATGTTTCGTTCTATTTACTCTGCTCGCTTGATGCGCGCACGACAGTCAGTATGCTACATCCAGCGCCGCGGCCTTGAGCTGACGTACAGCCGGGATGGATCGTGAATAAGGCCCTTAAGGTTTTAATTATGTCTATGGCTATAAAATAATCAATACGTCAAAATTGTCACATTGACACACATTGTTTTGTCTATGATTTTAAGGAAGCAAGCGAGCCAGATAAAGTGCGCTGCCATTTTCTGTTGAATATTATTTTGGAAAAAGCTAAAATAACTAAAGGTGAGCATGAAAAATCAGGTATTATTCAGTTATTTTTTTACATTTTTACAAGCTTTATCCGTAACGCATGCTCTCCCGACAAATGTCTCGCGTACTCCCGTTCGGATTACGTAATTTGTTGATCCTCGTCACAAAATTATTTACAACGTCCATGAAATAAGACTGTCGTATGCGAGGTGCGACGAGGGCGTCTCTCGACCCGAGTCCGAAGAAGAGTAGAGCCGATGTCTACACCGAAAAGTTGTTCTGTTTGTAGGTGTGTGCGCACCTACAAACTGCCGCAGGTTATGCGAGGAGCTAAATAAGTATGTCCTCGTACCGCGGCGCGTGGGACGGCGGGCCGCCGGGCGCAGAGGGTGACGCGCCGCGCCTGCCCGCCACCGACCCCTGGACCGGCGCCAGCTACGCGCAGTACGCGCCGTCCTACGACTACGCGGCCTACGGCGCCACGCCCGCCTACTACGGCTACGACCCCGGCTACTACCAGCAGCAGCACTACCCGGCGCCGCTGCCCGGGTACGAGTACCCCGCGGCCCGCGAGCCGCGCGAACCCGACCCGCGCGACCGGGAACGCCGCCGTTCCTTCTCCCCTGGCTCGCGCAGCGCCTCGCCCTACGACCGCCGCGAGCGCTCCTACTCTCGCAAGGACGACTACGAGGAGCCCCGCCGCCGCCGCGAGCGCAGCGCCTCCCGCCGCAAGTACTCCTCCAGCGACCGCTCGAGCTCCCGCTCTCGGTCCTACTCCCGTTCCTCCTCCAAGAAGGACAAACACAAGAGACGCTCCGCCTCCTCGGCCTCGTCCGCCTCTGACAATTCTTATCAGAAAAAAGTTAGTAAAAGTAGACGTAGCGATCGATCCCTCACTCCGCCACCTCGGACTAAAAACTATCGGGCGCAGAAGCGATCGGAATCTCCAGGCACCCCTGACGGGCGAAACAGGTCGGTCAGCAAAAGCAAATCGAAAACTCATTCCAGATCCGGTAAAGACAAGGGCAAAGACAGACGGAGAGATCCATCCACGCCTCCCAAAAAGAGAGAAGACACTCCGCCCAGAAAAAAAACCAACCGCTGCTCGGTGACCCCGCCGAGAAGCTACAAATTGTCTCAGAGAGACGGCTCGCTGACGCCGCCTAAAACATACAAACGAGGGAGCGACACCCCGCCGAGGAAGGGGCGCGACAGCTCCGTGACGCCGCCCAAGTGTTACGCGCGCACCGGCTCCTCCAGCTCCAAGTCGGGGTCTGCGTCGCCGGCGCGGCGGCGGCGGCCGGCCCGCTCCTCGCGCTCGTCGTCCGGCGGCCGCGCGCGCTCCAAGCGCAGACACAGACGCAAGTCGGGCTCCGAGCACGGGTCGCGGTCGCGGAGCCGATCCCGGCGGCGCGGGTCGACGCCGCGGCGCCGCTCGCGGTCGCGCGTCCAGCAGCGCTCGCCGAGCCCCGGCCACTCGAAGTCGTCGCGGTCGCGCAGCGCCACCCCCAGCGAGGACGAGCGCCGCGGCCAGTTCACGGTGTCAGACCGCAAGCTGTACTGGAAGAAGCACCGCTCGGAGCAGGAGGAGCGCGGGCGCGAGGCGCGCACGCCGCCGCCCGAGCTGAAGCCGCCGCCCGGCGCCGCGGAGACGACGGCGGCGCACGACGTGCACTACGGCGACCCGCCCGACCTGGTGGGCCCCGACTTCGCGGATCTGCTGTCGCCGCCGGACGCGGCCGCGTCGGCCGCCGCCTCGACGTCCCGCGCGCGCTCCGCGCCCATGCCCATAAAGAACGACGGCAGCTTCCTGGAGATGTTCAAGCGCATGCAGGAGGCCACCAAGAAGGCGGAGGATGACAAGAAGCCGGAGATGAAGCGGCCCGTGCTGCCGTTCATCGGCAAGCGGCGCGGCGGCCGCGTGCTGAAGACCGGTCTCGTCAAGAAGGCCAAGGCGATAGACGAGCGCACCGTGGACGATGCGCCCAAAGACGCGTGGTCGCTCTACATGCAGGAGGTGAAGAAGTACCGCGAGACGTCTTGCGAGGAGGAGCGCAAGACGCGCCCGCTTGTTAAATGATGGACGACGATCTCCGAGCTAGTGTCCGCGTTATGTCGCGACCGTCGCGGTGTTCGCGCGTCGACCGTATTCAATTTATATTGTGTAATTTGTTTATTTGTAATCGAGCGCAGGCTCCCGTTAATTATTGTGTTTTCTGAGAGACAGATTTTTGTAATAAAGATGTATGACGACGAACGTGTTGCGTTCTTTTCAGCAAAATGCCCGAGATGATCAAATCGCAAGCCGATATCAAAACCGCGCCTTTCGACCCGCGCTTCCCCAACCAGAACCAGACTAGGTAAGGTATACCACGCTCAGACGGACCAAGTAGCGGTCGGCGATGCAGCTCCAGTCCCATCACATCCGTAAGGTACCCGGTACATACATGCTAACACTGCTCAATGTTCAACAAAAACCAGATGCGGTCAGCTCGCACTCAACCGAGTCGACTAGGTACTAGATATGGTAAGTATGTGGACATATTAGAAAATAAGAGAGTAGTTGAGCCATTGTCATAGCACTAACGAGGTTTCCTCAATTCATTTTTGTAAACGGCAACTGAGCTGAAATAAAATCAATGTCCTTGTAACTGAACTAAAGGAAAGCCTACAATCCCAAAAGAGCCTTTACAACTCGTTAGTGCTAAATGAAATAGGAAATATCAATTCAAATAGAGTTGTTGAATAAAATTCCGATAATATTGTGAAGATATCCAGAACGGACGGCGCATAATTAAAAAATAAATACAATAAAGAAAAGTTTTTCAGAAACACTCCTTTAATATTAACTTCACGTTATATATTTTTTTCAAGCGATTGACAACTATTTCACATGATGTTAAGTGATGATGTGGTCCTAAATATAGCACCACATGTATGTTTGTGGGTCAACTTCCTGAAGTTCGATTAGATTAAAATTTGGTATACCTACTTGTGTATCTTGCAACGGTGACAATGCAATAATATGGTATGGTTAGGCACCATCGATCTGACCAGCACCCTGATTCTCATACATTCAAAAGCAAATTCAGATTCGGAAGCCTCTCCTATGACTAAGATATTTGCAATTCACAGTGTTCTCATCTGCAACTTTGATCAGTAATGTTAATCGGTAAGCTTTCCGCTAAATTAAATAATAAATATTTGAATACTTATGAATATAATTCAAAATGACGCTTCCGAATCCGAATAGATTTTCGAATTATTTAGAATCAGGAGGCGGTGGTGATGGGAGTATGGGAGCTGGGCGAACATCGGAACGGAGTTCCAGTCCGTATGGTATATTTGGGCTGGTGAAATCTATTGTTATCTTTTCATTACACATAATATAAGGCTTTACAAAAAGGTGTTTAAAAAGAAAAGTCTACTTTTAATTTATTGTCAAAGCCGAAACCGAATGCATACTGCATTGACATTTAGAACCACTCATATTTATTTAGTGGCGTTCAATTTTCTATGGCGGTTGACTTGTTAAAAGTGCCGCCTTGTATTGTAACCCGTTCTTGCGCAGGTACCAAGCTTTACAGCCAAAACGCCTGCATGTTTTCACCGATGTGTTACTGCGCAGCAACTTGCATCTATATTCTCAGCCGCCGTTAAAATTGCATACCATACCATATTGACGTTAGTTTCATTTAACAGATAGCTAAATTAGTTTCCCTTATTTTTAGTCACATGATTAGACTAAAGTTAGACGACGTAGACGTTAGAAGTTAGACGATGTGACTTTAAGACCCAGGTTGTACTAGGAAAACAGATTCAGCCAAGTAACTTAGTAAACACCAAGGCTATCCAATACAGTAGAGTAACGTGGGTTGCAGGCATTGCTACCAGAGCTACTTGGACTTCCACCGATGCTCCAAGGTCCGCGGCGAGAACTACGAGGCCTGCCAGTATTTCAAGCGGGTCTACAAATCACTCTGCCCCAACGAGTGGTCAGACAAGTGGGACGGACAACGGGCCGACGGCACCTTCCCCGGAAAAATCTAAGGAGGCACTTAGACATGTTAAATTATTATGTTGTTAGGCTGCGTAATCCAAGGCTTGTGGATCTAGTGAAATAAATGATATAATTCCATTTGTTGTTTCATTGAATATGTAGGAAGACGAGGAATGAGATGGTAGTCACTCATTTTAATAGGATTCATAAAGATTTTGGATCAATGTCTGAAGGGTCACAAAAATAAATTCTCTGTACCTACCTACCTCTTTGTGGGTTATGAGAGCCTGGTTATTTTCTAGTGACAAGTAATATTATTTTTTAGTTTTGTGATATAGTGATACAAATTTGTATCATTTATACAACCAGTTGTACCTACTTCTGATACAGAGCGGAATATAATTAATCAAGGCACATGCATTTACTAACACCAAATATCGGGCAATATAACGGTTGAACCCGCAGACCAAGGATATTAATTTCAGATTAAAAAATAATGGAACTAGTGATTCAAAAATACATCAGTAGTTCCATCATGGAACTCTCTTAATGGTACTAGTGGCAATTAATTTTCATTCAGATCCACTACGTAGTGAATCCGCATCTGTCTGTGGTTAAACTACTGGGAATGAGCCTATCAAACTCAGGTTTACATGTTGTAACACGTTTTCCCTGTCTAACCGATTTACGCATTTCCGTTATTTTAAAAGCCTATTGTCTGCAATACAGAACAAGCGGTTTACTCCACAAATCCCATTGTCATCCCATAGAGCTCTTAAAGGGGTTTTGGGTAAAAATATTTCCCGGTACTGCATAGTATCAGTAGGTATAATAAGTGTCTAAATAAAAGACAGTAATAACAGTGTAACAAATCCATGTATTCAAGGCACGCTTAGATTGGCCCAGGGAAGGCGCCCTTCTCTCTCAGCTCGTCCCAGTGAGATATCCAAAAGTTGGGACAGATGGTCTGGAAGTACCGCTTGAACAGCTTGCAGTCATCCACCTCGCCCAGTAACCGCGTGCAGCGGTGGTAGTCGCAGTAATTGTCATAGCATGCCCTGGAGAACATCAATAATAATTTAAGATCTATTACAAAACGAAACAAATAACAATCAACTCCTATTGCCGCGCTATAATCATATTCAGTACGAAGTTTGAGGTGTTTATCTCCATATCTCTGGAGATACTTATCACATCTCGATGAAATTACAATGGGAGCACCTTGGAAATGTACCATACCAAAAAAAGTAACCATTCGAATCGGTTCATAATTGACGGAGTAATCGCGTAACATACATACACCTACTTACATACAAAAAGATAACTTACGACGAATTGAGAACCTCCTCCTTCTTGGAAGTCTGTTGAACATTTGATGGATTAAGTAGACGGTCGGCGACGTGGTCTACTACATTAAGTAGACGGTCGGCGACGAGGTCTACTACACAAGTGGTAATGTAGCGATGTAATAGCCCACCAGCCTGTTTGGACAGAGATGTTCGTGGAAAGCTATGAGGAGACCACCACTTTAATATCATTGTTTAAGCCTTTCTTCACTTCACTAACTCAGATACCTAAGCTCCTTTTGGTACGTTCCTCGGTTCTTCCTTAAAATATCGTCGAGATCCAACCCTTCTTACTTAGTTTTCCACAGCCGCCACAGGTTGTAAGGGCAAATAACATCGATGCCGCCATAACCTTACGGTATTCCGGCAGCACACAATCCTAGAGAGACAGTATTCTAGGCCTAGCATGTTCACCGCCTTCGACCACATCATCGCTTACCACCAGGATCTTAGAGTAAGTATTAACCTACCGTAATAGTTACTCTGAGACCAAGCTAGACTGGTAAAACGCAAGTCGCAAGCCTATAAAATATAAACCCATCATCCAAGATACCTACCTAAATGATATCTTATAAGATTCATCAATAATTTACCTATAGATAGGTAGATTGACCACCTGATTGATCAAGATATATCAATGCAAAAAAGAGTGATTTACTTACTTACCACGTGTAGCTTTGTGCCTGTCCTACTTCTCTTGCTTAGGTATGTTTTTATTTGACTTAGGTACTCGTACCTAACTGATTCGATTGCTACGTTATCTTATCTATCGACCGCTAAATGGGCCATGCTATTACATACAGTCACAGGCAGATGAATTAATTTTACTAGACACGTGCCTTAGTAATATCTAATCCATGCCTGTATGTCTATTCTGTAAGCTGTCTCGACAGCGGAATCCGCGGTGAGATTTGAATTTTGTATTACGAAATTCAACCGTATTACGATCGTGATACGATTGAATTTCGTAGTACGAAATTCGAATCTCACCGCGGATTCCGCTGTCGAGATAGCTTACAGAATAGCCTAGCTGTATCTAATCAACTATGGTGTATTCTGTGTATTGTTATACATTCTACTAGCTAAATCATCAGCAGATTTATGAAAATGGGATTCTCCAATTTCACACAGCTTGTGTTTAGCAGCAACATATATAAATAGAACTACCACGGTAATATTATCTACATATACTACATGCAGTATAATATTACCAGTCATAAACTGACTGACCTGACTTATATTCTTTAGCTAATAATATACCATCAGGCGCCACGTAGGTACAAATATTTGTTTAAATTCTAAGTAAAACCATAGCTTATTTATAACATTGTGTAACCAAATCGGAGCGTCAAACTTGGAAAACATGCTGTTCTACATAGCTTAGGCAGCCATTTTATTCTTACTTCTTAGTACGCGGCCGCCGCAGTTAAATAATGCGCATGTGCCGATATTAATGATTTATGGAGCGAAACTTACAAACTCTCGTAGGTAGGTAGGTATCTTTAAATAAAGCTACCTTGCCATATAATTCAGCCGTGAAATAGGAATATTTTTCGGTTTGAATGGCAATGTGTCCAGTGAAATTAGGTACTGGGCACGCGAGACTTATGTCCGCAGAGCAGTGGCAAAATTTTGGCTATCCAGAACTTTGCATGCCACTGTATCTGTGATAGGTGGACATCGCTTAACATCAGGTGAGCGTCGTGCTTGCCCTGTTACCATTATAATCATAAAAAAACTTGACGTCACTTTTATTGTATCCAAGTTTTGAACGAACTAACTGATTACCTACTGCTTTCCATAAGTTGAGGGGAGACCGTGGTGGTGAGTGAAGATACCATTCACGATAAAAGAGGTCGCCGGTTCATACCAAGCACGGGTGTTCCTCCACAGGTGGTACTATTGTATTCATGTTCCACCTGACTTGCTACCAAAAACTAGCTTACCACCATCAAGGAGAAAATCTGCCGCCGTAACCTTTAGGTGTTCCGGCAGCACACAGCCCTTGAGAGACAGAGTATTCTAGACCTAGCGTCTTCACCATCTTCGACCACATCATCGTTTACCAGTACTACTAGGCAAGATAGTGGTCAAACGCCAGGTATAAAAAAAATGGTACGCGACGCGACAGACATTGTTTGAGTCTTAAAACAAATACCTATGGGTTATACATCTACGATGAAGTGACAAAGTAGTAGGTACGAGAAGTCGAGGAGTACGAGTAGGTAACAATGAAAAGTCGGTCTCATCTCACTTGGTCTGGTTCATGAAAGGATATCGAGGATCCATTCGCAAAGTTCTGAATTCTTGGTCGCACATGGTTTATTTTCTTCTAATAAAATTTAATACAATAAAATAAACACCAATAAAATTATATCATTAAAACTGACAGACGTTTGGAAGCAAAACAAATGATTTTATATATCCATACTCTCTGCATTTACCTTCTCACAACAATTCCAATAAGTATATTACTAAAGAGTATCTATGTATACAAAAAATATTAAACTCCTAACATTACAACACATTTATTTCTCAAAAAAATAAATAATAGAAAATGATTTTATGACTGATTTAAATTTACACAAAATTGTATTGATATGCCGTTTATTCTATAATTTAGGTTACATTTCACATACATCATCACAAACAGTTCATTCATTTTAAGACAACAAGAATATAATACAATAATTACATTAAAATAATATTTATTTACAAAATAACAATAATAACTGCGAATGTAATCATCATTTATTAAAAAATAATCTAGAGCAAGCAGGCTTTCCCAGGCTTACCGTGACATATTAACGTATTCCCATTTAGTTCATTCAATGTATGTTACAATAATACCATGGAAGTTGGGGCGGCCCTCGGTATGGCACGCTACTTGCGTCGACACTTTGGCACCGTCACATCTTCCCGGAACACAGAAAAAGGCCGGTGTGGCCGCAGAAGCAGCTGAGAACCTCAAAAGGCGCAAATATAGTGGTTTAGACAGCTGCTACCTATTTGTGCCTTTTGGGGTTGAGACTCTAGGACCGTGGGGACCGGGTGCACACAGCATTTTCAAAGATCTTTCCACACGGCTGATTGAAACGACACGGGGCCAAAATGCTGGCATGTATTCAGCTCAGAGACTAAGCATCGCCATTCAACGGGGGAATACAGCCAGCATTTTGGGAACTTTACCTACTGGTACTGGTTTGGTAGACTAAATTTTAGTTTTTATGGTTTTTTATTAGGTATATTTATTTGTTTATAGTTAGGTAGTTTTAAAAATATAATAATGTATATAATGTAATTGATAGATTGAATGTTCATTCAATAATCAACTATGAAATTCAAGCATAGAGCTGCTGGCTTATGAGACACGGGTTGCGCTTTTCTTCTTGAAAATGCTTCTAGAGTAAAATTTGTTTCTACAAAAAATCAAGGTCTGCTGTAGTCTGCGCCTATTATTTTCTTTTTTTGACCAACCTATTGCAAATATAAAACCTTAACGAGGGTATTAGTTTAGTTAGTATTAGGGTCGGTCAAAAAAAGCAAATGATAGCAAAGTAGCTACAGCAGACCTTGATTTTTTGTAGAAACAAATTTTGCTATAGAAGTATTTTCCAGGCAGGAATCGGGGGAATACATTTCTATGGAAAATTCCCTCTTAAAAATAAAATTGACTTCTGACCATCTAAAGATCAAACATTTAGATCGGTGCCGGGAGTTATATTATACCCAAACTAGCAACTAAAGTTCCTATAATCCTGTTGTAGTGTGGTGTAGCGCTAGTGGTCTTGTTCAGTTAGTTTCCCAGAGAGGCTGACGGTGGCGTATTGTTGTTGGCGGTGCAGGATGCCCAGACATTGCAGTAAGCACTGCATGCTGGCAGCTGAAGTCGCCTAAATGTCACATTTCATGGTTAATCTTTGTTCAAAAGTCAAAGCATTTATTCAGTATATGGGCAAATAAAGAAAATGCACTTATTCTTACACACATCAAATAACATTAAAGCATAACATTAATAAGGCAATAACATTAAGGATCATGTGTGAAATTGGCCCTAAATAGATCATAACAATAATAATTATTTTAAATATAACAAAAACATAAGTTATTGCTTTGAATTAAAAAAATAAACAAAAGTAATGAGCCATTCAGCTTTCATCTAAAACGTCGAACGTCACACTTAAAACAAATGTTTAATTCCCCTGATTAATGTAGGGTTGCCAACCGTACTATTGTTTGTTCAACATTGTCGCCTAGGCGCAAGCTATAAGCCAAAAGAGACGTAACGTGTAGGCTGGTTTTAGTCACGCGTAGAGACGCGTACCTACGGCGCGCGCTGATACTTTCAATATGTATGGTTGCTATAGAAGCGTTTTAGAATAACGCCGACTCTCAGCGCTGACGAGTTCACACATTTCTGCTGTCAGCGCTGACAGTACGCGTCTCTACGCGCGACACTAAAACCCGCCTTACTGTAGCCACAACGGAAGAGGTCCTGCCCTTACGGTTACGTAGTAACTATTATATAATCTGTGCTTACGGTCTCATCTCAAAAATCCTGTATACAGAATAAATGCTTTGGATTTAATTACAACTTTGATGATATTTATATCTAAAACCAATTTGTCGTGATTAGTGTTCATTGAACAACAATATGAGCTCACCTTTAACATCAACAAGTCTGGATCTGTATGAGGAAACGGAGAGTCTGCGGACTCTATACACCTCGCTAGAGCCGCGTCACTGGAAATTACACACACTCATTACTTTATTTATTTATATTACACAATCTAAGAGACACCTGAGATAATGGTTGATATCCCACATATTTCATAATTTAAAAAAGATTCCGACGAATTGAGAACCTCCTCATTTTTTGTGAAGTCGGTTAAAAAGAATACTTTGATCTCAACACTTAGAAGTATTTACTTAACTAAGTAATAAGCTAACTATAATATTTGTGCCTGTTACTATTGATATATACGATACTGTCCATACAAAGGTTGTCTGGAAGAGATCGCTCTTAGCGATAAGACCGCCCATATACTATGTTACTGTGCTGGTGTTCATATTCAATAAAGAGTATTTCTATTCTATTATTTTTGTTATTTTTATATGTCGATTAAAAGCAGCGAAAATATTTTCTAGCTTTAGTTACTGATTTAGAATCGCAAATTTTATTTTAAATCTTTTACTACAATTAATGAGTACAGAATATTGTAAGCCCGAAAGGGATATCTGTGATACGATATACATTTAAGACCAATTTGTACCTATGTATCTACACCGTGAAACAATAAAGAACTATTCTATTCCAAAAGATACATTCTAATTGTATTTGGTGATGGGGCGATAAGACCTGCACTGACGTCCCGCTTGCGGTGTATTGTGCATTTCCCCCTGACAACGATTACCTAAGCTACCCCAGCTCCTTAATGAAGCATAGCACAGCTTTGGGTCGCTGGCATAATGCTTCCATTTTGGTGAGGGAGTAATGATGATATAGCCCGTTAATGTTTTGTGAGTCAGTGACTCTCACAAAGGGGTCACAGCAACCTCACTGCGTCTATAGATTGAGACTACTTATCCCTGGGTCATGCTAAATGGTGGTAGAGTCTGGCTAATGAAAGTTGATACTGAAAAAGCGCGGCAAATTTATAAAATATCAGCATAGCAGCCCTAAAGTTAAACATCAACAACACGCCATCTTGTTGCGTGAGAGATAGGGATACCATACACTGATTCTGATTTTACCAAATCTTTCGGAAAACAGCCGAAAATTAATTTCTTTAAAATAAAATTGCCAAGTTTTTCTCTAGTAAATAGTGTACCTAATTAAATAATCCATTTTTAGACCAACTTAAGGCTTAGTGTTGCTCTTGAAATGATCCAACACGTATATACGATACTTATTTTCGATGAATACAATTTTAGCACACGTACGAATTTTTAAAACTCATTTTATAAAATGTTTAAAATAAGTTTGTTTTAAAAATGCCTTTTTGGAATTTATTGTTCTTAAGTACTTTCTGCTTAAAATACCCCAATTTGTAGGGTAAATATCCGATGGGAACACTTTAGTGTTGTCATATAAGTTGTTTTTCAAAAGTTTGCAAAAAAATCCAGTATCTACTTTCGTTAGCCAGACTCTAGGCCTTTGCTAGAGGTTCGAACCACTCACCAAACTAAGACATTGGAGATACTTACTGCTCTAGGTGGAGCAGCAGAACTCTTACCACTAACGTGCTGTTAGAAAACTACGCTCTTCTTTACGTAGTCCTAGCAGCGTCTCACGGATTCATCCGCGTAGTACCGTTCCCGTGAGATAAAGGCAATAAAAATATAGCATACGTTACTCGCTGTTAATGTAGCTTTCCATTAGTGAAAGAATTTTTTAAATTAGTCTAGTAGTTTTTGAGTTAAATCATAACAAACAAACAAATAATCTCTCTTTAATATTAGTTTAGACTTTAGATAAAATGAAGTCACTCCCGCTGTCTGTACGCTTACATCTTTTAAACTACGCAATGGATTTAAATGCAGTTTTCATCAATTGATATGGTGATTCAAGGGGAAGGTTTATGACCAGTATTAAACGCGGGCAAAGCCGCGGGCAGCAGCTAGTAAGGTACATACATATAATAGTAATAACGAGCTTCTTCAATTCCATGTCCCCAATATTATTTATAAAATAATATTTATTGCCGTATGCAAAAGCACCGATTGTTTTCGATACCAGCACAGCGCACAGTTGCACGCGCTAGGTCCCCCATCCCGCGCACACTGGTGGCGCTTAATGCTCTCCTGGATTTGAACCCTGATTGTGATTTACTAGCGGATGAATGGAAGGCAATCATTGCAGTTTTGTGACAATAATAATTGATTGATTTTATGTAGATATAGTGATTATGAATATATACATTTTATTCTTATTTTGACAATTGTTGACATAATAATGTAATTAGTAAGATTTCTTATTATTGTAAACGATATTCATTGATTAGTGTAATTGGCTAACGCCGTTCTAATTGATATTAAATAAATAAATAGTGACCTCATTTCTGTAGCCTGCAGTTGTTGTCGAGCAGAGGCCATCGCGTCATGTACTGCTAGCTGCTCTCGAGGCTGTAGAGGAGGATTTGCGCCCATAGCCTGCAATTATTTATATATTATTTTTCACAGGTGATGTATTTCTGTTGCCGCTATGACAACAAATACTAAAAACAGAACAAAGTTAAAAATGAAAGGGGGTCCCCATACAAAAAACGTTTTTTACTATAGCGCCATCTATGAACGATTATTTACCTCAGTGGTTTTCTACCTTTTTCATGACGCGACCCTCTTAGTATGAAAAAAAAAGGGTCGCGACCCAAACGCTGAAAAACACTGGTTTACCTTATTATTAACTTCCCTAACACCCTTGTGTGAACGTTCACTTAGTTGGTGTTAGAAGTTCGTTAGATGGCGTTGTAGTAAATAAGCATTTTTAGTATTGACACGGTATTTATATATATATCGATGTTAAAACTATGTACTTAATTTTTCTGGCAAATTTTGTTCAATCGGAGCCTTACGTGTGCAAGTCCGACTGGCACTTGGCCAGTTTATTTTTTAACCGACTTCAAAAAAAGGAGGAGGTTTCTCAATTCGACCGTATATATTTTTTTTTTATTATTTTTTTTTTTTTTATGTTTGTTCGCGGATAACTTCGTCGTTTATGAACCGATTTCGATTATTCTTTTTTTGTTCGAAAGGAGATATTCCAAGTGTGGTACCATGGTAATTTTATCGAGGTATGATAAGTATCTCCAGAGATATTGAGATAAACATCTCAAAATTGGTACTGAAAATGAATAGCGCGGCATTGAAGTCGGTTGTTTTTTAGTTTTTAAACGATATTATTATATCTGAAGGTGGTAAGCAATGATATGGTCGAAAATGGTGAACACGATAGGTCTAGAATACTCTGACTCTCAAGGGCTGTGTGCTGCCGGAACACCGTAAAGTGATGGCGGCAGATTTTATCATTGATGGTGGTAGGATATCTAACTTAAAAAAAATGTCCGTCTTGAAATTTGTGATTAATTTTTAAAAAAATTCTTTATTTTTCCAGTACTTAGCAATTTACCTTTGTATGTATCTCAGCAATAGCTCTAAGTCCATTGACCCACTCCTGTCTCGCCCGAGCATCCGTGGCCCTCAGTTTGAGCATGTCTCCGGAAGCACAGTTGATGGTGAATGTCCGTGAGTCCTCGTCGCTCGGACATACTACTGCTGCCGCCAAATGTGCCTAGAATATGTGAAAATCTAGTGTTTAAGAGAAGAAGCTAGCTAGCAAGAGTGTGAATATTATCTATTTAATTTCTTTTTAACCGACTTCAAAAAAAGGAGGAGGTTTCTCAATTCGACCGTATATTATTATTTTTTTTTTTTTTATGTTTGTTCGCGGATAACTTCGTCGTTTATGAACCGATTTTGATTATTCTTTTTTTGTTCGAAAGGAGATATCCCAAGTGTGGTACCATGGTAATTTCATCGAGGTATGATAAGTATCTCCAGAGATATTGAGATAAACATCTCAAAATTGGTACTGAAATTGAATAGCGCGGCATTGAAGTCGGTTCTTTTTTAGTTTTTAAACGATATTATACATTTGATTTTTGGCATTGAATGGCCAATTTGGAGTACTATTTTTGTTTCAATGCTGCCTAAATGTATGTAATTAAATAGTACAACTGATCCCATTATACATTCTGTCAAGATCCTATGTACATGAAGCAAACCACATCAGAACCTAACAGAGCAAACATAGACAGGCAGAGGTATTTTTAACATGCAACGGCTTCACATTGCCCTCAATGTACATGAGTAAATGGTATAGAATGGTAAGGAAGTATTATATACCTTTTTTTTATTTATTTACGGGATCTGGAGTTATAGTAACTTTGATGACTTATAAAATCTATATATATATATATATAGATATATATATAAAAGAAAGTCGTATTAGTTACACTATTTTATAACTCAAGAATGGCTTTACCGACATGGCTGAAAATTGGTGAGGAGGTAGCTTAGAGCCAGGAGACGGACATAGGATACTATTTATTTTGGTGAATTTTTAATTTAATTTTTTTTTTTTTGGTGAATGTGTGTGTGTTTAGGAAAACAGCATAATGTTGAAAAACATACTATTTGCATTCTCACCAAAATTCCACTGAAAATCTTCAGTAAACACCTCATCTTTACTGAAGGTATGACTTAGACTAGACTTTTACTTGAAAACTGAGCTGAAATGTGACTCTGACCCATCTTTACGACCAAAATTGATAAAAACTTGAAAAAATTTAATATTTGACACTGGCTAAATACACTAATCGTGTGGAGACATAATGAAACTTAAAAAAAATATATGCTTACAAGCAATCGAGACAAAAATAATCAATGCTTAATCAATTTTATATTTTGTCAGAATGTAAGTAAATACAGAGATATGCAAGAATGTGATAGCCAAGTTATGAATGTCGTATGTATATACAGTATATATACAGTCTTATCCATAAGGCAAAAAATATTAGACAGTTATTCATTAAGTTAGTACTTATACTTATTCAGAATTAAAATTAAATACTGGTGATTATATTTTTACAATCAAAATTAAACTCAATCGAACTAATTTCAAGTTAATAACTTATCTATAACAATAATAACATTGTTTCATCGCATCATGTCTTGCGGTTGAAGTACTTGATTGTTGTATTTTTATTCTATTTCTGTATTGCCACAACTTTATTATTTACTTGATAATCAAAGTGCCATAATACATTACTGAACTTAATAACTCTTTTGTATTCATTGTACAGTTTTCGCTAAGGTAATTCTGGACAGAATATCAACCAGACTTGAGGAAAATCAACCTGTGGAACAGGCGGGGTTCAGGAAAGACTTTAGTAAAATTGACCATATACATACAGTCAAACAGCTTATACAAAAATACAATGAATACAACAAAACCATCTACCTGGCCTTTATAGATTACTCCAAGGCTTTCGATAGCCTCAAACACGAAGTTGTATGGCAAAGCCTAAAAGAGATTCAAAACGCTTACATAAACATCATCAAAAATATTTATAGGGACAGTAAAGCTAGCATCAGGCTAGAATCCATTGGAGATGCTTTCCCAATCGAAAAGGGCGTCAGGCAAGGCGACCCTCTCTCACCAAAGCTGTTTACAGCAGTGTTGGAACAAATGTTCAGAAGATTTGACTGGGAGCATCTGGGGCTTAACATAAATGGATCGCATTTGAGTCATCTTAGATTTGCAGATGACTTAGTTCTATTGGAAGAGGACCCATTACTTCTGGAATCCATGATAAAAACACTAGCAGACAGAAGCAGAGAAGTAGGTCTAGAAATGAACTTCAGCAAGACTAAAATGATGACAAATTCAATACATATAGACATAACCATCAATGGACAGATACATGAATATTTAGATGTGTATCTAGGCCAGATAATATCGCCAAACGACCAAATGTCCAAAGAAGTAGATAAAAGAATTGCGACAGGATGGAAAAAATATTGGGCCTTGAAAGAAATCATGAAAAGCAAGGACTTGAGCATACAGATCAAGAAGAAGACTTTTGATACCTGTATCCTACCCTGCATCACATATGGCTGTGAAACCTGGGCTTTGAAGCAACGCCATAGGGACAAACTAGCAAGATGTCAGAGAGGTAAGGTCAGGAGGAAAGGAGTATGCTAGGTTTGAAACTAATGGACAAAGTTAGAAGTATAGACATCAGGCGTAAAACAAAATTGACAGACATCCTGTCACGCATTGATCAACTTAAATGGAGGTGGACTGGACATACGCTCCGCTGCAAAAAGGAAAAATGGAGCAAACAGTGACAGTTTGGTACCCAAGAGATGGCACTAGGAGCCAAGGTTGCAAAGCAAGAAGATGGGAGGACGAAATAAAAACGACATTTAGGACCCCATTGGATAAGAGTGGCGGCAGACAGGAAACAGTTGAAAGAGTTGGAGGAGGCCTTTGCCATAAGGCACACCGAAAAAAGAGACATTCTGTGAAATAAGTGTAGATATCCAGTTTTATATATATTTTTTTTTTCTTTCTAAATTATCAGTAAAAATGTTTTAACTTTATGTAAAATTTTCGGTAAATAAAGGCTTTATTATTATTATTCATTGTATTACGTTCATAAAAGCCTAAATTAAGTTAATCTAAAAGGTAACACGACATTCGTCGTCTGTTAGGTGGTACGAAGTTTGCCGGGCCAGCTAGTATATTATATATTGTAAATAAATTATAAAAAAACTACTGGCCTCAATGATGTGCTGACGTATGATGAAAATTATTTCTGCAGTCAAAATGGCATGCAAGAAAATCGGGCTTCATAACACTTTACACTGTGCACTGTATATACTTTCATTTTATTTTTAATTTTCCTTGCACAGTATATGAAGTACTTTTGAGGTTTTTAATGCTATATTATAAACATGTCTTATTTTGTTAGATTAGATTAGAAAAGACCCCGAGGAAAACCCTGAAAAAGTTCTCAAAAAAAGTTGTGGAATAAGATCTGAGAGGAATTGGAAAGCCCCGAGACAAAAGGACATGGGAGAAGGCAGCCAGGCAAAGGAATAACTGTAGGAAACTAGTAGTCACTAACATGATCTAGACAACAGACAACAGTAGCCAAGAAAAAGCTCTAAGCGTAAGTAGAACTAATATGTAGGAGCGATCTATGACCAGAAATAGACTAGTAAAATGACGGGCCCTTCGAACTGAAAGCTACTTACAACCCAGCTGAATAATTGCCAAAACATTATTATTGCCACAGCTTACCATCAAGAGGACTATTTATGAGCAACTATAGTTTAACCACAAGAGTACCAAAGAACCATAAGACTGACCTCTCCCCTGGCCGGCTGCCCAGGCTGGATAGAGTCTCCGGGACCATCAAACAAGTAGTACGAAAGAACACCCGTCTCGGGGTCCACCGCGAACCATCGCTGCTGCCATCCTTTCACCACATTAGTATACTTGTATAGTTGCCCGGATAGAGGCCGATGTGAACCTAAGCTGGCTGGCTTCATCATCTTCGAAAGTTATTTACGATACTATTTTGAATTTGTATGTGAGACCAAAGAGAATACAAATACTTGAGTGTGTTTGTGAGTTAACGTGAGACTAGTGTCCATCAGTCCCATATATAAACCACAGATTACTTTATGTGTCAGAGAATAAACACAGATTACTATATGTGTCAGAGATATATACAGTCCGGCAAGTATAACTTGGCGCGGCTGTGCGCCACTGTGCTTTTACTTTGTACTTTGATATCAGTTTCTCTTAAACCACTTTTAATTACTTTTGGCATTATTGAACTATTTTAATGTAGCAGATTTATCAACAATAATGTCGCGGTAATCTCTCAAACGTCAAACTCACAGTTTCAAGAGAGCGGAATTAGTTCCAAAAACCACCACCGCCAAGTTATACTTGTGGGACGTATATAAAGTACTCTGTGATCAGTCCACAGACTACGTACTACTACACTACGACTACACTACGTACCAAAGAGAATATAAATACTACGTAACTACGTACTACCACCATGGACTTAATAATAATAGCTATTAAGTCCATGAATACCACTGACTGTCTGACTCCTAACTCCATATAGTAATCTGTGCTAACTCCTACTACTAATACACAGAGTACATTGAATATATAGGGAGATATGTACTAATATACAGTTATCTGTGTCCTACTACGTTTGACTTTGTTTTGAATTTGCTTATTTTGCTTCTGAATGAATCATAATATAAAATATATCATAAATCATTATTGCGGTGGTTTTTCCGAAATCCTAAGTTCGTAAATAAAATTCTCTAATGAATGCTGTTCCAAAATGGGATTTAAATTAGTGCGCGTAGGCGCAGTGGAACCGTGCAAAGTTTCACTACCTCTCGGCTCTCATTTTATTGGAAGAGGAAAGTTTCTTGATGTAAGTATGAAAATGCTGGAGACCTTGAATATAAAGGTGAACTCCTGGTTATCCTGAATAACTATCACGGAATCAAAGACTGACCGTGATATTTCCTTGTACCTATGTGACCTAGCTAATGGTTCATGATCACGTGGAAACATCAACATTATCTATAATTTCCACTAAAATTTCATTCCACTAAATTAATTTTGAAGTTACATTTTGCATGGACATAAACAGAAGTAATATTTTGTCTAGGGGTCAGCTCAGGGCTGTAGCTAGAGTCGAATTTGAGGTAGGGCAGCATTGTTTACAGGTAGGGCGGAAGTAAAAAAAATATCATATCATAGTTAGGCCTACGTACAGCAGTGGACAGACACCGGCTGATGATGATGATCAGCTATAAATCGGTATTTTGGTAAAATATTCTCAAATTTGGTAGATCTACCGAAAAATCGGTAGATTTTGCAACGTTTATGTTTATTTTAGTTTAAAAGGGGATCTCCTGAACCATAGATTGCAATATAGCCCATATTGCAATCTATGGTACGGAGAATCCCCTCTGTATCACAGATATTATAATTAAACTTAAAGTGCCCCGCGGCTTCGCCCGTGTTAAATACTTATTTTATATAGATAAAACTTTTCTTTTGTAAAAACCTTTCTATCATAAAAGACATCAAAAACGAATTAGCAAAATCTGTTCACCCAATATCATTTTATCGCGTGGTTATGGGAAATAGGTATTCATATTTATTAAACCTGAAAAACCACATTGTATCTCAGACTTTGTTACCTACCCCATTTTGAAAAATCTTGCATCACCTATTTACTCATTTATTTACAGAAATATTTATGTAAAGTTTCGAATTAAACAGACTATATCATCTTGTTTCACCATACATACTTTGAATCCCTGTTATGTCTCCTTAAGGGATGAATTTTTAGAAAATCCTTTCTGAGCGGATACTTACGTCAAAATAACTATCTGCATGCCAAATTTCAACGCAATCCAAAACTATATTGATTTTCACACTTTGTTACCCCATTTCACCCTCTTAGGGGTTGAATTTTGAAAAAGCCTGTAACACGTATTTATTTATTTATTTACTAAAGCCACTGTGTAAAGTTTCGAATAGAAAAGTCTATCTAATCTTGTTTCTCCATACAAACTTTGAACCTCCGTTTCATCCCCTTAAGGGGTGAATTAAAAAAAATTATTTGCATGCCAAATTTCAGCACAATCCGAAAAAATATTAATTTTTTTTCAGACTTTGTTACCCCATTTCACCCTCTCAGGGGAGGAATTTCGAAAAAGTCCTGAAACACGTATTTATTTACTGAAGCAGTTGCGTGAAGTTTCGAATAGAATAGACTATCTAATCTTGTTTCTTCATACACACTTTGAAACCCCATTTCATCCCCTTAAGGGGGACTTTTAAAAAATCCTTTCTTAGTACACCTTTAGGTACTAAGACAAATATACCCTTCAAATATCAAGTATCCACGAGCAGTGGTTTAGTCTGTGAGTTGTCAGTCAGTCAGTCAGTATGTCAGGACAAATATTCTTATAGAATCAGATAGATTGAGCCATCGCTTCATGCGATGGCGCTTCAAATGCTATCTATACACAGAACAAAGAATAATTATAATATGAAATGAAAGTCACAAACAGTTGTAAGTATGTTCAGAAACGTTTAGATACCTATTTACGCTACAATTTTTTTTATCTCAAATTATGAACAAACAATTTAGTTATATTATTCTGTCTTAGATTTTGGTATTTTTAAGGTAGGGTATTGTGATTTCAAGGTAGGGCATTGCAATCAGCTCTGATAATGAAAATGCACATATAACTTGTTATGTTCTTATCTTATTACAATATCATTAAAGACTCATCATTATTTTCCTACCCTTATCTCACTTAAGTGGGGTCAGTGCAACATGTCATTCTCTTCCATTTGGGTCTATCTGCTGTAGAGATGAGCATTGATTAAACGAACTAGTTGAAAAAACCGTCCATCGACTGTCAACGTTTCGACCGTTAATCGTTTACCAATCAACCAGTTAAACGTTTATGTAAAATATGTCAACGACCCATCGCTAATCTGCTGTACATCCGCAGCCACTCCTTTTACATCCATATGTTCTATCACTTTCTTCAGACTTCCTTCTTCTTCTATAGCCGTCCACTTTCATGTTTATTGCCTTTCTAGTTACGTGGACTTCACTTCTCATAATATGTCCATACCAGGCTAACCAAGACTGATGTGCTACCAATAACACGCAAAAAGGGCCGATATACGGTCTAGTTGCGGAAAAGAGCCCGTGCACCAAGTACCAGGCTAACCTATAGCTTATTAACTTAAATTCAGTAAAGACTAATTTTCATAAATCATTTTACAGTGTCATGATCACCGAGTGTCAAGAAAGCATGCTGAGTTGATAGTTACATGCGATTCTATATTACTCAAGTCTGTAAGTATATTCTGTTATTTATTTTAACACTAGCTTCCCTCCCCGGCTGCGCATGGGTATTAGTACAGTATTCTTTATAGATAAGATTGCAAAAGGATATGATAGAAAAGGTAATTTTTTTTATACATTAGTGCCACGATCGTGGTTTCACCTGCATAGCGTAGTTCCTGTTCTCGTGAGAATACGGGGATAAAATATAGCTTGTGTTACTCTCTGATAATGTAGCTTGCCATTAGTGAAAGAATTTTTTTAATTGGTCTAGCAGTTTTAGAGTTAAATCGTAATAAAAAAACAAAAAATCAAATTTTACCTCTATAATATTAGTGTAGACAATATAATTTTAAAAAATAATTAATTATTGTTCTCCTTTTCTCTCTTCTCCTTTTCCAGCTTCACCAAAACCCATGCTTTTATAAAAGAAGTTCATCCACCGACACAATCATATTCAGCCAGCCTGATTCCCAAGTCCTCTACAATGGCGATCAGTTTGGTCTCATACCGGACAGTCATTGGTATGAAGTAATTCAATGCTTGGACGACTCGCTGACAATACAACAAGACGTAGAGGACACAGAGGAAAGGATAGTGAATGAAGATAGTTGTACAGAGCCTTACGAACAAACTGAAAACAATATGGAGAAAGTAATTATGAATGAAGATTCGCAATCACTGTTATGTAAGTTTTACTGTTGCCTATTAGTTTTTGTTCTGTGCTGTGAAACCATACTTTAGCAATGATTGGCAGCCAGATTTTGATTCCACTTACTCATCATAATAATTCATTATATATGCAAGAAGTATAAAGAGTTCCTTACTATTTGCTACACAATAATTATACCGTCTTCTTATTCACTCAACTGTGGTTGTCACTCGTGGTTAACTGGTTACTGTTATAAAATAAAAAATATATATTTACTTCGAATGTATACAATTTATCAGCTCTTTATATAGATAATATCACATATTTAAAATGCTGTGTCAATGACCTAAGACAATCCAAGAATCAACAGTACAACATGGTCAAGCAAATTATATTTCAGAGTTAGAAGTATTTATTTCCCTTAGAATTATGAAAGAATCTCATTGATTTGCTGATAGCATTTGCTATATTATGCCTATGCTTGCCTATTTATGCAAGACTACGGTTACTACGGCGCCATGATTTGAATTTATAGATCTCGACGAAATAAGACAAAAACTATTAAAACAATTTTTCGTTATCTTGCTTAGTTTTCGAGATATTGATACTTAAAAATCGAAGACGACACGCTCGCTTCGCTCGCGCCATGTGTGGTCACTGCTCCAATTATCCTAACCTAGTCTTTCTTTGGGGCCAAACATAATACCTTCAATATATTTTCTGGCGCTTCGTCGGCCGCTGTACGCTCGGTTCGCTCGCCCGGTTTACGCGATGTACGGTCACTATTCTCACCTAACCAAACCTAGTCTTTGGGGCTAAACATAACATTAAGTTTCTGGCGAAAGCAGCGGAGAAACATATTCCACTAAAGATCTATCGAATTCCATCGAAGAAAGTAAAAACAAAAAATTTTCTATTTCTTATAGATTCGTATAGATATCTCGAAAACTATGTGATATATCGAAAATTTTTATTAACATTTTTCGTTACATTTCATCAAGATCTTATACGAATCCGCCTTCAAATCGTGGCGTCGCAGAAACCGTTAAATCCCCAGCAAATATATTATTCCAGCACGAGAAATATCCTCAGCTCATTCCAAAGATACTGAAGCTGGATCAAAAATCTCAACTACAGAACATCCCACCATGATGGATACATCAGCAAACCAGCCAGTTGAATCAAATGCTCAACAACATGATACTATGGACCAACAAAATGATACTATGGACAAACAAAATGAATCAACAGACCAACATAATGAATCAACAGACCAACAAAACAAATCAACAAATGCACCTAACAGTCCAACAGTAGATTCGACTGAACAATCTAATTCAAATAAAGATTCAGACAAAGTTGATCAGTCCTCAGTAAAGCGTCAACATTCTGAAGAGGATACTCCTTGTGACATTAAAAAGGTAAAGCTTGAAAATTGCACATTTATGTTTAGTTATTTTCGTGCCTTAATCTATGGTTGTAGAGCCGTACTAAATAAGTACTAATAACCTTTCGTATACCGGAACGTGAAACCATTCGGGACACAATATAATTTTCATTGTGGCATGCCCAAGGTTAAGGGTCCCCGCACACGGGCCACGGCCCCACAAATCGCCGCCACCGGCATATTTCCTATAGTTTTCATGTAGCGTGTGGCGGCCACCGGCGTCAACCGTGTGCGGCGAGTCCATATAAAATGTATTAAAACTATAGGAAATATGCCGGTGGCGGCTTGTGGCCGGTGGCCCGTGTGCGCCGACCCTAAGTGTTTATTCCGCTTATTTATCAGTTTTTATTATTGTCCCAGTACTTGCCTAAAAAATAAAACTGGCACTGCAACTATCCTACTAATATTATAACGGCGAAAGTTCGTGAGTGTGTAAGTATGTTTGTTACTTCCTCACGCTCAATCAACCGATTGAGCTGAAATTTGGTATGAATATAGCCTAAAGCCTACAATAACACATAGAGTATTTTTATTCCTATATTTCCACGGGAACGATGTCTACGCGGGTAAAACCGCGGGGCACAGCTAATGAGATATATGAGTGAGCTAGTATGACAGGAAACCATTTACACCCTTATGCATAGTCGGTTCCTCAAGATTTCCTCCACTCGACCTTAGTCGAGGTCACCTCAAGGAATTCTTAAAAACACCCTTGAAATCAGTATGTTCAGTTACGGCTTCACCCTCCAGTGAGGAACCTCCAGTAAGTTCGAGTCGAGGTTGAGTGAAGGAATGACGTCATTAATTTATTTATTATATTATTATTCACGTTATTTATTTTCGTTCTTAGTTTTAGGTTTTTTTACAATAAAGATATCCAAACAAAAATATAAAAAAATCATTACAAATAAACAATATTATAAAAAAACCTAAACCTAGAGTGCCGCCAGCAGCGGGGCAGGGCCCAAGCTACCGGTGGTTAGGGCTGCAGAGAGAGGAACCTCCTGACGATGCGTGCCGTGTCAAGAAGTACCGCCTTCTGTATCTGACCCTTGATCCAGCCGTCTAGCGAGAGTCTCTTGAGATGTTGGTCGAGACTCTTCGCTATTAGGCCGTTCGCAGAAACGACTATTGGGACAATGCTAGTCGAATCAACATCCCACATAGCGGTAACCTCGAAAGACAAGTCAAGGTACTTGCTGATTTTGTCCTTTTCAGCCTTCACGAGGTTCTCGTCATGCGGGATGGTGATGTCAACTAACACTGCCCGCCGCTGGGACCGGTCGACTATCACGATATCAGGTTTATTGGCGACAATAGTCCTGTCCGTGATAACCGATCGGTCCCAATAGAGCAAAGCATGACCATTTTCAAGAACTGGCGCAGGTGCGTACTTATAGTACGGCACCTCAGACTCGACAAGGCCGTATTGAAGAGCAAGTTGCTGGTGGATGATCCTGGCTACGAGGTTATGTCTGTGCAAGTACTCGGAGTTAGCAAGATGAGAACAACCGGAAATTATATGTCTGAGTGACTCTCCGGGACGGCGGCATGCCCGACATATGTCGACCGTACCGTCCTTCATAATATATTTCCGGTAGTTGTTCGTCTTGATAACTTCGTCCGCAATTGCACAAACAAAACCTTCGGTTTCCCCAAAGAGGTCCCCGAATCGTAGCCAGTTCACCGACGCGAGCAGGTCCACATCGGGTCCCGTTAAGACTCGATAGAACCGGCCATGCAGCTCCTTGCTCTTCCATACGTCCTTGCGGTCCTCGGTGCTCAGCACCTGAGGCTTGCGCCAGTTCTCTTTGCCTAAGGACAGAGGGGTGAAAGTCTTGTCAACTGACACCACATCGCAATGCATCCCACACTCGTTGTTTAGGAAATATTCCCGGAGACTGCATACCTCACGGTTGTGGAGTGTCTTGGCATTTAAAAAGCCTCGACCACCCCATTTCCGTGGGATATACAGTCTCATAACAGACGAGCGTGGGTGAAGCATGCGATGTGATGTCAATTGCTTTCGAACTTTTCTATCCAGGGCGTCTAGTTCAGTCTGAGTCCACCTTAGTATGCCAAAGGTGTATATAAGTAGGGGCATAACCCAGCCGTTGAAGGCACGTACCTTGTTGCCTCCTGACAAAAGACTGTTAAGTACTTTCGTCAGGCGACCGAAGAAACGTTCCTTCACCGACTGTTTTATCCCCCCACTCTCGATACCTAATGACTCTGACATACCAAGGTATTTATAGGTGTCGGCTTCGGAGAGAGATCTGAAAGTCATTGTATCAGAAAGTTGTAAATTCATTGAATTAACAACTTTCCCCCGCTGCACGTGCATGACCGCGCACTTATCTACACCGAACTCCATGTTGATGGCGTTGCTGAAAGTCTCAGTGACTTTCAATAATTCCATCAAATCATGGCGCTTCGGTGCAAAAAGTTTGAGGTCATCCATGTACAGCAAGTGTGAAATGACTTCACCCTCTCTCCTAAGCCGATAGCCTAGCCCTGAATCCTCTAATAATGTGCTTAGAGGATTTAGGGCTAGACAGAACCACAACGGACTCAGACTGTCACCCTGGAAGATGCCTCGCTCAATCCTTATAAAGTCCTGCGGACCAGAGAGACTGTCCCAACCACCCGGTTGACGAAGGACTGTGGTCCACTGCCTCATACAAGAACCTAGAAAAGACCTCAGAGTTGTATCAATTTTATACAACTCCAAGATCCTCTCCAGCCAGGTATGAGGCACTGAATCATAGGCCTTCTTGTAGTCAATCCAGGCGGTGGAGAGAGCACCTTTGTTCCGCCGGACTTGTTGGCAAATGGCCGTGTCGATGAGGAGGAGCTCCTTAGTACCACGGGACCCAACCTTACATCCATTCTGAGAGGGGGCCAAAATATTGTGCGCAACAATGTGCGAATTAATTTTAAACCTCAGAATAGATGTAAGAAGCTTGTACAGCGTTGGCAAGCATGTAATGGGTCTATAGTTCTTCGGTTCCGTGGTACTACCGGACTTGTGGAGCAGGATATTATTATTATTATTATATATATTAACTTGAAATAACCTTAGAAATAACTTTGAAAGCGCTGATAACAAGCTTTGAGGAGACCTTAAGGTAGATCGCGACGTACCTTGAGTTTGACAGTTCATTACTCGACTCGACTGAGGAATTTGCTCAAGTCGAGGATTTTTTTTTTCTTTCTACATACCGATTTTATCCTTGAGGTTGAGTCAAATCACATTCGAGTGGAGGAAATCTTGAGGAACCAACTATGCATATGGGTGTTAGTCTCACTACACTATGAGGCATCCTCAGGAAATGTTGACTTAATAAGCACACTCTCGCAGCAGCACTCAAATGAAATTTACCTGCATTTGGTTTATATTACTTCAAATTAATGTAGAATAAATGTTATAGGTAAAGCTAGAACCTGAAACTCCCGACAAAGCTGATAATACAGTATGTAAAGAACAGACTGACCGTGATGGACCGGCAACACAGACAGTTAAAAAGGAACCTGGCAGTCCTGAGGATGTGAGACCAGGACCTAGCCATGATCAAGGAGTGAGTCTACAGCTACACCAATTATTTATAGGCTATAATAAACTTTTTTAATGTATTACCAGGCCTGTCGCACTAGCTGTAGCTAATACAATATTAGTACATACGCGGCAGCCGGCCGGCTACAAGTTCAGTCAGTAGTGTCACGCGCGCTTTTACTTTACTATTCAATATGTTTTCTCACAACACTCAACCTTACAGTAAGAGACAGCTGACGGCCTGCGAGCTGACCGAGTGGTACAGACTCGCGCCACGCGGACTTACGATGCATTTTACGGTGCGCAGAACGCGGTTTCAAGTTACTATTACTTTATTCTGTGACGCAAATTCAAGGTCGCATCCGAGTCGTGTAGCGAATTTTGAACGATACCGACGTTGTAACTAGGTTTAATCTCGCCTTTTTGCTCGCAGGGAGTGCATCTCCTGTACTGGTACTATTCATTATTCCGTGGTATTGCGTAGGCAACATGGAAAGAAGTAGATTCTGCCTACCGCAACAGGAAAAATGTGGGATTTTATGTATGTATGCATAGGTTAGTGTTTGAAGACTATCTCACCTGTTGGTAAGTGATGGTATTGTTGAGGATGGTAATATAGTAGGCCTAAAACGAGAACTTGCTCTCAAGGACAGCTGTTGTAAAACATATGTGGACAGATTTTCCTCCTTGTCCCAAATACACAAATATACAAACTGACTTACGCAGCTATGCACCCACACTCACCATTTTCCATTATGTCATCCGCTTCGACACCATCAAAACCATCACCATCTTGTTCACTAGGAGCGTGATGCCTGCGACCCCAGGGCCCCTAGACAAAATCTAATTTCCTGTTTGCCTTTACGCTAACGCAAATTCAAAATGTATGGGAATTACATTTTTGTGCGGAAACATAAATGTCATTCCATACACTTGAACTGCACAATACCCTCGTAGTGGGGCGTCAGTGCAGGACTTATCCCCCCACCTCAAATTAGAACTGACTTCCTCATTTATAATATTTTATTTTTCAACCGACTTACAAAAAGGAGGCGGTTCTCAATTCGTCTGTATGGTTTTTAGGGTTCCGTAGCCGAATGGCAAAAAACGGAACCCTTATAGATTCGTCATGTCTATCTGTCCGCCCGTATGTCAAAGCCATTTTATTCCGAAACTGTTAGGACTACAGAAACTTGAAACTTGGTAAGTAGATGTATTCTGTGAACCACTTTCCGATTTTTATACAAAAATAATAAATATAAAAGTTTAAGCGGGGGCATCCCATACATGGAACTGAAACAAAAAAAAAATCTTCAAACCTATACGGGGTTTCTATGGATAGGTCTTTAAAAATGACATTGAGGTTTCTAAAATCATTTTTCCTCAGAGTCAATCATTTGAAAGATAGGCGCGTCTAAAGTGGTAAAATGTGTGTCCCCCCCTACCCTCTAACTTTTGAAGTAATGGAGTGAAAAATCTAGAAAACATATATTCTGTAGATCTCAATAAACACTTTCAACGAACATTGGTTTGAACAAGATACAGTCAGTCAGCAGTTTTTGAGATATAGCGACCGCGAAGATAACTTTGTTTTTCATACAAACTCTATAAAAAACAGAGTTAATTTTTTGGTGGCGAAAAATTAAAGTTATAGCATACTTTACCGTGTTACGGAACCCTACGAGTGCGAGTCCGACTTGCACTTGGCCAGTTTATTTTTGTATGTATGTTACGCGATTACTTTTTATGTATGTGAACCGATTTGAATGATTCTTATTTTAATCGATAGGGTACATTTCCGAGGTAGTCCCATTGTAATTTCATCGAGATCTGATGAGACCCTCATATTGTACTGACCGGAAACACAGACTCAGGCAGGGCATTCCATTCCCTGGCGTTTCGTATGATGAACAAAGATGCAAATCGCTTCGCTTATAATATTGGTTAGTTAGTTCGTTTCTTAGTTTAAGACTTCTGGTTGATTGGTGTTAATTAATAAGGGTCAGCTCAAACAGCGACGCGGCGCGCACTTATTAAGAGAGTGATACAAAAAAGAACTTTATTTACTACACAAAAAGATACACATTTCATTGAGTTAGTTCGGCGGCTTCAGGCTGCGCCGGTGTCGCGCTGCATCGCGCGGCGTAGCGGGAGCCGCGTGATAAACAATTGAACTTTATTAACTACACAATAAGATACACATTGCATTGAGATAATTTGGTGACATCGAAACCAAAAGCATCGTCATGTGAACTGATCCTAAAGGACATAGTCTATTGTATGATGACTGTGTAAAATGACAGACGTCATCAAACGGCGTGACCAACGGCGCGCCGCCAGCCGCGCCGCCGTCCCCGGACAAACAGAGCCAGCCGAGAGAGAGGTGTTGGTATGGAGCTACTTGTTACAGGTACCTATTGCATTAAAAGGTTTACAAAAAGAAAAAAAACCGACTTCAAAGGCCACGCTCGTCATTTTCAACCGACTTCCGAAGAGGAGGCTCTCAATTCGTCTATATGTTTTTTTTTTGTGCGTATGTATGTTACGCGATTACTTTGTCAATTGTAAACCTATTATGCTTCCCGTTTGGTCCCATCCAAATTTTATCGAGATATAATAATCATCTCCGGAGATATTACCAAATTTGATACCTTTTTGAAGTTATACTTCTTTTGGCGCGATAGAGAAAAATGATGGGAGTGAATTTTTACGATGCGCGCGCACAACGACACCTAAATTTAACACCGTGAAGTTAGTTCTAGGTGGTACGATGCGCGCGCACACCGACACCTAAATTCTACACCGTGAAGTTAGTTCTAGGTGGTACGATGCGCGCGCACACCGGCACCTTTAACTCACAACGACACATTTAATTATGTTGAATTTTCAATGTTTTTTTTATATAATGTGCAATTATTGTTGTAAATTGACGTAACCAAGTGTTCAAATATGTTCCAATGGTATTAAATAAACGAATCTGAATCTGAACCTAAATTTAACACCGTGAAGTTTGTTCTAGGTGGTACGATGCGCGCGCACACCGACACCTAAATTCTACACCGTGAAGTTAGTTCTAGGTGGCATGAATATGTTCAAGTTGTATATGTCATATTTAACGTCATATTTTTACGTTAATAAAACCTTTTTTATTTATATAAAATCTTTTTGATTAATTTTAATATTTATCGTTAATCACTACTGCATTTTAGTTATTTTTTTTCCATACGGCACAGAAGTATAACTTCTAACGCGTGTACATAAGTACACACACTTTTTTTTTAGGGTTCCGTACCCAAAGGGTACCAACGGAACCCTATTACTGAGACTCCGCTGTCCGTCTGTCACCAGGCTGTATCTCATGAACCGTGATAGTTAGACAGTTGAAATTTTCACAGCTGATTTATTTCTGTTGCCGCTATAACAACAAATACTAAAAACAGAATAAATTTAAAGATAATAGAGGGTCCCCAAACAAGAAACGTGTTTTTTCGGCATTTCTAACACCTTTGTTAGACGTTAGATGGCGTTATAAGAAACGAAATGTTAATTAATTATTATTTTTTGCTGGCGAAAAATGATAGTGGTATTTTTTGCTCGATCTTATAAAATACTGTAGTGTGGTACGGAACCCTACGAGTGCGAGTCCGACTTGCACTTGGCCAGTTTATTTATTGTAGGTAAGCAAGCGTTTGAATGACTAGTGGATATTATCATGCGGCAGATCAAGTCGGTTATGTCGTTTTGTAATTATAATTATTTGTGAAGTCGGTTAAAAATATAATTTTGGAACAATATATATAAATTCCAGACGCAACCCCCAACACAAGTCAACATACAGCCACCCGTCGGACGCGGACTGGGGCGGGGCTGGGCGCGCAGCGTGCGCGGCGGGCGCCGCGTGCCGCCGCCGCGACCCCAGACACTACCGCGACTACCTGCACCCAGGGGACAGGCCCGCACCCGGACCTCCAGGTAGTACGATCTTTGTTGCACTTACAGGGCCCGCGGAACTGTCTGAGGGCCCGGTGGTGTAGTAGCACAGAACAGAAAATAAACATAGTGGGAGATTTTTTTTTAAATATCTTGTAGGCTAGCGTTTGACCACTTTCTCACCTGTTGGTAAGTGATGATGCGGTCGAAGATGGTAAGCACGCTAGGCCTAGAATGGGAACTGGCTCTCAAGGATAGCTGCCGGAACACATTAGATGTTTTGGCGACAGATTTTCTAACTTAAGGGTGGTAGCTGGCCAGGCGGACACTAGATAGTGTCCTACCACCATGCAAAGAATGGTCGGCTTTCATGTCAGAGGAACCGAGTTGAATCCCCGCCGTGCACCAATGTATTTTTCTATCGAGACATTTATGTACGCTATTCACAGTGGCCTTCCGGTAAAGGAAAAATATCGTTAAGAAACCCCCAACCCCCGCATGGTGGTAGGACACTATCTTATGTCCGCCTGGCCAGCTACCTCAAGTTAAAAAATCTGTCGCCAAACATCTAATGTCGGCAGCTATCCATGAGAGCCAGTTCCCATTCTAGGCCTAGCGTGCTTGCTTACCATCTTCGACCGCATCATCACTTACCAACAGGTGAGATAGTGGTCATACGCTAGCGTCTAGCCTATATGATGTAAAAAAGTGGGGGGCAGTGGAGGCCAAATGCCCCGCCTTCAATTTCACTACCTGGTAATGAAGGTGTCTTTGTGTTGCCCCCCTCGTCATGGTGTACTTCCGCGGTCCCTAAAGCACTTACATCATTGCCACAGTAAATACATAACAGTAGGTTATCTAAGGCCGCCCGCCGAGTTATTAGCCTACTCTTGCGTTGATCCCCTGGGTTGTCACTTTTAGTTAATATTTTCGAACAAGCAGCACTTGATCTAAATTAATGCAATAAAAAGCATATTATGATTGAATATTTTACCAATTTATAAATTTAGTAAAAATAAAAAGCCTTTATTCACATAACATTTATTATATTATGTTACAAATTTGATAACGAGAAAATTTTTCTCCGGTTTCTGCACATCCGGAACGCTTTATTATTATTTGTTAATGTAAAGTAAATTCTCATTCTTATGTAATTTTTTTGTAAAAAGCTTTTAGGAAAGCATGGACAGGGCATCTTAAATTCTATATCATTCAGTTGATCGTAAATTGACCGGCCAATTTTAATGTTGACGTGGTCCTTTTCGAACCCCTTTTTGAAGTCATGATACTCGTAATAATTAATATTATGGTAAGTGGCCGGCGAGAGTTGACGAACGCGAGCGGTCATGTAACGTACGCACGTGCTCACAGTCGCGCTGCACAGCCCGTACTGCCGCCACCTTATTCCCCCATATATTATGCTAGCGTGTGCGTGAAATCGCGTGCCGACACGGCGCGCGGCACGCACGCACACATTCAAACCGAGAGCGGCACGTTTGTATGAAGATATTTTACTGTTATGTATTTACTGTGTCATTGCGTTCAAAAAATAATTCGTATCGTATATAACTAAAAAAAACCTTTAAATACCGCGCTAGTATAACGTAACTTTGTCTCAAGGTAACAGGCGCAGTGCAGTGACATGCAAAATTCTAACTATCCAGAATGTTGCATGCCGCTGTATCTGTAATAGGTAGACGTCATCGCTTACCATCAGGCGAGCGTCGTGCTTGTCCTGTTACCTTATATAATAAAAAATATGGTAATTTTCAGTAGCAAGTTAGAGTTTTTATGTGTGTGTAACTCCGTCATTTACCAATTTGGAAAATTATTTCTTGTTTGAGAAATAATACGGAAAGTATTATCTCTCAAACACTATAAACTTGACACCTAAATTCGACTGCCAAAAGTTTATGTTGATCTGCTATAGTTACATTATTAATGACAAAACACTGAAAATAAAATATTATTTTTTATGTCCCAACGACCACCACTGGCGGCCGTTGACACAACATTTAATACTTTGTCCTAACGACCCCCACTGGTGCCCGTGTAAGTGGAGGACGTTGGGAGTAAAACATTTTTAATATTAATTACAAAAATGTATAATTAGTCCTAACGAGGCACTGGGGGACATTGGGACAAAAATGTATAATTTGTCCTAACGAGGCACTGGGGGACATTGGGACAAAAATGTATAATTTGTCCTAACGAGGCACTGGGGGACATTGGGACAAAAATGTATAATTTGTCCTAACGAGGCACTGGGGGACATTGGGACAAAAATGTATAATTTGTCCTAACGAGGCACTGGGAGACATTGGGACAAAAATGTATAATTTGTCCTAACGAGGCACTGGGGGACATTGGGACAAAAATGTATAGTTTGTCCTAACGTCCTCCACTGGGAGACGTTTTATTGGCGGACGTTGGGAATTAAATTTTAAATTTGTATTATTCTTGTGTGTCACTTGATTTCGTCAACTGATTTTGTTAAAAGACTTTTCTCTGTGTATTCCTGGGTATATATATCCGGGAGTGGTCCAGTCCTTTAACAAGTTGTATATATTTTTTAATATTTTATAGGCTAGCGTTTGACCACCATCTTGTCTCGTGGTAATCGATGATGTAATCGAACATGGTGAACACGCTAGTTCTAGAATACTCTAATTCGTGCTGCCGGAACACCGTAACATTATGGTGGCAGATGTCCTCCTTGATGGTGGTAAGCTACTTTTTGGTAGCAGGTCAGGCAAACCGTCCATATAATTCAAAGCGGCAATTGTCCAATGGCTAAAGCGTTGGCCAGGCGATCGAGAGGTCATAAGTTCCATACCCACCCATTGCAGTATTGACGTGAACCCACACCCACTCCAGACACAAGCATATTTAGCTTAGTTGGAGGTTAACAAGAATACTAGTAATGTGCAACCCACATTGCGAGTAAGCTTTTAAAAAAATATACAATCACGGACTAATAAACTGCATAAAAGTTCAAGATTACTTTCGAATTAATTGAATGGTCCTTTCCGAGTCCGTCAGTGTACACATTTAAATTGAAACCTATCGTTTGATTCGTTAACTTCATAACAGCGTAGTATCATATCCTTAAATGTATGTTTGTATACTAGAAAAGACTATTCAATTAATTCGAAAGTAATCCTGAACTTTGATGTAGTTTATTAGTCCGTCAGTGTTTAAAAAAACAATATGATCCTACGTGGCAATTAGTAGTACAATAGTAAAGTATAAGTTTCCCTGCAGGTATGCAATTTGTCCGTCGTCATGGCAACAATTACTACATTAACGCTAGCGTGGTACACTTCCACGATGACCACTTCGAGCTAGAAGACTCGGACGGTGACAGCGTCGACTTCGATTATGAATTCTAAGTGCTGGCTCTTACGGTGTGTTCTTCTTTGTTACCAATTTGAGATATATTGACATTTTAAAGGTTAAAGGCATAGGTGTGCTTTTGGGGAACTGGGTGTGATTAAACTTACACGCCTATTATGACGTCCGCAATGTGATATAGAGTCTGCAAAAAGAGAACCGTCGTAGGAATTGAGGTCTCGTCGGTCGGTTTTAATTTACTGTTATTGTTACATTGATAACACTGCTGTCATTACTGTACGACTAAAGTCTCCCTCACGAGAAGCTATAAATTATGTAAACAAACATCTTTTACTAAGTAAACATTTTATACTGCGAGATAATAATAAATTGACCATATTCAATCGACATGAAATATAGACGGGTTATATGAAAGTAACTAACCTATTTAATTTAGTCGGATCATATTTTAACGACGCAAAGCGCTATCGTTTGTGTTTCTTGGTACCGGACGCAGGGATTGTAAACTATCGGAACGCCATTTTGAAATAAACGCGTCATTCGAGTTTCGAATGCGTACGAGTTTGTTTCATAATGGAAAATATGGAAATGGAAACATCTGAATCTGACGAATAATTATTCTTAAATAATAATATATGTTAATTAATATTTGTTACTTAATAATTTATTAAATATTAAACAAATTCATTTTTTTTGTTGGTCCAAATGTTGTGAACACCTGAACACTTGTTTACATAATTTATAGCTTCTCGTGACGGGGACTTTAAACGTGTTTGATACTTGGTAGGTACTACCTTATCATTATCGTGTGCTACTAGGTAGGTACCTTCCTTCCTTACCTTTGAATCTCAGTTCATCGTAACGCCGCGACGGTTCTCTTTTGCACACGAAATAGAGTATCTCGTACAGTTTATCTAATACTATAAGAATCTTTGTCCTGACATACTGACTGACTCACTGACTCACTGACAGACAACGCACAGCCTAAACCGCTGGTCGTAGAGACTTGAAATTTGGAGGGTATATTTGTCTTAGTACGTAAGGGTGTACTAAGAAAGGATTTTCCAAAATTCACCCCTTAAGGGGATGAAATGGGGGTTCAAAGTTTGTATGGAGAAACAAGATTAGATCGTCTTTTCTATCCGAAACTTCACATAAGTGCTTCAGTAAAAAAATAAGTAAAGACGTGTTTCAGGTTTTTTTGGAATTCCACCCCTAAGAGGGTGAAATGGGGTAATAAAGTGTAAAATCAATATTGTTTCGGTTTGCGCTGAAATTTGGCATGCAAATAGTTATTATGACGTTAGTTCCCACTGAGAAAGGATTTTCCAAAATTAACCCTCGAAGGGGATGAAACGGGGGTTCAAAGTTTGTATGGAGAAACAAGATTAGATAGTCTTTTCTATCTGAAACTCCACACAAGTGCTTCCGTAAACAAATAAGTAAACACGTGTTTCAGGTTTTTTTTTAATTCCACCCCTAAGAGGGTGAAATTGGGTAATAAAGTGTGAAAATCAATATTGTTTCGGATTGCGCTGAAATTTGGCATGCAGATAGTTATTACGACGTTAGTTCCCTCTGAGAAAGGATTTTCCAAAATTAACCCTCGAAGGGGATGAAACGGGGGTTCACAGTTTGTATGGAGAAACAAGATTAGATAGTCTTCTCTATCTGAAACTTCACACAAGTGCTTCAGTAAAAAATTAGGTAAACACGTGTTTCAGGTTTTTTTGAAATTCCACACCTGAGAGGGTGAAATGGGGTAATAAAGTGTAAAAATCTATATTATTTCGGATTGCGCTGAAATTTGGCACGCAGATAGTTATTAAGACGTTAGTTCCCTCTGAGAAAGGATTTTCCAAATTAACCCTCGCAGGGGATGAAACGGGGGTCAAAGTTTGTATGGAGAAACAAGATTAGATAGTCTTTTCTATCCGAAACTCCACACAAGTGCTTCAGTAAAAAAATAAGTAAATACGTGTTTCAGGTTTTTTTGAAATTCCACCCTTAAAAGGGTGAAATGGGGTAATAAAGTGTAAAATCAATATTGTTTCGGATTACGCTGAAATTTGGCATGCAGATAGTTATTACGACGTTAATTCCCTCTAAGAAAGGATTTTCCTAAATTAACCCTCTAAGGGGATGAAACGGGGGTTGAAAGTTTGTATGGAGAAACAAGATTAGATAGTCTTTTCTATCCGAAACTTCACACAAGTTCTTCAGTAAAAAAATAAGTAAACACGTGTTTCAGGTTTTTTTGAAATTCCACCCTTAAGAGGGTGAAATGGGGTAATAAAGTGTAAAATCAATATTGTTTCGGATTACGCTGAAATTTGGCATGCAGATAGTTATTACGACGTTAATTCCCTCTAAGAAAGGATTTTCCTAAATTAACCCTCTAAGGGGATGAAACGGGGGTTGAAAGTTTGTATGGAGAAACAAGATTAGATAGTCTTTTCTATCCGAAACTTCACACAAGTTCTTCAGTAAAAAAATAAGTAAACACGTGTTTTAGGTTTTTTTGAAATTCCACCCTTAAGAGGGTGAAATGGGGTAATAAAGTGTAAAATCAATATTGTTTCGGATTGCGCTGAAATTTGGCATGCAGATAGTTATTAATTACGACGTTAGTTCCCTCTGAGAAAGGTTTTCCAAAATTCATCCCTGAATAGGATGAAACGAGGGTTCAAAGTTTGGATGGAGAAACAAGAATTGATTGTCTCTTATATTCGAAACTTTACACAAGTAGTTTAGTAAATAAATGAGTAAATACGTGTTTCAGGCTTTTTGAAATTCTATTCCTAAAAGGGTGAAGTGGAGTAACAATGTCTGAAACCAATATTGTTTTGGATTGCGCTGATATTTTGCATCCAGATAGAAATTTTGACGTAGGTATCCGCTGAGAAAGGATTTTTCAAAATTCACTCTTCAAGGGATGAAGCGGGGGTTCAAATTTTGGATAGTCATTTTATTCGACATTTCACACAAGTACTTCTGTAAATAAATATGTAAATACGAGTTTCAGACTTTTTCAAAATGCCACCCTAAAAGAGTGAACTGGGGTAAAAAGTCTGAAAATCAATATAGTTTCGGATTGCGCTTTATTGGGTTTTTCGGGTTTTAAAAATATGAATCCTGATTTGTCTTAGTCACGCGATAATATGAAAACAGGTGAACCAATTTGGCTAATTTTTATTTGATGTCTTTAATGATAGAATCGTTTTTACAAAAGAAAAGTTTTAAGTAAATAAAAGGAGTTTTTAACGCGGGCGTAGCCGCGGGGGACTTCTAGTTTACTATAAATAAACTTGACTGTGCACTCGGCGCAAAATCGGCCCGAAAAAGACCGACACTTGCTGTTTGTCCCTTTCTTTTGTGGGGACCACTAAAAAAATATATGTCTATATACTTTATATATAATATAGTACATATTATAGTACTGGCCATTATTAGAGATCTTATATCAAGTTATGTCCAGTTAATAGTACCTAGTCAATACATTCCTTTAGATTGGATACAATCGAACATTTTGTTTGTATCTAGTATTTTATAAAGTCTGAGGGTCCAATGACCACCAAAGCTGAAAAAAGATATTTTTATAATTTACAAAAAGACATTAACATGTACAGTAAGCACCCTCAATAAGTTTCCAAAGGATAATTTCAGTAAATGTGTGACAATGACAATTACTGGAGCGCCTGGAGGTTTTCACCTCGTACTTTTGCAGCTGTCACTAAATATAAAACTGACAGCAGTTGACATGACACATTAGCATGTATACAAATATGGCTGCGGAAGCGTCTGCCAATCACAGCTAGACCTAAATGTCATACATCATATTCCCCAATCAAGATAAAACACCGGCTGTAATGCGACATGCGATAGATGGGCGAAATAATTTGAGGCGATGTATAAATGTTTCATGTTTCACTTTAAAAATGTAATGTTTAGTCCAGCTGCAGAAATCCGAGGTTATGTTTTTGACGGTCCAGCACCCTGATACTCAATCACTCGAAAGCAAATGCGGATCCGGAAACTTCCTCTCCTTTGACTCACATCTTTGCAATTTACAATGTTCTAATCGGCAACTTTAATATTTCAACTTGAAAAAATCAGTGATTTTAATCGGAAAGGCTTCCGCGAGCAAATAGCTCACGGAATAATAAATATTTGAAATTCAAAATGACGCTTCCGAATCCGATAGGTTTTCGAATGATTGAGAATCAGGGGGCGGCGCTCCACTAAATAACCAGGTACTTAGTAGGATTTCATCGCGCTTTTTGATGAAATCTGCTTTGGTGGATACTGTCTCGATATACACTACTAAATTTTAATTACCAAAAACAATTTAAGGGCAGTTGCAGGACAATTAATGATGAATGCGTTGTCAGAATGTATCACTTATCATTCACAATGTTAGTGAAGTTTGTTTTATCCCAAAAGCCTTATAAATTTATGGACACAGTACTAAATACTATACGTATAATGTCATTATCGTACGCACACTCATACGCATTCCATTAGTAGACGCCCCGCCCGTTCTAACATAACGATTAGCGGCATTTCATTGTCGTACTGTCTCGCTCACACACGAAATAGCGATCATTGATCGTCGGTCTCTGGCCTGCCGCCGGGCACACATTGGGCAATTATAAAAAAATAAGTTCTACCTACTTAGATACGTTCAGGGTGAGAACTGACCCTCAGTTCTCACCGCGACGCGACGATGCAGTTAGAGCCGCGCGGCGCAGCCCGACGCGCGAGCGACACCACCAAATTATCTCAATGCAATTTGTATGTTATTGTGTAGTTAATGAAGTTCAATTGTTTATCACGCGGTTCAATTGTTTCTTCCCGCTGCGCCGCTTTTTGTATAGTAAACAAAGTTATTTTTTGTAATACTCTCTTAATAAGTGCGCGCCGCGTCGCGTCGCGGTGTGAGCCGACCCTAACGGTGACTGATAAACTATCATATTTTTTTGTTAATTACAATTTAGTGGTGTACAATGCTAAACTGTGATTTGTGTAATAATAATTGTACATATAGGATGATATTGATAGCATTCACATCACATTAATAGGTAAGAGACGCAGAAAGGCAAATCGTACGCAAAGAAGACAGAGTCCTACATCAAGCGTTTCAGCTTCAGACGGCGATAGTGGCGCAGACGATCTTATAGTGACGGGTAAGAGAGCTAGAAACACTATCGTTAGACAAGACTGGAGCGATTCTGAAGATGAAGACCCATATAAAACTGACGAATCAGATGATTGGCAGCCTCCAAGTGACGTCAACACTCAGAGCCAATCACAGTCGCAGGATTGATTGAGATTTTTTTTAAGTTGTGGCGCGGGCGACACGTGTTGGTGCAGATATTGTAATGCTGCGTCCTCAGATGCGTATTCGCTATTTGTGTTGGCTATTTGGCAAATTTACCGAATATTTGTGGTACGGACAAATAGGCGATACAACCATCCACATATGGAGCCAAATGACGAACAATACAATTCTTACGTAGTTTTTATATTCTCTTTGAATACAATCACAAAGAACTGTTGTTGATGCCGCTCGTTTCTAGGGTCTCAAATACATGGGTGCATCTGATAGAGTTCTAAAAACCTTAAAACCTCAAAGAAAATACAGTTACTGGACCATGTTTTGTCAGTATATTTGCGTATTTGGTTTAGGCGCAAAATGCCCAATTCTGAAAATGGCATATAAGTCGTAAAAGGACGTGAACCCACTCCAGGCACAAGCACATTTAGCTTAGTTGAAGGGGTTAACGAGAACAGTAAACACACATTGATTGTAAGCTTTTTTATAAAAAAAAATATATTAAAATTTCGCCGCCATTTTGAGAATTAGACATTTTGTGAATTTTCCATATTGAGAATTAGGCATTTTGAGAATTAGCTATTTTGAGAATTAGGCATTTTGAGACTTAGTCCAAAAGGACCAAAGACTCATATGCCATTTTGAGAATTGGGAATTTTGCGGCTAAACCGCGTATTTGCGTTTGCGTGTTTGCCTATTTGTGTTGCGTGTTTGTCTATTTGTATTCTTTGATGTGCCTAAAAAACCGACAGATGTTCGGTAAGGGATATTTATTATTTGCTATGCGTACCAAATACGCGAATACGTGAACAATTTTGCAAATATTCCCTCCACACATGGTCACAAATAACAAACACAACCACCCATGTGTGGATCGGGTATCAGGATGATTCTGTTTTTCTCTTCAAATCGAAGTCGAGTCGATGGTAAGCCATATACTTGCTTAGTTTTGTATTGCACCAAAGATACGCAAGTTATACCAAAATTGAGGTCAATCGAACGTCAGAAAGTGGTAATATTGAATTCCATGATTTGACCCACAACCACACAAATATAAATACTAACACGGCATCTTAAATAAAAGCTTGTAGTAAGAAGAAATAGTTGTTCTGCGTCGTCTGCATTGGAGTGCATGCCGGTTGCGGGCCAAAAGCCCTAATGCCGACTTCACACCAGACGATTTTTGTTGTTCAACTTTCTAGGGATGTACTTCGATTCTAAGTACTTTTAGTATCAATACTTTGGAATCGATACTGAATTAGTACCGGTTAAAAGTACTTGTCTCGTTACTCAATTTTTTGTCTCGGAAGAACATTTAGGCTGTCATTATAGAGCGATAATAAGGTTTAGAATTGGCTAATCAAGTGCGATTTAATCGATAGAAAAGTATGAAATTAGTATTTATTGTAACTCGTATCTTACATCCCTAGAAACTTGAACTACAAAAAGCGCCTGTCTGAACCTGGTAAAAGCTAAGATAGTTTAGCTTCGGTGGCATAGGTGATTCAGTTTAGTTGGTCAGATAGCTTACATAGTTGCCGTCTGCATGCATGTATGTTAAACTGTGTCAGCTATGCGGAGCTGAGCTAAACTAAGTTAGCTTAGCTTTCGGTCAGCAACCCGCGTAATTTACGTGTTGGTTGCATGAAAATCATGTCGAGATATCGAGTATAATAAATATCTGATGTTTTTTTTCACTAAGTAATGCTTACCTAAGTTAATATGAAAAGTAGGCTCAACTGAAAACTTGGTCGAAAATGCAGACCAAAATAACATTATTGTAAGATATAAAATATTTTAGGATGATTAAAATTAATGTTGATAGTTGTTTAATAAAATAGGGTTATCGACGTTAATTATGATGATTAAAATTATGTTATGTAATATATTCATGTTTTATTTATGAGAACTTTAGTTTAACCATAGAGGCGTTGAAAGTCTATTATGAAATGTCTTATTGTCAGACATTCAGTATTGTTACGCATGCATTGGCCCGCGCCGGACGCACCGTACGCACGGCACGCAACGTATTTTAGTTTGCCTTGTATGACTTTATAAATGCCGGTGTGGACCAATGGACGCATACCTTTATAAAATTTTCCATGTGGCTTTTTTCAATTTTCCAAGATGAGGAAGACATTTGCTTCATGGTCAACTTACAATAAGATCACTTATAAAACTAAACATTTCTAGTTAATGCAACTTTAACTCGGAAGCCTTATCTTAGTAATATCCCTCATCATCGTGTTGGTCGTGTTGCAGTGGTTGGTCCCACACGGGAGGCCCCGAGGGCAGCGGCAGTAGCAGCTTGGCCGGGGCTTCGCCCCCACGCACCCTTAGTGCATATACAGCATATTCCACTTTGTACACGTTAGCACGAGTTGTGTTTAACTTTGCTGATATTAGAGGACCTGCACCGAACAGACCTGGTGCCAAACAAACGAATCATTATTACTCTAAATGTTTATGATTATTGTAAAAATGATAGGATAAGAAAAGGACAGTCTACAATTTTGGAAAAGCAGCCTAAGATCGAGCAATGTGGTGAAAATTAGTTTGGGAGACCAAGACATACAAAGTATAATAACCTTTTGAGCGCCAGAGTCACATATATGACAAGCACTTGTGGGCCCTGTACGCCAAGTGTCCTCTATAGATGACAAAAACCACACAAAACCTTACCCGCTTGGCGTAAGGGGAACGGGAGTGCATTTGTAGGGTAGTGCTCAAAAGGTTAATTTAGTGTGATCTTGAATGTAACTAGGATTTATTATAATTATATGTACTAGCTGAGCCTGGCGACACCCACCACGATAAAAAGTATCCTAATTTGTGTCTCACATTTTATTTAAATAATTTAAATTACAATACAATAACTCTTTATTATCACACCAAGAAATAACAAATAGAACAAAAACAAATAATGAGAATGAGCACAAATGGCAGTCTTATCGCTAAGAGATTTCTTCCAGACAACCGGGTATGGAGAGGAGTACAAAAATGTATTATTAAAGGTAGGTGGTTATTATTTACCTAACTATAATGTCATTGAGTGCCTTAGTGTCAGTAGTACCATTGATGACACAACTTAGTATCCTCAGTTAGTTACGAAATTATAAATGCAGAAAGCTTAGTTTTCAAGCATTAAGACTATATCTTTTAGTCAAATCTAGTGTCATGGTCTCAGACAGAAAAAAAATTAGTAAATAGCAATAATACCTAAGAATCCAGCGTACAGTTGTCGCACCACCTGACAAGCAAAGAAGCACTCCTCACTTTCCCCGCTGGAGATGCTGTTAATGGCCTTCCTCATCAGTTCTCCGCTGAGATCTGCCAGCCCCAGCATGTAGTCCACATGTGGAAGCAGCGTAGATATTTTCCTGTCGCTATCCTCCACTTTCACCGAGTACACCAACTCATTCCTTACTTCAGGGAATGCAATGATTTCTTTCTTGTCCATCAAAGATAACAATGTCCGAGCTTCTATGAACTCCTGTAAGCCGGCAGTAATCGCCCGAGAGTGGAGATATGGAGGTGCGTCGTCCAGTTCCAGAGCGATTGATTTGAGGGGACCATTTATTAGAGATTGTATACGCTGTTTGCCTTCTGCGATTATTTCTTCCCTGGATTTCTCTTTTCTGTAATAATTTTAGTTGGAATAAATATAATTTGTGACTCTTGGCGAAGTCAACTTGGTTGAAAATAGCATAATGATTTTTAATTCTTAGAAACAATTGATATAGCTGATATGTCGAATTCTTTATCCTCTTTTTTGTGAGTCTTAAGGTGATGCTAAACAATACCGATTTTAATTGCAAAATGTTGTTGGTTCAATCATAGGATAGTAATACAATGTACGGTTACTTAAAATTTATCAACTGCGCTGACTGGTCAGCTGCCCCCCCTAGAAAAAATCCCTAACTTCGCCAATGAACATGGCATACTATATTTCTCAATGAAGAAGGTTCAATAATTTCTCCAAGCATGTACTTACGTGACGGCTGCATGCAGCAGGAATATGATTCTCTTGCTCTCTATAGTGACGTCTCGCGACAGCTTAACCAGTCTCTCATGCCTGTCTTGTCGGTCAGTTAGTTGCCGAGCCGCTTGCAGAAACGCAGCCAAGATAGGGCTGTCAGCGGACAGAGAATATGCATTCTCACGAGCTACAGAGCTCAGAGTGGGCTGATTTCTGCTACGGTTATTGCGGTACCGGCCTGTAAATAAAATCTATTAGATGTGCTCGATTGATATTTTCAGTTAATACTTTTTTAGAATTTGTACCTCTTCCAGACATAACTTTTGCAATTTATGTAACTTCAATTCAATCACAGACAGATAGACCACTTATGTAGTAACTAGCAAGATAAAATAAATAAATTTAATTTTGTTTATTTTTATTTTTTTGTTTACCATGGTCCATTACCACATTTACCACCACAGACAGATATATATAATTATTTATATATATCTGTGATTACCACCAACCAAAGAGAACATCGATGCACAGAGTACTGAATCACGCTACTACGTTATAAGAGTCGGCACTTCCCTACATTGTCGATAACCGAATCAAAAAGTTACTCTATGAACCGAATTATGAAAGCACTTTGTTACCAACCTAACAATTCAAAACTAAAGCCAACATTATGAAAACGGGAACATTGGTCTAGGGATTGAACATAACGAATTGCTTTTGTCCATCGATATTGATAAAAGTAAAAAAAAGTGAGGAGTAGTGGTATCATTTAATCCAGTGTGAATTTGGTATAGTAAATAAAACGAAGCGGACTCTGCTTTTTTATTACATTACATATAACATAGTAGAATTAAGGAACCTATATCCAGCAGTAGACAGAAATTGGCTCTTAATGATGATGGTTACAAAAGTGTTGTGAAAGCAATGTCACATCACTGTTATTTAGCTGTGTGTATTATCACTAGGATAGTAGTCTGTGGACGCTGCGAGATTGACTGACAAGTAGCAATGTCGTAGTTATAAAGAATAAATAAAATAATATTCTCCCTCAAGTTTTCGTCTTCATCTGACCCGTAATCCTCAATAGGTTATGGGCCCAGAATACGCGAAAGACGTGGCGGTAAAGCAATAGATGAGGATTAAAATGGTTTTTTGTTGCAGTACCTGAAAAAAAAAACAAAAGGCGGTTGTGGTTGTGTCCTTGGGTTTTGAGAAAAATCAAAGAAAATATTTTTGCAGCACAGCGGCGGTAAATGCGACGTGTTGCTCAACATGGCAGGGCAGACGGATCATAAGTATGTTGTGTTGAACGGGAAAAATTGGGTTGCGTGGAAATTTCAGGTGTCAGTAATATTAAAGTCGAAGAAATTGTTTGGAGTGGTATCCGGAAGCGAAAGAGTGGATGATCAGTCCAAGGAGAAAGATGTAGAAGTATGGCACGACAAGGACAATAAAGCCTAAGAAATCTTAGTAACAAGTGTGGAAGAAAAAGTGATGACATATTTGTCATCGTGTACGACGAGCAGACAGATGTGGGAACAGTTAAGTACTCTTTATAAACCATCATCTCAGGTTAGCGTTCATCTTATCCAACAACGGTTTTTAATCTGCCTTTTGAGGAGCCTTTGATGATGTTTATATCAAAATTAGAAGAAATCGCTTATCAGTTGCGAACTATGGGTGAAGCGCCATCGGACAAGATGATAATAACTAAGGTTTTGATGTCGTTACCAGAAAAATACCGGCACTTTGTAAGTGCATGGGAGTCAGTTCCAGAAAGTAAACAAAGTATGAGAGAACTTACATCTAGATTACTCATTGAAGAAGAACTTAGTTGTCAAGAGACCAGACCAAGTACATCGGCTTTTGTGTCAAGAACGAACCCCACAAAATCGTCGGTATAGTATCCAAGCGAGCGTAAGTGTTTTACATGCGGTAAAACTGGATACTACAAGCGTGACTGCTACTTAAGAATGTGCTTTTGGTGTAATAAGACTGGACACATAGCAGCAAAATGTAGTCTCATGAAATGTTATCGTTGTAACAGAATAGGACACCAGGCGAAGGACTGTAGTGAGTCCTTAGATAATAATAAAGCAAAAGGTAAAAACGCATTTATTGTACAGGAACCATTGTGTAATGGTCAAGATATATTAAATGTTATTATGGATTCAGGAGCTAGTGATAATATGACTTAGAATAGTGAATTGTTATGTACAGGAAAATAGATAAACAGGTAATTGTAGGAAATGGTAATAGATTAAACGTTGAAGGAATAGGAGACATTCACATTTTAGCATTTGATGGATCAACTTATTGTACAGTCAGTAATGTGCAATGTTTTGTATGTTCCAATTTTACATGCAAATCTTTTTTCATTGTGTAGTGCAGTAGATCGTGGCTATACAGTTATGTCAGGAGAAAAGCAATGTAAATTCTTACGTGATGGTTCTGTAGTAGCATTGGCTACTCGAGTAGGCAGCTTATATATAATGGAATTTATAATTGAAAGTAATACTGATAATAATAATGATGTTGCTTTAATAAGTTTGTGTACATGGCACGAAAGGTTAGCCCATCAAAATTTCAAACATGTAAAAGAAATCTTACGCAAAAATAATGTTAACTATGAAGGGCAGATTGATCGGTGTATATCTTGTATTGAAGGAAAGCAGCACAGGTTACCCTTTTCTAACAGCAACAATCGAGCAGAGAGTCCAGGAGAGCTGTTTCATGCAGATTTATGTGGTCCTATGGAAGTATGTTCGTTGGGTAAGTCTTCTTATTTCTTACTGCTGAAGGATGATTACAGTAACTACAGGTTCATATATTTTCTTAAAAATAAGTATGAAACTAAGGATAGGATTGCAGAGTTTTTAGAGCTTATTGAAAATCATCACGGATATAAAGTAAAAAGGTTTAGATCAGACGGAGGAGAGTATAAAGAATAAATAGAATAATATTCTCCCTCAAGTTTTCGTCTTCATCTGACCCCTAATCCTCAATAAAAAGAACATAATGCAACTTAGAATTAACAACTTTTCATATATTATAACTTCATTCTATTCACAAACGATTGAATAGAAGGTGTTATCCAGACGTGAGACGTCAAACTTTTAATTTTTGTATGGGTAGGTAGTAGGTACACGAAATCTTCGTTTCCGCCATATCGTGAGTTTGAGCCGTATCCAACATCTGCAGTAACACATTAAATGTTTGATCGATAAGCGTTGCTCGGCTCGGCTGAGAAGATCGGCTTTTTCTTTTGTCGTATGGGCCAGTGGTAGGTATCAAAGCACGCAGTCAAAACTAAGTTTTGACATTCGGCGACAGACTTAAACGGAAGGGTGGTATTTTACCAAGTGACCTGCAGAAGGTCTACAACCAAGCATTTTCGGATGGAGTTGCACAGCCTTTAAATGGCTGTCGAGAGGTGCGGTGGGTACGCCTGCACGCTTACCTCTGCTGTTTAAACCCTACATTATCCCTCAGCCAGTATTGGCAACCGCGGGAACTGAAGGGGATGGCCTTATTATATGCCAGGAAAACACGGCCAAAAAAATTAATAAAATAAAATAATGCATAATCCACTACCTAAACGATTGGATAGCAGCTGAATAGTTAATTGCTTTTATTTTGTTGTTTAATTCAAGCATTAATTTATGATGTATACTATGTTTAAATGATAGTTAATTATGATTTATAAGATTTATGAGATATGAGAGATAAGATTATGATTTATTTTATTATATTAGATGTAAGTATATGTGTGTGTATTAATACTGCTTTAAATGCTTCAAACTTTAAAACATTAAGGGCCAGTTTTACTGATTCATGATAGCACTAATATGAAGAAATCTGACAGATTTTTGACAGCTTTTATATGGCGTCATCTGTCAGATAACTAACTATCTAACGCATTATCAGGAACATGTGAAACTGGCCCCAAGAGCTGCAATTATACAGAAAACTGTTATAAATGAAATAATTTAATGGGTGAAAAGATAGTAAGTAGATTATATAATCCAAAACAGTTACTCGTAAATACTCCTGAAACTTCGATCGAAGTCGACAATAAACTATACATCCTGTACATCGATGATCGATAACATTGATGGTCATCGGAAATCGATGTTTATCGAGCATCCCTAAATCGAAATCGAATGGAAAGCAAAGCACATATCTGTGGTTTACGTAGTATTTATGTACTATTCTCTTTGATACTTGATAGCACAGATAACTGTATATTGATAGTAGTCTGTGATCGAATCGAAACGAAAGTTTGTTGATATGATGATTGTTTGTATGACACTGATGCCAAGTCAGGGTAATTTACCCTAGATTTAGAGTAAAATTGAGATAACATTTTAGGGTAAATAATTGTTTAGTGTAATCTTTAGGGTAATCTAATCCAGCTTTAAGCATAAGGCACAATTCCGTGAATGTACCTACAGAGTGCGGTTTTTATGTCATTTTAAAATAATTTTAAACATATATATGAGAGCTTAGGGTATTTTTTCTAAGAAACTGCAAATCTAGGGTAAAAGATGATGGAAACTAGGGTAAAGTGAAAAATAGACCTGGCAGCACTGTTGTATGATTGTGGGCACAGAGTATTTTTCTATATACTGAATTGTAGGTGTGGGTGAGTAATATTTGCTGTAAAGTATTTTAGAAAACTTCTAATTCTATAATGTCTTATATTTTTTAATCAATTGCATTGGATGTGATTTCAGAGATTCGTGTTGACTGCCCAGAGTCCGCGAATTTGCGCTTTTAAAAATCTACTGATAAGCAACGGGTCTCATTTGATATCTCAGATCTCTGCAGGAGAGAAAAAATCGCTAGGTATGTTTTTAATTCATATTCGTAATATTTTACGACTTAGGTACCTATTCTCGCAATTTGTTTTTTTTTTTTCAGTAGCAAAATGTCTCACAGGATTAATATCGGTGACTCATGCGCTCCGATAACGTGTCATGCTTGGAATAAAGATCGGACTCGTAAGTATCCACCCGATGAACTCTTTTCCGTCATCTGATAAACAATTGCTAACACTAAACTCTCTGCTTGAAAAACTTTAAAAGTTGTCACTTCACATTACAGAAGTGGCGTTCTCCCCGAACAACAATGAAGTTCATATCTTCCAAAGAGATGGAAGCGACTGGAAACAAACCAATAACCTCGCGGAGCATGACTTGAAAGTGATGGGCATAGACTGGGCCCCGAACACCAATCGTATCGTCACCTGCTCGGTAGACCGCAATGCTTATGTATGGACTCAAGGTGATGATGGCAAATGGAGCACTACTCTGGTACTGCTGCGTATCAACCGAGCCGCCACGTGTGTCAAGTGGTCTCCCATGGAAAATAAGTTTGCAGTTGGCTCTGGGGCTAGACTCATCTCAATTTGTTACTTCGAGAAAGAGAACAACTGGTGGGTCTCCAAGCACATCAAAAAGCCTATCCGATCTACTGTCAACTCTATCGACTGGCACCCTAACAATATCCTCCTGGTGGCAGGTTCTGCTGACTTTAAAGTGAGAGTATTTTCTGCTTATATTAAGGATATTGAGGAACAGCCTGGTCCCAATGTTTGGGGGTCCAAGCTCCCTCTAGGACAACTTCTGGCCGAGTTCCCCAACTCTCCATCAGGAGGAGGCTGGGTGCATAGCGTCTCCTTCTCTGCAGACGGTAACAAAGTCGCCTGGGTGGGACACGACAGCTCCATAAATGTAGCTGATGCTATGCAGGGCAAGGCTGTCTACAAACTAAAGACTGAATATCTGCCATTCCTGGGATGCAGCTGGATCACCGACAACTCCCTGGTGGTTGCGGGTCACAGCTGCATTCCATTGCTGTACTGCCACGATGGCAGCGAAATTAAGTTTGTTGCCAAGTTGGACAATACACAGAAAAAGGAGTCAGGAGGCATATCTGCTATGAAGAAGTTCCAGTCCCTAGACCGGCACGCCCGTATTGAAACTAGCGATACCGTTCTGGATTCTATTCACCAGAATGCCATCTCCTCCATCAATCTCTACAAAGGTACTAAAGCTGAAACTAAAAAGTTCAGCACTTCTGGTCTAGATGGACAACTTATCATCTGGGATGTGGACTCCTTGGAGAGGTCTATTGAAGGTCTCAAGATTGCTTAAAAACAACTGTAATTGTTTCATGATTTTTATTTTAAGGAATAGTATAATCAGCGTGCGAGTTCTGAAGTGACTCTGATAAGATAACATAATCTATAAAACATGAAAAGCAGTGAAATTAAATTTGCTCGATTTCAAATACTGTTTTAATTCTAGAAATAACTCTTTCATCATTCCTCGAAACAAAACAGTATTTAAACTGCAACCGAGACCCAATTGACTCTCAATCATAGTAAAAAACTTCAAATATACAGGATAAACTATAATAATTTATACATACTATGTTTTTTATTATTAAATATACAATTCAATTTATTGTAACCATTGATAATATATTATAATCAAAATAATCAATAAAATGTTATAAATTAGACATAAGACTACACCTATACATTACTATAGATCACTTTTAATACTACTGAAGTACTGATCGCTGTCAAATATTACATTAAATTTTAAGGAATCAACAAAATGTTTTTCATTTTAACATTAACATCAAAGTTATACTTTAACCTACAAAACTATAAGGCCATTCATGTCGGTGTAACAATGCGTGCTATTGTGTGGAGACTATCTTGAAGACGGGCCCGATGCGAATGAAGACTCGGCGCAGCACCGAGCGCAGCTCCGGCTTCAGGTCGAAGCAGGTCACCTCGCACAGCAGCGGGTAGTAGCTGGACACGTGCGCCGCAAACTGAAACGACACGGCGGTTAGCATGCTGCCACACATCCATCAACTTGATCCAAAACAGACTGACTATACTCACTCTCTCGTCGGGCATCTTCAGTATTCTCGTGAGGATGAGCAGCAGGATAGAGGTCCAGGCGTCCCGGTGCGCCTCGTTGGTGACGCCGGCGAAGTACTCGAGCGCCTCGCAGCAGATCGCGATGAGGCTGCCCTGCACGGCCGGCCAGTGGTCGCGGCGCGCCTCGTCGCCGTACATCTTGAACAGCACGCGCAGCACGCAAGCGAGAGACTGCGTCTCCTGCTTCAGCATGTTGGGCTTCACGGACCCCTTGAAGTTCGCTTTCCACAGCACGTTGCGCTGCGCGTTGTTCGTATTGAACGTCTTCGCGAACCGATGGCTGCACATGAGGCACTCGACGAGGCGGAGCAGATGCGGCGAGCTCAGCAGCCGGTACATGCCCTGCTCCTCGCGCTGGCACTCCTGCTCAGCGCCGGGCGCGCCGCCCGTCAGCTCGGCCGCCGCCAGCGCCAGCGTCTCCGCGTCCTCCTTGCGCGAGGTGGCTGGGTAGAAGACGATGTTGTCGATCGTCTGGATCAGCTCGAGCTGCACCACGCACTTGATGAGCAGGCTGTTGAACACGCGGTTGGTGGACTTGATCTCGTCGCCGCCCTGCGGCTTCTTTAGTATGCCGTGCCGCACGTGCGGCGCGTCGCCCTCGCCGTCCTCGTCGGGCCGCCACGTGAGCAGCGTGGTGGGCAGCGTGCTGTTGAAGATGTCCAGCATGATCTGGCAGGTCTCGCTCCACGTGCGCTCGTCGAACTTGGTCCCGTTGGAGATGACGAGGTTCTCGAGACAGTTGGTGCCGGAGCGCGCAAGCTGCTCGTTGTCCTGCTGCACGCACCAGTGCAGCTGCGCGTACAGCTGGCGCAGCAGTAGCGAGCCGAGCACATCGAAGTACTGCGTGAACACGTCCACGATCGCGTACAGCGCGTGGTTACACGTCGTCGTCATCCACTCGTTCTTCTCGAGCTGGTGCTCCGGCAGCTTCATGTTGTCGAAGATCCGGAACAGGACGTTGAACAGGTCTCGCCACCAGTGCGGCCGGAACGACTCGCCGTGCGTCTTGATGATCTCGAAGAGGACGGTGAGCCCTCGCGTGCGCACGTCCAGCTTGCAGCGGCTGACGACGCACGACAGGGAGAACAGCAGCGGGAACCAGCCGCGCAGCCACACGCGGTCGAGCTCGGGCGCGCCGGCCTCGCCCTCCAGCCCAGCGTGCTCCGCGAACAGGTGCGGCGAGGCACCCACGGCGGTTGCGCACGATCGCACCAGCCGTATCGCCTCCATGGACGTGTCGGGGAACTTGGCGTTACACGCGAATTCGGACAAACATTTGACGGCGTCCTGGAAGGAGTCGATCATCGCCGGGAACTGTCTCTCGTAGAGTTCCGATATTATTTTCCCTGTGGTCTGAAACGCCAGATCGACGATCGCTTCGTCCTGGTCGCTCGCCGCCAGGTGAAACACCGAAAATATATTCTTCCAGCCGGACTTGATGTTTGGCGCCTGGGAGTTAACCATCTGCGCGATACAGCGAACGACCATATCTCTTATGGTCGGCGAGTTGTTTTTCTTCATTATGTGTTCGAATGGCCTCAGAAAGTCTTTCTGGAATTTGAAGTTGGCAAACTCGCCTTTCTCAATGAATTTCATCGAGAGTTGTCTTAGGGAGTCGACAGCGAAGAAGGAGATGTCCTCATTGTTGTTGCAGCCCACTTTGTTGAAGTGATCGCCCAGGACCTGCCATATTCGAGACCACTGCAACCTGATTCGACCCATGTTGTAGTAAGATATTTCTACGATTTTTTGCAGTGAAAACATTCGAGGGTTCGTGGGATGGCTCAACTCGTCGAGAGAAACTTGACATAAAGCCTTGACAAAATCTACGATGGCGTCTCCGTCGAGTCTCGTGGATCCCGTGAATATCCGGTCGACGGCAACAACCACGCTCTGCGAGCTCGTTTCGCCGATGTGCTCTTTCACACTGGGATCTAAAGCCATGAGGCTGAACTTCAAAGAATCCGGCTGAGGCTTGATGCCTGACCCCGACAGGAACTGCGGTCTTACTCCCGTTCCGATGAGTTGGGCTAGTTCAAGCTGGGAGATACATTTAACTATGTCTAACCAACTGGAACCTAAGTAATTACCGTCCGTGTGCGCCACGGTTATGAGAGTCTTTATTGTGTCGATATTCTTTGCCTTCATTTCAGTGATAGGCGAGTTCGCTGTGAGGAGAGTGAATCGCGCAAGAGCTTGCACGTACGCGTCTCTTTCAAGCGACATGTGGAAAATACAAGCGATGCGAATGGCGCATCTTATACCGTCCAGACATAGAGATGCTATTTCTGGGTCGTCGCAATCTTGCAGCCCTACTGAGAAAGCGGCGAGGAACGGCGTCCAGGCCATTTTGAACATTGGCCGCACATGCTCTACGTGCTTCGCCGTCGTAAATGGCGTCTGCACGTGGGACACAGATTCCATCAAATTCTTAGCCGCTGTAGATATTTGTTCCATTTCCATGTTCCAAATGAATTTACGTTTCTTTTCGTTTGAGATCAAGTGTTTGCCCGGTTTCGACGTGTTTTTCATTTTAATCTCGTGGCCAGCTATTTCGTCGTAAATAGTCGATAAATATTCGCGAGGCAAGTCATTATTGTCGCTTATACCGCTATTCAATTTGATATATTGTTCCTTTGTCATCTTATTCTTGACTTGAGGTGAATGCAAATCAGTCGTAAGCATTATAATGGAAAATGCTAATACATATACCGTATCTGCGCTCGAAAATAATGTATTGCTAGGATTGCATTCGCAATATCGTGACGCAAATTTTTCCATTAACCTATCAATTTTTTGGGCTTCACCTGGCAATCTGAAACCTTCGAGGAAATAACGCAGTGCAGCAACGATGTCCATGTTTGAAAAGTTCATGGAGTCCACATAAGAATACATCACTTCCTTGGAATGATCATCATTTTCACCTAAAAATTCGCCGACGAACGTCTTATCTAACCGTTCGTCGCTCAAGAGCCACTCTGCAATCTCTTTAGTAGATGTGCCCAACAAGCTCTGTTCTTGCAAGAAAGCTACTCCTTTCTTAGGTTTTCTGTTAAACAGGTCTATACCAGTTTCCCATACTTCCTTCTGCTGTTTCAATACTTCAAATTGTTCAGGAGAATCTAATGTTTCTCTGTTACCAATATTACTAGACCCGGTGGACACTAGACTCAGACTTGATCCTCCATGTGACTTAATGCTGTGGTAATCTGTGTCTTCTTTAGCTGTTCTTTCACCCAATGTGGTCTGTAAATTGGGATTGATATAGAGTTCTTTGCTCCACTCTACCATACATTTCAATATGGACACGAGACATTCCAGTCCCCTAATACGCATTGATTTCTCCTGATTTGGCGTTGCACCTAATTCTAGCGCCTGTCGACCTTGAGCTATCTTTGAAACATCATTGACCAACCTTTGGAATAGATTAGCAGCTGATAAATCACAATCGTAATTTACATAGATGTCGACTACACTCTGAGCGTCACCACAGATTCTCGTCAGGGCTTGGATCACCATCCACTTGTGTTCAAAGGTAGAACTCGATGTCTCCAAAATATTCATAAAAATTTCTTTGAAGAATACTTCGATTTGTTTCTTCAAATGTACTTTGAAATTTTGTAAGAGAGCAAGGAAAATAGCTAGAGAGAGTTCAAAGACTTCGGGGACAGAACTGACTCCGTTTTTCGAGAGTGCAACACACAGATATTGCTTTATTGCTGTAATAAACATCTCATTGTTCCTAAATACTGGTCCAGCATTTTGCAAAATTGATAGGAGGAGATGTAAGGAAAGAATTTTGGATCTCAGTTCGTGGGATTTGGGATCTGGAGTTCCCTCAGGGAGTGGTTTCATTGAAAGCTTGCAGAGAGCTCGGAATACTAGGAATGCATCTTTTTGCAAAACATGTGTGAATTTAGCAGTCACAGAATTATCATTTTCAGATGCCACATCCATACTTTCCTGAGAGGGTATTCTCTTTAATGTTTCTTCTGTGGGCACCTGGCCGTTACTCTCCTGAGACACACTACCACTGTCTATAGAATCTGGCGGGTTCTCATTGTTGTCCGGTCCATTTGGTAAATCCTCTGTGCTCTTTTTAATAGCGATATCAATAGCATTATCTATAACAGAATCTACAATCTGTTTAGCAATTATTTTGGCTTCCAACACTTCATCTAATTGTTTCAACTGTGGTGCTTCGATTTCTTTTGTATCCTCACTTACATGATTACTATGTGTTTCCTCTGAAACATTGCCATTTGGAATTTTTTGTTGTACTTCATGTCTCCTTTCGTTTTCTTGTGAATTGCCACCACATGCTTCAGTTTCTAATGCTTGATTTTCCATTTTTGTAAAAATTACATTCAGCATTTGGGTAAGGGTTGCTCTTGCTGTAGTTTGGTTGATGAGGTTCTTGCTTGCTAAATAAATATTGTAGCAGGTTCTGACAGCTAGCAGGACTGTGCCTTCATGTACCTCCACATGTTGACTTGTGATGACAGTTAGCAAGGCTTTGATGATTTGAAGTTGGACTCCCTCATCGGTCTGAGGACCTGTGAAACAGCTACAGATGGTTTCAACAATTCTGTCTATCAGTAATTTTCTCGGTGTTGTAGAATCAGGAATGTTTCCAGTCAGGTGGCCATAAGCAATGAGCTTCTGTAGACAGTCGAGGGCCGTCACTACTATCCGGGCTGCTTTGCTCTGGCATGCCAGTTCAAATGGCAGGAAGTATTTCTCTGCAGTAATGATGTTGGAAGCATCATTTTTGGGCAGCGGCAGGGTGCCTGATGTAGGACTCTCCGCCGTTTCGATCTGACCACCATTTTTTAGCTCAGTTTTTATCTCCTCTGAAAAAAAAGTGGAATTAATTATGCCAATTACACAAACAAAACAATAACGTAATGACTGTCCTAAATAGATAACCCTTTAGAGTGCAGTAACGAAGGAGATAATTTACATTCTCCTTGTGAATATCACCAATAACAACATTATGTACTTTCACATAAATTATAAATTCAGATGTAATGTTAATGTAATTATCCGCTTCTCAGAATTGAACAATTAGATTGAGTTACACTTGGATGATATTTGAGCCCCATTGTGTGGTTTATTGCTATAAGAAGGTAAGATCAAAATGTATATAAATGACATTTAATCAGATAAGGTTTAGTAGGTGTATACTTTCAACCTCAAGGACAGTACATTCACTGACAAGTTATCAATACAAGTTTGACATTACACCATATAACCTAATTAGCGATATACAGGTAGATAGGTATCTAAACAGAGGAAACACATTAGGAGCTATCTGGTGTGAGCGAGTCACACTTACCGAGAGCGACTTCGCAAGACTTCTTTAACTGGCTGTGGTAGGACCTTTTGATATCCTTGTCGGCCAGGATTTTTTCCAAAGCTCTGACTATAAACATTTCTTTCGTTTTCAGATTGGTTTGCATCGTTAGTCTATTTGGTAATCACTCCATTCGATCCTGAAAGAATCGACTCAGTGCTGCGCCGCGGTCTGAGACATTTAAGATTGTTGTTTTGAGGCGCTGCCGTAGTTATGTATTATATTTGTATTCTTATAACGTTTACGCACAAAAGTAACATCACAAAACTTTATGGAACTGCGGATTTTAGTGAATTCATTTCTACGAGAACAAGATTTCTTTTACGATTCACACCTCATCACAAAACATGTCATGTCAACTTATTGTTGCGTTCAACATTCAATACGTCATTTTCTTATGCAAATTCTTATGTATAACTAAATAATTTTAATCTATGTTTCATGAGCTACTTTTGTCAATAAAAGTTTTTAAATATCTAAAACTTCTGCCTGTTTTATAGAGAGGTGTATATATTTTTAGAGTTGTTCTGGAAATTAATTATATTTTATTACCTGCGTTCATAATAATTTTCGAAATAATCTTGCTATGACATTACTATTTTTTTAGTGTTATAATGACTACACACGATTAGTGTATTTAGCCAGTGTCAAGTATTAAATTTCTTCAAGTTTTTGAGAATTCAAGTCATAAAGATGGGTCAAAGTCACATTTCTAGTCTAATTGATGTCAAAGTCTAGTCCAAGTCATACCCTCAGTAAAAATGTGGACTTTACTGAAGATTTTCAGTGGAATTTTGGTGAGAACGCAAATAGCATGTTTTTCAACATTTTGCGGTTTCCCTACCACTCGCACACATTCACCGGCACTTAATGGTTAATAATCCACATTTATTACATGGAAGAACACAAGTTTTAGAAAAATCTTCAGTAAAGTCCACATCTTTACTGAGGATATGACTGGATTTGACTATGACTAAAATTGGACATGAAATGTGACTCTGACCCATCTTTATAACTTGAATTCAAAAACTTGAATATATAATACTCGAAAACACTGGCTAAATACACTAATTATGTGGAGCCATAAATAATGAACCTAAAAAAACTTTCGAATCAAACCAGTGTCTAAAGTCATTGTCAATGTCAATTGTCAACAGCCTGGAACCCGCAATTGCAAGCGAGCGTGCAAGTTTTGGTTTTCCTTCCAAAAAACTCCGGCATTAATAATTTTAGTTACTATATTTTTATAATCAACCTACAAAATTGCTTCCACAATGACTGTGACGCGGGTGGCGGAGTCCCGCACCGAATTTAAATTAAAAAGCTTACCCGAAGACGCTATATCCAGCGTAAAGTTTGCGCCGAAATCCAATCAATTCCTTCTCGTGTCGTCTTGGGACTGTTCCGTGAGGCTCTACGACGTAGCATCGAACATTGAGAGACATAAATACAACCATGAATTGCCTGTTTTGGATGTTTGTTTTCGGGTGAGTTTCGGTCGATTTACTTCCGACAGACTCAATGTAAACGTTACCATAGCTACGATGTATTTTCCCACCTTCCCTGACCATATCATCGCGACATAAATAGCTCCATAGCCAAAAGTGTTTCTCAACTTCTATACAATAACATAGGGTATGGATATATGTTTCAGGATGCAGTCCACTCATATAGTGGAGGTCTGGACCAAATCGTCAAGATGTACGATCTCAATGCATCCCAGGAGACCCTGTTGGGAGAACACAAGGGTGCTATCAGATGCGTGGAGTTTGCTACGGAAGTGAATGCTGTGCTGACAGGCAGCTGGGACGGGACTGTCAAGATGTGGGACAGCCGAGTTCCTAACTGCGTTGGGACATATAATCAAGGAAATGAGAGGGTGAGGAGAATTGATATCCTGTCTAATCAAGCTTACTTTCTCTTGTACTTAAACTCTATGTGAAATTGTTTGCACATATTCTGCCGCATGCTTCATATTACTAAAAGTGCTCATGGAAATAAATTGATTCTTATGTGATAGTCTAAGGGACAGCTACCACAACTGCCTACCAAGTAAAACTTTCACTTTTCAGTTGCTAGACCATGTGATGTGATCATAGATAGTTTCTCTTGTGTGAAATGAGTTATTTTGGGAGCAATAAACAGCAAGGCAAAGATGTCCCTTTGTTTATAGTTAATTTCCTTTTGAAAAATCTTTACGAAAAATTATGACATATTTCTTACAGCCACTCAATTCTATTCCAGGTTTACACAATGAGCATAGTCGGAGAGAAATTTGTAGTTGGCACTTCAGGACGTAAAATCTTTGTATGGGACGTTCGTAACATGGGCCATGTAAACCAGCGTCGAGAGTCCTCCCTCAAATACCAGACGAGGTGTATTCGAGTGTTCCCCAACAAGCAAGGATACGTCCTGAGTTCCATTGAGGGAAGAGTCGCTGTCGAATACCTTGACAGCAATCCAGAGGTGCAGAAGAAGAAATATGCATTCAAATGTCATCGGATTAAAGATGGTGGTATGTTTGGTTATTCTTTTGCCACTCATCAATTTTACAATCAAATTTTCTGATTTATATATTCTATGTGAGCGATATATGTGTGGCTGTAGTGCTCAAACATTAAAATATTTTACTGTTATTTCTTTTTCAAAAGTTAGCCTATACGATATAAAATGAAAAACCTTACCTTATTAAAACGAAAAACCTTACCTTATACAGAGTTCTAATAACCTTATTTTAGAGATAAAAATTGCTTTAGTTGCCCATTAAACTCCATTGCCTCCATTGATTGATTTGTTATTTGGACGTTCAACGTCTAGATGAAAGCTGAATGGCTCAATACCTTTGTTTTTTTTTTTGTAAATTCAAAGCGTTATGTTTCTGTTATATCTATATTTTTTGTTGAATATGATCTATTTAATGTTATTTGACGTGTGTAAGTGCTAATTTTTAATTTGCCCATATACTGAATAAATGCTTTGACTTTGACTTTGAGTTCTGACACAGGTAGATATTTGTCTATTTCAACTAAGAAACAGTTGACAGTATTTTTGATTCTGTTTTGCTCATTATTTCTCCGAGACTAAGCTTAAGACTGCCTGCACATGGGATTCAGAAAAAAGGTGCACTGGAAGCCTTTCTTTGTATTCATATCATAAGATATACATTTTCCATGTAATGTTTCCAGGTTTAGAAAAGATCTACCCGGTGAATGCAATAAGTTTCCACTCAGTGTACAATACATTTGCAACGGGTGGCTCCGATGGCTACGTCAACATCTGGGATGGTTTCAACAAGAAGAGATTGTGCCAGTTTCACAGGTAATATAAATTTTTTAATTTACCTTGTTACAGCCCAAGTTTAAGGGGTCAGTTAGCACCGCAACGCGACGTGACAATGCTTCTGGTTTCGCGCCGCGCAGCGAGAAGCCGCGCGGTCGGATTTTCTCAATTAAACATGTGTCGTATTGTGTAGTTAATAAGGTTCGAACTCTTAAAAGGGGGTTTCTTAACGATGTTATTCCTTCACCGGAGGGCTACATCAAAAACATAAAATTATAACAAAAAAATCACTGTTGAAGCTTAGGGTTCCATAGCCGAATGGCAAAAATCGGAACCCTTATAGATTCGTTTGTCTGTCTGTCCGTATGTCACAGCCACTTTATTCCGAAACTATTAGGACTGCACAGTTGAAACTTGGTAGGTAGGTGTGTTTTGTAAACCACTTTACGATTTTTATACAAAAATAATAAAAAATATATTAAGGGGCTGGGGGCTGCCCATACATGAAACTAAAACAAAAAAAAAATTTTTTTCATTAAAGCTTTATTGCTATAAAAATGACATTGAGGTTCCTAAAACCATTTTCACTCATAGTCAATCATTTGAAACATAGGCACGTCTTAAGTAGTAAAATGTGTGAAAAAAAAAATGCTGTAGATCTCAATAAAAATGTTCAAGGAAAATTGGTTTGAACGAGATACAGTCAGCAGTTTTTGAGATATAGTGACCGCAAATATAACATTGTTTTTCATACAAACACTATGAAAAACAAGTAATTTTTTTGGTGGTGCAGAATGATAGTTATAAAATATAATATCTACTGTGTTACGGAATCCTACCAGTTTATTAAATAATACTATATATAATTTTCCAGATACAACACAGCGGTATCCTCTCTAAGTTTCTCGCACGACGGGTCAGCGCTGGCCATCGCCTGCTCGCAGCTGGACGAGACGCAGGTGGAGGAACCCAAACCTGAGGACACCATCTACATCCGATACGTGACGGACCAGGAGACCAAGCCTAAATGAGAACATTGCGCATACGGCTGACCAGTGGCATTGTGACCGTAATCTTAGTGATTATAGTTGTGTATTTATAGTCGGTATTCCTGAGAGCATAGTACTAGTTTCTTTAGATTGGTTTACCTACTCAATGACATTAAAGTAAACGCAGATTTCTATTGAATTAAAAAAATGGTTGTCGGTAAAGGTTTTGGTTTACAGATGATAGTTTAACGTGACAATGTCATAACAAAACATTGATGTTCATGTTTATATTCACACTTATACAACTAAAGTTGATGAAATCGGCGCATGCGTTCAATGAGCGTAACGGGAAAATGAGCGTAACGGGACATTTTTCGTGCATGCAGCCGGTGTTCATCGATTTATTAGATGTCACGTCAAAACTGCAGTATAATGTTCACTTCGCTGTAATTGCAGTTATTGAATGCGAAGAGCCGAAGATCGGGCTCAGTGGCGAGCATTGGGAGAGTCCCTATGTCCAGCAGTGGACTAACACAGGCTGCTGATGATGTATAGTATGTATAATGGGTAACATTGTAATTTCCATACAAATCTGCATTTACTTTAACATGATCGAGCAAGTAAATGAATGTAATGAAACTTGTACTGCGCATTCTGAGTTCTTAACATGGTGTTGTAATTAGTAGACTGTTAGGTCCAGTCTCCGTCAAATAAGAGAGGGAGATGATAGGAGCTGTGTCAACAAGCAATAACATTTAATTGTACTGTATACTGCTATTTATGTGTTGTTGTGTTTGTGTCTGACAGAGCGTGATGACTAAACAGTGTACTGTAAAGTACGTAATAATACACTGATGGCAGCCTTTGATCAAAGGAAGAGGGGGGAGGGGGTCTTTAAACATTATAACTGACAGGCTGGTGTTTGACCACTATCTCGCCTGGTGGTAAGCGAAGATGGTGAACACGCTAGGCCTTAGAATACTCTCAAGGGCTGTGTGCTGCCGGAACACCGTGAGGTTATCGTGATAGATTTTTTCTTGACTCAAGACTACTCTAAAAAAAAAGGAATGTGTTCGTGCTATAAATGAAGTAGGTAAGTGTTTAAAATATAGATTGTTGTGGAGTGAAGGCTTGCCCTGGTCAGCTGTAGTTGAAGTAACTATTTGATATTCAGAACGAGATGATTGAATTAGTTAATTTTAAGATATAAATAAATACCTAATTAAGTTGTATGAGTTCTTCTTATTTTTTAACCTTGGTTCTTGTTCTTTCATTAGGTTGAACCCCCGGCGCAAAAACAGGGGTATTGTAAGTTTGTTTACATCTGAGTCTCTGTGTATTCTCACAACAGATGATGGTTGGATCAAAACTTGTTCTGATTTAGTGTTTATTTATTGTACTGGCAAAGTTCGATGTAGGGAATATGCATGTACTCGTAGCTCAGATTTATTGGAAATAATTTTTTTTCGAATCTTTGATGTCCTGGAGTTATTTTTTAAATTTAATTCTATTTTATTTGCTTAAAATAATAAATGAAAAATGCAATTTAAGCGAGGGAAATTTAAGTTTGTAAAACAGATCACCATTGGTCGAATCGAAAGTTGACGTCATAATTCACTACTCCACGTGATGGAAACATTGAGCGCGGGAACATAAAAATGAATGTGTGGTCTTATTGTATTTATTTCTAAATGTAGTGTTTGCCGCGTATTATTGTGAAAAAATGTATATTACTAACCATTGAATATAAGTAAAAATAAACTGGCCAAGTGCAAGTCGGACTCGCACTCGTAGGGTTCTGTAACACAGTAGAGTATTCTATAACTTTGATTTTTCGCAACTACAAAAATAAATTTGTTTTTCATAGTGTTTGTATGAAAAACAAAGTTATTCTTGCGGTCGCTGTATCTCAACAACTGCTGACTGTATCTCGTTCAAACCAATTTTCGTTGAAAGTTTTTATTGAGATCTACAGAATATATTTTTTCTAGATTTTTCACTCCCTTACTTTAGAAGTTAGAAAGGGGGGGGGGGGGGGGGGGGACACACATTTTACCACTTTAGACGCGCCTATCTTTGAAATGATTGACTTTGAGATAAAATGATTTTAGAAACCTCAATATCATTTTTAAAGACCTATCCATAGATACCCCACACGTATAGGTTTGACGAAAATTTTTTTTTTTGTTCCAGTTCCATATATGGGATGCCCCCCTTAAACTTGGCGACATGGCGAATCTATAAGGGTTCCGTTTTTTGCCATTCGGCTACGGAACCCTAATGAGTACGAGTTTAGAGAAACTGCACAATTTAATAAAAACATGCCATTGGCTAAATACAATAATCGCGCGGAGTCTTTGTTAAAGAAAAAAAAGCTAGTTTGCTTCAAGCGGTGTGTGTCTGGCGTAAGTGCGTGACGTCACAATTCACTACCAAAGAGCCCGGGAAATGATGGCGTTTAAACTGCTCAAATTTATTTGTATATTTTAATATTGAATTAAAAATAATTAGACCAGCAGTATTTTATTTTTTTATTATGTTGTATGGATGTAATGAGTGAAATAAAAATATTAAAAAAAAACATGCATCTTCCCTATTATCTAGATAATACTTTTCTTTGTTGTCATGATGATCATCATGAATTATCCATGCCGATTCAATTATTTTAAACCGCCTCCCAGGAGGAGGTTCTCAATTTGTCTTATGTTTTTATTTTTTGTATATTTGATACCCGATTACTCCACCAATTGTGAACCGATTTGAATTATTATTTTCATAGGTAGGTTAATCTCCAAGGTGATACCATTAAAATGTTATCCAAATCTGATAAGTATCTCCAGAGATATGACGATAAACGTTTCTTGCCTACTGAAACTGCTTCGCGCGGCAAGGAAGTCGGGTTTTATAAAATTATTTGTGTTACCTATGTTAATTCCATTACTAAAATAGGTTTAATCCCAACGGCCTCCACTAAAACGGGCACCAGTGGGGGACGTTAAGACAAATAGTGTGAACAAGTTATAATATTAAACTAACAAAACATCCTTGTCAAGCTTTGATGAAACTTGTACAACTAAAGTATAGACTGTGGGCTCCATCATCAGCTCCGTTACCAAGCCCAATCTATTGGACTAGTCAAAACAAATTGGACTAGTCAAACAATCTATTGGACTAGTCAAAACAAATTGGACTAGTCAAACAATCTATTGGACTAGTCAAAACAAATTGGACTAGTCAAACAATCTATTGGACTAGTCAAAACAAATTGGACTAGTAAAACAATCTATTGGACTAGTCAAAACAAATCATATACCTACGGCTAAACGCAAGAAGGTTACTTGCTAGTAGCCATTGAAGGTTTAGGTTGCACTGTCCTCCTCCTAGCTTCATCATTAGATCAGCTCCTAGACTGCACATGTCTATATACAAAATGTCATATCGACACGACTATTACAATTACGCAAGATTCGATTACAATGTTTCGTTACAAGTGAAGTAAAAGCGTGTTACCTAACTAGCTGACATTAACCGACTACCAAAAATAAGGAGGATTGTCAATTCGTCTGTGTGTATGTTAGATACTAAATTTTTCCGGCAATTAATTATAAACCAGTTTATTTAATATACCAATTTTAATTATGTTTATTTCAATAGTAGGATATTTATATCTCAGGACCACCGTCCTTTTACTTGTACATTTTATATGGTTTTATTAAATTATTTTAGTGTTGTATATTTGGTTATACATATTACTTATTATTTCCCTTGACAACTTTTTCACTTTGCTGTCTGTATTACACGCTGGAGCGGAAAATCGCGTTCAGATACGTGTAAAGTTTTTTTTACCATCAATATAATTTTCAAGGTATTATTATTAAGATAATTATTATTAGTAACCAGGTATTCCTTCGAACCCTCTTGAAAGGTTACTCGTTATTATTTTCTAGTCCTATCTCAACACTTACCATTTAGAAAAATCATCGAGAAGAGTGGTCATATCTTATATTAAAGTATGTACCTACACATAAAAATGTAATTTGAAATAAAAACCTACATTTAGAAGGTACCGAGAACTTGAAGACAGAGGTCTGCGGAAAACTTCGCTACCTGTCTTTTACCCCTACAAAACTGGCATAGCAACAGCATCCAACAAATAGCTATAACAAAAGGTGCTCAACTTTTATCACCCACTCGAAATAGGCAAATAGCGACACTAAGTGCCGAAGAATTTGCACTCCATATAGAACGCGCGGTTACACGCACGCCAAATGCCCGTAATTAACACTTGCCGAGGGATGCATTCGCGTTTCGTGCAATTAAAATTATGACTGTTTAAAAGCACTTTTCTTTTCCGTCGTGCTCACCCTTATTTCTGAATAGCTAAGGTAGGTTTTCTAAAGTTTGATTGCGTTGTGAAGTTGGTGCTGAATACGGACGGTCCAAATTGGCGCTCAAACAAAGGTGTTTGCGACCACCTAAAGGTATGAAGCGTTTTATCCTGGAAAACTGATGCCAAGAACAATATCTTAGTGTACCGGATGCTTTAGGTATTATATTAGATACTGTCATATTTATCTGTAATTAGATATGCATAATACTCCCCCGTCATGATTTGGGAATAAAATTTCACTAAAATGAGGTGTTCCATATTATAACCTAACCCCAGTCACCTAAGACCAAATTACAGGTTGTCGGGTTTTATATGGCCCAAAGAAAAAAAATCGATAGAGATTCAAGAGCTACCCAACCAAGAACCCCAACAAAGATGTATATTGCGCGAAAGACCATAGAGCAAAAGACCATAATTTTTGAGAAAATACCGCTTTTCTTTCTGTATAGTTGCTCTCTTAGAAGTTAAGTTTTTTTGAATACATTTTCTTTACAATAAAGGGCTTAACTTTTTCAGGACTGAAAATGAGTACCTACATATGAAATATAACATACATACAAAATATAACAAATATTCTATATATCGAATACCTATTATAATCTAATATGTTCTGGAAGCTCTCCTTGAGAGCCAGTTCGCATTCTAGGCCTAGCGTGCTACCATCCTCGACTGCATCATCACTTACCAACAGAAAAGATAGTGGTCAAACGCAAGGCTATATGATACAATAAAAATACAAAGGTTTTCTTGTTATTAACATAGTAAGTATAGGTTTGTACGGTGGCACGGAACCCTTCGTGTGGAGTCCGACTGTGAAGCCACAGAATACATTGAATATACCTACCTATTTATTAAAGAATCAAAGCATTTATTCAGTATGTAGGCAGTATAAATATACGCACATATACACGTCAAAATCATAAATCATAAAATAAATCATAACCAATTATCAAGTAAACAGCTAAAGCCAAATTTAACGCTTTGAATTAGAAAAAAAAAGTAATGAACCATTCAGCTGTCATCCAATCGTTTACGTCAGAATATTAAACAAAAATTAAAAATTTCTGTATAGTAAAACCAACCATACATGTAACTGTGTGTTTCAGTACTTCAGACAATTTTTATATAAAAAAAATAAAAAAAGTGAAATAGTGAAACACAACATAGAGAAACGCATACCGATCACAGTACATATCATGATCCAAATGGAACTGATAGTCCGTCTGTCAGCTGCATAATATTGTTTAAATAAAAATAAAAATGGCAAGCCTAGAAAGAAAATCTGCGGACAAAAGGGGAAAACTGAATGGCTGTTGAATCTACCGGTGTTTCGGAAATACTCCCATCAGAGAAGAAACACCAAGAAACTATGGGGCTTGTCTTGTCATTTTATCTTTTTTTTTTTAAATTAATTGTACATGTCAGCTTTAAAATTTTAACAATATATTAATAATTATAATACAATTTATATTTGTTCTTGGAACTTGGGGCATTCAGGCCATGCATTTTTGTCATCCATATAGTCACCTATTGTATAGTATGATTTTTTCATCAAATTGGATTTTACATAGATTTTAAATTTGCTCATAGGCAATTGATCAATATCTTTAGGTAGCTTATTGTAAAAGCGTACACAGTTCCCCATGAATGAACCACTAACTTTCTGCAGTCTGAAATTAGGTATAATTAAGCTATTTTTATGTCTTGTATTAAAATTATGTACATCAGACCTTTTCTTATAATCATTTATATTCTTGCGTATGAACAAAATATTTTCATAAATGCATTGACATGCCACTGTTAGAATTTTAATTTCCTTAAATTTTTCACGAAGTGAATCTCGCGACCTCATACTATATATAGAGCGAATAGCTCGTTTCTGCAAAACAAATATTGATTGGTTTTTTTTTTTTTTTTATGTGATAATGGGTATCGCTTGACCACTATCTCACCTGATGTTAAGTGACGATGCGGTCGATGATGTAGCGCGCTTACCCAAAAGATACCTATTCACTCGCGACTTGAAGACCCCTATGTTGTATCTAATCGGAAACACAGACTCGGGCAGGGAATTCCATTCCTTGGCAGTACGTATGATGAAAGAAGAAGCGAATCGCTTTGTACGCGTAAATGGTATATCCACCATGTAGCGGTGGCGCCTCTTAGTATCCCTGCTAGTCCGATTATAAAAAGGGGATGGCGGAATCAAGTTATGAAGTTCCGATGCACACTCTCCGAAATGAATCCGATAAAAAACCGACAAACAAGCGACCTTGCGACGATGCTCGAGACTCTGGAGTCTTTTGCTTACTAGTTGGTCGTCGTTGATGAGCTTCTTGGCTCTCCTCTCAATAGCTTCCAGTGTCTGCAGCTGGTATTTGGCAGAACCATCCCAGAGGTGAGAACAGTACTCCATACACGACCGGACTTGTGCTTGGTAGAGATTGAGCAACTGTCCCGGTGTGAAGTATTGTCGCACCTTAGACAAAATTCCAAGTTTTTTGGAGGCTATCTGGGCTTTAGACTCAATATAAGAGCCGAAATTGAGAGTTGGTGTTAATGAGATGCCAAGAAGCTCAAGTTGGTCATTTATCGGCACGGACACATCCCTGAAAGTAGGAGCCAGTTGAAATGGACTCCGTTTGGCGGAGAAAAGACACGCCTGGGTTTTAGAAGCATTAAACTTAACCAGATTGGCATCGCCCCAATCGGAGACTGCCTTTAAGGAAAAGTTTAAGCGCTGAACCATCGCTTCTCTATGATACTGGATTTGTACTGCACAGGCTCGTGCACTAGACATATAACTCTCCACAACGGTGCTGTCATCTGCATACCCTAAAATACCAGGTTTTAGCAGGTCATTAATATGCAGCAGAAAAAGCGTTGCAGAGAGTACCGACCCTTGAGGAACACCAACATTTATAGCCAATTGGTCAGACGAGCAGCCATCAATGACCACACGAATAGACCGTTTCCTCAGGAAATCTGATATCCAGACACAAAAACCAGTGGGGAGGCCATATGAAGGAAGCTTGCTAATAAGGCTGTCGTGCCATACCCTGTCAAAGGCCTTAGAGATATCAAGAGAGACGGCAAGCGCCTCTCCATGATTCTCAATGGCCTCGCTTCAAATTTGAGTGGCATACGCTAGAAGGTCCCCAGTAGACCGGTTTCGGCGGAACCCGTACTGTCGGTCACTGAGTAGATCGTTTGCTTCTAGGTATGTTAGGAGCCTGTGGTTCAGTACACGTTCCATAGTATTTTATTATATTATTAGGATTTCAGCGGCTTTCCCCCACAATAAAATGCCATAAGACATTATACTGTGGAAGTAGCTGAAATAGACAAATCTTGCAGTGGCTTCGTCCGTTAAAAATCTAATTTTACGTACTGCGTACGCAGCGGAGCTTAACCTACCTGCTAGAACCGATATTTGAGAACCCCATTGAAGCTTTGAATCCAGGGTGATGCCCAAGAATGTTGTGGATTCAACAAGTTCTAATGGTTCATCATTTATTAAAATACTTCTATTTAGGATACCCTTTTTTACTTTTTTAAAGGTACGATTCCAGGTTCTTCTACTTCGTAGAGGTAAGAAGAAAGATTGTGATAGTTACAAATTTCCATTAGCACTTAAGGGGAGTCTATAAATTACGTGAGGTGTTTTTTTAAAATTTTCTGTGCCTACCCCCCCTGGTGAGTGTGAAAAAATTCTGACGACATCTCACCAGGGGGGCCTGGTGAGATGTTGTCAGATTTTTTTGACGTGAGATTTTTCAAAATGTGGGTTTCTTACGATTATTATTTTTGTTTATATATGTATTATTTTGTTGGATTATTATTGTAAAAAGAAAAAAAAATTGCTTCGTGCTTTTATTTACGACTAGTTAAGTTACTAGTGATCAATATTGCTGAGAGTTTAATTATAAGTGTAATATTTTTTTTTTGTTTCAATCAGAAAGAAAATTGCGTGATATTTGCCGAGACCCCCCCTCTCTCCAACGTTAGATTAGATGAGATTTGACTCGACCCTCTCCCCCCCTTAAACACCTCACGTAATTTATGGACGCCCCCATATTAAATGATAGTGCGGTTGTCGTGCTTTCAGCCCCACAGCCTAAACCTAACCTAATATAAAAACCTACACCTAAGTACTAGTAAGTATACGTGGGTCTCATTTGACCTCCCACAACCTAACCCGTGAACTAAAGTTTGAGATATTTTCCGCATTTTTTTACTTTTGACGAAGCCTTAACCTAGGTGTTATTTTCATAAGGTATAGATACCTAGTACCTACGTGTACTATTATATATTCTGTGGTGCTAGCTAGTTACTAATTGAGGAAGTAAGTTAAGTATCCACTAATACGCACTGTATAATATTTGTTTGTCTAGACAAAGTTTATGGCATGCCTTCACAGTAGCAAGTAACTGCGGCGGCGTATGAGAAGCAAACAACTTAAAAACACCCGGGGTCAGAGACTTAAGTACAGTTAAAACAATGTCATGGTTATACTGTAGGTACACGGATATGAGGTCCACTTGAGAGATTCCACTTTATGAATAAGCGCTGAATTTAAATAAATAAACCCGGTCAAGTGCGAGTTGGACTCGCGCACCGAGGCTTCCGTACAAACTTGTCAAAACAAACTTAACTTTGCAGTTTGAGCCCTAGACCGATGCCTAGACAATAACAAATTTGTAATAGTAAATTACCCTTTCTTTGTTAATAAACTACATGTTTACGGTTTTCAATATTTTTTCCTTTATGAGTGATTCGAGACTGCTTCTTACCAAATTTCATGATTCTAGGTCAACGGGAAGTATACCCCATATGTTTCGATTGCCTTTTGAAATCGCAAAATATGCAAAAATTTGCGACAAACGATCATATCTTTTGATCGCTTTGACTTAAAACTCTCATTTTTCACAGCTGAAAGATACCGTAGACCCAAATGTTAGATATAAGTTTCAACTTGATATCTTTACGCGTTCCTGAGAAAAAGGGTCTTGACAGACGGACAGACAGACGGACAACAAAGTGATCCTATAACGGTCCCTTTTCCCCTTCAAGGCACGTAACCCTAAAAATCCTACTTCTCAAGTTCATAAACGAACCTACTATTCATATTAGGTACTGGTAAACGAGCTTTCGGTGCTTTTTATTGAATTTTGCCTTATGTGTATTTGATACCAAGAACGGCATCATTAAAAAGAAAGGATTGAAATCGGTAAAAATTGGGGTTAATACAAGGTAAAATCCATCTTTGGTTGAATACGGTTAAAATGTAGCTTATGTTATCTGGGCCAAAATAACGAATCGATGTGACACGTTGTTCATCAAAGTCGGATGAATACTTAGTTTAGGCGCTACGGAGGTACATACGTAAATACAAACATACATAAATAGACCGCTAAAATTATAACCTTTCCTTTTGTAGTAGGGTAAAAAGTAGGCACAAAGAAGAGACATCGCAATGCTTTAAGCCCACTAACTAAATATAAAAAAATCATTTCATCATTTAGCAAACGGAATCAAACGAACAAGAACCGTTCAACAAACGTCAACACCGAGATGAATGAAGTCGAAGAACCATTGAGAACAATAAAAACGCTATAAAAGTAAAAGCACACAGCCGTTACCGGCGTGTTTATACGATAAAATGTCCATATTAATGATATAAATATGGCTAGATCCATACATAAGGCGCGGAGCCGACGGGCGCGGCCATACGGGCTAGTCGCGAAAACCTTACGGTACAGTGATTTATTTATCTATTATTTTATCTGTGAGGTCACACACGATGGCCGGGGACAGTGGATGGGAGACTGAGAACGTTACTGTACTTTATTTCATTTTAAATAATCAATATTATTTAATTAGGTACAAGTTTACTTTGATGTTGTTTTGGAACGTTGGGGATTGATAAACCAGATTAGAAAATTAAATATTCTTCGACGACCGCAGACCGTCGCTAGCCCATGGCCCAGGTTTGGGGGCAAGTTAACATTATGGACGGTGAGAAAAATATGCAGCAGGAGCTTTTGTGTACTAAGAATAAACTTGAAGAAATGGAAACTTCTCATGCGTTACAAAATGAGTCTAATAAAGCTAACACTGTGGATTTATATACAGAGCTCATCCCTTCAGGTTCTAGTAGTGTCTGTATTAAGGGTTCTAACAAGATCAAAAAATATATTAAGTATAATAACATTATTAGGAAAACTACTTATAAATTAAAAAAATATAATCAAATTAAACAGGATAATTTAAAGGCTTGTAAAAAAAACATAGATTTAAGTCATGAATTACAAAATTGCATAGAGTTGCTTGAAAGGTGTAACAGTGATCTATTAGAATTTAAGAAGAAGGCTGATTCACTCAAACAAGAACTGCTTACCTCAAAAGATGTAATTGGGGCTCCCATCGCTAACTTGCAGAGTGAATGCTACCAAGGTCATAACAGTCTACCAAGTACAGTAAATACTGCGAGTTTACATCTACAGACTGACTTGGTTAGGCAGGAGGTAGCGTTATCATTGCAGTGCACTGGGGCCTCTGGGGTGGACTCGGGCAGTCCTTTACAGCTGCCGGAGCCTGCTAGAGAGACCATTGTGTACAGCGATGAGATTGGCATAGGTATGGGTAGCTTATTAAGAACAAGATTAAGCCAAAATGTACATAATAATTGCTGTCCTAATTTACCAATAAAAGATCTATGTACGAAAATTAGCAGCCACCAGTATCATAAAAATTGTACAATTATAGTGCAGCTAGGCAACAGCACAAATGTAAAAAAAACTGATATTAATAACCTAATTGAACTTTTATCAGACATTGCCAGCAAAGGTATCAGTAAAATAATAGTGTGCTCATTTCCATACTTAAAACACAGGAGTAGTACTGTCAATATCAATAATCATATACATAAATTAAATTTGACATTATATAATCAGACATGTCGCCTGAGCGACTTTTTGTATTTCGAATGTAATACATTTATGAGTAAGCTTTTATTGACAAAGGATACTTTGTATCTCAAAAAGACTGACATCTCGACCATTGCTAAGTTATTAGCATTCAATATATATGATCCAGTTTTACATGTTGTAGCGGATCACACAGACAAGCTCCAATGTAGTGGTGTTACTATGCGGGGTAATTGTAGTGTAGTTGACAAAGTTAGTTTAAACTAACGCTTAGGACAATGGGGAGGCCAGACTTAATCAACATTTTCCATCAAAATATACAAGGCCTCTCCAGCAAAGCCTTAGAATTAGAATTATTTCTCGACTTTTATAAAGTTGATATAATGTGTATTACTGAACACTGGTTTGTGAAAGGTACTTTGTTACCAATAATCAGAAATTATACAATTGCAAGCACATTTATTAGACAGAAGGCAATTCGCGGTGGCTCACTTATATATGTATCTGAAAATTGTCATTTTAAGGAGCGTAAAGACATTGTAGCTTTGTCTGTTGAACGATGTATTGAATTATCTTGTATAGAGCTGGGGCAACATATAGTCATCTGTGTATACAGACCTCCATCGGCTGATTATAAAATGTTTGAGACAATTATGGAAGAAGTCATGATGAAAGTCTTCAACACCCCGAAATCTTTGATAGTTTGCGGTGACTTTAATGTTAATTTAATTGAGCAGTCACCGCTCAGTGATAAGCTAAAAAATTTATTTCTTAGCTTCAATTTAAAGCATCTTTTTAACCAGCCGACTAGAATCACTAGCTCATCAGCAACCTGCTTGGACAATGTGTTTTGCAACTGTGAACCTGAGAAAATTGCAATCTTTGATAAACTTGGCTCCGACCATCTGGGACAGAGTGCCACATTTTCATGTAAAACATCCACCAAAGGTCAAGAATACACATACAGGCCCATTACAACCAATCGGGTTGAACAGTTTGTGGATATCATTGACAAGCAACTAATGAACCTAATATTTTCTGAGGATCCCGATGACCTATGCAGCACTTTATCTCAAATATTGAGTGCAGAGTACAATAATATTTTTAAATTTAAAACTATTACAAGAGCTGGGAAAATTCGGTTCGATGACTGGGCTACTCCTGGTATTTACAAAAGTAGAAATAATTTGTACAACTTATACTCACAAAAACAAATTAATTTACACAATACTAAATTCATAAATCACTTAAAACTATATTCCAAAACTTTTAAAGTGGTTTGTCAGACAGCAAAATCTTTGCATTTTAGTAGAAAAATTAAGCATGCTGATGATAAAATAAAAACAACATGGAAAATCATCAATACTGAAACTGGAAAAATAAAACAAAGAGACAGTAAGATCATCTTAAAAATTAACAATAAATTAATCATGGATAGTAATGAGGTTGCCAATACATTTGATGAGTTCTTCTCTCAAGTACCCATTACTACCACTCAGTCCATAAATTCTAGTCCCACTGATGCTTATTCTATATTATCAAAGTGTGTAAATAAATGTGATACCTTGTTCCAGTTCAAACACGTAACTGCAGACTCAATTGTGAAAACATTTAAAATGCTCAAACAAAAGAAAACCGAGGACCTGTGGGGAATGTCAACCACAGTTCTCAGTTACATTATTACTGTTATTAGCCCATACTTAGCTTTTATTTTTAACAGATGCGTTGATCAAGGTGTCTTCCCGGATTTGATGAAAAAAAGTAAATTGATTCCTTTATTCAAATCAGTAAACAAAAATGATCCATCTAACTATAGACCAATCTCTATACTACCGGCATTGAGTAAAATTTTTGAAAAAGTAATATTAGACCAGCTTTTAACACATTTTAACATGAATGATCTTTTAAATAGCAAACAATTTGGATTTACTAAAGGGCGTTCTACTACTGATGCAGGAATAGGTCTTCTTAAACATATATTTGATGCATGGGAGAAAGCACAAGATGCTATTGGCGTGTTCTGTGACCTATCAAAAGCATTTGATTGTGTCTGTCATGAAACACTAATTTACAAATTAAAATACTACGGTGTTGAAGGTAAGGCACTTGATCTGGTATCATCATACCTCTGTAACAGAACACAGATGGTTGAAGTCAATGGCGTCAGGTCATCTGGATCCCTCATAAAAATGGGAGTCCCGCAGGGATCGATCCTAGGACCTTTTTTATTTCTAGTTTATATCAATGATTTACCGTCACTCGTACAGAACCTATGTGATATTGTTTTGTTCGCAGATGATACTTCCTTGATATTCAAAATAGATAGGACTACACCTAACTTTGACGATGTAAACAAATCAATAACACAGGTTCTGAATTGGTTTACAACCAATAACTTATTGTTAAACGCAAAAAAAACTAAATGTATTAATTTCTCTCTACCAAATGTAAAAAAGGGTATCCTAAATAGAAGTATATTAATAAATGATGAACCATTAGAACTTGTTGAATCCACAACATTCTTGGGCATCACCCTGGATTCAAAGCTTCAATGGGGTTCTCAAATATCGGTTCTAGCAGGTAGGTTAAGCTCCGCTGCATACGCAGTACGTAAAATTAGATTTTTAACGGACGAAGCCACTGCAAGATTGGTCTATTTCAGCTACTTCCACAGTATAATGTCTTATGGCATTTTATTGTGGGGGAAAGCCGCTGAAATCCAATCAATATTTGTTTTGCAGAAACGAGCTATTCGCTCTATATATAGTATGAGGTCGCGAGATTCACTTCGTGAAAAATTTAAGGAAATTAAAATTCTAACAGTGGCATGTCAATACATTTATGAAAATATTTTGTTCATACGCAAGAATATAAATGATTATAAGAAAAGGTCTGATGTACATAATTTTAATACAAGACATAAAAATAGATTAATTATACCTAATTTCAGACTGCAGAAAGTTAGTGGTTCATTCATGGGGAACTGTGTACGCTTTTACAATAAGCTACCTAAAGATATTGATCAATTGCCTATGAGCAAATTTAAAATCTATGTAAAATCCAATTTGATGAAAAAATCATACTATACAATAGGTGACTATATGGATGACAAAAATGCATGGCCTGAATGCCCCAAGTTCCAAGAACAAATATAAATTGTATTATAATTAATAATATATTGTTAAAATATTAAAGCTGACATGTACAATTAATTTAAAAAAAAAAGATAAAATGACAAGACAAGCCCCATAGAGTTTCTTGGTGTTTCTTCTCTGATGGGAGTATTTCCGAAACACCGGTAGATTCAACAGCCATTCAGTTTTCCCCTTTTGTCCGCAGATTTTCTTTCTAGGCTTGCCATTTTTATTTTTATTTAAACAATATTATGCAGCTGACAGACGGACTATCAGTTCCATTTGGATCATGATATGTACTGTGATCGGTATGCGTTTCTCTATGTTGTGTTTCACTATTTCACTTTTTTATTTTTTTTATATAAAAATTGTCTGAAGTACTGAAACACACACTTACATGTATGGTTGGTTTTAACCAACTTTAATTTTTTTAAATATTCTGACGTAAACGATTGGATGACAGCTGAATGGTTCATTACTTTTTTTTTCTAATTCAAAGCGTTAAATTCTGCTTTTGCTATGTTTACTTGATAATTGGTTATGATTTATTTTATGATTTATGATTTTGACGTGTATATGTGCGTATATTTATACTGCCTACATACTGAATAAATGCTTTGATTCTTTGATTCTTGATTCTATGAATAGTAGGTATAGTCAAGAGCATGAAGCTTTATTACACTTGTAGCGCGAGTCGTGTGGGATTTATCGGCAAAGCAAGACAATTGCACGGCCTTAAGACTTTGGTTGCTTTGCAGTTGGCTACATTTTTTTATCTCTGGGGTTTCGCTGCCCTCAAACAGAAGCTGACAGTTGTTATTATCAACTGAATTCCAATAAGGAGAAGGTTCTCAATTTGTCTATAACTTAAAAAAAAAAAACTATGTATGTCGTCGATGACTCCGCCAATTCTTAACCTATTTAAATGATTCTTTATCTCATACATTCAATTCAATTCATTTATTCATCTCTAAGCATGTTTTATGCACTTAGGTAAGTCATTTTACATAGGTAGGGTTAATTTCCACGGTGGTCCCACTTATATTGAATCAAAGATCTAAATAGTATCTCCTAAGATATGACGATAAACATCTCAAAATTGCTACTGAAACTGACTTGCGCGGCTTGGTAGGCGGATTTTTTAGATCTTTGTTTCTAAATAAATAATCATAATGATCACCATTACAACGTTACATAGTACGTCTAGTCCGTAGCAGTGTGTGACCACTGTAACGCTGATGTAGGATCGTTATCTTATCAGTGACCTGTGGTCTCCCTTGACCCACCATTGCTGATACTAAACTGAGTCTAATAGCTACACCATACTTGTACATAGTCTGTGGATAGGCTATAGATAGATAGATACTAATACCAACAAGTACCTAGCTAGGTAGTAGAACTAAATATACTTGTGCCTGGAGTAGGTTCACATCAATAGTGCAATAGGTGGGGATCGAACTCACGACCTCTCGATAGCCAGGCCGACGCCTTAGCCATTAGACTATTGCCACTTATTAGAATATTAAAAATCCCCAGTTAGGTTCGTTTATATTTATAAAGTGTCCATGATTATGATACTGACACATAATAATAATTAAAACATTATCTTATCATATACATTTAATATCGTCAACATCGTAAATAAGAATATCTCGATAAATTAGTATTTATTACCAGCACGCGAAATTTTAAACAGAATCAAGTATTCAGCCGCGAAGCCACTGAGCTTTCGAGCTGTATCATCATGATCTATGTAATAATTCTTATTGACTTTGTATACGTGTATGTACTTCGGATTATGTACTTAGAGACAATTTATACACTATAGGTTTGTTGGTGTCCGTAGAAGTTATAAAACTGTGTTACAGACACCATCGCCCTCCGTTAGATAGCTATGACAGAATGTACATACACATTATTTAGACAACTAAATTTAAAAAGACCCAACCAGCCGGTATCAGTTCACTGCTGGACATAGGCCTCTCCCAAGATTCTTAACTGAGCCCAATCTTGAGCTGTACGACTTATCAAAAAGTTCTAACACTTTCTCTCAGTACCAAGAACACAGAACTATGCGGATATGTCACAACCAACTAAAATGGTTTTTTTCCTGGTCTCCACCACACCTACCTCTAAGTGCCTTCACCGGTCACTTCAGGGCAGACATCTCAATTTGAAATTGAATTGTATCTCAATTTATATCGTATTAGCACCGCGATGTTTGTCTTTCCCACACGAACTTACAATAAGTTTATTGTAGGTGTTTATTGTGGAATCATCTTTGGACTAACGGTGTGTCACGAAATATTGACGACAATGGGTGGATATAAGAGGCTGTGTTACTTTATTAGAGAAATAGGTATCTATTATTGTTACCGTACTGTTATGAACAAATTTAATTCCTTTCAAATAATGCATCAGCATTTACATAAATCTATAAAAGGGCCTTCCGCCATTTTGAAACGGGCAGTTACCAAAGAGAATATAACCACTACGTTAAGAAGAGTCGGGACTCCCATAGAGCAAACTGACCAAATAGCGAAATGTCAAAACGAGAAGTAACGACGTCAAAGTAAGAAATAGTGAGTGAGACGAATATAGACTTCCATCGGACGCGCCCCCCTTTTCATTAGTTTTCATAGATCTTTTTTTTTGTACTGCAGTTTCGGTAGACTGGCAGTTACCAATAGACACTAGTTTGGAGTAGACGTGTGATTAAAGTATTCTTTCCAGCTAACTGAGTGTTTTTTTAAGGACCCGAAGAGTCCTGTCAAAACAGTACGAAGAGTAGATTATTCTTAAATTATAGGTATTCTATCCACATACGGAGGTCTTGAAGTCACGGGTGAACAGGACTCTTCAGGGCAAGCGTGCTGCATCGTCAATCACATCGTCACTTAGCATCAGGTGAGATAGTTAGGTTTAACGCTTGACTATAAAGTGAAAAAAATCTAAAAGGTCTAATTACGATATACGTAGATACATAAAGATTGGAAAAGTAAGGAGAAGATGTCTTTACCAATGGTGTGGTTTAAATATGACAACGTCGTCATAAACCACTTTTAGATATCTCGGGGATAGCACACAAACTTCAAACTTAAAATGTCAGAAGTTTTTAGATTTGATGATAATACACATTTATAGACATTTCAGTTGAGAATCAAGACGTCTGCTTCCATTCAATTGTTAAAATTAACTTTGCCTTACAAGAGCTACAAGACCTACGAGCTAGGTACAAAGAATACACGACTACCTTACAGTTAAATATTAGCAAATAGGTTATTTTTTAGGGTTCCGAACCCAAAGGGTACAACGGAACCCTATTACTGAGACTCCGCTGTCCGTCTGTCTGTCTGTCTGTCTGTCTGTCTGTCCGTCTGTCACCAGGCTGTATCTCATGAACCGTGATAGTTAGACGGTTGAAATTTTCACAGATGATGTATTTCTGTTGCCGCTATAACAACAAATACTAAGAACAGAAGAAAGTTAAATATTAAAGAAAAGTTCAAAAAAAGTTTTTTACGATAGCGCAGCGCCACCTTTCTAGCATCAAAGATGGCTTCTTTACCTTAATCTGAATCTCGGAAGCGGCTCCAACGATTAAATAAATTTAGTATACCTACAGGGGATTTCGGGGGCGATAAATCGATCTAGCTAGGAGTCATTTTCAGAAAATGTTGTTTTATTCTTGTTTTCAATAATCAACTTTATTGATAATCAACTTAAAATATGACTCTTTCCGACATCTATTGGCGAGTAGATGTACTATTTCAGTAAAGCAGTTAGTTGCTCTCAATAAAAAAAATAGTATTATTATTCGTCAATAGATGTCGGGAAGAGTCATATTTGTCTGTTTAAGTAGCAAAATATACCGAGCAAAGCTCGGTCAACCAGATATTTAATAATATTAATTACTACAATTACTATTTAAAAGTGTAATTGGTATGGCGCCAACAGTCTTCAATAAAATTCCTAAATCTTTAAGGGACATGGAAAATATTATGTTTAAAAATAGGCTAAAACAATTTTGAATTCAGAAATGTTATTATGGTATTGACAAATTTTTAAATGACAAATTATAATCATTATTATTATTTTCATGACATTGTGCTGTATCCTTATAATTTTATAATTCAATTTAGTTTATAAGAATGACCAGTGTAATATGTATTTAAATTTGGATTATATGTAGTGAGTAAAGCAGCGCCATCTGCAAAGTTTGCACGCCTGTTAAGGCAAAACATGACGATCGTTTGAATATTTTGTCACAACTTTTTGTTATACGCATGTTTTACGCAAATAAAATATCTTTATCTTTACCTTTATCTTATCTTTATTACTACTATTACTAATACTACTATATAATACTATTCTACCTTTGTGTTAACGTTTACTTAGTTGGTGTTAGAAGTTCGTTAGAAATTCGATAGATGGCGTTCGGAACCCTCCGTTTGCGGGACAAAAGTCTGACTCGCACTTGGCCAGTTTTATTGTATCATGTAGATTAGCGTTTGACCACTATCTCACCTGTTGGCAAGTGATGATGCGGTCGAAGATGGTAAAGCACGCTAGGCCTAGAATGGGAACTGGCTCTCAAGGATAGCTGCCGGAATACATTTGATTGGCGACAGATTTCCTGGGGGTGATAGCTGACCAGGTGGACGCTAGATAGTGTCCTACCACCATGCGGGTGTTGGTGGTTTCTTAACGATGTTTTTCCTTCACCGCAGGGCCACTGGGCATATACCACAGAATAATCACTTTGACTGCGGCACTTTTTTGCATATTTTTTAATTTTGTAAATTAATTTTTGTAATTTTTTTTCTTAGCTGTGGCATCAAATCAAAACTAAAATCCAACAGCAGAAGGTCACACGCATCCCTTGTAAAAAGATTAATTAAAAACAAATGTATAATATATTTTTTTAAATTTTACTTCCGATACCAAAAATCAAAAAACGCACGGTGTGTGTTTTCAGCAGCGAACGAGTTAATAGTACTACGTAACTATATTCTCCATACAAGTCTGGCCAATAGATTTATAATAGCGTAGCTTCATCCTAAGCCTGTGGTATGGCCACTATAAAATGGACACAATAATTCAACATAATTCAATAAACAGTATAGAATTCTATGGAAGGAAGCTTCATTAGCATCCCCCGTGAGATATCAACGTCTGCATCCGATAGAAAAGGTGGCTAGTTGGTTTGTTCTAGAATCTAGAAGTAACTGTTGATGACGTCGATTCTTATAAAACATGTTCATACAATTTCTGTGTATAACTTTATTATTTATTGAAAACTACGCAAATGTTTGATTCTACAATCAAACATTTGCGTAGTTTTCAATAAATTAATGACTACTCATTATTTTTGGGATGTTATGGATCGCACAAGCAGTAAAATAACGGCAAGCAAGCTAAAGACTCGGACCTTACTGAAAGCTATGGCTAATACATAGCTTTGCCATGCAAGACTTTAGATGCCTCGAATATTGCGAGTCGCTGCACTCCTACATCTAAAGCTTGAATGTCAGCTTTAAGAATGCTAGCATTTATATTTCACAAAAACGGTTCGTAATTTTACTACCATATTATAAAGTCTGAATTATACTTAACAACACAAATAACGTTGATATATCTATTTCCATATTTGCTTAGTATGTTGTTTATAAAAAACAATAGCAAAATTACCTACAGACACTAGAGCAGAATTTCAAATAACCAAACAGTAAATAGTCTTTTATCTATCTACTAAAAAATGCCAATAGGAACAAATTAATAGTGCTATGTTACTCCTATAAGGAATAATTATAAACCAACGCCATGTTTATCGTTTGTGATAGTTTATCGTTTATAAGGCGACGTGTACATATGAAGATTGCGTCGCATCTCGCCTCGTTTACTTTGTGCCAGCGATTGCACCTAGGGAGTTACTTCTTAATCGGTATACATTAATGGAATGGGTGTTGGTTAACTAGTACTTTGCTACATCTTTACCTTATTTCATTATGTACTTCAAAATATATTATATAGGAATGTTAACCTAAACATTGTTAATATACACTTTTACTCGTTCCTACAATAAGAAGAATAAATGTGATACTGAAGTTACGTTTTTTTCGTATTTTATAACGATTTTTTTCTTCTTAAAGTTTGTGACTTAAAACTATACATACCGTACGTACACACTGCCGGATGAAATAAAATGTTTCCCCATCCGAAGAATTTCTGGAAAAGATCGCTCATAGCGATAAGACAGCCTATTTCTGCATGACTGTACATATTTTGTAATTTTAAGCTTTGTTTCTTTATTTATAGGAACTCGCGTATTCGTGAGAGGGTACACCCTCATATTATAGACACGTAGTCCTCCCACACAACGCGTTTTAAGCATTTGTTCTTTCCGCGTACGTGCGAGATGATGAATAACCTTCCTCCCGATGTTTTCCCACTGAAGGTTGATCTGAGTTGCTTCAAAAAGAGAGTTAACACATTTCTCTTTCAAAAGAGGCAACGCACCAGTATTGCCCCCCGTATTGCAGGTGTTAATAGGCGGCGGTGACCACTTACCATCAGGTGGGCCGCATGCTTGTTTGCTTCTCTATATTTGTAAAAAAAATGGTTTTCATTAAACTGTATCTGTCTATCTATCTAGGTAAGTATGTACCTACAGACAGTCAATACGAAATTCAACACTGTTTATAGCATACACCTTTATCTAGGAATAAACTGAGGAACACCTATTTCACGAGATAAAAGCTAAATAATTGATTTTAGATTAAATAACCAGTAGCAAGTGTTTCAAATGGTTCATATGTCTTTGAGATAACAGTGATAGAATATAACTGCTACGATTTTATACGCTAAATATCTTTACATAGTGCTAGCGGATCTGGCAGACGTTGTCTCGTAGCGCCACCTATCGGGTCAAATTGTGAATCTAAACCATCTACGGACTAACTCAAACACACATACCAAAATTCATCTAAATCGGTCCAGCCGTTTAGGATGAGTTCAGTGACATACACACGTACAGTAGAATTTTAGAGATAAGACAGTTGTTTCTGCCGTCTTTCCCTCCGTCTATACGCTTAGATCTTTTAAAAGAAGCAACGGATTTTGATGAGGTTTTCATCAATAGATAGAGTAATTCAAAAGGAAGATTTATTACCATGATTAAACGCGGGCAGAGCTACGGGGTGCAGCTAGTAATATATTATTTGTCAGATATAAAAAGGCAAGTTTTTTCTTAAAGTTTAAATAAGTAAACATTATTATCTTAAAGGATCTGCTTCGTTTAAAGATCTTTGGTAAGTCAGTCAGTCAGTCAGTTGAAAAGAGCTGCACCGTTTGGATTTTTTTTGGTTTCGTTTGTCGTCATAAGATTATCGAATAAGGTTAAAAAAAAAACATTAGTATTATGTTTCTTTGAAAATTTACAAAAACATTAGATGTTCGGAAATTCGAAAAATTCGAAAAATAGGATTTGTATTATCTTCTCAGTAATCTTGTCAGATTTCATGAAATTTGAACACGTCTGTTGAGTAAGCGAAAATATTATACGTAAAGCACATATATTCTCAACGTAAAAGATTTTTTTACTAATTTATTACCTACTAGAGTTCTTAGTATTTTTTACTTAGCTATAGGCTAGCGTTTAACTACTATCTCACTCGCTGGTAAGTGACGATGCGGTCGAGGATGATAGCACGTTAGGCATAGAAATGGGAACTGGCTCTTAGTTACTTCAGCCAATAAGGTTAGACCCGAGATAGTGAATTCAGGGTTGAACGTTGGAGAGCAAGAAACCGCCTGTTATTGTAACGACATTAATTATCATACTAGGGTGCTCCACCACTAGAGACAAAAACAACAATGCCTCATTCATACACGTGAGTGGAGCACAGTGACAAGGGTGTTTTTGAGACACAGTTACACTGGTATCAATAATTATAATCACAGAACAAACATTGGAATAACAATTAAATTGGAATTTATGCATGTATAAGCTGTTTATTATGTAATAATCAACATTTAATTATTTCTTTAAATATTTTATTTATTTTATAAGGTAGATAATTTTTATTATTTCATAATCTTAAAAGGTGTTAAGTTTAATTATTGCTTTAAGTATTCTAAATGATATGTTATTGAATATGATTTGTACGCCTTCATTGGCAAAAAATGGATGTACAACATATATGTTGTACATCCATTATATACCAAATTGCATACATAGATAATACTTCTGTATGCATACTCATGTATTTGGAAAAATAAATAATATTAATCTTTAAAACTAAATAATAAAAGGCACTTATTATTTAGACTTCTGTGGTTCTAAAGCACAAACAATTCCAGAGCTCAAAAAGGAAATTAGACGAGTTCTTAACGAAGTATCTACAGAGGCAATTGAAGAAATTGTCATTTGAAACTACGTGATTGAAGGCGAATGATAGACATTTTGATTGAAACTTATTGACAATTGCGAATGACACAACCATTGAACGTCTAGACAAAAAGAAAAGAAAATGTGGGCGAGCAATCGACGCGTTGATTGAAGCTCTATCATTCGCACCTTCAGTTGAAACGGTCAATTTCAATCACGTAGCGATTGAAAAATTACGAATAATCGTCTACGGGGCACTTTATAGCGGTCATGTGGCCACAAACAAAGATATAAAACGTTATTTAAGATTACTTTAAAGTTATTCAATTTAAATGTAGAATCGTTTAAAGACAGTTTTCGTAGTCATATTAGGGTATAATCTCGTCCAGTCATCCCGCCTGGGAATCGACTCGCACTTACAACTCGACCGGATCTCGACACGCACTCCACTTTGTGAAACAGTATTCACTGCTCGAGCCTCGATCGCACTCTTGTCTTCGCCCTCTTCTCTATTGGAGGCATTAGAGATGAGATACTATCGATAACCATAATAGTTAAACAAAAGCGAAATGAAATTTTAAAAAAATTAATAGAGCCAGATAAATATTTTAGTTACAACGAAAAATATTGAACTTTTTGTAGTAATAGACGAGTTAAAATATGCAAAAATAAAATTTTCTCCATCGGTCACTGTTTATTAAACAAACGCATATTTTCAGTAGGTGTCATAGACAGCCCTTTGTACAGAGGATACATGGAAGCCGACAAGACGACCACGTATGTGCTCTTAGGGAGCAGTAGCGTGGTGACACAGCGGAGGACACTCCACGGTTCATAACCGACGATACGAGAGGACTGCGCCGGCATCAGCGAGCTGCTGGCTTTCCTCGCAGACATCGGGAGGCAGGACTGATGTGCAACCAACCACCCGCAAAAGGGGCCGACATACAGCCTAGTTGCTGAAAAGAGTCCGCGTACCAAGTAATAAGCCACTGTGCCCGTGAGACATCTATTTATAAAATCTTACACGCTTTGCAATTTTATCGATAAACATATTGTCTCCTCACTAGTCAACTTTCTCATAAGTGTAGCACTCTTCAGTTGTGAATTTTTAATGATCACTTCACTATCGAATAAAATAACAATTTATGAATAGTTCGTTATTGTTTTATTAGATTCCATGACTTATGCTAATTTGCATAGGTGGTAAAGAACAATACAATAGGTACAGTTATATGATTTGTGCAACGTTCATTCTTCTATTTACTAATGTATTGAATACGAAGTGTTTCTAAAGAGTTCACATTTTCAGGTTATCTGTTGACGTAGCAAGAAAATATAGGATACTTTTGAATGCGGGCATAGCCACGTGGCGCAGCAAGTTACGTAAGTTTTAGTTTTTGATCGATTTCACAAAAGAGGTTTGTGGCAATGTTGCTTTTGCTGACCTAGCTTTTGATTGTTTTTTAAAGGGTTAGATAAAGCCGAAAACGTCATATTCATATATCCAGTCCCAGGCAATCTCACGCGTAAGGAGCTAAAAATCTCAGAAACCTAAGTTGACATTATCTCTTGCATGTAAAGTCAGTCCATTTTTAGGGTTCCGTTACTCAAAAAGAAAAAAGGAACCCTTATAGGATCAACCTTATATATACGGTTGGTGCATTAACAACAGTGTCTAGGCATCGTGCTAAAGATCAAGTTTGTACTTTAATCTTGTTTGACAAGTTTGTACGGAAGCCTCGGTGGGCGAGTCCAACTCGTAAACTTTTAACTTTGTAAAAAGATGTTTTATTATATTGCATTACTTACACTTTATTATACAAGTAAGTATAAAACAAAACGTTAGCGATGATAATTTATCGACGATGGCCAACAATGAAGCACTTTCCCGCCTCAAATGACAAATTACAAATGAATTAATACCGAGTTTCTTTAGTTCAAATAAATCAAACCTCGTGGATCTGCTACGGCCGTTACAAACTTAGCATTACTAATACTAACACCTTTAAAACCTAGGTCTTAAAGTTTAATTTTCTTGAAACAAAGTGTATGAGTTTTTTGAAAATTGTAGCGAGAAAAGTAAGGCGTGCAATTTATGTGGGTATTATTTCAGTGCACTCTAGGATTGTTTAAATTAATTATTTCATAGGATAGTGTGAAATGTGGCGCGACATAGCTGTGTATATATATAGGTACTAAATGCAGTATTTACTACACTATTCATTATATATATATAAATATATAATGTATTTTATTGTACTATATTATGTAGTATATAAATAGTATTTATATTTATATGTAATAATATAGGTATTTATTGTAGGTATATTTATATGTTTTTACAAAATAGTTTTATGACCACCGCCATCCATTATGTTCTATTTTAAACCTCTCCATGCATGGTTGTCTGGAAGAGATCGCTTTGAGCGATAAGACCGCCCATTGACACTATTTTTAACAAAAATGTTTTAGTACTAAGTTTCTTGGTGTTCAATAAAGTGTATATCTATCTATCTATCTATCTATTTAATAGGAAGAGGCCAGTGACCTTTTGTATTGAAGATGGGTGGTCAGCATTTAATCATAACCATAACCTTTATTTTTAACCAGGTTGGCAACCATTCAACCGCTATCTCAGCTGGTGTAAAGTGACGATGCTGTCTAAGATGGTATCTTATCTATCTGGAAGTGAAAGATGGAAGCGAGAAAAGGCGCGCTGTAAAATCAACATTTGTTACTGTAGTCATACATAAAATGTTCTTGTCTGTAGGAATAACCATCTTATTCTGACAGACAAGGTCGTGTAGAGTCGGTAGACTAATGGCCAGTTTAACCGGTACTTGATAAAGTTTCAGATAGTTATCTGACAGATGACTTTATACAAAAGCTTTCAAAAATCTGTCAGATAAGTTACCAACAGGAATTATCAGGAACCGGTGGTATTTGCCCTTAAACTGCTATTTACTATCGAACTCTACCGGGGTTGCAAATACCTTTACATTCAGACAAGTGGATTCAGTATAATACATTTAACGGTACCGACTTCACATGCCACACGAGTTATTACCGACTTCAAATAGGAGGAGGTGTTCAGTTCTTCTGTACTTTTTTTTATGATTCACCGATTGCACTGTCCATTGTAGGCCGATTTTTGTATTCGAAAGACTAGTTTTTGAAGTGATCTTATTGTACATTTATATAAACTTAGTACTAAAAATGACTATTGCGGCAATCGAATTCGGTTGTTTTCGTTGTACACGATCGTATATTATTATAATAAAAGACGTAAACAGTTAAAGTGCAGGTTAACTCGTGCCATATCTCCATAAATACGTACATATCTATAAAACGAAGTAATGTCGATTTATGTCAAGATTGGCATCATCACGATGCATCATTAGGTAGATCTGAAACGTTCACACCACACACTGCTGGTTGTAAATGTTGATACAAGCTTTACCAGCGACTTCACTTGACCTTTTCGGAGGTAGGATTTTCGCTATTACTTGCCTCTTGCTCTGATTTATACTTTCTTATAGTGTCTGTATCGGTGGTACCATTACCTAGAATACTATTCTATAGAGATATAATGAGATGTAATGTGTTTCAATTTGAAGAAAACAATAAACAAAGCAATATTCGGAAGAGCATACAATTTTTGGTGGTAGGACACTATCTAGTGTCCGCCTGGCCAGCTACCTCCTTCAAGATAGAAAATCTGCCGCCAAACATCTAATGTGTTCCGGCAGCTATTTTTGAGAGCCAGTTCCCATTCTAGGCCTAGCGTGCTACCATTCTTGACCGTCGTTCTTGACATCATCACTTACCAACAGGTCAAACGCCAGCTTATATGATAAAACATATTAGGGGACAATACATAGAATAATCTTAACCGTATCCATTTTCACGTACCCTCTAAGACTCATTTTTAACCGACTTCTGAATTCCAAGTAGGAGGAGGTTCTGAAATCGTCTGTTTGATTTTTTTAGTATGTTGGTTACGCCGTTACTTCGCCAGTTTTGAACTAATTCGAATGATTCTTTTATTTTCATGCGTAGGACACATCTCAACGGTCTCATATACAATTTGATTCAAAGAGTTTGATGAGTATCTTCTGAGGTATGAAGATAAACACCTCAGACTTGGGACTGATCATGAACCTATTTTAATGATTCATGAGTAGGTGTGGTCTTTTAGTAATTTTTACCAAATTTTGATAAATATCTTAAGAAATATGGCGATAAGAGTCTCAAACTTGCTACTGAAACTGACTCCCGCGGCATGTAAACTCAGTTTTTTAGTTTTATACCGACTTCACAGAAAAGGAGAAGGTTCTCAATTTGAGTGTATTTTTTATATTTGTTGCCTCAGAACTCCGTCAAATCTTAACCAATTTGAAAATTTCTTTTTTTGTTTGAGAGATTAATTCCCATTTGGTCCCATATCAAATATGACAATTATCTCTGGAGATATGGAGATAAACGACATAAGCAAATTTGTATACCTTGATGACATGATTATAACTAGCCAGTACTCTGACTATCGCGGCATGTGAAGTCAGTTTTTTTCGTTTTGTACGATCATAAATGATTAGTTTTTATTCTCCTTATCCTTCAACTACATTCTAAAAAAGCCTGTTTGCGTCTTCTACTAATACATAAACACACATTTTAGACTCAAGTTTTTCTATAATTATTTCAATTCACCATGCATACACTCAATATTTTTTATATACAGACACTCACTTCTACAACCATGGATATGCAAATGAATCTGTAGGCGGAGGCTTTAATTGGCCAACCGGGCGAGATCGGGTCACAAGCCTAGTCCGAATTATAATTTATAAGGCGTGTCTCAGATATTCAACATATAAAACTGTCAATCTATCTGGATTAGTATAATTTAGGGCTGCGCAGGTGCTGATGAACTTCCACTCAATATTATTCATTCAAGTTTTTTTGATGACCGTTTGGCACGTGTTCGGAGCGTGGTAGTTTATTTAAATTTTGGTAACTTTCGCAAATCATATTTGTGTTTGAAGTTTTATTCGGTATACGTACTTTTGTAGTGGTAGGACTTCTGCTAGTCCTTCTGGGGCGGTACCACTACTTTGCCAATTAATTCAGCCGCGAAATAGAAATGTTTTTCGGTTTGTCTGGCAAAGTGTGCAGTGAAATTACAGGGCATGTATGGTTATTCTTTGAACATATGACGATTTACTCTAGAGTAACCTAATTAACTAATGAAAAATTCTATATATGATTTAGTTTGTTAAATAGAATAACTCTTTTATCGTAGCACAGTACAGCGCGTGCTACGATACGCTGGAGCGCGTTGAACTCTTTTATACGGTCAATACAGTACCTAGTCATGGCATTTATTCATCACAAAATAATTTGTCGTTGTTAATTTAACCGATTAACCGATCTCAGTACCGCTATTATATAATAAATATAATAAACTTGAAATAATTTATGATCGTATAAAACGAAAAAACCGACTTCACATGCCGCGATAGTCAAAGTACTGGCTAGTTATAATCATGTCATCTAAGTATACAAATTTGCTTAAAGTATTATTTATCTCCATATCTCCGGAGGTAATTGTTAGATCTCGATAACATTGAATGGGACCAAACGGGAGGCATATTCTGTCAAACAAAAAAATATTTTTTCAAGATTTGACGGAGTTCTGAGGTAACAAACATAAAAAAAACTCGAATATTTTGAATCTCCTCCATTTTTGTCATCATCATCATAATCAGCCTATGTCAGTCCACTGCTGGACGTAGGCCTCACCCAAAATACACAACTGAGCCCGATCTTCGGCTCATTGGGAGCGATATGCCTGTGGATATGCCCTAATGGCCACGCTGGGCAGGCGAGTTGGCGATTTTTGTGAAGTCGGTTAAAAACAAAAACCTTCAACGACGCTTCCCTTTCGTGAATTATATTACGCTATATTCGTGAATTAACCATGAATCTATACAACATATTATCCCAAGCTTTCGATTACAAGGAAAACCTGTCCGTGCGTGTACATTAGATATACTTGTCATAGAAATGTTATTATTCGTAAAAACCTCATCTATTTGAGCGGATGGGGTCAAGGAGGCCCTCGCAATCATCTGCTGTCATTACGCTGGTTTACATTTATATCATGCTGTAAAATCATTGTAAATAACGAGGATTTTAATGTTATGTAGCGCTAGGTTTATAGATTGAGGTATTTTAATAGTTTTGCAATTGGTTTATATTGGCAACGCGGCAAGGTTGTTCTAGTCACCTCTAGTCATTATGTGGTGTGATACAAAGTAGCTATGCGCGAGGTTGGTCTCCGTTATAGTTTGTGAGTTTTTGTCATAAGTAGAACATAGACTAAACTATAAGCTGGCACTACCCTTTTGCTTGTAGTATTTACGTAACTGTATTTCAGGTTGTCCTTTAGGTCATATGAGGGAAAGACAAATAAATATGACCTCAGTAATAGAGTTCAAATTGAGGTGATATTGAAATCTCCTCGGATATGATTATTTTGTGACTAGATCATCATCAGTCTACACTAGACCTCAGCTGGACATATGCTTTTTCACTGAGCACAATTCTTATATACCCTCATTCTGCTCATCAGACGTTTCGGTGTATTATTTTCAAACATCTAATATGTTCCGGTGGTTTCTTATATGTATCCTTGAGAGCCAGTTCCCGTTCTAGGGCTAGCGTGCTATCATCCTCGACCGCATCATCACTTACCAACAGATGAGATAGTGGTCAAACGCTAGCCTATATGTTATAAAAAAATATGGTTCGTGATAACATTGTGATGTTACTTGGGCAGAAGAAGAATCAAGAATCAAAGAATCAAAACATTTATTCAGTATGTAGGCAGTATTAATATACGCACATATACACGTCAAAATCATAAATCATAAAATAAATCATAACCAATTATCAAGTAAACATAGCAAAAGCAGAATTTTAACGCTTTGAATTAGAAAAAAAAAATAACAAAAGTAATGAACCATTCAGCTGTCATCCAATCGTTTATGTCAGAATATAAAAAAAAAATTAAAGTAGGTTAAAACCAACCATACATGTAACTTTGTGTAAAAAATTTTTATAAAAAAAAAATTAAAAAAGTGAAATAGTGAAACACAACTTAAAAAAACGCATACCGATCACAGTACATATCATGATCCGAACCGATCCGAACAGAGGATTTTAAGATGTAATTACGGAGATAATTTAATGAGGAGGAGGAAAACCGAGAGTGTGTTGAGTGAGCCAGCTAGTAATAAAATAAAATTAGCCAAGTGCGAGTTTTATTGAGACTTTTGTCCCGCACACGGAGGGACCCGAACGCCATCTAACGAATAACTAACGAACTTCTGACACCAACTTAGTGAACGTTAACACAAAGGTGTTAGTAATTAATATTATTAATAAGGTAAATAATCGTTCATAGATGGCGCCATAGTAAAAAACACGATTTTTGTATGGGGACCCCCTTTAGTTTTTAACTTTGTTCTGTTCTTAGTATTTGTTGTTATAGCGGTAACAGAAATACATCATCTGTGAAAATTTCAACCGTCTATCACGATTCATGAGATACAGCCTGGCGACAGACGGACAGACGGACAGACAGACAGATGGATAGCGGAGTCTCAGTAATAGGGTTCCGTTGGTACCCTTTGGGTTCGGAACCCTTAAAAAGAACCTTTAGCTGCAGTAGGTATAAACAAGTACATATTCAACATTAATATAAGTTTTAACAATGTATGTAATGTATGTAACGTAATACTTTATAAAAAGATATGAATAATTAATCACGTCATACTAAAATTATATTATTACTATGGTCCTATTTTCTATTAATCATGAAATGTAATTATGCTTATTATTAATAACGCCAAAATCTGTAAAATATTCTCCAATAATCTTGACACATCTCATCTTACCATACATTATAGATCGCGAAACATCCATAAAACAAATTAAGACCACAAAACGATAAACTATCATAATATCGTCTATAAAACTTAATAAAACCAAATATAAGAAAACTAGCTCTAAATAAAATCGATTGGAAACCATATTTAGTAAATCTTATTACGATCAACGTTAATCATGTAAGGCGTATCTCAGAGCTCGTTAGCAGTCGTCTATGCTATAATATATCCACGACTAATATTTTAAAAACATTTGTAACTCTGTCACTCTGTCTGTTTGTTTTTTTATTATATAAGGTAACAGGACAAGCACGACGCTCGCTTGATGGTAAGCGATGACGTCTACCTATTACAGATACAGCGCCATGCAAAATTCTGCACTCTGCATGTACTGCACTGCGCCTGTTACCTTGAGACATAAAGATGTTGAGTCTCACATGCCCTGTAATTTCACTGGACACCTTGCCATTTTTTTTACACATAACTTAAAGAACTCAGATCACACAAATGTTGATTGACAGAGATTATTTACAGTGATGAAATTCTCGGTGTACGTGAACGAAGTCGCGGGTATCAGTTAGTAGTATAATATGATTCACGAAATGATGACACGGGGTCCATAGCTCATTAGAGTAGAGCAACACGCGACCAAACCATCTCTACACATATAACCCACCATAAATATCGGTACAGACCGTAACCCCACGGGAGGTCCACTAATTGTTGATGATATGCAAATATCAAATTTAACGGGCCCTATATTTTATAGAAAACTATGAGAATATTTATATACATACATGTATCTCAGATGTAAAGTATCAAATTCCCTCAGGCTCTACTATAGTATGTCATCTGAAGATGCATTACTATGTATTCAGATTTATAATGGCTATAAATACATTAATATATTATGGAAATGCGTTTCCCACGTAGTCGAGCGATTTTGATTAAATGCTTTAAAATTTAGATGATTCATAATGCGTTTAATATTGCTTCAGCGAGTCATGTCTTAATGATGTGATGATGAAATTGTGCGGTTTATTGTTTTCGATTAGCACCGTATTTGTTGTAGGAACAATTACCTAGTTGCAGTGAGAGCCATTGTTTCCTGGGTCCGTAGAATTAGACCCTTAATATATCCTACGCTAGATCTCTGAGTGGTGCTAAATGGGTTATCACTGACCGTGACTCGAACACCCATCACCATCGACACGAGGACATGTCGCCAATCAGTTCACCAAGTGCCGACATGATGTTCGGTGCCAGTGTATTGGACTAAAGTCGCGCCTAATCTCACTGCCGTCTGACAATTCCTGTCAAGCAATTGACCGCATCATTCCCTCAACATCAGGTGGAATAGTGTTCTAGTGCGTGTGTATTTGAAAAAGATCATTCTATCTCATTTCAACCAATGTCAGTGTTCTTACATAAAGATTTCGTCTCCTAAATAGAAATTCCAAAGTTTTCAAACTGCGACCTCGAATCGAAAATATACTACAAAATCCCTTTTCTTACGTCCATTGATATGATAATACTTACAATGTGTCAAATACAAAAAATGTCAAACGAAAAGATAATAGAGTGTGTAATAAATGCTCAGCACATTGGCTGTTTAATACGGGCTTAGTTGCACGTAGGCAGAGTGAGTGCCACTACATTAGCTATAAATATCATCAAATTGATTATATTGAGTTTATCTCCCTAATCCGTATTATCTTACATATTATACACAATATTGTTACCGTAAATTACCAAAATTTTACCTACAGCTGCAGAAAACCTTATATTGATAAAAATAAGGTTTAATTTGTATATTTTGTGTAATTTTGTAAATATCCAGTAGCGTTAGTGTAAACGATATCGAGTGCGCACATGCAGCGCGTTTTGAAAGTAATTTATGTAAAGATTCTAGTGTTACAGCCGTTACGAATAGGATCGGGGACTTATAGTCGTATTTTATATTAAAATTGAGTTTTCTCAGATCAGTTTCGGGTGAATGAGGCAGTTTGAATGGAGGAGGGGTATAGTTAAAAGAAGTTTATGGCGCTGCTAAATAGGATGAGATTTTTTTAATTTCAACGAGAGTACCTAGTTAATTTAACCCATATTAGTAGTGTTGTCGCTTAGTTTGTTGAACTCCGGTATTAAGTTTTATTAAATTAGACACAAGAGTAAAAGCGCACTAGCTGCGACCAGGCCGCTAGTGTGCGCTCGCACTTAGGGCGCGAATATTTTGCATTAAAATCGATATAGTTAAAGGTAATTAATTCCATGAGTATCTTACAATTACGTATTGTATCAGGTAACATTCCTGCTACACACGTTCTATTTTCTATGTATGACAATAGTGTCAGATGAAAGAGATCGTGATTCGAGTCTCTATGAATTAGACCAAAACTCAGGACTCCAGGGGAGGAAGTACTCTACTATTCTACATTGATAGCGAAGCGTCTTATTATCGCAAACGTCTACTAAAGGAAGATGCAGCTAGACAGTTTTATAATTGCATCTCTTTTCTTCACGACAATCATCGCCCGAAATTCATAGCTGTACAAGCAGAAAATTTCACTCCAGTGACCATGAAAACGTGTTATGTATTAGATAGATAGATAGATGATTACTTTATTGCATACCAATCAACACATTATAATCTAAGACAAGGAAAAACTAATTAGGTGTGACAATGAGCGGTCTTATCGCTCAGAGCGATCTCTACCAGACAACCTTTGGATGGACAGGAGCTAGTTTTGAAAATAAGCGGTCGGTGGCATACAATACCTTTGACAAAATAAGATAAGTCATAATATTATTTCATTTGTCTCTCTTCATAGTCTACTAAATACCTATTATAAATATTATCAGTCATATAGCGGTTGTCTGGAAGACCGCCGTTTGTACTGTGTCTTTTGTATTATTCTTTGTATCATGTTTCGTGTTTTTGTGTGCAATAAAGTGTTATCATTCATTATCAAAACACGAAATTATCCAAAAGTTGACCATGATTCGCAAAGCAATCTCCCATCGCGCCGAAACAAAACACGGACGAAAAAGATTTACCCACCAAGACCGTAGAACATTGCGCAACAAACATTTCCACAAGTCACATGTCAGCGGCCAACCGTTCACCTTTTTAACATAATAAAGAGTGAGCAGAGCTTAGCACCACATTCCCATATCAATTTAGAGGCATATTTGACCTCTGGTACAATGCCGCCCACACCACTCGTAAACTATTCTAATCTTACAGACATAGAAAATCAATTTTACATCGAGTATATAAAAATTGATGTTGTAAACTATTAGTGCTCGGGTCAGTGACAATATTGGGAGCGGCTTCTGTTGTTGACGACAAATTATAAACACTTATTTTTGGTTTGGGTTAGATATCTGATCATGATCTGTCCTGAAGGATGATTCTGTTTTTTTAATCACTCATGATTTAGCAAAGCTATGTATTTGCTGTTGTCATGGTTGAGGAAGAGATTTAGTTTAGTTAGACATCTAACCAAAATTTATTCGTAGTCTTACCTGGGGTATTTTAATAACATTCTAATTCGATTTTTTTTTAAAGCTTACTAGCAATATTGATTGCATATTACTATTAGTCTAGCGCGGCCACATCGTCGTCTGACGTTCTGTAGGACCCACTCTGTAGTACTTATGCTATTCATTATTCTGTGTCTGTAGAGAGTTTTGCACACAGATCGTCCAACGTATTCTGGCATACATGTCTGGCACAGTTCCATTTCTAAAATTATATTAATACATTAAACAATAAAAATAATTTATAAATTAAGCTGTGACCCACGGCTTCGTCTGCGTTAAAAAGTATCCTATAGCCTAATCCATAACACTGGCTATCCCTGTGTAAAATTTCAGCTAAATCGATCCAGCCGTTTGACCGTGAAGAAGTCCCAAACAAATATACACACTGACTTTCGCATTTATAATATTGGTATTGATTATTGACATGTTCACTCTAGGTTATACAATTGTCTTAACCACCCTTAAATACGAAGTAAGTACTCGTTACAATACGTAGTAACAGTTAGTTATTGTTTGTATTTACACTAAACAACGCATCACGGGATCTCAAACTATCACGTTACTAAAATCGCCTCTTATCCAACATTATAGTTAATTAATGATAAAATAATTACAAGCTGGATTGTTCCAGTTTACGTCAGTTAGCTGCAGAACATCGTAGATACGTATCAGCTGCATGTTTAGCTTATCTGGTACATGTTATAATATTCACCTACATTCGTAACAGGTAAGGTACGCTACAATGTTATTCAGTTTTCCTTTTCTTAATATAAATATTAGGATACAAAATACAAGTGTTATGTCGCCTAATTATACTACAGTAAGCCTAAGAAGCTATTAAAATCTGTCAACTTAAAAAAATTTGACATTTGCATAACAACATTGGCATAAAATAATTATTATAAAATAAAGAATGTGCCCATCAGCATTTTTCTTATTGTCTCTATTATTAATGTGAAGACATTGTTATCGTGTTCCTTGTAATATTACTTAAAATATATTCCACTAAAGTTAACGATAGACTATCACTACATTAATTAGAACGGTTTAGATCATTTAGGTCTCTCAGTATCTGTAAGGTCGGAGGTGTATTGCCAATATTATTTTGGAATTTCTGCATAAAACAAAAACAAGGTAAAAACAAAGCAACTTTGCCAAGTTGCTTTGTTTTTCCAGCCAAATTGTAGGGCAGTCGAATTTGGGCTTGTATGTATTTTCGTCATTTGTACTTTTAATTTCATTACACATGATAACGTCTTTACAAAAACCTTTACACTTTCAAATTAAGCCTAAGATACACTAGGGGACATTTTGTCCCGCAACATGACGCGCAAAATTCAATCTACGTGTCGCTGCAACGTTGCAAAGTAACCCGCAACAAGTTGCCGAAATATTCTACGTGATGCGGAACCTGTTGCTTGCTCCCGCTCTCGGAGCGAGCGCATGCAAAATGTTGCGCGGCATTGTCTCTCGAGACATTCACGAAGTTGTCGGCATAATGTTCCGAAACATGTCGCTCAGTTTGTCCTCTAGTGTATCCTAAGCTTTAACTTGAAGAGTAGTTCGCTGGCTACCGACCAACGACGATGACACTTTAAATGTTTAATCAAATCTTCCTCTTTACGTAAAGTTATTAACTCCTAATTTCCGAAGGGTATCGCCACTAGACAATAAGACCGTTTTAGCGCGGGCAGTAACCGAGGCGTTAAGTTGTAAAATAAAAACGCTCACACTAACTTAATCTGTGACCTATGTCATTAGCAACCGATAGATTTACTATACCCATAATGCTTTCTGAAACTCACTTCCATGTCCCACATTTATATACATACAGAAATCTAAAACAACAATCAATTTTCAGACTTATTTCTTTAGCGATAAGGTTGTGTGAAAATATAATCGAGTGTTACGTATATCGTGGTAAAGTCCGCCACCCAGGGCGAGCTTAGGTTCAATAAATGTGTACAATTTACAACGTTCTTAACTTGAAGTTGAAAAGTTGGGCTTGTTATGTGAACTCGCCGAGATAATGGGTAAGATAGAAAAATATTGCGTGGAAATATTAAATTGCATTCGGAATATATTTGTCTGTTTTATGTGGACGCTACAAACGTATGGGACTACAGGATGATTGCAATTTGTGCTTGAGTTCGGAATGAATTCAGGGTGCTTATATGAGTTTCTGAAGTATGGGAACAGTTATGAGTCTGATAGTTTAAACATTGTAAGGAATTACGACGTACGACGTAAGTATTAAAGAGTGCGTCCTACCCGTTATTACTTACGGAGCCGAGACGTGGACACTGACGGTGCGACTAGTTCACCAATTCAAAGTCGCTCAGCGAGCTATGGAGACGGCTATGCTCGGAGTATCTCTGAAGGATCGAATTCAAAATGAAGTCATCCATCAGAAAATCAAAGTTATCGACATAGCTCAAAGAAAAAGCGAGCTGAAGTGGCAGTTAGGTGGTCACATCTGTCGAAGAACCGATAACCGTTGGGGTAGACGTGTTCTAGAGTGGAGACCACGGCTCGGCAAACGTAGTATAAGGCGCCCTCCAGCTAGGTGGAGCGATGATATGTCACAAGCTGGCTGGCAGCGGGTGAAAACTAAGGGCTTAAGATCTAACTCAGCGGCGTACCTTAGGTGAGGCCTATGTCCAAATAGTGGACAATGATAGGCTTATGGTGATGATGATGATAATGATATCTATCAACAATAAAAAAAAAACATATTCTGATGGAAATAAAAAGAATCGCCCTTCTACATCTCTCTCCCTCTTAGGAGGAGTTAACTCCTGAAGAGAAAGAGAAGTAATATTTATTGACCTAATAAAAAATGATTAGATACCTACTCAAATCTTGAGTCCATACACTTCTGAACTAGTTTACATTGTATTTTAAGAGCCAGTTTGCTCCTTGCGTATGTTTTATATTTATATATTTAAAATTATTTACATAAATAGAGAATAGGAGAGATAGGAAAGACGAAACTAGATTTTTATGAAGTACATAGTTTAAAAAAGTAAGCCAGGCATTTTACGTTCCAGCTGCAAACATCATACGTTAATGATCTGAGTGTAGATCAACTTTTATCGCAGGCCAATAGAGTAGACATAACAGAATATTAATTTACGCACATTACGGGCCCCACCGCCAACAAACAGCTAACAAATTTTATAAGAGCGGACATAAAATAGTGGTTTACTGCGCAAACTCAGTAAATACCTTGCAGTAAGGATGTACCGGCCGCGGCGATCCGTATCCGAAACCTTGTACTTACATCTTAAATTATTGATCGGAGAGTTTTAACACGAGGAAAGTTTTCATCATTTAAAACAATAAAAGAAACGTGATTTATACGATGTCAGTATGGTGATCGACTACTGTTTTAGCTTATCAGGATGTTGTTTCAGGGTTGATAGCTGATGAAAACATTTTCCACCCTTAATATCTGTTGCTTTTTGCCTAATATGTTATTTAATATATTATGTTTTTATTTGTGTCCTGTGAAATTACAGGGCATGTGAGACTTATCATCTTTATGTCTCAAAGTAATTGGCACACTGCAGTACCGTGTGAAATTCTGTCTTTGCAGAATTTTTCATGCTCCTGTATTTGTAGTAGATAGACGTCATCGCTTACCATCAGGCGAGCATTGTGCTTGTTTTGTACCTATCTTTGTTGAAAGATAAGCGCTTGACCACTATGTTACCTGACGTGACGATGCAATCGTGAACCATCACGATGGTATCGTGCTTGCCTGAAAGTGGCAGACGGCGGTATGAAGAGGCCATGGACAATTTGACATTTGTCCAATTTACTTACCGCAACCATTCCGAGTCCCAATACTTCTGCCGATTATAATAAGTAATTCACTAACGCTTACATTTAGCAATTTTAGCATATATTAGTTACTACCTGATTACGTAAAACTGCTTACCTATCACTAAAATAATCTGTAACCTTGAAGTTAGTATCCATAACCGAAACTGACGACAGATAATGCATAAAAATTAATCATAACGACAATCGTATCCGGATATCGACGCGGATGGATCCGGATAGTGATGTCACAGATGTGTACATCACTAGTTAGAATAATGTTCTATTAATCATTTAACGAGGGGATTTTGATAAGCGGCCTCATTTACTGCAGATTAAGTGCGGAGAAGACGGATTTACGACAAATTGAAGTCAGGTTCGACGTAATGGACTCTAAGTACGCATATGCAGCTACTTTGTTGTGCCTGAGAATCTGCTGCCATAACCTTACGGTTCTTCTTCGGTCCGTGTTCACCATCTTCAACCACATCATCGCTTACCACGAGGCGTGATAGTGGATAAACGTTAACTCATAATAATAAAAAAAGTTACTGGCAGCTTTGTACGTGACATTTTTTTCTATTCCAATCTCGTCAAAGTTCATCCAATCTTTCAGCGCGTTTGAGCTACAGACATATTTACACCTTCAACGCATTTATAATATTCAGAGTTACCTACACTTTTATTTAGCCGTATCAGTGTGCGACACAAAGTTCTAAACATTTTCGACAACGCGGTCGCGACAGAAGTATTTACTCATATAATTAAGATAGTTTAAAAACTAAAACAACCGACTTCAATGCCCCGCGAGTCAAGTTCAGTAGCAAGTTTGAGACGTTTATCGTCATATCTCTGGAGATACTTATCAGATCTCAATGAAATTACAATGGGACCACCTCGGAAACGTACCCTACCGATAACAAAAAGAATCATTCGAATCGACAGAGTAATCGCGTAACATACACACAAAAAAAATATATACAGACGAATTGAGAACCTCCTTTGTTTTTGGAAGTCGGTTGATAATAAATGTATGTCAGCGTGATCAAATCAGCAACATCACTAGTCCGCATAAATGATTGGCAATATTGGCCACATGAATACAAAACCAAAATGACAAAACACTTCACTTCAAGGGCTTTAGAGTGCTATAAAATTAAATAACCATTTGCATCCGCCGAAACGGACGCTTTAATGCTCATAAAATTGTCCTTTAAAAACAATTCTGCCTCTCGATATCAAATAAAGTTATTATTCATATCAATAAATATTTTAATACTTGAATCGTTTAAGGAGTGGTTTTATGCGACATCTTGCTAATATATAAAATAATGCGCGTTGAAATAGTCTGTTTGATTTATACGTTAAGGTTATTAATAATTTTGCGTGTCACGATTTATAAAATTAAGATAAGCCGGAATTGAGTGCCCGGTGGTGTATTGGAAGAGGTCGGCTTTGATGCCAGAGGTACCGAGTTCAATCCCCACCGTGCACCAATGAATTTTTTCCATCAAAAAATGTATGTGCGCTTTTCACACTTTAGACCTCCGGTGAAGGAAAAACATCGTTAAGAAACCCCCAACCCCCGCATGGTGGTAGGATACTATCTAGTGTCCGCCTGGCCAGCTACACTCTCTAGTTAGAAAATTTGTCGCCAAACATCTAATGTGTTCAGGCAGCTATCCTTGAGAGTCAGTTCCCATTCTAGGTCTAGCGTGCTGCCATCCTCGACCGCATCATCACTTACCAACAGGTGAGATAGTGGCCAAACGCTAGCATATAAGATATTAAAAAAATACTGCAAGTGGTGTAGATGTCTCGCTTACCGTCTAGCAATTATCTTGTTAATCTATCTATGGTCTATGTACCGATAGGATTAAAAAAAAACTAAAAATCCGAATCTAACGCCGCGCGAATAATTTTCAGTGACATGTTTGAGGTGTGTATGTCCATATCTCCGGAGACTCACAGAACTTAAGGAATTGTATGTTATTTCTTTGACATCAGCTTAGCGCTGAATAGGTCAAACTATGTTTTTATTCAGAACTAAAAGTGCCCCGCGGCTTCGCCCGCGTTAAAGAACTCTTTTATTTACTTAAAACTTTTATTTTGTAAAAACCTTTCTATCATAAAATAAATCAAAGAAGAAAAAGCCAAATCGGTTCACCCTTTTTCAAGTTATTGTGTGGGGTAAATTGGGGTATCTTTTTTCTCCATACAAACGTTGAACCCCCATTTCGTCTCCTTAAGGGTGAAATTTAGAAAATCATTTCTAAGAGGGAACTAAACGTCGTAATAACTATCTGCAAGCCAAATTTCAGCGCAACCCAAAACAATATTGGTTTTCAGACTTTGCTACCCCTTTCACCCTTTTAGGGGTGGAATTTTGAAAAAGTCTGAAACACTTCTTTACTTTTTTTTTACTGAAGCACTAGTGTGATGTTTTGAATAGAAAAGACTATCTTATCTTATTTCTCGATACAAACTTTGAACCCCCATGTCATCCCTTAAAGGGGTGAATTTCGAAGAATCCTTTCTTAGGTCTTCCTTACGTACTAAGACTTACGTAAGAGACTTGAAATTTAGAGGGTACATTTGCCCTTTAAATTTCAAGTCTCTACGACCAGCGGTTTAGGCTGTGCGTTGTCTGTCAGTCAGTCAGTCAGTCAGTCAGTATGTCAGGACAAAGATTCTTATAGTATTAGATGATTATAGCTATCTCTAAAAATACCAATGTGATGGAAATGGATCGAATTTTCTGAAAAAATACAACAACATTTGTTGACAAAACGAATGCACGGACATTACCGTGACGTATGGATCATATAACAACTATAATAAAATGTATTAATATACAATTAATATGGTTTCGCTAATTGTCATAAAAATTAATGACTTGTTTTGACGATATTACCCAACATGTGGGCCTTATGGTTTGTAATACTTTTACATTCATTCTGACTTTTAATGTGGTATTTTATATACCTCGAATTAAACAGTTACTCGAACATTTTACATAAATTAGCTACTGTTCCGAGACAAAACCTAATTTAAATTAATTTGTGCAGAATTCCTAATAAACATATTTTAATATCCTGCTATATATATTAAAAATTCTTAAAATAGGTACCGACGTCAAAATAACATGAAACATTTTTAACACTGGAGACAAAAAGAAGGGTGTTATAAGTTTGGCGTGTGTATCCGTGTATGTGTGTGTCTGTCTGTGGCTAGCTCACCAGCTAGCTAGCTGTAGCGGTAGCTCCTAAACGGGTAAACTGATTTCGACTTATAAACTTAATTAACTCATACTTGTATGAGTTAATTAAGTAACTTACTCGTACATACTGATCGAAAAATAACAGGGTATATATATGTTGATGGATCTTGATAAAGATTACATGGTTTGAGTTCTAGGTTTCCTAATTCCTGATTGTGATACCTCCAGTTCACGATACAGCAATAAATAATTTAAGTCTAGCTTTCGCTATGGAAAGCTACGCTATTGTCATCTGCCACTTTATTTGATCTCAATACAACCACCAGAACGGAATCAATACAACCACCAGAACGGAACCAAATTGCAACTATTAAGCACAAAAATACATAAAAAAAAACAAAACCGCACCAAACTGCCAAAAGTATCAGTGTATGATTCAGCTATAATTGGCCAATTCTAATATTTCCATAAAATAAAACAGATAGGTTATAAAGAATCAAATATGGCCCTACCTTTTACATCTTTATACAATTTTATCATATTAGTGTTAATAGCTAGATTGTCTTGCGGCAGATTGAGGTCTTCTCTTTGTATCGATGCAAATCACTTTATGGCACATATATAAGGTCAGTGAGGCACACATACAATCTGTCTTTTGTTTTTCTCTGAAATATCAAGGTGATTTTGACTAGTTTTATTCGTCTGGTTTTCTTTTAACTCTTCACTAAGGAGGCAATATTCATCTTTTTGCACTGCACCAAAAAAACCTTACGTAGACGTAGGTTTTCCTTAGATCATTGACCTTATATAATTACACTCACATAGACTACTAAGATATAAGATTGATTAGCTGACTGAAAAATTACAGTGAACCGATACGAAATTATAACTGTCGAAATTATAACTGTCTCACTCTAGAAACCTCCTCAATTTTACAGTGAGCAAGTAAAAAAAGTACTATTTTATTAATAGTCTAAGTAGTTAATGAGGGGTTAAAAGTATTTTTCGCTCGCACGGATTGTCGTGTAAAGAGATAGGTACATAGTTAAGTTAGTACACTCTAGATGAATACTGTTTTATATATATTTATGCTGATTCCTTGAATAAACATACATTCTTATGTCGACACTCGTGCAGTTTACATGACTCCTCCCTTTCACAGTTGTACCACAGAATACTTAATAGTACTACGTTGTACATACAGGTTTTTTTTTGCCAAAACAATAAATATTAATTTAACTTATAACGAAGATATTTATTATAGGACATGTCAAAACTCAGTCGGTCGATTGAACCGTTTGAAGAGGGATCAAACAATATTCATATTCATATTCATATATTTATTAATAATACATGTTACACGTCAGTCAAACAAAAATAAATGAAATATTATTCTAATATTAACTACTACAATATCAGTACCTAATCATTTCATAAAAAAATAAAATTGAACATATTAAAAATTATAATAATTTCAGAATTAAAAAATAAGTAGTCATAATCCATTAATTATAAAATAATAATAATAAACCTACTTACAGTAATGTTTTCATATGTCTAATATTATAGGTGTTATTAATATACCTCGATGGTATGATAGGTGTTGGAACAATAGCTGTTTTTACCCGTTATTAAAACTGAACGATTTCCTAACAATTTTATTGACTTATTGATTTGAGTTAGATTCTTAAGGTTCCGTGCCCGGAGAGCAAAAATGAAATTGCGTTTTGTATTTCACTAAAGCTATTATTCTCTATTACCGTCCATCCGTCTGTCTGTCACAGGGCTATACGTTTGGAACTGTGATATAACATACACTTGAAATGTTCACAGAATATGTGTTATTGTGCTAAATCCGATATAATAATGAAAACGAAAAAATACCAAGGAGTTCCCCAAGAAACACGTTGTATTAAGAAATCAGTAAATCCAAATGGACAAATTAACATAATAAATTATAAGTAAAAAATATTTCTAAAAACAAGCTTTTATCTGGGACAATGAACTAAAATGTTAAAAATAAATTAAGTATAGTAAGTATTTGGCGTGTAGGTACTTACCTATATTCTTAAAAGCTTGAAGCACTACCCGTTTTTCAGGCTAGGTAATTACTATACTTCAGTGCCTCAAGCTTTTCAAAATATAGGTAAGTACCTACACGCCAAATACTTACTAGAATTTATTTTTAACATTTTAGTTCATTGTCCCAGATAAAAGTTTGTTTTTAAAAATATGTTTTACTTATAATTTATTTTTAACTTTTTAATAGGTAGTTATAGATACTGACTACCTACCTACTACCTAAGTATTTAAGAGAAGGCATGATGTTTTAAAATATTCCACGGATATTTGATGTGATTATGGGTAAAGTGCTCTTCAAGGAAAATCAATCGACTCGGTGGGGCTATGTTGCTTTATAACAGAAATGCCATGGCCATCTTACAGCTTCATCATCAGATCCTGGGTATCATTTAAGTGTAAAGTGCCCCTCAAGACGAATCATTTCAGCCCGAACTCGTTGGTAGAGTTACGTTGATTTATGACAGAGATGCCGTGGCCACCTTCCAGCTTTATCATCAGACCCTGGATATTATCTAGGTGCAAAATTCTCTTCAAGACGAATCAATCGAGCCCAAACTCGATAGAGTTACGTTGATTTATCACAGAGATGCCGTGGCCACCTTCCAGCTTCATTATCAGACCCTGGATATCATCTAGGTGAAAAGGTCTTTTTAAGACAAATCAATCGAGCCCAAACTCGGTAGGGTTGTGTTGATTTATCACAGAGATGCCGTGGCCACCTTCCAGCTTCATCATCAGATCCTGAATATCATCTAGGTGAAAAGTTCTCTTCAAGAAGAATCAATCGAGCCCAAACTCGGTAGGGTTGTGTTGATTTATCACAGAGATGCCGTGGCCACCTTCCAGCTTCATCATCAGACCCTGGATATGATCTAGGTAAAAAGTTCTCTTCAAGACAAATCAATCGAGCCCAAACTCGGTGGGGTTATGTTGTTTTATCATAGAGATGCCGTGGACACCTTCCGTCTCCATTATCAGACCAGCTCCATGGTACCATATTATTGTATTGTCACCGAAGATACATAAATACACCAAATTTAAGTGCAATCGGACATCGGGAAGTGGGTCTAATTTAGCTTCCAAGATTCCACCCCCACAAACATAGTGACATACATACATACATACATACATTGCAAGTTAAATAAAAGCTTGTAAAAATAAAACTAAAATATCAACTTTGTCTAAAGATTAAAATACAAAATTAAAATGCCGTTGCTTTTGGCATTTTCGCTTTATTTTGTTTTCACTGCATCATAAAAACAACATCACATCATAAAGCATCAAACTTTCTATAAAATAAGTGCTGACACTAAAATATAATAACAAATAACAAAAACCAGTCAAATGCGAGTCGGACTCACGTGCCAAGGTTTCTCACCTCCACACATACTTACATAGATATATAAAATAATACATATGAGTTAATTGTGTAAATTGTGTACTTGTGTATGAATACTATAAATATTTATGAAATGTTACGGAACCTTTCGAATACAAGTCCAACTAGACTTGACCGGTTTTTTCAGTTTTGTATTTACAATATAACCATTTAAGTATAATAATAAACATATAACGTTTCTATAAGCTGCAGGATAACTAAATACATAATTATCTGTTATTAATATAAAACATTTTGCCTATTTTAGGTGGGAGTTAGCCAATACCTTTAGTTTATAAATCATATTTTAAATTAGAAAAAATACTTGTAAGTCACAACAAAGTTACAAAAAAGTACCTTATTCTATTATCACACTGAAGCGGTTTTGTCTGTTTCAAATGAAAGCTTACAAGGTTACCTTTTAACGCAGGTGAAGCCGCGGGCGCAGTTATAAATGTACTTATTGAAATTAATAACAATTTTTGTGTGAAAATTTGAGAAGCATGTAACCTGTATTTAGTATCATGCAATAGTATAAAGTAGGTAAATTATCTGTAGATCCATAACATCAGATTTCTCCCGACATCGACTGCCAATAAATAATAATACTTAAATCCAACATTTTCAACCACCCCCGAGTGATCTATGTATACCTATTTTTTTCATTGAAACCATTCCGATGAGTCCGAACTCGACATCGCTGCTGTAATTTGGTGAGGAGTAAAGTATTTTAATGATTCCAAGAGATGTTCCAGCATCAAGTCAATGCTACCATGTTCTTAGAATATCTTTGAAGGAAGAGGATATCGAATTTTGTATTGATCAGACTTATGTAATTTGATTTTATATTGTCAACAATTAAAAAAAACTCATAGTTTTAAAACGGATGAACGGATTTTCATGAAACTAAGAATACTCTCGATTAATCTCGACACCTATCAAACAAAAAAAAACTAAATCAGAATTGGTTCAGCTGTTTGGGTGCTACGATGCCACAGACAGACGCACACAGATACACACGGTATACTTATAACACCCCTTCTTTTTCAGTCGGGGTTAATAACAAAGAGATTATTATTGTATATTTATGCAAAACCCAATAATCCGATATGTTAATTAAGTAGCAAGTTAATGAAACAAACATAAAGTTATTAATATAGGTATAAAACAAATAAATACTACTTTAGTGCGTTATTTAGGGACCCGTCACACTCGGCAGTATTCATAAAAATGACTTGTTTAAACAACACCCAAATTGAATAAATATTTTATTGCAGTTCGTATGAGATGATAAGATTGGGGCACACTGCGGTAGATCTGAATTAAATATTATGTTTTTTTAAGTGTTACACATATTATATTTTGTACAATGTTACACACACTCCAAAACTTCATCGTACCGACGGGATTTGAACCCGTGTCTTCTGGGAAATACGCCCTGGCACTCTGACCAACTAAGCCACAGTACGATCCTATCAATTCGACGAAACTAATGGATTGAATTTTTACCAATTATGCATTGGTGGCGCCATCTATGACAAGTATTTTGAAGTTAATCATTCGGATGAAATCATTACAGTTTTCAGACTCCGACGAGAGATGTCGCGCTGTTTAAATCAAATACTATGTTTCTTTGAAGTGTTACATACTTTATATTTTTGTACATTGTTACTGAATTGTGAGACGCAGGAAAACGTACTTTAGTTTTATACACATAGTTAACAATCCCAGCCCACCATCTTAGTTATATAACATAGCACCGCGCCAATTAAACATTTTTTTTAAATATTGTATCAAAAGGTGAAATCAAAAGGTTTTAGTTTTTACTATATTTGTACGAAATAAACTTTAGTTAACTTTTTATTTTAAAAATATATCTCAACTATTTTAAAAGTTAGCGCATTTTTAAAACCTACCCGCTTTCAATGCGGCCCAGTGTAGAAACAAAATACAGTTGTGTTGTGTATCCTCAGCCTTACCATGATTTTCGCAGCTTGATGTCACCAATGCGCAGTAAAACTAATTAGAGCTCACATGCGACATGCGCGAGCTTTATGGATGCTATTAGATACACTACACGGTACACCCGCCTACAGACTGCACTCTCCGTCTGAATCTATGTCTGTGTCATACTTTTTTTTGCAGCTACTGAATAGCCCTCATCTTCAGTCATCCAAGGATAAATGGTGACATTTCTTATAATATAAGGTAACAGGACAAGCACGCCGCTCGCCTGATGGTAAACGATGACGTCTACCTTTTACACTTACAGCAGCATGAAACATTTTAGATAGCCAGAATTTTGCTTGTCAGTGCACTGTGCCTGTTACTTTGAGACAAAAGATGTTAACTCTCACATGCCCTGTAATTTCACTGGACACTTTGACATTCAAACCGAAAAACATTCCTATTTCACGGCCGAATCAATTGGCAAAGTGGTCGTACCGACCCAAGCGAACTCGCAGAAGTCCTACCACTACAGCTAAGTTTCAATTACTTATTCTAAATGCTGATTTTCAAAAAGATTTGTTCACGTAAATTTGTTGATTAAAATCTCATCACAAGTTTTTCAGTACCTAAATAAAATATAACATGAAATCGAAATAAATACTATTAATTTACTGTATATTTTTGGTGTAGTAACTCCACTCGTATGCCTTACATATCCGTACATCCGACTATGCAATATGAAAGGAATGATTATTCCATCTTTAGATATACCTTCACAAGTTAATAACCGAGCTTTACAACATTGTATCGAGATCAAGTCGAAGACAACGTTCGTCGAGAACAGCAATTTAACGTTCTACATCATCGGAACTATCATTAAATAGATACGACACGTAACCTTTCAAATAGATGCACATCTTTACAGCTTCACATCTGTCGTGACGAAATACAATTCGATCGATGTCAAAGTTCGACAACTATCGTCACCATTCGAGATTACGTATTGGAATGCAGACGAACAAATGCGTTTTGTCGTGTAAGCTCCATATAAACTTTGAATGCGTCGACATTCGTTATGCCCGCGGGAAATCCGAAAATGTCACTTTAAATAATCGTGTTCATTAGTAAACATTTAAAACACGCATTAGAAACGTTGGGTGCCGGCGCCTCGGCGATCACAATCTCGGAAATACGGGTGTCTTTATCTCTCCTTCGCCTTACCGGGACGAGGAAGCGAGACGCGCGCCCAAAGCTCGAATAAGGGCCGAGGTGCGACCGTGATGCTATCGACGCGCCCGCGGTACTTACTAATTAAGAGACCGACTCTTTTCGATAAATCGGTACGAGATCCTCGACGTGCGCAATTAAGACGTACATAATAAACACTCGAGCGATTTGAAACGATTCAATCGATGCACTCTACTCGGTTAGTATTTAAATTCGGATTGTTCGGCGACCCGCCGATACGTAATTGGTGATAATTTTTTAATTACTCCGCCGGTAATTTATTTGGAAGATGATGCACTCGTAGGCGTCCACCGTCAGCCCGATCGTATATAACTTATGTAATTTTTAATTGATCACAGTTGACATTTACCACTGTTCAATTACTTATTTAGGCTTTTGTACAAAATTATAATTACGGTGTTTTCTCTCGGCGGTCGGTCCTTTACGGCACATCGTGAAAATCGTCGTAATTATTTTGAAAGCGATGGTAGACTATAAAATATTCTTTGAACCTGTTTTATTAGATGCAGTTTATGAAATTTGTTTTTGAGATCAAAAGATAGTAAAAAAGGCTTTGAAGTTACACACAAAATAGTAAGGAAAGGCTACTTAATAAATACTAATGTATCCACGTCAAATTTCTCAATATCTAAGTCAAAAGGTTTAACATGTAAAATTTCTGACTAGCCTGTTAGACCCTCAAAAATAAATAATCAAATTAAAATCGATTAAGCGTAGTTTATTGACCTGGAAATTACTCACATCTCTATGGATTACAGTTGTTCGGATCTGTCAGTTTATCCGGTGCTCACTAAACGATCTAATTGTGATAATGACGCGATGTCTTCATGGCGGATCAAGTAGGTGGTCAGTGGACGGCTCTAGGTGGTCATTTACTACTGTTAGGTGGTCCGGTGTATTGTTAATTGAGAAATTCTTCGAGAGGAAGTATTGGTCTGGTGTGAGAGACTTCTCACGTCATTGTTTAAGATGTGAACATTTGGTAAGTAGTTAGTTACTAATTTATGATTTTTACGTCCTGTTTGGACATTTCGTGATACTGAATCACGCCTATCTAAGCTTACAATGGCTCTATGATATTTATATTGATATAGGGCTATTCATAGAGTTTTGTTATGCCAGACGTGCGTGTCTATACACTGAGTAAGTAACTTTGCATTTCAAATAGAAATTGCATTTCTGTTTCATGAATGGTCATCGGGTCAGAACGATTTGCGATATATCGATTGGACTTTATTAAGCCCAGTGCCTCAAAATACGGCTATTAGTACCGTCTTTTATTATTAGGCAAGCAAGTTTCAATTAAGACTATAAGTATTATTTTTTCAATGAAATGGCTTATTAGTGTAGTGAGGTAGGTAAGACCTTGCCTTGTTTGTCTCCAATAAAAAAAAGTATAATTTTGCATCAGAATATTTTGGTTCAATGTATTTTATGGTTGTTTTATGGCTAGTTCTTGGTTGATACTACCACTTTGACAATTATTCAACCGCGAAATACATGTAAATTCAATATATTATTCTTCAATGAGCCGTGAAGTTCCACGACGCCCGCTAGGTGGCGTTTGATGGGAAACTTGTGTGGACTCCACGGGATCTTAGTTTATTATTTTTTAGCGAAAATATTTATTATTTATTGAAGCAAAGGTCTTTGAAAATTATAAATGTTAAAATAATGGGGGAATAAATAAAGATTAAACATACATCGAAAGAGAATGACGATGTTTGTCAGATTTATTGTCATATATAATGGTGTATTGTATTTTGATTATTCTCATTTACGCCATCTGTTAAGTCTCCAGTAACTAACATGTTTTCTTTAAAACGCCTCTTTTGATGGACAAAATGTCCAACGAAAATAGGTACTTATCGTGTTGCCTCATATCATATCATAAATAAAAATGTACCTATCAAATTATATTTCAGTTTAAGTAACATTGTAAGATCCAACTCATTTATAACTTCAAGAAAGTGTGTGATTTTATTGGTGGTGATGCGATCGCCCACCGTATCGATTGCGTGACGTCGAAAACCGATATATCGATTATGGAATCGATTCGTATCGCTCACGCTCTACGATACCAATGTGTGGATATAGATAAATGTTTTCAATTATATCGAGCTATTACCGATTACGATTACTAACAGCAAGTATGGAGGCTAGGGGTGTCTGCGAAACTATAGCAAAACCTTATGAGTATTCTTCCTTTAGAAATGTTTATTTATTCATTTTTCTTGCATAACATAATAAAAAAACAACGGGTTGCACTCCGGGAGTGCCGGCAGCAGTGAAAACTTGAACATTAACGTTGTGCATTTGTTCTACTCTCCCTCTGTCTTACGAATTTCCGATCAGGTTACGTGTCCTTACGCAAGTTTAACATTTTTTACCCATTCCAAAAAAAGTGTTTACTCTCCCTCCGTCTTACGATCGATCAGGTCACGTGTTGTGACGCGAGTTTAACATTTTTTACCCATCCCAAAAAAGTTAAAAAAAGTCTTTCTTTTAAAGAAGTTTTCACTTCACAAGTTTATTTATTGCTATGTGCATGGAGCCTGTCTCAAGGGTGCAGCATGTGGTGTAAGTAGCAGTAGTGAGTATAAATACAAATATAATTTAATGGCTATAATTTTTGGTTCAAGTATACCATTGAATCCACAGACTCCTGAACTAGTTACACTATACTCACTATAGTATTTTAATTAGGTTCTGATCAAAGGAGAAGTGAGAAAGAAATCAAAACAAGGCTGTCTGCTACGAGTATATATCTACAATGGATTATAAATGTTCGTCACTCTAATGGATCGGTTGTTACTTTGGTCATGTCAACCGTTAAATATGCTTAGACATTGGCACGGTTAAATAATAAGATCGTTTAAAAAACTAAATAGAACCGACTTCAATGCCACGCTATTAATTTTTAGTACCAATTTGATCTCTATATTTCTGGAGATACTTATCAAACCTCGACAAAATTATCATGGTACTACACTTGGGATATCTCCTTTCCAAGAAAAAAAGAATAATCAAAATCGGTTCATAAACGACGAAGTTATCCGCGAACAAACATAAAAAAAAACATATATACGGTCGAATTGAGAAACCTCCTCCTTTTTTTGAAGTCGGTTAATAATCATCATCAATAGATTTGCTATTGTTACTTGTCACCTTAAAAGAAGCTGAAAGTCTGACAAATGCTCGAAACCTTAGGTAGTAAATTCTTAAAAAAAAAACAGAGATATAAAATATAAGATGTTGACGTGTGACTAATTGTAAACAATAAACAAAAATGGACAATAAAGTATCTTTAAAATAAACAAATATACATTAAATATAAGTTTACAACAACCCTATCAGAAATACAAATACAGTTTTTCACTTCCCGATCATGTTTCACGGCTTTTTTGAACAACAATCTGAACATTTCTTTGAATGTTTCCTCAGAAATAAATCGATTATCCATAACGAGTCCGATTTCGATTCAAATGGAACCGAATCAATATTTAATTATCGATATTTATGGTCAACGGTAACGCAACACTACGAATGATTGTTTTAATTTAGAAATCTAGGAAACATTTTTATATATTGATGATATGAAAATAGAAATAATCTTTTTAATGTATGGTAATCTTAAATGATAATGGAATCTTTCTTTTATTTACGTAATTACTACAACAAGAAATTCATTTTTTAATTTTAATTTGTAACTTGAACAACAAGACATTTATCACTATCTTACTTGATGTTCAGTGTCGATGCGGTACAAGGTAACCATCGTACTTGCGGTGCTCTTCTGGTAGTGGAAGATGGCAGTGAGACGAGACGGCGGACTACTGATATTTTTCTTCTTTTTTTATTATATAGCACAACTATCAGAACCACTCTGATCCACGAAGGAGATGGAGAGACAATAGTAACCAAAGAGACTGAAAATAATAAACAGCAATATAAATTCAGAATTGCCTAGCAATGGGACAAACAAAGATGTTAATGACGCTTATTTTTTTTGTAAAACTATCTCAGTATTACTTAATGTTCGGTACAAAAGAAGCGAGAAGGCGTCGATAAGTACCCGATAAAAATAGCGTGTGAATTTAATCGATATAATTTCAAAAGAAACCAGTCCGTATAGGAGTTACTTACGGCGCGCATCGCACGGGCTAATGTAAACCTAATCACTGTTATTAACGTTATTACTAGCTTTACAACCTGTTACTTCCTCGATTAGGCACGTACGAACCGATATCGATACTTTATACCTCATCTCGAGTATTTTTAGGGTTCCCTTCATGGGGGTTGAAAACAGAACCTTGTTACTAAGCTTCCACTGTCCGCTCATCTGTTCGTCTGTCTATCCGTCACTGGGATCATTGGAACCGGATTTTGTTTTCCTTTACAATATTGTATTCATGCTTTGCTGATTGGTACGAAACCCTTTATGCAAGTCCGACTCTTACTTGGCCAGACTTTTTTAAACGATTAAAAAATTAATACATTATTTATACGTATCACATTATAAAACAACAACATTTTCAAATGACTCGATGGGAGTTAATTATTTATCGATACCATTATCATCGACTAGTTTATCGATATTTTATCGATAGTTAGGCCATCAATCACGCGTTTGCATGTGAGATGAAGACGTTACTCTCATAATAACACCTTTACACTATACGCTCCGTTTATTGGTTCGATAATTTTGAGTATAATGCAAAACGATTTATTATATAATTAGGGGTATAGTCGTCAATTAATTGGAGTAGATGGCTAATCGATCACATGGCGTGACGAATGGAGTTACTTGGAATCGATTTCTTTTACTTGGAATCGATTTCTTTACTCGATTGTGGTTGTTTAATGAAAAGAGCGGGGTTATAGCGTGATCTTTTAAATGAGTTTTCTGTGAAATGAGTGAGTTATACCTGAAGATTTGTCTGTGTGGTGACAAATAACGCACGCACGACGTCGATGCTTTTAATTACTAATTTACTTGAAGGAACGCGGAGTGCACTTTTTCATACAAATGTATTCCCCCTTTTCCTCCCTGGAAAATGCTTCTACAGCAATATGTTTTTTGTATTATATATCAAGGTCTGCTTTAGCTGCGCCCCTATTTGCTTTTTTTGAATAACCAGACAGCAGCTAAGGCAGACCTTGACTTTTTGTAGCAAAAAATTTTGCTCTAGAAGCATTATTCAGGGTGGAAACGGGGAAATATATTCGTATGGAAAAGTTCACCCCGCGTTCCCACTTAATTACATACATGTACAAAGCTCTTCTATTAATTTATCTGTTTGTAAATATAAAATACAATGATTACTGACTGATACTCACTATCAACACACAGGTCAAACCACTAAACGGTTTGCGCTGAAATTCGGCACACATATAGTTATTATGACGTAGGTATCCGCTAAGAAAGGATTTTTAATAATCACCCCCCAAAAAGGATAAAATGAGGGTCCAAAATTTGTATGGACAAACAAGATTAAATAGTATTTTTTACTCAATTTTGATTTAGTTTTTTTGTTTGATAGGTAATTTAATCGAGAGTATCTATAGCTTTTATTCATAAAAATCCGTTCAGCTGTTTTAAAATTATAGTGGAAAATGCTATGAAATCAACTTTCATATGTCTGATCAATTATAAATTCGGTATCCTCTTACTTAAATGATATTTAGCGATAAGACCGCCATTTGTACTCATTCTTATATGTTTCTGTCTCTATTTGTTATTTCTTGGTCTGCAAATAAAGAGTTGTATTGTAATAACATGGTAGTATGGACCTAAAGCTGAAACATCTCCTGGAATCTGCAGAATACTAAACTCTTCACCAGCATACAGCAGAAATGTCGAGTTTGGGCTCATTGAAATTGTCTCGATGAACAGATTAGACATAGATTCGTCGGGGGTGGTTTTAAATTTTAAATTTATAAGACTACTGGTAATGTGTAACCCAAATTACTAGAAAACGTTATTAAAAAAATTATAGATAATATTTTAAGACAAAATTTTACATCGGCTTAATGTTTTTTTGGTTATACCTCCCCTATTCTCAAGTACTCGTACCTTCCAGTTTTTACGTATGAAGCATATTAGTCCATATTCCATACAAATAAGATGTTACATGTAACCGGACATATGTACCGGGCAGTGTTGTTTATAGCCCCGGAGCCCGATACCAAGTTCCCTCAGTAATTAACGTTATCCACGCGGGATATTTAATGTTCTATCGGCGTGGGACAAATTACTCCCACAGCTGGATAAAGTGCTGGGTGCTGGCTCGTCATGGGAGATTCATGTGGTTGCTTTGCGATTTTGCAGAGGTTGTGTTCGGTGATTTGGTTTAGGTTTGTGTGGATGACTTCATTTAGTATGAAATGAAATACCCCGTAAAAATAAGGTTGCGTTTCTAATAAAGATGTCCAAAGCTACAAATGGATATAACCGAGAAAATATCATCAGTACGGCTGGTAGCCCTGCTTCAATATTTTTTTAGTAGTTTAACATCGAAGATTGGATAATATAACTTTTGTACTTGGTTTTTTAATTTAAATCGTTAATGTATGCTTTTGCTATTTTTAACGGGATTATGATTTATTTTATGATTTTAGTGTGCATTTTACTGCATATACTAATATTGTTTACATACTGAATAAAAGTAAAACTGACTGGTTTTAGAGTGGAGACCGCGAATCGGCAAACGTAGAGTAGGACGCCCTGTGATGTGACTAGGTGGAGCGACGACATTCGCAAAGCGGTGGGCAGTGACTGGAAGCAAAGAGCCGAAGACCGGGCTCAGTGGCGCGTCTTGGGGGAGGCCTACGTCCAGCAGTGGACTGACACCGGCTGATAATGATGATGATGATGACTGAATAAAAGCTTTGGACTTTGATCTTCATTATGTTAGCCTCGACCAAATAATGTAAAACTACATTGGTGGAATGTTTCTGCGCTTCCCGCTTGCTATCTCGCACAACTCTACAAGAAACGCAGAAGTAACCTCTATAGTGGTATCATTATAGAGGTTCTAACTCGTATATATCGAAAATAGTAAAGTAAAAAATTCCATAAATTACTAACTTACCTGCTTCATTTAAAAGCACCTCACATCATAGACTACTAACCGCATGGTGACCTCTGCAGCGCGGTCTGTGACAGTAACTGGAGCAGACAATGCTTCAGTTACTGTACGTGTAGCACATCGTGACGTCAGATGTTCCCTGCTCCAATTACCGTAACAGACTGCGCTCCAGACATACATGAGCCTCTATATGTTACCTATTACCTACTAAGATAAGTACTAACTTAACCACCTCATGTTAGAACACTTCACATTAAAGACCACGTACCGTGTATTAGCACATCGTGACGTCAGAGGTTGTCTGCTCCAGTTACTGTAACAGACTGCGCTCCAGACAGACACACAGACACGAGTATCTCTATCCGAGTGTAGCACGAGTGTGCCATTTTATACAAGGATACTTGGTTATACTGGATGTGCCTAAAATAAGGCAGTTGCATTAAAAACAATACATCGATGGGACACATAATTATGCTCTTTGTCCATGGATAAGCCCCGTAAACAATTTTTATTGTATTTTAGTCAGATAATAAACGTTCATATATTAAAAGTGAATAGTTTCGAAAAATTAAAAAAATGTTAAACACAAGCTTTTTGTAAAGACGTTATCATGTGTAATTAAAAGTACTAATGATAACAATACATACAAGCCCAACTTCGACTGTCCTACCATTTTCCATTACGGAGTTCCAGTCCCTATAGACCGGCTCCATCATCAGGCCAGCTCCATGGTACCACATCACTGCATTGTCATCGAAGATACAAATGTATACCTAGTGAAAACTTACTTCAGTAACAAGTTATATTTAAAAAATCTTTTTAAACACAAGCTTTAACATAACCTAGGAACAGAGTAAGTCAAAACAAATTCATCGAGCCCAAACACGACGGGTATAACATGTGTAGTTTAGGAGTTCCTTTGGCCACCTTCTAGCTCCATCATCAGATCAGCACCATGTCATCAGAATATTGCATTGGCACGCGATTTACGCATGTATGCAAAATTTCAGCTCAATCGAACCCCTGGAAGTCGCTCTAAAATCAGTCGCAAGATTTGTGACGGACAAATAAATTCGCCGTGAAGTAGAGATAAAGCTTGTAAAAAATGCTACAACTTGCCTCTATCTCTCATGAGCTGGACAATCGAGTACTTAGCGCCATGTCAAAATTTATTGGGATGCGCTCGCTATGAGTGGTTAGTAGGATAGCCTTACTGAGTCAGGGCGCTAAGTATTCTGTCTTCTGAACTGCACTGACTACACCTATTAATAACCATGTAAATGCAAATACTTCAGAACGTTTAAACTGACATCTAAAAATCTAAAAGTACTGCCGAGTCCAGCATCTCTATAAGCTCGAAGTTGAAAGGTCATCAATTAGAGCGAGTACCATTTTTAACCCATCCGCAGCCAGTGATCACGCGCGCGGCCCGCCGAGTTAACCCTGCGCCTCAAACACTCGCAATTTCCCCTCTAATGGACCACATTTGGCCCATGAGCTTGCACCGGTGTCGTGATGACATGAACTCGTACATCATTCAAATGGAGGCGTGGGAAGGACTTGTCTTAGGTTTTATTCTGTATTGATTGATTAGACATGATTTCTTAGGTATCATCCCACCTATAAAAATTATGACGTAATCCAATTCATATCGAAACCAATATTACAAATGCAAAGTTTTTGTTTGTTTGGTAGAAATTGGACATATTAGGGTTGTAGTGTGGAATATAACATAATATATAGAACATAATAGAAACGTTAAGTGTAAAACAACATCTTAAAGCCAAGCCATGATAATGTCTAACGTAATAATTTAAAGTAGCGACTTAATGAAGGTAGGTGCTGATGAGAAAATTAACAGTATCTTTATATTTTAGCTATTTATTATAATTTCTAATGTTTATTACGTAGCGCGATCTTTAAGTCTCCAGGTATATTACCAGTAATTAAACATCAAAGTAGGAACCTGCTATTTAGATAAAATCATAAAATTCCCGTTAATAATTAAATTAAACCTATAAAATTACAAGATTGTTACTTTATTAACCTTCACTTCAAAATAAATAAACTGTCCCATCAAAATTGTCCAAGAAGATGGCACGTAAATAAAAATTATATTTCATCGTCGTACAGTTTGGAATCAATTAATAAATAATAAAAGTCGGTTCTAAAAGGGACATTAAGGGGCATATAGACAATAAAGCCGGTTGTCCCGCTTATAAATCGCGGCAACAAGTGTCCCAGTGACATCCCACTGGGATGGGATGCGGCAGTCCCATGGACCGAGACGGGTGCAGTCGGTGGCATAAATTATATTACGCGTGTCCCGATATGTCGACTTGTGTATCTAGTGGCTCGGTGACTCCGCGGAGCTATGGAGTCGAATTAATCTATTGTTTCATATTTGTATGTTTATGTATTATTAGTATGTTGTATTCATATTATATGTAAAATAAAATGATTTAAACTTAACTATTTCTCTTTTGAAACCTACTTCAGTGAAGGTAAAATTACTATACTTGATTGAATATACAGTATTTACTCGACAGAAAAAAAGTTCAAACTGACTTTTTGATGTAGGCATCTATCTTGATTTTTGATGTACCTACCTATTTTGACAAATAATGAGTACTTAATATCAACAATTTTGCTCTACATCTCTGAGGAGTAATCTCGTATTATTCAAATTTAATATATGATGAATATTGTGAATGATAATTATCAATTAACAATATTCATCAAAATTTAGGCACGTTTATAAAATACGTTATACTTTGGGCAGAGGACCCGATGATTCCTTTACCGATTATTCAGATCACGCGCACAAAATTTAATGCAACAAAACTAACTGAAGAAATAAATTGCATCTCCACACCGCTCGATATGCCCCGATGTAAAATAATTACATTAGTTTGGTGGCAATAACAATAATTCTGTCTTGAGAGGCGGGCCAAGCCGCGGGGCGCGCGACGTTCACAGATCGCCAGATATGGGCCGTGAGTTACGCGGCGTCCCGGGCCCGGCCGTATCACAGTCATGTCACATTTTATGAGGGGCATTGAAGGGTTAAGCTTCAATTTGACCTAATTTTTGAAAAATATATAGATGTTCTTAAAGTTAATTGTTATTATTTTGAATCGATTAAGATCTCTCGAGTTAATTGGAAACATAGCTTAGCGCCAGATAATGGTGGTTTATGTTGTTGGATTGATCATTTGAATGGAAAACATACAACATCTATATGTTGTACCCTATAAGGGTAAAAATAAGAGGTTATTTTAGTTTTGCCTCTGCAGCATCGACTGCTTTGAGTATCCTATGTTTATGCATAGGCGTCATTGATGAAAATAAATTGGCTGAGTCGTTTTACCATGAATACATTCAGCTAGTTTACATAGATACAATCACGCCTTTTTCCCGTTGGGGTAGGCAGAGATCACTTCTTTCCACGTGCCTCCTTCGCTTCTTCCACTTTTATGAGCGCCTTCATACATGCTCGCCGGTTATAGGAACTTTGGACTTGGCTTTTCTTTAAAACGTCTCCGATCAGGGGCCTTATTCAGTATGACCATTTTAAAGTCTTACCGTGCCGTGTTACGTTATCTCCACGTTATGGTATTATCTATGCCACTTAAAACGCGGTAGGGTAAGGTTATGAGCGCGTTTTGAGCTGTCAAAATAATCGTGAAATAGGAGGACGTGTAACGCGCGCGTTTTGTATATTTTACCTATCGTGTGGCATACAGAATACAATTTTCCAATAACGTGACGTGGCGCGTTAAGAAACGCGTTATCTCATTAGTCATACTGAATAAGGCCCCTGGTCGTGATACGTTTGCCTAGGTCGGCCTCTACAAAGTAAATGATTATAAACAATTAAAATTTTATTAAAATGTTTTAAAATCTCACTTCACGACAGGGTGAGGGGTAAGATTCGGAAAAAAAGGAAGAAGAAATACTGTAAGTACGAAAGCGCAGGAATGAACACAAAAACTGGCAAAAGCACAAATAGGCAGGGAGATGATTTTTTTTTATTACAGATAGACAAGCTTTTGACCTACACCCTGTCTTCTTGAGTGGAGACCACGGCTCGGTAAACTAAGCGTAGGACGCCCTCCAGCTAGGTGGAGCGATGATATTTTTACATTGTATTCAGTATTTTTACAATACTGTATGCTTACGTTTATGACCTGTGTTATCAAAATAAATGACTATGACTATGACTATATGCAAGCGGGCTGGCAGCGGTTGGAAATAGAGCTGAAAATCGAGCTCAGTGGCGTGTCGGTGAGGCCTATGTCCAACTGTGGACAAATATTAGCTGTTAATGATGATGATGCTTTTGACATTTATCTCACCTGATTATTAAGTAATGATGCGGTCTAAAGTATATGATGGAATCGTGCATGTTTGGAAGCTGAAGACGATGAATGATGAAAAATATGATTCAATTTTAACGTTTAGTTAATGTTTCAGCATCCGGTCGTGCCGGTCGTGCACTTTTATATGGATTAATTGGAATGTTTCTAATATATAACAGATTGTTTGTGGGTTTGCAAATACCGAGGGCCCGGTGGCGTAATCGGGAGAGCGTTCGGCTTTGATGCCGTGGTACCGAGTTCAAACCGCCGTGCACCAATGGATTTTTCTATAGAAAAAATTATGTGCGCTTCTCACAGTGGCCCTCCGGTGAAGGAAAACATCGTTAAGAAACCAACAACCCCCGCATGGTGGTAGAACACTATCTAGTGTCCGCCTGGCCAGCTACCACCCTCAAGTTAGAAAAATCTGTCGCCAAACATCTAATGTGTTCCGGCAGCTATCCTTCAGAGCCAGTTCACACCTTTAGCGTTCCCATTGAAGGCTTAGCGTGCTTACCTTCTTCGACCGCATCATCACTTACCAACAGGTGAGATAGTGGTCAAACGCTAGCTTATAAGAAATAATTATCTCTCCAATCTAATCTAATCCAGAGTCTCGCGCATCGCCGCAAAGTCGCTTGTTTATCGGTTTTCTATCGGATACATTTCGGAGAGTGTGCAATGGAACTGCATGATTTGATTCCACCATCCCCATTTTATAATCGGACATCCAGAGACACAAAAAGGCGCCACCGATTTATGGTGGATATACCATCTACCCGAACGAAGCGATTTGCTTCTTCGTTCATCATACGAACCGCTAAGGAATGGAATACCCTGCCTGAGTCCGTGTTTCCGATTAAGTACAATATGGGGGTCTTCAAATCGCGAGTGAATAGGTATCTTCTGGGTAAGCACGCTACATCATCGATCGCATCATCACTTAACATCAGGTGAGATAGTGATCAAGTGCTACCCAGTTCGGTATAAAAAATAAAAAAAATATATTAAAAAAAACGTAATAGGTAGGTACTGTCTATATTTAGGTGTAAGACGCAATAGATTTTAATTATTTGAATTAAGTTGCTTAATCAATACAAATCTACCATTTATGTGTAACATTAACAACAATTTTATCTCATCACAGCGCCCCATGAGGAAGATGTTTTAACATATGGGTATAATACAAATGACAGGACTATTCGTAAAAAACATGACGCCATCTTGGAATTTAAAACGCGCCATATCACGGTGCGACACCTGTGTGTTAATACCAATGTTGTTTATTTTTACATGTTAATAGTTACTTCGAATATTTAAACTATTATTTATTGTAAACAAAAGTTAATTGTCGATTTCCAATCATTTAAAATAATTGAATCTTTTAACATTATATTGCAACTAGACGTGCCCCGCGGCTTCGCCCCCGTTAAAGATTTCTTTTATTTACTTAAAACATTTATTTTGTAAAAACCTTTCTTTCATAAAATACATCAAAGAAGTTAAAGCCAAATCGGTTCAAATCAAACTTTGAACCCCCTTTCATCCCCTTAAAGAGTGAATTTTGAAAAATTCTTTCTTAGCGGATACCTACGTCAAAATAACTATCTGGATGCCAAATTTCAGCGCAATCCAAAACAATATCTATTTCAGACTTTGTTACCCCACTTCGCCCTTTTAGAAGTGGCATTTCGAAAAAGTCTGAAACATCTATTTACTTATTTATTTACTGAAGTAGTTGTGCGAAGTTCGAATAGAAAATACTATATTATCTTGTTTCACCTTACAAACTTTGAACCCCCGTTTCATCCCCTTAAGGAGTGAATTAAAAAAAAAACATTTCTCAGAGAGAACTAACGTCGTAATAACTATCTGCATGTCAAATTTCAGCGCAATCCGAAACAAAAAAGTCTAAAACACGTATTTACTTATTTATTTTTAAAAGCACTTGTGTGAAGTTTCGAATAGAAAAACTATCTAATCTTGTTTCTCCATACAAACTTTGAAACCCCATTTCATCCCCTTAAGGGTTGAATTTTAGAAAATCATTTCTCAAATAGAACTAACGTCGTAATAACTATCTGCATGCCAAATTTCAGCGGATTCCGAAACAAAATATATTTTCACACTTTGATACCCTATTTCACCCTCTTAGGGGTAATATTTAAAAAAAACCTGAAACCGTATTTACTAATTTTTTACTGAAGCACTTGTGTGAATATTATGTTTCTTTGTAGTGTTTCACACTTTTTTTTTTGTAAATTGTAACAAGCACCGGAACATGTTATTCCGGAGGTTGCGGGTTCAAGTCCCGTCGGTACGATGAAATTTTGGATTGTCTTTAACAATTTACCTAATAGTCGTTGAACTTGGGTGTTTGATAATCTTGAAAATAATTATTTTAAATATTATACTATTACGGAACCCTACACTGCTCGTGGCCTGACACGCACTTGGGCGGTTTTAATTTGACACAAAATATCATTAACATTACATATCGAACTTTCGATATAATATCGAACTTATTCCTAAATATTTATGTCCCAGACAAGATAGATAAATCTAATCCAAAATAAATGAATGTGTTATTTTCCCACAGATCTAATCGTCGATATTTATAACGTCAAGACGTAAGATGCGCGAGAGCGGATAATTTGGTTACATATTTGAGATACCGTTCAATCGGAACACATTTATTTATCTAAATTTGACATATTTACCTTAGATTAAGTTTTAAACATGGCTTTTATTTCTTTTATGTTTGGTATTTTGGAGAAAAGTGTAGGAAGGAACGTGCGATCGATGCCATAGTTTGGATAGGATTTTAATTCATTTTATTTATTTACCTACTGAAAGATCTTTTACCATTCCAATTTGCCCATACACGACAATCTCTGCTGTAAGTTGGTGAGGAGTAGAGTATTCTGCAGTTTCCAGGAGATGCCCCAGCATCAAGTCAATGCAAATTTGTTCTTGCAATATGATTGAAGTAAAATGATGCCAAATTTCGAAATGATCACACCTACTACAGTTGATCTCTTAGCGTCATCAACTAGAATAAATTATAAGAAAAAATATGTTTAAAAACAAGCTTTTATCTGGGACAATGAACTAAAATGTTAAAAATAAATTCTAGTAAGTATTTGGCGTGTAGGTACTTACCTATATTCTTAAAAGCTTGAAGCACTACCTGTTTTTCAGGCTAGGTAATTACTATACTTCAGTGCCTCAAACTTTTAAAAATATAGGTTAGAATTTATTTTTAACATTTTAGTTCATTGTCCCAGATAACAGCTTGTTTTTAAAAATATTTTTAACTTATAATTTATTTTTAACTTTTTAGTAGGTAGGTATAGATACCGAATACCTACCTACTACCTAAGTATTTAAGAGAAGGCATGATGTTTTAAAATATTCTACGGATATTTGATGTGATTATGGGTAAAGTGCTCTAAAAGGAAAATCAATCGACTCGGTGGGGCTATGTTGCTTTATAACAGAAATGTCATGACCACCTTACAGCTTCATCAGATCCTGGCTATCATTTAGGTGTAAACTGCTCCTCAAGACGAATCATTTGAGCCCAAATTCACTGGGGTTAGGTTAGTTTAGCACGTTATTTTAGAACAGAGATGCCGTGGACACCTTCCAGATTCATCACCAGTCGCTAAATATCATCTAGGTGTAAAGTTCTCTTCAATACGAATCAATTGGGCCCAAACTCGGTAGTGTTTTGTTTTTTATCACAAATATTCCGTAGCTGCCTTCCAGCTTCATCATCAGACCCTAGATATTAATTATCTAGGTGTAAAGTTCTCTTCAAGACGAATCAATCGAGCCCAAACTCGGTAGGATTATGTTGATTTATCACAGAGATGTCGTGGCCACCTTCCAGCTTTATCATCAGACCCTGGATATTATCTAGGTGTAAAGTTCTCTTCAAGACGAATCAATTGAGCCCAAACTCGGTAGAGTTACGTTGATTTATCACAGAGATGCCGTGGCCACCTTCCAGCTTCATCATCAGACCCTGGATATCATCTAGGTGAAAAGATCTCTTCGAGACAAATCAATCGAGCCCAAACTCGGTAGGATTATGTTGATTTATCACAGAGATGCCGTGGCCACCTTCCAGCTTCATCATCAGACCCTGGATATCATCTAGGTGTAAAGTTCTCTTCAAGACAAATCAATCGAGCCCAAACTTGGTGGGGTTACGTCGTTTTATCACAGAGATGCCGTGGCCACCTTCCGTCTCCATCATTAGACCAGCTCCATGGTACCATATTATAGTATTGTCACCGAAGATACATAAGTACACCCAATTTGAGTCCAATCGGACATCGGAAAGTGGGTCTAATTTACTTTCCAAGATTCCACCCGAACATACATAGTGACATACATACATACATTGCAAGTTAAATAAAAGCTTGTAAAAAGCTCACAGTCATAAAGCTGCTGAACTTATGTTCATGAATCAAGGCTAAAAACACTCTCGATTAAGACACCGATCAAATGAAAAAGAAACTAAATCGAAATCCGATCACGTACTGTATGGGCGCTACGATGTACACAGACAGACACACAGACACACAGATACACATGTCAAACTTATATTTATTCCAATATTTCATTTATAAGACCCATATTTTTGTCGAGGGTTATCGATTTTTCAGCCGACTTCCAAAAAGGAGGTTCTCAATTCGCAAGTATGTTTTTTAAAATTTTATTTTGTGTTTACGTTACGCCATTACTCCGTCAATTGTGAACCGATTCGAACGATTTTTTTTGTAATCCGTAGGGAACGTTTTCGAGGTGATCCCATTGTAATTTCATTGAGATCTGATAAGGATCTCCAGAGATATGAAGATAAACGTCTCAAACTTGCCACTGATATTGACGGGGCATGAAAGTCGGTAGTTTTAGTTTTTAAACTATCTTAATTATTTTTGATTTTATGATATAATATGGATGTATATATATAATGGATATAAGGACTGTTATAACGTCTTTATATGCTTTCAGGTATCTAGTTTATTAACAGGATATAAGAACAATTTTCAGGTAACAAAATCGCGCGCAAATCTAAATCATTACGAATCCTAAACAGACTGATTACTCCATAAAACTTTATGAATGATGTAAAGAGGGAACGTTCTGAAATGGTTCGACAAACTTATCCTTGCGCTCGGAAAACTTTACTCTGAGAAAACTATGGACAAAATGGTATCAACTCTGTTACCTAGTGTAAGGGTTCGGTTCGTTAGGTTGGTTTGTTAGTTATTTAGTGGTGGTAAGTTTAAACTTGTGTTTAGTTATAAGATAGACGTGTAATAGCAGATAATTGTCATCGGCATGCTTCGCCCTCGTTCCGATAAAGATTTACGACTATATTTTGGTCACGAACGCTAAGTAATTGAGAGGAGCATCTCCGGTCTATTCCAGCACGATTTACTTGATTTGTTGCTACAAACTGTTACCCATTTTGTCGGATGACATAAAGGACGCATTTGTTTGGACGAGCAGGAAGTTTGCTATACTATTTTCTAACGAGTTTCTCTGATAAAATGTAGGTTTGATTGGAAAAACTTCTGAGTTGAGTCAATAAATTCATTGTAAGAAGAAGTATAATTATTCTTGTAAATAGCCTTTTACTCGCGCAGACTGATCACGTTATGCTAAGGAGAGATTTTCACAGATACACCTCTAATAATAAGAAAATATATTTATATAACATCTTAACTGAGGTTTGGAAAGGAAACGGAGTTATTTAATTCATTTTGCCTTTTAAATACGCTCTTACCCAAGGCGGATCAATGTGTTATTACATTAATCTTCACGCAGTGATGAATAAAGAATTGGAGGAGCTATTTGGTGAACCAAACATCATCGGTGAAACTCCAATGACTGGGACACCTCAGACGGATGGGAGAAGATCGAGCCGTGAAACAAGCTTACTTTGGACGAGCAAGAGGCCGCCGCCCAGTCGGACGTCCAAGATAACGTTGGTCAGATGAAGTCCAAAAAGATCTGAACCAACTCCAGGTGTCCGATTGGCACGAGGTCGTGCAATCCAGGAAGCAACGGCGTCTCTTATTGTCGGCCAAGACCCACTTTGGTGTCATCGCGCCAGTGCAGTAAGTAAGTGACTGGTAAGAGTTTTTTTTTTAGTTTTATTATGGCTCCACACGATTAGTGTATTTAGCCAGTGTAAAGTATTAAAATTCTTCAAGGTTTTGTGCATTCAAGTATTAAAGATGGTCAAAGTCACATTTTGGTCAAGTTTCAAGCCAAAGTCAAGTCCAAGTCATACCCTCAGTAAAGATGTGGACTTTACTGGAGATGTTTAGTGAAATTTTGGTAAGAACGCGAATAGCATGTTTTTCAACATTGGTCTGTTTCTCTACACTCGCACACAATCATCGGCACTAAATGGTTAATCACATTTATTACACATTAACTCGTGGAAGAACACAAGTTTTAGGAACAAATACAATGAGAGCGCACACACGTTTCCACGTTCCCGCCAAAACCAACTGGTAAGAGTGACATTGGAGGAGCGTTGCATTGGAAATTACATTACATTGGAAGATATGACGTCACTGAGCCCAATCCCATGATTGGGCTCAGTGAGCCCAATCTTGGGATTGGGCTCAGTGACGTCATATCTTAATGTTTATATAATTCTTCTGTAAGTGCCTTTGTTACTGAACCCCTCTTAAACGGCTGTATCGATTTTGACCCAGTATGGTTTAGATTCACAATCGGACAAATGTTCAGTAGAGTAGTACTTATAGCTAATAACAATAATTAATTTACTGTCAACGCAACGTTCCGATTAGAATTACTTACCAAAGAAATAATAATGATTCAAAATGTTTGCAGTTTTTGAACCTAAGTAATAAAATTATAATGAAAATTGACTGTTGAAGTGATAACAATATAATAAACAACATAGAGCAGTTGAACTTTGACCGTTTAGTTGCGGAGTGCGGAGAGCAATATGTTGTCGGAGGAGGTAAACAAAGCAGATTTAACATCATCTGTCACCGACCGCCGCGCCGCCCGGGGGCGCACGCATAGGGTTGACCTCTACACTTTTAAAATTCTCACTGCTTTAAATCGACTTCCAAAGAAGAGGAGGTTCTCAATACATGTGTGTGTTTTTTATCACTTTTGAATATTTGTTATCCTATTATTCCGCCAATTGTGAAAAGGTACATTGTTAAGTAGTTCCATTAAAATTTCATCGAGATTTGATAAGTACCTCCAGTACACTTCAAATTAGGTACTGAAAATCTTTAGCACGGCATTCGAAGTCAGTTTTTAGGGTTCCGTACCCAAAGGGTAAAACGGGACTGTCTGTCTGTCAGCAGGCTGTATCTCATGAACCGTGATAGTTAGACAGTTGAAATTTTTACAGATGATGTATTTCTGTTGCCACTATAACAACAAATACTAAAAACAGAATAAAGTTAAAAATAATAGAGGGTCCCCCTACAAGAAACGTGTTATTTTCGGCATTTCACGCCATCTATAAGCTTAGTTAGGTAAACGTCCCATAGATGGCTTTATATTGAAATGTCGATCCCTAATACCTTGGTTAGACGTTAGATGGCGTTATAAAAAACAAAATGTTTATTAATTATTATTTTTTGCTGGCGAACAATGATAGTGGTATTTTTTGCTCGATCTTATAAAGTCAAGTCAAGTCAAAGTCAAAGCATTTATTCAGTATATGAGCAAATTAAAAATTTGCACTTACACACGTCAAATGACATTAAACAGATCATATTCAATAAAAAATATTATAGATATAACAGAAACATAACTTATTGCTTTGAATTTACAAAAAAAATACAAAGGTTGACATTGAGCCATTCATCTTTCATCTAGACGTCGAACGTCACACTTAAAACACATGTTTAATTCCCCTGATTAATGTAGGGTTGCCAACCGTACTATTACGTGCACCCGTATAAAATACTGTAGTGTGGTACTGAACCGTACTAGTGCGAGACCGACTTGCATTTGGCCAGTTTATTTAGTTTTGTAAACTGATCTTAATTTATGGTTAGGCATATTGATAGATTCTATTATGATTAAGCGTTTTCTATATTATTATTATTATTGAGGGACAAATAATTCTGATTAGAAGGACAAAACAGTATGTGCTTTATTTATGAAATTATTACAATATATATATATATTCTATGTATATATTTAACTTACTAATATGTATTGTATTTATATTATATTACATTGTATATAATATTTAAATTTAATAAAAATATTTACGCGCTAGTTCATCACCCGCAGGCTTAGCTGAAAACCAGCGTCTAGGTGTGTAACCCCAGACATATGTGCTGAGTTAAGCCTTTTTGGCACCTCACTTCTCATAAACTTATTTTAAAACCTGTGTTCTTTCTTCTTTTGATGTTTTACATTATTATTATAATTAATTAAATTTGTTACTATGTGAGTTTTTGCCAAATAAACGATTTTCTTTCTTTCTTTCTTTCTTTCTTTCAAATTATAGGTCGTGTGAGACTTGAAATCTTGTTGTCTCAGTGTAACGCAGTGCAGGCAACAGCACAATTCTAGTGATGCCAAGTTTTACATGCTTTGTAAGTTTTACAGGTAATCAAGTTTTATGCCAAGTTAAAGCCAAGTTTAAGCCAAGTATATGCCAAGTTTATGCCAAGTTTTACAGGTAACAGTACAATTCTAGTGATGCCAAGTTTTACATGCTTTGTAAGTTTTACAGGTAATCAAGTTTTATGCCAAGTTAAAGCCAAGTTTAAGCCAAGTTTATGCCAAGTTTATGCCAAGTTTTACAGGTAACAGCACAATTCTAGTGATGCCAAGTTTTACATGCTTTGTAAGTTTTACAGGTAATCAAGTTTTATGCCAAGTTAAAGCCAAGTTTAAGCCAAGTTTATGCCAAGTTTATGCCAAGTTTATGCCAAGTTTATGCCAAGTTTTACAGGTAACAGCACAATTCTAGTGATGCCAAGTTTTACATGCGACAATGTGTGTTGTAGCCTTGTTGTTGCTACTGTGTGCTAGATCAACTTACATTAGGTCTGATCAATTTGAAATTCGGTATCCTTTTACTTCAAGTGATATTGTAAGTATATAGTAGCAATGATCTGATGCTGGGGCATCTTCTGGAATCTGCAGAATTCTCTACACTTTAACTAACACCAAATCTGTGTGTCTGTGTTATCTCTGCTGTAAGTTTACAGCAGAGATGTTGTGTTTGGGCTCATTGGAATGGTCTCTATGAATAGATTGTAAATGGTTAATTCGAGGGTGATTTTAAATGTTAAATTTAATAATTATATAATATGGAAACACCGATATATGGACCAGTATTTTATAAAATTACTGCGTTTAGACGGACAGAAATACTGACGCTCCGGATACTATGTTTTATCGTTATAATATGTAGTGAATATGTATGAAGTGTGTGCACCACCTACTTAGTATTATATAGGCAGCCCTAGAGTCTGAGAAAGCCGTGTCCTTTACCCCCGATCGGCTGAGGCTGAGTGATCGCTCGCATTATTATGTCGCCGGCTTCATGACGTAATGGACTCATTATGTGGACTTGGCAGTGTAGGACGACTATGACGAAAATGGAACGATGTTTCCCTTAAAGTCTGTGCAAAAAAAATCATATTGGCAATATGTCAAAGAAAATAATAATATTAATAAGTACCGAATCCTATTCTACAAAGCCAAACAAATAAATTACAATAAATCTGTAGTTTATTTGACTTGTTTGAACTCCATTCATAATGTCTATGCAGACATAGGCTTTATTGTTCTGTGGGCCTTACACAAACAGCTTTACTTTTGAACAGCAGTTAAATCTGTAAATTTGTCGAGCATAAAAACGAGACAAACTACAAACTTCTGTCATATAGGCTAGCGATTGACCACTATCTTACCTGTTGGTAAGTGATGATGCGGTCGAAGAATGATAACTGGAATGGGAACTGGCTCTCAAGGATAGCTGCCAGAACACATTAGATGCTTGGGGACAAATTTTTTAACTTGAGGGTGGTAGCTTGCCAGGTGGAGACTAGATATTGTCCTACCAGGTTTATTAAAGATATTTTCCTTCACCGGAATTTAAAACACCCCCGACTCATCTATGTATGTTCACTGAGACCATTTCAATGAGCCCAAACACGACATCTCTGCTGTAAGTTGGTAGGGACTAGAGTATTTTGCAGAATCCAGGCGATTCCCCAGGTCAATGCTACTATGTTCGTTGCTATATAATTGTATTAAGAGGGTACCAAATTTCAAATTAATCAGACCTATAAAAGTTGGACTCATAGCGTCATCAACGGATGATGTCTGAACGGATTTTCATGAATCAAAGCTAAAAACATCCTCGATTAAGACAACTGTCGTTTTGCGTCGAGGGATTGAAATTGGCAGAAACAGTCAGTGATACTACCACTGGAAAGTAGATATAGAAACTGCCAGTTAAGAGTAAGGTAGTTATTGTAAATATTCTATTCATCATATATTATTATGATGGGCACCTGAAAACCCTGTTCATTATTTCCAAACATAAGATAAAGGTTAATTAACGCTAGTATAAGTTCTAACTTATACAGAGCACATGAATACATTTTTTTTGTCTACAAAAAATAATGTGTTCATGTGCTCTGACATACTGAATAGCGTTGCCAGACGTCCCGTATTTCCCGGGACGTCCCGTTTTTCAGGCATAATTTAATACGTCCCGCCGGGATAAAGTCTGTCCCGTAATTCAACAATATTCAATTCAAAATCCGCGCGCATAATTCCGACAACGACGGCAGCCTGCGCTGCGCGCGCACGAGAACATGTGTGAGTGAGTGAGTGATCGAACGTGCTGCTCGATTGAAGCGGAATGTCAACTGGACTCGACAGATACTGTCCGATACTCACCTAATCGAATCGCGGCACATAAATAATACATGTTTTTCATTTGTCCCGGGAAAACATGTAAAGTCCCGTATTTTTTTGCAAAATTAGCAGTTTGTCCCTTACAGGCTCAAATAAAATCTGGCAACCCTAATACTGAACCTAAGAAATAAAAGATTCTGATAAGAGAGAGAATGCCCGAATGATAGCGAATACGAATTCGTAGTTACGCGTTCCACGATCGAGGGCGCTTATAAATATAAAATCATAGACGTAATATAAAAGGATGGTGCACCCAGATCTTTTGAAATATTCAATTTAATTCGTATGCTCTAACAATAAGGTTGTAATTGCTTTGTAGAACAAAACGGCCCTATCTAAAGGCACCCAGGTGGGAGTGTGTCCTTGTCTAACAACCTGCTAGTACTATATACGTTCTATACTATATGGATAGTATAAATAAAAGTCGTCCATACAAAAGAAAGGGACAAACTCCGTTCTAGGTCGGTCTCATCGGGGCCGTTTTGCGCAGTCAATTTATATTACGTCTATGTACAAAATATAACATGACGCTTACGTCACTTCCTTAGATTGGGACCGTGACGCTACGTCACTCTTGTCAAATTTTACCCCAGTGCGCCTAAATAAGTTACACTTCAAAAAATTGAAGTCTCTACATAAGACTACTCTACAAAGTAGGCCACGATACAGCTCGGAAAATCGTATTATCATCCAAATAGACGCAGTTATTTATTAAAACGCCGCCCTCTCGTCACTTTGAGTTATGGCCTATTGAGGGAGACGATTTGCATAGGTTGACCTGAAACAGGACAGAATTTAAGGCTTTAACAAAAGTCACGATATTGCATGATACTGGTACACCAACGCAGAGGCGATGATCTTTATAATTTTTTTTTGCCAAACACCCAGCACCATATTTTGTGTGAATTGTGAAGCACCGTGAACATTGTCTTGGGTATTTTAAGGAAATTCACCTCGAACTTGATTTTTAGTAATGTGCATTAATAATACTGTCTAGGGCAGGGATGGCGAACCTTTATCTATCAACGTACCATTTTTTCTAAAGAAATGTTTAATGGTCATTGACGTGTTATCAAATAATTTTGACTTTGTGAGTATAGAGAAAATAATAACAATAAATACTATCAACTCAAAATTCTTTATTTGCCTACTACAAATAAAATACATTTTACAATGTCTCAATGATATGCGTATATAGTTTAAATTAAAGTTAAATTAGTGTGACTTCTGTTGTTGCAGATTAGATGACAAATAACTTATATTAGGGTTGTAAGATATCACTTTTAGCAAGCACTCGCGTTCCCTCGTCATATGATATAACTACTTAACACTTTATTTCTAAGTGCAAGTTCTAAGTGTGAAATAAATTTTGTCATCGGTGACGTGCCCGAAATATTGTGTCGCGCGCATTGGTTCGCCATCCCTGGTCTAGGGTAATATAGCCAGGTCGGTAACAATCTTACAATACAACTCCTAATATATCATAGAGTCATGGCAATGTCTAATGTGAGAGAAGAGATTCCAGTATTGAATAGCATCGCCCCAACGTTCAATTCAATTCAGTTTAATTCATTTATTTATCCATAGACATAATATTATGCACTTAGACACGTTACCTGAGTTTCACAAACATGTTTATGTCATTATGAGAGAACAACATTTGATCGAAAGAAAGTATGTAAAAATTGTTGTTTGTGCATAGTTTTTTTTATCGGAAACATTTCGAAGTGTTTATAGAATCCCACCATATTGCATGACATTCGACATCTCCCTTTTTTAATCGGTAAAAATTACTGACATTCTCTATCGCTTTATGATGGAAATTCTAACTTTTACAGTTTTGCTTCTACAGTCTTCATACGTATCGCGTACAAATGGCGTAGCTTCCTTGTGTCGGAGTTGCCGGATTTTATATTTGGGTCTACAAATATGTAGAATTTAACTATTAATTCGCGACTTATTATAAGTATTGTGTAGGCAACACATTGAGCAACATCATCACATTAAACCGAGTAATCTCTAACTAGACGCCCAGGTTTAAATAAAGGCTTATACCCTTTTCAAAACAGAAACATTCAAGGCATGTCTCAACAATCTGCAACGGGTATTATCTAAATATGGTTCATAATAACTCTTGCAAAAGATCATTGTATTCCTCGGAAACAACCTCTGAACCTGCGCCGGCGCATCGGCACTCAGTCTGCGCGATTACTGCTCACTCCAGATACCTGTTGACATTTTGACCATTTCTGATGTTAGACACGAGTTTATGTTGACAGGACGTGTGAAACAAGACAGTGCCGAGTTGTAGTATGGCTTGGTTTTGACAAGGAGAGTTTGAAAGTTTGGTCAAATAATGTAAGATCGTTTAAAAAACTTAAAAAAAACCGACTTCAAACGTCGCGCTAGTCAAAGTAGCCACTAGACGAAGTAACTATTATATAATCTGTGCCAGTAGTAAGTACTAAATCGTCGAGATAAGTAAATGCATCGTAATACAAATGTTGATATATTAAAAACGACTAGGCCGATTTCGTTAAAATTACAATGGGACCACCTCGGAAACGTACCCTACCCATTAAAAAAAGAATCATTCGAATCCGTTCACAATTGACGGAGTAATCGCGTAACATACACACAGAAAAAAAAACATACAGACGAATTGAGAACCTCCTCCTTTTTTGTGAAGTCGGTTAAAAAAGAAAATGATAAGGGCGTAGCTACAATAGACCTCGATTTTTTGTAGAAACAAATTTTTCTCTAGAAGCATTTTCCAAGAAGGAAACGGAGGAATACATTTGTATTGAAAAGTGCACCCCACGTTCCTTCTTAATGTTAAGCGGGTGATCCATTGGCGAGTCGGCGAGCTAACGGTATAAACTGTAGGCTCGTTGCACTGTCGACTCGCGGTGGTGATCCATTAGCGTGCCAAACAGACTACTCTCATCGTTGGCGAAGTCATGTCGTGCTCCCAGACGATTATCCGCTTTCCGATTCTTATACAAAAATAAAAAATATAAAAGTTTAAGGGTTAACATCCCTTACATAGAATTGGAACAAAAAAAAATTTTTTTCGTCAAACCTATACGTGTGGGGTATCTATAGATAGGTCTTTAAAAATGACATTGAGGTTTCTAAAATCATTTTTTCTCAAAGTCAATCATTTCAAAGATAGGCGCGTCTAAAGTGGTAAAATGTGTGTCCCCCCCCTCTAACTTCTAAAGTAAGGGAGTGAAAAATCTAGAAAAAATATATTCTGTAGATCTCAATAAAAACTAACAACGAAAATTGGTTTGAACGAGATACAGTTAGCAGTTGTTGAGATTCAGCGACCGCAAGTATAACTTTGTTTTTCATACAAACACTATGAAAAACAAAGTTATTTTTGTAGTTGCGAAAAATCAAAGTTTTAGAATACTCTACTGTGTTACGGAACCCTACGAGTGCGAGTCCGACTTGCACTTGGCCAGTTTATTCTATTTCGGTAATACCTACGTGCCGTTCGGCATGCGTGTGTTCGCTACAGCAGCGTGAAAAAGACTGTCGGCTCGCAAGCTCGGCTGATCCACTGACGGTTTATTATACCGCGGTCTTAGGATTTCAAGCATGCACGAAGAGCCAACGAGCCAAACCGCGAACTTTAAAACCGCGGTTTTGTAGGTGCTTCATTGGCGGTTTATACCTTTAGCTCGCAGGCTCGTAGCGTCCCAGCGGTCTTAGCTCGCCAATGGAAGGAATGGATAAAGCGGGTGCGCTTTAGACCATAAAATCGTATTCGCGAAATTTTCTGTGTATAGAACATTACGTAGTATGCTTTAAAAGGATTCTGAGACGTAAGATCCGATCACGTCACGAGTATAGATCGTACTAGGTTAGTTAAGAATGGCATTGGTGGAATCGATCCTATGGCCTCTATATTAGTAGACAATGCGTAACTTTTTTACAATGGCTTTAGAAATATACTTTAATAATATTAGGTGATGATTTTGCTAACAACAACGCGGCATCACTATGTAAAAAACTAGCAGTGCCTCGCGGTTTCACCCGCGTAGGTCCCGTTCGCGTAAGAATACGAGGATAAAATATAGCTTATGTTACTCGTTAATAATGTAGCTTTCCATAAGTGAAAAAAATATATAAATCGGTCCGGTAGTTTTTAAGTTAAAATGTTACAAACAAACAAACAAAACATCAAATCTTTCCTCTTTATTATGTAAGTTTAGAAAGCACCGATTTTACATGTCGCACATTTGCTTATATCATTTTTTGTTCTGAAGTTTCACACGAGTTAAATAAATCCTCTTTTTGTTAAGTCGGTCACTTTAAGTCACACTTACCTGGAATATTATTTTATGATAGTATGGACGTTGTTCACAAACTATTATCGTAGTTTTAGTATCATCACTGCGAAAGCTTGCCGTGACCTGAGAAATTGTCGCCCAAATAAGGACGCCAGTGCAGTAAAAATAATGATACAACAGTTATGTTCTAGATTTAAGTATTCGTTTTGTTAAAGTCATCTCAATATCACTTTCAAGAATAGTATCTATAAAATAGTATCTGCGGTATCATTTTCAGGATCCGCTCGTTAGTATAATTATCAGCGTTTTTACAAGCTTTAACTTTTTTTAAATATCTCATAGGCTATCGTTTAACCACTATCTCACCTGAAGTTAAGCAATGATGTGGTAGAAGGTGGTGAACAAACTAGGCCTGGAATACTCTGTCTGTCAAGGGCTTTGTGCTGCCGGAACACCGTAAGGTTATGGCGGCAGATTTTCGTTCCTCATGGTAGCAAATAAGGCGGAACATCGATAAAATATGCTTCTACCACATGTGGAAATATTGAAATAATATAATATAATATGTTCATAAAATTAATTTTAAACTCCATTGATAAAATCTTTTCTTTTGTTTTTTCATTAATTCCAACGTGTGTAATAATGTAATGTAAATAATGTGTGCGTAAACATAGCTTTTACATTACACATACATTCTTACATACACATACATAATAACGCAAACACATGCCGCATAATCCCAAATGTTGAGATATACTGAACACATAACTGAACTACAAATTATAATATAATCAAAGTAGGTAATTAAGTAACCTATTGGTATATAGTATTTCTTACATACTGATTTTTAACATAAGGTTTAATTGCTATACCTCACTGATAAATATGATATTAAATATACTTCATTTAAATTTACCAAGCCCATAATGTACGTATTTAAAAGGTTCATCCTATTTCAGCAATATGATTATCCCTACAAAATCCTTAACCTTTTCGAACTCTATCGTAATAAATATCCCTACACTTCTCGTTGAGGTTCAGACAGTTATATGTGCATTTATTATGACAAAGTACGAAATGGTAGTGATAGTGATGTGGCCATAAATCGAAGATTGGAGAGCAGTGGGGTCGTCATCGACCAATTAGTACAAAATAAGTTGCGCTGAGAGACAAATGATGGTGATATCTCATACGGAAACAAGATCACTGTACAGGGTGTTGTCGGATAATGTAAGTCTTATTAACTTTTTCTCATTATTTTAAATGACAAACTATGACAAGCTAAGACTCAACTTACTGTGATATTAAATTGTAATATATGCGTCTATAAGCTATTTAGTTTTGTAATAATGAATAATCAATTCTTCTTTAAATATTTTGTTGATTTTATATGGTTACATTTATTTTTTATTTATATTTTTTTAAATCTTAGTTTAGTAATTAATTATATGCCGTTCAAAATGATTTGTACGCCTTCATAGGCAAAACATGAATGTACATTTTATATATTATACCAAATTGCAATCATAATACTTTTGTACGCATACTCATGTTTTTTAGACAAATAAATTATCGTTATCTTTTTCTTTTTACTTTCTCTAGGGAAAACGTCTGTGGATTGTGTGTATGTATATCAGTACTCTACGCGTTTAACATAGAGTAAATATAGTTTACCTTACTATGTAGGTAATCTGAAAATGAAAGGGAAAAAAATGAAAATGAAGTCTACGACTGTATTTAAAAATACAGCATGTCTTTTAAAAAGAGAGCTTTTCTTTTTCTTTATTAAGAGCATTTCTAGCACAATTAGTCAAAAACCTAAGCTATTGGCGATGAATCAGATCTAAACAATATTTGTTTTGCAGAAATTGAAATAGAATTCGCTCTATATATAATATGAGGTCGCGAGATTCACTTCGTGAAAATTTTAAGGAAATTAAAATTCTAACAGTGGCGTGTCAATACATTTATGAAAATATTATGTTAATACGCAAGAATATTAATGATTATAAGAAAAGGTCTGATGTACATAATTTTAATACAAGACATAAAAATAGATTAATTATACCTAATTTCAGACTGCAGAAAGTTAGTGGTTCATTCATGGGGAACTGTATACGCTTTTACAATAAGTTACCCAAAGATATTGATCAATTGCCTATGAGCAAATTTCAAATCTATGTAAAATCCAATTTGATGAAAAAATCATACTATACAATAGGTGACTATATGGATGACAAAAATGCATGGCCTGAATGCCCCAAGTTCCAAGAACAAATATAAATTGTATAATAATTATTAATATCCTGTTAAAATTTTAAAGCTGACATGTACAATTAATTTAAGAAAAAAAAAGATAAAATGACAAGACAAGCCCCATAGAGTTTCTTGGTGTTTCTTCTCTGATGGGAGTATTTCCGAAACACCGGTAGATTCAACAGCCATTCAGTTTTCCCATTTTGTCCGCAGCTTTTCTTTCTAGGCTTGCCATTTTTATTTTTATTTAAACAATATTATGCAGCTGACAGATGGACTATCAGTTCCATTCGGATCATGATATGTGCTGTGATCGGTATGCGTTTCTTTAAGTTGTGTTTCACTATTTCACTTTTTTTATTTTTTTTTATATAAAAATTGTCTGAAGTTCTGAAACATACAGTATGGTTACATGTATGGTTGGTTTTAACCTACTTTAATTTTTTTTAATATTCTGTCGTAAACGATTGGATGACAGCTGAATGGTTCATTACTTTTGTTTCTTTTTTCTAATTCAAAGCTTTAAATTCTGCTTTTGCTATGTTTACTTGATAATTGGTTATGATTTATGATTTTGACGTGTATATGTGCGTATATTAATACTGCCTACATACTAAATAAATGCTTTGATTCTTTGATTCTTTGAAACCAAAAACGCAGCTGTTTTTCAGTCGTAGTCAGTTTTGCCATAGATTTTTTTAAGGGGTTTTTAATTACATAATATACAACCGCCATCCAAGTCGCTTATTTAGCACTATCGGCTTAGTAATCAATTTTCCGCGACAAATAAATATTCAGGCGCTACTAACATTACCTTTCGGTATATTTCTTAGTATTTTTTCTACCCTTTATGAACTGTGGTTCAGTTATCTTCTATGTCACAAAAAGTGATATAAATCAAAGTTTTTCTTGATTTTCTCGTAATTAAATATATTGAGAGCATCCTGTATATGTAAGTTACAACATACAAATCTACATACAGACGTGGCGCAATATATTGGCGTTGGCGCGTTATTGAGCACCACCGACCTGTGACCTGGACCGCATCATGCAATACCGTTCATTATTTATACGTTTAAATGCTTAAAGATGAGTGTAGATCACCATGTATCAGGAAAAGTATTTTATAATTTCATGTCTCCGACTAGATCTTTTCTGTAGATACTATTAAACCAAATATTATGTTTCTTTGAGTTGTACCACAGTCTATATTTTTTGTAAATTGTTAACCAACTCCGACTGACCTATTTATAAACCCCTCAATTGGCGCGCCAATTTAGCCAATATGGCGCATCTACGCATCCTTTCCGCGTCATGCAGTTTTTTGGCGCGAAAATTATCTTGGAACACAAAACTTCGGCCCTCGACTAACGGATTTGATGTTATATGCCATCCTTGTCATTTTTCCTACATTTTAGAGTAGCATAGCTATATAATCCCGCCCAATCCCGCCAACCCGCAACCTGATTCAGGTGACGCGCCGTATGTACAAATGGTTTTTATTAAAATAGATAAGTATGCACATCTCTTTAATTACACATTACTCATCTATTTAAGTAAAAACCATTTTGAATCGTAAAAAATATGTTATTGTATATAAATTGATTTCATTCAGTAAAACTGATTAGATCTAAACTTTTTTTATAGGTATACTGGCACTCCTCAAAGTCATCATCAGTGGATAGGCGCCTGCCTCATCTTTTAATATTCAGCTATTTTGTTATAACAGGTTTGTGCACGTTTCTGCAACGTTTCCTATAAACTGACTTTATCTTATGAATATGTATGAAACATCTGTATGAATGAAAGTTTGTCTGCTATGATAATGAGGTGATGTAGACGAAAATTTAGCCCGACTTAAGGTTCCGACGACCGTCGCTCGCAACTGCAATTCTTAGCGAATATCTAAGTGCAAGAAATAACGAATGGAACTTTATATTTGCGCAGTATTTTGTTGATAAAATCTATTACCTTTCATGTTTCTGGACAAAAATATTTTTAAATTTTTAATTAAATTCCATGGGTGGAAGTCTCTACATTGATAGCGATGCGTCTTGTCATCGCAAACGTCTGCTAGAATAAGATGCAGCTAGACAGTTGTTATGTGCATCTCTTTTTGTATCGACGATTATCGCTCGAAATTCATCGCTATGCATGTAGAGACTACCAGCCCAGGAAAATAATGCTTACCTTACCTTTGGATTAAAGGTACGACCAAACCGGTGCACCCGCTCGGCCGTCGCGGCCGCGATCTGCTTTTCAATAGTTTTTTAACGCCTTAGATTGCGTTTCCGCATGCCGTACCTTAAGCTGGATATATGGAATACAATTTGATTGTATTTTAGTAGAGTAGTAGTTTAGAAAATAAATTAAAACTGGCTGGAACCTAAAAATAATAACATCTTATTACAAATAAAATTACCTGATTTTAAAATATTCTCCAATTTGAAAATATTATGGTATATCGAATGTATTCAGATTGTTCTGTTTGCATAAAACACAAGTTACATACTATATACCTATGAACAAGTCGTTGGTCGCAGGCATCTTAATAATATATTATAAGCTTTATTTTATTTTAATAGCAGATTTAAGCTAAATGAATGGTATATTTTGATGTTTGGATCGATTTTCGATGCTAATATTGTATGTTGTTCCTAATTAGAGCTAAAATATTATACAGTTAATGTGAGCTTATGTCGATTGTTGACATGGATCTTTATTTATTTTAATTAATCCATTTATTTTTAGAATATTTGAACTAGAACTATGAAAATATGCATATTATAAAAACGTTTGTAACTCTGTTACTCTGTCTTTGTGTAACTAACTAATCTCGCCTAAACGGACGATCCGATCTTACTGAAATTAGACAAGAAGATACTTTATAGCATCCTCAGATGAATATAGGCTACTTTTTGTCAAAATAAAATCATGATTTTTACACATAACTTAAATTACCCAGATCACACAAATATTGATTACATAGACGTAATATAAAATGACTGCGCAAAACGGCCCTGATGAGACCGACCCAGAACGGAGTTTGTCCTTTTCTTTTGTATGAACCACTTATATATATACACTATACATATAGTACAGAGCATATTATATAGGACTAGCAGATTGTTAGACAAGGACACACTCCTACCCGGGTGTCTTTCGATTGGGCCGTTTTGTTCTACAAAACAATTACAACCTTATTGTTGAAGCATACGGATTAAATTGAAATTGTCTAAATATCTGCAGTGCACCATTCTTTCATATTACGTCTATGGTTGATTAGCACTTTACAGTGATAAAATTCTTGGTGTACGTTCCGGCAAGTATAACTTGGCGTGCCTGTGCGCCACTGTGCTTTTACTTTGTACTTTGATAACAGTTTCTCTTAAACCACTTTTAATTACTTTTGGCATTATTGAACTATTTTCATGTAGCAAATTTATCAACAATAATGTCGCGGAAATCTCTCAATCGTCAAACTCACAGTTTCAATTAAAATAATTAGTTCCAAAAACCACCACCGCCAAGTTATACTTGTGGCACTGTACATGCGTATTTAAGGCTATTAAAAATATGGTAACTCAAAGAAGTTTTAATGGAACCTCCTTGGACTAAATTGAAATAGTATTAAACCATGAACAAAAGAACGTAAAACAGTCCTCATAAGTCTAGACTACTGAACTCTAATATTACATACTAGACACACGGCTGTCAAGGTAAATTTGTGCCTATGTGACTATCGCCATTTTGGCGCTGTGGGCTGAGACGAGTGACCACTAAAATGTCTGCAAGTTGTTAAAATTGAATATATTATCTTTCACACTATTAATAAAATTAATTCCAGTGCATAAAGTTAGTAATATCTAGCATGACATAAAGATACTTTGCATTAAGCGGTTTCATTAAAATAATTATTGTGTAATCATGATAATATGCTCACTGCTTAGCTTGTTAAAAATCTGTAGATTAATAAGCAATATGATATATGTTTTGAGACCAATGTACATTTTCCAATGAGACCGAACAGAAAGCTATACTCTCATAAACAAAAAATATTTTTTTTAAATCAGGGTGCAGCACGCTCTGCGTTATTTTGAATCTCGAATATTTAATTTCCGTATGCTATTTGGTATATGTTACATTCTAATTCAGAATCCGAATTTGCTTTCGAATGATTGAGAATCAGGAGAGAATAATTTCTTACGTTTTTAATACATACAGTAATTTAAAAAATTTCGAAAAACTGAATCAACAATTTTTTTATAAAATTATCGAAACTGCTTACCAATTATTCACGAGAATCGGTTAAGACTCGAATCGACATGTAGGGGAAAACAGCTAAAACAAAAACCCGAGACATATCCGCACAATCGGTCAAAAATATAAACTTTTCCTATATTTTGCCTGGTGACAGATGAAATAATTTTATTTAAAAGGTACGGACACACCGTAGCCCTGCTTGCGCCATCTAGGCGGCGATCAGATAAACTGTGGCAAAGTAGTATTTGCACCGGCTGGTTCACGTCAAACGCGATCAGAAAACAATTGAAATGTACTGAGATCGCACCCGCAGGACGCAGGACGCCGCGGTGTGGCCGTACCTTAAAGCTATAATTAAGTAATAAGTTTATTATCTGAAGTAGATTTTTTTAAGCTGCTCATATAACTTTTGGGGTTGACTATCAAATAACATCAGCCGTAGTATGGTTGCCTAGTTAAAAGAGTCCTTTATTTCCTACTCTTTTTGGGCTTCCGTACTTTAAAAAGAAATAAGATCGTTTAAAAAACCAAAAAGAACCGACTTCAATGCCGCGCTATTAATTTTCAGTACCAATTTTGAGGTGTTTATCTCCATATATCTAGAGATACTTATCAGACCTCGATAAAATTACCATGGTACCACACTTGGGATGTCTCCTTTCCAACAAAAAAAGAATAATCAAAATCGGTTCATAAACAACGAAGTTATCCGCGAACAAACATAAAAAAAACATATATACGGTCGAATTGAGAAACGTCCTCCTTTTTTTTAAGTCGGTTAAAAAGAATCATTAAAGGATCAATTTGTTGTCCGTCTGTCCTGTAGTCCATCTACTCGACTTAGCTGGTTTTATGTTGAGAAGCTGTTACTATCGGCCATAACTAATCAACGCAGAAAATTATATCAGAATACAGTAAAGAAACCACAATATGTCAGCTCTCAATGCCCTCACCTGATTCTAAAGCCTGTACCTTACGAGCCAGTTCTCTCGTAGTAATCCCATGTAAGCAGGGTCATCTCCTCACGACGGGGGCTCCCTCTATCGATCCTATCTGGTAACCGTCGCATACAGCCCGCGGTAATTATACCCTTGTAATAAGTTTCATTGTGGAATGTTGGAATGCGATGAGAGCCACTTTTTTACAGGTTACAAGTGTTCTACAATCTTACTTTTTTTTTTCGTTTTGGAATATTTGCTTTTATTTTTTTATCTGATTAATAAGCACTCGATCGTTATCTCACGTGATGTTAAGTGATGATACGGTCAAAGATGAAGTCGTGTTTGTTTGAAATTGAATAAGTCGACAGTGGGACGAGGCGCAGATCTGACTTCAGTCCAATCAGCGGTGCAACTATGGAAGTGGAAGATGAGTTGGAACTCGTCTTCAGGTACCAAACTAAAACTCAGTGAACTTTTTGATGACATGTCTTTGTTCGGTGGATGGTTTTAGCCACGGCCGAAGCCTACCAGTGGTCACCCATTTAGCACCAACTATAGGTAGGTAATAATTAAACATAGTAAGTATCATTCTTTATTTCGCTTATGATATAAATCATGAAACTGTTATAAATAAACGATTTGAATTTCGTGATTTATATGATATACTTATATACAAATTGAGAACCAGGTCATATTTTTGTTAAAATTGAGGTATTCAGAGTCAATTTACTGATCAAGGCCACGGTGACTATAACTAAATGATTTTTTTATCATACATCAGCCGGTGTCAGTCTACTGCTGGATGTAGACCTCTCCCAAAATGCGCCATTGAGCCCGATCTTCGGCTCTTCTGTCCTTTCATCTTCCTTTTATCTAGGATATGCCCTAATCGCCACGCTGGGCAAGCGGGTTGGCGATCGCAGGACGTAGCTCCTCGCACTGGTGACGCTGCTACCCGTCACTAGTCTGTAGTATTAAGCTATGCCATAATTTTGAAATGGTTATACCGCCATTTCTTAGTCGCCAGAGCCTCGTTCGTTGGTCAGCAGGATGCACCACGGGCAGGTGAGGTTGGCTGGGAGCACTGAGGTGGTATTTGTGCTCCCTTACATACCCTTTTTTTATTATATATATTTATGTTATTGCTACCAAAAAGCACAATTAGTACTTACGAATCCTACGATATGTCGTCCTTCATGAATGTTGGTATAACTCGGTTCAGAAATAACTGACAAACTATCATTTCTCTAGACTTGTACAAGTTGTAAGCAACTCTTGTAAAGCTCGAACAGCAGGCCCCGACCAATATAATACTCAATTAGATCACCCGATGATGAGATAAGTAGATTTGAATATTAAAACTGTGGGTTTTAGTTTCCATTTAAATGGGAGGAATTAAACATCACATTGAACTCTGTTTACTCAACCGGGATATTAACATAGATTTCAATAAGTTGTCAACTTGTTTGTTGAATATATTGTAGTACTTGTGGCCCGCGGCTTTACCTTCGAAAAAAATAGATAGATAAAATTCTTTATTCGCACACCAAAAAGAAAAGAAACAATTCATAATATACATTAAAATATTAACTTATAACTAATATAAAAGGTGTCTTATTGCTTAAAGAGATTTCTTCCAGACAACCGAACCGGATTGTCCGCTTAGGCGTGATTAGGTAACAAACAGACAGAGTGACAGAGTAACAAACGTTTATTATATAAGTGTGGTTATTCTAGCATTTGGCTACTATCTCACCTGTTGGCACAGAATAAATAATAGTACTAGTATACATAATAGGCCTGATGTTGGTAAGTCATAATGCGTTCAATCAAGAATCAAAGAATTTATTCAGTATGTAGGCAGTATTAATATACGCACATATACACGTCAAAATCATAAATAATAAAATAAATCATAACCAATTATCAAGTAAACATAGCAAAAGCAGAATTTTAACGCTTTGAATTAGAAAAAAAAACAAAAGTAATGAACCATTCAGCTGTCATTTACGTCAGAATATTAAAAAAAATTATTATTAAAGAGTTCGAGGATGGTAGCACGCTAGCAGGCCTAGAAGAAATCTCATCATACACCGGTATAAAAATTATCCTTAGTGTTTATTTATTTATTTATGGTTCATTAACAGCTATTACATTGTTGCGTGCTTATAAAAGTATAATAATCTTAAAGACAGATCGTGTTAAATGCATACCCATTTATAAATGAACACCGCGTGCAATGATATTACGTACAATAATGCTTTATAAATAAGTATCTATTTAACTATAAAATTAGTGTAACATGGGAAGAATACACTTTCCACTAAAATAATACTATATAATAATATAAATAACTATCTGTTTTGAGTAGAAGACATGCTTCTACCCGTAAAATTGAGGAACTCTAACAAATTCTTACGAAAACCACTAATCGAGTCCACAAAAATATCTGTAACGCTAGCACATTCATTCAAGAGCCTGCATAGCCTTGGAATAACCGAATTTCTACCTAAGACAGTGCGACGCACAGGTGGGACATATAATAGTTTAATTTCCTTACGGGGTTATCTGTGCGGTATTTTAATACTTAAGCAATTAAGTAAAACTGGACAGTCAGTGTAGTTTCTAATTAGTTTATAAGCAAAAACAGCATCTAATAATTCTCTTCGAGTAAAAAGAGCACTACATGTTAAAATATTTCAGTCTTTGTGTATAAGACTTGTTTCTGTTTTTGACACCGCTGGAAGATGCTAGATGCCAGAGGAAACTTTTTTGGATTCTTTCCAGTCTTAACATATGAGTTGCAAAATGTGGTCTCCAAATTATACTGCAATATTCTAAAATGCTTGCGTTTATCTATGCCATAAGCTGTTTAATCTGTTTACTAAATCTCAACTAAATTCGATCAGTCACTTTTACGTGATTTAATAACAAACATAAAAACTTTCACATTATAGGATTATGTAGCCTTCTTCTAATTACATTTACATACCCTTGCGTCCAAGGAAAACTCGTGAGAGGCCTGGTTGACCCACGCTAGTTTTTCCTGTTGATACTGATTTTGCTGGTACACATTTCTAGTTGTCTTATTACGATCGTGGAATACTGTACCTGATTTGCTTGATTAGATGGGTAGGCTCGTCCAGCAGTTACATCTACTTACTAGAGAAGGTCGTTGCAAACCGTAAATAGTTTCAATAACTAGGTTTTGGTACAATACCGAAAACATGGTATTGTGTGTCATAATAACTGTTTATCGGGCGTAACCAGTTTTCGCGAATTACAAGCGTTGCAGCCGATGCAAGAACCGATTGGGTATTGTAGTAACTATTTATTTGCATATCTAACCTATTTATTATAAGTATTCCGATAACAGATTTTGTCAAATTTCAAACACCGATCGCAATGCCGCAATAACCAGTTATTGAGAATACCATCTTTCGGAAACCGGTATTGGTATGAATACCTACATCGCGTTTCGTTATTGCAATATGGCGTACCGACCCACCGCTACTACTTACTAGTTATTTATTACGCTAGTGTTCGTGTACATCTCACTTGATAGTAAGTGACGATGCAGTTGAGGATGGTAGCACGCCATGCCTAGGCCTAGCGTGCTCATGCCGATTCTAGAATAGGTATTGGCTATCAAGGATAGCTGTCGCAATACAGTTTAGATGTTTGGGATAGATCTTTCCAACGTGTGTTTTTCGTCTGATGGTTTGTGATGAAGTTGGCTTAGATTAGTTGGTATATAACAAAGGACCCCGCGGTGTGGTCGTACCTTTATGGATTTTAATTAACAAGATTCAATTTTAGTTCACAGGGCATGTGTTTTCTGGCCCCGAGATAACATATAATTTCTGTTAGCGTTCACGCCAAACTCGGGTAGTTTGCGTGCCACATTAACTGTTAACAAACTACCCGACTTGGACTGACTTAATTTTGAACACCACTGCTTTGCGTCCGTAACTCTGAAACATTCAGTTCCCCTACACAATATACAAGTTCTGTTCACAATCACTCCAACACAACTCCACAGGGTACGTGATGACATTGACAGTTACTTTACATTAAACACATGCCCAGTCAACTAATATTAAATCTTGTTAATTAAAATCTATAAAGGTACGACCACACCGCGGCGTCCTGTGACCGCGTGCGCGATCGCGATCCGATTTTCAATCTTTTTCTGATCCGTACCTTTACAAGGAAATATCACAGAAAGAGTTCCTACCGGTAAATCAATTTTGGACGTATTATTTAACATCATAATAGTCTTGTACACAAATGTATGTATAACCCAGAAGTAATGAGCATTGTTAACAGAAAGAACAAGCTAATTAATTTGATTACATTTATATTAACCGACAGCAAAACATACAGGTTCCGTGACCTGCATCACGGGACCACCCGGGATCACACAATGCTACGGGATAGGAGATATTAAGGTCGTTACGTATGTCAGTCTGTCTGTCATAACACTTATGATATTTGGGAGCAATTAAAGTGCTTAATCTTATTTTGTTTTTATGTATGTCTTATAGGCTAGCGTTTGACTACTATCTCGCCTGGTGGTAAGCAATGATGTGCTCCAAGATGGTGAACATGTTAGTCCTAGAATATTGAATATCTGACTCTCAAAGGCAGTGTGCTGCTGGAATACTGTAAGGTTATGGTGGCAGACTTTTTCTTTGATGTTGGTAAGCTACTTTTTGGTAGCAAGTCAGGCTGACATCGATATAAAATGCTACTACCACCCGTGGACAAATACTCGTGTCGTGCTACGATTTGAACCGATTTTGGCGAAGGATTAAAACTATTATTTATTCTGTGATTTTGTTTAGACCAGGGGTCGGCAACCTTTTGAGTCGGAAGAGTAAAAAATAAAAATGTACAACATTTCATTTTATTAAAGAGTCATAATTTTTTTTCTTGCTAACAATAAATCTATTTATTCATAAGAAAAATAAGTCATTATCTATTAATTCAGGAGATAGAAATGGTGCCTAATCCTCGTTGATCGATTCAGAACGAGTTTTGCAATGTATTATTTTTTTATTAAAACAAATAATATTTATGGAACTAAACAGCCGCAACTTCCGTGAGCCTCAGGTTGCTGACCCCTAATTTAGACGAAAGACAGTTGTCCAACGTCTCATCTTACTGCCTTCTGTACTTCCAGACCAGCTTACCACCTGAGACCACATCGTCGCTTAAAATAAAGTACCATAGCAATCAAGTGCTCAAATATTTTTAGGGCCCAGTGGTGTAATGGGTGGATGGTCTGCTTTGAAGACCGAGGCACCGAGTTCGATCTCTGCCGTACACCAATGGATGTTTCTATTGAAAAATGTATGTGCGCTTTTCACAGGGGCCCTCCGGTGAAGGAAAACATCTTTAATAAACCCCCAACCCCCGCATGGTGGTAGGACACTGTCTAGTGACCGCCTGGCCAGCTACCACCCTCAAGTTAGAATCTGTCCCCAAACATCTAATGTGTTCCTGCAGCTATCCTTGAGAGCCAGTTGCCATTCTAGGCCTAGCGTGCTACCATCCTTGACCTCATCATCACTTACCAACAGGTGAGATAGTGGTCAAACGCTAGCCTATATCATATAAAACATTATAAGAAAAGGTTTCTTACTTCACTTTTAGTATATAACTAATTGTTATAATAGATTTAGACTCGTTTATACAAAGTGTGGTAATAATTGTTTAATTTTAGGATTCTGTCTTACTATTAACATAATTTTAAGGTTTTTTAACCTATAATAATAGGTTAAAAAACCTTATATTCGAAATGAACAAACTGTTGAGACATATTTTTTATTTTAACACCTTTTTGCACACAGTTTTCACAATAAATATATTCTATTCTATTCATTATTTCACAATTTTTGAAATATACATTGGAGGTGCGCGTAATAGTACGGTTGGCAACCCTACATTAATCAGGGGAATTAAACATCTGTTTTAAGTGTGACGTTCGACGTCTAGATGAAAGCTGAATGGCTCAATACTTTTGTTTTTTTTTTAATTCAAAGCAATAAGTTATGTCTTTGTTATTTTTAGAATAATTATTATTGATACGATCTATTTATTGTTATTTGACGTGTGTAAGTGCAGATTTTTTATTTACCCATATACTGAATAAATGTTTTGACTTTGACTTACATCATCGACCGCATCATCACTTAACATCAGGTGAGATAGTGGTGAAGCGCTACCCATTTTCGTATAAAAAAAAACTTTGGTAAAAATGGCCATAAGGTTGCGATATTCCTAAACATCATTCAGGTAACAAGTAATTAAACTTTGAACATTATTTGATACATCGGCCAATAGATCTTAAAATATCAAATGTTGCAATTATACTACGAAATAAAACCACAGCGGTTTTATTATCCAAGTTTAGATGCACATATTTGATTGCACATAATAACTATAAAATTATTTTACCATTAAAGCTTGCAATGTAGGTATTATAAGAGATCAAACCTTGATAAAATAGTCGACGGAAATATTTTATTATTAGAACGTAGAAGTAATTTCTAGGGCCTACCGTATAAATAAATTATTAATAATTTAGTTTTATTAAGCCAAAAAAGGTAAGATTGCGCTATCTGGACGTATTGCCAGGCCTGTGTCACTCGATGTATTATCACCTCATAATTGTTTACAAAACACTGTTCACCATTTCTATTAAACATTCTGTCAGGTGCTAAGTACGTATATGAACTAAGATAAGTTATTTTTCAAAAAAAATAAAACCGACTTCATAACCACAAAAAGGCACTCAAAAGAGAAAAATAATTTACTTAAAATTATTATAAGCGTTACCCACGTCTCTATTTGAAGTCGGTGCCAGCCAAGTCTAATAGGTAGTAGATAGATAATACCTACGAGTCCATGTATCTACCTACTTACTAACCTACATGTACCTACTTACTACTACTACATACATAGCATCTATCTAATATCCAATAGACTTGGCTGGCACCGACTTCAAATAGAGACGTGGGTAACGCTTATAATAATTTTAAGTAAATTATTTTTCTCTTTTGAGTGCCTTTTTGTGGTTATGAAGTCGGTTTTATTTTTTTTGAAAAATAACTTATTTTACCCTTTTTAGTGCAAAAAAAGTTTTAATGAAATTACATGCATCTATTAAATTTCGTGTCTGGGCCGTTATACACTGACGGATATATACTTTTTGAAAATTTCAAGTGTGTACCTATAACGGTTAAGAAGATACAGATCTGTAAAGTGCGCACATATAGACACACGGACGGACGGACGGACGGACGGACGAACAGACAACAAAGTCTCAGAAAGTGTTCATTTGGTAGCCTTTGGGTTCGGAACCCTAAAAAAATTGACTTTAAATGCCGCGCTAAAGTGAAAATATTCACTAGTAATAATGATGTCATCAAGGTCTCATAGGACAATGTCCAAAATGGCCCTGTGCAATAAAAGCATCAGACACACGATAATTAATTGTCTATTTTATTACAATAATTCCAAATACTTTTATAACACGGACTAGTTGTATTCCAAAATGAATATAAAAAAGTATTATTTGCGATTATTAACATTAATTGCCGCCATATGGCCAACAGGGTACTGAATCACTCTACTACGTTATAAGAGGCACTTCCCTATATTGTGGATACCCGAATTATGTAAGCACTGTGTAGCCAACCTAACAACGGAAAGTATTATTTACGTAGTAACTATTATATAATATGTGGTTTTATGCTTATAATTTTTTTTTGCTGTGTTGATTGGTACAAAGTACGTTCATGATTCTGAGTTATTTAATTATGTATGCAGTGTCGCGGGACTGAAATGGCCGCCATCTTCGCCAAATGTCATGTCATGTCAAAAAATATTAGGTATGTTTAAAAAAGTTTGCACTCTAACAAGACTTTGCCCGGTAGAACATTCCTGTGAAGACAAATTATTTATATTTATACATAATTATTTATTATAATTATTAATATATAATTATTTATTGAGGGCCCGGTGGCGTAATTGGGAGAACAGTCGGCTTTGATGCCGTGGTACCGAGTTCAAACCGCCGTGCACCAATGAATTTTTCTATCGAAAAATATATGTGCGCTTCTCACAGTGGCCCTCCGGTGAAGGAAAACATCGTTAAGAAACCAATAACCCCCGCATGGTGGTAGAACATATCTAGTGTCCGCCTGGCCAGCTACCACCCTCAAGTCAGAAAATCTGTCGCCAAACATCTAATGTGTTCCGGCAGCTATCCTTGAGAGCCAGTTCCCATTCTAGTCCACTTCTCTATCTTCGACCGCATCATCACTTAGCAACAGGTGAGATAGTGGTCAAACGCTTGCCTATAAGATATTACAAAAAAAAATTCCCCACCTTTATTTCTATCTCGCTCACAGTTACCGTAAGAATATCTTATATGCAATAGCAACCTCCATTGTGTATAATCTTCTTGGGACTCTTCTACTAAAACTAGTACAATCTCCTATGTTTGGGGTATTTATCTCCATATCTCTGGTGATACTAATCAGATCTCGATAAAATTAAAATGGGACCACCTCGGAAACGTATCCTACCAATTAAAAAAAGAATCATTTGAATCCGTTCACAATTGATGGAGAAATCGCGTAACATACACACAAAAAAAAAAAAAAAAAAAAAAAAAAACATACATACGAATTGAGAACCTCCTCCTTTTTTGTGAAGTCGGTTAAAAATAGCTTTTTTTTTATAAAATATAGGCAAGCGTTGACCGCTATTTGTATGCTGTGTATCTGTATCACTACTGTTGGAAAGTGATGATGAGGTCGAGGATGGTAGCACGCTAGGCCTAGAATGGCAACTGGCTCTCAATGATAGCTGCCGGAACACATTCGATGTTTGGCGACAGATTTTCTAACTTGAGGGTGGTAGCTGGCCAAGCGGACAATGATAGTGTACTACCGCCATGCGGGGGTTGAGGGTTTCTTAGCGATGTTTTCCTTTACCTGCGGGCCCTCTGTGAAAAGTGCACATACATTGTTCGATAGGAAAATCCATTGGTGCACGGCGGGGCTTGAACTCCGGTACCTACCTCTAGCGTCAAAGCGAACCATTCTCCCACTACACCACTGGGCCCTCAGCACTACACAACCGGGCCCTGAAAATTATTCAGTAATGTTATTGTTATGTCGTATAATATTAAAGTCATAATAATACGAGTATCAATTTAGATCATACAAGTGCAACTACTTTCGGGGTCTGCTTTAGTTGGTCTATATTTTAATAGCGATGATTTTACGACCTCAATGCAGCTATTAGGGGTCTATATGCATCTTCCTCTAATAATAGAATTTAGTCACTCATATAAATGAGTGACAAAACCGTCGTAACTAAGCAGATACTATCTAGTAGATCTTAATACCTAAATTCAAAATTTAAAACCACCCGACTGATCTAAGTTTTTTTTATTATGTACACAAAATTGATCAATTACTCGGAGGGAACTAATTGCTAAAATACGGGTGTTTAAACACCTAGTTTAGTAGCTAGGGCCGCACTGAATTGTAAAGTACTTTGAAGTGATATGAACAAATTTGTTATTTTATTATAAAAACTCACGTTCATTTTAAACTTATAGATTTAAAAACGGGAATTTAACGTGACTTACGCGATGTCGATATAACAACAAGGCACGGATTTTGGCGCGTGAAAAGTACTTTGTACCCCGCAAAATCCGAGAAGCCATTGAGATCAGTCGTCGTTGTAACTTCAACAGAGACAGAGGGTGGTACCTGTCAAATACGTGGAAAACCGTTCTTCATGGAAAGCACGTCACCAGTGGCAACAGTGAGGAGGACACCTTGAGTTCCGTCTGCCGGTTGGATGAGGTTTCGTCTGAAGTAAACAGCAGTGATGAAGACGAAGCCCTCCAACCTAATCCCGCGCCTCCACTATGTACACCGTATCATCACCCCCCACCAACACCACCACCGCCGCCGCCGCCGCCCGCTCCGTCCGCCCGCGCTGCACGAGCAGCGGCCCGCAGTGCGAGGTTGAACGCGTCGGCGAGCGCCCCGCACTCAAGATCCTGAAGAAGGCCTCCGGATGAGGCCGAAACATATGTCGATCGCTATATCGACATCGCGTAAGTCACGTTAAATTCCCGTTTTTAAATCTATAAATTTGTTATTAAGCCACGGTTCGATACATCGATACGACGAAATTAGTGGATTGCATTTGTTAACCCAATTATGCATTGGTGGCGCCATCTATGACTACTTACTACGTAAGTTAATCATTCGGAAGAAATCATTACAGTTTTCAAATCCGACGAGAGATGTTTTACTGCGTAAATCAAATATTATGTTTCTTTGAAGTGTCTCACACTTTATATTTTTGTAAAATGTTAAACACAATCCAAAACTTCATCGTACCGACGGGACTCGAACCCGTACCCCCCGGATTAACAAATGCAATCCACTAATTTCGTCGTATCGATGTATCGAACCGTGGCTTAATTGGCAGAGCACCTGGACGTGTAATCCGGGGGGTGCGGGTTCGAGTCCCGTCGGTACGATGAAATTTTGGATTGTGATTAACAATTTACAAAAATATAAAGTGTGAGACACTTCAAAGAAACATAATATTAAATTTGTTATTATTTATTATTTTATTATTTATGTATAATCTATTCATTGCAACCATTCCAATGAGCCGAAACTCGAAATCTCTGCTGTAAGTTGGTGAAGGAGGAATTGAGTATTCTGCATATCCCAGGCGTTGTCCCAGCAGCAGGTCGATGCTTCTATGTTTTAACAATGTCGTTGAAATAAGAGGATACCGTATTTCGAACTGATCAGACATATGAAAGTTGATTTCATAGTGCCATCAACTAGAAACTTTTTTCTAGTTGATGTTATTAGTTATATTAGTCTCATAGTTTTAAAACGGTTGAAAGGATTTTCATCAATCAAAGCTAAAAACACTTTCGACGAAAACACCTATCAAATAAAAAAACGTAATCAAAATCGATCCATCCGTTTAGGCGCTACAATGGCACAGATATACACACACATACACAGATGCATACGTCAAAATAACACCCCTTCTTTTTCGGGGGTTCAAAATTCGAATACCGATTGGTTAATTTTTCACAATCTATTAAAATCTAAGAAAAGCTTACCACATTGGTGGCTGTAACTTGACCATAACCTAATGAAAATATTGAACAATAACCCCTTGTTGTGTCGAACATCGCTTACAAAGACTTTCTCGACGACATTAATATTCTGTATCTAAATGTAAAACAGACTGTACCGATATCTATAAATATATCAGTGCCACAAGTCAATAATTATGCAAAATAACCGATTTATGTATAACTGTATATGTTTTATGATTCAATAAGCTATAATTTCACGTCATATATTTTATTCAGATCGTTAAAAATTAAATTATGTTTGGAAGGTGAGAATATACGAACAAAAATGTAATAATTATGCTTCTTGCTAAATGTTGTGAAGATGATTGGGTCGTCCTTAATATGTCGAAGGTTGGAGGTTGTATTTAAACACCGTGTTTTGTATATTATATATCAAATCTCTCATAAATCTGACGTTAATTCATTAGAATGGTTTATTTTGTTAGTTATTAGCACTCATACTGTTACGTCCACTATTAATATTATTAGTGGATTTTGTTTGTTATTATATTATTAATGGATTTAATGTACTCAAGATTAAAGCCCTTTTTCAATAGGGTTTCGTACTTTAAACCGAAAAAAGGTAACCTTATAAGATCACATTGTTGTCTGTCTGTTCGTCTGTTAAGGCCCCTTTTCTCAGGAACGCGTAAAGATATCAAGTTGGAACTTATATCAAACACTCGGGTCTAAAGTACGTTCCAGCCGTCATAAAAACAAACTTGTAAGTCAATGCGATCAAAAGATATGACCGTTTATGTCGCATATTTTGCGATTTCAGAAGGGAATCGAAAACCTATAGGGTACTTCACACAATCAGCCGGTGTCAGTCCACTGCTGGACGTAGGACTCTCCTAGGATACGCCACTGAGTCCGATCTTCGGCACTTCTTTTCCAGCCACTGCCCACCGCTTTGCGTATATCGTCACTCCACTTGGTCACAGGACGTCCTACGCTACGCGTATGTAATTCTAATTCGCGGTTTCCACTCAAGACACGTCTATCCCGACGGACACCAGGTTACTTCCAGTTGTCCTAGAATCATGAAATTTGACAAGGAGTAAGGTCTTGAATCACTTATATAGGAACAAATCTGAAAACTGCAAATATTAAATTCAATAACAAAGTGAATAAGTGTATAAGTGAATTTACTATTAAACTTATTATTTGTGATTGGTGCAATATTTTCAAAGACATTTGAAAAGTTTGGTTTATTAATTAGACGCAGTCATTTACACATCATTTTAACATGTGCAACACTACCTTAGGTAAGCTACTAAATACTACATTATGTATTCCAGATAACATATATTCTATTACCTCCTGAACAAAAAGCATAGAATACTAGAAATAGTTATTATTAAGAGCATCGCCTGACCTTAGCAAGGTAGGCAGAAGCGTACTCGCTCAGCTCACGACGATCACAAGGCGACTCATGAATAAGTCATTAAACACATCTGCAGTGATGAACCGATGACCTATGTGTCTCGTGGAGTCAGACAAACAAATACACTCAGCTTTCAGAGAACTATGCTCTAGGGTAGAATTAAGGACAGGACCTACGTGGGGTAAAATTACGGTTTGAGAGGACTAAATAAGTCGTAAAACACATGTGTAGTGATGAACCGATCCCCTAAGTGTCTCATGGAGTCTGACAAACAAATATATTCAGCTTTCTGAGCTCTATGTTTTGTAGAATTTAGGACAGGACTTGTGGGGTAAAATTACTGGCATAAGACGTCTAAATAAGTCATAATTAAAACACATCTGCAGTGATGAACTGTGTCGCCTGTCGTGTCTTGTGGATTCTGCAAACGAATAAACTCAGTTTTCTGGGTAATATTCTAGGATAGGATTCAGGCTCGGACCCTAGGACATAGATCAGTATCACCCGAATTGAGGTATCTCGCCTAGGGAGCATCTTGCAAGGTTTAACTATTGATTTAGTTATAGATATATTATGTAAAGTGTTTACGTTTACTCACTTTTCATCGGAAGAGATCAAGTAGTGAACTGCTTCTCTGTTTAAAAACTCTCATGTTGAACATGAGTCCGTCCCTGGTTGTAGATCTAGGATGATCTCGAAATATTGATCGTATTTGGTCGTGAACGTAAATCGTTTTATTTGTAAAGTTTAGAATCGAGTATTATGTTATTGAAATATCATCTATTTTACCTATGGACATACTAAATCTGAGGTTATTTCAACATTTATATTATACAAATACCTATTAACTAACTTACTTTTATTTATAATCACGTAGTCTCTTCATGTTGCAGATATGCAATAGAGAGGTGAAATATATATATATATAGAACGCTTATTGGATATTATGTTTCTTTGAAGTGTTTCACACTTTATATTTTTGTGAATTGTTAAACACAATCCAAAATTTATCGTACCGACGTGACTTGAACCTGCAACCTCCGGAATAACATGTTCCGGTGCTTTGCCAATTAGCCCACGGTGCGAAGTATCGTTACGACGAAATTAGTGGATTGCATTTGTTAACCCAATTATGCATTGGTGGCGCCATCTATGACTACTTATTACGTTAATCATTCGGAAGAAATCATTACAGTTTTCAAATCCGACGAGATATTGGGTTTCTGCTGCTACGCCACGTCTTGATCGGAAAAAAAAGGGTGAGAATTCAATAAATAATTGCATAAAACACAAATTCAATCATCATCTGAATTTTGCATGCCGCTGTATCTGTAATAGGTAGACGTCATTGCTTACCATCAGGCGAGCTTCGCTCTTGTGATTTTACTTTTTACCATAGAAAAAACATCATTTTTGGTGATGTGTTTTTCGGTACATGAATTATAATATTTCCTTCATGTTAAATTTACCGTTTGTAAAACTAACCCATATAGTAAAGAAGAATAAAATTAAAATTCCGTAACGAATAAATACAGACCAAATAATAATAACTCCCGGCATTTCAAATATGCTTGAAACTACTAAACTTAAAACTAATTTAATTAAAAACGAAAACCAGTAGTAACTTAATACTCGAAGAATGTCAAGAATCTACTCTGATTTACAAACCAATTTGTTCTCCTATACTTTTTAATTCAGTAATGGTGCATTTACATAAACCACAAAAATGTAAATACGGAAAACTGACGATATATTTACACGAACTTATTATTCGATGGCCAGATAATTAAAATTTCAAATGAGTTAAGATTTAGTGTATTGTAATTCATATATATCGAAATCTTAATTATTGGGGACGGGCCCAGCGATAAGTTGGACTGTAAATATGTCTACACGTTGGCTTTGGTGCATTTTATTAGTTTATGATCAGTCTCTAAATACTTATTATTAATTATTATACCTCCATCATGCACAAGTTTATGTTAGTTTTTATTTTGTCTGGTAGATAATGCTTAATCCAGTAATATATGTATGCAGCAAAATGTATGGCAAAAGATTTATGCTATTTCTGATATTTTAGTACCTTGACCTTAGGTTGTCCGAAATAATATTTTGATTTGAAGTAAGCGGATCGAATAGCATCAAAAAATGTTTGGGTAAATTTCCAATTTTCTTGCTGACTGTACATTTCTTTCGAATTCTGTGAATGCACCTCAGAATATAGACAAATAAATATAATGGACTCCTTAGAACGTTTTACAGTAGCTACAACAAAAGAGGTACGCGTACCTGCCCTTACAGTCCTATCTTAAAAAATCCGACCTGTATAATTTAATGAGTTATGTTTTATCAATCTTGAATCAATTTTATTGTAGATAGTGTTTATATCTGCATCTTTTTCTGAACTAGATTTTGTAGTGTTTTCCACGTAGTAATTTTAAAACCCAACCACGTGAACTCTAATTTTGATTAAACTTCTATATTTTTAGCCCCCAACGCAAAAAGAAGATGTGTTATAAGATTGACGTGTGTATGTGTGTCTGTGTCATGCATCATATACACCAATCAAGCTAAAGCAAAAATTCGTTCTATGAACATTTACACCCGTGCTTGCGGTAGATGTGATTCCAGAAGCAGGGCGTCTAATATGTCCTTCCAATATGTCCGTCCGTCCGTCCGTCAAATAGGTCCAGTTTCGGAACGAAAGTTCCGAAACTGGTTGGAGCAATTCAGGTTGTAAAGCCCGTGAGTGTAAAACCGTTTTAAATAATGATACTCTTTTAAGTCGTTATTATCAGTGGGACAGTGTCGAGAGCTGGAGCCACGGCCACAGAATAATGAATAGTACAAGTACAGAAATTGCACTCCCTGAGAGCAAATATGCGAGATTAAACCTAGTTACAACGCTAGTAACGTTCAAAATGCGCTTCACGCCTCGGGTGCGACCTTGAATTTGAGCCACAGTATCAACTAATAGTAACTGTGAACCGCGTGTTGCGCACAGTAAAATGCACCGTAAGTCCGCACAGCGAGAGTCTGAATAACTCGGTCAACTCGCGGCCTTTACTATAGGGTTGAATGTTATGAGAAAACTTGTAAGCCTTTAATTGGTAGAAGAATACTCGTAGAACAATGTAGTGAGTACATTACTGATAATAAGTACTACATCAATGTTTAATGTAGAGGTAGGACAAAAGTACTACAGTTAAACTAAAATACGTGACGTTCAATTAAAGTTGAGTAAAGTTTTAGATTGCGTAAGTTAAATAACGCGACATTAGGACTCCTTGCCTAGAATTTTTTTGGTTTGTTTGTGCTATTTTGATTATGGAAACATTGATGTAAATGTAATGTAATTTCCTATACAATAATGATTGTTTTTGGAATAAATGAAATGAAATGAAAAAATGAAATGAAATCGTAGGTTGTTTGACTTGTAACATTATAATAGTGTAGGAGCCGACTCACTTTTTCGACCAAAAATAATTATGTATTTTATTCATTCTAGGAAAACTTTATTTTGTAATAGTTGAATATCATAAAAAAATATATATAAAAAAAAACTCCAATATTTTATTCCACCATTTTGTCGGCGTTATTGATATACACACATACCTACACAATTTCAGCTTTCGGTCTCCTAGCAAAACCTCGGACAGACAGATAGACAGACAGCACACAGACAGACAGACGGACATGACAAAAATATAAGGCTTATCAGGACTACGGAACCCTAAAAAAGAGTTTTCAATTTCAAATCGGTTAAGATCTGACAGAGATCTGAGGTCACAAACATTAAAAAAACCGTCGAATTCAGAACCTCCTCCGTTTTTGTTAAGTAGATTAAAAACTAAAACACCGACTTCCATGCCCCGCGAGTCAATTTTAGTAGCAAGTTTGAGACGTTTATCGTCATATCTCTGGAGATAGTTATCAGATCTCAGTGAATCTCAGTGATCTGAGATCTATAAGTACTTTAATAACATTAACTCTCGGATTATTAAAATCTGACTATCGTATGACACGACAAAATCATTAAGAAAGAAAAAAGAAAAATTGAAGTAAACGTTAGTAGGTACCTACCCTATTTATTTATCTTAGAACTAACTAAATAAAGCAAGATGTAATGTCGATAGAAATTCCCTAAAGATCATTACGTGAATTCCCTTGTAACATGAAACTCAGCTGATTTATGCCTACCTACCATTTTATGTGTGACATTCTTTGTTTTTTACATAGTTACTCTTTACAGTTACTATATGAAGCAAGGAATATAATATTGAGGTAGGTACAAGTAAGGCGCGCGGCCGATCGAGAGCGCGCGTGACACTTAACTGACTGAACTTGAACCCTAGCGGGTGCGCGGAGGTACTTGTAGTTTCATAGCTACAGCGCGGAGTGCGACGGGCCTGCCACGGCTGAAGCTGCCGAAGACACCAAGCGGCTTAAATATGCATCTTTATCTAGTAGCTACATATTTATGCCGCTTGGTGTTGAAACTCTTGGCCATGGGCTCCGAGCACCAAAACTTTCCTTAAAAAAATTGCTCTACGCCTTGTCGATGCCACCGGTTACAAAAGGGCTGGCTCATTCCAAGCACACAGAATTTCTTTAGCGATTAAACGCGGGTCCAATGCAGCCAGCGTTCTTAGCACTTAGCACACCACACGGGTATCCCTTAATTTTTGTTTCGTTTAATTTAAATTTTTAAATATTGTTTATACAGTTATTAAATAAATAAAGTTATCATCATCATCATCAGCCTGTATCAGTCCACTGCTGGACATAGGCCTCTCCCAAGATGCGCCACTGAGCCCGATCTTCAGCTCTTCTCTTCCAGTTCTACATACGCAAAGCGGTGGGCAGTGACTGGAAGAGAATAAAGTTATGAACTTTGTTTATTATTAGAGCCTTTATTTTTTAACGTATGTTCAATTAACTAAGGTAATCAATGCGATAACAGCCGATTTTTATGAGTGATTAAAATACCACATCTGTGAACATCATGAATATGGATCTAGGCACGGGCCCGGTGACCGTTGACCCGGGGTCTCGGCCGTGGTATTAATTACAAGTCTTGCCATTTGCGGGTGTTTCACTTGCGCTTGCGCAACTGTGACGACATGCGCGGAGGGTTCCGCCTTCTAGGCTATGTTATCTGTGGTTTTGTAGCTTTTACGCAACTGGATAACAAGAGGTTTATCAATTTATGTTTTTAACCCCCGACGCAAAACGAAGGGGTGTTATAAGTTTGACGTGTCTGTCTGTGGCATCGTAGTGCCTAAACGGATGAACCGATTTTGATTTAGTTTGTTTGATAAATGTCTTCGTCGAGAGTGTTCTTAGCTTAGTTTCATGAAAATCTGTTCAGCCATTTAAATATTATCAGGTCTTTTTGGTAAAAAAAACTACGATAGCAACTTTCGTAGAATCAGAATCAAAGAATCAAAGCATTTATTCAGTATGTAGGCAGTATTAATATACGCACATATACACGTCAAAATCATAAATCATAACCAATTATCAAGTAAACATAGCAAAAGCAGAATTTAACGCTTTGAATTAGAAAAAAAAAGTAATGAACCATTCAGCTGTCATCCAATTGTATACGTCAAAATATTTAAAAAAAAATTAAGTACGTTAAAACCAACTATACATGTGTGTTTCAGTACTTCAGACAATTTTTATATAAAAAAAATAAAAAAAGTGAAATAGTGAAACACAACTTAGAGAAACGCATACCGATCACAGTACATATCTTGATCCAAATGGAACTGATAGTCCGTTTGTCAGCTGCATAATATTGTTTAAATAAAAATAAAAATGGCAGGCCTAGAAAGAAAATCCGCGGCCAAAAGGGGAAAACTGAATGGTTGTTGAATCTACTGGTGTTTCGGAAATACTCCCATCAGAGAAGAAACACCAAGAAACTCTATGGGGCTTGTCTTGTCGTAAACTCGTAGTCCTTTGACCGCGGACGTCAAAAAAATCAAAATGGCGCTTCTGCACACAACTTACCTGTCACACTGCTGCCGTCTGTTTAGCGTAGTTATTAGTCAAATCAAATCCGTGTTTTGTAGTAAAATCCACAGAAATTTTAATACCGGTGGTCAAATCATATGTATTGATCAAAAATTCAGTATCTTGTTACTTCAAAGATATTGCAAAAATATGGTAAGCTTGATCTGATTTTCAGACATCTCATTGGAATGGTCTCAATGAACAAAATTATACATATGCTTTGATTATAAACTCGGATTACATATACAAATTAGTCGGGGGTGGTTTAAAATTTTTGAATTTAAGTATTATTTTATATTGTTGCCGGCTGTAGCTTATAGCTGATATGGCTACACTGATTTAGATTGGCACGTGGCTCGTATTTGTACCACAAGTGACGTAGGTCACATAATGTGTTGTCAGCAACATCTGCAGGTAGTTTTTTTGAGTAATGCCTTGTTCGTGGTGGTATGGCTTCAGGTTTACGGTGAATTACTGATTTGCTATCGAGCTGATAGAAAAAGCAGTCTTATAACTAATCTGATAAGATTAGTCATAAGACCGGTTCTTATTCCCATTTTTTACACGGAAAATGGGTGAGTTCCTTTATATCTTGCCTAGTGGTCAGTATTTATCAGTTGTGATTGCGAAGAGTGTAAGGCTAATTATATTCAAATTTAACTTTTCTTTAATTGCAGTTATGTAAGCATTGACCACTATCTCACCTGATGAAAAGTGACGATGTGATTAAGGGTGTAAGCATGCTTGCCTAGAACATAAGTTATCTGCTCACTCTCGATTGATGAACGTCTAGCCAAAATGTTATGTTAAAATGATGTTATGTTATGTCATGAACTGACATAATACAAGTACTATTTAAAAAAAACCTTTTTAAACACAAGCTTTTACCTAGGGCCAGATTAAGTCAAGACAATTCCAACAAACCCAAACACGACGGGTATAAAATGTGTAGTTTAGGAGTTCCTTTGGCCACTTTCCAGCTCCATCATCAGATCAGCACCAAGTCATCATAATATTGCATTGTCACGCGATTTACACATGTATGCCAAATTTCAGCTCAATCGAACCCCTGGAAGTCGCTCTAAAATCAATCGCAAGATTTGTGACGGACAAATAAATTCGCCGTGAAGTAGAGATAAAGCTTGTAATAAAAGATAAAAAATATACAATCGCGCCGGGCAGACTTGCAAAAGTTCCTAGGGCATATTCAGCCGAAATTGTCTCTAGAAATAATTCAGAGAGCAATTATTTAGGAAGCACAACATCTCTTTACACTTACAAAATAATATGATTTATGAACAAGCCGCGATGTTTCGTTATAAACATCAGTATGACACGTCATTGTGATCAATATATTACACGGATCCAAACCGCAATTCTTTGCCTCCCAAATGATTTGTGACACTACAAGAGTTCTGTACGAAAAAACCGTGTTAATGCACGATAAATTGTAAATTAACTTCCATGCACTTGCTCTTGTAGAAATAACAATTACAACGTGAAATATACCGTACAACATTGATATAAAATTGGAATTCAAAGTTTGCACTTGACAGTCAAACGCGTTTTCGAAAAATTGTGGGTCCACACGAATACGATCTTTTTTGCTGTTTGTAAAGGTCGAATTTGGATTGGATTGTTTGAGACAGCTGGTGTAGTTGTGGTTGTTGGTTGTCATACACACGTAAATACCTACAGTGTGATCTATGAACATTGTCGCAGTAAATCAGAGCCCCGCTGTGTCCGCGCGGCCGCGACACTCATTATTTTTAAAACATTGCCGTTGTGCAAAGTTACGTCGTGTGACAGAGTGCTGTTATCTTTAGTACTCATAAATAAACAGATAACTACTTTGTACAGATTCTGACCTATGCCAAGCGGTTTTTATATTACCAATCGTAAATAACCTGGTCTTATAACCTTTCCTAACGTGTTCTGAGATGTTTCTTAGAGGTGGCTGCGACGTGTCAACAATGATGATGCAGATATCTTCAAATTTAGAAGTTTAGGTAATAGAGGTGGAAATGGTGGAAATTGTAACGTCTTAAAAAAATTGTTTAGATGGGATATTCATTTACTTGAACTCGTGCGATGTTTCTATAATGATTAACCAAATTTTTTTGATATCAGCAAAACGTTTCTTGGGACTTTTACAGTGTGAAAAGCCATGCCACGTCATACACCTAGCAGTTAAAACTAAACTTTTCCATCTACTACAATAGGTAGGTACATGCTATGATTTATACGAAATTGTGTGGTGTGTCAGGTCACTCAGGTCGTATACTGGAATACCTGGACGTGGTTATATGGTACTGGCTTGCTCGGCGCCTGTACCATCGTACCAGCGATGTCAGTCTTATGCACAGATAAGAAAGAAGTGTGACAAAAAAAATTGTAGTAGTAAAAAAGAAGTGAACAAAATTAGACTTCTTCAAAATCATATGAGTACGAACAATCTAAAATTTTCTGTATATGTATAACTAATTACTTTTTGATTTCTTATACGCACACTACAATCGATATCAATAACAATGTATCTCTAATCGTCTCCCGGTTGCCTGGGAGAGATCGCTGTTTAGCGATAAGGCCGCCGTAAGTCGTAGTAAGGAACTAAATGTACATTTAGTTTTTAAGTATTTGTCAATACATACATACATACAATCACGTTTTTTTCCCGTTAGGGTAGGCAGAGACTACTTCTTTCCACATGCTACGATTCTGACATACCTCCTTCGCTTCTTCCACTTTGATGAGCGCCTCATACATGCTCGCAGGTTATAGGTACTTTTGACTTGGCCTTTCTTTAAAACATCTCCGATCTGGTCGTGATACGTTCGCCTAGGTCGGCCTAGGATTTGTAAATACCTGTTTATTAATAATGTGCAATAAAGTGTTAAGGTACGGCCACACCGCGGCGTCCTGCGTCCGCGTGCGCGTTCGTGGTCCGATTTTCAATCGTTTTCTGATAGTATATATCCGTAGATCGCGTTTGGTGTGAACCAGTCTGTACAAATACGACTGCGCTATCTGATCGCCGCCTAGATCGCGCACGCAAGACGCTAAGGTGCGGCCGTACCTTTAATCTATCTATGTAATCTATCTATTACTTACCTCAGAATTTTTCATAATTTCAAATTAGCTAAGATGTAGCTCATATATTACTATTAGTTTGTAACGCAGAACATAACGCGTGGTTCTAATCAGGCAAGTAACTGGAAAGCTTGACCCACGCCCGCGCCGCGCCGCGCCGCTGTAATTAGGTTCTTGCGACCTGCTGTATTGTGCACTATACTGCCGCTCCACTAGAGTGCTTGTAGCCTTGCTCACGGATATATATCATCTAGATGTGTCACACAAAAACATTTTCTATTCGTTTTTTTATGGAAGAGAGAATGGAATATGGAACAATATTAATTTTTTGTAAAAAGTGTAGGTTGGTACAAAGTTGTTAAATAAGTTAAAAAAACCTTATAATCTACTCTAGTTAAGAATGTGCAACAATTGAAGCATTAAATTATTGTATTAGTTATAGTTAGTTGGAATTGAATTTAAATACAATTACAATAAATATTACATTTATAACAATTATTAAATATTAAAAGATTTCAATATGATGAAATGTCTATATCATAGTATTTAAGTACTTGCGTGCCTCACCTTATGTTATGAAAATATGCAATCTGAGGTAGAATCGTGCTTGACTGGGACACACACACATACACACGCAAACGCACACGCACACACGCACAAACACACACACACACGCGCGCACACACACACACACACACACACACTCTCGCACACACACACACACACACACACACACACACACACACACACACACACACACACACACACACACACCACACACACACACGATATGATGATGATCAACAGATATAATATGACGACGTTAACATTGAAAATGGTTATCATTATCGTGTAACGCGATTCCTAGGTTAAAACTTATGTATTAAGTAAGGCATGGTGGTTTTTTGCTGGAGCGCGCGTCGATGTCTTTTGTACCCACAGATTTAGGATACTCCGAGGTCCGTTGTTGGATCACATAATATTATTCATCCTTCACTCTGACAGAGTTGTAACAGTATTATTATTCATAATCATTCAAATTTTCAATAGTTAAACCTACTAAATTTGTTGTAATAAAGTATTAAACCTCTTTTCTCGTAAGTCTAACTTCAACTCGCCGTCCCAACAGCGTAGGTAGCGTAATACAAGGACTATAGGGTTCAATAATCAACATTATTGTTCTACATACTACCTGTTATTTGTCAGTCTCATGAATAAGTCATCTTACATGTTGTGAAATTTGTCTGGGAGATATCGCTTTTAGCGCTAAGACCGCCTCGTTTTCTTAATTTAAGGTGTTAAATGAAGTTTGTCAATTCTATTGTATTTAATGAATGCTTTCCATCAGATGGGCCGTTTGCTTGTTTGCCACCGAAAAAGTCCGTTGATGCACAGCGGGAGTTTGAACCCACTACCTCTGGCGTCAAAGCCGACCATTCTACCACTGCGCCACTGTTTCCTGAAACTATCAATAATCTCAATGGGATATTTCAAGAGAAACGTCAAACGATTCTGACAGGGCAGACAACAAATCAGTTACGCCTCTTATGTTGCAGGTGTCGGTAAACGCATGTCATCAGGTGGGTTGCCAGCTTAATTTAATACCGTCTAATATTATATTTTTTAAGGTATATATGTTCCTTCCGTTGTCCATTTATCCGTGTAGAAGATGAGCTGCGTACGCGGACGGGTCAAGGCTCGGCGCGCGCCGCTCACACGCGGCCAAGCCTGCGACTTATGACTTATTACAAAGGTACACGCCGACCGCTGCCCAAACTTATACCTCTTATAGGTATACTATCAATAGCTAGGTTTTTTATTTAATACCAGCTGCGCCCCGCGGCTTTGCCTGCGTTTAATACTGCTTATAAACCTTCCTCTTGAATCACTCTATCTATTGATGAAAACTGCATTAAAATCTGTTGCGTAGTTTACAAGATCTAAGCGTATAGACAGTGGGAGCGACTTTGTTACATACTATGTACAGATATAGGCCAGTGTTTCATACTATGTACAGATATAGGCCAGTGTTTCATACTATGTACAGATATAGGCCAGTGTTTCACCACTCTCTTACCCTGTTAGTAAGTAACGATGTGGTCAAGGATGGTAGTACTTGAAGTACTGAAATTAAAAAAACTGGCCAAGTGCAAGTTGGACTCGCACTCGTAGGGTTCCGTACCACACTACAGTATTTTATAAGATTGAGCAAAAAATACCGCTATCATTTTTCGCCAGTAAAAAAGGAATAATTAATAAACATTTTGTTTCTTATAACGCCATCTAACGTCTAACAAAGATGTTAGGGATCGACATTTTAATATACCGCCTATGGGACGTTCACCTAACTAAACGTTCATAGATGGCGTGAAATGCCGAAAAAAACACGTTTCTTGTATAGGGACCCTCTATTATCTTTAATTTTATTCTGTTTTTAGTATTTGTTGTTATAGCGGCAACAGAAATACATCTTCTGTGAAAATTTCAACTGTCTAACTATCACGGTTCATGAGATACAGCCTGGTGACAGACGGACGGACAGACAGACAGACAGACAGACAGACGGACAGCGGAGTCTTAGTAATAGGGTCCCATTTTACCCTTTGGGTACGGAACCCTAAAAAAATTAGCTACACTTTCCAGGACAGCTGTCGCAGCACGATAGCTGTTGGCGATATATTTTCCAATTTGAGGGTGGTAGCCACTGATCATTTTGTGCCTATACGTAGCAAAAGAGAGAATGGTCCAGAGACTTTGGTTAGTTAAGGTACGGACACTCCGCGGCGTCCTGCGATCTGCGGGCGCGATTTCAGTACTTTTCAATTGTTTTCTGATCGCGTTTGGTGTGAACCAGTCGGTACAAATACTCTGCGGTGCGTCTGTACCTATAGGATTTAATTCACTGGTTTCTAATATCCATCGGCCCTATCGGGAACTTATTGTCAAATTTTTGAAAATTTGAGGGCACGGTGGATTTTGGATAATGGTCGTCTCTGATGCCAGAAGTAGCGAGTTCAAGTTACCGTCGTGCATCAATTGATTTTTCTATAAAATGTGAGCTGTTCACACTGGACCTCGTCAAGCATCTAATGTGTTTCAGCAGCTGTCCTTGTTAGGTCTAGACCTAGCATGCTACCGTCCAGGTGAGATACTGGTCCAACGCTAGCCTATACGACATAAAAAGCTATCAGTCGTAACGTACGTCACAACAAAAAAATTCTTTATATCTGAGCGCGACGTAACGCTGCTTCAGTTATTTTTTCCCATCCAAAAAGTGCCCAAAGTACCGAAAGAATTTTCACTTTAAAAATTATATGATGAAATACGTTAGATAACTAACTAAAACATTATCTGTAACCAGTTAGGCTGGTGCTTATTATCTAGCTGTTTCACTTCAGGCAACGGATGCAGTATGGTGACCCGCAACATTTGAAATCTACAGTTTTATATCAGTATCTGTTATGGGCAGACATCACCGCTTACCATCAGACTAGTGGTTAGCTTGTCCTGTTCCCTTCTACCAAAAAAAAATCACGTGATGAAAAGTGATCAATATCGCTTAATAAGACAAACTTAGTTCATTCGATAAAAGTTTTGAGATCGTTGTAATCAGGACTATTCTACTCAGTGGCGCCACTTTATGAACGAGAAATCAGTAGCCCCCATTACAGCTAGACCGTAATAGTAATAAAGCTTTTAAAAAGGAATTACTATGTTCTGCCAGAGAACAGTGCTTCCGTAAAATGTATGTACACTCTTGTATGTATAGGCCAGGAGCTGAGGTACCTAAACGAAAAAGAAACAAAAGAATCGAGTGCACGAATATTTTATTTTGTACGTCGTTTGGAATGCATCCATTACAAACATTTGTTTATGTATAACACTCTACCTACGTTACATTATTTACATATCGTCGTTCGACAAAGTATTACGATTGAGTATGTGTGCGCGAATACATCGCTACTTGAGTATGAAGAAATAAATCAAATACACATTAATAAAGTCATAAATTGAATATTGAGCAAAATAGGAATGTATTTTACATAATCGAGTATCTTTTATAAAGTCGAGTTACCATTTCTTTAGATATTAAAATGTATGTTCATAAAAATAGAAAACACAAATATCTACTCGTTGATTAGTGAATATAAAATATAAATAAATAAAATATTTATGTTCTGAATTAATCTCAAAGAAATGGTAAAGTTGTAATACTTACAACATTTAATTGGAATGTAGTTTAAGACAATTAAAAAAGTTAAATGATAGCATACTTAAATAGTAGGAGAAATAATACGAAGACTTAGATAAAAAAAAAAGTTTGACAATGCACCCGAAATTAACACGCTCTGTCCACAAACAACGATTCAATCGAAAATTCTACTAAATTGAATAAATTATATTCGAAGTACTATGAAAACATAATTATTTAATAAACTGGAATGTGGCTACACCCGGCTGATTCCAATTACAAAAATATATTATAAAAACCGCTAACTATTCGTAACCTAGCTCCTAAACTATACAGAATAATTTATTTATTTACAGATCAATTTGTACACGAGCATCGGCCGGGTCGCCGAGCGCCGATAACATTTACTATCTAGCCTTAGTTTACGTATTTGGATAGACTCTTTCAAGCGATAACAATAGGCAACACAGCGTCCGTGTCGCGGGACTTCCTACTTATTATAAAATCACAATCCGATTTACTGGCCTTCTGCGGTCTTTGACGTCGCACGCGGGCGCGCTCGGTGACGTCACACTTTGGTGGTCAGATCTAGAGGGTGGAGCTTGATCCTTTTTATCTGTTCGTAGGAAACGTCCTCCTCCTCGCTGGCGGAGCCGGCCGCGCTCGCCGAGTCTATCTCCTCGTGGTCGGGCACGATCACCTCGCTGTCGTCTGACCGCCGCCGGGCCGAGCTCGACCGTCCGTCCGACTTCACCGACAGATCCATCGGGTTCTCTTGCAGCGGAGACTCCGAAGTTCTCCTTTCAGCGGGCGGCGTGGGCACGAAATCTGCCTCCGATATGACGTCTTCCTGGGGAGTGGGGGGCGCGGACGCCCGCTGCTGCTTCAGTATCTCGTCCAGGAAGAACCGCTTGGAGGATTCCGTATTGTGGTCGTCGATCCTGACGTCGTTGTTGTTCTCCGCGGCCTGCCGCAGCGCCGCGTGGTCCAGCAGGTGGCGGGAGTACAGCGGGTGGAACCCCGGCGGGAACAGCAGCGGGTGGTTGGCCGCGAACGGACTGAACGGCGGCGGTGGCAGGAAAGCCGAGTGGGGGAAGTGGGGCAAGGACATGTTGGCTAGGGGAAGGGGGAGGTAGTGATCCCTCGGTGGAGTCAGCGGCCGCTCCGGCAGCCTGTTCTGCGCCAATCGAGATTTCTCGTCTAACTTTGGAGAAGATCCACTCCTATGAGAATCGGGGGATCCGGAGCATGGGGGTTTGTATTCATCGAGGCCTAGTAGCGCGAGCTCTTCTTTTGACCGCGGCCGGGCCAGGCCGGGAAACATATGCGGTGGAAACGGCGGCGCCAGATGATGATGCGGAGAGGGCGGTACTCTAGGCGGAGACCTGGATTGTGCCGCCTGCTGCTGCTCTTGTAGAAGGCAATGGATCTTGAACCAGTTAGAGCGGCGGCCGTATCTGGAGCCAGATTTGGACATGCCGACCATGAGGCACTTCCGCAGTCTGCAAGCTTTGCAGGCAGTTCTGTTCTTCTTGTTTATGACGCATTCTCCGTTGTTCTTGCACTCCGTGATGGAGTTCAGGTTGTTGTACGACCGCCCGAAAAATGACTGGAAAGAGAGAAAAAAGAGTTTTAGAGAATCGGACATTTTTAATTTAAAATAATACAGAATCTCAAAGATTGGGAATCCAGACAGTAAAAGTGCAGTAATACAGTACTAGGTTATGAGGTAATTTGCCGTCAAAACAGCAAAGCACTTTATGGCAACTATGTATTAGGTACTACTATGTAACGAACATATACTTTTTGATAAGTGTAGACTTTTGAGTGTCAGCCTTCAACTTTACAATAATTGATGTTGTAGGTTAATATTTTAGTTAGTTAATATTTTAGTTGCTTTAGTGGCACTTGAATTTAAATTAGATTTTTTAAACTTGTAGGTAGGTATTAACAATTAAGTATGTGATTTAGCATTTAAGTTACTACTGTGCATGTATCGTACGCTATTTATGTGTGTATATTATCGTCGTTATAATCTCATCGGAGGGTTATTATTATAGTAATATGATTATTTATCCTTCTATGTTCAAGTATTAATTAAGATTATTATCAGCTAGATTATTATTATTATTAGCTAGATTAGATTAGCTAGCAGCTAGATTATTGTTAGCTACACCCTACATAGTACAGGGTACATGTCAATAGTAATAAGTAGATAAGTTTTAGTCTAAGATACAACTAACTATTGTACATTGTGTTGCAATAAACAATACCGAATACTGAATACAGTTCCTTCAATACAAGTAGCTAACGTTAATAATTTATATGACATTTGGGGCCAGTGTCACTGGTTCTTGATAGCCCTTTTAGGAGCTTATCTGACAGTTTTGATAATTTTTGCATACCGTCGCCTCTCAGATAACTATCTGTCACTTTATCAGGAACCTTATAATACTTGATTATTGAGTTTATTATTGAACTTACTTGCTAGTAATAATAGCGGACGGCCAGGGGGGTCACAATAGTAATAATAGCGGACGGCCAGGGGGGTCACAATAGTAATAATAGCGGACGGCCAGGGGGGTCACAATAGTAATAATTGCGGACGGCCAGGGGGGTCACAATAGTAATAATAGCGGACGGCCAGGGGGGTCACAATAGTAATAATAGCGGACGGCCAGGGGGGTCACAATAGTAATAATAGCGGACGGCCAGGGGGGTCACAATAGTAATAATAGCGGACGGCCAGGGGGGTCACAATAATAATAATAGCGGACGGCCAGGTGGGTCACAATAGTAATAATAGCGGACGGCCAGGGGGGTCACAATAGTAATAATAGCGGATGGCCAGGGGGGTCACAATAGTAATAATAGCGGACGGCCAGGGGGGTCACAATAGTAATAATAGCGGACGGCCAGGGGGGTCACAATAGATCTAAAACATTCTTGCGCAATGTCAAATAGAGAGAAGAGGCGCTGCTGTACTCTTCACGCTTTTTTCGCTTTGTGGTACACCAGATATTTTAGTTGCACTATTATTAATACGTATAAAGATATAATGTAGGTAGGTATTGTGCTGTCTAGTTGAAGTTATACTTCTTTTGGCGCGATAGAGAAAAATAATGAGAGTGAATTTTTACGATGCGCGCGCACACCGACACCTAAATTTACCATCGTGAAGTTAGTTCTAGGTGGTACGATGCGCGCGCACACCGTCACCTAAATTCTACACCGTGAAGTTAGTTCTAGGTGGCATGACTATGTTTAAGTTTCATATGTCATATTTAACGTCATATTTTTACGTTAATAAAACCTTTTTTATTTAAATAAAATCTTTTTGATTAATTTTAATCACTACTGCATTTTAGTTATATTTATTTCATACGCCACAGAAGTATAACTTCTAACGCGTGTAAACACACTCTTTTTTTATTTTATATTGAAATCAGCTAAGCAGCATATACTCGTACTAATTATCACTCCTAATAAAACAATTACACGTGCATAACAAATTAAAGCCAAATTCACTATCTTTACAAGCTCTCGCTGTAAAGCGGCGTTTACACGGGCCGCTGATCTCCACCGGACCGCGTAACGCCGATAGTGAAAACGCCTCCTTGCTACGTCACTTCCCAAGGGTTCCGGTCTAGTACGCGGTTTTAGCACGGTTCTCTTTGTACGACCTTGGTTGCCCCAAATTTACGTAATCAATTGTTTTAGCTGTTTTTGTGCGCTTTCCTGTTTTCTTTCACGATTGAGTTTGGATGATGAGTGGAATACGTGGAGAAAAAATTAGGTGAAGTCATTAAAATTAGGTTCAGTTCTTTGTATAGTTTGTTTAGACTTAGCTTAATATCAAAGTTTATGAAAACATTTTTCAATAACTGAAGACAAGCAGATGATTGTTGATGAAGTTAAGTCAATATTTGGCATTGTAACATTTGTAACACTAGGATAGGTGAAACAAATTAAATTTTACAAACAATAACTAATTGCGAGTCAATTTTATTCCTTTTTAATGTAATAACATTGTGTAATATTTTTTTTATAAATATCTAATAAAGAGTTTACCTTCTTTTTTTTAAAGCTTTTATTTATTATGTACCAAAAAAAAAAATCCCAGTAAAAAGTCCACAGTGTAGCAACATGCATCTCGGGGCGTTAACTAAACAAACACGTGTCGAGTTGCCAAAACACTTGCAAAATGTTGCGCGTGTGGAATCATAACTAAGATCTGTGGGGGCTACTCTGAAAAATATGTATCAGAGATATTAAATGTGACAGTGTATTTTTAAAGGATTTCGCATGAGTTACTATAGGATTATAAAACATAGAAACCAAAATATAGCATTATATTTTGGTGATTCTATGTTTTTTAGGGTTCCGTAGTGTAGTCCTGACAAGGAACCCTTATAGTTTCGTCATGTCCGTCTGTCTGTCTGTCTGTCTGTCCGAGGTTTTGCTAAGAGACCGTTAATACTAGAAAGTTGTAATTTTGTGGGAGTATGTATATAAATTACGCCGACAAAGTGCTGAAATAAAATTGTGAAAAATATTTTTTTTAGGGTAGCTCCCCTATATGAGAAGTGGAGATGATTATTTTTTCATCGTCTACCCCATCGTGTGGGGTATTGTTGAACAGGTCTTTTAAAATGACTTAAGGGTTGCTAATACCATTTTTCGATTGAATGCTCCATTTACGAAATATTAAACTTTAAAGTGAAAATGTTTGTTCCAGTAGGGCGTCACCCCCGATCTAAAAGCCAAACTGCTGGCTTGAAACATCTGGAAAAATTCGTGATAATAGTGCATTTCATGAACTTTAAAGGAAATCTATAGCGGTTAAGATAACTTTATTAGTTTAGCAGTAATATTCGTTGAACTTGGGTGTTGGATAATTTTGTACCAAATACAAAATCCTTAGATTAAATCCTTTAAAGTGACAAAGACGAAGTACCTAGTAGCTTGTTTATAACGGGTAAAGACTTTCATTGAATAACGGGCTACTACGGAACCCTACACTGCGCGTGGCCCGACACGCACTTGGCCGGTTATTTTATAATCCTTTATGCCCGTTGTTTTGAGTTTTTTTAGTTTAGTTTTGTATTCCCTGAGATTTTAATGTCGAGCAGACAAACACTTCATTCTTCATTTTAAAAGACTACTCCCCGCACTAGGAAGCCCTGTATCACGGTAGACTTTACAAACATTCAAATCACGGACACAATTACACCCAGACTCGGAAAAATCGTTTGTGGATTACACAAAGAATTGTCCCGCGTGAGAATCGAACCCACAACCTTCGGTTTTGTGGACAAACTCACTAACCACTATATGACTAGACCAACTGGCCAGTTACATATAACTTGATGAACTGATGTGTGTTAAGTGATGATGTCATCTAAGATGAAATCTTTCTTGTCTAGAATAGGCATGCAGCAGCGAGAAAAAGCGCTGAACAGTCGTATTTTCCAAAAGGAATATATAGCATATAATATAAGGAATATATATCTTACACAGAGCACAACTATCACAACCCGTCTATATACTAGCTGGCACGGAGCATCATGCCAGAAACTGATGATCTGTTAGTCTAAACAATACACTTTGAGCTCAGTCAGCTCTTTGAGATAAGTCTATATACCACTATTATTTATTCTTTGGTACCACCTCTAAATTCTGGGTAGCCCCCGCATCGCGTCACAGAGCAAGAATTTAAACAGAAACAATGATGTTCAATCGTTCGAGAGACGTGATCGGCATGCGGTTGTGTAGACGCGGCCCTCGATTTATTGGATTACTCGGGTAGGTCTGTATTGTGGTGCAGTTGCACATTAACAATCACTATTTTGGCAATCCACTCGTAAAGTGAGACGTCATCGATAAAATGGTAAACACGTGACTTTGTATTCTGTTCACTTCTTAGTATGTTAGTTAACGCAACAACAAAACTGTTGCTAAAAATAAACAAGTTTTAAAAGACATGAGCTCAGTGGCGTGCCATAGGAGAGGCGTGTGTTCAACAGTGGGCGAATACTGGCTGGTAATGATGATGATGATGACAATGAGAGTAACAGGTAAATAAAACTTTGTAAAACTGTCCATTTTCTGAACTGATTTTTTTTTAAATTTAAAATAATTCAACTCGACTTAGCCGGATTTAAAATAAAACCGGCTAAGTCGAGTTAAACTCGCCCACCGAGGCTTCCGTAACAACCAATTAAGCTAGACCTCTAAATTGTATCAGCGCTCATATAATTCAGAGGTCTACATTAATTGGCGCCAACTATGTATGTATGTATGGGGACACCCTTTAATTTTCAACTTTTTTTATATTTTGGAATGTTTCCTTATTTTGTGCTGTAAGACCTTGCTTCTTGCCAAATTTCATGATTCTAGGTGAACGGAAAGTACCCAAAACTTTTTCGACCCAAAACCTATAGGGTACTTCCGGTTTACCTAGAATTGTCAATTTTGGTTATAAGCAAGGTCTTAGAGCAAGTAAAGGAAAAATTCCGAAAAATAAAAAAAGTTGAAAATTAAGGTACATTTTGGTAATAACAAGTTTTCACGAAAATCTAAATTTGCCCATATCTTTTTATTGTGTTGACTCAAGACCTTGATTTTTATACACCCAATAGGGACTATAGACCTCAGTATCAGGTATAAAATTCAACTTGTTAGGTCCACCCGTTCCTGAGAAAATCAGTGGTGACACACGAACAGACAGACGGACAGACAGACAGACAGACAGACGGACAAGAAAGTGATCTTATAAGGGTTCCTTTTTTTACCTTTTGAGGTACGAAACCCTAAAAAATAAATAAATTCTGTGAGAAATTGTTCTCATACCTATTTTTAACCGACTTCACAAGAAATGAGAAGGTTCTCAATTCGTCGGAATTCACCGTTTACTCGAAGACGCCTCAATTGTTTTTTTTTTTATTTGAAAGAGATTTTTTTTATTTTATGCTTCATAGGTTATAATTATGTATATATAAATTTCATCAAGATAATTATGTTCAGTATCTCCTGAGATATGAAGATAAACATCTCAAACTTAGTACTGAACATGACTAGCGCGACGTGAGAAGTCGGTTCTTTTAGTTTTTTTAACGATCTTAAATCATATAAAAAGACGACACGTTAAAGGACGTGGCGGTGAAAGTGAAAAAGGTACCTTATCTGAAAGATTGGAAAGCAGTATTGCACAGCAGTAATAACAAATAACAAAATAAAGACAGTGCGAGCCTTTCTAGAGGAAAACACTACTTTATGTTGTAGTAGCGTACTGTAGGGATATCGGTATAAAAGGTACCCTATGTGTTATTACAGGATCTAGGCTAAGCTATGTAGATACATACCACATTTTCAACCGACATCCAAAAAGAAGGAGGTTCTCAATTCGTCTGTATGTTTTTTTTGTGTGTATGTTACGCGATTACTCCGTCAATTGTGAACCGATTCGAATGATTCTTTTTGTAATCGGTAGGGTACGTTTCCGTATCTTAATTATAGCTCAATCAGTTTAATAGTTTTAGCGTGAAAGAGTAACAAACATTCATACAAACTTTCGCGTTTATCATATTAGTAAGAAGGATATTAATTATCTCATGTGGTATCTTAAGACATAAATATAATGCGAAGATGTCTGTACGGGAGCAGGTACTTTCTACCCAGTACATTAGAGGGCCGGTACATAAATTGTCCGGTAAGGTGCGCCAGACTTACTGCGACCCGTCTTCGCTCACCTTTGACCTCCCCTGCTCTTCTGCAAGTTTACTCTTTGGTAAGCAACCTGCTTTCTTGAAACGCGTTTTATATATTTAACGGGGACTTCCACATTAGTCAAGAATTTTATAAGAAAAATATTAACAGTGACTAAATATTCAAATACAAACTACAAATTAAAAAACTATTTACTTTTAATCCGGTTATGCTATTTTGTCTTTATGTCTCCGCTATAGATACACTATTTAAAAATAATAAATAGAATATTAAGACATTAATTTAAAAAAAACTAGCGTAAATAATAGCGTATATATTAGCGTAATAGATCCATTCATACGTCTACAAAAAAATGTTTTACGTACAAAATATAACGTTTTAAAATAACATATAGAGTAATTTGATTTTCAAAATTCAACCCCTGAAGGGGTAACATAGGTTGATAAAGTTTCTATAAAAATGTTATTCCTTGGTCTGGTTCACTCAAACTGTACAATACAAAAAAGGTACAAATAAAACTTAAAACAAATAATGAAACATGTATTTTTTATTTCTTTCAAATTTACCCCTTGGGGGAGTGAATATGTAATTTTATCTGGAGCAATCATAGAAAATACATTAATGTTCGTTTCCACGTATCTGTATAACTACTAAATCGATTTTGATGATATTGGAAATGTAGACAGTATAGGTCCTAAAACATAATAAGGTACTTTAATTTTCAAAAATCATCCCTAAAATGGTTAAATAGGGTGATAAAGTTTCTATGGTAAATTTTATTACAAACTTGGTTTGATTCACTCAACATTCGTGTGCAAAATGAAATTTGTAAGTATAGAAAACATGTATTTCCTGGTTCCATTCACTATGTAGGGAAATACAGTTTAACGTAAATAATGAAATCAACACCAATAATATAAATGCGAAAGGCAGTTTGTTTATTTGTTTGTTTGTTTGTTTGTTTGGGACTTCTTCACGGTCAAACGGCTAGACCGATTTGGCTAAAATTTTGTACAAAGATAGTACATAGGGCAGAATAGGATATGGGATACTTTTGTTTTGCTATCGAGTCAGGTGGTCCAGATATTTTTAATTTAATTTTGTAAATATAAGACCTCTTCTCGAATAAACGGCTTGACCGATTTGCCTGAAATGTAGTATAAAGACAGTTCATAGGGCAGAATAGGATATAGGATACTTTTTTTCTGGCGGTCGAGTCAGGGGGTCCAGATATTTTTAATTGAATTTTGTAAATATAGGACCTCTTCTCGAATAAACGGCTTGACCGATTTGCCTGATATGTTGTATAAAGACAGTTCATAGGGCCGAATAGGATATAGAATACTTTTTTTCTGGCTATCGAGTCAACTAAAATTCTTAACCTAAATAATAATTTCCATGTCAAACCATGGCCCCTTTGTAGTACAAAGACAAAGATTCGAAAACATGATGACAAGGGAGGGATGCTGTTGTCCAACATGGAATTAGAGATGGACGGTAGTTTTAAGACGGTACAATGGATTTTAAATATTGAATAGGTATCACCAGCGATCTTACTTCCTATTGATTTCTTGCATACATTCATGTATGACTTTACACATAAACCCGAACCTCCACTGTAAAGCTACGCAACGCTACGACTGCTGTAATATTAGAGCATGAATGATTACATCGCAAGCGGCCACGACCTCATCAGAAAGTCAGTAGCCAGCGAAGAACTGAAAGTAAATAAGCTATTCAGTTTTACAACGTCATAAATTATTAAATTTATCTAGTCTAAGGCTCCTTGCTACGTAAAATCACTGTAAATCATGTTTTAAATGCAGCACATACACAGTATGTTATTAACAGAAGCTTTTAAGCTTAAAGTTCATAATAATAACGGACAGCATTATTTTTTATACATTTTTTTGCTCAAAAAAGTGTTTTTTTTTTGCAATATGGCTTGAGAGTTGTTATTTTTGCACAGTTGAAGAACAAAACGCTCGCTTTTAGAGTGGGATGCAGTTATGTAGCTGCATAGCATCGTCTCATTTGTGTCACATACTGGCCAGTAAACTCAGAGCGCGCCAATATTACTACACTACAAAGGTATAAGAAAAAGTATGATATAACAAACTTCACGCGAACCGCCAGGGAATAGAATGCTCTGCCTGAGTCTGTGTTTCCGCTTAAATACAATATATGGTGGTCTTGAAATCGCGAGTGAATTGGTATCTTTTGGATAAGCGCACTCCATCATCGACCGCATCATCACTTAACATCAGGTGCGATAGAGCTCAAGTGATACCCAGTTCTATGTAAAAAAAAAGTGAAATTGGAAAATATACTTTCCTTACGTCAACTTGTTTTCATATAACCTAATTGAACGCCTTGAATATCAGTATGTAATATTTTAATATAGGCTCACAAATATGAATAATTATTAATATTTCTGTGAATATAGGGTAAAATTGCCAAATCCTGGCACCTGTCCAGATTACAGATGATTTTTGCATTTCCAAGTTCTACATTAACGTAAAATTAATGTTTGCGTATATTACAATACTTGTACGTGCACAATACCTGACAATTTTGATTTAAATCCCAGATGCTAATAAAAACTGGAACATTGCCGAAAAGTGAATTTGAAAGTTAACTTTACCATTAAGAAATAAATTATCGATAAAAAATTAGAATAACATTAAACTACGTAAATATAAGGTTAATAAGCACTAAATTTTAGTTTTCATTGTTTTTGTTTAGGTTTATTAAATTTGTTTGTTTATAGTTAGGTAGTTTTAAAGTTAAGTATATAAATGTTTATATACCATATGTGAAAAAAATTAGAACTGATTGCCTCTGTAATATAGTAATACATAATGAACTACACACAGATATATGAATAATAAGGTATTTATTCATATTTTTTGTGGAACTGTATATGCTCGATTAAGTAATTAGAAATTATGTCAAATGCATCTACATCCGAGTTAAAGTAATAAAACAAAAATGTCAACACAAAATAGAGTGATGAGTGTAACAGTAGGTATACTATATTATTCAGTTCAAAACGATTCATAAATAAAAGAAGGATGGGATGTTCAGTTTTTTTATTTTAAAATACTTTCGGCATACCTAGACAGATTTAAGGTACGGACACACGGCAGCGTCCTGCGTGCGCGATCTAAGCGGCGATCAGATAACACAGTAGTATTTGTACCGACTGGTTCACACCAAATGCGATCAGAAAACAATTGAAAAGTACTGAGATCGCTCCCGCAGATCGCAGGACGCCGCGGTGTAGCCGTACTTTTAGTTATTTTTTATTTATTGTTCTATTCCTTAGATACATACTACTCTATTCCATAGGTCACATTTGTAAAGACAATTTTAAAACAATATACCAATGAAAATTGCATTCATTTAAACTTTTCTTGTCTAAAAAGGTACTGATAAATAAAGTAAACAAGTAGAACATACAACATGAAAAAATACCATAAACAAAATAAAGGAAAAGTAGAACCTTCAACTTTTTCAGAAGTTAGTAAGTATCTAGTGTGGTATATTCTATCAGGAGTAAATTCCTCTTTAAATAGAAGTTTGCACAGTAATAATCGTAAAGTCGGGGCTCGAAAATTTGCTATCTCCTCGCGTAGACCCAATAAACAAAGTTATAAAACGTTATGGCGAACCATTTTATGGTAATTTCCTATTTTACCTACCACGATGCTGTAATCAAAAACATTTTGATCTTTATTTACAGCACTAAATTATATCACATGTGCGCACACTTTATGCGTATGTTTTAATGAATAGGTTTAAGCTTTTTTACATTGTACTAGTCCTTACCTAGGTTTACTTATATAGTTAGAAAGTACATATACTTAATTGACAATGTATGCGAAATCGGTTTACTCGTGCCTTTGACGTCAGAGTACGTAGTGCTATTATTTATTCTGTGGCCAGTACGTATCAAATCACGCGCCGTGCACCAGTGATTTTTTCTATTAAAACATTTATGTGTGCATTTCCCTGTTATGTAGCCCTCTAGTGAAGGAAAACATCTTTAATAATCTCTGGCATGGCGGTATGACACTGTTTAGTGTTTACCTTGCCAGACACCAACCTCAAGCTGGAAAATCTGTCCCCAAACATCTTAAATTTTCTGACAGCTGTCCTTGAGAGGCAGTTCCCATTCTAGGCTCATCGTGCCGCCATCCTGCTGCATCGTCACTTACAAATAGGTGAAATAGTGGTCAAACGCAGGCCTTTAAGAAAAAAATACCATAGAGATGCTACTAAGTCGACTCGTGTCAAATAGACATGGAATGGCACTACATTCCAGGATCCATCTATTAAACCCATCAGATAAATGGAATCGATTCCACAAATAAACCGCTCGTTACGCCGCAATTTATAAATTACTACAGTCTCGGAATTAATGATAAACACACAAACAATTATTCATGAGTTCAAGAAGCTATTTATAATTTCCCACATGAACAGTTTCGATATCGATGCAATTTTTAATCGATAACTATAACTGTGACAAATCGAGTGAATCTCTCGAGTGGACTTTCCCAATCAACTGGCGGTGATCACGCGCACGCGAAACTATCGTGAGAACATACAGAGATAACGTTACGAACTTTAATTTTTGACCTTTCTCCTACTGTAAGAGGCTTTACCGACATATTTTAGTCACAAAAACTATCAAACAAACCTCTAAAACAACATGCATAAGGGTTAGATTTGCGGTTAACTTATTTGGAAGCAGCAAGAAGCTGTGCTCAAAAAGTCGAGCGCGTGTCATCCCGCGTTTGCGTTCGGAAGCAGTGACCTGCGTAGAGCGCCCGATGTTTTGATTAGCTCTGACATTAAAATCGATTATTTCTCTAATGTAACTCGATGTTTTGCGTGATACACTAAATTATAGATGTGGGGTACAGAATTTAGAACGGTTTTCGATGATGACATTGAAATGTAAGATAACCGAAAGGTTTACCGTTAATGATGAGTTATAATATTATCTTATGTTTATTATGAATGTAATTGGATTTCCCGCGTCTTGCGCGGTTCTGGCTTTTCAAGCATTCAGTCGTTTAAGGTGAGGAATCGTGGTTTATGAGGATTTCAGATGGAGATAAAACGATTCATACCATGGCTAATCCGTTATCCACGTCGCGATCCCGAGCCGAGAATGCAGGCTTTACGCAAGCGCGAGTTATTAAAACGACGAGCGATCCTTGAACCTCGACAATCGTATAAATTATGCAATAAACTAATCGTACAACATGTCCGATGGACGCCACTGCAGATTTCGTGACAAGAATAAAAATGTCCGCCACGCTCCAATAAGTCGATCGGTGTGCCAACAGCGGCGAGCTCGTTGCGCCGTTGACAGTTTCAACATGACCTCTATAAAACAATGACAATTAACCCGACGATTGTCCAGCCGCATTAATGATTTAAAATTCGAATTCGCGTGACGAATTTCGTCAATGGTACAAATAAAACGAGACCGTACGCGCGAAAATGAGTGAGTGCAAAATGCGAATCGATTGCCGAGCCGAATCGAGACGAATCGATTCACCGCGGGCGGTGTTGCTCGGCTGCATTGTTTCAACGCGACGTCCGTTGCTTGCGACAAATCGACCGACCGATTCCCGTTGATCTCAATTTTTTAATTGTTTATTAATCGCAAGGTTAAGTGCACTGTGCACCTGAGCGAACATAATATTGATTTGTAATCGACTGAAGTAATTCGAATACAGATATCGTGATTAGCAATTACTATCTAATTAATCGTAAGTTCTTATTGATAGCATTTTGGAACTTAAACTAAATTACTTGGTAATGTTTATTGCAAGTTTAGTAATAAGCGTATGGTAGTTACATTCCCATCCTAAAATTAATTTAATTAAATACAACCGTATGTAGTATATAAATAGTTCATTAGTAGGTTTCAAATGGCAACTCTTAAGTTAAACGGAAGGCAATTACCTACAATCGCATATAAAACAGTCCAATTAATTAACTCACATTAGAGCTGCCCATTAAAGGCCTTTGTTTTTTTTTTAAAGCCGCGTTGACAAATTACGGCTGCAGGCGGCTTCTTTTAACGCTTTCCGAAGTCTCGCGCACAATGGAGCGCGGCGCCTGTGTCGCCGATTGTCCCCTGCACAATACCCGATTACACACACAGATAATTCCAGTAAACCTTTAAAAGCAAATTAGTAGCGATGATTTATTACTGGCCGGTTGCGAAACGAAACAAAACGTCTCGGTTTAGCCCGAATATCTTTTCCGGCGAACGTTTCCCGCTCGCGTGCGTTACCGCAATTTGAATGTGCTCTAAATTTGAAAATAATTTGTGTCGGTCGAGACGATCGTGCGAACGTTGATCGTTTATCGTTATCGAGACGGTGGTACGTCACTAGTCTTAGAGATGCACCGTGGTGTCTCTGACACGCCATCAACGATGCTATTCGAAAGCGAAATGAGTGTTGTTACAAAATAACGACGCCTTTATAATGATTATCATTAAAACATTTAACAAGCTGTCATCGTGTAGTGGGTTAGGAATAAATCGTTTGTATTCTGCTACAATTTTAGAAAAAGATCTTACAAATCGGCGTGGTAATGATAGGTGTCAGGTTTTTGCTCAACATGAGCGGTAACCACCGGTTTACGTGTTGCCAGTTACGCAATAATTGTATTGGCGATGTTCACACGTTTTTTTATCCAGCTATGGTCCATTACTGCGGTCTTCATCTAACCTGTGTTTAGAAGGTCAGTGCAACATTTTGTAGAGCATTTTGCTCTTGATTATCTAAGTGTTACAGTATATTTTTAACTCTATAAGATCTTATTATTATTTCTTATTAGGAAACAGTTTTGATTTTGTAAAATATTTAAGCATTTTGCACAGCGAAAGATTGTTTAATAGTTGGCCCGTACAATAAATTAACATTAAAAGTAAAATTTAAATGACGAGCAAAACCCACAACTAGAATATAACTTTCAGTAGTTTGCAGTGGCCTAAACAACAACTATATTAAGGTTCTAAAAATTAATTTCCACAAAAAAAACTGCTGTTTACAACTAAACTGCTCAATGTTCTTCTCAGTTCGTTGTTACAATAAGTAATTAACTACATAGATACAACAGGTATCCATTACCTACACAGTATAATAACGTGTCGGCACGGCACGCTTTTTGTAAGGACGTCAGCGACAAGCTATGATCTGTGATAAATAGGGTAGTTTGATAAAGTGTTGCATTGACGGCACTTGACGGCAAATAGATTACGTGTTTATTCTGTGAAAGTAAAAGTTTTAGCGAGGGAGTACATAGCTATTCTGTTAGTTGATAGTATTCTGAAATTTAGGGGCCAGTTTCACCGGTTCCTGATAATGCGTTAGATAGTTATCTGACACATGACGCCCTATAAAAGGTGTCAAAAATCTGTCAGATTTCTTCATATTAGCGCTATCAGAAACCGGTGAAACTGGCCCTAAGTCTCGTGTTTTTTGCAAGGTAAAGCTGCAAGGCCCATAAAAGCCAACAGTGGTTGATTTTTACAATAATGTTATTGAGACCGAATGCTTTAACTTACATCACAATATTTTTATATTCACTTGACACAAAAAATTTAAAAAACTTAGTACAATTTTTCAGTTATGATATGGCAGCACTGAAATTATGTTATTACGCTGCTGCATTCAGAATTATGACTGTTTGTAGCTACTGAGCGATAAAATAACAAAGATTCAATTGTGGTTCGTAATACGTTATTATTGTTGTTATTTATGGATTTGTGAGATTCGAATTTACCTCGACAATTATTGAATGAATGAATAATACTTTATTGCACACTAGGAAAAAAACAAAAGTAACAAAAAAACATAAGAATTCGTACATAGGCATCAGTAGTCATCAGTAACATAAGTAGTACAATATGCGGTCTTATTGCTTAGAGCGATCTCTACCAGACCACCTTTGGATGGACAGGATTTACAAATGCAGCTTATAGCTGTTAAGCCTGACGTGTTCACCATCTTCAACCACATTATACCATCATGCGAGATAATAGTCAAAAGCCTAGCCTATCTGCTAAAAAAAATATACACAAACTGATTTTTGCATTTACAATAATTGATTGATGTTGATTTTGAATTATACGTCATGCACATCTTATAATTCTATGATCTGAGTTTGCTATTATCTAACTATTGTTTACGTCTAATTTCTGAAGTGGGTATCTATACTACTCGTAGCACGGTCGATTACCTGATGGCTATAGCATGCAATGCATCCGCAACACACCAGAGGTCCGGTCATGGTGTTTAACTCCGCTGCTCCGTTGGGAAATCTACTTAGATGCATCAGCCGGAAAATGACCAGCCAAATATCGTAACTATTTGAGAGCATTTCCAGACTGCGCAATGAAGATTAAAGTGTTGTTATCCTTAGGGTTTTAGGGTTAGGCAATACTTTTTAGAGTTGTAACCGATAAACCGATACCTAGTTCTACCTTCGTGGTAGACCACGGTGGAGATGGCGAGAGGATCTGGACTCACACATCAAAGATTGGACCACAATTGCCCAAAATCGCGAGACGTGGAAGAAAGTGAGGGAGGCCTTTGCCTTGCAGTGGGACAGTTCTGGCTCATAATAATAATAGTTCTATCTGACGTTTCGACCGCTTTGGCGGGCTAGACGGACAGCCGTTTTTTATGATATAGGTAGTTAACAAATGGGAAGTGGTCGCCTATGAACTCTTGCAATACTAGGGATGTCACTCATGCGTTGCCGACCTGTCAATATTCTTTAACGCCCCTTTTGTATGTACAATGTTGACAGCAGACAGTAGCTCGCATTTTTCAGATGTACGGGCGAAATAACCGCTTAAATTGAGATGTGTCGCGTGATGTGTCTAGAAATCCACGGATTAAATTATTTCGTCTCTTCTTCTTCGTTTTTTTTAAATGGCGATATTTAAGTATTTTTTACGCACTGCCTTATATACCTATGGGCTTTAACTATGAAAAATTTAATTCAATTCGGCCAAGACTTTTTTGGTCCTGGATTACAAGCAAATTGAGTTTTGCATTTTCTATAAATATTAGTGGTCTCTAATTACTCTAACTTCAACTGCGCAAACTACACAATGAGGACTACAGTGTTTCGCTTACCAGGAGGCGCCACTGAGTAATATGGTCCTGACGAATGTTGTCAGCCTATTAAATTTTAAATGAAATGTCAAATTTTACGTTACGTCAATTTCAGTTTGGGGTAAATTATCTGTAAATTCCGTACTCAAAATGACATTTGACATTTCGTGCACCTTATATTCCACAGGCGCTTCTAGCGGCAAATTCACACGTGATGCCCCCCCCCATCGGCTACTACTTTTATAAAAATACATCTTATTTTTATCATGTAAAATCGTTTTCCGGAACTTTTTAATGACAAGAATGTCTCTGCAGCATATTATTTTGTAAAATATTACAATTGTTCAATTTATCGGTCGGTATCCTGTTTCATTGTGTAATCCATTGCCGTTCTGTTCCAATTACAATGCGACCGACAACTATTGCAATGGATGGGCGGACGTTAGAACCCTGCTCTGCCTATCGCTTGCAACCTGCTAGTGTGACGTCACGGCAACATTGAGGAATATAAGGAGTGTTTTTGAAAAATCAAGCGCAAGTAAAGTGTTTTGGCTTAAAGAACGAGACAAAACAAAAACCTTAATATTTTTATTATTAAAAGTCTGCTCAATATCATTATAATAATTATCCTAATAACAATAATCATCGCATTATATTCAGAATTATTATTGGTATACATGTATATTGTTCTGTACATTACATGTTACATGCACATCTGAACAAATTGTACAAAGTTGTACATTAATTACATGCCAGGTGTAGTACATAATTATGTATAATATTTTTGTAAATTGTTAAACACAAACCAAAATTTCATCGTACCGACGGGACTCGAACCCGCACCCCCCGGATTACACGTCCAGGTGCTCTGCCAATTAAGCCACGGTTCGATACATCGATACGACGAAATAAGTGGATTGCATTTTGTTAACCCAATTATGCATTGGCGCCATCTATGACTACTTATTACGTAAGTTAATCATTCGGAAGAATTCATTACAGTTTTCAAATCCGACGAGAGATGTTGCACTGCGTAAATCAAATATTATGTTTAACAAAAGGGTTAACAAAATGCAATCCACTAATTTCGTCGTATCGATGTATCGAACCGTGGCTTAATTGGCAGAGCACCTGGACGTGTAATCCGGGGGGTGCGGGTTCGAGTCCCGTCGGTACGATGAAATTTTGGATTGTGTTTAACAATTTACAAAAATATAAAGTGTGAGACACTTCAAAGAAACATAATATATGTATAATATAATAATAATATTTTTTATTTATTATTTAATAAGTCATAATACTGGTATATTACCTAATCCATTTATGTTTAGCAATAAGTTATGGAATAAATAATTGATTTAATTATAAAATCATCGATAAATACTACATTGTGTAAGTAATATAATACATACAAACAAATACCTATACCTAGTTTAAATACCAGTTTAAATTAGTTTTAATTAAAATACCGGAAAATATACGCGTGCTGATCGAATTATTGACGTGCATCTCCCGGACATTCATTCGATATCTATACTTTACCATCTTATATTTTACATAGTAAATAAACCATATTTCTATTTAGATTGAGTCCAAAATATGCTGATGAAAATATCGACTTAAGTTTGTAATTGCGAGGATGATACGAATAAGAATCGGAATTAAAGCAATTATCGATTTTATAATCGATCATGAATGTCTAAGTAGGGTTTCACTGTTGTGCATTTTGTGGGATGTAAACTGGCCAAATTTATTATTTATGTTTCCGCTACAGATGCTGACTTAATGATATATTTTTGCTATTACTTATAGGCTAGCGTTTGACTACTACCTCGCCTGGTGTAAGGCGATGATGTGGTCGAGAATGGAGAATACGCTAGCATATTCGCATATATTGGTCTGACTCTCAAGGTCTATGCTGCTGCAACACCATAAAGCAGCAAATTTCCTCCTTTACAGTATATAAAAATAAAACTTTCATGGGAGGTTTGTAACTAATTATTGTCGGATGTGAGGTATAGCATGATACTAAATTTGAAAAAAAAAAGTCTTATTATTTTTTATTTGAACATTTGAAGTAACAGTTAACGTAGTTTTTTACTAAATTAGCCTATAAATTATGGTAACGTAACGGTACTCATCGTTTTTCCTGCACTAGTGCGAAAGGGAAGCGATCCTTGATTTGTTGTTGAAATCCTTAGTTCCGATTTTCTATTCGTAATTTTATTTCCTTTAAAATCGTACTCGATGTGAACCTTACTGCGTTAATATCTAGCTACTTTCTACTTTTATTAATGAGATAGGTAACCGTACTAAAACAGTTACGCTTACTTACCTACGTATACACATAGCAAATAGGTACCTATCTAAAAGTGCCACTAAAACGGGAGATGTTAATCTTTTTTTATTCACAATATAATAGCGTTTGACCGTGCATCATCATCGTTATCAGCTTATCTTTGTCCACTGCTGGACATAGGCCTCATGTATTGCACGCCACTAATTTAATTAATTTCTGACCTAAAGTAAAATGATTTGCTGTTGTTGTTGTTAGTCCTCAATCATGATGAAAAGGATTTTGTAATAATACTTAAATTTAAAATTGTAATCCACCCTCAGACTGATTTGTAGTTACTCGTATATGTATAATTTGTTCATTATGACCATTCCATGAGCCAAAACACGACATCTCAAAAGTTGAGAGTATTCTGCAGATTTAAGGAGATGTCTCAGTATATTCTTGCAATCAGTGAAGTAACAGGATACTGAACTGCAAGTTAATTCATTTGATTTGACTAATGTAAACTACGCTAAACAGACGGCAGCTGAGAGGCGGGTAAGTAGTGCGCAGAAGCGCCATTTTGATTTTTTTGACGTCCGACGTCAAAGGACTACGAAATTTGCTATCATAGTGCTTTCATTAACCAAAAAAGAGCTGATAATATTTAAACGGCTGAACGGATTCTCATGAAGCTAAAAACACTCTTGATGAAGATACCTATGAAACAAAATTAACTAAATCAAAATCGGTTCATCCGTTTGGGCGTTACGATACCACAGACACACAGATACATAGATACACACGTGAAACTTATAACACCCCTTCTTTTGCGTCAGGGATTAAAAATAAGGTACTAATATTATAAAAGCCTTACCTTGCATCCTTCGCACGTGAATGCTCCGAAGTGGAACCCAGCTGCCGGCTCGCCGCATACTTTGCACTTTTGGTTCATCTGGAACAAACAAAATAAAATCATTAGAACACTGGTTCAAAGGGATGTTCCAAGATCTGTTCATTGTCATGTAGATCAGTAGCTTTTGATGTTTTACATAACAATTTTTTACAATAGTCAATAGCCATTTATTCGTAATAAAATACACGTCGAAAAAATACATTTTAAAGATATACAGCTTTGTGTACATAAATCAATTTTATGTAACAAAAAATCAACAAAAAAGTAACAAAAATGTACATAGTAACGAGTCGAAAGCTTGCGAGAGTTTGCTCTGCTTTTCCTGATCATAAATAATAGAACTGTACTGTAAAATATCAAGTTTACGAATCACTCTGTCCCTGTTTGTGGAAACCCACTTGTCTTGTTTAAAAATCAAAGCAAACACTCAAAGTATTACACAACTTTCTACAAATGAATTGTTTTCTAAATTAAAATGCAACATTAAATACCTTAAATAAATCAAATACTACCTTAATTGCAATGGAAATTCAGCCAAGAACACGCGCAACAAAATGCGATTAAAACCAAACTAATATTGTTGCTGTTATCGCCCAACATAAATCTATACTCAACTGAAAAATCGCCTCAGAAACCCAATTCAACGTTAATACACCATGACCGATACAGAGCACTTTCAATCAGTCATTTACTTGTTCATTTAGAAGAGCATGGTGCATGTTATTGGTTTTGTTTTGTAACGATTAAATATCGATTAATCGCTATGCCATTGCTGCGTGGCGCGACACTGGCAGCACGCGGTGCGTTTTATTTTTAAATTGTTTTTTTTTTCTTTTACCCCAATTGTTAATAATACGTAGATGTTGCGTATTATTCCATATTGTAAATCAAATTGGCGTTAAATTCTACTTTGTTTGTTTGAACTAGAATTAAATGAAACACGTATGTTTTATTGTAATATTCTGATTTTATGAGCTATTATCAAAACCATTTCAGTAATTCAAACTATATCATAACAGTGAGTAATCGGTTATTTATATCGCAATAAATACTGTAATTGTGAATTGACGTAAATAATAAAATTGCAAAAATAAATCTCAAGCAGTAAATATTTTACATTAAATTAATATAATTTCGATATTAATTGAAATAAAATTCCAGATTAATATTTTGGGATAGTTTCTAATCAAACTTACATGCGTATAATAAGCTAACAGCAAAGTTTTAATGACCTAATTAATGTGATAAGCGATTGAATTAATTTGGTTAATGCCCGATCAACAATAGTTTTATCGTATTTTTATTTTGTTAGAATTATAATTTAATTCTAATGAATAGAGAATTGGCAACGGCGGTGTTCGGCGACCTGTTTGCTGTATTTTAATATTAATGAAACGCTATTAATACCAATACATTTTAATATGTCTCGAACGGTTCTCAGCACTGATTTAAGAATATAAGCTAGTTTCTCTTAAATCAAGTCGGATTATAGTGTGTCTCATACACTGAAAAATTGGTGACACCTGCAAGACAAACAAACAAGCTCGAGCATTAAAATAGTTTTCATATGATAGTATTTTTATAATTTATGATCTATGGTGTTCTTTTTTATTGTGGCTTCACACGCTTAGCGTATTATGAATTGTGGCGTTGTTTAGGTCAAATGTTAAATGTTAACATAAGTATTTATAAATACTTTTTTATTCAAATATGAATAAAGTATTAGCCGATGATAGTGACTACCATTCCTAATTTAATCCCTTCAAGGGATTAATATATGTAATTTAAATTATTTTAAAATTGATTATTTATGTGGCAGTTTTTACTTTTTAGGGTTCCGTATCCAAAGGGTAAAAAACAGGACCCTATTACTAAGACTCCGATGTCCGTCTGTCTGTCTGTATGTCTGTCTGTCTGTCCGTCTGTCACCAGGCTGTATCTCATGAACCATGATAGTTAGACAGTTGAAATTTTCACAGATGATGTATTTCTATTGCCGCTATAACAACAAATACTAAAAACACAATAAAGTTAAAAATAATAGGGGGTCCCCTTACAATTAACCTGTTTTTTCGGCATTTCAATATAACGCCATCTACGAAAGCTTAGGTAAACGTCCATAGATGGCATTATATTAAAATGCGGATCCCTAACACCTTTGTTAGACGTTAGATGGCGTTATAAGAAATAAAATGTTTATTAATTATTATGTTTTGCTGGCGAAAAATAATAGTGGTAGTTTTTCTCGATCTTATAAAATACTGTAGTGTGGTACGGAACCTTACGAGTGCGAGTCCGACTTGCACTTGGCCAGTTTATTTACTACACTGCATGCTTTACCAGGCCTACCAGGCTTTAGCTATCAGTCAGTTTCAGTCATTTATTAATTTCATAGAATAGATATATCACTGCTTGCTTATTTGCATAAATAAGGCATACATAATATATAAATAAGGCAATAAAATAAATAAATAAATAGAATATTAAAAAAAATATATCATCATCATTTTTCTACCCTTATCCCACTCAAGTGGGGTCGGTGCAACATGTCATTCTCTTCCATGTGGGTCTATCCGCAGTCATTTCCGCATCCACTCCTTTCACATTCATATCTTCTATCACACAGTCCATCCACACTTTTTTCGGTCTTCCTCTTCCTCTATAGCCGTCCACTTTCATGTCCATCGCCTTTTTAGTCACGTGGGCTTCACTTTTTCTCATAATATGTCCATACCAGGCTAGCCTGTTGCTTCTTAACTTTTCTGTCACAGGTGCCACTTTCAAGCTTCCCCTCACATACTCATTCAGAATTTTATCCATTCTTGTGACTCCACACATCCATCTCAACATTCGCATCTCCGCCACATGCAATCTCTTTTCATCCAAAAAAATTAAGAATCTAATTAAATCTAATTAAATTAAAAATCATTAAAAAAATATATATTAATTTAAAAAGAACCTTTATATATCTGGTAAAAAGATCACAATGGCAACACTACAAGCCGCATTCAAAAACATGGTGATCAACACTTAACTCCACTTTAAATGTAAAAAGGCCGTCTCGACACCGCGATGGTAATCTGAGACATTATATCGTTATGCGAAATATGAAGGGCCGAGGCATGTTTAAACACAATTATATTGAATTTAATACGTTGTTTTCAAACCGTTTCTTAATCGTATCACATTTTTACGTGCAATTACCACACTTGTGCGTAATGACTATCAAATGACATTATCTTCGCGTGTAAAGGTTAAGTCGGTTTGCAAAAGGTTAAAAATAGTTCTCATTCTGCGGGTAGATACAAATTTCTGCGTGCGGCAATTTGCGCAAAAAGTGCGTTAATTGAGATCGTCGGTCATAATTATTGAACATTTAGAGACTGTGCTATATTTTATTTTAGTGAAAGTTAATTATTACCTACATTCTTTTGATGACGACATCGTCTGCCTGGAGAGATGCTCGTAGTAAAAGATATATTTTTTAACACACTTGCTCATAAAGTGGCTCTTATTTCACTGCAATTAGGCACATAATGACACCTGTTATAAAACTGTGACTTTTTCATTATTATTATTCACAAGTGTGTTATAGATTTTTTTTTAATTTATTGGTTGACTTGCTTTGTTTTAAAAAAGTTTCGATACAAAACAGATCGTGTTCAATAGTACAAATAAATTAATATACCTATTGCTTGCTCATTTCATGCAACTTCGTATTTAAATAGATAATTTTAACTTTTACGTGTTTAATAAACAAAACTTTTATTCAAATATAACTTTCGTTTTCTTTGTAAAAACTATAAATTCCTCATTCTGTACGTGGCTAAAAGCCAATAACGCTATCCGCGACAAACAAAAAAAAGAAACCTCATTCTTTTTAGTCTATGGTCGCCATTGTTAGATGCGCGCACATAGGAAAACTAATGAATTTTTCCCGCCATTGCGAAAAAAAAATCACAACTCGTTTTCACTGATGAAATTATAATTATTTATTAATTGAAATGTCTACAAATACTAGTTATGTAGAAAATTATTTATGTTGTACACCGCCCGACATAAGATATGAAGCCCTTTGAATGTTATGGAAAGTTTATTACCTGAAAACTCCAAGGTAAAATATCTATTGTCTACTATATAATTTTTTTTAGTATTATTTTATTCACAAGTGTGTTAAAAAACGTCGTATGATACACGTGTGTATTGATGATTACCGTCCTCGGCTCTTTTAAAGACCCTCACCTAACGGCTCGGGTCTCAATGGCGCCTCAGCGGTAATCATTAACATTACACACTTGTACCATAATGTACTATAACAGTATAATTTTTTTATTTTATTTAGTAAGTTTTGTTCGAATGTACTAAAAACATATTCTGGTTCTCTAATTCATTTTGTAAGTAAGTTATTTTTGCTATTCTGAGCGGGTATATAGTTACATACATAAAGGTATTCCTATATATAAGCAAGATGCTTAGAAGATATTTTAATGTGATTTCTGGGGATGCAAATTTAAAAATACTAAATAGTTTACATCTAGAATGTATTTTCTATCAAGAGCTCGTAGTTAAGCGATGCTCTGAGGCAATCTGCACCACGTGGATTCGGCCGCGTTAAAAAGAATCCTTAAGCCCAATACATAGTAAGGGCTATCCTGTGCAAAATTTCAGCTAAACAGGGCCAGCCGTTTGACCGTGAAGAAGTCCCAAACAAACAAAATATACAAACTGACTTTCGCATTTATAATATTGGTGTTAATAAAAACATACCCAATGTAAATAATTCACCTTGAATAGGCAGGTAAGGTTCTTTCTAATTTAAATACTCATAGCTGTTCCACGCATTTCAACAGAAAAAAATATACTCTCAAACTTATCTTAGGACAAAAAAAATGAGTGTGTGTACTTATGTACACGCGTTAGAAGTTATACTTCTGTGGCGTATGGAAAAAAAATAACTAAAATGCAGTAGTGATTAACGATAAATATTAAAATTAATCAAAAAGATTTTATTCAAATAAAAAAGGTTTTATTAACGTAAAAATATGACGTTAAATATGACATATACAACTTGAACATAGTCATGCCACCTAGAACTAACTTCACGGTGTAGAATTTAGGTGTCGGTGTGCGCGCGCATCGTACCACCTAGAACTAACTTCACGTTGTTAAATTTAGGTGTCGGTGTGCGCGCGCATCGTAAAAATTTACTCTCATCATTTTTCTCTATCGCGCCAAAAGATGAATAACTTCAAAAATTAAAACACACATAAGGCACATTCTACACAACACAATTTCGAATAAACAGACAGATATTCAATTGTTATTTTTATACCTCATTGGTATACCTCAAGTTACACAGGCCACGATTGCATCAGGTCATAAAGAGAAACAAAAGACGCCTGCGCCGTAGCAGCAACGGTAAAGTAGCGTCCTGGGACTATCCTCTATACGCGAGTGTCTAACGTGAAATTGTCTGAATAACAGGTGATCGGCGCGGGAGATGAACTTTTTAACCGACTTCAAAAAAGGAGGAGGTTGTCATTTTGATTCTATATTTTTTCGCATGTTGCCGTGTTCACCATCTTCGACCACATCATCGCTCATCATCGCGCGAGATAGTGGTCGAACGCTAGCTAGTAACTTTGTAATTTCAGTGTAATCATATTGTAACAAAGGCTTAAAGGGGTGGTTCACATTAAGATGGTCGTACGGATAGTCCATCAAATATAATGCTTATGAAGAAAGAACGCGGAGATTGGGCCATCTGATGGTAAGAAGTCACTGCATCTAGCAACACTAAACAGGGTATTGCTGAATAGTTTCCTACCAACCTGAAATCAACAACAAAAGCTTCCTATGAGAATGAATTGAACGTTTTGTGTTCAATCGATTTCCATCAATATTAAGTTATGTATAATAATGGCACTGTATATCGTTACCTAAATCTAGAGATCGGTAATATTAAAATCGCTATGATTTCCATATGATGTTTACAGATAAGACGGTTCCTGATAGAGTCCCCGATAGCGTATTAGGATCTGATCTGCCAGATAAACTACTCACATAAACTATCTGACTTTGACGTTAACTTTTAGTTAAAATACTTATTAGTTAAGAAACTTTATTGGAAACCCGTGAATCCTACCCTTAATATCTTTATGTCTTAAGGTTACAGGCGCAGTGCTGTGACGCTCTAATTTCTGACAATCCAGAGTTTTGCGTCTTGCCTTGCGTTTTCCACAGTTACATAAATAAATAAATAAAATGCAGCAGTCATAAAAAAAAACGCCCAGATCAATATCCAATATTTGCATGTAGAAATCAAACCCGCGACCTCTTTCGTCGGGTATATTCCTGACCGGTAAATCACCCAGCGGGGGTTTATGCGCTTATCTGAGCGCTCATCTGCGCATGCGCTCTAAATTAGATCGGAGGCGAATGGATGCGCGCGCGCCTCGCCGACAGATGTCGCTGACTGATATGATGTTTTATTGAGCTTTGAATGTGGTATTTTCAGGGTTGTGAAGACTTGGGTTGTTGTTTTAGTAAAGTATCATCGAATAAGAAAAGTATAGCGATATATTTTGTCACCTACAATCTTACAAGAAAATAGTAGTAGTGACCGGAATATGGATGTCAATAACAAATCGATACGTTTTCAGTGTCACAATCCTTTTTCAGTTTCATTGCTACAAATATGCGTATTGATGAAAAATGTTTTTTATTTGATGAATTATGAGTGCTTTAGCTGGAACCTTTAACTAACTAGGTTTATTTAAGTTAGTAAGGTCAAGATAAGGTTAAAATAGTTTGCATCGATTCATATATTTATGGTCACAACTCTATAGTAAGATGACGTTATTCAAAATGGCGTGTAAAAGGTGCTCAGAATATTGAGCAATAAGACCCAAAACCTCATTTTTACATCGTAAAGTGTCAGATCAGGCATATCGCTATCATTTTGAGATATCATATCCTTTAAACGACCCCAAACCGTCGCTAAACACGAAAAATTATTAATTTTATATCCTCTACAGGCATTCTGGCATTAATCGGAGTAATTTACAAAAATGTTAATTTCTGAAGCGGTCGGCTGAACTGTATTTGATAAACGCAAAGATAACATTAAAATTGAATGTAATGCGGCATACCAAATGCATATTACATTGATTTCATCGCAGACCCAATTTTTTACACATGTTTCTTCTTTTTGCTGCGCCAATGTCAATGTTCAAACTGTACCTCCATGAGAACGGATCCGAGATAATTAAAAGTATTCAAAACCTGAATTGGTTTACAATTATTTTTTTGTGCTAAAAGGTAACAGGACAAGTAAGACGCTCGCCTGATGGTAAGCGATAACGCTACCTATAACAGATACAGCAGCATGCGAAATTCTGGACTACCGGAATTTTGCATGCACTGCACCGTGGTGGTACCGCCCACGCACTAGCAGAAGTCCTACCACTAAAAAAATTAGGCGACGTACCAACTTAATTTATTTTTATAATAATTAACTGTGATAAATAGGTCGTTTTACTGGATTAAAAAAGGAGGTAAACTAATCGCGTGGTCGCGCACAACATTAACCGAATTGCGACGAATTGATGCGTGTAACTCGATTCAACGGATGCATCCCCTGTAAAATCACATAATTAATTTTGCATTTGCTGCCTTTGGGTGTACCGTCAGATTTTTGACACATAACATATTTTATTTTGTACCTTTGTAACGAAGTGGTAAGGTTTTAATTCCATTGTTTAAATCGAGTGCGTCGAAGCGTGATGCCGAAATGCGCTTGTTCGTGACACCGACATATCATTTCGCGAAAAATTGAGACACAGAAACGGTTGTCATTCGTTCGTTTATCTTTCTCGTTATCTCGACGTATGATTTACATATTAATTGCTTATTAAAAAGATTAAAACCCATCGCTTATTCACTTTGATTTATTTTTCGTACGGCTTCATTAAGGTTACGAACGTTGGTTGGTCTAAATGTCACATGTTTACGCATCTGGCTATATTTATTAATGTGTCGTTAAAAAACTTAAAATGGAACCGCAACCCAAATATCGCACGAATAATTTTCGCCGTCGATTTACTGTGATTTGTTTCTTTCCATCAAAAGGTTGTCTGGAAGAGATCAGTCTCTCTTTTAGTGAAAAGACCGCCCATTTAACGACTAATATTAAGTCTATTATTGTTTAAGAGTTTCATGTAATTTGTATTTTGTATTTTACTAGTTTGTTTGTTTTTAACCGACTTCAAAAAAGGAGAAGGTTTCTCAATTCGACCGTATATATTTTACTTTGTTTGTACAACAAAGAGTTATCTATATATATATTTATCTAATTGGCAGATGTATGATGCAGGCTAATTATATCTTGCTTTTCATTGAATTCAATTCCTAATCGATTTATCTAAAATAAATTACGCAATATCACAATCATCATTCTAGTTTTTATCTCGCTAGCTTGACAAGATCGGTGCATTACGCCTACATTAAGGAACACTCAATTTTCTAGAGAGCAGTAGTGACGTACCGCAACAATACAGCATCATAAATGAGCCATAGACCATAGACTATATTTTACTCTAGATCGCGGCGTGTGAACCGATCGGCCTGTCATTTGCCGCCAACTGCTATTACCGCGGATGGCTCTATGCTTCGTGGGAATACTCTATGGGAGATAGGGTTGCTACAAATCGGAAAGGAATTTTACCATAATGTATGCTTCTTTGTTTTGTGTTTGGCGGAGAAATCACGTAACAAACATACAGATGCAATTATAACCTCCTCCTTATTGGAAGTTGGTTGAAGACTCTTTTAAACACTAGTATCGAAAACAAAAAAATAACTGCTATTTTATATCTGTGTAAATATATATATATATATATATATATATATATATATATATATTAAAAATAAAATATCACTCGTATATCTGTCTAAAATTTCACATTTCCGCAGTTGCTAGGAGCTAGGATCATATTATTTCGTTGTTCTGCCTGACTTGCTACCGAAAAGTAACTTACCAACATCATGAAGAAAATCTACCGCTATAACCTTACGTTGTTCCGACACAGAAAAGATAATAGGTTCCGGCAGCACACAGCCATTGAGAATCAGAAAATTTTAGGGCCTAGACTCCTAGTGTTCATAATATTTAACCATATCGCTGCCTACCACCATGTAAGATAGTGGTCAAGCTATAGCCTATAAGATATAACGATTGTTTGAATTACTGTGGAAAAGTGCTTAAGATCTGGCGGCAAACCATCAACAGGGTCATCAATTTAATCGATATTTCCACATAAAAATCGACTAATCTTTAAAGCTATTTCGTACTTTAAAAAATAGCCAGTGGCTGGTCATCATATCATTGAAAACGGGATGTTTTATGCTGAGGCAACCCTGCAAAGCCATCGTAGGGTTAACAGGTGCATTTGTCGAGCGTGATGAGTGCAGGGTCAGGGGTCCACTTCAACCATATCCTAGGTCATATCTCATATCTCTGTCTTGTAATGTCTTATGTCTTAAGCATATTACATGCTGACTATGATCTATTAGCAAACACCGTTTAGTATGTGGTGTTGAAACGTAGTTTATTAATTTAATAAAATTTATTTGATTGTAAACAAACAATAACACTCCAGAACTATCTGAGCTGATGTTAAACGATGATGCGGTCTAAGACGGTATTTAGTTTCCGATTCGATATTCGTTCAATAGCAGAATAGATGAGATCTAGGGTTATAACTGCAGTATGACGAACAAAATTTCAATGAATTGAGCGTTAAATAATTATTGTATGTATGGCGTAAAGCTTGACTTCGAAGCGAGAGGTTGCAGGTTCAAATCTTGGCACGGTTGTTCGTCATCCTGGCACAGGTGGTAGAAGCATAGGTATCATATTGGTGTTCCGCCTGACGTGTTATCAAAAAGTAGCTTATTCCCATCAAGGAGAAAATCTGCTGCCATAACCTTACGGTGTTCCGGCAGCATAGCCCTTGAGAGTCAGAGTATTCTAAGCCTAGCATGTGTCCATCATCTTGGACCACATCGGTTACCACCAGGCGAGATAGTTGTCAAACACTAGCCTATAGCATAAAAATTCTATTGTGTCCATTTCACAGTATACAATACAAGCAAACATAATTGCGTTTAAAGTCAGGCACGCATCTTTCTCTAATAAGGTATGACATTTTGATCTCATTCATAAGTTCTTTGATTCTTATAAGTTTTTTATATCATATAGGCTAGCGTTTGACCACTATCTCACCTGTTGGTGAGTGATATACGGTTGAAGATGGTAAGCACGCTGGGCCTAGAATGGGAACTGGCTCTCAAGGATAGCTGCCGGAACACATTCGATATTTTGGTGACAGATTTTCAAACTTTAGGGTGGTAGCTGGCCAGGTGGACACTATATAGTGTCCTACCACCATGCGGGGGTTGTTGGTTACTTAACGATGTTTTTCTTTCACCAGAGGGCCACTGTGAGAAGCACGTACATTTTTCGTAAGATATAGTTTTCTCGCCGTAATTGTCTTATTTAGTTTTGAGATAAAACCTTTAGTTGTTATTTATGACGCTATGAAATTAACATTCATTATTCTGATCAAGTCTAAATTCGGTATTCTTTTACTTCAATAATATTGTAAGAACACGGTAGCATTGACCTGATGCTCGACCGTCTCCTGGTATCTGCAGAGTACTGTACTCCTCACCAAGTTATAAAAGAGATGTCATGTTTGGGCTCATTGGAAGGGCCTCTAGAAATGGATTATACATAGATCAGTCGTGGGTGGTTTAACATTTTAAATGTAAGTATTATTTTTACATGTACCTAACATACATATAATTGATATTATCTTTAATTTAAAGAGTGACTATCATAGTCATCAAAACACTAAAATTTAACACCACCATTAAAATTAGATGGTCCTAATTTGATATGAACTAAGCTGAGATGTGTCGAAACATCTCTACTCATTTGTAAACTATAAATGGCAAATAAAATTAATATTAAGTCCGGAGATTAACATCTATGATTCCCGAGATTGACTATGTTTTGACGTTTGAATGTCAAGTCTCGAAGGCTCGCCTCGGATTATGAGGACCTATTCTTGAAACACAGATTTAATAAATGGTAGAGAATATGTCGCTGAATATTGAAAGATTAGAGAAATTATGTTTCTACTATTATTTACCGGACAGATAAGTTCTTTCCCACAACATTATCCGATGTTAAACGATGATGCGATGCATTTATAAATTTTGAGCTGCAGATGCTCGACCTATTTTTAATGAATCCATGGCTTACATAGTTTTGATCGATTGATGTCATCTTGTACATTCTCCTTTTTTTTATTTTATTGTAGACAAGCAAGCGTTTGACCACTATCGTACAAAGAAAATTGTCTTATTAGATCTTAAATGGGATATGGACTATCTGATAAGACAAAATATACAAGAACACAAATATTATTCAAAGCATAGATACCAGCATAGTAACATAGTATAGGTACCTAAAAATATAGTATGGTAGTACGGTTGCAATGGACGGCTTTCTTGTTCTAAAATAGTAAGTGTCGCAGCAAGAATTAGCTCGTGGTGCAGTGGGCAGTTCATCAAACAAGAGCTATTTTAGCACATGAATCAATAAAAATAATACGACATCAAACAAGTTCATCAAACAAGAGCTATTTTAGCACATGAATCAATAAAAATAATACGACATCAAACAAGTTCATCAAACAAGAGCTATTTTAGCACATGAATCAATAAAAATAATACGACATCAAACAAGTTCATCAAACAAGAGCTATTTTAGCACATGAATCAATAAAAATAATACGAGTTTCTAAATCTTATAGTTGTCTTCTAAGATTATAATAGTGTAGCACTTTGCTACGCTAGCTGCTACGAATAGAAAAAGCTACAAATCTATGTAACTACATAAAAATCTTACTATTCAAGAAAATGTAGAGTACTCTAAGAATACACCCCCAGTGTGAGTTCCCACAATCTGTGCATGTGTTTGTAAGTGAGCGCATCGAATGCGTAATGGCGCGGGAATCGGTGTGGATGTGCACCGGCGCAGCATCGGATATTTTAGGACTTAGCACCGAGCTCTGTGATCTTTTGAAGGTTAATTGTGGAAATGAGGGTAGTGGGAAATTATTTGAAAGATTTGTGATCGTATATATATTTCCATCATTGCAGACTTTTGAAGAATAGGAAATAATACTAATATAAGACTTTTAACTCAGGTTTTTTTTTTTTTTAATAAAGATTACTCGTAATGTGGGTTACATTACTAGTATTCTTGTTAACCCCACTAACTAAGATAAATATGCTTGTGTCTGGAGTGGGTTCACGTCAATAGTTCAATGGGTGGGGTGGAGATCGAACTCACGACCTCTCGATCGCCAGTCCGACACCCTATCCATTGGGCCATTGCCGCCTTACCTGATTTACCTGAGTACGATGTCTTTTGTAGATTTCTTCGTAGAATAAGAATGAATGATTTGAATGGTAAAAAGGGAAGCAATCAAAAATAAGTCTGTTTAGCACAACTTGGAGATTGTAAGATTTAAAATCCATATATTTTGTGAGAAAAGTATATTACAGAACATTTTAATTCCTATAAAGTCGCTGGTGACGAATATCAAGAAATCCTTTCTTGGAATTTACCTACGATATTAAAAAAATAAACTCCTGCGCAAAACGTCATAGTTTGATACGTACCTATCTATCTCAGTTGATGTTAAATGAAGATCCAGTCTAAATATACTCGTGTTTGTCTGGAATAGGAAGAGAGAGACTATTCAGACTAATCTTACTATTATAAAAACATTTGTAACTCTATCCTATCTGTTTGTTCCCTAATCACTCCTAAACGGACGATCCGATCTTACTGGAATTTAACAAGGAGGTACTTTATAGCGTGAGGACGAACATAGGCTACTAAATTCTTGGTGTTCGCGGGTATCGGTTAGTTGTCTATGTTTTTCTAGACTCTGAGACAAGGCTCTAGAGTCTAAACAACTGACTGTTTAGTTCAATAAAATAACTTAATTTTTTCTGTGGAGCAATATCTTTATCTTTACATAGTACAATATCTTTATCTTTACATAATATAAAATAAAGTAACTCCCGCTGTCTATACGCTTCAATGATAATATCGTTTAAAAACTATAAAAGAACCGACTTCAATGCCGCGCTATTCATTTTCAGTACCAATTTTGAGGTGTTTATCTCAATATCTCTGGAGATACTTATCAGACCTCGATAAAATTACCATGGTACCACACTTGGGATATCTCGTTTCCAACATAAAAAGAATATTCAAAATCGGTTCATAAACGACGAAGTTATCCGCGAACAAACATAAATATATATATATATATATACGGTCGAATTGAGAAACCTCCTCCTTTTTTTGAAGTCGGTTAAAAAGCGGATGGATTTTAATGAGGTTTTCATCAATACATAGAATGACTCAAAATGAAGATTTATGGCCAGTATTAAATGTGGGCACAGCCGCGGGGTTCAGCTAGTATACCATATACCATTCTACGGCTTTACTCTAACATAATAAATAAATAAAAAATACAAATAAGAAAATCTTTTATTTCTTGCAGTTTTTACAAGTTTCTTATGTAAAGAATAGTGTGTATTCTGCTTGTACATCTTACAATATATAACGTTAGTTTTACTGTTATTTTAGTAAAGTGCTTATAATGTAGAAAATAAGTAATAGAACTAATATAAACTATTACTCTTACATATCTATACCTATACCTCTAAGGTTGATACTTATTTTTAACCGACTTCAAAAAAAGGAGGAGGTTTCTCAATTCGACCGTATATTTTTTTTTTTTTTTTTTTTTTTTATGTTTGTTCGGGGATAACTTCGTCATTTATGCACCGATTTTGATTATTCTTTTTTTGTTCGAAAGGAGATATCTCAAGTGTGGTACCATGGTAATTTTATTGAGGTCTGATAAGTATCTCCAGAGATATTGAGATAAACATCTCAAAATTGGTACTGTAAATGAACATTGAAGTCGGTTCTTTTTTAGTTTTTAAACGATATTATATTAAGTACGCATATGCGCTTTTTATCGTATCAGGGACTTGCTTGTCTGGAAAGCACAAAAAAGCATACAATTTGATTGCTGTATGCATCTGATTTACTTTTGATCGCTTCATTTTGTCATGCTCACAAACAGTCGAGCCGCCTTTACTTGAATATATGCATTAGACACGCCTACTTATACATGCATATTTTTTTAACTTAACAAGGTAACTTAAGTTATTACAATGTGATTTATGTCATGTTAAGTTTTTGTTTAGATTTTTTAAGTTGAGAGTTAAGTTGGTATGTTAAGTGTCCTGGTAAGATCTGGTTGTGGTATTAAGTTAATGCGAAATAGGCAATGGTTTGTCACCTGATGGTAACTTATAGTGTGGTCTTAGATTACTTGGAAAGTACTTAGCTATAACGCTCGTGGGTTGAAGACCCTTAAGTATAGAAAATAAATATTAAGAAAATAAATACTCAAGCAATGAATTAATTTATGTGGCTAAATGTATGATGTAAGATAAGATTTTAATGTCATTTTTGTTTACCACATAGGCGCATTATATCGATATTCCGTCTGACTTGGTTACAATTTTCAGAATATTTTACATCTTTGTTTTAGAAAATCGTTGTAAATACATGGTAACAGAAAATGTACAAGTTTGGTAGGTGTGGAAAATCAAACCAATTCATATAAGCATGAATGGTCGTAGGACACTGTTAAGTGTCCCACTGGCCAGCTACCACCCTTATGTTGGAAAATCTGTCGCCAAACATATATATATTGTGTTCCGGCAGCTATCCTTGAGAGCCAGTACCCATTCTAGGCCTAGGGTGCTACCATCCTCGACCGCATCATCACTTACCTATAAGTGACCAATCGTGGTCAAATACTAGCCTGTATATAAGCCTATATTATTAAAAAAACTCGACTTTTCATATTATCATATTATTTGTTAATATTATCAATTACATAGAATCATGTAACGTTTATCCATCGCTACAAAATAGCAAAACAACTTTCAAACGAATTGCAGTATTAATAAAAAGCTCACAGCATTAATAACACAGAATGCAATAAAATAAAAAGATAAATAAACAAATTGCATCCGCTTAAGAACCTGAGCTTAGATATCCTAGATAACTTAAGTTACTTACTTAAGTTTAAGTAACAAATGTCCAATTATAAGTAAACTGAGACGCTTTTTCACATTAATTGGTTTAATTAGTATCTATTTAATTGAACATTGAAACTAGCAATTAATTTTAGTTAATCAGAACTATGTTTTTTATTAAAAAAATTGGAATTTAATCGTAATTTACTAGTTAATTAATAGGTATTGGACTAGAACATACAATATAAGTTTTAAGATTTTCATGATCACTGACACTATTAATCGAACTATTAACGGGATATTTAAAACATAAAAAAAAGGTAAATGTCCCATTAAAAAACATGGTAAATGTCCCATCCCATTAAAAGACATGGTAAATGTCCCGTGATAGTTCTATTATTATGGACCTATAATAGGTATAATATTATACCGGATGATATTTACCTAATATTTACATGCTAAGATATATGTAGGTTCCTACTCGTAAAACGTTACAATCACTTTTAGTAAGTAAACGAGTTATGTTTACCAATAATTACTTATCTAATTGTAATTAACATTTGCACGCTCGAAAGGGTTATGATGTATGAGAGGACAAAATAATATAAACATTTTAGCCTTGTAATCTTATTTATGGCAAATAAATTATTGAATAATACAAGAAATAACGTAGTAGGTATCGAAATAACGTAGTAGGTATCTTAAAATACCTATTTCTTATATTTCATCTCATCAGTTACTTGAATGACACAAGTCATGTATCAAAAAAAGACGCAAAAACCTTGATAAAAAGAAGGCACGGCGTCCTTTTCAAATCAACCTTTTTACAATTTTTTATTCGATGTTTTGTCAAACAAAAAGGGCACGTTTGATCTTCGAATTCCGTTAACCGATCGATTATCGATATATGTATGATTTATTGTAATTGATTTAATTCATTCGCTTACCCCGCGGGATGTCGGGCGACACGTCACGGTGACGTGTCGCTTTCTGACGCGTGACAAATTGTTGTGACAAAATATTTCAACAGTTGCGTGAATCACCCTCATCACTATTTTGGAAGCTCACGTATACTCGATATAAACCTCTTTCCTACGATAATAGTATTTAAATCACAGCTCTAAAACTGAAATTCGAACGTTAGTTTAAATATGTGTAACGGATGGATGACGTAGCATTCTCAATTCAAATTTCATATTCGAATGAATGAGTGAACGAATGATTTTGCATTCCGAATTGTACAATGAATGAATGTATACGATTTGTGAGATGACTTTGAATCATGCAGATGTTGGTTTCGTTTTATGTTATCATTTACCTTTCCTGAATTAATTCGATATATCAGATGATTTTAATACATCTGCGTGATACAATGACGAGGCAACCCGTTTAGATGTAGTGTAGATAGTCAAGTATGTATATATTAGCTTATAACAGTTGTATAGTATTCGTATAAAGAGTTACAGTTGCTAGTTTGATAGAATTTTTGAATATAACTGTTACAATATAAATTAATATAACGGTTGTTTTTGAATATAACTGTACCTATTATGAGTTATTAGCAATCCTAACGCAAGAGTCTTTTTCTTCGATTAGGACTTTGATATAAGATTGGATTGATTTTGGATGGGATTCATTTATCAGCGTAAATGCTAATAAAAATACTATTACATTAAGAGTGCTCCGCAACATTTTCAACCAAAATAAAGCATCTCTCGGACTCCGAAAAAGTACAATTCTCGGAATCACCATAGCTACTACCAGAGACTACTTCTACAAACGTACTTACACTTTGTGATGTATCATTTATGATGTATAAGTAGCCCACAATTTTATGGTAAGTAACAATTTATGTAATAGCTTAGATATATATTTTTTAGAAACCTTTAAATAACTGCTTAACAATTTTTTTAAATCAATTTTAATATTTAATTTAATGAATTTTATGATGTATTTATTATATTGACGTTGACATTGTAAAATGTTAATGAAATGTATTTCATATTTATAAGTTATTGTACATAAATTGAAAATTAATTGAATTGTGTTTTAAATTGTGTTTATGGGTGTAAAGAACCTGAAATAAATTAATTTTGATTTTCAACTCTCCAACAAAAAAAAACTATCACGAATAAAAATTAGGTATATTATTATTATTATTAGGTATAGGATAGGTATAACTGTTTCGTATAGGTATATGAAACAGTTATACCTATCCTAAAACAACGTTTGAAATCTAATCCCATTTGCAGGACGTGATATACCTGCACGTAACGATGTAATGATACAGCAAATAACTAGAACCTACAACACGCAGTCATCAATCTTAACACTAGTTTACATCCGCTACGTTTTCCTCCTCACTACAATGCATAAATTAACTTATTCATTAAATCCTTTTCATAGCAGAGTGACGTACAGACATACCGACAAACAAATGCTCTTGTTAAAACATGTGGATTTAAATAATACAGTTGAGAGGAGATTTCTGGGTGATAAGGTTGTGCTGTGGTGGAAGCGAAGCGATGGTTTGGAGAAACTGTATTACTTATATGTATATCTCACCTGTTGGTAAGTGATGATGTGGTCGAGAATGGTAAGCACCCTAGAATGGGAACTTGCTCTCAAGGATAGCTGCCAGAACACATTAGATGTTTGGCAACAGATTTTACAAATTTTACAACCTACCACCATGCGGGGGTTGTGAGTTTCTTAACGATATTTTCCTTCACTGGAGGGCCACTGTGTACCAATAACTCACATAATTGTTTCAAAAGAAAATCCATTGGTGCATGGGGGGATTGAACTCGCTTCCTCTGGCGTCAAAGCCGACGATTCTCCCACTGCGCCAGTGGGCCTTACAAAGCCATCACTAGATAGGCACATCATTATTCGTCATTATATACTAATTATTTCTGTCCACTGCTGGACATAGGCTTCTCATCTGGCCTCAGGACCTCTCCTATAGCATGCCATTGAGGGTGATCTTCTGCTCTTATTTTCTAACAGCAGCCAGCTGGAGGACGTCTTACACTACGTTTACCGAGCCCTGGTCTCCATCTCCACTTTTGAATACAAATACTACTGCATTATCCAATCGCGCCCACGCCCGTACTTACAGATTGCAGCGGTGTGGCCGTACTTTTAAAGTTTTATGCACATAATAATCTATGGTTAGAATAGCATTTAACAATGAAATTGTCATTTCTATGTATATTAAAATGTATTTGGTGAGTCATCGTTCTTATTCGCTCATACAATAACAATGCCATCAAAATGCGGATAATGTTTCAGGATTTGTCATCGATACGTCTTCTTGAACTTTGTTGTATGGTAATGCCTCGAGTAGACGACTAACGACTTCATATTTCCGATTATCGATAGAAAATACAGTGCCACAAGTATAACTTGGCGGTGGTGGTTTTTGGAACTAATTATTTTAATTGAAACTGAGTGAGTTTGACGTTTGAGAGATTACCGCGACAGTATTGTTGATAAATCTGCTACATTAAAATAGTTGAATAGTGCCAAAAGTAATTAAAAGTGGTTTAAGAGAAACTTTTATCAAAATACAAAGTAAAAGCACAGTGGCGCACAGGCACGCCAAGTTATACTTGCCGGACTGTACTTGAATATTTGATTCACAGAACAGCAGATTCCTTTAATTAATCTGTATTTTGTACATAGCCTTGCATAAAGTGTCCCAAACTGCTATCAATTATTTTTTATTAGATAAGAGGGGTTTGTAATACTGGGTACAAATTAGCAGTAAATAAAAGTCTTAACATGTCACGTTAATAACTTAATATCGTTAACAACACTAAAAAACCGACTTCAAATGCCACGCTAGTCATTTTCAGTACCAAGTTTGAGGTGTCTTTGTCCATATCTCTGGAGATATTCATCAGATATTGTTATATGAGACCAAACTGAAAGTTTACTCTGTTTCTTAGGCGTAGCTAGTATAGGATAATCAAAATAATCATCTTTTAATCCTACTAATTCATACTTATATCCTGAAAACGTTTGTTACTCTGTCACTCTGTCTGTTTGTTTGTTAATCACGCCTAAACGGACTATCCGATTTTACTAAAATTTAACAAGGAGTTTTAAATTTAACTTTATAGCATGAGGATAAACATAGGCTACTAAATTCTTGCCGTACGTGAACGAAATCGCGGGTATCACCTAGTATTGTAACTTCTTCACGCTAAAATTACTTAACAGATTGAGCTAAAATTTACGTAGATAGCCTAGATCCTGGAATAACATTTAGGGTACTTTTTATTCCTATATTTCCACGGGAACGATGTTTGCGCGGGTAAAACCGCGAGTCACAGCTAGTTATTCTATAGTTTGTTTAATATACTTGCAGAAAGTGTCCAAAACTGCCATAAATGATGTTTTAATATGATAAGAGAGGTTTGTAATACCGAGTATTTTTATATTAGGTACCTATTAAAATTAGCAGTAAATAAGTAAGTTGAACATGTCACGTTAACAAAGGATCTAATATTTACCGAAATGTGTTGGGAAAACTATGAAAGTCGAGATTTAAAACAATCAAGATATAAACAGCTTTTCTGTCAGTGATGTTCAATCTTTACGAATTCCGACCTCTGACATCGAAATCAAATCGATGAATGGTCGATGAACATAATAGTATTAAGATATAACGCGGTATCGCCTCACTTTTGTCTATAATACAACCTATTGTTTGCCGTAAGCTATACTTTACGCTCAGGTTAAGGCATGATCTCGCTATTGCGTTTTATTTTGACTGCAATACTCATATAGGTACGTAACACTTAGAATCCAATAAGTACATAATATGTACAATCGCCTTCATTTGTGCGTATCCACCTTAAGGAATAATTTCCTGTGCACTCCTATTAAATTGGCATCTCGCTTCTGTCTATGTTGACATTGTTGACCCATGACAAGAAGGGACAAAGCCAAAAATTATGTTTTGTTTTTGGTTTTGGCTCTTCTGATTGGTAAGAATTTTTTTTTTGTTTTGGCTCTTCTGATTGGATAGAAAAATAATCGACACTTGCAACCGAAAATGTTTTGAAACTGGATACGCACAACTGTACGCGATGGTACCTGCGCAAATATTTGTCCTTTGTCGTTTATTGTATTCCTTTCTACTACGTCTGGCGGTTTCGCTCCCATTTAAAGTAGGTGTCCCTATTTTTATATTTATAGGCTAGCCCAGTAATAATTTCAACCAAATTGGTCGCGTATTTAAGCCGTAAAGTGGCAATCAACAAACTTTCGCATTTATAAAATTATGGTGGTGGTGAAATAAAATTACTCTTCCATTCTATTTAAAAACTTATTTATACGGCGCATTTACGGCATTTGTTGTCAATTTTATTCTTCAAATTACAGACTGACAATTAGATACATCGATGATAACTTTGATAGCTGAAGCTCGTAATTTTTACGATCGAAATCGGCAGCCAGATGATTTTATGATCGACAGTTTCTAGCAAATAATGTTATGTCGTCTAATAGTCGGAAATAAATAAATTCTTTAGTTTAAGTAGTCTTTCAAAATATATAAAGCGATTTGATTATCTTAGAATAACGGATTGAAATGTAATTTCATATTTTCCTTGCGATGCCTTAACTTTCATAATAACGATTTGAAACTATATTTAGGGAAAGTATTCAAGTCCGAGTTCCTAGTTTTATATTAGAGTCTCATGTTCAACGCATTGTTACAGCCGCTTTGTATGTTAGGTAGTCAGTTTACATACACTTAATAAAGTAATAGGTGAGTACAAATTATATTTCAATACTTACCTACATTACTTTTTAAATGAAGTCGCACGTCGACGCTATGTGATACCTTCAATTGCAGGTCGTATCAACGAAAATGCGCCTTAAGCCCCATTGCTTAGTCACCTCACCCACTTCCCATGACGATTGTCTGCGAGTATGTCTGTCTGTATCGCATGGAACATGCCTCATTTGTTCATAATCACTTTTTTTGTAGGAACACAGTATACGTAGCAGTGTTTGAAGGTAGAGTTTACTATGACATGTGTAGAACTTTCCAAGTAATATCTGCTTGTGTTTTGTTTTGAAGCAGAGAACTCCATATTTACGCCTATGAAAATCTTGGCTTTATTAAGATCGTTTAAAAAACAAAAAATAACCGACTTCAATGCCGCGCTATTTATTTTCAGTACCAATTTTGAGATGTTTATCTTCATATCTCTGGAGATACTGATTAAACCTCTATAAAATTACCATGGTACCACACTTGGGATATCTTCTTTCCAACAAAAAAAGAATAATCAAAATCGCTTCATAAACGACGAAGTTATCCGCGAACAAACAAAAAAAAAACATATATACGGTCGAATTGAGAAACCTCCTCCTTTTTTTGAAGTCGGTTAAAAAGCCAAGATTTTCATAGGTGTAAATATGGTAGGTAGTTGAAACCATATATCCAGTTAAAACTTTTTTTCAGTTTTAACTGGACATATGGTTTCAACTACCTACCTACTATCTTGTGCCAGTAATATACTATTATATACATAAATAAAAAATATATTTTATACATAAACTCTGTGCTAACGCCATTTTTCATTCGATTTATGCTGTTGTTTTTTACCGGAAATTAAGAAAATTCCTTACTTTATTTTCCTTTGATAGCTTTGAAGTTGTATTCAGGAATCGAAAGTTAAACTTAACAGAACTTGACTTTGATATTGCTGAGTGTATTAAAAACATTAGCTAATAAAAATTAATCCAAACAAAATAATAGTAAAATTAATCCACCTCAGATTTCCCTATACCTTCAAACGTATTATAATTTGTATTAACATAAGCCCCGAATAGTTAGTAGGAATTAATGAATATGTAACAGCGTTCACTATTAAGCCATCAAGGTGACAGCCGTTACGAGTCGATACAATGGCTACCGTGCCATAATCGATGCTCGAATACAATCGGTACCACTCGCTTATGTGTCGATTGTGTTGTAGGTATCGATAATTAAGACCTCACTGTTGTAGGTTTGGAGTTGGGAACATTGTTGCATGAAACTGTCCACGGAGGATAAAATATGCTGAACAGCAGTAAATGAGAAATTCTATTACCAAATTGCACATATAAAAAAAATATCATTGAGAGCAAGTTCCCATTCTAGGCCTAGCTTGCTACCATGCTCCAGCGCATCTTCACGTACTAACGTAAAAGGTGAGATAGTGATCTAACGCTAGTCTTTATGATATAAAAACAACAAAAATGTATTGTACTTGTAGTTACATAAAACAATTCATAAAACATTGGAATAGATATTATTATAACATACGACTTAAATTACGCCCTAATGTCTTTAACATAGGCACAGAAAACACCAATAGTAGTTGGTTATGGTTATTTATATGCATGAATTTGACACGCGTGACCGTGTCATGCAGTACGTAAGCAGTAACCTATTTACAATTTAACCCTCGGCCGTCACTAATTGCAGCGGTAGGAGTAGCAGACAGGGGGCGCGGCGAGCGCGCGGCGACCAATCATCGGCGCCGCGCGACGCATGCGCGATGACAAATACCTATACAACCGTGATCTGGTTCTACATAAATTAGTGGGTGATCTGATATAATTAGCCGTTGTCGTCGACGTTCGGTGTTTGAATTTGAGCGAGTGGTGAACACTGATGTTGGTTTGACTATTGTGTTCCTTTTTCAAATTTGATTATTTTGCACTACGATTCAGAAGCAAAATACGAGTAAATATTATTATTGTGCAATATGATAAGTAGCTTTGCCTCGTCGATTCACACACACTGGTGGAAAGTGGTTATAAATATATGAAAGTTTCTGGTAATTAGGGATTATTCAGTCGACAAACGAGTTATGCATAAAATTAATATTATCTTAGAGAAGTTCACATCGACTAAATTTTTTGTGAACTGTTATATTTTTTCAATCAAAATATTAGATGTAAGTGATAAACGCCTGCCACAGCATTTGAACGCACAAGTTCAATATAACCCTAGAAAAACAATACCTCAGTCAGTGTACGGTTACTACACTGACCCAAGAAAGCATGGACATAAAAGTCTAACTGCAAATTCATCCATCCTAGTCGGCCATGCCCGTAAAGTATAACAATGCAACTTGCGCAAGGCACCACGATCCGCGCGAAATTTCTTTTCTCCGAACTGGAACACTAGCTTTACGACGACCGTTGTTTAGCCTTTGCGATATTTTTAACCGACACCTTTTTAATACTTTTTTATTATATTGGCGATACATTGTTCTTCTTTTTGGCACAAATTGTTTTACTCATCGTTTAGCAACGTTAGGGCTGGTTTAGGGTTATTGCTCGCTGACTGTGTGATTGTTAATATTGTTTGGAGATAAGATACTGCCAATTCTTTTTGTTTTTTTTTTTAGTTCAAATAAGTGTACCTAATGGTGGAGAAGCAAATGTACTGTTAAATGTTATTGAGTTAAACTATCTCTCGCTAAAAAGTGTTTTAGTTTTACAGTGCATTTTGATACTATAGTAACAGGCTTTACGCAATTGACTATGCTCAATACAATACTATAATGAAAATAAAATTGTTTTCTGATATTTAAATTTTTTATCAATTTTTTTATTAAGGGTGTATTTATTACGTTATTTTTTTCATGGCCGATAGGCAGACGTTGGACCACTATCTTATCTGGTGTTAAGTGACGATGCGGTTGAAGATTTTGCACACTTACCTAGTAGATATGATACCTATAGATATGTTCACTCGCGATTTGAAGACCCCTTGTAGCTATTATACTTACGTATCCACCATAACCCCTATTACATTTTCTATCGAATTCATGCAATGCATACATACAATGCATACAAATGCATACATAAAATGAATAAAGTGAACAGGTGCATTTCTAGAGTCCCCATACACATACAAACCTGAGCTGATGTTGACAGTTGTGACATTTCTGTATTGCTGGGAGTCTAGGAGTATAGAAACTTAGTCGTATACAGCTTGCAGAACATTAAAAATTATGAGGCTCAGTTAGGGTGCACCTATACTGTATGATCTAAAGTCCAGTGGGCTTGAACTTAACCATTTACAAAAAGTCACCAATATCCAAGCTCTAGAAACAAACAAAACTAACTTTTTGGTTAATAATATCCAAGAGCTTTACCACGATCATAATTCATGGCAAGCAACAAGCACTTGAATGGTGGTAGGACAATATCCGCCGCTAATAGTGTCCGCCTGGCCAGCTACCACCTTCAAGTTGGACAATCTGTCGCCAAACATCTAATGTGTTCCAGCAGCTGTCTTTAAGAGCCGGTTCCAATTCGAGACCTTAACTCCACAACAACGTCACTTACCATCAGATGAGATAGTGGTCAAACGCTAGCCTATAAGATATGAAAACGCAGTCATAAAACGTAGGTACAGCCAGAGAGAGAAAGAGAGAGAGAGATAAACAAAAAAGGTATATCCGGTAACTACAAATCCAAGTTAACCTTTACCTACAGAAATATGAATAATAAGGTTAACTACCTTCATATTTCTGTGCCTTTACCCATTCCTCATGGCAGATCAAAGACAAGTGCCTGAATCCAGATCAACAGCGACTCATAGATCAATGCGAATGTCTATGGATGAGCGGCGCCCGCGCATTCAAGTGTCAAATTCCGATAACGTTTTGTCGGGACTTGAAAGCCGCTACCTTCACCAACCTTGCTGCAACCTGCTTAGATCTTATTGGAAGGAGTTAAAGTATAGTTTCCTTTGTTTCAGATGAAATGTGTGTAGTTCTTGTTTAGTTCAGGATTTATAGAGTATTGGAGATTGATTTTCAAATATATTTCATGTGATAGGTTCGGTTATGGGCTCAGGTTTTGAAGCTAGTTAATGGAGGTTCTTCATGGTGCAATTTTTTTGATTAAAGAATTAGTGGTAAGTTGGTGGTGGGTTAAATCTCAGGCTTTCATTGCACCTATTTATAATATAACTCACCACAATAGTCATGTTTTCAGTTTAAATTATACAATAATGTCAGTTCTTACTTACATTAGAAACGATTGAGGACAGTCTTTTAGACTGTAGATTTGTAAAGTTCCGAATGTGCGTGAGTTTTTTGAAACCTTGACTCCATTAGATATAGCTATAGATCCTCATAAAACAATCCCCATGTAAAACCTCTGCAGAGCCGTGCTCGAGGTCATACATTCGCGGTGTCTCTCACCTTGTGACACATAGGTCGACCTCACAGGTAATGAGGGCTCATCAAATATGAATTACGACACAAATATCAATGTGCCATTATTATACTGATATTCGTACGTCTTCGTTTGGTTTTAAACGTCTTTACATCTGTTGTAGATGGCTTATATCGTTTTTGATGAACGCCAGCTGCACGCACGAAAAATTGTCACGTTCCGCGTGAAAGCGAGAGCGCGGAACAAGCGATAGAGAGGCACGATAGTATTTGACGTTAACACATAAGATTGTCGTCAGTAAGGCGACTTTACAGACGACCAATTTTTTTATTCTTCGACTCCGTTCACGTACACCAAGAATTTAGTAGCCTATGTTCATCCTCATGCTATAAAGTAGCTCCTTGTTAAATTTCCGTAAAGGTACGGACACACCGCAGCGTCCTGCGTGCGCGATCTTGGCGGCGATCAGATAGCGCAGTAGTATTTGTATCGACTGGTTCACATCTAAAGCGATCAAAAAACAATTAAAAAGTACTAAGATCGCGCCCGCAGATAGCAGAACGCCGCGGTGTGGCCGTACCTTAAGATCGGATCGTCGGTTTAGGCGTGATTAGGTAACAAACAGACAGAGTTACAAACATTTTTTACAATATAATATATAGTATGGATAAGCAAGCGTTTGACCTCTGTCTCACCTGATATTAAGTGAAGATGTGATCGACGATATAGCACGCTTGCCTAGAAGATACCTGTTCACTGGCGATTTAAAGAACTCCGGATTTTACTTAGCAGAAAACACAGACTCTGGCAGGGAATTCCATTCCTTTGTTGTGCGTATGATAAATGTGGATGCAAAGTGTTTTGTGCGGCAGAATGGAATATCTACCATGTAATGTCGCATGTCTGAACATAACAGATGTGTGGCGACAGATTTTCCAACTTGAGGGTGGTAGCTGGCTACTGGCCAGGCGGGCATTCGACAGTGTCCTGACACCATTCGAATGCTTGTACTTTATAATTTTCTTTTGACCTTCATGCATGCAAATTCTTGATAGTCAGGATTTTGCACGTCATTGCAGTCACGCCTGTTAACCTAAAACATAAGGGTGTTAAGTCTCACATACCCTGTAATTTTACTGGACAAGTGCACACTTTGCCATTCAAATCGAAAAACATACCTATTTCACGGCTGATTTAATTGGCAAAGTGGTGGTATATCATTATAGTATCATTTTATACAGTATTCAGGTGGTTACATCCTTTTTATGCACCTTGAATCTAAAAACAGGACATAAAGCCATCAATTGAGCAGCACATGCTAACATTACCCCGTGGTTACATACTAACAAGCATACAATCTGTGACGCGGCTTGCGCAAGCGCATCCGATGGTCGTCCGTTACTGGAAGCGACAGTGGAAGTCCGGGCATATGACGCAAATGTTAGCGCGGTTCAACTCATAACGTACGAGGGATTTAAATGCATGCTTACCTTACCTTACAGAAATTGGTGTCTTATGCAACATTGTACATAACACTTCTTAAAGTGCATGTGGGTAATGTTACTTTACATATATATTGTTTATGATCTGTGTTTCCTCAGTGATTGTATGAACACAGAGAAAGTATATATTATTTAGAGAGAACATTAGCGTATGCGAATGAAAGAGCTATAGATATATAACCCGACTAAAACGATTAACACGTGATACATATGCCAGTTATAAGATAAAATGAACAACGTAATTTGGTCGGGTTATACATGACAGCGGGTTAGAGCCAATGGGTGCAACAGAACTTGGTTCCAAACATTGCTGGAACCAGTTTAATCGCATACGCAGGTAAAGGATAAAAAATTGTTGTTCATCTCGCTCTCTCATACTCGTACTAGTGATTGTAAAGTTTTATCCTTCTCATATTATTATTATTATTTAAATGCCACATCCGCTTAATATTTAATCCATGTATGAACATTGTTTTTTGGTGACAAGACTTTTGATGATATGATCTGATGATACGTTTGTGGAGATGCGGTCTAAGGTGTAAGCATGAGCAGATGGCATCACTAACATTGAAAGCATAATTTAGGATCGTACAAAACGAAAAAACCAACTTCACATGCTGCGATAGTGTAAACTATCCAATAGCCATAATCATCGAGGCATCAAATTTGTTTATATTGTTTATCCTCATATCTCCGAAGATACTGATCAGATCTCGATAAAATTTTGAATGGGACCAAACGGGAGGCACAATCTCATAAATAAATAATTTTTCAAATCAGTTAAGATTTGACCGAGTTCTGAGGTAAAAACATTTTTTAAAAATACAGTCGAATATAGAACCTCCCCCTTTTTTGTAAGGTCTGTTAAAAATGGTAGAATTTAGGATGATAATTGTTATAACATCAAATTCAAAAAACAAAAAAAATCCTAGATTTGTAAACATAACCACATCAAAATAATAATGTGACATGCTAATATTCGTAATTATTATTCTGTAACACGGAAGCATGGTACCTGATATCATATAATATGACAGAATAATAATATATTCATCTTGAAACCATAAACTATTAAAAAAATTATCATGTTCACATAAATCATGTACTTATTACAAAAGGCATGATTTATATTTGTTATGTATGTTGTATGAGACTGTATGTTGTAGCTACAGATAAGATCGTTTAAAAAACTAAATAATATCGTTTAAAAACTAAAAAAGAACCGACTTCAATGCCGCGCTATTCATTTTCAGTACCAATTTTGAGATGTTTATCTCAATATCTCTGTGTTGATGATAGATGTTTATCTCTGGAGATACTTATCAGACCTTGATAAAATTACCATGGTACTACACTTGGGATATCTCCTTTCGAACAAAAAAAGAATAATTAAAATCGGTTCACAAACGACGAAGTTATCCGCGAACAAACATTAAAAAAAAGAAAATAACATATATACGGTCGAATTGAGAAACCTCCTCCTTTGAAGTCAGTTAAAAACTATGTCATGTTTTCAAAAACATAATATTTATGTCTGTTGTACTTTGTATTTTTATTTTTGACCCGATGAATGCTAGTGCTTATATACTAGTGTTTGACCACTATCTCACCTGGTGGTAAGCGATGATGTGATCGAAAATACTCAGTAGTATAGTCCTCTGTCATAAGGACAGTGACAAAAAGCATCAGCCTTTTGTCATGTGCCTTTCTGATACTAATTCTTATTGTTAAACTAATTTATTATGTTTTAAAATTTATTTTGGGAGCTAATTTGGTGAGTCTAAGGTAAGCGACATGGTCACAGATTATATGATAGTTACTACGTAAACATAGTTCAGAGGATTAGCGAGCTTAAGTGGCAGTGGGCGGGACATATATGCCGCAGAACCGATAACCGTTAGAATATGCGTGTTCTAGAGTAGAGACCACGACTTGGTAAACGCAGTGTAGGACGCCCTCCAGCTAGGTGGAGTGACGATATTCGCAAGGGGGCTGGTAGCAGTAGGAAAAGGACAGCTGAAGATCGAGTTCAGTGGCGTGCTATAGGAGAGGCCTATGTCCAGCTGTGGACTAATACAGGCTGATACTGATGATGAATTTGGAAATTGCTTGACCATTACATAAAACACCAAAGTAAATCTACAGGATGTTCCCAAAGTCCTAGGTAGTAGAAGACCTTGTCAATCCTCGGTGCGATCGAGTAAAGATGACAATAAAGTGTGATTGTCTGGTATTATGGTCACAGTGAGTGGTCCGGGAAGTGTGGTAAGTCAGCAGTGCCGGTGGTCGAGGACGACTGGGCCATATTACCGGCCGTTACCGTACCGTGACACTTGACATCTTTGTATTACGTTATAGCGAATTATAGGTACTTACTAGATTTCTATTGAAGTAGGTAGCCATAGAGTATTAACACGTTTACTGCGGCAAGTAAAATTATAATTCTTCATCTGGTGTGGCGGCGGGCCAAAATGCGCCCCCAATTATATTTCCGCCAGTGCGTGGCAGGTCTTTCCAGACCCACCATCACTAGGATAGATTAAAAATTGCTATAACTTCGTGGACCGCAAGATGAAATATATATTTGTCTATGTCGAATTTTTACAAACACCTGAGATAATCGTTTTGCACAAGCGAGAGGGACAAAGGTTTCTTCGTCCGCACCAGCTGAAGTACAGCGGTAGGCCGATATCGGCCTGTTACGCAGTGAGCGTGTTAATACAGTTATCAGTCTCAGTCGGATATTAATAATTAGGATAATTTAAAAACTAAATAAACTTTGTATTTTTGTTAAAATCTCTTAAAAAGGTGTTTATTTATAATTAAGATAGTTTTAAAACTAAAACAACCAACTTACATGCCATGTGAGTCAGTTTCAGTAGCATGTTTGATACATATATCGTCATATTTCTGGAGATACTTATCAGATCTCAATGAAATTACAATGGGATTACCTTGAAAATGTACCCTACCAATTAAAAAAAGAACCATACGTATCGGTTAATTCACAATTGTCGGAGATACAAAACGGAGTAATCGATTACCATACATAAAAACAAAAACATACAGACGAATTTGAGAACCTCCTCCTTTTTGGAATTTGGTTGTAAATCGACGTCACATGCCGCCCAAGTCAGTTTCAGTAGCATTGAGATGTTTATCGCCATATCTACATTGCAAATTCTTAAAAAAATAAATAAAATACAAATTTTAGCACCTTAGTATAGCTTGGTTTAAACTGATCATTTTGATGTATCATGTTTAGATTGACTTATGTTTCCATTCATCAATATGCCATGGGTAAAATGTTATTTCTGACACAGTAGGAAAAACTGAAAAATATTATATCAAAAGTCATAATCCTAGTAAGCTTAGCTTAACAGATAAACCCTACTATTAACCCTTTACCACGCTTTCTAGGTCTAAGTAAAAGTACCAGAATGATGAGCAAAAGTGAATAACCAGCTTTAACCAGTGCACAAACGAGTCTAATGAATTCTCTGAAATCCAGTATCAAAATTACTATTACTTATTTAACTAGAGTCTAGGGTTACCTAAGTCAAGACTTTCTAGTGCAAGCTCTCACGCATCTGTTAATCGACTTAGTGTTTAAAGCGATAAAATTCAAATTACTTTGGCACTTTCGTTTAAGGTTAGGTGGGTGAGTTTAAGGGATTTAAGGTCGTTTGCGGACTAGATAAGGTCGGGTTTAGGTTGTGGTATTTTCAAGGGTACTAAATAGTAGTAAGGTGCACTTTCTGAAGCAAGGGTCACGGGATGAGACCAACCTTTCACGAGCGGTGCGTTCCACAGTGGAGGCAGTTTCCGATCATCTTTCTAATTTTTTCATTAATACTTTTGCACATACGTTTGTTTCTATTATCAACCACTCAACCGAGGCGTACGACTAAAGAGAGAGAGAGAGAGAGATAAACAAAGAAAGAGATGATACTATTTCTTGCCCGACTACATTCGACATTATTTATTTTTTGGTCTTATATATTTTCTAGTGGAGCGATGATTTATGCAAGCTGGCTGGTAGCTATTGGAAAGAATGAGCTGAAGATGGGGCTCAGTGGCGTGCCATAGGTGAGGCTTATGTCCAACAGTGGACGAATACTGGCTGTTAATGATGATGATTCTGATGATGAAATACTTTCTATCAGATCTGGTTATTTATGTAACATAGAAACAACAAAATAAGTAAGTATCAGAAATATTATAAGTTAGACCACTTTGAAGACTGTCAATAAATAAATTATTCAGAATTATCAAGTTTTAAAAATACCAATCTTCACCAAATTATGAGAAATTTGCATGAAATCTCCATAGTTGACAATTGAAAAATCGGTGCCTGCTAAAATGGGCAATTAATTTATGTGTGGCATCAGCGACTCATTTTTAATACATTTTGTTATGTAATCATTGTTTAGTTAATTAATTTTTATTAAAAACAATATGATACTGTTTTTTTTTGTGCCTCGGTAAGCATAGTCGTTGAAACACTACATAGAGTTAAAATATAGCATCTGACGATCAAAAATGTTTTATTGGTGATGACGCCTGGCCAGCTACCCTTAAGTTAGAAAATCTGTCGCCAAACATCTAATGTGTTCCGGCAGCTATCCTTGAGAGCCAGTTCCCATTCTAGGCCTAGCATGCTACCACCTTCGACCGCATCATCACTTATCAACAGGTCAGATAGAGGTCAAACGCTAGCCTCTATGATATAAAAAAATAAAATAAATAAATAAAATTAAATCAAATAACCTTTTGATTTCATTTTTTTAATTAAATCTAATGTAAGTTATATAAATTAAATATTTCAGGATGTTACCTCTTAAATTCTATAATTACAAAGTCACTACCAACATTTTACAGTTAATAATATTTCATTAAAAAAGTCATCATGAATGTGTGACCATTGTAGAATGACAATTGCGAGCTATCCAGCATACGTAGAAAATTGGAAAGGTTCGTATTACGAATGTATGTGACACGACCTTCAGTTTCCGGGAAATATGTGGATATTTCAGATTTCTGAAATTTTCCGGAAGACTTGAATTTGGCCTCTGTCTCTCTTAAGACACTTTACCTCTATGGAACTGGAAGCTTTACAATATATATAAAAGTCTTCTTATCTTAGTCTAAGTCGCTGATTATTAAACAATGTTTTCACTTAGTGTAATTTCACTAAGTTAGACTAGTAAAATTAATAATTTATTGAAACTGTGCTGTCGTTTAAAACTTACATATTCCATCTGCAAAAAGCAGGCAAAAGACGGTAAAGGACCAATTTTGTTTACTTAGATTTTCATATATGACGACGATCAAAGCTTAAATTTCGTTTACTAGATATTCATTTTTGAAATGTGTTTCGCTATTAGGCTGAGACCACACGCAAAATTTAGACCAATATTTGAATAAGATCATCGACGTTAAATTACGAGGCACAGCGTCATAGAACACAATGTACCTGCAGTAGATCAACTCCTTATAAATAAACATTGGGCACATCTACTGCTGACTCAGAATATAAAACAGGAAACTAGATTTACGGGTAGACGAAACTGCCTCCGTAAATCAGGCGCCTATGCTAAATGTAACTTAACAAGTCTAATTGTTTACAACTTAGATCAAACTTAGAGGTTTAGTAATTAGAATTACAATATGCTGTTTTTTCGGATAATATGCATCTTCATATTTAAATTACACCACCGACTATTTGCCTAATTTTAATCCATTGTAATCCAAAGGTTGTCTGTAAGAGATCGCTCTCTCAGCAATAAGAACGGCCATAGTACGGTTCATATAATGTTAAGTCTTTAATATAATATCTTGTAATGTGTGGTGTACAATACAGAATTAAACATCTATCTATTTTTACGATCTCACCTAGGCCCTGATTTTATAGCTGGCTTGTCATCGGTCAATGCTCTGTTGTAATTGGCTTATAGACAACGAAAACTGTCAAAATTGGCGAGCGAAAAGCAAAATAGCTGATGCATAGCAATTCTCTTACTTACACAATTAGGGCAAATAGGCTAGGCTAGACAAATTACAATTTCTGCTAACGTTCACGCGAAATTAAACTTCAAAATGTATTGCGATGACATTTCTTTTTCCGCAACAAATGTCATTGTCACTAAAATTGTATTTTGTCTAGGAAGTGATGCGTTTTGAGATGTGGTAAAGAACTAATCAAAGGTAAAGGCATACGATAAAGTAGATAGGAATTTAAAATTTGATTCGATTCGAACTTTTCAAACAAAATGGTCACATGAACATAACTCACTAACAGATGCAATAGCATTTTGATTTTGTGCAAAAAGTAGCAAACATTTTAAAACAGGCAATTTATAGCTTTTCTAGTCTAATACAAACGCGCGAAATGTTACCACTTAAACATTTAATTTCATTAGTGTCCAAACACTAATTAAATTAAATACCCAAGTGCAAGCTGTAACAAGTGTTCGAGTATTGTAATGGAAGGAATGAGACATTCTAAGTTGGTGTTAAGTTAACATTGGTAGTTACAAGCAGCAACGTTGTAAATGCCATTAACTTAGTTAAGTTAGACGCTTTACTTAGCAGGTGCGAGAAGGGTTACTATGCAGTGGATTATTTACGTAGATACAACTGACTAGCAGCGCCTCGCGGTTTCACTCGCGTAGTTTCCGTTTCTGTGAGAATACGGGGTTAAAATATAGCATATATTACTCGCTGATAACGTAGCTTTCTATTTGTGAAAGAATTTTTAAAATCGGTCAAATCGTAACAAACAAGAAATGAAATCTTTCCTGTTTATAATATTAGTTTAAATGATAGCTAGGCAGGTAATCGGTTCCGAACCTCAAGTCTAGCTACGCTGTAATGTCTGTAGTGATAAAAATGTCTGCAGAAACTTTGAAGATATGTCAAGTTTCTATAGATATATGTAAAGATTACCTACCTAGCTGTCATCGGTACTTAGTTAAATTCCTCCTACAAAAACTTCAAGAGGCTTCGACTTCACATGCCGTACAAGAACATTTTGTTCAGGTTTCAAGTTTCTGGTGTTATCTATCATATGTTTTATGTACATATCTGAACATTCTCTTTAGATCTCGAATAATTTATATTCATATTTTACTCTAAATCCTGCATAAAAATGGAAATCACTCTAATTAAAATTATTTCAATCGGCCAATAGGAGTCGGCATTTTGAGGTTTTTTTCTTCTTCAGTATGTTTTTCTTTCAGACTAGATACATCCATTTGTTAGTAATTATTAATTAGCTTATATATAGGTATACATAAAAATTAAATCAAAACAAATTCATAAAATACAAAATAGATTTATAAAGAAAATAGATTTTTAATACATTATATACCAACAAAATCTGTTTGTTATTTATATATATCTTCCTAAGGCTTGTGCAATATCTTTTTTCCGTTGAATTAAATTAATATAATATTTATACAAAGTTACTGCGTACCTCCCCATCCCTTGTTTCTGCTAAATCCACAAAATGTGTTTACAAATGATATGAACAATATTATGCTTCATCAATCCACCTGCACCTAAGCACGCGTTGTATTAACATATCCCAGTTACATACACAGTAATATAGTTATACAGTGCATAGCATCCCGCAGGTCAAGGCACTGTAAATCTGTGAGCCAATTATACTTCGAGATATATAGTTATTGTCTTCGCCACTATTTGTTCGATTATAATCGCCCGGTATGAACTGTTTATGATGTGCTTTCTTGTACGGACGCACATGGAGGCGCGATTTGGATACAAATTACTGAAGTAACTTGTTACGCCCTGTGGCTTTGCTCGTGTTAATATTATTCTATGTCCTATATTTGCTGTATTTCTGTGTAAATGTTCACCAAAATCCATCGAGCTGTTTTGCCACGAAAACATTATACAGAAAAAATCTAACTTTTGCATTTATAATAGTAGTGTTAATTCAATTTAATGGCGGCAATAGCCCAATGGATAAGGTGTCGGACTGGCGATCAAGAGGTTGTGAGTGCGATCCCCACCCCATCCATTGCACTATTGACGTGAACACACTCCAGACACAAGCATATTTAGCTTAGTTGGACGGGTTAACAAGACTACTAGTAATGTGCAACCCACATTGCGAGTAACATTTTTCATTAAAAAATAATAATAATAATAATTTTGTGAAAAAATCGTAATTTATGTTAACAATGCTTAAATTAACTATAAAAATAATGTATATACATTAAAAAACAAGAAAAATGTTTATGCCATGTACATTATTAGAAAAGTGTGGCGAGTTCGTTCCCGTAAAAAGTTTTTACTTTATGCCCTATTCCACCCAATTTAATATATTGTATGTGCAAATAGATCGAGCCGTTTGGCCTTGAAAGGTAACAAACATACAAACTGAGTAAGGCCTAGCGCGCAATGCAATTATTCCACCACGCGCATATTCTGTGAAGCATAGAAGTGCGCGCATTGCGATGAAATCTTTTATTGTATTCTACCGTGCGGTAGAATAAACGCTGTGAGCGCTCTTCGGCCTAATATTGGGTTGACTTACACCAACTGAGCCCATAAGTACAATATTATAAAATCCAACTGCAACTATGCGACGAAGCTAAGTTGTAGTTTAACTTGGAAAGCGTCCATTCCCACACACGTCCTAAGTGTAAGTAGAAGGAAAGTTGAACATGTTAGTGAAGCCGGTGATTCGCTAAGTAATGGGTAAGTGTCGGCTATCGGTGACCAACCATGCTCACTTTATGGGGACACGGTGGGCTCAGGGATGCAGCGGGAAGCGATTAAATATAGGAACGTATGATGTGTGTCAGTATTTTTATAATTTAAGATCGTTTCAAAAACTAAAAGTAGCGACTTCAAACGTCGCGCTAGTAAAGTAGCCTGCAGTAAGTAGCTTGTCATCGAGGTATATACATGCAACGTAATACAAATGTTGATATATTAAAAAAGGCTCGACCGATTTCATTAAAATTAAAATGGGACCACCGGGGAAATGAAATGAAAAAAATAATTTTCCAAATCGGTTCAGGCATCTTCGAGTAATCGGTGAAAATACATTAAAAAAAAAGATCCCGACGAATTGAGAACCTCCTCCTTTTTTGTAAAGTTGGTTAAAAAGTGAAGCACCATTCATGTAGAGAAGAGTAATCAATTTTCTCTTAATTTACTTAAACCGAATCATAGATGAAATTAAACTGGCCAACTGCAAGTCGGACTCGCAATCGTAGGGTTCCGTACACACTCTCTGTACACGTTCTGAATTAACAAGTGACTGAACTTTACAATTTAATTCGTCGAGATTTCTGTTAGAGTTTCTGTTAGAGGAAATATAGGTGTTCTACTTTTCTACAAAGTTCGTAAAAGCTTTTATTTCTATAGTTATTTAAGATTTTAAATGTATATTTTAAGCTGGCGTTTGACTATTGCCTCGCCTGGTGGTCGATCGCGATGTTATGGTCTACACACGCCAGGCCTAGAATACTCTGATTCTCAAGGGATGAGTCTTGCCAGAACACCGTACGGTTATGGCAACAGATTTGCTCCTTGATGGTGGCACGCTTAATTTTGTTTTACATACTTTTTGTTTTATATACAAAAAGCTACTTTTAATTTTGCATGGTACACATTCAGATTAGTCGAACAATATTTTTGGATATGAAGCCCGCTTTGGGGTTCGGCTTCTTCCAACTTCTACCACGTTTTCCTACTCATCGCTCCGAGCATGCATTATTTGAAATGCTACAAGCCATACAGAGATAACTCTAACCTCCCACACTCACAATGCCACCCATCCACAAATTTAACATTTCCCCGACCAATCGCTAAGCCCAGATAGATTGTCACCATAATTGGACCTAGAGTTGCCAGTCTTGCCAGTCAATTTAGTAGCCGTCGGCGACCTTTGGAGCCATTCGGAGATCACAGGGACCGCAGTTGAGATGTTCGATGTGAATAGTCTTTAGTAAATTGGAAAATTAAACGCATGTAGCCTGTGTAGTCTAGTCTTAAGTTGATGGGTTTTAACCCCCGATCAAAAAATAGAGGTATTGTAAGTTTGACGTGTGTATCTGTGTGTCTGTCTGTGGCATCGTAGCTCCCAAACGGATGAACGATTTTGATTTGGTTTGTTTTTGTTTGATAAGTGACTTAAAAGAAAGTGTTCTCAGCTTTGATTCATGAAAATCCGTTCAGACGACACGTGTGAGTGTGATAAGTTGCTTTTGCCACTAAAAAGAACTTTTCAATATAAATATTTATCAACTCCAATATTATAAATGCGAAAGTCAGTTTGTATATTTGTTTGTTTGGGACTTCTTCATGGTCAAACGGCTAGTCTGATTTAGCTGAAATTTTGCACAGGGATAGCCAGTATTATGGATTAGGATGTATGATACTTTTTACCGCGAGCGAAGCCGCGGGGCACATTCAGTTATATGTATAATTATTTGAATGTGCATTTAAGTCGGCATATTAATATTGAAATTGATTTCAAATTATTTAATTCAATCAATTTCAATAAAATATAAATAGAAATAAATATCACAAACAACCTTCATCAAAACACGATCAAAAAAGTGTTAATATCACAATGGCACTCCAATTAGTCTGTCAGAATGTACTCATCTAATTTACATCCAAGATTCAAAGAATCTCTGTCAACCTTTTAGAATTGGTTTTGACAGATCCTTAATTTAGGTGAACACGACATAAGCTGCCGCTTACCCTTACAAAAACTTAAAAAAATATACAACACGAAGCCCCTATAAAGTCGCATTGTACACTAATTCTTAACGATACCACACATCAATTGTTTATTTTTATTTATTTCGAATTTCATCGCGATATTATTAACTTTATTGTGATTACGATCTTGAGAATTCATTTTTGACATTTTTATTCGAATTTATGCGATTCCATGCGACGTTACAAATATACAACCGTTCTTAATTTACATCAACACACCCTTATGCCACAGCAATAAAGTGTAAAATTACGCGGCATTGAGATTTAAGCCAGATATTGTAAAGTTGGTATCTGTGACGCCGTGTGACTCCTCTAAGATTTTATTATTAAAAAAATTGATATTTTATTTTTCGAATTGGTCTGCTAACGCTCGCAGCGGGCGGCGTTACCGGTTCCAAGGAATTTTAAGCTTTATTTATTTGTGTTTAAGATTTATTTCGTGTTTCTTATCTGGATATGCCCTACAGGATCTCCAAGGAACTCGAGATAGGTATTCGCATTTACAGCTCCGTTGGATACTTCGATGTAATCTGTCTATTGCTACTAAATATATGAATATTATGCTCGACGTTCTATCAAAATGACATAAGAGGACAGGTTAAATGTCAATAGTTAGTGACCGAAGTTCGAACTCCATTGAAATGTTTATGTCTGTCTCGCATTTTGGGTGAAATTACATTTTATTTTGCATCCCTTGAAAAGGAGTTAGTGTAACTGAGTTTTTAAGTTTTTTTTGCCCCTGATTTGGGGATCAAATAAAAATTATAATAATGTGACTGCTTTTGTGTTTTTGCATTCAGAAGGTAGATTTGCGTAAATCCATTTGTCGTAAAGTAAATTACATGGATAACACTTATAAAACAAGCATTTTGTAATTAACATTAGATATTAACTTAAAATCATTCACTAATGTTTTTAACCTAAAATACATCCACGGTGAGACAATATAAAATAATTAGACATATAAAGCCAAGAATAGGTCAAAAATAAGAAATAGAGTGAAAGCCAAATACAAGTCATATTGCACCGCAATTAGTAAAATTAAATATCACCATACCCAAAAGTTATACTTAAGTACTAAGATGGGAGTTTTGGCGGGAACGTGGAAAAGTATGTGTGATATCATTGTGTTTTTTTCCTAAAACTTGTGTTCTTCCGCGTGTTAATGTGTAATAAATGTGGATTATTAACCATTAAGTGCCGGTGAATGTGTGCGAGTGTAGGGAAACTGCACAATGTTGTAAAACATGCTATTTGCGTTCTCACCAAAATTCCACTGAAAATCTTCAGTAAACACCACATCCTTACTGATGGTATGACTTAGACTAGACTTTTACTTGAAAACTGACCTGAAATGTGACTTTGACCCATCTCTATGACTAAAATTAATAAAAACTTGAAGAATTTCAATACTTGACACTGGCTAAATACACTAATCGTGTGGAGCCATAATAGAACTAAAAAAAAATGTACTAAGATTTCGACAGCATAACATTTTTGTCTCAATGTTTTAAAATTTTGCTATGATTATGACAAAAAGAAATCGCGTCCATTTATAAAATTTAATACAACGTTTTATTGTCGTTAACAGAAAAAATATAGGTATTATGTTTGTGATAATTTGTTAAGTGATATTTTATGTCTCTGCCTTCATGCAAATATATACGCTATAAATAATGTGTTGTTCAATATAATGGCTTTTTATGGTTAATATACGAGTTAGTATCTTAAAGCAAGGTTAAATAGGCCTCATAAAATGACATGTAGCGTAAATTACAACATTCTATAGAGGTTATCGTGTGCGAAAGGTTAAAACGCAGGTGGAGCTGCAATTTTCAGCTCATTTAGTAGTACAGAGTATTTTTTTAATATTTGTCTTAAGTAATAATAGATCGTAGACAAAAACACTGGAAGAACCATGAGCTTTATTTTAAAAAGTATGACGTATAGTTTTTCTTTATTTTTTTTTTATCTTGACATTTCCATCGGTTTTGAAAAAAGCATACGACAATGTAGATGTCAGTTTATTTAAAAAATAACACCATTGTTCAACGTTCTTCTTTACGATAAGTATAGTTTTAAATTTTACTATTACTTTTAAAATAATCATCATGTTTAAACTAGGTTATTTTAATAGAAAACAACATTAAAACTTTAAAATGAGTAGGTACTATCAAAAATGTTGTAGCTCTAGCTAAAAGTGGTAACGGTGGTACTACCGTCCATCCCACCTCCTGTAGGTACTTAACTCTAATATTGCGCAAATATCATAAAAACCTGATTCCAGACTTCACCGATACCATCATACGATATTTTAATTCACATTTAGTCATTAAATTCAGGATAGCCGATAGTCATCGGCAATCTTTGGGCAAGATCGGGAGTCGGTGAATAATTTCTACAGGTTATTACCTGAACTTAGTTTTATAACGTGGTCTATGAGGAAGGTATTTCTTCTTATAGTTATAGATATTTAACTTTCCAGTTTTTAGATGGAGTTTAGTAGATACAGAGTAGAGTAGAGCCTAGGAAAATTATTGTATTATATCGATGTTCCACGTGGACTTGCAACTAAACTGTAGTTTACCACAATCAGGGAGAAAATTTGCCGCCATAACCTCACGGTATTCTGGCAGCATACAGCCCTTGACAGTCAGAGTATCTGGGGTTAGCGTGTTCACTATCTTCGACCACATCATCGCTTACCACCAGGCGGGTTAGTGGTCAAACGCTGATCCACATAGCGTTACTCTTTCAGCCAGAAGAAACACACGATACCAGCTAAGAGGGCATCCGAAAAAAAAAATCTTTGTGGATGTCAATATAAATACCGATGTTTTATGTTTCTGTCTCTATAGTTTACATATTAAATATTTAAGTTATGAGTTGATCTTAAACTGACAGAAATAAGCTCTTATTTTAAATAGCATATTATACTAGCAGACAATAGACACATTACTCTGAACGCTGAGCTAGAAATCTGACTTAACAACAATAACATTAAATTATAAATAATAAATTTGCACTGTTAATAATAACGTGAAAAGTCACATGATTGAATATTAACGTTCTTTGTAAGAATGGTTGAATTCACTCGGAACTATTTTTTAAGAAGCAATTTCAAAAAATATTGTGATGTCTATCGAGTCCAATATTTAGTTTAATTCAAGTTATGTGATTGCTTTACTGAAGAATTGATTTCCGTTTTGGAGAGAACGTTCAAAACGGCATTATGCGATTTCTTTACCGCCGTAAACTGTTATCGACATTTATGAAAAATAATAATAGGTACTACACAACTATTCTCATTTATCTTTGGCCACATTACGATCTGCCTATAAGGCACTTCCGCAGTTTTTGAACTTCAATTTGAGTTTCGGCTTGAACGTGGAAAAGTGTGTGCGCTCTCATTGTATTTTTTCCTAAAACTTGTGTTCCTCCGCGAGTTAATGTGTAATAAATGTGGATTATTAACCATTAAGTGCCGGTGAATGAGTGCGAGTGTAGGGAAACAGCACAATGTAGAAAAACATGTTACGCGCGTTCTTACCAAAATTCCACTAAAAATCTTCAGTAAAGTCCACATCTTTACTAAGGGCATGACTTGGACTAGACTTTGACTTGAAACTTGACCAGAAATGTGACTTTAACCCTTCTTTAAGACGTGAATTTACAAAAACTGAAGAATTTCAATACTTGACACTGGCTAAATACACTAATCGTGTGGAGCCATAACGAAACTAAAAAAAAAAAACTTCGTTTGCCAGCCAAAACCATACGTAACTGTTAGGTATTGTTTCGTCGCCTAAAAGTTAGTTATGTGTGAACGAAGTCACGGGTATCAGCTAGTCCGTAATATGCCACATTCTTACATTTTGACATCCGAGTCCCCGCCAAAACCGTTAACACTGTATAATCGATGGCAGAAGTGCGTGTCACCGGCAAACTTCAAACCGGGCATTCTTCCAAATAGCCACGGAGGCGTTCACGCTCCAAGCGACTCGTGTCTCTAGTTCCTACATAATAGTGCACGATCTTCACGACCGACTGTTCCCATACATCGTGTAATTGAGACCTTACTGACTATTTAGTATTGGGTTTGAATAGTGCTATTTGCTTTAAGTGACGACCTGCCGCGAGTTGAGGTATTGGTGGGATGCATTGGGAAAGGTCAGCCTTTTATGATTACGGTGAGGGGTGGTAATCTTTACCTGATATTACAATTAGGTGTATTGTAAATTAAAAACAATACCCAAGACAAATGAATTTTAGCTCTGAATATTATCTTATATAGTCACCTTTCAAACTAAAACAAAAAGTAAATCAAAAAGTTGGAAGATCTGTCACCAAACATCTATCTAATGTGTTCTGGCAGCTGTCTTTGAGAGGCAGTTCCCATTCTAGGCTTAGCGTATTACCAATCTCGACCGCATCATCACTTATTAACAGGTGAGATAGTGGTCAAACGCTAGCTAGCATAAACAATTTAAAAAAGATCGGTTCAGCCGTTGGGGCGCTTGGCTTAGATGCCACAGACTATAAATATTTCACACCTGTAAAAAAGTTACAATGTAGTCTACAATAATTGTATGCATATTACAATTAATTATTGTTGTATAACCCACGGAGAATGGACTCTAGGTAGATAATCTATTGATGGGAGATATTTAATATTTTTGTTGCACTTTTCTTATTTATTTGTACAGAGCAATACAAGCTCGGTTTTTAAACATGAAGGAATAGAGAGCAAAGTATATATAGGTAGATAAGTACTATAAAATACACCAATAAATAAAGTCACCGCTATACCTACTACCTATCCAGTAACGAGTTCAAGTATAAAATAATATAACTCTAAAAGCACCGTTCATTCACATTACATCAAGATATAGTGCTCTCTTAATCATAATCCTATCTCGAAACATTAAAACAGAATCAATTCAACGGAAATAAAATAAAACATTTGAATTACTGAAGTGTAAAATAGCTAATTCCATATATATTCTGTGGGATGCCGCTCCATTACGGCATCATAGGTTATAATAACACCATTTACGGGTTGCCATTAAACCGAGAAGCTTCTCCAAAGGGAATTGATTAAAAATAAATTTTCTCCCTTCATTACTTGCATTGAATTAATATCCAGATAATAAAGTACTGGCGATGAACTTTTAGATGCAACAGAAGACAGATGATGTTTCGAGATAAAAGTACGATTAAAATAGCTCGGTATAGACTATACCGAGCTATTTTACTATATTAATACTTATTATATCAATACTATTATATTAATACTTATTATATTAATACTATATATATATTTTTGTACTATACCGTATAGTACTAGATTCAAACTAGTAATTAAAGTACGGTACGAGGACGAGGTTATGAATTTGTAATACGTTATGGCAACATTCATTTTCAGATGTCATAGCTTATATTTGCATAGTGTAGGAAGCTAATATTGAATCCTATTCGATTATTTCTGCGTACAGTTGCAATTGAAATACGAATGTTTGAATTATTTTAATCGATTAGAAGTTGTAGTTTTCTTAATATACATGTCAGTTTCATTCAATATTGATGACAACTGTGGATATTTAATTCAAGTCCTGGCATCGCTGAACTAGTCAATGCAAATATAAATGAGACAGAAGCGTGACGACGCATAATCGCCGCCACGAGCGCGATTGTCTACGCTCCCAGTGTTGCTTGAGTAAAAAATACAATTAACTTGGGTAAATGATTCTTTGACGCTTTGGACTACGCGCTCAAAATGCAAATTACTCGATTATGAAACGAACACTTATTCTATTCGATTATAATGATCTTGGTTAATAGCGATGCTTAAAATTGGTTATTCTTATTTTAAACTTTATAATTATTTATTTTAAAATTAGTGAATGGGCTGTTAAGTTACTGTTTATAAGGTTTTATATGAGAGTTAGTTGATTGGGAGAGAAATTTTCACATATTTTGTAAAAGTTGTTGGAATAACTAATGATAGTATAATAAAAGCGTAAATTTGTGAATTTAAATTTAAATATTAATGTTTAAAGTTCAAATTAATGTTTAAACACGGTTTTGAATATTTAAAATTAATAGGTATATTTGTGACAAAGAACTTAGACTTATACACCTTATTTAACAGTGTAGTGTATATGCGTTTGGGGTGAGAGGCTGTTTGTTTGTGTGTGTGTGCAAATCCATGTTGCCATTTTTCTCCAAAACTACTAGTTCGATTTTGATGCAGTTTTCAGTTATGGGTTTGGGTGTGATTGATTCATGTTTTTAGATAGGTGTTACGGTGACAACTCACCAGGGGGCGGTGCAGTAATCATTTATTGGTGCAAATAGATGACCGATTTTGATGCAGTTTTCAGTTATGGGTTCGTGTTTAATAGGTGCATGTTCTTTAATCGGTATTACGGTGTCAACTTACCAGGGGGTGCTGCAGTAAACACTTGATTGTGCAAATCCATATTGTTATTTTTCTCCAAAACTAGTAAAATCGAACGAGTTTTGGAGAAAAATAGCAAAAAAAAAGTCTTTGAACGGTTCGTAATTAATTAGTGGTGGTTCTTAGATAGATGCTATGACGTTAATTTTGTAAAGGACATTGTCGTGGGTGTTTATTCAAAATTTTAATTTTGTTACTTGTTCCGAATACCATTTAGCTGCAATCACTGAAGCAGGAAATTCTCTACAATGGTAAGTGACAATTTCTTATTCCTGTAAATTCGCATCGTATCATTCAAATGTATCTTCTATGTGTATTATATGAGTACCTTATTACTTGGAACAGAAAAAAAATTACCAAAATCTCACGAACACGAAAACTGACGGTATGATTGAGATCTTAATAACACTATCACTAATGTTGACAGTACAGTCTAAATTATACAAATACGACGGAAAAATCACAGCTTATTCGTAACCTCTGACCGTGGTTGATAAATTAGTCCCGAAACATGTGTTGCCAGTGATAAATAAATACGAGCCTCCGAAGGCGTTGCGTGGGCGGCCGCCGTGGGAACCTATATTTCATAACATAACGCATCTACCCATTGTAAACGCATAAAATCATTGTTTGGGTTTCAATTTTATTGAAGGGATTTTATATTATGTTGATTAGGTGAATCTGAAGTTGTTGGTAATAGCATTTTTATTGGAGTTTGATATTCATAGATTCGCTTGCATTAGTACATTGCAATAGTTAAGTTAGTACTTAATGAGTTAACGAGATGGCGTCTAAGACGAGTGGTTGAATCGTATTATATAGGATGTGTTAAGCAGTCCAATTGTAAAATCTATGCAAAAATATTTTGCTTTTAGTTTATAGCACTGAAATATTGGGTCTCAGCAATATTATAATTTGTAAATCCTGTCCATACAAAGGTTGTCTGGTAGAGATAGCTCCAACCGATAAGACCGACAGATGTCTTTTATAGGCACTGTTTTCTATTACTTTGCTTTTATTTTCTGTGCAATAAATTATCATTCATTCATTCATTAGAATGAATGAATGATAATTTATTGCACAATATATATCAAATATCTGTTCTAACAGATATTTGATCAAGTTGTCTCAGGCCTCACCATTTCTAATACCTCATATCTATCACGCAATCCCGAGTGTAAAATGGTTGAAATTCTCCGTCAGCCGTGTCGATATTAGAATATAAACGAGCGCTACAAATGATATTGTTGTTATATAAACAATAGGATATATGTATGTGGGCTAGACGTGGGTGGAACTAGCGCATGACTCACTGGTTATGGGTCTCGGAGAAGGGAAATGTTTAGAAGGGATTAGAACATTAAAACTGCATCTTGATTGTAGAGATGGCGTTTCTATGGGGTGGGTTGTAAACTCTTTGGTGGTCTTGAAAAGGAGTTTTTGTTTTAGGTCATCACTAAGCACTTCTTATGGTAAATACTAGAGTAAGGGCAAGTTTCACCGGTTTCTGATATATTATCAGATAGCTGACAGATATATGACACCATATAAAAGCTGTCAAAATCTGTCAGATAAGTTCTTAATAGTGCTACCTGAAACCGGTGAAACTGACCCTAAATGTATCAAATTTCAGCACTGGTAAAGTTACTAGCGAGTTTTGGCGGGAACGTGGAAAACTGTGTGTGATCTCATTGTATTCTTTCCTAAGACTTGTGTTCTTCCGCGTGTTAATATGTAATAAATGTGGATTATTAACCATTAAGTGCCGGTGAATGTGTGCGAGTGTAGGGAAACAGTACAATGTTGAAAAACATGCTATTTGCGTTCTCACCAAAATTCCACGGAAAATCGTCAGTAAACACCACATCTTTACTGAAGGTATGACTTAGACTAGACTTTTACTTGACAACTGACCTGAAATGTGACTTTGACCCATCTCTACGACTAAAATTCATAAAAACTTGAAAAATTTCAATACTTGACACTGGCTAAATACACTAATCGCGTGGAGCCATAAACGAAACAAAAAAAAAAAAGTTACTAGCGCCTGAGTTTTTTTTTTTCTAAGTACCACAATATACGTCAAATTGTCCATTTATTTTTGTAAAACAAGAAAATATTGAATTACAATCCAATAACGTGGAATCAATTAATAGTATAATAGTGTGGAAATTTATCGGATTCCGTTTCTTTTGACGTGTTAGACTTGCTTTCAATTATTTTTGAACATTTTAACGCTGTATTTGATCATAATTATTTATATTCATATAAACAATATAAAACAGAAACATTATCATCGCACTTTCGAAAATATTAATTTGTAGTACTACAAGCTTCAATTAAAAAAGAAAGAGACGATATCGGCACATCTCATTACTTCGTCTCATCGAACAAAATTTAAGATCACTAACGCACAATTCATTTGTAACAATTGCTATTTCAGGATCAGAGGTCAACTTGGAAAAATGACAACGCGAGACCCCTGACAGAGAGAGATAGAGATACTTCCTAGTATAAGAAAGACAGAGATGAAGACGTCATCGCGCCGAAGGCTTCAGGCGATAAAATAACCCATGATGATGATATCCGAACGTGCAGTTCAAATCTCGAATATTACATACAATTTGGTTATTATGAACTTTATTACTATAATAATAGCGATCTATATAAATGGTCATTGTTTTGCGACGGTAAAGTGACGGTGGTAAATGGCGAGGTGTGCAAACGCATTGCTCTATTATGTCTTAGATAATATCGTTTAAAAACTAAAAAACAACCGACTTCAATGCCGCGCTATTCATTTTCAGTACTAATTTTGAGATGTTTATCTCAATATCTCTGGAGATACTTATCATACCTCAATAAAATTACCATGGTACCACACTTGGGATATCTCCTTTCGAACAAAAAAAGAATAATCGAAATCGGTTCATAAACGACGAAGTTATCCGCGAACAAACATTAAAAAAAAAAAAAAAATATATACGGTCGAATTGAGAAACCTCCTCCTTTTTTTGAAGTCGGTTAATAAAATAAGGTTATTTTTACGGGTGATATGGGGTGAGGTGATGTTTTTTTAAGGAGACAATTAGTTAGTTAGGATTATAAATAAATTTAAAGTGAGCTGGCGCTTACCTCGGGCAACGCATTCCGTTTCGCTATTCAAAGAGGTAATATCGCCAGCTTTTTGGGTACTCTTTGGGTACACCAGCAGAAAGCGATATAAATTCCATTTTTTATTTGTAGTTTTTTTTAAATTAGTCATTGTTAATGTTTTAGTTTTATTAAGTTATTAAATAGTAAATGTTGTAATATTTGTATGTGAAGTCTATGTAAAGTTTTTTAACATAAAGCTTTTTGTAAAGATGTTATCAAGTGTAATGAAAAGTATGAATGATAACAATACACACTAGCCCAAATTCAACTGTCCTACCACTTGCCATTATGGAGTCCCAGCCCCTACATCCCGGCTCCATCATCAGGTAAGCTCGATGGTACCATATTATCGCATTGCCACCGAAGATACGAAAGTATACCAAATTTGAGTCCAATCGGAAGTCAAGATGCCGCAATAATACAACTATACGACAAGCTATAACCTCAAGCTATACGACGATATAGTAGACGATAAAATCTTGTAAAATACCCAATGAAAAGTAGATTTTGAGCTTTTGTTTTCGCTTCAGTTTTGGTGTAAGATAGCGCTGAGATCAAGCTCTCATGATGAAAAGTGAAGATGCTGTCTTAAAATAGATATGTTATTGAAGTGAAATTAAAATAAGTTTAATAACATTATTAGATAATATAAAGTTATAAGAATTATAATTTAATTTAAAATTATATTATAAGTAGACCTATGGTATAAATCTGCACATCTTTGTTCAGTTCCGTCTCTAAGAAATATGCCTTTCATCTGCTCATTTCAGTTCTGTCTTATCCACAGTAAAAACATTATCTATAATAGTGACCAAAGAGCTGGCGCTTACCTCGGCCAACGTATTAGCCTAGCAATACAAGGAGGTAACGTCGCTAGCTTTTTGGGAACATTACCGGCAAGTAGCGACCTAGGTTCTGTCTTTTATTTGTAGTATAGATATTATTATTGTATATAGTTTCTTTAATTTTGATATTGTCATTAGGTAATTATTTTTAAGTTGTTTAAATAAAATTATACGGTTGAAAAACAAATAATTATATACTATTTTCATACAAAAATACATCGAAAAACATTAACTATTCTCAGCTACACCTACCTATACTTACCTTAAATAACACACTACTCAAACATTTCCTTGTTGATTTTCAATTACATATCCAACAAAATCGAACATCAATAAACAAAATAAAAATAAAACCACCATCTAAACATAAAATCAAAAACAAATAACCATTACACAAAGCGAACATATCACTAGATACGCCTACATTCAATTTCCCTCGAATTACTTTAAATCAAACATCGGCTTTAAACTATCAAAAGTAATTTAAAACGAGTAAATTGAAATAAGACCGTCAATAATTAAAACTAAGATTGAGATCTGTAGTAATTGAGATAAAAGAGAGACATTAATGTTTGCCGTGGGCTAGTTTGTGAACCAGAGAGGTTTATCTAGTACTGGAAACGACTCATTTAAAATAAACATTAGGTGCGAGAAATTGGTAACGAAATTCTAGGACGATACTGAACTATCAGCAATTAGGGAAAAACTTCTTAAAATTTCACACGTTGTTTGTAAAAAGCAATGAGAATATTTAGATTTAACACAACTTACCAAGCATAATTCTAGCATAACACTTTTTTGTTTGTATTGTTTAGTTAACACTTTGTGATTAACATAGACTTATTTATATGTAGTAAAAATAGATGCATGTTCTACAAACACGAGTATAATAATTAATTATTTCTCATTAATCTTTTATTATTACTTTCTGTACAAAAAAAATAAATAAATAACAACCTATACTTTGTATTTATTACACCTGATTTAACATAACGCGATAACGTTGTAAATGGTTCACGGATATTAAACTACGACCCGGGGTCAACGTAAATGCCATACAATCACACCATAATTACAGTTTAACCTCGTCTTAATTACAGAAGCGGCAACCCTATCATTTTCCTAAAAAACAGAATCGCATCAAAGCTAATCGTTCATTAAGCGAATATTACCTAACGGGAATCGATACATCGGAGTCGAAACGTGTCGACAACACTTCACACCGCGTTGCGAGGCAATAAAACATCGATATATCGACCGTTAAATCTAGACAATCGATATGAGAACGCTACAAATTCCTCGGTGAGTTTTGAAAAAGGAACGTAGTCGGAGAGCTAGTGCGGTGCGAACGTAAAACAATTGAAGCATAATTCTATCGTGAGGCGCGACCTGAGTGACCTCTATGGCCGCTCTGCCGAGGCGAGGCAACAACGCCCACCCCTATTAGGAATTGCCGGGTTAATAACTGCTTTTAGACGGATTTTAAACTGAAAATTAGTCCGCGAAGCTCTGTGAAATTTATTGACCGACACTGCCTATGTTTTGCGTTAGGAAATTTCTACGTCTATTTTGCTAATACATATCATGTTTTCAATATTTGGCTGTTTCTTTGTGTCTTTGAATGTTACTTAAGTAAATAATCAAAGACTTTTAGAGGCGCGTAAACCATATGCCATGCTTACCCATAACGATTCTTCGGAATTAGAAGTTGCTAAACTTACCTGAAAAAAAAAACAAAACACAATTAGTGGGAAGTCACAAAACAAAGCAAACAGAGTGTCTAAACATTTTAATCCTTCAACTCCCTGAAGAGTTACTGAGTCAATTCAGTAAACCCTAAAATGGCATTCTGTGGTCAAATTTAACAAAACGTGCTTAAATTCATTATTTAATCTGTTAAGTTGACAAGGGTTGACTGATTTACAACGTATCTTTTAGCTTTTAACTCATTGTTGGTTTGAAGGTAGCAATGACAGGATTATAAGCGATTTCCCAGCTTCGGTTACAATTTTTTTGTCTTTTTCTCAGGAGTGTGAGTTTTGACAAGTTCATTGAAGGCAAGTTTAGATCATTTTTGTCGATTGTGTTGGATTTCTTCAAATAATGGATTGGCGATAACAGATTGTTACAATACATAGACATACATCTTTAGTTATTCAAAATATTTAATATGTTTTTAGATGTTTCAAAGTTGCCTCTACGCTTTATCCATAATCATTAAATTTTATAAAGGTATAAGTTAATGAAACTTATTTCATTAACAAATCGTAAAAATGTTCTATAATAAACCACGCATATAAAAACATTCTAAATTAGAGCACATACAAGAAATTAACATATTAACCAATCCCACCTCACCGAACACCCACCGCACATGCTAACAGGTTAAGTGCTGTGTTAACACGCACGCCGCCGCACGCATTCGGTCCCGGTTAGCACGGACGCGGGACAAAAGACCCGAGTTATGGTCCTGATAATAGACGGGACGTGTGGTAGCATGGTATTGCTGAGTTTATAGCCCGACTGTTTTGATTTAGATTTTGTAGAGACATCTATGAATACGGTTATGATAAAAAGAAGAGGTAAAGATTGTTGATCTTCGTTTTATTCTAATAAACTACTTAGTAAAAAAAAACTACACAGTTTTACAAGATTAATGTAATACGACCAGAAAAAGTCATAGATATATACATAGATACATACATTATTTAAAGGACTCCAAAATGTTTGTTGTACATAAAAATATATTACCATCGGAAATAATAGTTAGTAAAACATGATAAATATATTTTCTAGCAGTCTGGCTTCGTATTAGTCTAATACTTCGTATAAAAAATGGATATTTCCAAAACCGCTCCTTTAAATTAACGCTTCAATTCCCGCTTATTGTGTCTTTATTAAACAAACTTACGCGATAATGATCTCGCAAATACGCTGGCGAAAGTACGTTTCTAAATTAGCACGTGGATGGACGAGTTAGCGTCCCGTGCCACGTCCGCCATATTTAGACGTTGACATGACGTACGTAAAATGTAGAATAAAATAACTCTTTATATTAAACCCTAGAACTTTATACAACAGTTTTATTTGGATTTACAATAGGCGTCTTTTCGCTTATCTAAAATAAATCTCTAAATGTTTGTCTGTTTACTTAAATACTACACATATTATGCAAGAAAAATAGTGAATTGAAAAAATAACATACACTTAGACCTTGATGTTATATAGTTTTCGGTAATATTTTTTTGGACTTCTCTAATGTGACACAGAACTTTACATAGATTAATATAACTGAAATAAAATTACAATATTCATGCTATTAAATTGAAGCACAATGTAAATATTCGATTGTTAAGTTTTTTGATGGAATTTTTCATGATAATAATATGTAGATGAGTTCATCATTATCAGCCTGTGTTAGTCCACAGCTGGACATAGGCCTCTGCTAAAGCATGCCCCTGACCTCGATTTATTGTAACCGTATCTGACGTGAATAATTTTTTTTTTTTTATTTGATCTTAAACTGTTTTTAACGTTAAAAGTAGATTATTTCACCTTACCTTTAAACTCTATACAAACACAATAAAGCATATGAATGATCACGCAAACAAATGGAGCGAAAGTAAGGTTTCCAAATTAGCACGTCCGATGGTTGATAGTGGACGAATTAGCGGGTTTTGTATCACCACCGGTGCACGGCATAATAGGGGTGTCGCTACTAAAATAATCATCGATAAAAGATCTCACCTAATTTTTTTTTATTATAATTTGGACTAATTCTGTTCTTATGGTAATTATTATTATGTAGGTTATTGAATAGGTTATGGTTACGATAATGTTACTAATGTTACAAAACGAATTGTTAGTATTCTAAGAGCGACCGATTATTGAAATATATCAACTTTACAACTATCTCATCTGATGTTAAGTGACGAAGCGGTCTAGGACGGTACCGTGCTTGTCTGGGGTTGAAAAAAAGACGAGGCGCAGGACAACGTTTATAGCGTAATTACGTGTCGTATCTGTCGGGTGTCGGATTTCCTTTCAATTTGCATAAGATATCAGAAGCAAGGAACTTTCAATGTCATTTGTACACGAGTCTTCATATATCTGTCTGTACAATTGCATTTACCAGTAAATTACACATAAATCACAATTACTTAGCTTGAGATCGGAATGATTGCAGAGGGCTTGCATTCCAATTCACAAATTACAACTATTGTTTTGTTGATTGCGATTTAGATAAAATAACTTATGACTGGCTGTTCAAGTGACTCGTACGATCGAATGTTAAATATCCCTGATCGATTGTAATGAATGATTTTCTATCAGATTCTAAAACTTGTAAAATTCATATTATTAATGATTTAATAATATTCATTATCATTAAATAGGTATTATGTTCAACGCCTATATTAGATATGATATCATATGATGCATTACCTACATAATTATAGGCATTAGGTTTAAATAATATTATTAATTTTATAAGTTTTAGAATCTCATGAAAAAATATTAATTACATTTTACAATCATAACATTTATTTTATTTTATAGAACGAGATAGCACAAAGGAATAAAAATTATAGCTAATTTTCTTTTTTATTATAGATATAAGTATGTTAATTTGTGACCTTTACTTCATATGCTGCGGTATCTACGTATCTTCTTCCATCTGTCACAAATCTGCGCTATCTTCATCCATCCCTCTTTTCCACAATACAATATCGGCAGCCCATCTTGACCAACTCCAAAAAGTGCCAAAACCATACTTTTGATCTGCGTACATCTTTGACTAATTATATGAATAAAATATTGAGAAGTTCATTTCAGGATTTTTCACCCATTGTTATTTTTATAAACTGTAATTTATTTTTTTATTTTTAATAACCATCATTATGATCATATATTTTTTAAGTGTAGTGTAGCATATTGTATCTATTCATACATGTATTTATTATTTATAACATTTTAAAACTTTTAAACAACAACATTTTAAAACTTAAATCTTTATATTTGTCTGTGACAGCCCTGAGCTCCATTTAGCGTTACACATTACACGGTTCCGGTGGCATTGTGTTAACACCCACTTTTCCAGCGCACACTTGATTTACGAAAGTAAACTTATTTCGAAGCCACCTTTGTTTGTGCGTTCAGTTAGTGTTGGGGATTCGCTGATTCACTGGATGAGTAGACAGAAGACTGAAGGATAATGTTACTGTCGTGTTATGTTCTTTGTTTGAATCTGGGCTATAGATAGCTGTTTGTATATCTGATTAAAGGAGCACGCAAGCCACGCCCATTCGCGGTTCGGGCGGTGAAAATATTTTCAGTTCCTCTTAGAGGTTAAATACATTAGGGTTGATCAGTATGTTCTTTCTCACCTCTCTATATTAACCGCCGAAAAGTTTTTTCTTAACTAACTAGACTAAGTCTTGAACTATTAGTAATATGAAATATACAAAAGTAAAATACTTTCGATTGCGAGTCCGTAACAAAACAATCAAAAATTGTTTACAAAACGAAAAAAACCGACTTCAAATGCTTATCAGATTCAGTACCAATGAGAGGTGATTATCTCCATATCTCTTGAGATACTTATCAGATCTCTATAACATTACAATAGAAACAAAGCATACTCTCTGAAAAAAAAATCCATAACGGTTTATAAATGATTGAGTTCTGAAATAACAAACATTAATAAGAAAATGCACTCATATTAAGAATCTCTTCCTTTTTTGTGATGTCGGTTAAAAATTGGAAAAGATTCCATGCAGAAAAAGTTTAATCATATTTGTATTCCAATTACAAAATCTCAATTTCTGAGTACCGTCAGCAAAACCATTGACCTAATAAATTACCCAAACTAGAACAATTGACACACAGGCTATTCATTAAGTAATTTATGTAATGTATAGGTCAACAAAAGACCTTTAAAGTATCAAAAATCTCAAGTACAGTGTTTGTTCACACCAGATCAAAATGTTATTGTTTTAAGATTAATGTGTTAGATAAGGTGGAAATAATTCACGATTGGCATCGAGCGTAATTTTATATAACTACATTATTATGACGCTCTGTTTGTGCTTGACCTATATTTGATAAGTATAAGAATTGTTTTAAGCTTGTTATGTGTTGCAGATGAGTTTTTAGAGAGAGTTAACTATCATTTTTAGCCAATTTCTGTCCATTGTCGGGCATAGGCCTCTTCTATGGCACGCCAATAAGCTCAATCTTCAGCTAATTATTTCCAATCGCTGGCAGCCAGCTTGCGTATATCATCGCTCCACCTAGCTCGAGGGCGTCCTACACTACGTTTACCGAGCCATGGTCTCAACTCTAGAACACGTCTACCCCAACAGTTATCGGTTCTACGACAGATGTAATCAGCCCACTGGCACTTCAACTTGCTAATCTTTTGCGATATGTCGCTAACTTTGCTTCTCTGACGGATGACATACCTAAGTATGTATGCGTAATTTACTTAAAAAAATACTGTACATTACGTGTAATTGACCATGAATTATTTGAAGCTTATTGGGCCGAGTGTATTTATTAGTTGTAAAAAAATTTTTTGCTCGTGTTCGTCTCATATAACGCAACATAGGTACCATATGAGCTTTCTCCTCGGAAGCACAGATTATATAATAGTTTGTCGGAGGTAAGACCTAACCCTCGAGTGTAAGGTCAGTGCTACAAATCCGCGATAATAAGCTGCGCACGCGCGTGGGAATCTCATGAAGCGATTGACGCGCCACGTTATGTAGAACCGACTGTGATTGTAGGACCGATGGGAAAACCTATATCTCTACTTTTGAGTCGCAATAGAATATATATTTACATAGAATATACATTTATTTTAATAATAATAATGTAGGTTCGTACCAAACGAAAAAACTGACGTCACATGCCGCGATAGGCAAAGTAACCAGTATCATGTCATCAATGAATGATTGATTGATGAGATGATTATCAGATCTCGATAAAATTGGACCAAATAGGGAGCATAATCACTCAAACAATAATATCGTTTAAAAACTAAAAAAGAACCGACTTCAATGTTCATTTTCAGTACCAATTTTGAGATGTTTATCTCAATATCTCTGGAGATACTTATCAGACCTCGATAAAATTACCATGGTACCACACTTGGGATATTTCCTTTCGAACAAAAAAAGAATAATCAAAATCGGTGCATAAATGACGAAGTTATCCCCGAACAAACATAAAAAAAAAAAAAAATATATATATATATACTGTCGAATTGAGAAACCTCCTCCTTTTTTTGAAGTCGGTTAAAAAAAGAAATGTTCAAATCGGTTAAGATTTGACGGAGTACTGATGTAACAAAATAAAATTTAAAAAAATAACAGGGCGCATTGTGAACCTCCACATTTTTCCACCGACTTCCAAAAAGGAGGAGGTTTTAAATTCGTCTGTATGTTTGTTTTTTCTATTTGTTTGTTTTTGTATGTATGTTACGCGATTACTCCGTCAATTGTGAACCGATTCGAATGATTGTTTATTTTATCGGTAGGGTACACTTTCGGAAGTGTGGTCCTATTGTAATTTCTTCGAGATCTGATACGTACCTCCAGAGATATGACGATAAACGTCTCAAACTTGCTACTGAAACTGACTCGCGGGGCATGGAAGTCGGTTGTTTTAGATTTTAAACTATCTTAATTATTGTGAAGTCGGTTAAAAAGAGATGGTGGAACGACCTTGACTACTCTTGCAGGAATTTGTCGAATAAAGCTACAAACTAAGGGAAAGTAGTTAGGGAATCCTTTCCCCTGGAATGGGCATAATAATAGCTATAAATAAAAAGAAATAATTCGAGCATCATGTGCATACAAATAGCTTCTCACCACTGCAAAAATGCCGAAGACTAAATAAATTTGAAAACTCAAAACACTTCTGTAAAAAAACTAATTGTTATGCAAAATAAACTATGGGATAATTATATTGGAGATAAACACAATTTTATTTTCCAATATTCAAAAAATACAATAATTTTTTGAATATTAATGATTATATTCTTTTAATAGAGTATAGACACTAAATAGAAGATATAAATGAAAATTTAAATAATCGCTTGTCCCTGACTTATGCAACTCTAACCACAATTATCACACCTACATATTAGTGTATATGTATATGTTATATTGTAGTGTGTATGTATATGTTTAAATACAAGTAATTAAGTAATTAACACCTAAAGCTGTTTATGGCTAATAATGTTCACTAAAGGCATTTTACGGTACAATTATTCACACAACAAAAGCGTAAACCGTGACATTTATAAACATACTAACACTTTTGTAATCGATTTCGTAGATTCGAAATACAAATCGATTGAATCGATTCGTAAATCGTCGGCAATCAACAGAATACACAAATGTTATGAAACTGTAATTATCTGTCACTATTTGAATTTAATCGATTTTATTATGTAGTTTTTATGCCGACTGTACTTACATGCGACTTCGATGAGATATCAAATTGGATTATTTTAACGCATTTTGAAAACTTATCTTTGCTAATGAAACTTAAAAGCTCTATGTCATTAATAAAAGCTATTTTTTTTTTAAATAGCTGATAGACTAACGTTTGACTTCTATTTCGTCTGGTAATAAGCGATGATGCGGTCGAGGATGATTAACACGCTATACCTATAATTAGAATATATAAAAATAGACTAGGTACATTTTTTCAACCGGCTTCTAAAAAGAAGGAGGTTCTCAATTCTTCTGTATGTTTTTTTGTGTATGTTTTGCCATTACTCCGTCAATTTTGGTAATATACGGTCACAGAATAATGAATAGTACAAGCCGCTGCATAAAATAATATATATATCCAAATTGAGAATCCCCTTCTTCTTTGAAGTCGGTTAAATACTATTAGTATTCAATAAAGTACTCAAAAACTAAACGGATAAGTTCTATGCAAATTTTATCGCGAAATAAGATCAAACCAGTAATTAAAGATATATAGATAAAAGTGATTACACTGTTGATCGTAACAGGCGTGTATAATCGCTTTATTGTTGAGATCTCATAATTACAATCATGTTTCTTCACTGTTAAACTAAAAAAGAAACATATTTTCATATCTGCCACTGTGGTATTGCACTTTTATTCTATTTTACGCAATTCTTTTCAGCGAAAACGAAATAATGGAAGTTGCCGTAAAAAAACTACGCAGATATGTCAATGAAAACTCATACATAGAGTAGATCTCACCACTCTGCTGAAGAATTATATCTTCTGTATATCATCATAATCATAATCAGTCGGTATCAGTCCACTGCTGGACATAGGCCTCTCCCAAGACAAGCCACTGAGCCCGATTTTCGGCTATATAATATAGTAACTATAACATAATGCTTGGTAATGCAAAAATCATGCATACCTTATAGATTTCATTTTAAACTTAGGTGTCCCCTTTACAATTTTTACGTAATAAACCTAATTGAAAGGACAGAGCTTAACAAAAAGTACCATAGAATTTAAAAAGCGCTCAGTTCGTTCAATATCTAGTAAAAACTTAACTAAAGACATCATACTGTTCACACTTCACTGATTAATATCCTTCTTCCAACATACATGACTTCATTATCAGCCTCACGGAGTTATTACTGAATACCAACAATCCAAAGGTCAAGGACCTACCCTGCATTGACTCCTCAACATAATCGACTAACCACTCGATTACCTAAATCTTTAGCACCCACGGCCCAGCCTATTCGATACTAATAACTACGACCAATCAACGTTCTCGCTTTTCTCATTAGAACTCATTAAACCAATAAGTATAAATGAATCAATATCACACTCAAACTTAAACTTGCACAACTCTATTCGAAGTTTAAACAGTATTGACCCCAATTCCGTGAAGTTTAAAGTTGTATCTTGAGTTTCTTAGTCGCAAGTAATTCAATTTTTTGAGTTTGGAATTTAGTTTTCACTAAAATTTTGAATTGAGTCTTATGTTTGATGATGTTAGAGTTGAGTTTATGTTTGTTTTTTTTTATAGATACATCCGTGATTAAGTGGAGGTGCGATACGTTAAGGCGAGGCTGTATTGTTTTGTAAGTTTTTACACAAATATTTGAATTGTTTATTCGAGGTTTGTAATAAGCTCGTTTCGAAGCTGGGTGTTTAACTGTTAAACAAGGTATGGGGTTAATATTAAGGATTGGTTCGTGGTTGTATTAATTAACAGTTTTTGTGTACATTTGAAATAGAGAGGTCGTAGACAAATGGTGTGGTCTTACTTTCGTAACCTTAGATTTTTGAGCGTCTTCACGAAGAAGAATGTTGTTATTTTTTTTGTAATGGTTAGTTTAGGCTATGGCGAGTATATTAATTTATATCAGATGGCTAAAAGCTCGTAATTACGTCAGTTATTTAGGTTCATAATAATAATTATATAGAGAATAGAATAGAATATAATAACTCTTTATTGAACACCATTCAGAAAACATTAAAAAACTTAAGGAAACATTCACAAATAAGTGTTACAAAAGGCGGTCTTATCGCTGAGAGCGATATATAGTTAGTTATAAGGTAAGTATTAGGATATGGTGACCACTTCCTATCAGGTAGGCAGTTTGCTTGTTTGCTACCTATATCATAAAAACAATATTATTATTTTTGTATGAATTGAAAATTACATAAAACATTTCTTTTTTGTGTTTACTAATTCAGCCGTGAATTAGGAATGTTTTTCGGTTGAAATGGCAAGGTCTCTAGTGAAATTACAGGGCATGTGAGATTCAACATCTTTGTCTCAAGGTAACAGGCGCAGTGCAGTGACATGCAAAATTCTGATGGTCCAGAGTTTTGCATGCCGCTGTATTTGTAATAGGTAGACGTCATCGCTTACCATCAGGCGAGCGTCGTGCTTGTCCTGTTACCTTTTACCATAAAAAAGGACATATACTGTCTTGTAGACCATTTCGATTTTTTTAAATATATGTTTTATGAATATTAATATGATATTATATAGGTACGAGTATCTATAGATTATATAGGCATATTGTTATGAATAAAGAATGGCAACAGTCTAATATTTTATCTCAGCGTACGTTTATTGAAATTAGTTGTAAGCGGTATTTTTATTAGTAGTCAAAAAGTTTTAATATTTAAATTTATTATATACCCAAGGTAAATAAATCCGTTACCTAAATGAATTGCTAAAATAAATTAAATTACCCAGACCATTCTGAAAATAAAATATTTTTGTCCCTGTTTTGTAGTGGTAGTGGTAGTTTGAGACGTTTATCGTCATATCTCTGGAGATACTTATTAGATCTCGATGTGTAATTTCATCGAGATGGGACCACCTCGGAAACGTACCCTACCTATTAAAAAAAGAATCATTCGAATCCGTTCACAATTGACGGAGTAATCGCGTAACATACAAACAAAAAAAAAACATACAGATTAATTGAGAACCTCCTCCTTTTTTAGGAAGTCGGTTAAAAATACTGAAAAGATAATGACCATGGTGATGTAAACATTTGGAGAGAGCAATAAATGAATTAATTATGCACCAGTTTCATAAACCATATATTAACATAAAATAATTAATTATTGAAGCTTCATTGTTATGACGTCACGTAGTAAACATCGAGTAAGTTCAGTACGAGTAAGTACTCACTCAAGTGCATCTTTCAAGTAAAAGTGAAAAAAGCACCTGCTCCAGTTCGCACGGACCGCTCCAGTGCGCTTCTTATGCTCATGCGAGTTACAAGCGCAAAGCGGGTTGTATATATATTATTCGTAAGAAATAAATATCATGTGTATATACAAATACTGTACTACCCTCTCCTGTTCTATAAGCTACTATTTTCAATCGACTTTCAAAAAGGAGGAGGTTCTCAATTCGATTTCAGGTTTGAAACGCGATTACTTCGCCAATTGCGCACCTATTCAAATGATTAATTTTGGAATAGTTAGGGTATAATTATATCCAAAGTGGTCTCATTATACAATTTATTGAGATCAGATGAGTATCTTCTGGGATATGGAGATAAACATTTCAACTTGCTACAGAAACTGGCTTGCATGGCATGTGAAGTGAGTTTTTTTTAAACTATCTTAATATGTTATGAAGCCAAAGCATTGTTGTTTTTTGTTTGTTTGTTTTATATGTTTATCTTCAAACACGCATTGTCATTTAACATCTAAGGAGGTAGTGGTTTTGGTCAGACTTGTGTAGACTGGTCTATCCGGCATACAAAAATAATAATATACGTAACGCTTCCGCCTGTAAGTTGTACCAAAAGCCTTGATCTTGCTACCGTAATTAACGTTGACGGCGCGTGCGCCTACGTCACGGCATTGTAGCTGTTCCTGACGATGACGTACTAACTACGTGTTAGGCTGTGGTATACCAGTAGGGTGACGTACTTACTACGTTCTAAGCTTGGAACGGACAAGGATTATATCCATAGTTATTAAGTTTATAGTGTTTATATCACGAATTGTGTGATAACAAGCGTAGTGTGGGATGCCCTGTGATAAGATGGAGCGACGATACACGCAGGGTAGCTGGCAGTGACTGGAGGAGAAGAGCTGAAGACAGACTCAGTGGCGTGCATTGGGAGAGGCCTATGTCCAGCAGTGGACTGATAATGATGATGAAGATGACGATGAATCTATAATGGGGCACTGCTTTGGATGTTTTATATACAAACAAAGTATTTTGTATATTACTTTATTATTCTAGCACATAAGTATAATATAGAGACTGTGTTTTACACCTGGTATATTCCCTCAAGAACGATGTTTGCGCGGGTGACACCACTCAGCTAGTTTTACGCAGGTGACACCGCTCAGCTAGTTTTACGCGGGTGACACCGCTCAGCTAGTTTTACGCGAGTGACACCGCTCAGCTAGTTTTACGCGGGTGACACCGCTCAGCTAGTTTTACGCGGGTGACACCGCTCAGCTAGTTTTACGCGGGTGACACCGCTCAGCTAGTTTTACGCGGGTGACACTGCTCAGCTAGTTTTACGCGGGTGACAATGCTCAGCTAGTTTAGGGTAAATTACATTAATATATATTAAAATATCTATGTTTAGAATTATCATTGTACAAATTACATTAATGTATATTAAATTACATTAATATAAATTAAAATATCTATGTTTAGAATGATCATTGTACTCATCCAACTTGCACTTGACCGGTTCCATTTAATTCTCCAATATCCAATCTCCACGGCATTTTATTAGGTTTCTCCGTTAATATGATATCTATATGAAGTTTAAAGCGAATCTAATGAACGTATTAATGACTACTTTCTTCTGATATTGGCTAAATTTTACGAGTACCATTAAAGGGAAAATTGTACATAGATATTAACAGTTATTATTTTTCAGTGCGTTGATGGAAACCCTGTCTATTAACCGTTCTGACGCGGAAGCTTTTCGATTGCTTTGTGTCCCGCTTTTACAGGGTAATAACTTTATTAGGTTTCTTCATCTAAGTTTCTATATATATATATATATATATATCTATGTATATATATATATATATCTATGTATATATATATATATATATATATATATATATACTAGCGGATCTGGTAGATGTTGTTCTGCCCGAACGCAGCGCCACCTATCGGGTCCAATTGTGAATCTAAACCATCTATGGACTAACTCCAAAATGTACACACCAAAATTAATCTAAATCGGTCCAGCCGCTTAGGAGGAGTTCGGTGACATACACACGCACAGTAGATTTAGTTAGTTAGTAGAACAAAGACAATAATATGTCTTATTACAAGATATAATTTACGATATTTTAAGGATCTTTGTATAAATAGCAAAAACGAAATCTGTCGCCAAACATCTAACGTGTTCCGGCAGCTACAGCTATCCTTGAGAGCCAGTTCTCGTTCTAAGCCTAGCGTGCTTACCATCATCGACCGCATCATCACTTACCAACAGGTGAGATGATGAGAGTGAGGCGAGTCAATTTCAGTAGCAAGTTTGAGACGTTTATCGTCATATCTCTGGAGATAGTTATCAGATCTTGTTATAATTACAATGGGACCACCTCGGAAACGTACCCTACCGATTACAAAAAGAATAATTCGAATCGGTTCAGAGTTGGCGAAGTAATCGCGTAACATGCAAAAAAAAAATCATACAGACGAATGGAGAACCTCCTTCTTTTTGGAAGTCTGAAAAACATATTCTTCCGGGTCAATAACCTCATGTGAATCTTCCTTCTCTCAATGAATCCTACTCAAAAGTATAATATGACCTTTAACTTCAATTCAACTTCATTAAAACCGAGTTCCCGCCAAAATATCCATAACTCATGACAATACCAATCTATAGTGATGGACATTTGAAATCCGTGTGTCTTTCACCAACCAAGTCCGTGGACCTACTTTCTGTGGATAAAAAAAAACTAAACATAATAACCAGGCTGTCATCGATAACATTGACAAATTAAATATCACCATCTCAAAACTACGATACGAATAAACAAAAATATTCCAAATTGAGTCTTAACGCGTTGGTTATAAATATTAGTTGAAGTGTATGTGGGTAGTCTATATGAGGAACACAGACGGGTAACGTCAAATTTTGCCGTCGTGTAATTAGAAAACGAGATGTGATACGAGAGGTCATGCGAAAGAAATGATAGAAATCAACCGTAGAGTTCCTCAGATCGCACGTGGTATAAACATAAGCGCTAGCGGGGTTTTATTTATCAGCGATTTAATACCATCCATTTTGTTGGATTGAAAGTTCAACTACTTCATCATTTTGAGCTTCATGTTTTTTTTTTAATTTAGGCTAAGTTTTATGACAAACTGTGCCTAATGCATAGTTTTAGTGGTCTAAAACCATTTTCGCATAATTGCCTTTCTAATAAATTATTCCGGTTTGAGGCACATCGACTGGATGGTTATGACTGGGTCTATCTAACATAAGTAGAAATATTTTTGTGTGTTAAATGATATACTTATAGATTTAGAGTTTTCTCTCCACAGTACATTCTTCTTCCAGTTATATTTACAGTAAATATTGTGTTAGTCTTATATAATTTTACTATATTTATCTGTGATATTTGGTATAGGTAACGATATTGTCACTACGGTCAATAACTTTTGACTAAAATTGCCACTTATATGCTACAAATAAGAATTATGTATTCATCAGAATCGGAACAATCCACATAAATATTTTCTCATTATGCATGCAGTTCACACGTAAAAAAGAATAACACCCTTTTCAATATCACACATAATTGGAGTTATCCGCTTCCGCTTATGGACTCGTCAACACCTGTGTATTGCACCACACACTAATAAGTTTCACTCGTAGTTAATTAAAATTAATAGTCGTTAACTGGCCAACGCTTTGTAAATTAATGATTTATAAATCCCCAGCGGCTACCATAGGGTTAATACGAATTTAAGGAACTCATATTGCATTTACGGTAATGATAATACAATTTCGTGCTAAATTAACTTTTATACTATTCCGAATAGAGCTCAAAATGGTATAATTCATCATGTTTTTATTATTTTAAGTACGTGTATATGTGATTGACAGATGTGTTTACAAAATGTTATCCCTTAATTAAATAATAATAGACATTAATATAGCTTGTAATTATATTTAATGTTTAAGTGGTTTTAAATGTAGTACTAAGATGGTAGCAGTGATGGAAGAAAATGTAATTAGATCAGAAACGTAATTGTAAATTACGTTTTTAGGATTCCGTACCCAAAGAGTGCCAACGGAAACCTATTACTGAGATTGCGCTGTCTGTCCGTCCATCCGTCCACATGCGAGAGGGCTGTATCTCATTAACTATGATAGGTAGGCACTTAAAATTTACACAAAATTTGTTTTACCGTTATGACTATAATAAAAAAAAAAGTTTAAAAACTAACATCTGACTACTGAAAAGTCACGCTCTAAAAAGTACGAAACAAAAAAATATCATCCCATCTGAAATTGCTATGTACAAACTATTGAATATGTATCGTGTATTATATTTAATAAACAACTTACTTGTAATAAATGTTTTATTGTATTTCTAAAGTAATGTTTAGTTCAGAGGATCAATAGGCAATTATTGCCAAAATTAACCAACAAGATGACTCTGTAATGAGCAAATAAATATTATACAATATCAATCAATCAATATCACATCAAGTCAATTCGATTGGCTCATTGGGCAATTTCCCAAGCTAATATTTGCCAAAGTAAAAGGACATTTCACGTCAAAGCGTGTACATTGGACACAAATCGACAACTGTCTTCGCGTCACGAATCAATAAAATACGTCCCAACAAGGGCGATGTTGGACATCCTTACTAACAGTACGACATAGGCCAAATATGGACGCTAGTGATGGGAAATATAACAGCAAGTTTAAACTTGGAGATATATGTTAGGTTTTTTGGTGCTGATTTTGCAATATGTAGCATTCAGGCGGTCCACTCAGTGATTAGACAGCGTCGCTTTTGGAACTTTTGTTGCGGGATGTCACATAGGCGTTGCCGTTATAAGTTATATTAAAACAAAGTGGTTACCGTCACCTATGAGCACTTGCAACATAAGGGGTGTCACTCATTCATTGCCGACCTGTCAAGATTCTTTTAACGCCTGTTTCGAAGGACTCCATGTCGTAGCTACGCAGGAAAACAGTAGGCGGCAGCTCGTTCCACATTTTACAAGTGTAAGCCAAAAATTACCGCTTGAATCGAGCGAGATGTGTGCGAAGTCCAAGTCCAATGATGTGTAGATGAGCGTGTTAGATTCTGAGTTCTACAACACGTTGTCTTCATCTTTTTCTATGATTAGTCTTGGGATGTCTCTCAAAAAACAAGATTCAAGGTCGTAACTCCAAGACTGCTAGTCCATCACTAACGACGGTCGGGTATCACGAACCGCGCACGATTCCGTCGCAATGAAGTTGTTCGAATGTTTGTACCGGTATCTGTTGTATGATTTTGTTTACGTTTGTCTTCTAACGGTGCATCGACATCACCTGTGTGAGCTGGGATATCACAGGTGAACTTCATATTTACTATTAGATGTTACCCTGCGAAGTCGTTCACGCTCACCAAGAATTTTATCACTGTTAAGCTTTATCACTGTTAATTTTATCACTGTTAATTTTATAACTGTTAATTTCATCATTGTTAAGCTCTGTCAATCAAAATTTGTGTGATCTGAGTCATTGAAGTTATGTGTAAAAATCAAAATTTTATTTTCAAAAAGTAGCCTTTGTTTATCCTCCCTTATACTTTAAACTTTATAGTATGAGGAAGGATATGGAATTTAACACGGAGATACTTTATAGTATAAAGTATCTCCTTGTTAAATTCCAGTAAGATTGGATTGTCCGATTAGGCGTGATTAGGTAACAAACAGACAGAGCCACGGAGTTACAAACGTTTTTATTATATTAGTCTGGATAAATTACTTGGATATTTTCTAAAACGGATTTTTATCTTTATATAGATCAACTGTTTCAATCTGTGCATTGTTTCTATAAGTACGTATGAACTATCTTCACCGAAATCTATCGAAATGCATCGGATATATACCAAACATAGGAATATAATTGTCGAGGTAAGGAATGCTTCAGTTAGATCAAAAAACCGGCCAAGTGCGTGTCGGGCCACGCACAGTGTAGGGTTCCGTAGTAGCCTGTTATACAATGCAGGTCTTTACCCGTTATAAACAAGCAACTAGGTCCTCCGTCTAGGATTTATTCTAAGGATTGAAATGCGCTATTATCACGAATTTTTCCAGATTTTTCAAGCCAGCAATTTAGCTTTTAGAGGAGGGGGGGGGGGGGGGGGCTACTGGAACAAAAATTTGCACTTTAAAGTTTAATATTTCGTAAACGGAGCATTCAATCGAATAATGGTATTAGCAACACTTAAATCATTTTAAAAGACCTATTCAAAGAACACCCCACACGATGGGGAAGACGATGAAAAAAAATCATCCCCACTTCACATATAGGGGAGCTACCGTAAAAAAAAAATATTTTTCACAATTTTATTTCAACACTTTGTCGGCGTAATATATATACATACCCCACAAAATTACAGCTTTCTAGTATTAACGGTCTCTTAGCAAAACCTCGGACAGACAGACATGACGAAACTATAAAGGTTCCTTGTCAGGACTACGGAACCCGAAAAATGTATTGCGGGCAAATGTAAAATGATAGATGAAATTTTTAAAGAAACTGATATATTATCAGACACTATAACTAGATCGTTCAAAGGTATACCTACCGACTAACTTGAATATCCATCTGTAAAACGTTAAAGCATAAACTAACCTCCTCGTCGGAAGTCATCACATTGATTGAAATCTTTGTCCCAGCAAACAGAGCAAAACTCTATTAAAAACAAAATTGTGATGACCTACGTAAAACGGAAAGTAAATCACATACGTAACGGCCAAGGTGCTGTCTGCAGTCTTTGTTGAGGACCCTTTACAACCGCCGAGTCTCTATTGTTTCTACGATGAATAGCCTAATGTTTACAATCTAGATGTTCTTGTACAATGGTCAATTTATTTTAACTAGTGCTTAATTTTAGTCCTAGTGATATTAGTCTTAGTGTTCACGTCACGTGTAAATATTTTATTTTAATGAGCTTAAGGTGTTACAAAAATACAAGACTTTTTTAGGGTACATTTCTGCTCTATCTGCCAAATTTTATCTGTTGGCTTAATTATTTTATGTTGTTTATCTATATTTTTAGAATAGATGATGCAATTGTTTTATAAATATATAGTAATAAACTTTCAAGTAAACATACAGCGAGCTTATTCTTTATGAAGCGTAGTAAATTGTTTGGTATTTAGAAAATATGCATTTATTTTAAAATGTAGTAAGTTTTATAACTCTATAATGTACTCTGTATACCTCTGTACTGTATATAATACTCAGTTTCCTTGAGTTTTTTTTTCAATTTTAACTATAATGTAAGGTTAATTAAAATGTCTACAGATTTTTCCCAATTAACTAATATGTGATTTTCGTTCAACAAAAAATGTAAACCAGTCTTGTTTCAAGTTCAGTCTTGCAGTCTTGTTTTCCAGCAATTGTGTAATACCCTTTATATTGCCATTAGATGCATTACGCGGACGTGGGAACTAGAGTGCATGGGAAGGCCGCAGCGCCCCAGGTTACGGCGATTAGGCTATTTTATGTTAGCACTTTTGATAAGTACTAACATTACCTAGATTATTTGTGAGATATTGAATATACAGTTGAAGATTTAGGAGTATTTGCTGTTTAACTTGTTGTCAGATAATTATTGTCATAGGAATAGCAAAAGCTTAGATATTGTACAGATATTTGTTATATGAATATCAAAGGCTTGGGGTATTAAATAGGCATTTATTCTACAATAATATTTTATTTATATGTATTTAATTTTTTTTTCATATGTCTCAAATATACATTCAATGTATTAGGTATTACGATACTTGTTACTTAAGTAGTATATTATTGCACGGCGTGAAGTTACTGCGTGAAGTTGCTACGCCGTGCAATAATAGACAACTTAAGTCACGAATATCGTATATTATTTTATAGCTGTCAGTGTGACATAAGCCCGCACTTTACGCTTGCTACGCTTTTCCGTCATATAGGAGATTATTGCACTGCGAGAAGTTGGTTGGTTGGTTGGAAACGTCGTGCAATAATCGACTATTTAAGTCACGGAAAAGCGTGCGTAAACTGCGGGATTAGGTCACACTGTGGTATAAAATATGCTTTACCAAGTAAGCAAGATTTTGTTTTTTTATAGGAGAAACTCAGTGGCGTGCCATTTAATATCACGAGGCTTATGTTCAGCAGTGGACAGAAATAAGCTGATGATGATAATGAACTTGCAATTAAGACTAAACATATACAATTATGGACTTTTTACGCCATTGCACGTGCCTAAGAAACTCTGCAAAAACTTACAAGTTCCATTTCTTATACAGCTTTCCTTCGCGCTTCCTTTTATACGATTTACAAGATTTCTAATTACACGCCTTTACTTTATTAAGCCTTATTAGTCAGTTAATATAAGCGGCCATATATGACCCATGGACGGCGGGCGGTTAAGCAAAAACAGCCACAGACGGGCTGATTAAGATGGACTGCCGATTTGTTGGGATGCGTTCCTAGTGTATTTTTTTTTAGTCTGTGGCGTTAACCCTGCGAAATGAAGGCACGTGACATTTCACATCTTATACACATTATACTTCCGATACTTGTTGAAGTAGGTAGGTAGTAGAGATTTTAATAGAGTCGCCTTACCATGAAAGTGGAAGAAGCGAAATAGGTGCGTCAGGATCGTAGCATGTGGAACGAAGTCGTCTCCCTACTCCAACGGGAAAAAGGCGTGATTTTATGTATGTATGTCACCTTACCTATATTTTCAAATCTGTAATACTACTATGTTTATTTGAAGGGTTACACACATTATATTTTTGTCCCGTCGGTACGATGAAATTTTGGATTGTGTTTAACAATCTCTAATACTACGTTTAACTTTATGTACTTAATTTATGTTGGTAAATACAATGGTGATATACTGTTATATTCATCACGCTTAGTTTAACCTAATATAGGTTAAGAAAACCATTAACCTAATATAATTATTTCCTGTAGTCATTGTCCACTAAATTGCTAATACAGTTTCTTTTCAAAAACTCGGTAATTATTTCTCAAGCAAACGGACAATTGCGACAGTCGCCCGACAGTTGCGCAACTGTCGTCGATTTGACGGCAATTAGTACAGAGAGGGATTTCCGAACGGTTTTTTTTTAAACGGTTAGCGTAACAAAGATGCTGCTTGAATTTGGAGGCCAGTCAGTACTTGAGCTGTGATTGTTGATGTCGAAGATTTTTCGCTAAGATGATGTTTGTGCTACAAGTGGTGTTTAAATTTTTGTCTCATTGACAAGCTGGTTATACAGTAGGTTTGCTTATGGCGCTTGCAACTGGCGACTTGTCCTTAATAACGTTATGCTAAGTTAATCTGAAATTGGAGTATGTTTCCACTATAGTTATGCTGTTATATCAAATTAATTACTATATTTAACCAAAATACTTATCTTATAAAAAAGTAATAGTGAATTACTTTGAATGTATTTTTAAGCATAGATTTAAAAAAATGCTGTACCTATTTTCTGTACAAATCAATAATCATTGTTACAATGTATGTCTAGGACTATATATTTTTATTGTAAAATAATATTATGAATTAAATATTGAGGCAATATAAAGTCTAAAATGTACTTTAAATTGCATTTTAGAGGAAGAGCTTTGACAATGTTTTACTAAAGAGTGTAAAAATTATAAAACGAGAGTATAATATGAGATAGGTAATTAATCATGACAAACAAGCTGCCACGCGTCGTCTGAAAGACAAATCAGTGTCTGTTTCAGATAATTTAGCCTTGCCATTTTAAGTTCGATAGTGGCATATCTGCCTTCTTATATAAAATCATTGGTTATCGTTCTACAAACTGCTTAAAAGCAATGCGTCAGATTATGTTTGTGACAATTTGTGACACACGCCACAATTATCAAGAATTTGTATAACGGGCCCTTCTACTCAATGATATTCTATGGAAGCTTCTACTACGTAAATCTCTTTTAGTAAATCTTTTCTACAAAATTGTTTAGTATTTAACGGGAAAATGTATATCATAATGCATTTTGGTTTTGGCTTAGCTAAGAAGATCATGATTATTAGGAGATTAAATTCACTTCGGATTAAGATTTATAAAACACAAAATAAACTTTTCTGTTTAAATTTACCGTTTAAATAAGGTTAATTTTAATCCTTGAAACTTTATCTTAAAATTTGGAACTGTAATATTTTTTGTTAAAAGTATACTGTAATAAATTACCAACATTCTGATAATTCCAATAATTTTTTTATCATTTTAGGGAAGAAATTAATAGGTGGAGGCAGGTATTATAGGGTGCTAGACTTCAGTCTTATCCAGATTTTTATAATTCTTAACCCAATCCATTTTCCATATTTGTAGTTCCATGTATTTTTTTTATATAAAAATTGTCTGAAGTACTGAAACACACAGGTACATGTATGGTTGGTTTTAAACTACTTTAATTTTTTTAATTAATATTCTGATATAAACGATTGGATGACAGCTGAATGGTTCATTACTTTTGTTTTTTTTTTCTAATTCAAAACGTTAAAATTCTGCTTTTGCTATGTTTACTTGATAATTGGTTATGATTTATGATTTTGACGTGTATATGTGCGTATATTAATACTGCGTACATACTGAATAAATGCTTTGATTCTTTGATTCTTGATTCTTTGTAGCATTATACATCATATCAGGCTGATAATAATAAACTATAACAAACTGATAAAATGATTAGCGACATTTCCATACGATCAAATCGTTTCATAACTACTAATTTAAACTTTAAGTTTACGTGATCTGATAACTATGCAGTCATTGCTTGCTCTGAATAAGGTTGTATGCGCTACCGCGGCTACCGACTAAGCTGTTACTGTAATTACTCATAATTGGCGCCACGCGACGCCATTACAACCTCATTAATTACAAGCGGTTGAGTTTACGCTTTTTTAATTGCTGATTATTGTTTTTGATGAGACAAATTTATAATTTCATGGCAATTCAGTTTTATGATATTTTTTAGTTCATGTAAGCTAATTATACTAATTAATATGTTGCGTTTGAACAGTATAATGTCGTGGTGATAACTTATATGCATGTTTATTCACTGTGTAGTGGTTAATTGAGATTCACGCTTATATTTGTGACCAAGTCATAGATTAGAAAGGAAATATGCGAATAATCTGCCTCTGAGAAATTAAACGCCCCTAGGCTTCAGGAAGAAACAACACTATAAATGTTTATTGAAACTTAATGATTATTTACAGTTTAATCAATTCATGCCACAGCTATATTTCATATATTTTCTTTGAGCACATTCTCTACGAAGTGGTTACCAATTCAATTCAATAAATTTATTTATATTGCATACATATAGATACATTTCGTTAGTAACATAAATTGTAATTATTAAAATATTTTTTCAGTTATTAGATATTTTATACATTTTATGTTTCAAGTATTTATTGTTATAAAATGTTATTTTGCATGTTATCGAAAAAAAATGATTAAATAACAATATTAACATAGTTAGCATAATTTTACTCACGCAATGAAGCGTGTGACATTTAAATCTGTTTAAATTCATTAATTAACCTAAGAACTAAATTAATAGTTATAACTTGACACAATTAAGTGCATGATACTGACTGCCTTAATTGGAATCACGCGACTGAACTGGTTTTAATGTAGTTGTTATTCACTTTCAGTTCATTTTCTTTTATTTTTTAAGCGCAACGGAAGCTAGCTTTAATTGATTGAATAAAAAAGTTTTACAACCGAATAGACAAGTTATCTTTTTTTCTAATTGGTGTAAGTAGTTTTGTTATTAATTTGACTTTCATAACTTTTTAATTTTTTATTGCACTTTGGTTAACATTTGAACAACACCATCACATTACATACATTTTATGTAACTTCGCAAAGCTCTTTATATTTTTAAAATAAAACTGGCCAAGTGCGAGTCAGCATTGTGTCTCTTATCGCACACTTAGGGAGGGTTCCGTATAATACGAAACATAACAGAGTTTCAACCTCATATATTTGATTAATTGATATTACCAAGAATATTTGGTTTGGTCGCGATCTAAGAAGACGGGGCTTGTTTACTAGCGCCATCTATGTCATTTTGCCGAAACTAATTAAATAGATGGCGTTTAAAAACACGGTGTTTTGTATGGGGACCCCCTTTAATTTTAAACTTTATTTTGTTTTTAGTATTTGTTGTTCTAGCGGCAACAGAAATCCATCATCTGTGAAAATTTCAACTGTCTAACAATCACGGTTAATGAGCTATAGCCTGGTGACAGACGGACAGACAGACAGACATATAGACAGACAGACAAACAGACAGACAGACGGACAGCGGAGTTTTAGTAATAGGGTCCCGTTTTACCCTTTGGGTACGGAACCCTAAAAAAGGGCATTATAATAAATAATATAAAGGTACTACAAGAGCTGTTTTTCCCAACTAGGCCTTTAGTCGGCCATTTTTGGGTGGTTTTGTGTTTTTAGTTTTTTCTACAAACATACAAACTATAACTAATTAAGTCATAACTTGCTCTAAATACTACCTTTATATCAATCATCGAGGTCTTAAAGTCTAGAAGCAATAGTTTGACGTATACAATATGGTGAATACGAAATTAATAAATAAATAATATATTGTATCATAATCCTATTCAAGTACTAAATTAACATACTCAAATTCGAGCATTAACACCCTGTAAGCAACAATAATAATTCCAAAAATTAGCACACAAAATGAGCCCAAGGCTAGTTTTATCGTGATTACAATCCACAAACAATGCAGGTAGCCGATAGCCTACTTACCCCAGGATAACATTATGAGTAAAGTTCATACAAACAATTGTCATTGTGTATTGTCAACACACGTTACAAAGATTACGTGTTCAATTCGGAAAATGCTGGTACAACCTTACTAGCGTGGAGCGTGGGAGTTAGTCCCACGGCATTGTTTTACCTTTTTATCTAATTTTTTAATGAAAATGCCTTATTATGAGCATAATAGCCGATTGTTCAATTGAATTTCGATTTTTGGGGTCAGGATGATGATTGTTTGATGTTTAATAATTGCTTGTTTTTCGCATGGTAAATCAATGACCGGTGGGTTTTTAATTGGCTTTTATAGTTATTTGATATAATATTATCGCCCATATCTATTGAATTAAACAAGTTTTATAGTTAATACATTATAATAACGCTATTTATTTATAAAAAATAATCTATATTTTATATTGAAATATTATGAGTTAGATACCCAATGTGGTACATATTAGTTGAACGTGACGATGTGATAATAAATAATATATAATAATAACAAATGTGATATATTACGAATTAACGATTTTAGAAAAAAAGTACCTTCAATAGATAGATAGCTAAGATATCTCTTAGTTGACTATGAAATATTAGAATTATAAGGCGGTACCTATAAAAAATTATATACTGGTTATAATTCACGTACCTTTAGTTGAATTTTCTCGACCTAGGTTTCGAGCGAGTCCGTCGCTCTTCCTTGGGAGTGAGGTCACCTCGTTACATTTTGTATTACGAAATTCAAATCTCACCGCGGATTCCGCTTTCGATATGTATAAACGAGCTTACAGAATAGCCCTACAAGAACATACGAATACGTGAATATGAGAGGAACGTGAATTATAGCCGGTATATAACATTAATATGAGGAGAACGTGAATTATAGCCGGTATATAACATTAATTATAGCCGGTATATAACATTAATAATGTTACAAGTTCACGATAATTTAAAAAACAAAGGTTTGAAATGCTTTCTGACATTTACTTAGTTAATTGCACTAGAAAAAGGGTACATGTGCACTTTTTTGGCACCAAGGAAAGAAAAAACAAAGCACAATATAATGGTACTTACTATTTCGCTCTACAACTTCGTTAATGTTAAAATATTCTACTTCCTATTCCACCATTTTGGATATCATAAAATTTTAGTAAAATCGGTCAAGCCAGCCGCGAAGAGGTAATAACTGAATTTTAGCTTATAATATTGGTGGTAGTAATGGACGGTTTATTACTAAGAACGATCTCTTCCAGACAAATACTAAACGCAAATCTTTACTATCTATACCTCAGGAATGTTCCATCATAATGAATACAGTACATACCCATGTTCTTATACAAGTAACCTGTTCACTGTAGTTGTTATATAATGCTGATATTATTTGCTTATAAATTATTTTATATGTATTACTAGCTGACTTTAATCACGTAAGTACATCAAGAATTTTGTCACTGTAAAGCTCTGTCAATCAATATTTGTGTGATGTGAGTTACTTAAGTTATGTGAAAAAATCGTGATTTTATTTTCAAAAAAAGTAGCCTATGCTTTACAGTATTTCCTTGTTAAACTTCAGTAAGTTCGGATCGCCCGTTTAGGCGTGATTAGGTAAAAAACAGACAGAGTGACAGAGTTACAAACATTTTTATTATGTTAGTCTGGATTTACGTATACTGGAACATGCATTGGGGGTGCACGCAATAGTACTACTAGAATTAAACATTTGTTTAACGTTTGAAGTTAGACAAAAGCTGAATGGCTTATTACTTTTGTTTTTTTTTTAACTCAAAGCAATACGTTATGTTTTTGTTATATTTAGAATAATTATTATTGATATGATCTATTTAATGTTATTCGATGTGTATAGCTGCAGATTTTTACTTTGCCCATATACTGAATAAATGCTTTAAATTTAGACTTTTAACTTTTTGTATCATTGAAGATGACATAAAATAACTTACCTTGCGTATTATGATAAGTATATTCTTTGATACGCATTTTCGCTGCGCGCATTAATTAAGTTTACTTTAAATAGGATGCTAATGGAATGACGTATTCATAAAGATTTTGAGAAATACATAGCGGTGACACAAGAAATGTCAATAATGTATTGGTTTGATTGACATTTGCAATCCTTGTGAAAGATCATAGTGTTGTCTATGAATGCGGGGATAACTTCTTCAGTTGTACACAGTAAGTAATATATGCATTACAAATATTGTAAAGAACTAACTCTACCTTATCAACTAACCGCGTAAGAGATTTTCTGTTTGTGATCTATGGAGCTGAGATTAACTCAACCCTTTGATAAAATAGTCGGAACTATAAATGAAGACCTAGATACAGTTCTTGAGTTCGAGGTCAGTATGTAGGTGTTGGAAAGATAAAATGTATGACCTAATTGTCATTTAAAGTGAAATAGCGGTCAGTATCATCAGTATAGTCTTGTGTGATTGCATTGCAATAAATAAAATTGATTTCGTAGAGCATAATTTTTCCCTAATTTAATTATTTTACTTTTTGCCCTACCAAAAATGTCGAATAATTCGTTTTATCAAACATCGAGCTTTATTATTGAAATAAAATTAGTTAATAAAATGATCATAAGTAATACTAAATATTTTTTTTAAATATTAGTACTTAGTTATTTATTCGATTATAATGCAACGTGGAAAATGATCTGGAAAATTCTCAACGTGTATAATTTCTTTTTAATTTTTTTTTATTTTATTTTAAAAGGCCTAATAGATAAATATTTGTACAATATTATACACAAGGTAGAGATTTCAGCTCTTGGAATTTTATTTTTTTATTTTTTAAATTTGAATTGATTATCTAATTGATGCGATAAGACCGCCGATTGCTTTACCATCTAATTATGTATTAGTTAAGCTATCGTCGCTATAGTTAAGCTATTGTCAGGTATGTAGCAGCTTACAGTAACTTATTAACTATAATATGGTGGCGGCACTATGGTGGTTACAATAAATAACTGTTTTATATATTAGGCAAAAAAATCCAATATAATCAATGCTTATATAATTGAGCATTTTTATGCGAACTAATGAAAGAAAATCTTTGAAATGCTTCATTCCATATCGGGGCATCCCGTTGATGTCTTTTGTATGAGAATTGACGCGCTATCGGGAGCAATGGAAATGGGTACTTACGTCTCATAATATTTTATTTGTTTTATACATTTTTCTGTCATAGTTTTCCACTACAAGTTTCTTCATAATCATAAGTATATTTTATATTCTGATTTATTTTATCATTTTAGTGATTGATGTATATAATGTGCGTATAATAATATATTCTTCTTACCTATGTTTTATTTCGTTTGCTTTTTCTATTTTGTGTTTAATCCTGTTGCGCTAAAATTATTGGCTAAATATTTTAAAATAGTGTTGTGTATTTTGATTTTTAAATATTACAATGTGCAGTTTATAACGCTATGTTTATTTTCCAAAATTTTAATTCGCTTCTTCACCGGAAACCTTTAGAATTCCTCAAAATTAGAATAATTGCCAAATACTGTTCCCAATTACTTTGACAGCTTTAAATAAATAAAACACACTCGCTTACCTTTGATCTTTGGTGTGAGACAGAGTCAAAACAGACGTCTTCCGAGAAATCCCACATACACTTCACAGAAAATATTCTCAATCTTTTAAAGTCAATACAATTTTCACTAGAGAGGCCTTCGCACGCGATGCCTCAATTACGAATACGATCGATTTCAAATGTCACAGTCCAGTCACTTTCGTTAAAAATAAACAGATGCAGTGTCACCAGCAATTTACAGGAGCGCGGTAACTGAAAACGCAAACTGGAACGCGACCAACAATCACACTGTTATTGTGGTGTCTATTGACACGACATTTTCACAGTCTATATTCAGTATTGATTATAAAAGCAAACTATTTAAAAATCCCTTATATCACTGGCACAAAAATCGCGCGGCCGATTCCATGTTATAAATTTAGAATTTCGGACGCGGACCGCGTGTTCCTCGTTCGGCGCGCGCGCACACGAATGCTCACGGAGGTGGCATCGCAGCTTCGAGCGCTGAAGGGGCGTGGCTAACTTCTAACGCAACGTCTATCTCTCGCGCCGTCTCCTTCTGGCGTATTGAAATCGGCGTATAGTCGTTTCACGGTCTAACGCGCCGGTGCGTTACCGGACGGCCGATTTGGTGGGATCGCGTGAACTTTGCCACTGCGCCCGCGCTGCGATTAATAAAACGATACGCGACGTTATAGATCGCGAGCCGATAGACGCAGCTCCGTGTCTTCTTAGCTCTGCAGTTTGCGTCTACAGACTGTTTTGAATATAACATACAAGTTTTTCCTTTATGAATGCGCGCGCATAATTATAAGTTTACGGTTATGTCCAATGAATGGCTAACGTTTTAATGGTTCAGCGTGTTTGTACATTTTAAAATAGCTTTTATCGATCGATTTATTTATTGCTTTCGATTTAAATGTTAACAAAAACGTTAATAAATAATATTTATAATTATTAATCAGAGTTGAGACATCGGCTGAACTTTGACGATTTTTAGAAATGACCGCGTAATTTGTAGTCTCAATAAGTTTTAAACAAAAATTTGATTTGTATTGCACGTTATAAAAACTTTCAAAAAAGCAATTGTTCTTTTATTACTTAAAAAAGTGCCATAAAACTTTCTTCAAAAAATTGTGCCATTTTGCAACTATTGCCATAAAGTGAGAGAAGAATTTGTGAAAAACGATTTATGACGTATTATGTTAGGCCCGACCGTTAAATGTTTATTGTTATAATAAAACAACTGGGTACTTTTATTTCCGGTACTTTTAAAGTAGATAGATAGATAGATTAACACTTTATTGCACATAGTGTCTTCTTTTGTCTTTTAGTGATTATTTGAACTATCTCTATCGATTATTGAGACCAACGTTTAATTTAATTTAATTTACAGATAATTTAAAAACAAACTTTAATTTTATAATTAGTCAAGTTTTACACTTTTGTTAATTTAATTAGAAATGTTTTTAACGTATGTGTGTGTTGCTTTAAAGAAAATCCTACGTTAGTCTTATTTACGAGGATATGTCAAACAATAAGTTTTTGAAGTTATACTTCTTTTAGCACGATAGAGAAAAATGATGAGAGTGAATTTTTACGATGCGCGCGCACACCGAAACCTAAATTTAACATCGTGAAGTTAGTTCTAGGTGGTACGATGCGCGCGCACACCGACACCTAAATTTAACATCGTGAAGTTAGTTCTAGGTGGTACGATGCGCGCGCACACCGACACCTAAATTCTACACCGTGAAGTTAGTTCTAGGTGGCATGACTATGTTCAAGTTGTATATGTCATATTTAACGTCATATTTTTACGTTAATAAAACCTTTTTTATTTAAATAAAATCTTTTTGATTAATTTTAATATTAATCGTTAATCACTACTGCATTTTAGTTATTTTTTTCCATACGCCACAGAAGTATAACTTCTAACGCGTGTACATAAGTACACACATGTTTTTTTTTAAATCTGGCCATGCTCTATCACATAAAACTTCTTGCTATAATTTTATTATAAATATTTAGGCAGTATACTAGCGACTCATCCATTGCTAATTAATGAAAATTGTCTGAATATTTCATCAAAATCGCTCTAGCTCTTTTGGATTCCATATGGAACCTACATACACATAATTTTTATTTATAAAATAAAAATAAGATTTCATTATTAAAACCCACAGTAATTTTGAAATGTTTGAAAACGCGATGTCGATACAGTATTAAAAAAATCTTAATAGCAATATTGGTTGCACATTACTAGAATTCTTGTGCTAAGCTAAATATGCTTGTGTTTGGATTGGGTTCACGTCAATAATGCAATGGGTGAGGATCGAACTCACGTCCTCTCGATCACCAGGCCGACGTCTTAGCCATTGCACTACTGCCGCGTATTATGGTAAAATTCCCGTGTTCATAATGTCGCTTCCTGTCTGTCCCTCCCTCTGAACGCTTAGATCTTTTAAACTACGCAACAGATTTTAATGAGGTTTTCATCAATGGATAGAGTGATTCAAGAGGAAAGTTTATAATTAGAATTAAACGCGAGCCAAACCGCGGAGCGCAGCTAGTAGAAAATAAGATGTTAATGTACGTCAATGGAAACACAACCGGAGTAGTAAATACGTACATTTTACAACTGGCACTTCAAATCGGATTTAAAGTGATAAGTAGCAAAAGTGATATTTTATGATTATTTCATACTAGCTTTATTCATGTTGTAAGAATATGATGAAATGTTGATGACTACTTAGATGAAGTACTGGTATACATGTTGAATAATATATCTGTTGCTATCTACCTTTTCAACCGACTTCTTAAAAGGTGGAGGTTCTTAATTCGTCTGTGTGTTTTTTTTTGTATGTATGTTACGCGATTACTCTGTCAACTGTAAACCGATTCGATAGATTCTTTTTTTATTGGTTGAGTTAATTTTCAAAGTAGTCCAATTTTAATTTCAATGAGATCTGATAAGTATTTCCAGAGATATGGCGATAAACGTCTCAAACTTGCTACTGAAACTGTCTCGCGCGGCATGGAAGTTGTTTGTTTTGTTTTTAAACTATATCAATTATTACTATCTTAATAATTGTATGTTATAGACTAGCGTTTGACCACTATCTCGCCTGGTGGTAAGCGATATAATAGGATCCTATATAAATACTCTAGGTTCATATATTTGTCACATTTTTTTAGAATTTACCATCAAATTTAGGATTATTTATCATATTATATCGATGATCCGTCTGACATGCTACCAAAACGTAGCTTACCACCATCAAGAAGAAATCTTCCGCCATAACATTACGGTGTTCCAGGAGCGCACAGCCCTCGAGAGTCAAGAGTATTCTAGGCCTAGCGTATTCACTATCTTCGACCACATCATCGCTGACCACCAGGCGAAATAGCTTCGTGGTCAAAGACTGACCTTTACGATATAAAAAAAAACTTTATAGAGTTACGTAGAGACACTGCGATACCTGGACAGTATGATAATGTTAAAGGTGTTTCCACTTAAGATTTCATATTTATCTATATTGTAGGCATTTGTGGCGCGTCTATCTACTACTATGTTGCAAAATTAAGTGAGCGGTGTAGTAAGTAGGTACTTGTAAAGGTCGAAAAATTACTTTCGTTTTAGATGTTTACATGTGGTTTGTAGTAGTTTATGTGATAGTTAAAGGTACGGCCAAACCGCGGCGTCCTGCGATTTGCGGGCGCGATCTCAGCACTTTACAATTATTTTCTGATCGCGTTTGGTGTAAACCAGTCGGTACAAATACTGCTGCTTGACCACTATATAGTGCAATGATGTGGTCAAAGATGGTAAACAGGCTTAGAATACTCTGACTCTCGAGGGCTGTGCGCTCCTGGAACACCGTAAGGTTATTGCGGCAGAATTTCTCCTTGATGGTGGTGAGCTACTGTTTGGTAGCAAGTCAGCTGGAACATCGATATAATATGCTCCTACCACCCGAGGTAACCTATAGATAACATCATCTCTTGAAACCTATGCATAGTGTTTTACTTTCACGTGCTAATTTTCTGTTTAACAACTCCTGTATTCGTATTTATTAAAACTAAAAAGTTCTGGCTTAAGTATAGGCTAGGTAAAAAACGAACCAAAAATGTAAAAATTTTACAATACCTTTAAAAATATATTTTAATCACACTATATAGTTAAACCGGTAACATAGCCCAATTACATTATGCAATTAAAATTTCTATATCACCTAATTGCAACCCTAAACTACAAAGGGCCGTCCGAACCTTGAAGACAATAGCAAAAGCGCCGCTTATTGCAAAAATAACTTCCCAGAAAAGAAATTTTGCACAAATCGCTAAAAAGTACAGTTTAATTGCTTTATTACATCTTCGGGTGTGAACAGTTATCTAAAAAAACTACAAATGTTACTGTTTCAAAACGGTGCTTTTGTCAATATCAAATTTTTTTTTCTAACGAGGGTAGTCCGCTTTCGTTCAGTCCGTTATGCATTCCCGTGACGGAATTTTTTCCTTTTTTTTGTTATGTTTGAGTTACCCTTGTTTGGGTGTTTGTGGTCGATTTGTGTCGATGTGATTATAATGATATGTTTAAGTGTTGATGAGTGTTGTTCCTTTTAAATTTATTTTTATTGGTGTGAAGATTTTTTGTAGTGTTTTGTTGTGATAGGTCTTTCGATTGTTTTAACTATAAAATATATCTTCTAGTTTGACCTAAATAAAACCGACGAATGACACTACTCAAAATCAGTTTTTTTTTTAAATTAGGACCTTCACTCTAGCGTGAATGAGGGTACAAATACCATAATCTAGGCTCTTGAAAAGTGTTGACAATTAGATTTTTGGTCAATAAGCATAATATAATTATAGTGCTGTTCTTGCTCACTCCGCAGTAAATAAAAATGTATCGATAAATATATTTACAAACAATAAGTTACGTTCTCCTATTTTGAATTTAAGCGATGCAATGAAAACTATGGCACGCCACTGAGCTCAATCTTCAGCTCTTTGTTTCCAACCGCTGCCAGCCAGCATGCGTATATCATCGATCCACCTAGCTGGAGGGCGTCCTACGCTTCATTTACCGAGCCGAGGTCTCCACTCTAGAACACGTCTACCTCAACTGTTATCAGTTCTGCTACAGATGTGACCAGCCCACTGCCACTTCAGCTTGCTAATCCCTTTGAGCTATATCGATAACTTTGGTAGGTACTCTGTCAGATGACTTCATTTCGAATTCGATCTTTCAGCGATACTCCGAGCATAGCCCTTTCCATAGCTCGCTGAGCGACTTTGAATTGGTGCATGAAGGCAGCTCAACGGAGTCAACCGGAGAGCAGTATTCGTCCACTGCTGGACATAGGTCCAGCAGAGGACGAATACTGGCTGTTAATGATGACGATGATGATGAATGGAAACTATCATGTAACGAGGTTTTTACAAATATTGCTCTTATTGAAATAAAAATTAAAGGCGATTATACATACATACATGTATACACAAAATCACGCCTTTTCCCTTTGTACAGTTGTCAGAGACTACTTCTTTCCACATGTTACGATCCTGACATACCTCTTTCACTTTTTCCACTTTCAATGAGCGCTTTCATACATGCTCGCCAGTTATACTATAAGGCGATTATGATAAGATTTCTAATTAATTAACTAATGTATTAAGATATATTCCCGTGCCCTTCCAGGGTATATAAAGAACTGTTTATTTTATTTAAGACTTAGTTAATTACTTTTAAGGTAAGGCCACACCGCGACGTCCTGCGATCTGCGGGAGCGATCTCAGTACTTTTCAATTGTTTTCTGATCGCGTTTGGTGTGAACCAGTCGGTACAAATGCTACTGCGCTATCTGATCGCCGCCTAGATCGCGCACGCAGGACGCGTGTGTAACGTACCTTTTTAGATTCAATAAAATACTGAATACATACTGAAAAGTCAAACATATTTTGAAATAAGTTTCATTCTATGTGTCAACCTAAGTCCAGTGAAGTAGGTATTTGATATAATAATATGATGTATATATTCAGTGAAGCAATATTTTGTGCGATCAGTACAAAGTAACGTGAACATAATCTTCCGGGTTCAACCGCATCGTTTATTAAATCAGCATATTATTATGAACTGGGCAGGTGGCCATGCTGGAGCTTTTACATGCAGATACTTTTAAATATCTTGTCGTAAGGGTTGGTAGCAATTTTTGAAGTAAAAACTTGTTTAGCGGCGTTGTGACCTTTTTGGGATGGGTAAAAAATGTTAAACACGCGTCAGGACCTCGCGTCAGGACACGTGACCTGATCGAAAATTCGTAAGACGGAGAAGGGAGAGTAGACCAAATGCACAACGTTAATGTTCAAGTTTTCACTTCTGTCGGCACTCCCAGTTGTTAACCCGTTGTTTTTTGCTGACTCTACATTTTTGTATTGCCTCTAAATTGAAAAGTTTGTGTGGCTTTGTGAAATTTCAGTCAATTTTAATTTTATATCTTACTAGCTGTATCCTGCGGCTTTGCCTGCGTTTAATCCTGTTTATAAACCTTCATCTTAAATCAATCACTCTATCTATTGCTGAAAACTGCATTAAAATACGTTGCGTAGTTTAAAAGATCTAAGCGTACAGACAGCGGGAGCGACTTTGTTTTATACTGTGTAAAGTTAGGGTAGCGTTTGACCACTATCTCCCCTGGTGGTAAGCGATGATCTGGTTGAAGAACACCGGACCTATAAGGTTATGGTGGTAGATTTTCTCTTTAACTGTGGTAAGCTACTACTAAGTTAGGTAGCAAATCAGGCGGAACAACATCAACATAATGCATGCACCACTTGTGGACGAACACGTGCTGGGATTCGAACCGACGACCTCTCGCTAAGAAGTCAAGCCTTAACGCCAAAGAGGCAATTGTGTCTTCATGTAAAGGCCCCTATTGCTGCTTGCATCCTGACCTCTGCATGCAATCATAAGTCAACCTTGGCTAGAGATGCCACTTTATACGACTGTCGTGAATACCGTCATATTATAATGTGAACGTATCGCATTGTAGCCTATCTAGTAGTACTTATGTACGTATCTATTTTACTTACTCATAGGCTTGGGATGTGATACTATCGATACCTACTTAGCTACAATGTTGAAGTTTTGACATTACTAGCTGATCCATGCGGCTTCGCTCGCATTAAAAAGTATCTTTATAGTTTTCCACAATTACTGTGCAAAATTTCAGCTGAGGTAAAAAAGTCGTTTGACCGTCAAGGTAACAACAATCAAACAATTTTTATTTTGTATTAATCACATTAAAAGTCAAAAGTCAAAACATTTATTCAGTATATGGGCAAATTAAAAATCTGCACATACACACGTCAAATAACATTAAATAGATCATATCAATAATAATTATTATAAATATAACGCGAACATAACTTATTGCTTTAATTTAAAAAAAAAATTAATGAGCCATTCAGCTGTCATCTAAACGTAGAACGTCACACTTAAAACAAATGTTTAATTTCCCTGATTAGTGTAAAAAACATGTTAAAATACATATTGATTGATACAAATTAAGAAACTTGGAACTAAACTTTTTAAATACTACTGCTGTTCAGTTCCAAAAAAACAAATCCAAATTCTACACCATACATTTACTACCTTTAATATGAGTAACTTTCTATTGAGTCAAATATTTCGTGTATCGGAATAATTTAAACTTAATAAAATTAATTGCTTTTCTATGACAATAAATAAAGCACGGATATTGATATCCTCATAGGTTTATCTCTTCTGTATCACAGTTTCCGAGTAAAGAGATCACTGGCCTATATATGACACGGTGAACCGAGTGTGTGTGGGGAGATGGGGATATAAACGGGTAAGATGTGTTACATTATTCATACATACGTTATACAGGCTAAACAGGCGTTGTATTGTGCATATGCATGGCGGCAGGACACTATCTTGTGTCCGCCAGGAAAGCTACCACCCTCAAGTTAGAAAATCTGTCGTCAAACATCTAATGTGTTCCGGCAGCAGCTATCCTTGAGAGCCAGTTCCTATTCTAGGCCTAGCGTGCTTACCATCTTCGTCCGCATCATCACTTACCAACAGGTGAGATAGTGGTCAAACGCTAGCCTAAGAAATATATTTAAAAAAAAATTTTGAAATTATTTCGACCTGTTAGGTCAGGTCTATAGGGTCAGGTGGTATATTTTCTAGATGACACGGTGAGCTTCTTACCACCGGATTGGCATACAAAATTACCATAAAAATGTTGGTTTATTTGATTTTTCGGCTGATTCTTTGGAATCTCCTTATTTTTTTTTAATAAACCACGCATTTTGGTAAAGATCATAACAAAAAAAAATCAAATCATTTGAGCCATTTACTGCAAGACTAACGCAATGATTTTTATATAAATACTTATACAAATAGATAAACATATTGATAAGATAAAAAGACTAGTCCAAACAGCTGGGATGTATTCTCCTATATTACTTTTATCGAAAACACTCTACAGATATTTTAACTACAAATATATAATTATAGAGACTATGTGGTATCATATACGCGTATTAATAACGTTTCAGCATTCAGCAGAGTTCATCAGCATCAGATAGCGTAGTAGTGTTTGTACCGACTGGTTCGCACCAAACGCGATCTACGGCGATCAAAAAACGATTGGAAATCAAATAGCGAACGCGCACGCGGTCGCATGACGCCGCGGTGAGGTTGTTCCTTTAGTGCTATTATTATCTAATATGAGTTTGTAATAAATTTAAAAAAATATATAAATATTTCAGGCTCATGCCCATATTATACAGATTACACAACACCATAGTATATTAAGTATCAAAATAAAAGTATAAGAATTATAAAAATGTCACAATTACAAATTACACAGAATTAAATTAATTAAATTAAAAATGATAAATTATCTATATCGTTGGGCTTACTTCGAACCTATACCTAACTACTTTTCAAGCACCCTTACGTAAACCTCCCGGCATCTCCTTCACTACATGGTATTTTTCTAAAATAAATCTGTTTCACCAATAAATCCAAAGTCAAGATTAGATCTATACATCTCAATTTTACAATAAATCCGAGTGTCGCATACACCGCTGCGCCCTCGCCGGCCATTGCCTAAATACGTCTCCCGAGATAATACTGTATTGAGTAACGGTTTCTTTTTTGTTTATCGATGTAAGAGAAGTATTTTCTTGTTAAACAGGGTTACGAGGAAATAGCTTAATGTCACAAGTTCGATTTATTTTTTATTAAACTGTTTTTTTAGTGTATGCGTAGAATATGTACAGAGGCATAGTTTTGTGCAACTTTTTAAGTTTGGTTTAAATTTTACAAAGATTAGAAGAGAGATTAAGAATCTAGCAGAGAATTTAGAAGATCTAGAATCAGAAGAAAAATCTAGTAGAAGAATATAGTATAATGTAGGATCTATTTATATACATAGACAAGTCCTATGTGTGTGCTTTAAATAAAAATGTACGTTGAATTTTTTTCAAGAGAAAATATATAAAAAATACGAGTACTTTTATACATACATGTGCTAACAACATCAAAGCACATTAAGACCTTAAACATTAAACCTTATTGATTGAAATCCTACGGAACTCTAAAACCCAAAGCGATGTATGTATGCAGTTTTATCTTGTACATTAAGGCTGATTACACTATCCTACTTGTTTTCAGGGAAGGCCACGGTTTTTATAGTTATACGGAAATACCTATGCATTGATTTATAGAGCTTTGAGCTACGGTACCTAGCTGAGTTTATTTTTTCCTTACCGAATGGTATATAAAATATAATAATAGGAAAATATTATGAAATAAAGTTGGTAAACTAATCCCCATTGATGGGGAATGTCAATGGGGATTTGTGGAATAACCCAGAATTGCCTATTACGTATTTAGCACTATCTTCGATTTTTGCTATAAATATTCTTAACTCCAAATTATTGATTATAAATTCGCACCACAGTCCACAGCTAGCATAGTCAGTTATTAGAGTCTTTCAGCCAAATAAAACACATTACTCTAAGCTGACGCTTATTTTAAACGAAATATTATTGACAACTTTATAAATTAAATTAAACTACAAACACAGTTGTGGCTATAGAACAAACCACTTCCGTTTTAACCTCAAAACCACCTCAAAACACTAAAATATGACCCGTGGCCACAGACTAAGAAAACAGTTATACTTTCTTCTGTCACCAAAATATCAATGACTTAACAAAGAAATAGATTAACGAAAACAATAACCGTTTTAACCGCAATTCTCAAAAACAAAAAAAGTTGAAGAAAAAAGGGCAGCTAAAAGAAAGGGGTGTATTTGGGGATGCTCGCCTTTTTGTTTATTTAAATCTGTTAAATATAGGGGTGGCTACCCGTTGTGACATTGTTCTGTATCGAAAATTTGTTTTGTTTCGATTCATTAACGTGGGTTTTATCGTGAGACATGTCTCAGGATTTTAATGCCTTTTGTCTCAGCATCACGTCTACAGATTAAATCTATGATGAATGCTGTCATCGCAGGGTTTGTTTTATTAATTCATAACTTGTATATTTGATGTTTTGGTTGGAATCATAATAAGAGTGGTTATTTATGATGAAGTTTTTTAAATCTTTTATTTTAGTATTGAAATATATTTATAGAGGTATTGTTTTTGGAAATATTAAGTTCCTACCTATATTTGTGATCTAAAATAAGGGACATTATAATTAATATAGTTTCAAAATTAATAAACCGACAGCACGACATGCCGTTAGAGTCAAGTCTCAGTAGTAAGTTAGAGATTTATCTCCACATTAAATTACAAAAAATTCTATAATGGAACCATAGTTGATGTACCCCAGCCTACAAAACATATTATAATCATTCGAATCGGTTCACAAATGGCGGAGTAATGGCATACCCATATAGTAAGGAAATATAGAGATTTGGGTAGCGTGGCCACATGAGATAGAAGATTGTATATTAACTATTATATAACCTGTGACATAACCATATATGTATTTAGAACCCAGTGACACATAGCAATAAAGGTCAAATTTCGTTAAGCTAAAAACGGCTAACTACTTAGCTAACCCTGTAAAAGCCGGCACGGCACTGAGAGAGGGAAATATTATAGCTGTTTCCTTTTCCGTTACATGGAATAACTCCATAGTATACAGTGTGAAAATTAAACTCAGGCCCTGGAGGGAAACTACTTTAAATCCTTAAGCTAGCTCATTTTACTTAAAGGAGACATTCCTTTATATTTGAAAAGAAACAAATCTGCATTAAAAGATTTTTTAAAACTCGCTTGCTAAGCCCGGGACTCGAACCAACTAAAATTTAAAAAAATAAACACTCTTTATTTTATTATACTAATCAGTAGTATTCATATTAATATTCAGGATAAAGTTTCTCTAAAAAATGTTTGGTTACTGTTCACTTTTAACAAGTAAAAGACACGTAACAGTTCTGTTATCTCTCCAACACTCAAAGACTTCGTATGAAGTACACGCTTGCTAATTTATCGTTAAGTACCTTGTTGAAATCTTCGATAAGAAAATTGTTCAATGGTGCTAATACCTCTATGCACATTTCCTTCTTACATGATCCGAGGCGTTCAGTGGAGAAGTTTAAAAATGGAACGTTTGACTTTGTTTGCAATGCGGGACAATAATTTTAAGTGTTACAAAATTGATAGTAAAATAAAGTTGATGTTAGATTTAACGATTATTTTTATTTTTAAGACCTAATGTTTGTTAGAGAAACTTTATCCTGAATATTAATACTACCGATTAGTATATTAAAATAAAGAGTGTTTATTTTTTTTAATTTTAGTTGGTTCGAGTCCCGAGCGAAGCAAGCGAGTTTTAAAAAATCTTTTAATGTAGATTTGTTTCTTTTCAAAAATAAAGGAATGTCTCCTTTAAGTAAAATGAGCTAGCTTAAGGATTTAAAGTAGTTTCCCTCCAGGGCCTGAGTTTAATTTCCACACTGTATACTATTTAATGTGGGAAAGAAACAGAGCTACCGCGGTCTATTCTTTTCTCTGTCTACGGGCATACCAATCATACAGATTAATCGAGAACTTCCTATTATTTGAAAGTCGGTTGAAAGCTGACTAATAATACCTAAGTCTAGATCTATGTATGTATTAAGCGAAATTCCCTATTTGCGCATCTATTTATAGCCGTATACAGAACGGAAGCCCACGACCCTTACACAAGTTGCAAACCCATATCTGAGTCTCATATCTCAATAATAAATACCATTTAATTCAGAGTTATTAGTCAGATGTGATTAAACGCGAAAATCTACCAGCTCGCTAAATTACTCATTTAGATAATAATACCGTTAGCTTTATTGAATCACACGGGAGTTCGAGATGCTTGCCGTGGGGTTTGTAGACGAGCGTTTGAATATGAAATAACATTATCAAAGGGCAACCAGTATTGAATATTGCCGATATTGTGAATTGGCGATTTTTAAGCTTCAATATTAAATATAATGGATTTATATTAAACGCATAGGATACCACGTTTCCACTATGTATTTGAATCGATCATATAACCATAATGTTTGGCAGCGCACAATGATCGAAATCGGCACTCTTGCTCCTTTCTGTTCAATGTAACTCTTGATTCACTCGTGATAGCACAGTTATTCTTTGGTGTTATAGGTAGTAACTGTTTAATGAAGTGTAAAAATAATAAAAAAAAATCTATTTGTCAGCCTCAACCTGTGCTAGAGCCCGCCAAAAAAATAAACCACAACTATCGTCGGATGGGCCACGCATAGGTACATTGTTAAGTACCCCAATGTCTGGTATCGTGTGAGCGAGGTGGTTTCGGAGAGCGCGTATAGTAAAAGAAGCCGAGTATGCGAGCATCTTTACTGCTACCACCGATTCCTCAAGCACATGTGCTGCCTTATCACGCTTAGTAAACAACACCGCGACGTATCACGTTGATCCAACGGCCAACTCGACAAGGCCTACCTGTTGTTTACCTTTATATTTCTGGAAGTTTCTTTTCACTTCTTTTATACTAATTCCATAATCAAATTCAACTTTCTAGAAAAGTTTGTGAGTTACGAAATGTCATTCTAATCATAGGAATTAGAACGGATAAAAAAATACGCACAAAAAAGAGGAGAGAGATTAATGTAATCGGATAAAGAATGTTAAATCTCGTAAACAAGTTAACGGTAGTGCTAAGAATTTGTAAATGTTAAAGTAAGCTAAGTTTTAAGTCTCATAATATTGTAGCCATGTGGTTTCCAAACTTCATTTAAAATTTTATTTGATTATAGTTTTGATACTTGGCATACTTGGCATATTTTTTTTATTTTTTTATTTATAAATAACTATTTGTACATATGTACAAATAGTTATTTATATTATAATGTAGTTGATACTGATATCAGTATCAACTACATTCTGGACAGGTATACATTTTAACCATTTGTCGGTTTTTCCATTTTGTCTTTGACCCTGCAAGCTTTTGTTATAAGACACATTTTTCTGCCACAATCATCACTTAGAAAACACGCAGCTTGTTCCGCGCCCGTCTGCAACGCTAAAACCCGCGGTGTTCCACAGGTTTCCATTCTAATCCCGCACCATTACCATCTTGACACTTATTCCTATGCCGGCTAAAAGACTAAAATATTTTGATACAATCGCTCGCAGATAAATGCCGTCGATTTATCAAGAGTCGCATTATCCGATCGAGCCTGATAATATCCCATTGGCACTCTATCTTCAGATTATCACTGACGTCTCTATTTAGATATATTTTTTGATTTTGATACTATTACATTAATTCCTGTTATACGGAGATCCGACGGTTAGATTTCGACAGTCGTTTTGTAGGTATACTTCAAGTAGAGTTGAGTATATATATTTAATTGGTGTTCTTATGTTGAAATGAAATGAAATTTATTGAGCGCATGGTCCTAGGTTACAAAGATCTAAAAGTAAATACAATGTATAGTTTCACTAGAGCCTGCCCTTGGAACATACGAGCACAGTTATTATAAAATAAAAGACACTAAAAACTAAATCAATCAAAGTAATAAAATATACGATTTAAAATTGTCATGTTTTATTTAACTGTCCAATTTTTTTATGTAATCATTATCATCATCAGCCTATATCTGTGTAATTTTCAATGACTTTTGCTTTAATAATAAATAATTGATTTCGCTAAAAAATTATTCACAAACATAGACATCTCAGTAGGCAAGCATAAAAAGCCATCTAGCGAGTATAGAGGAATTAAACGGCTAAATACCAACTGGAGGCATTGGAGGCAATTGAGCGGAGAGATAAGAAGCTCATCAAAGATGACGAACTAATGAGCGAGATGCTACAAAGCATTGAAAACCACCGTAAAGTTACTTGTATTATCGTTCTTTTATCGGATACACTTCGAAGAGTGTGCCGTTTAACTGTTTGAACTAAAACTATTTTTTTATTAATGAAAACGGCTCATTGTGGTAAACTCTCTGGTACAGACATGAAAATAGTTAACGTTTTTTTATGATATAGTTAGCAAACAAGCAGACGGCCTACCTGATGGGAAGTGGTCACCGTCGCCTATGAACACTTGCAACACTGGAGGTGTCACTCATGCGTTGCCGACCTGTCAAGGTTCTTTTAACGCCCCTTTTGAAGGACTCCAAGGATGTAAGGACGTTGTTATACCCTTGTGTTATTACCAATTGTCACTTGGACTACTGGCATCAATCAACAAAGCGCAACAATACCCACATCATCATTATTATCAGCTGGCATCAGTCTACTGCTGGATATAGGCCTCTCACATGCCCAAGAGTGTGGATATAACTAACGAACTGTCGATCGCAAGGCTGACGCTTTAGCTATTGGGCTATTGCTGCTCCTATATTACAAACTAGCAGCGCCTCGCTGTTTGACCCGTGTAGTTTCCGAACCCGTGAGAATACGCGTGTAAAATGTAGCTTATATGCATTGCTGATAATGTAGCTTTCCATTAGTGAAATAATTTTCTAAATAGATCCATTAGTTTTTGAGTGAAATCGATACAAACAAAAAATCTAATCTTTCTTCTTTATAATATCGGCTTAGATAAAAGCATCTAGATGGCGTTAGAGTCAGTTGAATAGCTCTCCTTCTAAATATTTCTTAAATGTATGAGATCCAGCATTGCGCATAGGATATTTTCCGCGATGCTGGAACCTGATGCACTTGCTTTATCATCAAACATCTTAAAATTTGAACATATTATAAAATTTTTTCCTTTTTATAAAATTGGTATAGATTAGTATAGATACATATTTTATTTGTAAGTGTTAGAATACAGTGGGATCTTAGACTATGTATGTTTTGATACAACTCTCATCCGGTTGTAATGTGTTGCGATTAATCTATGACTGAACAGATAGGATCAGTCCACGACCGGTTTGGGATTGATACTGTTTCGTTTTGGTATCGTTTTCACATCCTTTCTTTAAATGATTCTGATTTTTTTTTAATGTCATCTTTTGGATGGTTGTTGATGTTGATTAATTTGAGGGAAACGGATGTTTTTGATGTCGGTGGGTTTGTTGAAAGACTGATAATCTGACATATTGGGTGATTATAAAGTTGTCTTTATATGTATTTTTAACCGACTTCAAAAAGAGGAGGAGGTTTCTTAATTCGACCATATATATAAATATATATATATATATATCTATTAAGGATTTCGCTATGAAATCCTAGATCTGTGGTCGTAGTTTATTTAATAGTGGGTAAGCCTGTGTCAAGTTACGGCCACACCGCGGCGTCCTGCGTGCGCTATCTACGCGGCGATCAGATAGCGCAGTAGTATTTGTACCCACTGGTTCACACCAAACGCGTTCTGAAAACAATAGAAAAGTACTGAGATCGCACCCGCAGATCGCAGGACGCCGCGGTGTGGCCGTAGTTTAAGTTTAATTGATAGAAATTTGTTCCATCGAATTAAAAATGACAAATGAGTTATAAAACTGGTTCTCATTATCGAGTAAAGTTGAAGATGACACCAAGATCTAGTTCAATAACAAGTTCATTGAAATCTTAAGTTTACATTTTGGGTACGGCAAATAATATTTGTATTCAGAGTAGATTTTTTTAAAGATTATTTGATTTGCTTTAGGATTCGATTGTCACACATTGTACTCCTATTATTGGTTGGGTAAGTATAGCCTTTCCATTTAATACTTGTAAGTAATTCTAGTATTTTCTCTGATAAGTGATTTGTAATCTGCAGAGAAAATAAATGTCTTAAACCATAAACCATATTTAATACCTACATACTATGGAAATGTATAAAGCACATAATTATGAATTATTATCTTATTATCCATTCTTATTTTTTGTATATTGTAATTTGTATTAGATTTTTAAATGAATTATACTTTTTTTATGTTTCTTAAAATAATCTTGCTGTACCCAAAACTCAAGTTGCAACCCATGTTCATAATATTTCAACAGAAATACCGAAACAGAACTCATCTTTGCTTTGAAAGCAGCTCGGCAATAAATAAGCTTTCTATGTAATTGTATCAAAGTCAATAATCTATTTACAACTATACGCCGATGGTCTCGAATAAATTATGTTTTATTGCAACAAGTTTATTGAATTACTTCTTTACATATCGTGGCTTTGCTTGCTTTCATTATTAAATGCCTATACGGGTTTATCTGTGATGACATATGGAGCCGAGATGTGGACACTCACAGTTTGACTGGTCCACCAATTTAAAGTCGCTCAGTGAGCTATGGAGAGAATGCGCGGTGTTTCTCTGCGGAATCGAATCCGGAACGAAGTAATTCGCCAGAGAACTAAAGTGATCGACATAGACCAAGGATTAGGTAAACTGAAGTGGCAGAGGGCATATCTACCGCAGGACTGATAACCGTTGGGGTAGACTTATCCTAGAGTGGAGACCGCGAATCGGCAAACGTAGCGTAGGACGTCTGTGACCAGGTGAAGTGAGGATATACGCAAAGCTGTGGGCCGTGACTGGAAAAGAAGAGCCGAAGATCGGGCTCAGTGGCGTATCTTGGGAGAGGCCTACGTCCAGCTTAGACTTACACTGGCTGATTATGATGATGATGATGATGATGGGTCTATTTCCTGCTTTTCTCACTCAATTCATATGCGTGAATGAATACCCCCGGATTGCTCGGAGTAGGTGGAAGAGGTGGAAGTCGCAAACGTCTATTAAAGGGAGATGCAGCTTTTTATTTTTTTATACGTTATTGGCTAGCGTTTGACCACTATCTCAATTGGAATCTTTGTTCACCGAAGATGAGCGATAGCCCTGACCATGGAAGTTGTGACGCCAGCAAAGCTGGTGTCACGCCTTTTAAAAATAATTACGGAGACCCTGCTTCGTCATATATATAAACTTATAGATTTACTTTTGTGTTTCTCTAAATAAATAAGTCAATACGCGTTGCAGAATTTTTGCAAGAGGTTGGTAAAAAAGTCTGAAAATCAATATGATTTTTCGGGTTTTATAAATATAAATCCGTATTTCCCTTAGTCACGCAATAACTTGAAAACGGGTGAACCGATTTGGCTTTTACTTCTTTGATGACAATAGAAAGCTCTTTACAAAATAAAAGTGTTAAGTAAACAAAAGAAGCCTTTAACGCGGGCGAAGCCGCGGGGCACTTCTAGAATTGAATAAATGCTTTGACTTTTGACTTTTATCTCGCCTGGTGGTAAGCGATGACATATTATGTTCGAAGATGGTGATCACGCTAAGCCTAGAATGGTCTGACCCTCAAGGGAAGTGTGCTGCCAGAACACTCCGCCAAAACAACCAGATTCTCTCCGTGATGGTAGTAGCTACTTTTTATTAGCAAATTAGGCGGAACATCTATGTGATGTGCTCTCTAGACATCAAAACTGATCAATCGATTTTAGTGACCGCTAAAAATGCTAATAAGCTAATAGATATAATTAGGAAAATTTATCGGTTGAAATGGTGTCTAGTGAAATTACAGGGCATGTGAGACTCAACATCTTTATGTCTCAAGGTAACAGGCGCAGTGCAATGACTGCTGTATCTGTATCTGTAATAGGTAGACGTTATCGCTTACCATCAGGCGAGCGTCGTTCTTGTCCTGTTACCTTATATCATTAAAAAAAGAAGCTAGGGCTCTCAGTTACCTGGTACATGTCTAGATCCTTTCTATCCTTGCTTACATTACAAAATAGTATATAGATGATGGAGAAGCGCAACTATCCAGCAACAATGAAAAATATGTTATCGTATCGTCACAAAATAATTAATATCTATATAATATGTAGCTATTTGGATCGTGCTTTTGACTAAGCCGCGTATCGATCTCAATAATTAAATTATATATTCAATTATAAGGTAGCCCAAGTTTTATGGTCGACATTCAGTTTTATTAGATCTTGTAAGTGTTTTATAGATACTTTGTTAAAAGTCGTTCAAATGACAACGAGTCTCTTGCATAGTTAATATAAGAGTACCTACTCGTACATTGTAAATAAATTATATTGTTGGTAAAGATTTTAACTCAGTATTTATATAAAAAATAATAAAGGAAGCGACTTCACATGCCGCGCTAGTAATTTTCCAGTACCAAGTTTGAGGTAAAAAAAAATATTACAAAAGTAAAATAAAAAAAAATAAAATTTAGAGGTAGGTACAAAATATTGTTGTTGGCTTTGAAATATTAATCTAAAAATGTATGAGATAGCTTCACTTTTTTACTTTAGGCAAGCAAAACTGCGTGCAAGGTATAGCTTATTAAGTATGAAGATTATAACATTATTGCTATAGTTTTAATAGGATGTCGATTTATGACAGCCCCAGGGCAAATGTCAGTTTAAATGAAGTTGTGTTTAATTATTCAGTTTTATTAATTAGCTTTCACTGTACCTAAGCGACGTGGGTTTTTGTTGATTAATAGTAGCCGCATCCGATTGTAGATATTATTTACTATAGTGTTTAGTAGCTAACTAAAATTACTTTGTTGTTATAATATGATTTCACATAAGTATATAAACCTAAGTGTAGGTTTAGCCAATGTCGTTTTTAAATAGTGAATGAGTTAAAAGTTAGTTGAGAGGTAAAATTTCATACAGCCGGAGACTGGCCTGCAACGTTTGTTTTTTACCGACCTTCAATAAAAAAGAGGCGGTTCTCAATTCGACGTTTTTTTTTAATGTTTGTTATCTCAGTACTTCGTCAAATCTTAACCGATTTCTTTAACGAAAAACTCTTTTTACAAGCTTTTATTTAACTTGCAATGTATGTATGTATGTATGTATGTCACTATGTTTGTTCGGGTGGAATCTTGGAAGCTAAATTAGACCCACTTCCCGATGTCCGATTGGTCTCAAATTTGGTGTACTTGTGTATCTTCGGTGACAATACAATGATATGGTACCATAGAGCTGGTCTGATGATGGAGATGGAAGGTGGCCACGGCATCTCTGTGATAAAATAACATAACCTCACCGAGTTTGGGCTCGATTGATTTGTCTTGAAGAGAACTTTACGCCTAGATGATACCCAGGGTCTGATGATGAAGCTGGAAGGTGGCCAGGGCATCTCTGTGATAAATCAACATAACCCTACCGAGTTTGGGCTCGATTGATTCGTCTTGAAGAGAACTTTTCACCTAGATGATATCCAGGGTTTGATGATGAAGCTGGAAAGTGGCCACGGCATCTCTGTGATAAATCAACGTAACTCTGCCGAGTTTGGGCTCGATTGATTCGTCTTGAAGAGAACTTTACACCTAGATAATATCTAGGGTCTGATGATGAAGCTGTAAGGTGGCCATGACATTTCCGACCTTTCAGACCGAGTCGATTGATTTTCCTTGAAGAGCAGTTTACCCATAATCACATCAAATATCCGTGGAATATTTTAAAACATCATGCCTTTTCTTAAATACTTAGGTAGTAGGTCGGTATCTATACCTACCTACTAAAAAGTTAAAAATAAATTATAAGTAAAACATATTTTTAAAAACAAGCTTTTATCTGGGACAATGAACTAAAATGTTAAAAATAAATTCTAGTAAGTATTTGGCGTGTAGGTACTTACCTATATTTTAAAAGCTTGAGGCACTGAAGTATAGTAATTACCTAGCCTGAAAAACGGGTAGTGCTTCAAGCTTTTAAGAATATAGGTAAGTACCTACACGCCAAATACTTACTAGAATTTATTTTTAACATTTTAGTTCATTGTCCCAGATAAAAGCTTGTTTTTAAAAATATTTTTTACTTATAATTAATTTTGTTTGAGAAATACTGCCTCCCGTTTGATTCCATTTAAATTTTATCGAAATCTGATAATAATCTTCGGAGATATGGAGATAATATCATCGTAAACTCGGAATCGATGCATTTGTATACCTTGATGACATGATGACACTGGCTACTGGCTAATTTAACTATCGCGGCATGTGAAGTCGGTTTTTTCGTTTTGTACGATCGATACATTATTAAAATATCATTTGATCAAGACGTGGCGAACGCTTATCTGTATGTATAAAAGGTAAACTGAGGCAAACGTTACTGACTGACTGAAGGTACGCACACACCGTGGCGTCCTGCGTGCGCGATCTCGGCGCGATCTACTTGCGTGCAAACGTATCCACACCAAACGTGATCAGACTGATCTATCAACACACAGCTCAAACTACTGAACGGATTGAGCTGGGAATTTGGTACCTACTCAGATAGTTATTATAACGTAGGTATCCGCTGAGAAAAGATTTTCCAAAATTCATACCCTAAGGGGATGAAACGGGGGTCCAAAGTTTGTGTGGAGAAATAAGATCTCAAATAGTCTTTTTTAGTCGAAACTTTACACAAGATTATTTTTATATACTCGTAAGTAAAAAAAAATACGTATTTCAGACTTTTACAAAATTCAAGCCCTAATCAATATGGTTTTTCGAGTGTTATAAAAATGAATCCCTATTTCCCATGGTCACGCCATAAATTGAGAACGGGTGGAGAAATTTCTCTAGTCCTTTTTGGGTTTTTATAAAAGAAAAGTTTTAAATAAATATAAGTAGTTTTTAATGTAGGCGAAGCCACGGGGCACAGCCAGTTTTAACTTAAAATAGAAGTGAAATGACAGCGCGTGTGAGATACATCATTTAAATATAACTGCAAAGCGGATACAACGCGTTTGCGCGAAACTCAATTTATCCTAAGTTCAACGTGCCACAGCATTTGTTAAGTGCAGATAGCAATACGTCTACACTGAGTTAAACTTAAAATATATCTTTAAATTTAAATGTCAAGGCACAATAATCATCATTAAAAATCAGAATACATCGTTGACCCAGTTACAAATCTACAGCCCAGTAGGTACAACAAAGGTTCATAAATAACCCATACAAAAAGTGCGATTTACATACACACATACACACGGCTTTGCATTGATTGTTTGCCAATTAGGACACGTGTATGGATTGTATGGGAGCAATGATATTCAGATTGTATCGGAGGTCGCTTTATAAGCTGGTGAGCAGGCGGCTTGACTGAATGTTTAGCGAAGAATTTGTAACCACTTTGGGTGCTGTTAGTGCATCGATCATTTTACATGTATGGAGGTCTTCAAATCGCGAGTGAATAGGTATCTTCTGGGTAAGCACGTTCTACCATCGATCGCATCATCACTTAACATCAGGTGAGATGCTACCCAGGTCAAGTGCTACCCAGTACAGTGTAAAAAAAAAAGATTTTTCTTCATCAATAACTGACGAGTATTATAAGTGTATACCTTTATTTATTTAAATAACTAAAATATTATTATCTCATGACTATATCTAAAATAAATACCTAAACCACAATACATAATACCTAAACTATAAATATAAGACAGAACCTTATCTGCCGGTAATGTTCCTAAAAAGCAAGTGACGATACCTCATTGTATAGCTAGGCTAATACGTTGATCATATAAGTGACGATGTGGCTTGAAATGGAAACCGTTCTCCATCATCAAGACATTATTTTTGAAAGACTAATGAAAGTCTCTTCAGAGCGTTTTGTACATCTTTTTACTTGAGCGGCCTGTGGGCTAACTATACTCAAAAACAGTATAACATCCTCCATGTTCAGTATAATAATGCCTTCAGAGTGTTGTTGGGGTTGCCTCGATTCTGTAGTGCATCAGGAATGTTCGCCGAGTCGCGCGTTGATTGTTTCTATACAAGGATGTGGAAGCGGTACATATCCCTGGTGCGCAGGGTTCGCATCAGCCCCAACAGGATCCTGAGGGTATTGGCTGAGAGATTCGACTGTCACCGTGGTACCGAGTTCAAACCACCGTGCACCAATGGATTTTCTATCGAAAAATGTATGTGCGCTTTTCACAGAGGCCCTCCTGTGAAGTAAAAACATCGTTAAAAAACCAACCCCCAAACCCCCGCATGGTAGTAGGACACTATCTAGTGTCCGCCTGGCCAGCTACCACCCTCAAGTTAGAAAATCTGTCACCAAACATCTAATGTGTTCCGGCAGCCATCCTTGAGAGCCAGTTACCTTTCTAGGCCTAGCGTGCTTACCATCTTCGACCGCATCATCACTTACCAACAGGTGAGATAGTGGTCAAAAACACTAGCCTACTTTATTAAGTATTAAAAAAAATCTAATATAATTATGATCATTATTAAAGTACATTATTATACAATCCGAAATTTCATCGTATCGACGGGGTTTTCGAACCCCCACCACCTTGGAAACATGCCCAGGGGCTCCGACTAAATAAGCCACATCACGATCTTAGCGATACGACGAAATTAATATACTATTGCATTTTTAACCAATTATGCTTAGATGGCGCCATCTATGATAACTATTTAAAAATTATGATTCGGAAGAAATCATTACAGATTTTAAATTCGACGAGAGATGTTGTACTTTACCTATCTAATCTATATCTATTCTAATACCTTAAACGAGCAGTTTATATATATATATATATAATCTGAATTTAGGAATCGGCTCCAAGGACATTCATGAAATTTAGTGTGAAGGGAGTTTCGTGGACAATAAATCGAATCGATCGGGCATCTCACACACACAGCACATCACACATCAGCACACATCACAAAAAAGGAGGAGGTTCTCAATTCGTCTGTTTTTTTTTTTTTTTCAATACGTCGTTTTATCCATATTTTCAGACAACGAAAATTGCTACAATATCATTAGAATACGAAGGTAAATTTGATTATTTATTTATTTATTTATTTATAAATTTGGCCACCACTCTATAAGGTTTAGATAGCTCGGTGGGATTTCGATCGGTCCCGAAACCAGAGGGCCCCGTTCGAGTTCAGATGAGATAACTATATTTTGTTCCCTTTTTTTACCAGTCCTTTTTTTTGTGAGAAAAACTATTATTAGAAGCCAAACAGTTTCCAAAAAATACGATTTACCAAAAAAATAAAAGCGGTCAGCCAGGTTCTGTTTCTTTCAATGTTACACACTTTAAATTTTTGTACGTTGATTGGTACACAATCCAAACAGAAGAAAAGACGGATAAACAAACATACGAACGCATTTTTGGCCAAGCTGAAGCAGATATCTTGGTTCCGCTCCGTCAATAATTAGATGATACATAATATAAATGCACCTTTGTTATCTTATCTCTAAAGACCGTGTTACTCTCCGACCAAGATATAAGTCGACATAATATCATGTTCGCAGATAACTCGCGTTCAAGATCTGGATCGAACTGGTTCTAGAATCATAAAACCTCACTGTATTTTCATAAGGAAACATGAGGTATTAAAACGCAGTTTAGATTTCCTGCTCATTGATATAATCAGATGATGAGATATGCTTATAGTTGTGTTCTTTATTTTAAAATAGATAATAGTTAAAATATGTTTACATTTTAGGGTTCCGTATATAGGATCACTTTGTTGTCCGTCTGTCTGTTTGTCTGTCTGTCCGTCTGTCATGACTCTTTATCTCCGGAATGCGTAGAGGTATCAAGTTCAAACTTATACTAAATACTTGGATCTACGGTATCTTTCGGCTGTGAAAAAATTAAACTCAACGCGATCAAAAAGTCGCATTTTTTCGCATATTTTACGATTTCACATGGGAATTATAAAATTAAAACCTATAGGGTACTTCCCGTTGACCTAAAATCATGAAATTTGACATAAATCGTAAATATGTAGTTTTAGGACAAAAAAAAAGAATTTACGATTACAAACTTATTTGCGGTTGGTGCATGAGCAGTGTGTAGCCATCGGTCTAGGACTCGAACTGCAAAGTTAAGTTTGTCCTTTAACCTAGTTTGAGAAGTTGGTACAGAAGCCTCGGTGGGCGAGTCCAACTCGACTTGGCCGGTTTTATTTCTTCCCAAACCCAGCAATAGTGTTACTAAAACACTCTGCGGCCCAACCTGCTGCTATAAACTCTTGTCCTTTATATGAAGACGACATTTCAACTACCGTTAGGTCAAACTCAACATAATTGTAAACATAGTACTTTGTATTCTATGACCTCTGCACTTTCAAATAACACATTCAATATCTGTATAAGTTTCCACTATACTAAAGCTATTCCATAGACTAAAAGCCAGCTAGATAGATCTTTGCAGGATGCCTATTGTTTCCGAAGGTAATGCTTTTTTACGGACAGATAGACGAGCACGTAACTTGTACGTCGACGTCATTATGATACATAGCATTAGGCAATTAAATTACCCTTTCGAAAATTGGTACCCGTGGTATTTACCACAACAAATATGATTCCACCAATATTAGGAATGTATTGTAGCCGCGGCTACAGTAAGCGGTAAAAAAATAACAAGTCGCGACTTGTTATTTTTATAGTTTCACGGTCGAAGGCCTTAAATTATTTTAATGATTTTTTTTAAATAAGCCAAAATATAGCAAAGTGGCTAACGGCACAACTTGTGGTATAATGCCAGAAAATTGATCGGAAATTTTAAAATATTTCTTAATATTTTATTTTGCTATTTTGTAACATACTCACTCATGCCTAATTACAGCTTTCTGGTACTTACAGCCACTGAGCGACAGACAAACAGACAGACAGACAGATGGATGGACGGACAAGGTAAAATTATAAAGTGAACCTTAATACCAAGCTACAGCCTTTGCTAATGTTACCTCAGTTGTAAAACTATGTAAAGTCCTTTCTATCTAGTTTTCCTACATCTACGAGCGCAGTGACCGATAGTTAACCTCAAGTCAAAGGCTCGTTAAAATAAACCCCACGTTTTACGGAGAGATTGACGTGTCATCTCAGGGCAGTTCTACAGTTCAGACTAGAAATCTTAGGTTGACCAGATCATCTGTACGATAACATCTGTGTATGAAAGGATGCCACAGTGACAGCAGATGGCGATGTTGTGTTTAAATTGTCGTAGGGTATTGGAATTTGTAGTTGTGCTCTTGTGCCATCAGCTATAGACTTATATTATTATTTTATTCGATAGAGCACGAAGGTGCGTAATTTATTTTCATGTAGTCAGCTTATGTTGACTTTAGCAAGAAAATTAAAATAAATAAAATGAATTTTATGTGGCCTACGAAAGATTCCCAATTATCAGTCTATTATATTTTATGACTAAAATAGGATAAATATGTAAGATGGGCCATTTGCTTGTTTGCTACCTATATAATAAAAACACTTTTTTTACACTGTGGCTTTTACAAGTCTATATTTTGTTTTAGTAGACGCGCGACTATCACGGATGATAGATAGATTCTATCCGTGGCGACTACACACGAATATAGTAAGTGTACGAATATAGTTACTGACAATTTAACGATTAAAAAGTTCATACTAAAATTATGAGGGAGAGTGACGGAGGTAGGCAAGTTAAACCTCTCTTTCTAAAGTTCACTAAATTAAAATTATTTATATAAATTTATTAGATATCGGCAACTGTACTAAAATGTACTAAAACTAGATGAGATAAGCCAATGATTATGCTCAGTGGCGTGCAGTTGGAGAGGCCTATGTCCAGCTGTGGACCAATATAGGCTGATGATGATTATGAAGGTACTAAAGGTACCAGAATCCTACAGCAACTAGAGTTATCCTTCTGATATTTGTCGACTGTAGAAACCGGATGATATTTAGATGACGATATGATCTCCATGTGAGCTGTGCAAACAGACCGATTTGTTGCCTTATTTATATACATTAGGTGGTCGTAACGCTCGACCGTTTATGTAATACAAGTTTAGATAGGGATGTTACTTTTGCATGATGTTTTATTTTTCTTACTGATATAAGGTAGAATTTTCTTAGTAATTTTAACTCACGACGGAACGGAGACGGTATATGCGTAGTAAAGTTGGGGTTAGAGGAGTTTTGTGTGTGCAAATCCATGTTGCCATTTTGCTCCATAACTACTAATTCGATTTAAACGGAGGATTTCAAAATCTTTCGTCACAAGGTCACGCCTATTGAGCTAGGTATGTGTCTTTTTTTCGTTTTTTTTTTACATCGCATAAGCTAGCATCTCAACACTAATCTCACTTGTGAGTGACGATGCGGTCGAAGATGGTAGCACGCTAGGCCTAGAATGGAAACTGGCTCTCAAGGACAGCTACCGAAACACATTAGATGTTTGACGACAGATTTTCCAACTTTAGGCTGGTAGATCGACTGCGCCATAATGAGGATTATGTTTTTTTAATTGTATAGGAGACACGATTATTTTCTATAGAACACATTCAATTTGTCAAAATGTCCATGTTAAGACCTAAGACTATCATAAAAAAGGCAGACGGAGCCGTGCCGAACAACCGAGTGAACGCAAGTTCAGTAATACTGAATTATTGAGTAATAAGTTTCCGCCGTCAGTTCGGCATAGTCATTACGGCATGATTACTACGTAAGTAACGCTGCGAAGTAATACTGTACGGAAGCGTCTGACCCTGCTGCCGCTTGTCAGCAAACTGAGCGCGGAAGCGTATTACTCAAGCATTTAGTATTACTGAACTTGCGTTCACTCGGTGTTCGGCACGACTCCGTCTGCCTTTTTTATGATAGTTTGAGGTTAAGACTTACTCTTACGAGTAAGTCTTAACCTCAAACTATCATCGACCAACAAAAAGTTGTATTTTTGTTACTACACTTTCTCGTCCTGTGACAGGTGGTGTGACGACATTCGCAAAGCGGTGGGCAGTGATTGGGAACAAAGAGCCGAATATCGGGCTCAGTGGCGTATCTTGAGTCCGGTATCAGTCCACTGCTGGACGTAGGCCGCCTAGGTCCAGCAGTGGACTGATACCGGCTGATTATGATGATGTTGATGGTTTTTCAAAGATCAGATCAACGTTTAAGATTCATCTTTTAATTCCCATCCCTAGCTAATGAATGAGACTATTAATGCAAGACCTGCGCCTGCGCCGCGCACTCGATAATTAGACGTAACTACTCGTTTGCTTCTCTGTATTTAGTACTTATTAGTTATACAGGTGGCTCCTAGGTAGGTATGGTTCATGAGAAAAATTATCTTCTCTCTTTCTCTTCTGATCACTTAGCATAATTGCTAAAAATTAACATTAATAATTGTACTTTGGTCTGACGAGATAGTCCGCCCCTAAGGTCAACATTGTTTTTAATCGACTTCCAAAAAGGAGGAGGTTCTCAAGTCGACTGTATGTGTTTGTATGTATACAAGATTACTCCGCCAATTGTGAACCGATTTGAATAATTATTTTAGTTACAGGTAGAGGTTAACTCCAAGGTGATCCCATTTAAATTTTATTGAGATCTGATAAGTATCTTCAGAGATATCATGATAAATGTCTCGTACTTGCCACTGAAACTCTCGCAGCATGGAAGTCGGTTGTTTTAGTTTTTAACTATCACTTTATTTTATATCTGATAAGCAAGCGTTTGACCACTATCGCGCCTGGTGGTAAGTTAAGCGATTCTTCATGTTACCTAATGGAATAAGAAGTCACTTAATGAAATATGAGAGTTCTATATGTTATTTAATAAAATAAGACAGAACAGTGAGTGGTCTAGGATAAAAAAATGCCATAAAACAGGCGGGGCTTATGTCCAGCTGTGGACGGGAACTCCTGATGACGTTGATGATATTATCGATAAAATATAAACGTCATTAGGGTTCCGTAGCCGAATGGCAAAAGACGGAACCCTTATAAATTCGCCATGTCTGTCTGTCTGTCTGTCTGTCCGTATGTCACAGCCATTTATTCCGAAACTATTAAGACTACAGAATTGAAACTTGGTAGGTAGATGTATTCTGTAAACCGCTTTCCGATTTTTATACAAAAATATAAAAGTTTAAGGGGGGGATTCCCAAACATGGAACTGGAACAAAAAAAAATTTTTTTCTTCAAACCTATACGTGTGGCGTCTATGGTTAGGTCTTTAAAAAAGACTTTTTTTTTTAAAAAAACATTGAGGTTTCTAAAATCATTTTTTCTCAAAGTCAACAATTTAAAAGATAGGCGCGTCTAAAGAGGTAAAATGTGTGTGTCCCCCCCCTCTAACTTCTAAAGTAAGGGAGTGAAAAATCTAGAAAAAATATATTCTGTAGATCTCAATAAAAAATTTCAACGAAAATTGGTTTGAATGAGATTCAGTCAGCGGTTGTTGAGATATAGCGACCGCAAGTATAACTTTGTTTTTCATACAAACACTATAAAAAACAAACTTATTTTTGTAGTTGCGAAAATCATAGTTATATATTGTACTTATATATATATACTAGCTGTTACCCGCGGCTTCGCCCGCGTTATTTGTGTCTTTATGACCATTGAGGTCTAGATCGATGATCTCTTAGGCCAAATCACCATAGGTGCCCTCAAAGTCGAACTCATTATCCTCTATTGTTAAAGTCATTAATCATTTTGGTTAGGTTAGTATACGAAATTGTGCTGTTTAAATGTTTGACTGAATACAACAGTTCCTCAAACATTTCTTACAAAGAAAATAAGGTGAATAGCTGCGCGAGCGTAGCGAGCGCTATTATTGGGCGAGTGAAAATTTTTATGGCGTTTTATAACCCTGACAGTTTAATGACCTAATCAACAAGTCAATATAGATGACTCTTAGGTCGAACTCGATATCGTCAATTGTTGAAGTCTTTAATCATTACTTGGTACTTGGTAAACCTAACGAAGGTTTACCAGCGAGCGCGAAAATTTTTACGTCATTATATAACCCTGGCAGTTTTTATAACCTACTAAATCAACACCGATGACCCTAGATACTTGATATCCACTTATTTTAAGGTAAAAATTCATTATGATTATTGAAGGTAGTACTGTTTCAATTTATAAACTCGTTTTGATACATGTGGCTATTAAAATACAAAAAATGCTGAAATAAAACCTACAAAGTAGACAAAACAAAGGTTTGCGCGAGCGCAGCGAGAGCTAACAATGCGCGAGCGAAGCGAGCGCGAAAATTTTTACGTCATTTTATGACCCTGACAGTTTTTATGACCTACTTAGTCAACACCGATGACCCTAAGGTTAAACTTGATATCCACTTAGTTTAAGGTAAAAATCATTATGATTATTGAAGGTTGTACTGTTTCAATTTATAAACTCGTTTTGATGCATGTGGCTATTAAAATACAAAAAATGCTGAATCATTTCTTACAAAGTAGATAAAACAAAGGTTTGCGCGAGCGCAGCGAGCGTTATCAATGCGTGAGCGAAGGGAGCGCGAAAATTTTTTACGTCTTTTTATGACCCTTACAGTTTTTATGACCTTCTAAGTCAACACCGATGACCCTAAGGTTAAACTTGATATCCACTTATTTTAAGGTAAAAATTCATTATGATTATTGAAGGTTGTACTGTTTCAATTAATAAACTCCTTTTGATGTATGTGGCTATTAAAATACAAAAAATGCTGAAATAAAACCTACAAAGTAGATAAAACAAAGGTTTGCGTGAGCGCAGCGAGAGCTATCAATGCGCGAGCGAAGCGAGCGCGAAAATTTTTACGTCATTTTATGACCCTGATAGTTTTTATGACCTACTAAGTCGAGACCGATAAATCTAAGGTTTAACTTGATATCCACTTATTTTAAGGTAAAAATTCATTATGATTATTGAAGGTTGTACTGTTTCAAATAATAAACTCCTTTTGATGCATGTGGCTATTAAAATACAAAAAATGCTGAAATAAAACCTACAAAGTAGATAAAACAAAGGTTTGCGCGAGCGCAGCGAGAGCTATCAATGCGCGAGCGAAGCGAGTGCAAAAATTTTTACGTCATTTTATGACCCTGACAGTTTTTATGACCTACTAAGTCAACACCGATGACCCTAAGGTTAAACTTGATATCCACTTATTTTAAGGTAAAAATCATTATGATTATTGAAGTCTGTACTGTTCTAATTCATGTCATGTTTTGATGAATGTGGCTATTAAAATACAATAATTGCTGAAATGTTTCCTACAAAGTAGATATAACTAATGCTTGCACGACCGGAGCGAGCGCTATTACTGCGCGAGCGTAGTAAGCGCTATCACTGAAAACGAAACTGAAATCACGAAAAAAATTTTACGACCTTTTATGACCCCGACAGTTTTTATGACCTACTAAGTCAACACTGATGACACAGAGGTTAAACTTCATATCCACTTATTTTAAGGTTAATATTCAATATGATTATTGAAGGTTGTACTGTTTTAATTTATGGACTCGTTCTGATGCATGTGGCTATTAAAATACAAAAGATGCTGAAATGTTTCCTACAAAGTAGATACAACAAATGCTGCGAGACCGGAGCGAGCGCTACCACTGCGCGAGCGAAGCAAGCGCTATCACTGCGCGAGCGAAGCGAGCGTGAAAAAATTTACGACCTTTTATGACCCTGACAGTTTTTATAACATACTAAGTTAACACTGATGACACAAAGGTTAAACTTGATATCCAATTATTTAAGGATAAAAATCATTATGATTATTGAAGATTGTACTGTTTTAATTTATGGACTCGTTCTGATGCATGTGGCTATTAAAATACAAAAGTTGCTTAAATATTACCCACAAAGTAAACCAAACAAATTATTGCACGAGCGCAGCGAGCGCTATCACCGCGCGAGCGAAGTGAGCGCAAAAAATTTTACGTTTTATGACGCTGACAGTTTTAATAACCTACTAAGTCAAAACACGAATGCTTATGAAATACTTCCCACAAAGCAGATAAAACACGTTGGGCAAGCAAAGCCATCGCGTAAATTTTGATGACTTTTAATGACCCTGACAGTTTTATGGCCTAATTAAGGTACTTATTAAGTTTAGTCATAATCTATGAACCTAAGGTCAAACTTTTATGATTATGCAAACTCTATGTAAAGTTAACAAAAAATATAGGCACCCACACTTAACTGCCGAAAAAAAGTATTCTTTGCCCTCTTATGCCCTATTCAATGTGTTTGTACAAAATTTCATCTGAATCGGTCAAGCCGTTTGGCCAAAAAGAGGCCACACATTTACAAAATTCCATAATATAAATATAGACAACCGAAATTTCCACCCAAAAAAAAAGTATTCGTTGCCCTCCTATGTCTTTTTGACTGTCTGTGTACAAAATTAATGTCTTCAGCTTTAATGAACTGTCTTTATACAACATTTCAGGCAAATCGGTCAAGCCGTTTATTCGAGAAGAGGTCTTAAATTTACAAAAATTAATTAAAAATATCTGGACTTGAAAGCAAAAAAAAAAGTATCCTATATCCTATTCTACCCTATGAACTGTCTTTATGCAACATTTCAAGCAAATCGGTCAAGCCATTTATTCGAGAAGAGATCTTAAATTAAAAAATATTTGTACCCTCTGACTCGATAGCCAGAAAAAAAGTATTCTATATTCTATTCTGCCTTTTGAACTGTCTTTAAACAACATTTCAGGCAAATCGGTCAAGCTGTTTATTCGAGAAGAGGTCTTATATTTACAAAATTCAATTAAAAATATCTGGACCCCCTGACTCGACAACCAGAAAAAAATTATCCAATATCCTATTCTGCCCTATGACATGTATTCACACAAAATTTCAGGGAAATCGGTCAAGCCGTTTATTCAAGAAGAGATCTTATATTTACAAATTTCAATTAAAAATATTTGTACCCTCTGACTCGATAGCCAGAAAAAAAGTATTCTATATTCTATTCTGCCTTTTGAACTGTCTTTAAACAACATTTCAGGCAAATCGGTCAAGCTGTTTATTCGAGAAGAGGTCTTATATTTACCAAATTCAATTAAAAATATCTGGACCCCCTGACTCGACAGCCAGAAAAAAAGTATCCTATATCCTATTCTGCCCTATGACATGTATTCACACAAAATTTCAGGCAAATCGGTCAAGCCGTTTATTCGAGAAGAAGTCTTATATTTACAAAATTCAATTAAAAATATCTTTACCCCCTGACTCGATTGCCAAAAAAAAAGTATTCTGTATCCTATTCTACCCTACGAACTGTCTTAATACAACATTTCAGGCAAATCGGTCAAGCCGTTTATTCGAAAAGAGATCTTATATATACAAAATTCAATTAAAAATATTTGAACCCCCTGACTCGATAGCCAGAAAAAAAGTATTCTATATTCTTTTTTGCCTTATGAACTGTCTTTATACAATATTTCAGGTAAATTGGTCAAGCCGTTTATTCGAAAAGAGATTTTATATTTACAAAATTCAATCAAAAATATCTAGACCCCCTGACTCGATAGCCAAAAAAAAAATTATCCTATATCCTATTCTGCCATATGTTCTATCTTTGTACAAAATTTCAGCCAAATCGGTCAAGCCGTTTAACCGTGAAGAAGTCCCAAACAAACAAACAAACAAACAAACAAATAAACAAACTGACTTTCGCATTTATAATATTGGTGTTGATTGCACTTGGCCAGATTATTTTTTATTTAGACACTCATATACTCATTTATTGGTAAACAGGTTGCACCATCCAGCCTATCTCTGTCCACTGCTGGACATAGGCCTCACCTATGGCACAACACTGAGCTCGATATTTAGCTTGTTGTTTCCAACCGCTGCCAGCCAGCTTGCGTATATCATCGCTCCACCTAGCTGGAGGGCGTCCTACACTACGTTTGCCGAGCCGTGGTCTCCACTCTAGAACTCGTCTACCCCAACGGTTATCGGTTCTACGACAGATGTGTAAAACAGGTTTACACGTCATAATTTTACAATAATATCATATATTATCCTTATATATGAAGAGAAAAATATTCAAAAACCACTACCAGCTTTATCAGCTTCACCGGAGGACTGAACAATCTTTTGGCTGCAATCTCATCTGATGGTAAGTGACGATGCAGCCAAAGGTATAGCACGTTTGCTCAGTGGATATAATTATCTGTAATAGGTAGATGTCATCGCTTATCATCAAGCGAGCGTCGTGTTTGTCCTGTTACCTTTTATCATATAAAATGGACACCTATGCACTCTTCACTTCAACATTTCCATTTTGTCTCGAGGGAAAGACCGTCGAGGGTAAAGCATTCCAAGTTTTGGCTGTTCTAATTTAAAAAAATAAATGAAAGAAAAAACTTTGGGTAAGTAACTCATTCTTCTAAAACCGCTACAAATCGAATTATTATTGTTTAATCCGGTCATAGATGAGAATATTATTATCATAAATATACCTTAATGTCAAAATCAGTTTTATTTTTAAAAAGGTACCAAATTGACTGACATAAACGGGAAAAAAATATGATTTATAATTATAGTCAGTCTAGCAAAAAATAACCTATTTGCCCACATAATGGTCATTTATCTGAGTTATTGAGACGACCTGCTTCATTGTTATAAAATTATCTATATTTTCATATCTGTACTTCCCACAGATAATTAAAGCAACTGACATATTAATATTAAATTATGGTTATTAATTGTAACGAATTAAAACACAAAAAAATAAGATAGTTTAAAAACTAAAACAACCGACTTCTATGCCCCGCGAGTCAGTTTCAGTAGCAAGTTTGAGGCATTTATCATCATGTCTTTGAAAACTCTTATCAGATCTCGATAAAATTTAAATGGGGCTACCTTGGAGATTAACCCGAACTGTAACAAAAATAATCATTCAAATCGGTTTATAATTGGTGGAGTAATCGCGTAACGTACATACAAAAAAAGATACAGACGAATTGAGAACCTCCTCATTTTTGAAAATCGGTTAAAAAATTAAACTGTAGAGAAAATTGCTAAACCTACTACTTGCTTAAAGCGATATTAACAAGATAAGAATGATGACCAGACTGAATAAATGTTAGACCACGACGCGTTTCGGTCCCATTTTGTACTGCAAGATTTCTATCGTGGTAAGCTATATTTTGGTAGCAAGTCAGGTTAGTCATTGATATAATATGCTCCTCCTACCACCTGTGGACGAATACCCGTGCTAGGATTTGAACCAGCGACTTCTCGCTTAGAAGTTTAGCCATCTATCATTTACGCCAAAGAGGCTTATGCCAATTTGCACTTAACTTAAGAATCATCATCATCATCATCATCATCATCATCATCATCATCATCATCATCATCAGCCGGTGTCAGTTCACCGCTGGACGTAGGCCTCTCTCAAGATGCGCCACTAAGCCCAATCTTCGTCTCTTCTTTTCCAGTCACTGCCCACTGCTTTGCGTATGTCGTCGCTTAAAGCTCGTTTGCACTAAACTTAAGAATCACCTATGTCAAAATGCCACAGACTAAACAACTCGGGCTCTCAAAATTTAGATAAATATTAGGCCTATTTGCAAGATATATTTTAAGATTTTGATTCCCGATGTTACTTTAATTGAGATATTTTGAAATCTGAGGCGATTCTTAGGATTAGGCGATTTATTATTTTAGTGCAAACGAGCATTTAACTTTAAAACTCTATCAATGAGTGTACCTGCTCAACATTTTGATGTGTATTTTATACCAACGAGTCTGCCTTATAACATCGAGTCGGGATACATGTTAATATGACGATGTTAGATCGATTATTTATTCGATACACTCCGCAATCGATGTGACACGGCAATATACACCACTAGGGTTCAAAGATCTTTTCACATCCGTCTTAAGATATCACGTTATTATATACTTTAAAAATAATATATATTCTTACGATCTAGTTATCGTAGGAGTAGAACTACATTGGTCATCATTTAAAAACAGAAAATACTTAGGAACTGAATAAATTAACTATTTTCTTATTCTTATTAACTACTTTCCTATGGTATCAATTGTAATTTTTGACCCTGGGGGCCTATGGATAGTGAATAAATGTTTAATTACAGATTTCAGTAACATTATTTAACTTGTAATCGCGTGTCATCACGCCACCGGTTCAATCGATGAGATTTGATTTCAAAATTTAGCATAGCCCAAATTCCTTGCACGGTTCCCATATTGGATTCTCACGTAAATCAATTTATTGATTTGCAATACTTACACCACACTACACATTATGTGTGCAGTATGGATATTTGTGTATTGCTAAAAAATAGAAATCTTGTCAAGCATTGGTACGTGACATGACAGTTCGACCGATTCAAATTTACGAGTAGATTCATTTAGTCATAGCATAAGTATTTGAAGGACACTTAGGGCCAGTTTCAACAGTTTCTAATATACTTTCAGATAGTTATTTGACAGATGGCGCCATACATCATCATTATCAGCCAATTTCCGGCCATTACTGGATATAGGCCTCTGCTTTGGCACGCCACTGAGCTCGATCTTCAGCTATTTGTTTCCAATCGCTGCCAGCCAGCTTGCGTATATCATCGCTGCACCTAGCTGGAGGGCGTCCTACACTACGTTTGCCGAGCCGTGGTCTCCATTCTAGAACTCGTCTACCCCAACGATTATCGGTTCACATAAACAAAAAGTTTCACATGCGTCGTGGTTTCATAAAACCACACCACCCTTTTTATGTTCATCTATGATCTGACAAACAAACTGATAAGATTTGATTTGATTTGATAATCTTGCTAGTAAAATTGCTCTTACTGTATTTTTCCATCTATATCTATGACTAATTACTAAACAAACATGCATACATGTAATCCTTTCACGCTTTTGATACGCGATCGGATAATTTTGATCGATGTTGTTCGGCCCAAAGCGAAGCTAACGAGATTGCCGGCTTTTCTCGTCATGATCATCTCGATGGGGTAGATTTTGCAAAGCATTGGTTTTTGGGACGACTTAATTTCGGAATAGATTTCATTCACAGATTTCATTTTGGAAGATTAATTCTTTAGAAAGTTTAGGAGATTTATATTTATTATACTACAGTTGATTTATTAAGAACTAGCTGTGCCCCGCGGCTATGCTCGCGTTTAATCCTGGTTATAAACCTTTTTCTTGAATCTCTGAACTCTATCTATTGCTGAAAACTGCATTTAAATCCGTTGCGTAGTTTAAAAGATCTAAGCGTATAGACAGCGGTAGCGAATTTGTTTTTGTATATTTGTATAATAATGTACAGATAAAGTACAAGGTATGAAAGGTATGAAACAAAAGTACCTATTATTTTCTGATTATTTGACACCTGAGCGACGATTTTCACCTACCCTATATAATTATATTACCGTGGCCCTATGGAAACGTGTTAGTCACAAGACACAAAGACATGTAGCCGATCGGTTTATCGAGTTTCAGTATGAAGTTTTATGCAAGCGCATTCTTCGTTCGTCTATGTGGACGGGACAGATGTACACTGTCCAGCGCCTCTTCTCACGCCGTCTTCCATTTTCAGACATGGACGATACCATTTAAGACCGCATTGTCTCTTAAAATCAAGCACAACAACATAAAAAGAAAAGAAGAAAGAACAGGCAAATGTTTACTTGGTTGCAATTTAAACAAAACTTAAAGACCTGACTAGGTCGCATGTTTTAGAAATGTTTCATTTTAGCAGTGGATTGATGTAGCCTGATCAACTAGTATTTTTTCTGTAGCCTGAACATAAAAATACGGCCTGTATATTTTTTGTTTATGTTTTTTATCTCATATCTCTATAAAATTTCTATAAAAAAAACCTTAGCAGGTATAGCGGAACGTTGATATTACGTTGTTTGTGATTAGCTTTACCTACACATGTAGTATCTATGGTTGTGATATGAACTGTCAAAATGAAAGGCGAATTTTCCGATTTTGAAATATTTATTTCTTGGAAAGTATTCGTTTCCGCAAGTTAAAACTTCACAAGAAGTCGTGAAATAAGACCTTTCCGTGAAAAAAATCCTGACCCCAAACTCGATGTCAGGGGTGGAAGTCTCTACATTGATAGCTATATATTGATTGATATATATATTTATTGATGCGTCCTGTCATCCCAAACGTCTGCTAGAAAGAGATGCAGCTAGACAGTTTTTATCTGCATCTCTTTTTTAGTATCGACGATTATCGAAATTGCTATGCATGTAGAGACTACCGGCCCTGGTAATGTACAACTTAGTCTATCAAGTTTAAACTTACAGCATTTGAAGTCGGTCCGTTTTGTAACGATCTTAAAATGATTATTTGATCAGATTACTTGATTGAAAACAAACTTTCAAAAGCGTGTGAATGAGGTAAGATCAGCGATCAGTCCAATTACGGCTAACTACAAATAACATGTTTATTCAACGGAGGCCACTGATCACTCTATGATTGATTCGTTTCTATTGATTGGGCTGTACAAGTTCTCTTTGTATAATATAATATACGGCAACTTCAAGCTCATGTTGGAAACATACGAGAAAGGTTTGTGCATTTTAAACTGAATAAGAAAATAGTGCATAATAAGCTCGGAGACTTTTTAACTAATTTCCATGATAAGGTTATCAATGCGGATGTTTATATTGTTTATGTATGTTCGGACACAATTCCGTCATATATTGAATTTGAAGAAAAGCGGTTAAATGAATGTGGTAACCTCTTTTCGTAGTACCATCTATCTCGATTTTTTTTGTTTATCTTATAGGCTAGCGTTTGACCATTATCACGCCTGGTCATAGCGATGACGTTTTCAAAGATGCTGAACACGCTAGGCCTAGAATGGTCTGACTCTAAAGAGCTGCGTGCTGCAGGAACACCGTAAGGTTATGTTAGCAAGTTTTCCCCTAGATGCTGGTAAGCTACTGTTTGGTAGCAAGTCAGGCGGAACATCAATATAATGCTCGTAGATGGAAGCTGACAGTTCAATCAGCTATTTATAAAACCGGTGTCAAATTTAACCCGTAGATTTCCAAGTTTACCACGGTCGGCGAAAAGGTTGCCACTGAATACAGCCGAAAGGCGTTCGTAAGCATCACTAATTGGTTCAAATCAAATATGAATTATCACATACATCATTTACTGACCAACATAAATATACCTCAACTGACTTTGAATCTACCAGAACCGACGTGTCTTCAAAAATTGGCTCAATAGATTGTTAGGCTAGTTTGGGCTTTTTAATCTCCATTGATACCAGTATAACTTGCTCTGCATTTGAAAAAATATTATAGGTGGAGAAGGTTGAAGTTAAATTGGTTTTTGAGATCGTTACACAAATTATTTTTAATCCGATTGCGTATTGTCAGCCATGTTCTGTCAAAATTGAAACGTCATAGAGAAATATTGGCTAGAAGTAAATAAGCTTTGGCTACTGGCGGTGTTTGGAAAGCTTCTAATCTGGTTCGTTATAGTTCGATGTATGTTCTGCCCGTTCATGATTTTTGAGTAATTGGATGATAGGTTTATGAAACCAGCTATAGAGATGTATAGAGATGTATAGAGATGTATAGAGATGTATAGAGATGTATAGAGATGTATAGAGATGTATAGAGATGTATAGAGATGTATAGAGATGTATAGAGATGTATAGAGATGTATAGAATTTTCACATCTTACCTTTACCATTAGGTATACAATGTTTACTTTAATTTGCCTTGGGACAGTTGGAAGAGGGAGAAAGAAACGGTAAGTTCTGGAATAATGTTCGGTTTCAGTGTACTTGGCAGACAGATGGAATTAATTTGTTTTGTGCTATGTGTATTATTTTATATTAGACTAAAATAATCTGTCCAACATCTCGCTTTCTGCCATCTTGTATTTCTATACAAGCACGTGTTTATCTTGGACAGACATTTTTAACATCAACTTCCGCCTGACTTGCAACCTAAAAGTAGCTTACCAGCATCAAGAAAAAATCTGAAGCTATAACCTTACAGTGTTTCTGCAGCTATAACCTTACAGTGTTTCAGCAGCACACCCCTCAAGAGTCAGAGTATTTTAAAATCTGCAGCTATAACCTTACAGTGTTTCTGCAGCTATTACCTTACAGTGTTTCAGCAGCACACCCCTCAAGAGTCAGAGTATTCTAAAATCTGCAGCTATAACCTTACAGTGTTTCTGCAGCTATAACCTTACAGTGTTTCAGCAGCACACCCCTCAAGAGTCAGAGTATTCTAAAATCTGCAGCTATAACCTTACAGTGTTTCTGCAGCTATTACCTTACAGTGTTTCAGCAGCACACCCCTCAAGAGTCAGAGTATTCTAAAATCTGCAGCTATAACCTTACAGTGTTTCTGCAGCTATTACCTTACAGTGTTTCAGCAGCACACCCCTCAAGAGTCAGAGTATTCTAAAATCTGCAGCTATAACCTTACAGTGTTTCTGCAGCTATAACCTTACAGTGTTTCAGCAGCACACCCCTCAAGAGTCAGAGTATTCTAAAATCTGCAGCTATAACCTTACAGTGTTTCTGCAGCTATAACTTTACAGTGTTTCAGCAGCACACCCCTCAAGAGTCAGAGTATTCTAAAATCTGCAGCTATAACCTTACAGTGTTTCAGCAGCACACCCCTCAAGAGTCAGAGCATTCTAAGCCAAGCTTTACGTACGTTTACCATCATCGACCACGTCATCGCTTACAACCAGGTCAGAGATAGTGGTCAAACGCTAGCCTATAAGATATAAAAAACTACATTATCAGTTAAAATTAACAATCTTAGCTTAGTAACTTATCTACGAATCAAAAAAATAATTAATTAACATTGAATATTCAATCAAGAAATCCACATGTAATGCGTCCGAGCAGCTCAATTCGGAAGCCGAGCGGCCGGCGGCTATATTTGTATCGTTTGAATTAATTAGCCGCTGCAGCGCATCGACTTACAGTAGCCGTAGCGCTTGAGGGCTTCATACCGCTTTCTCACTCTTGATTTATTGCTTGATTTGTTTTCGGTTAAGTTAATGAGGTTGATCAATTCCAGTGTTTTCCAATTAGTAGCACGCGTACCCCTGAGGGGTCAGTATGTCGAAGTTTATAGATGCTGTTGTGTGCTGGCCTGCAGACCGCTGGTGTACATTTTGTAGCTTAAAAGCTAATGCTCATTCTATCCCTTCTCCGTCAATTCTATTAGTGTAAACATAGAGAGATCATTTCGTCGTTGTTCTATCGTTGCTCGCAATAGATTCTAGAAATATTCTAAGAATGCTCGCTCGCTTGATGAAAACGGCACTAGAGCGCGCGAACAGTAGATTAGAGTGTTCTTACGTGTTCGGACGAGCTTGCTCCCCGGAGCGGTCCCTTCATGTGCTCTAGTTCTTGGTTCTCATTCTTGCTCGTTGAGTGTAAACGGTCAAAGAGAGCTTTTGTTTACACTAAAAGATCAAGAAATAATGCTCTTGTTCTAGCTTTAGCTCTTTGTTCGTTTGGTCTAAGCCCGGCTTAAGGGGTACGCGAGATGAAGTAGTTTTGTGCGAACAAAACTGATTGGGAACCACTGCTCCATTTAATTACGATGACGAGCTTCTGCCCACGTACAGTTCTTTAAAAATTCATGTAGGGATTTTTCGTCTTCCAGCTAGATGGAGTGATCAGCTGTGGAATGTGACTGACAGCAAATGGTTCAAAAGAGTGGTAGATCGAGCTCAGTGACGCGCATGACTCGTTGGTCAGAGTTCTATGAACAATAGACTATGATGATGATGACGGTCAGTTTTTGACAATTTTTTTCTTAGCAGTAAAATAATTATACACCATATTTTACAAGGAATACTCCTTTCAACTTATGTGTCCTTTGATTTCTCTTATTGCAAGCTGCGAGAGCTTCGGCTATTTTCATCCATATTTTTGCCTTATTTGTGAAGATCTTCTCTGCTAGTATTTTGCTACGTAATGCTAAAGTATTTTTCTGCTAATAATGTGACTAACCCATTGTCATTGTCATCAATTTAAAAATCCAGTGAGTTATCCAAATTATAGGTATGACCTTCTAGCCTCTATGGGTATGACGATAACTTTGATTATCTGAATATCACCTCCTTTTAAAATTGATCCTTAAGACGAACTGTGAACGTAGTCTTTTCCATAGGTTGCCGATCGACTGGAGAATGAATTACACATAAAACGACATACGATAATGAGGCACAAGACAAAAAGTTTCATTTACTCGCTCTACAAACAGACATCATGTAAATTCTCAGAATAATTTGAGTGAATAGGTATCTTTTGGGTAAGCGCGCTACATCATCGACCGCATCATTACTTAACATCAGGTGAGATAGTGGTCAAGCGCTACCCAATTCCGTATAAAAAAAACTATTTATTAAACCACCAGATGTTATTCAAGCATCAAACAATATCACACAATCTCTCAAAACAAAGCGTCAACCGTTAAATATCATCCCCGTGACATCCCCAACGGATCGAAACAGAATCGAAACGGAATCGAACCCGCATCAGATCTGTATCTGCTCACGTCTAGCTCGTGTTCACGCATTAATCAGAAATGATGTAAAATTGTATCGGGGGACGTATTCTGGTGACTTTGTCTTTAAATTTCGATTTATCTTTGATGTGTTAATTTTCTTGTTAAATTATTTATAAATACAATGGATGTTATACGCAAGCTAGCTGGCTGGCTAGCTGGTAGGAAAACAAAGAGCTGAAGATCGAGCTCAGTGGCGTGCCATAGCCTAGGAGGGGTCTATGTCTAACAGTGGACCAATCCTTGCGTCTGGCTGTTAATGATGATGAAATATTTTTTTTATAAAAAAATGAACCTGATGAAATGTCAGAAATTTTACGGACCTTGAAAACTCTATTAATACTAACAAACAAAGCAAACCTATAAGGAAAATCAAATAAACTATTAAACACGTAGATAGAGATCTAAATGCTCTCAAAAGCGGTAATTATCATCGTAAATTTGTATCCATTCTTCTGTCAAACAGAAATCAAGTGGCTTAGTCATATTGTGAAAAAATATAATGCAGTTTTAATTATAGGTACGAGTTAATGCAGAATTACAATGCTCATGTACCGGAACGATTGAGATTTGGGCCAAAAAATAACCTAATTACCCACTTTATGGCACACTAGCAGATCCTGGTTTTTGTAAATGTTTTCGATCATTAGCAGTGTTATGACTGTCAATGATTTTATTTTTGGTTTTGGTGAGTAAGAATCACATGATGGCATCGAGGTATATGTAAACCAGAGGGGCTTTCATAAACTGACTTACGTGCCGAGCGGCGCGCGATCGGGAGTGAGGAGTACTTATGCTAAACTAAGCGAGTTGTAGATTCAGCACTTATTTTTATTTGAACGTAGAGCTAGTTCGCGACGCGTCATCTGGTACGTAGTACATATACATCGATGCATGACGGTGTTATTGTTAATTTTTTTTTATATATAACACACTGCGTCATGAGGTTTATTATGTATTATTAACCCTCGGGTTTTCGGAATCAGCACCGATATTATAAATGCAAAAGTCAGTGAGTAAATTGGTTTGTTTGAGACCTCTTGAAGTTCAAACGGCTTGACTGAGATCCGGGACTACCCCGGCGTACTCGTTACACTGGTGTCTCGCGGAGTATGAAATGATAACTATAGTTACGCTATAAACTATTTATTTTACACTACATAAATAACGCTATTAATGGACTGTATGCTATAGATACGCTAGATAAGATGATAGAAATGAGTGCGCTCGGTCGCTGCTGCTAATTGACATTGGCGTGACCCGCTTTAACCGCGAGCCTCACGAAAAGGTAAAATGCTGTTTGGTGCAATTTGTATCGAGCATGTTGCTAGATACATATCATGCTGTTTGATGCAATTTGCACCGATTTAGCTGAAATCTTGCTTTTTAATGGGAGCGAAGCCACGGGACGCACCTAGTAAACTATATATATGAGCTTATATATTGATCCAAGGTGTAAACTATTTTCATTATAATGTATATGTCATACAAATCCGCTTCACATTTTCAGCGCAAAAAAATTAAGACTCCAGAATAATACTATTCACGTTATCAAAAACTTTTGCATTTCGAATAATTTTCAAAAGATTACATCAAGACAAATTCTTCAGAAGCTTCTTTTGATCTACTCTGGTATATTATTTACTTCTCAAGTGTATTCTAGCAAAATTTTATACCATACCCAAGTTCTTTTTAAAAAATCCCCTTCCAGAATACACCCCCAAAAGGTGCGAACTATCCAAAAAACTAACAAAACGGCAACAGACAGTTACAGATTACAACCCCTTTTTATTATAAACATATTAAGATATTATCAGTCAAAAAAAGCAACCTTTCAAATTGAGCTTAATCCTTTCATTCAAGAATTGGCACCCGTAGGATTGGATTGCTACCTTTTGAATAAAGACATCCAAAGAGCCTCAATCGGAAATGATCTCTATTTGTATTCGTATAGAGTTGTGATTGATGTGTACGTTTTGAAAGGGATTTAAAAGTCAGTGTTGACTATTTAAGTAATTTAAAAAGGATTTTTATTCCCTTGAAGAACAATAGCGTACATTAGCGAAGGGAAGTGTCTTGTAACAGTAGAATTGTGTGCAGACTATGTGAACCTGCCGTAATGTTTATTGTTGATTGCTACGTTCCGACCAACCAAGACGACAATGTATGCTCGGATTATCTTTTAAGAGATGCTTGATTGTAATAAAATTGGGAGACGTAATTGTATTTGATGAAAACATAGCTTAGGCTGCAAGTGTGTATTATCCAATTAGGATAATACACACTTGCAGCCTAACCTATACAGCTTTGAGGACATTTGTGGACCTTGTTGGATTGTGATTGTGAACTCACGACGCCAGACCAACGCCTTAGCCATTGGACTATTGCCGCATCAAATCACTATCTGGTAGCTGTCCTTGAGAGCCAGTTCCCATTCTAGGCCTAGCGTGCAACTATCATTGCTTAGCATCGCTTACCGACAGATGAGATAGTGGTCAAACGCGCGAACCCATGTGAAAAATTATATCTATAAGAGCTAGCATGCTGCTTTATAATCGGCGATCTTATCGCATAAAGCAATCGCAAACCTATATTTGAGCTGGTTACAATTAATGAGGGCCCAGTGGCGCAGTGAGAGAATGGTTGGTTTTGATGCCAGTGGTAGTGGGTTCTAATTCCCGCCGCGTACCAATGGATTTTTCTTTCGAAAAATGTATGTGCGCCTTTCAGTAATATGACTATTTTTATTGCAAAACTTCAAATTTCAGTCATGATATAAAATCTTGAGTCTTAAAAATTTTATTTAACAAAAGCGATGCTTTATTTAATAATTATCTCAAGTTCAAACACACCAACTCTATATACATAATTAATTATAATTAACTCAGTGCTTTAATTGTTCTCGTTATAATGAGTGGAAACAAAGGGTCTTCAACTTCGCTGTATCGCGTCTATCTTTTGCGATAAACTTTATGAATTACAATTCAAAGTTTACTGGAATATAAGTTAATATACTAAGATAGTATTTGGTAGCGATAGTGCATCTACCACCTTAAAAGCCCCGCAGATTAAAAACTTTCTATCGGCCGATATTAAGTTTATAAACTTTCTATCGGCCGATATTAAGTTTAGAGTATTGAGGGCTCCGTGTAGCGAGAGATCACAAGGCCAGCGTGTGACCACTATCTCACCTGTTGGTAAGTGATGATGCGGTCGAGGATGGTAGCATGCTAGGCCTAGAATGGGAACTGGCTCTCTAGGATAGCTGCCGGAACATATATGTTTGGCGACAGATTTTCTAGCCTGAGGGTGGTACCTGGCCTGACGGACACTAAATAGTGTTCTACTCACGTTCTTCTACGTGTTCTACCATGTGATACCGGGTGCACGTCCGCAGGTGGTAGGAGTATATTATATCGATGTACCGCCTGACTTGCTATCATAAAGTAGCTTACTACTATCAAGGAGAAAATCTGCCGCCGTAATCTTACGGTGTTCCGGCAGCACACAGCCCTTGAGAGTCAAAGTATTCTAAGCCTAGCGTGTTCACCATCATCGACCGCATTATTGCTTACCATGAGGCGAGATAGTGATCAAACGCTAGACTAAAAAATATAGAAATTGGTATTAAAATTGATTATATATTAGCCAATATCACTAATCGTTATAATGTGCGCTCTACCATAAATTTTCATACAGTTTAAGAAACTGAGGGAACTATCAGCCAGTTGTTTAGTTTATGGTGTACGAGGGAGGGAGGTGAAGCCTTCCCCCCCATCCTTCATCTCCCTCTCCTAAGGGGGCTCTTTAACTTTTATTTGATGCGTTCTCAACTGAGGCAAATGGTTGAAACCGTTGAGAACATAGATAGGTACCTATCTATGTATTTATAAAAGGTGATTAGTGAAAACTTTATATTTCTTTAACATTTTGTTGAAAAATGTTAATACTGCCAACATTTAAGATATTAAAACAAATCGAACTCGCACTTGGCCGCCTTTACCTATATCAAGGCATTTAGAGCACTGCAAAAAGGAAGGAGCCACCTTGAACTTTTATAAAGTCTCATTGTTGGGTGGAACTACTTCTTTTGTTAAGATACGGCCACACCGCGACGTCCTGCGATCTGCGGGCGCGATCTTAGTACTTTTCAATTGTTTTCTGACCGCGTTTGGTGTGAACCAGTCAGTACAAATACTACTGCGCTATCTGATCGCCGCCTAGATCGCGCACGCAGAACGCTGCGGTGTGTCCATACCTTAAGGTCAAGAACTGCCTATTGTTATGTTCTTAACTGTTTTAGATTCGGCATAAACACTTTGGACCTTATTTGCCATCGCTGGCGGGATGGTATAGGTCGTATATAATCATTAGCCCCGCTGCTTTACCCGTTTAAAAAGTGTTCACTCAAGTCGGATACTAGTAGATACTTTATTATTGTATGTATGCATTATAATCTTATATATTTACCAAGTTAAAAAAAAATAGGGTCAAAATATCTTTGAAAGATTTATTTATATCTGATAGGCTAGCGATTGAGCACTATCTCGCTTGGTAGTAAGCGATGATGTGGTCGAAGATGGTAAACACGCTAGGCCTAGAATACTCTGACTCTCAAGGGCTGTGTGCAGCCAGAACACCGTAAAGTTATGGCGGCAGATTTTCTTCTTGATGATGGTAAGCGGTTTGTTAGCAAGTTAGGTGGAAGATCGATAGTATGCTTCTACTACCCGTGGATAGATATAAAAGGAAATCATAGTATCACCATCATTAACAGTCAATATTCATTTACTGTTAGACTGTTGATAGGTCTCTTCTATAGCACGCCACTGAGCTCGTTCTTCAGCTCCTTGTTTCCAACTGATACCAGCCAGCTTGCGTATATCATCGCTCCATCTAGCTAAAGTGCATCCTGCGTCATCCTGCATCCATCGTTATTGTATAGAAAGTCAAGTCAACCAGTGTATGTTTCAGTACCTCAGACAATATTTATCCAAAAATATGTGAAATAATGAAACATAATAGATAGATCTGGCATATTTCCGACTGGAGTTTCTTTTTATGTTAGTACACATAAATAAAGTGTGTAGTGTAGTGTTTCGAGGGCCCGGTGGCGTAATCGAGAGAACGGTCGGCTTTGATGCCAGAAGTACCAAGTTCAAACCGCCGTGCACCAATGGATTTTTCTATCGAAAAATGTATGTGCGCTTTTCACAGTGGCCTTCCGGTGAAGGAAAAACATCGTTAAGAAACCAACAACCCCCGCATGGTGGCAAGACACTATCTAGTGTCCAGCTGGCCAGCTGCCACCCTCAAGTTAGAAATACTGTCATCAAAGCATCTAATGTGTTCCGGCAGCTATCCTTGAGAGCCAGTTCCCATTCTAGGCCTAGCGTGCTTACCATCTTAGACCGCATCATCATTTAACAACAGGTGAGATAGAGGTCAAACGCTAGTCTATAAGATATACAAGTGTTACACACTTTATATGTATAAACATAACTTAACATATAAAGTGTGTAACACACTTTGTATGTAGTAACATAAAAGTAACGAACGAAAAATGTAAAAACATAAAAGTAAAAGTAACTTAAAGAATCATAATATTTTACTTCATGATTTTTTATGAAAAATCTCAAATTGTGTTAAACCTTTATAGATAGTTTATTTAAAACTGTCGTTACAACACATACTTTTTAGGGTTCCGTAGCCGAATGGCAAAAAACGGAACCCTTATAGATTCGTCATGTCTGTCTGTAACTGTCTGTCCGTCCGTATGTCACAGCCATTTTATTTCGAAACTGTTAGGACTACAGAATTGAATCCTTGGTAGGGAGATGTATTCTGTGAACCGCTTTCTGATTTTTATACAAAAATAAAAAATATGAAAGTTTAAGGGGGGGTATCCCATACATGGAACTGAAAGAAAAAAAAATGTTTTTCTTTAAAACTATACGTCTATGGATAGGTCTTTAAAAATTACATTGAGGTTCCTAAAATCATTTTTTCTCAAAGTCAATCATTTGACAGATAGGCGCGTCTAAAGTAGTAATATGTCTGTGTCCCCCCCTCTAACTTTTAAAGTATGGAAGTGAAAAATATAAAAAAAATATATGCTGTAGATCTCAATAAAAAATAACAACGAAAATTGGTTTGAACGATATACAGTCAGCAGTTTTTGAGATATGGCGACCGCAAAGATAACTTTGTTTTTCATACAAACACTATCAAAAACAAAGTTAATTTTGTAGTTGTAAAAAATCATAGTTATAGAATACTTTACTGTGTTACGGAACCCTACGAGTGCTAGTCCGACTTGCACTTGGCCAGTTTTTTTTCAGTTAGTTTCAGAGTGATCATTCTCAGTCAAATATTATGTAGTAATTAATGCATGTTTGAAAACAATGCCATTGTAAAACATAACGTTCCGGTTTACCGACTGTTCTGTAAAAACTCTTCTATTATTTAAATGCAAATTGCTTTACTTTAGGTTTGGATTAAATGTAGGGATATTTATAAGGTTGAATTTTTTTGTGCATAAAATGCAATCGGACAATTATTATCTTGCATTAACGCAAGTAACGTTGAATGTGTTTGTAGTAAATAAGAATATTAACAATTTGTGTGTCATCATCATCGGCCTTAATAGTCCACAGCTGGACATAGGCCTCTCCAACTGCACGCCACTGACCACGATCCTCGGCTACTCTCATCCAGCTCTTGCCAGCCACCTTGCGAAGATCATCACTCCACCTAGTCTGAGGATGTCCTACGCTACGTTTGCCGATTCGTGGTCTCCGCTCAAGAACCCTAGCGGTCGTCGATTCTTTGGCTAATGTGGCCAGCCCATAGCTTCTTCAGCTTGCTGATTTGGCGAGCTAATTTGTGTGTATGTCATCTATAGTTAAATTACATTTAAATTATTTAATAATGTTGTAAAAATGTTCTCCACCGCTGCTGGACAACTGGTAGCAAATGCTTATAGCATTAAGTTCTCCTTTTGTACATTTTTTTGTTCAACTAAGTAATGTGGAACAAACAGTACTAATATGTTATTGAAACAAATTAAAAGACTAATACAAAAAAAAATGGAGACAGTATTTGACATAAGGTACATCACCTTACCAATAGTGTTAGGCAACGATGCAGTCTATAAGAAAATCGTAGGTATTGCGTGAGAATGATACTAGTGAGTATACAAATCTGGTTAGGTATATAAAAATCAGTATCAAACCGAATTACACAAAAAATAAGCTAAAAATGTATTCTTCCGATTTGGAAAACACCAGAAGTCAAACAGAATCAAAACATACCTAATTGGTGACATGTGTTTAGTTCTTAAGTGTTTTAAGATACAGCCAAGTCATACCACCAGTGGTTACCCTTTACAACCACGTGTTCACGTGCAGAATTAAGGTTAAACCTGCTGGAAAATATAGGTTATTCGCACAAAAACACATGCGGTTTTGTGTTGTTTCTTGTGAATGCACAATTAATAATGTTTTTTGCGCGCTTCACATTGTATGAAATATGAATGGAACAAAATGCATGCTGCGCTTTAATTGAGTTTTTTTTGTGGTGCAAAATATAAATACATTTTGCATATAATTATTATGATTAAATTATTATTTTGTATATAATCTGATGATTTAATTTTTTAATATAATGAGAAGGTTAAGTTAAGTTTGACCGACTGCCAAAAACAGGGCATTCTCAATTCATCTATATGTTTTTTTTTTATGTTTGTTATGCGATAAATAAAAATATGTAAAGCAATGATGCTTTTAAATTGCACCACTGTTTGTAATATACATATAGACTAGCAAATACTTATTTGATTTACATAGGCCAATAAATAATTGTATGATTTCAATTATAAAAAATACAATACTTAAAAGAAAAAATAACCATTCTAGCCGTCAAAATTTTCTCTAAATATCATGCATATTAATTTAGTAAAGTCAAAGTGCAACAACAAAATCGTCTGAAATCTGGCAGTTGTCGCGAACCAACTAACTATCGTAGCCTTGTGCTGCTTAGCGGAACAATGTGCGATAAGCAGCAATTACGCGCGCCACCCCGCCGTGCGATTTGGCGGGAAATTCCACTAGCACGCGCGGGAACCGGGAATTTGTGGATGTGCGGGAATTATAGTTAGTAGGACTTCTGTTAGTTCTATTGTTGAATTAGTTAATTTGTTAGTAGGAAGGTCAAACAAAGTTTTCAGTGAAATCACTTGTGCTACAAAAGGAATTGTTATCCCTGACCATCGGACGAGCGCCGTGCAATGTTAAAATGAATTACTTGACCACTATCTCAGCTGATATTAATATATGCATAATTTTCAGTGCCAACAAGTCGTACGTATGTTTCTATGTGCTGAAACTCGATGAATTTGTTATAATATATCGTTGTTCAGTGGTTGATTCAAATCAGGGCCGCAGCCACGCAACCACCAGTAGTTACATAATTGGCACCAACCAGGGATCACATCAGCATCGTAATCAGTTGGTGGCAATCCACTGCTTGACGTAGGCCCTCCACCTGGTCACAGGACGTCTTACGCTACGTTTGCCGTTTCGCGGTCTCCACACTCCAGTCTACGCCTGGTTCCTACAGTTTCCTCCTGCGACAGATATGTCGGGGATCACAAATATCATTAACTAGCGCGGCATTTGAAGTCGGTTCCTGTAGTTTTTTAAACGATCTTGAATTATAGTGGTCTAAAATAATCTTTGCATTATTTCCTTTCTAATGAAACCGGTTTGGAACACATTGATTGGATGGTTTCAAAGTCTATAACGGACATAGGTAGAAACATTTTTTGTGTTTTATATAAATAGATTAGGTCTTATCCTATGGACATCACGCCTCAGTAACAACAAAGTGTCATAAACAATCAGAAAGAGATATTTTTTTCTATTTTTACATTAAGACTTTTTTTTTACACCGTACTGGGTGATCCGATCGATGATGAATCGCGATTTGAAGACCTCCATATTGTACTTAACCGGAAACACAGACTCAGGCAGGATATTCCATTCATTGGCGGTTCGTATGATAAACGAAGAAGCAAATCGCTTCGTTCGGGTAAATGGTATATCCACCATAAATCGGTGGCGCCTTTTAGTATCTCTGGATGTCCGATTATAAAATATGGATTGTGGAATCAAATCACGCAGATCCATTGTACACTCTCCGAAATGTATCCGATAAATAATTAAGATAGTTTAAAAACTAAAACAACTGACTTCAATGCCCCGCGAGTCAATTTCAGTAGCAAATTTGAGACGTTTATCGTCATATCTCTGGATGAACTTATCAGATCTCGATAAAATTACAATGGGACCATTTCGAAAATGTAGCCTACCGATTACAAAAAGAATTATTCGTATCGGTTCACAATTGATGGAGTTATTGCCTAACATACACACAAAAAAAAAGAAAAAAAAACACACAGTCGAAAAGAGAACCTTCTTCTTTTTGGAAGTCGGTTGAAAAGTATTATACCCTAATAACAAAACTTACTTCTCCACGAGTTACCACCTCCACATTTCTATGGTCCGACCGCGCGAGCGTTAGGTGTCCTACGATAGCATCGCCGGCGGAACCCCGCTCATCTCCGATCCGCAGATTCCATTCACGCAGGATTTTAGCCATGTTTGATTTAACGCCAATTATGGACTTCCTTGTCCATGGACCGAGCGTTTCGTTGTCCAGATAGTGTGCAGAATTACTCAGGGTACTACGTTGGGGTTTGTTTATGTTGAAATGTGAGTTTGGAAAATGTGAAAGATTTGGTAGTTAAACGAGGATGAATATTAAATTCATATCTAATACATAGTATAAATAAAGGTGTTGCATTATGGAGACATATTGTTGAACGCGTTAGTTTTTAAACAATTATTATGCGTAGGAGTAAAACATTGTGAATGGTTTTTTTTAAAGAGCTTGTTTAATCAAGGGTTCATAAAAACATGTCTGAAATAGGGCATAGGATACATTTTATCATCATCACTATTATTTACGCGGCTGTCGTAACGTTATATTAAATAAAAATATGTTACAAGTCCCTGAAAAAGCTATCCTGTTAGGACATATTGCTTACATAATCCAAATATTATTTCAGCGTAATAACATACAAGAATCTAGCCAAAAAACAGCTTCCATTGATAAACATCCGCACAATACAGAAGAACAATAAATAATGACCATCACAAAAAACTCAGGCCCTAAAACGGAACCTTGAGGTACGCCTCTTTCCCAATTCAATCTAACGTCAACAATAATCAATAAACTGCATTCGAGCGCTTGTAATCGATTGTCTCGTTCGAAGCTATGTATGAGGCCTCGCTATTGTCGGGTTTTTTCCACATTTTCACAGTGAAGGGACGGTGTGAACTATGGCACTGCAAGGTTAACACTATCAAAGGCTTGCGTTAAATCTGTTTAGATAATACACAATACTGTCATAACTTTTGAGCCATTTAGTTCTATGCTTGCTGGTCCCAAGATGATTACAACATAATTAAAGTCTATTCAGTCGCTTTAGTAAAAATACAGTTATTTTAATTAGTAAACTGTAGTTATTTAACGTATTTTGTATTTATTCTGGGATAGGAATATGCACCTACAGAGTTTAAATAACAATGAGAATAACAATAATCCTCTACAGATTTTAAATTATTTAAAAAATAATTTAATTATTTAAGAAATAAATAAATTATTGAAATGTAATAATTACATTATATAAATTAATCATTCAAACTTCTGTGTCAAATTAAAAAGAGAACATACACTAATTTCAAAAGAATGCTAAAACTTATATTTCGATAAAACTAGATGTGATATTTCTATGATTATAGTTTAGCTTTACATAGTGTACGAAGTCATGACGATTCCGTTACATTTAATGTCCGTGAGCGCGGAAAGCAGAACGTGGATAGTAAATTATTACTGACATGTTATGAGTTTTCCGAGTCCTGATGAAATTGTTGGAATTGTATGGAAACTTTGAATTTTAAAATATAATAGAAACTCTTTGTCATCCACCATCTCAATAGATACAAAACAAAATCTTAACGTTTATGATTTTTCACATGGAATACATTTCGAAAATCCCTCAGTTCACCGATTGCCGTTCCCAGTATTTTTTAAAGGCATCAATACACGCTCGTTGTAATTAAGATCCATGCCCCGCAAATCAGTTTCCGTAGCAAGTTTGAACCGTTTATCGTCATATCTCTGGAGATACTTATTAGATCTCAATGAAATAGCAATGGAGCCACTTTAAAAATGTACCCTACCGATAAAAAAAAAATCATTCGAATCGGTTCACAATTGACGCAGTAATCGCGTATACATACAACAAAAAAGAAAAAAATAATAACATATAGACGAATTGAGAACCTCCTTCTTTTTGGAAGAAATTTTGTGTGCGCTTTTTACAATGACCCTCAGCTCCGGTAAGAAACCCGAAACCAAAGCATGGTGGTAGGAAACTGTTTAGTATCCGCCTGGCCACCTACCGCCTACAAGTAATAAAATCAGTCGCCAAAGACACAATGTGTTCCGGGAGCTATCATTGAGAGCCAACTCCTATTTTATGCCTAGCGTGCTTCCATCCCCGACCGTATCATCAGTTACCAACAGGGGAGATAGTGGTCAAACACTAGCCTATATGATTATAGGAGGGGAGGGGGTGGTTCTTTTAAATATCATCATCATCATCATCAGCCGGTGTCAGTCCACTGCTGGACGTGGGCCTCTCCCAAGATGCGCTACTGAGCCCGATCTTCTGCTCTTCTTTTCCAGTAACTGCCCACCGCTTTGCGTATGTCGTCGCTCCACCTGGTCACAGGACGTCCTACGCTACGTTTGCCGATTCGCGGTCTCCACTCTAGGACAAGTCTACCCCAACGGTTATCAGTACTGCGGCAGATATGACCAGCCCACTGCCACTTCAGTTTACTAATCCGATGAGTCGAGTTCATCCGTTTTAAATATAACATTTTAGTATTATATCGAACGTTAACTGGTCAGTGTTTGAGGCCACTTAAACTTTACGTAGTATTATTATCTGTTCTGTGCTTAAACAATGTTCAATAAAAGTAGATCTGACTTCAGCTGAAAATATTTTGCTACGCTATTTTATGTAATTTTTTTATTATTTATTGATGACGTGAATTAGGTCAAAATCAAAATCAATTGTTTATTTGTCAAAAAACATCATTTTAAATTATTACATTTTTCTTCAGATCTTATGAAAAATAAATGTAAATGTATCCAGCCTGCAAACAAGCGTACAAATATTGGTTTGTCATATCTACAATTAAGTTTAGATGTCATTAATATTTTTACTTATATTTCAATCTCACATATTCATAGGTTTTTGTATAACATAAATATTCTTCACTTCACGCTGTAAAATCATATTTTCAAAAGCTATTGCCTAACTTTACGCTCAAAAACGTCACCGCTTTGTATTTTTAAATCTTCTGGCAAATGATTATACACTAAAATGGACATATTGTATACATTCCGTTTATATATATCCTTATTAGAGGATGGTTGCAATAACAGATTTTTATATTAAATATTATGTTTCTTTGCAGTGTCACACACTTTATATTTCTGTAAATTGTTAAACACAATACAAAATTTCATCGTACCGACGGGACTCGAACCCGCACCCCCGGATTACACGTCCAGGTGCTCTGCCACTAATGCAATCCACTAATTTCGTCGTATCGATGGATCGAACCGTGGCTTAATATTGGCAGAGCACCTGGACGTGTAATCCGGGGGATGCGGGTTCGAGTCCCGTCGGTACGATGAAATTTTGGATTTTGTTTAACAGTTTACAGATTTGTATATTGTGCTCTATAAGTTTTTAAATGTTAAACTCTATAAAAAGTAGCAGAAGTTAATGTTTCCACTTGGTCTTACCGTTGGTTATAAATCACAGAGAGCTACCATAAGAATGAGACACAATGTCACGTGACAATGTCCTTACAGTTCCTGAATGGACATTTCTAATGTTTTATTTAGTATTCCATAAGCTTATTTATCGATGTTCCGCCTGACTTGCTATCAAAAAGTAGCTTACCATCATCAAGGAAAAATTTTGCCGCTATTACTTTACGGTGTTAGTCGGAGTATACTAGGCCTAGCGTGTTCTTTTTGACTACATCATCGCTTACCACCAGGTTAGATAGTGGTCAAACGCTAGCCAAAGAATGGAGACCGTATGGAATGGGACCATCGAGATAAACCCTACCTATGACAAAAAGAATCGTTGAAATCGGAGCGGCGGTTTTCAATTGGCGGAGTAATCGCGTAAAAAACGTACAGATGAATTGAAAACCTCATTTTTTGGAAATCGGTAGAAAAAAGAGCAAAGCAAACTACATAAATATTAACCACAATAATATGTTTGTTTATGTATACTGTATGCTAATTATTATGTATATCAGTACATAGACTGCTACTACGTTAAACGTAGTGAAATTCGAAGTCTGTGATCAGTACAGTAAATACAAGTAATATGGCCAGATTCACCGGTCCCTGATAATACATTTATATAATTATCTAACACATGACGCCATATAAAAGCTGTCAAAAATCTGTCAGATTTCTCCACATTAGTGCTATCAGGAACCGGTGAAATTGGCCCTTAGTATAGTCAATATAAATTTTTTGTTATTATTAACTAGCTGTGCCCCGCGATTTTACCCGTTGAGACATCGTTCCTGTGGGAATATCGAATAAAAAGTACTTTGTGTGTTATTCCAAGGCTTATGCTATCTATATACCAAATTTCAGCTCAATGTGTTGAGTATTTTGAGCGTGAAGAAGTAACAAACATAATAACACACTCATAAACTTTCGCCTTTATAATATTAGATTAGAAGGATAGGACGTAGGATAGAAAGTAGGATAGAAAGTAGCATAGGAAGTAGGATAGAAAGTAGCATAGGAAGTAGGATAGAAAGTAGCATAGGAAGTAGGATAGAAAGTAGCATAGGAAGTAGGATAGAAAGTAGCATAGGAAGTAGGATAGAAAGTAGCATAGGAAGTAGGATAGAAAGTAGGATAAGAAGTAGGATAGGAGTTATATTTGAGTTCAGGTTGCCCTACGACAGCCAAAATGCGTCTTATAACAGTACTTGATAACTACTTACTGCTCTAATAGTCATGTTCAGTATCCGCCAAGGCCTAGAACACAAAGCACAATAGTGGGAACTTGGGTGACTTGGTGACATAACCGACTGTGATGTGATATCATTAGGGTATTGTAATCTAGTGCGACGGAAGGAGGTCATGTGTCAATGTCACAAGATTTTTGATTGTTAGCTGACCTTCACAGATGTTATGTTATGATACCTAAGTTAATTTTTTGGTAAAAGATTTTTGATTTTATTTGAGAAACGAAGCAGCGAAAACTCTACTTGGAATGTAGACAGGTTTTTCCACAGGTGGTATAGGAGCATATTAAATAGATGTTCCGCCTGACTTTCTACCAAACAGTAGCTTGCCACTATTAAGGAGAAAGTCTGCTGCCTTAACTTTACGGTGTTCCAGCAACAGATAGCCCTTGAGAGTCAGAGTATTCTACGCCTAGCGTATTTATCATTTTTGACCACATCATCGCTTACCACCAGGTGAGATAGAGCTCTAGAGTAAGATAGGATAGGAGCACTAGAGTAAGAACTGACTTTCAAAGACATCTTGTCAGAATATATAGGATGTTTCGTGATAGATTTACCAACTTGAGAGTTGTAGCTAGTCAGGCGGCTTACTAACAAAATATGTGCGTTTTACTCGTCAAAGTACCCTGCAATGTGATTTAAAATGTAGTATATATAAAATCTAATTTAAAATCGCTAATATTCACCTGCTTTTTCAATAACATTTTACAACTTAAACTAGTTTAAACTTTTGGTCAATCAATACAATACAATATAATACATGTATAAATACATATATACATATAATACAAAATCTCTCTATTGATCACCAAAGAAATTACAAATTGTACATACTATCTAATGAAAGACAGTAGAATAATAAGGCAATACAATCGGTGGTCTTATCGTATAGAGCAATTTCTTCCAGACAACCTTGGCATGGAAAAGAAGAATACAAACAGAAACTTGGGGGAAGCGCACAATACAATTAATGATCTCAGAAAAAAAAATTATAATAACAATACACAAAATAGACTACTAAAATTATAGTATGTTATGATGTAATACATAAAAATACCCTACATAAATAATAATGTTCCTAAATATATGAATATAAATACATATATATATGCATATATAATATTAAATACACATATACATAACCATATATATATTAAATCACAGTAGTGTTGCAGTTTTAACTTTTTTTGGGACAAGTAATGGGCTTTCACCATGGATTTAAAGATAGCCAGTTGGCATGTCTAATCTCCACTGGTAGCGCGTTCCATAAATGGACTGCTTGCACAGTAAAACATTTTTCCTAAGCAAGTGAGGAATGGATAGGGGTTAAAAGTTGTAGAGTTTCAGCGGATCTCAAGGAAAACGGATTTGAAAGGTGCAGGAACGTGAAACGTTCCTTAAGGTAGGAAGGGGTAGACGGGATACATAGAATAGAGTATAGAAGAGAAAGGACGTGACTATTCCGGCGAAGACGAATAGGTAACCATTTCAGCTTTTTACGGAATTCTGAGATGTGGTCATACTTGCGTAATCCAAATATGAACCGTATACAAAGGTTCTGCAGTCTCTCAAGCTTACTAAGCTGTTCCTCGGTTAAATCCAAATAGCAGGTCAATCAACAACAGGAATAAAAAATAACTTACGTAAGAACGAATCCAACCTAAAATGTATCAATCCATCTAGTTTCTAGTATCTTACAAAAATATGAGACGAACCGCAGCAGAATTTTATGTAATGTTGTAGTCAGATCTTAGAATAGTTAGAGTTGATCCACGATATGACCGATCTAGTGTCACACCATTTCATGAAATGATCAATACTCGCTGCCCATATCATGAAAATGACAAGTCAATATCACAGATATATAAATAATAAGTGTGTGTGTGTGCGTGTTTTGTGCGGAATGTGATTATGCAGTGCTGTGCTGTACCGTTGTCGTCGTTATTATACATATTTCTGTGGTCAAGATGTTAAATTTATCGAGGTTTATCGAGGGCCCGGTGGCGTAATCGGGAGAACGGTCGGCTTTGATGAACCGCCGTGCACCAATGGATGTTTCTATAGAAAAAATTATGTGCGCTTCTCACAGTGGCCCTCCGGTGAAGGAAAAACATCGTTAAGAAACCAAAAACCCCTGCATGGTGGTAGGACACTATCTAGTGTCCGCCTGGCCAGCTACCACTCTCAAGTTAGAAAATCTGTCGCCAAACATCTAATGTGTTCCGGCAGCTAGCCTTGAGAGCCAGTTCCAATTCTAGGCCTAGCGTGCTTACCATCTGCGATCACATCATCACTTACCAACAGGTGAGATAGTGGTCAAACGCTAGCCTATAAGATATAAAAAAAAATGGTTGTATTAAATGAAATTTTCGGCCACATCATAAGGTGATCAATTTTAAGATCTGGCTGCGACATAGATTAAAATACGTGCTCATGCTCAATGGTCAACATAATATTACTAAATATTTCCAATTTGACCATATCTCCGTATTACTTTATAAATAGCACCGTTCCCAAATAATGTTTTGTTATAAATCAAATGGTTATAATCTTTGCTTTACAATTAACGAATGCTGTAACATAAACCAAAGCTACAATTATGTTGAATTAATACGGAAAATATCGTGGGCGTGATTGTTTGTGCGCGTTTCCAATGGACTATTTGAGTAACGTTAACGAAGTCGTTAAACATCGTTGCATTATCGCTGGATAAGGTCGCCGAAGAAGTGCATCGGACATGTCTACGAAACCTAGGTCGAGATTGTCGATGAAAATAATAGTGAGTACAATGGTCGATATTTTTCGATTATTGTTCACGTGTCGTTAGTAATGTACTTTTTAAGACGTACCAGCTCATGCTCATGGTTACATTTTTAGAAAAAAAAAAATGTGGTTAAATAGTGGACGTAGAGCAAGGGGACGCAGATACGCGGTATCTTGGAAGTCAGTCAAAGCGATATCGACTGTAAAATAAATTTCTATACTATACAGTCCTCTCTCTATTACTAGTTTACAGCAACACTCTCAAGCTTAGCAATGACGTTAGTCTATAACAGATACTGTGGCTCGCAATTATAGTACCTGCAATCTTTATTTAGTGTGTTATTACGTTGAAGGTATTTTTGTAAAAAAGAGTACCGAGTTCTGAGTTAGTAAATGACAGCGAATATAAAAATTATTTATAATATAAGATACGACTTTTCCAGACGATTTTATCGTGAGTCAACGCGAACAAACATCGCGTGAAAGATACCCTCACCTAATGTACTGAATTGACTGGCTCAATTAGGTCCGGTGTCGATACCAGTCACTTGTGGTGCCACATGAGTATACGGATTTGTGAGCTTTACACGATGCAACAATTTGCAGCAACATCATTATCGCATCGGTTACTTGCTGAGCTATATATAGGGCTTTCCCTCACGACAAAAAGTACCTACTATTTGGGTCTCCTTTTCCCAATTGCTCTACACTGTGTATTGAAGTGGTCCATCTCACTAGAAGATGTCTTTGTAATACTATTTATGCTTGTCTACTCATGATTGTTTGTTTTGTTTGTTGTTGTTTGTTTGATCGCCAACAACCGCACATTGACGTTTCTGCATATTTCGCGTAAATCGTTTTAAAAACTTTTATAAAAACTGAATTTGCATACTATTCTGTAAGTTCTCTCCATATCTAAGGAGGTTGCCATAGGTTCTGAATCAAACCTACGGTTGCCAAAGTTTTGAAGTAGAAAAAATACCATTCACTGAGTAACTCCTCCAAAAATCAAACAAATTGCGTTTTCAAAAAGGATTTTTTAATTCATCGTGCTATAGTACTTATTGACGCTATAGCAACAAACTGCTCAACCTATAATTCAGCAATCTAAAATCGCGTTGTGTGAAGCCCGAATGTCCCATTATTAGTACCAATGGTGCCATATCGGAACCATTCCGATGCCTATAGTGGTGCCCCCTGCTGGCTCAATTTTTCACACTAATTATTGTTTGTTTGTATAATGAAGGCTTGAATTTACGAGCTTGATGTCTTCTTGATTTGAACTCTTGAATTTGTGACATTTATTCAAAATGGCCGGGGTAAGAATGGGATGATGATGTCGAGAGGTTATAGTTTTTATTTGTGTGTGAGATTAAACATTAAATTTGAATAATTTGCAGCTGTAGCACGTTTGAACGGTGTTTATTGGGGGTCAATCATCATTGACTTGACATATCTTATTTTGGGAGAACATTATCGTGTATCATAGATTTCGTCAACAACATATTTCATATAAAAAACTATGGTTGTGTACTGTTTATTGGATTATTTTATGATGGTAATTTTATTTACCCAAGACATTTTGAATAAGATACTAAATAAACTTAGATGTATATATTAACACATTTTGATTCTCACTCATATATTATTGTCTATGTCTATCTATGAATTATCAGATTTTTTTTGTACATTTCTTCCCAATGTATTTAAAAGTTTCCACAGGTCGTACGAGCATATTTTATCAATGTTCCGCCTGACTTACTGCCGAAAACTAGCTTACCATAATCAAGGAGAAAATCTGTCGCCATAACCTTACGGTGTTCCGGCAGCACACTGCCCTTGGGAGTCAAAGTATTCTACGCTTATCGTGTTCACCATCTTCGACCACTCATCGCTTACCACCAGGCGAGATAGTGGTCAAACGCTAACCTATCAGACTTATTAAAAAAATCTATTGTAGTTTCTATCCACACTTAATATTATAAATACGAAAATATTCCTGTTTCAATGTAAACTAACACGCATCATCTAAAATCAAATCTATATTATATTATAGACTATTTGACTTACACATATATTAAGATCACCCAGAATCGATTGTTCATAAACATAACGAATGTTGCCAGCCTCTTTCGTGTTAAACTTCTATCCTATGAAATATAGTTGATTTACACGAGGTAAGTTTCTCGTTGAACGCAGCGTTGGACGCCCGGCCCTCCAGTGATGATGATATTACAAAGTGAGTTAGCGGTTGTAAAAGAACAAGTAAGAGAGACCTTTGTCCAGCGGTGGACTAAGGTCCAATACAGGCTGATAGTGAAGATGAAGTTTCTCGAACAATGCTGGTGAGTTGAAGTCTTAAGAACATTTTAAGGCCTGCACTCGAAGAGATATCTAGCTTGAAAAGATTTCTACGAGTCTGATATGAGTGGTACCATCAATTTTGTAAATAAAATAAACTGGCCAAGTGCAAGTTGGACTCGCACTCGTAGGGTTCCGTAACACAGTTAAATATTCCATAACTATGATTTTTCACAACTACAAAATTAACTTTGTTTTTCATAGTGCTTGTATGAAAAACAAAGTTATCTTTGCGGTCGCCATATCTCTAAAACTGCTGACTGTATCTCGTTCAAACCAATTTTCGTTGTTAGTTTTTATTGAGATCTACAGCATATATTTTTTTTAGATTTTTCACTCCCATATTTTATAAGTTAGAGGGGGGGGGGGGGGGGGGGACACACATTTTACCACTTTAGACGCGCCTATCTTTCAAATAATTGACTTTGAGAAAAAATGATTTTGGAAAACTCAATGTTATTTTTAATTCTATCCATAGACACACGTATAGGTTTGAAGAAATTTTTTTTTTGTTTCAGTTCCATGTATGAGATGCCCCCCCTTAAACTTTTATATTTTTTATTTTTGTATAAAAATCGGAAAGCGGTTCACAGAATACATTTACCTACCAAGTTTCAATTCTGTAGTCCTAACAGTTTCGGAATAAAATGGCTGTGACATACGGACGGACAGACAGACAGACAGACAGACAGACATGACGAATCTATAAGGGTTCCGTTTTTTGCCATTCGGCTACGGAACCCTAATAAACAAAATGTGAGGCAGAGCAGGACACGTGTGGCTCAACATCCAGATATCTCAATGTAACGGGCATTGCAGTGCCGTAAAAACATAATTTCAGACAATCTAGGGATTGGCATGTTAAAGTAGACTAGACACTCAAGCATGTTAAGCTAGTATTATTAGTAAGGTAGTATAGTATTTCATACAAAAGTATAATGCACATATATTCAATTAATAAAGTTTGGTTTGTTAAACCTACATTGTAAATATATTCATATTATTTAATCACATTATGTAGGTAAATATAATTTCCCATATGTAAAGACTTATGTAAGACTAATTGATGTTATTTCAGTGCAAGTTATTGCTCCATTTACTAATATTAGTGCATAAAACTTTTGCATGAAAATATCCTCCCCCTTCTTCCAAGGCAGACTTTATCGCTCACCGAACCCGGCGAAACTCGTCTTGTATAAGCCAGCCTTTACGCAGACTACCCTTAGATACTGTCACTTAATCTATGGCTCTATTGTAATGCGATAGCTGTTTATATCATGATAATAAGCAGATTGAATATTGATATTTTACGATCGAACTAGGTGGAGCGGGTCAGTGCTGCCAGAATAAAGGGAAGAGGAGAATTTTACCCGACTGTGAAGATGAGAAGGGCATTGTTTTGGGTTGAATGGATGATGTCTTACTCGTTTGCTCTCTACAGGCTGATATTTTGTGTTTGAAATTTAATAAAGGCTTTTTTAGGGTTCCGTAGCCGAATGGCAAAAAACGGAACGCTTATAGATTCGTCATGTCTGTCTGTCTGTCCGTCCGTATGTCACAGCCATTTTATTCCGAAACTGTTAAGACTACAGAATTGAAACTTGGTAGGTAGATATATTCTGTAAACCGCTTTCCGATTCTTATACAAAAATCAAAGGGGGCCCCCTCTTTGATTTTTTTTGTCCCATACATAAAACTGCAACAAAAAAAAATATTTTTCTTTAAACCTATACGGGTGTCTATGGATAGGTCTTTAAAAATGACATTGAGGTTTCTAAAATCATATTTTCTCAAAGTCAATCATTTAAAAGATAGGCGCGTCTAAAGTGGTAAAATGTGTGTCCCCCCCCTCTAACTTCTAAAGTGAGGGACTGAAAAATCTAGAAAAAATGTATTCTGTAGATCTCAATAAAAACTTTTAACAAAAATTGGTTTGAACGAGATACAGTCAGCAGTTGTTGAAATATAGCGACCGCAAGTATAACTTTGTTTTTCATACGAACACTATGAAATACTAAGTTATTTTTGTAGTTGCGAAAATCATAGTTATAGAATACTCTACTGTGTTACGAAACCCTACGAGTGCGAGTCCGACTTGCACTTGGCCAGTTTATTTTTACTCTAACTGTGGGATTATGAAAAAGTACAATCTAATTGTAAATTGTTAAACACAATCCAAAATTTAATCGTACCGACGGGACTCGAACCCGCACCCCCCGGATTACACGTCCAGGTGCTCTGCCAATTAAGCCACGGTTCGATACATCGATACGACGAAATTAGTGGATTGCATTTGTTAACCCAATTATGCATTGGTGGCGCCATCTATGACTACTTAATACGTAAGTTAATCATTCGGAAGAAATCATTACAGTTTTCAAATGCGACGGGAGATGTTGCACTGCGTAAATCAAATATTATGTTTCTTTGAAGTGTCTCACACTTTATATTTTTTGTAAATTGTTAAACACAATCCAAAATTTAATCGTACCGACGGGACTCGAACCCGCACCCCCCGGATTACACGTCCAGGTGCTCTGCCAATTAAGCCACGGTTCGATACATCGATACGACGAAATTAGTGGATTGCATTTGTTAACCCAATTAAAAGAAACATAATATTACAATCTAATTAGTTATTATTTTATTTTAGCCTAACTTCCTATTAATTTCGAGCAAATCTGCTGGTCAATATAACAGTAAGTGGTTTGAAGGTGAGCATTAAGTCGACAAAATTATCGTGACTATAATTCATATCCAGTAATTATTAAATGACAATTTTTTTAATTGCATACAAAAGACATCAACGGGTTCATTGCTCAAAATTGCTCAATTAAAAAAAAATACATACATATGAATGTAATATTTTAATACAAGATAGATAGATAAAACACTTCATTGATCACCTTACAAATTATAATACAGCTGAGGCATCGGCCTAATGGTCGAGAGGTCGTGAATTCGATCCCCACCTATTGCACTATTGACGTGAACCCACTCCAGATACAAGCATTATTTAGCTTAGTTATAGGGGTTAACAAAGACTACGTCGTAAAATAATATTCCGGCGAATTGAGAAACTCCCTTTTTTAAGTTGGTTAGTAAAATAAAAAACAACTATCATTCAAGACTGATAAATTTAAATATATGTATCTTTCATATTCCGTATTAAAGTTCTGGCAACCCCTTAATAAAGATAGTTTATGACCAAAATGTGACGAAATGATCGCTATTGTATGTGTGGTCTTGTATTCTCTTTGTTTTCCTTTAAAATATGGTTACAAATACTTTGGAATTTCATAAAGTCTACAAAAATAATAGCCAACGATTGTACTACCTTTTCACAGTTAAAACATTCGAAGTTAATTTGACCGCTGTTGGTATTTGACGGGAAACTTATTGAGAGAAAGTTCTAACTATGCTTTCTTTTAAAGTTTTGTTGTTGTATTGTAGGCAGTATAATATTATAATTTATTTGTTATTAGTTAAGAATAGTGACGTTATTGTTTTGTAAGGCGATAAGTTGTGGGGTAATGGTGGCTTGGAAGTTGTATGGCAGTTTAAAACTTGTTAAAAGAATTTCTAGTGTCTATTAAAAATGTATTTATCTGGCTGGTAGTTAGTGGCTGGAAACAAAAAGCTGAAAGTCGAGCTGAGTAGCGTGCCATAGGTGAGGCCTATGTCCAGCAATGGACGGAGATAGGCTGATTATTGTGATGATAAACGTTTAATGATTGAAACAACATCTAACTATCTCAAAGTAAAATGTGTGCAGTGCAAGGATTCGAATAATTTATGTTTTTTTAATACGCTTTTATTAGCTTCAGACGTATGTATGTTTGTATGTTAGTATGTAACGGAATCTTTGAACATGATTTTAACCCCCTTCAAAACGTCGGATTAACGAAATTTGGCATACTTATTAAGGACCGATGACAATAAATAAATAAATAAAAAAAATTTAAAAAAAAAAAAAATTCGACAAAAAAATTAAAAATACATAATAGTTTAAAAAAACTAAAAAAATACGCTTTTATAAAAATCCAACTAAAAAATAGAAACTAAATTTAAATAAATTTGAATTAAAAATAGTGTAAGAAAAAATGATTTTATTGTAAAAAAAGCGTGGGGTGCTTTTCAGGATATTATCAAAATAACCCTTCTAGTCATATCTGTTCATAAAATATTTGGAACTATTGATACCATGCACCCAACGCTTTTTTTTTTACAATAAAATCATTTAGGCTAGCGTTTGACCACAATCTCACATGTTGGTAAGTGATGGTATCGGTAACATCCCAGGATGTTTTCCAGCCACTGTTTTTTGAGAGCCAGTTCCTGTAGTATTAGTCAAGTCTTTGTTTCGTTATCTGAGCAACGAGTTTTTGATTGGAAATAAATGTATATAATCATAGGTTTTAATTTTAATATCGGTTTTCATATTATTTAATTATTTTAGATGTAGTCATACAACAGTTCCCAGTCTAGATCCAGCGTCCTACCATCCTCGACCATATACTCGTAGTCACTTACCAACAGGTGTGATGGTTTTTAGGGTTCCGTACCCAAAGGGTAAAACGGGACCCTATTACTAAGACTCCGCTGTCCGTCTGTCTGTCTGTCTGTCTGTCTGTCCGTCTGTCACCAGGCTGTATCTCATGAAGCGTGATAGTTAGACAGTTGACATTTTCACAGATGATGTATTTCTGTTGCCGCTATAACAACAAATACTAAAAACAGAATAAATTAAAAATAATAGACGGTCCCCATACAAGAAACGTGTTTTTTTCGGCATTTCTCGCCATCTATGAACTCTTAGTTAGGTAAACGTCCCATAGATGGCGTTATATTGAAATGTCGATTCCTAACTCCTTTATTAGACGTTAGATGGCGTTATAAGAAATAAAATATTTATTAATTATTATTTTTTGCTGGCGAAAAATGATAGTGGTATTTTTTGCTCGATCTTATAAAATACTGTAGTGTGGTACGGAACCCTACTAGTGCTAGACCGACTTGCACTTGGCCAGTTTATTTTATTATGTCATATGTGACAAACAAGCTGACGGCTGACCTAATTTTTCATACAGTTTCATCATTCTATCAACAAGATTCTTGAGGAAGGTATAGGTGTGTAATTCGTTGAAGTTTTGTGTAAATTGGTCCAAAATGACGCAACAAGCTGATACAAAAATGTGGACATTATTTATGCTCTTCCTGTGCGAAGCCGGGGCGGTTCGCTACTATCGTAGAGTCAATTTAATTATTACTTACTACTATGAAGCTAAGACTGACAGATGTCAAATGTGAGTTATTTAATTGACCCTACTATAGGTATAGATAAAATTTGGTGAGCTACAGACTGTGTCAGCATCATCACTTAACATCAGTTGAGATAGTGGTTAAGTGCTCGTCTTTTTGCGATAAAAATAAAAAAAACGTCGTCGCTTACCGTCACTCTAGAGTCTGTGCAAAAAGAGAACAGTTCAAACCGTTCGCACATTCAAAGGTAAGAAAGGAAGGTATATACCTACCGAGTACCACCCGATAATGATAAGAGTAGGTACTTACCAAGCTATCAAACATTTTTAGTCGTAAATTGTTAAACACAATCCAAAATTTCATCGTACCGACGGGACTCGAACCCGCACCCCCCGGATTACACGTCCAGGTGCTCTGCCAATTAAGCCACGGTTCGATCCATCGATACGACGAAATTAGTGGATTGCATTTGTTAACCAAATTATGCATTGGTGGCATTTTGGTTGGTGTTTTATGCATTGGTGATTGTGTTTAACTATTTACAATTATTATTATTTACAATTATAGTATTGGTAATGAAAGAACAATGTTGTCGATGCAACAAAAACAGAAAATTAGAACAATCAACACGCGCACCCTCAATTTCTACGACGGTTCTCTTTTTGCACAGACTCTAACGTCTTGCTTGTCCTGTTACAAAATACAAACAAATCATAATTTTGTTGATTAATATTGTACCATAATATTTTTCTGGAATTATTTATTATTTTTGTTTAAAGTTATTTATCTACGGTCACATCTATACGCGTATGTAGGTGCCAACTTTCTTCAATAAATTTCATGCATACTATATCACACATTTCTTATCTAATCAATGGGACAATAATTCTAAAAACACTATGACATGGTTTCGTCTATCCATATTTACAATAAAACAGCTATCTGTACATAGTATAAAACAAAGTTGTACCTGCTGTCTGTACGCTTAGATCTTTTAAACTATGCAACGGATTTAAATGCAGTTTTCAGCAATTGATAGAATGGTTCAAGAGAAAGGTTTATCTAATCAAACGCAGGCAAAGCCACGAGGTGCAGCTAGTTTACAATAAAACAGCTATGTATACTAAATTAAAACACCATAATGTCTGTCCGTCATAGATAGAAAGGAAGAAAATTCAAGTTAGGGTTTTAGCAGGATTTTGAAATCGTGTTTTATTCCCACGAATGTTATATACACAAAAACAAAAACTTTTACACAAAAACTGCTGAACAAATTTGGTTGAAATTTAGCACACAGACAGTTTGGTAGCAAAAACGCAAGGTGCGACTATAATTGACTATTATGTCTCATTTACTTTTACCAATATACAATACAATAACATATCGGATGATAGCCTAAGTGCTTCGAGCATTTACCAAAGGAGATGTTAACGCAAGGCGTACCCCTCTGCTGGCCATGTAGCCATTTTTGGCCATATGAGCGTGCGTAACTACGCTGTATTTTTAATACTGTGTGCGTGTTTGAAGCTAGTGTGCGGGATCGCTAAAGTGAGTGATTTCTGTGTGTGCAATGCATGTTTACCTCGTCCCCCGTAAGTATCGACAGAAAATAATGTTTGCGGATTACAACGTTAACATCTCCATTGGTAAATGCTCGAAGCCTAAGTGTGAAGAAAAAACTGCATAGAAATTTAAAAAATATACGCCATTTTTGTTGAATTTCTTTAATTTTTTTTCAGTAATACAACAGTAGTTTACTTTATACTCCTAAGATTTATTATTCTAAAACTAGCTGTACCCCGCGGTTTTACCCACGTAGACATCGTTCCTGTGGGAATTTTAATAAAAAGTGTCCTATGTGTTATTACTGAGTCTAGCTAGGCTATCTACATACCAAATTCCAGCTCAATAGGTTGAGTAGCTTTAGCTTGAAGAAGTAACAGACATAGACACACACTTTAGCCTTTATAATATTAAGTAGGAAGTAGGATAACATTTACATTTTAATAAGTACCTATCTGTGTAAAGCCGGGCGCGTCAACTAGTCTCCAATAAAACACATCGAGGCCCTCATACATTTATTAACAAATCTATAAATAATAGCTGTCATATTCCATAAGACCTTAAACATAATTCAATTTTGAACCTTACCCGCTTTAGTAAAATGTGTTTGTTTTGTTTGTGTCTTATTGGTACAAAAATTGGGTGCGACCTGAGAAAGTTAACTTGTAAGAATATTATACATTTTCTTGTGTACGAGTAGAAAGAGCTTAGCTTAGCTTAGCTAATATATGATGAGGTCCAAGATGGTGAACACGCTATGCCTAGAATACTCTGTCTCTGAAGGGCTGAGTGCTGTCGGAACACCGTAAGGCTATCGCGACAGATTTTCTTCTTGATGGTGGTAAGCTACTTCTTGGTAGCAAGTCAGGCGGAGCATCGATATAACATGCACCTACTACCTGTAGTAAGCCAGTCGGTAAATTGGAACCGGCCTCTGCTTGCTTATAATTCAGTCCATCTTTATTTTACGCCAACTGGGCGCATAAAAGTAAACATTTATATCTTTCTTAATAACCCTCCATTTGAGAACTCTAAGGAAACATGATGTAATTCGTTACCACAATCTCAAAGTACCAATATTATCATTGACCTGACAATGCTCAAACACGCTACAACCAACAAATTGATTGGACCCATTAGAAAATGTGTTGAAACTTTGACTTCAAAACCGAAATATTACTTACATTTAAAAAATATCTCGATGACAACGCCCATATAGTTTTACCAACTTAACTTTTACCTAAACTCAAAACTAAATTAAACCATAAATGCTGTATACATAAGAGTTATTTCTTTATTTTTTGAGGGTAGTTTTAAGTTGGTGATGATTCACAAAATGGGTCCAAATTAATTGCTGATCACGAGGAGTGGAAGGTGTACAAATTAGATACATAATATTGAATCTGACTCGATCGGAATTGTTTTTATTACAAGGTTTTGTTGTTACAAGGTTTTGTTTTATTTTTATCACGCTTTTATTATCTTCACCTGTATGTTTGTTTGTATGTTTGTAACAGACTTCTTTGGACTCGATTTTGACCCACTTTAAAAGGGCAGATTTAATTCAAACTTTGCACACATGTCAAGAATTGGTGACAATACAATAATACAAACTAAAAAGTAAGAAAATATAAGTTAAAAAAAAAACAAAAAAAAATATGCGCTTGTACAGTTACTAGTATGATTGTGAGAAAAGCGTGGTTTGCTCGATATACGAAAAATATGGCACACAGCCCCCCACACTTTTTTCACAGTAACATTCATATTTTTCGCTCATTATTATTTTCAGCTTATATTAAGAATTATTTTCACTTTTTACTTTGATGTGCTTCAAAAGTGTGTTTTTAGTATTTTTTACTATATTTGTTTTTATTGTGTGACTAAGGAATTCAAGAAACAAGTGTGTGGGATCAAAGTTAGTTGCTGGTCGCCATGCAATGCTTAGTTTTGGCATACATTTTGACATTTTGTGTATTTAGATTCCATTTTTGCATTTTGCTTTATACATATTGCATTTATAGAAGCACTAGCTATGCCCCGCGGCTTTGCTCGCGTAAAAATTATCCTACAGCTAAATTCACAATACTGGCTACCCCTGTGCAAAATGTCAGCGAAATCCGGCCAGCCGTGAAGAAGTCCCAAACAAAAATTAAATAGACAAACTGTCTTTCGCATTTAAAATACTATAGTGCCGATTTCAAAGTCTTAAATGTAATGTACAGCTTTTATAGGTCCTAAAAGGGAACAGGAATATTAATTAGTACGTATATTAAATAATACAAGACCGTTTACAAAATGAAAAGAACCGGCTTCAAATGCTGCGCTAGTTATTCCTCTACCAACTTTAAGGTATTTATCTCAATATCTCTGGAGATACCCTTCAGATCTCGATAAAAAACAATGGAACCACACGAAAAACCCAGCCGCTTAAAAAAAACGTTGAATTTTGCTAATCGGTTTATAATTGACTTAGTTCTGAGATAACATTTTGTAGTGATAGGACTTCTGCTAGTCCGCCTGGGGCGGTACCACCACTTTGCTAATTATTTTTCAGCCGTGAAATAGGAATGTTTTTCGGTCGATATAGCAAGGTGTCCAGTGAAATTACAGGGCATGTGAGACTCAACATCTTTATGTCTCAAGGTAACAGGCGCAGTGTAGTGACATGCAAAATTCTGGACTGTAATAGGTAATATCTGTAATAGGTAGACTTCATGGCTTATCATCAGGCGAGCGTCGTACTTTTCCTGTTACCTCTTATATAAAAAAAAACAAATTACTATAATAAAAAAACGAATAACTCCTAATTTTCTTCTCACACATTCAAACGCACCAATATTAAAATAACCTAAGATATAATTCTACGACCACTAGCTAAACCTTCGTTCACCTATAAATTTATCTACAATTAGGGCTGTACTACACTACGCGACACTGCGGCGATAGGATCGCGTGATTTACGCTCGACGCGCCCGCGATTTTATCGCTATGGGTAATGAGCTTCGGACCTTATTGATCTATTTTTCGCTAGATGCAGTAGAATTTGATACAATGTGTGTGTATGTGTGTGTGTGTGTATGTTTGTAAGTTTATTTTCTATTGAGAATGAAATAAAGTAGGTGTTAACGGAGTTTATAGATCTTTATCTCGGGGTGCCATAATGCCTATTATAAAATAACAGAAAATATTGTCCATGTCAACATATTACGACTATTCTTTATTACAAGCTTTTATTTAACTTGCAATGTATGTATGTATGTCACTATGTATGTTCGGGTGGAATCTTGGAAGCTAAATTAGGATATCATCTAGGCGTTTGCCAAATTCTTAACGCGTCATTAGAATTCGGTGATAGCAAATATCTTTCGACATCATTAAAATTAATTCATCATACAAAACTTTTTTTCTGTTTTTCGGTGTTGATTGGCTTCAAGTCTTTCCAATTCCAGGCAAGCATGGTACCATCGTCGACCGCATCGTCAATTAGCATCAGGTGTGATAGTATAGTGTGGTTGTAAAGTGTCTGTAAAGAAACACTGTGATTTAAAATTATGCCAATGACAAAATCGTCGTCATGCTAAGTCACAACTAAGCAATCACAAAGTGATTTATCGACACCAAGCATCATTTTTCGCGAGGACATTGCATCCCATGCATTATTACTATAGTACCTACTGGTGGCAATCACCTCAAACAAAGGTTTTACGACGAGACCGAAACTGTACGCAGAATTTTAACACCTCTTATTTTGTACTCTTCATCGTTTTATATAGGCACCGCTATGGCATTAGTCATGGGGTTTTTATGGTGACAATAAAACACGGTATGATTAAAATCTACAAACGATTTTATAAAATGATTGGGAGTTGTAAAACAAAGAAAAATGTATAATTATTTTTGGGTAGAAAGCATCTGTAGGTACCCGAAAATCATTGGTTTATTGTATCGAGACACGATATGAAATGAAAACTTATTGAAAGTTTGGTACCTGCGTAGATTATATGTCAATACTAATAATCTTAATCCAATTCTTGTTTCTGTCTTAAATAAAAAATAACAGTGAAATAGTGTGTGGAAACATTCATTTGTTCTTAAACTCTTCAAGCTCATAAATGGAAACCTTTGGTCAAAAAATTGTTTCAATTTTTAATAGTTCTAAATTCGTAAACAATCAATAACGACATTTTGACATGGACACATGGGCCTTAAACTTAATTTTTATCTATGGCTTAATACACTAGTAGTATGTCTGAAATGTGATCAGCTTGAAGGGTTGGTACAGATGCGCTATATCTGTACCAACCCTTATATTTGGATCTATTTGGATCGGTCTTAAGACCGATATATACCGATAAGCGCATCTCATATTGACGGTAGTAAGACGAGACAGACTTATGTCTGTCTCGTCTTACTACCGTCAACCAATTCCAGAAACCCCTTGACTGTGGAAAGAACCAAAAATAATGTAATTAAAGATAATAAATTACAATAAAATAATTTGAGATGAACCAACTTCAAAAGCCGCGCTGGTCATTTTCAATACCAAGTCTGAGTGGTTTACCTCTATATCTCCGGAGATGCTTATTAGTTTTCGATGAAATTAGAATGGGGCTATCTTGGGATTGTACCCTACCAATGAAAAAAATAATCTTTCGAATCAGTTTACAATTGGCGGAATAATCGAGTAACAAAATAGAGACAAACTGAGAACCTTCTCTTTTTTGGAAATCGGTTGAGCATAGTCTTATTTTTTTTTCATAAATATATTTGGTGTTGGCTTGGCTACATACGGGAGGATAAACATTATTCCATCTTAGATCGCACCGTCATCATATCAGATAGCGGTAAAGACGGTCCGGTATTTTCAGAAAATCAGAAAACAGTGGGCAATACGAGTACAAAATAATATGCAAATTGTATAATTATTTTTGGGTACACATGCGTTAATGTAAATTTATTTTTGGCTTCTGTTGTGGTCTTGGTTTAAATTGGTTTATCATTGAAATGCGAATAATCTGGACGTGCCCAGCATACAAACGATGTTTTTTGGAAAAGGTGAAGACGAGGACAGTTGACTTAAGGGCTGATTTATTTGAGGTATTTTGATTGCATTGTATTCATAAAAGGTCTATCTAACTATGGATCTTTTGGGTGTTCATATGGCACTGACTGATGGATGATGACTGTGTCAAGAGGTGCTAAATCCTCCATGCCTCAGTGATATCACTTTAGGGTGGGACCCTAAAATCTTACCCCTAATTGTGACCCTTATGTATGAAAAGCCAGTGTCAGTAATGTCGATCATGACCAACATTATGTTGAGATGGGTACTATTTTTCCCCAAACCACATCACTATTTAAATCCAGACTATTATTATAATAAAAACGTTTGTCACTCTGTCTGTTTGTTGCCAAATCATGCCTAAACGGATGATCCGATCTTACTGAAATTTAACAAGGAGATACTATATAGCAACAAGATGAACATGGGCTACTTTTTGCGAAAATAAAATCATGAATTTTACACATAACTTAAAATGTTACCACTTTAGAAATGTCAATCTTCCAAACGATTGACTTTGAGAAAAAATAGTTTTAGGAACCCTGTCATTTGTAAAGACCTATTTCTAGATACCCCACACGTATAGGTTTGATAAAGGGAGCCCCTCCTTAATCTTTTATTTTTTTAATTATGTATAAAAAATCGTAAAGCGGTTTACAGAATACATCTACCTACCAAGTTTCAACTGTGTAGTCCTCGGAATAAAGTGGCTGTGACGTACGGACGGACAGACAGACAGACAGATATGACGAATTTATAAGGGTTCCGATTTTGCCACTCGGCTACGGAACCCTAAAAAGGAATACTCTAATCATTAAATCTATCAGATTGCAATCTCCAAACAGTCACCAGTGTTTGTTTACAAAACAGTCACAGTCGACCTCACATTACTACAGACAGTACAAACCATCGACTCATCGTAACCTTGACAGCAGTCTGGAGTTGTCATCGCCTTTCTTCGCCGAGGTCAGCTTGGACAATGCCACCTACCATCCAGGGGTTTAATGCTTTATACCAATTAACATATTAACTGGCTATCATCAACACTATCAACAGATTATATACACTTCACTAAGCAATTGTAAGCTTAATTGAACGAGTCGTAGAGTTGCAATTTGATTGGTTTTCAAGAGGGTGTTTGAGATGTTGTGGAGGGTAGATATTCAAATGCAGGATTTGGAGGTCGAGCAGTTTCGAAGTGTGTTGGATTTGTTCCAAGATGTGGATAGACAATGCATCTTTGTTGGCTGCACAAGGCCGATGATGGTTCGCCTTGGAGTGGTGATCGCTTCCGATTCGAACACGCTTCTGTCCATTGTTTAATTGTTTAATTAGGGATACGATCGCGGCCTTTAGGTAAATGTGATTAGAACTGGGTAAGGAGGATGTGTTGAATCAGATACTGCGTAGGACATTTACAAGTAGCTGCCTAGATCGTAACACTGAACAAGCCTGTACTGGATTTCATTACTGATCACCGAATTTGAACCAAAAATATTTCTTTATTTAATCGATTTGGAATTCACGTGACAAGGGATTAAATCTTGTATTAAGCTTTTAAGAATGTCGAATTGCATCTATAGTTGGAAGAAATCTGGCTTGATCAAACTCATAAATAGTGTAAAATGATTTTTTTTATACACAAGGACTACTGTTGAAAATTGACGATGCGGTCTAAGATAGGCATTGTGCTTATCTGGAAATAAAAGATGGCAGTGAGACGATGCGCTAGAAGAATTAAATGTACAGAATGCAACTACAAACCCACTTCAAAAGCTATATCAAAGTCACGTCAAAGTTCGAACTCGGCGAACCAATCGGCATCATGCTTTTTGGTTTGGTGGGTGATTTACCAAGATTTGCCAAGTATTATTATATATATATATATAACTATTCTTTATGAGTTGCTGCAGGGTCCTTACATCCCAGTATCAGCTCTAGAAGTTATATCAGAGATCATAAAGAGTTTTATATTGCACAAGCTAGGTTTGCCCCGCGGCTTTGCCCACGTTAAATCTAGGTTACAAACCTTCCACTTGAATGACTCTATCTATTGCTGAAAACTGCATTAAAATCTGTTGCGTATTTTATAATTTAAGATCGTTTAAAAAACTAAAAGAACCGACTTCAAATGCCGCGTTAGTAATTTTCAATACCAAGTTTGAGGTGTTTATCTCCATATCTCTGAAGATACTGAACATATCTTGATAAAATTTAAATGGGACCACCTGTGAAGTACGCTATCAAACAAAAAAAAAATCCAAATCGGTTCACGCGGTATAAGTAATCGGTGAACATACATAAAAAAAAAAGATTCCGACAAATTGAGAACCTTTCTAAACCTTTTCCTTTTTTGTGAAGTCGGTTAAAAAGATCTAAGCGTACAGACAGCAGGAGCGACTTTGTTTTATACTATGTACAGAAGATTATACTATGTAAAGATATAAATTTAAAGTCATTTAGACAAGGTCTTTGCTCCGTCTCCCTGGTGAAGGATTATAATCGTTTCCCCATCTGATGTTGGGCAGTGCGCGCCGATCAAACCCCGGTGTAACAATAAGTATACGCTATCGCACATCGACGCAGCGACTTTAAATCAACTGTGTGCGCGTGCGTTTGTGATGCGCATGCGATTGGGAACGCTGCGACTTTTTGAGGAAAATAAATTTAAAAATATTTCAAACGTTTTCAAAATTGCTTTACACTGAAATCATATTTATTTATGAATTATTGTACAAGTTTATTTACAATTACTGTTACACACGATTTCATCGTACCGATGACATTCGAACGCGCGCCTCCCGAAAAGGAAGCCCTGGCGCTCATTTTGGAATTTTGGATTGTGTGTAGCAATGTACAAAATTATAAAGTGTGTAACACTTAAAGAAACATTATATTGGATAATTGTTTTCGCTTAGGAGGCGGTAAAAACTTGGCCGTACCTGCTGTGCTGCTTATTATAGTGAGGTCGCAATTGTAAAGTTTTTAGGGGCTACATTTCTTAAACCGTGTGCCACACAATCAGAATTCGCCAACACTACACATTTTTGATGTAAATATCAACTCAACAGAAAGCTTTTCCACATTACCGTCTAGGCAAAAGTTCCACATCACAACACATAGACATTGTTGTCGTAGATAGTGGTTAAAAACCTTAGGATCATAAAAATCAAAACGTGTGTTACGCATTCTAAAATCAGATCAGCCTAGTTCACATTCTCCGAAACAATCAGATTTTTTGAAAGCGCACAGAATTCGGTTCATCGAATTAAATTTGTCTGATTTTGTAAAACTGTTTGCATATTTGTAACAATGAGGTCATCTACGTACTGGGTTCATAAAACTTTGCGTGAACTTAACTCCAACCAAAATGTATTAATAAATGATATACAAAATTATGTTCTAATCTCTATCATCAACAATATTTAAAAAAATTCGAAAGTCAGTTACGATGAGCTGTAAGACCTCCGATGAAAATGTAAGACTAATAATAAAGCTGTAAGACCTCCGATAAAATGTAAGACTAACAATAAAGCTGTAAGACCTCCGATAAAAATGTAAGACTAACAATAAAGCTGTAAGACCTCCGATAAAAATGTAAGACTAATAATAAAGCTGTAAGACCTCCGATAAAAATGTAAGACTAATAATAAAGCTGTAAGACCTCCGATGAAGATGTAAGACTTCCTGTGAAGCTGTAAGATCTCAATGAAGATTTAACACTAACGACATAAGTTTGTTAAAATAATTTCAATAGACGTCCATCAACGTATAAAACGCTGCGTTATAAAACCCAGTGTGTATATGGATCAAAGCCGATCCACGCTATATTTAACATTCATAGAGCGCGACCAATTCATGGTTCTTTAGTGAAGTGTTATTCGATTTTTATAGGCCCTATTTAATGGATCCAAATTGTTTATAACTGGCAGGAAACGGTACGATTTCCTTAATTATTAATTGTTATTTGTTTAAATTGTTATGATTTCATTTAGTTTGATATGCCTCAATTGCGATTGTAAACCGATTTTTGAAAATATTGAGAGTATAGTTTTTTATTTTGTATTTAATTATCTTAGCTAAAGTGTCGTTTTTTGCTAGTGTGGCAATGTTACATTATTATGATGACTTTTGTAACATATTATTATGTATCTGCAAATTTTGATCACTGAACATCTATTCATAATATAATAATATAATACAAATACTTTAGAAAATTAATAATAGCATATTTTAAGGCAGTGTTTTCAACCTTTATCATGACGCAACCCCCTTTGTAAGAAAAAAAATTGCGACCCCCTGCACTGTTTATAATCACTATTTTATTATATTACTAGCTGCTGCCCGTGGCTGCGCTCGCGTGGTACAGGAAACAAATTACATATTTTTCTTCAGAACAAATAGGTATTATATGCGCTCTCACTCCTTCTCAATCACAACACCTACAAATTCACTTTAATATTTTCCTAATTTTTTTTTCTTTTACTGAGGCTTCGCGCTAGTCCTTGTCCACGTTAAATAAATCTTAAATAGCTTTCAAAAAAGTTTAGCAAATGTCAATAATAATAAATTAAAACGTAACTCAGCAACGTAAGTATACAATTACTGTAATAATTATGTACTCATATTTTTTTTAACACGTTAATATACCTTCAAAGTCACAGCACATTTTAGTGATGGGACATTCACGATCCCGCGATAACGGGACGACATTGCACGGGACGTGTCCCGCAGATCGGGACGGAGCGGATCGCCGGGACACTGCTAATTGATCTTATCTATCCGACGGATAAAAAAGAAGTGTGAACTTAGGTGGCGGGAACTGGAGAGCTATTGCTATTACTTATTTGCTATTCTTGAAGTAGCTGTGCTTTTTATTTTTTTATGATATTATAGTCCGATCTAAATAACTCGATGTTAAGTCGTTGTATTATTGATTGATGAAAATCCTGATAATACAGCTGCTGTCGTGTCTTCATTTCATCAGTTTTTTAATTTTTTTTTTAATGAACTTGATAACACTTTTCTTGTGTTGGTGACCTATGTGTGAATTTACTATAACAGTTAAAACATAATTTTGACGGTAATACTAGAAATTTGGTATAATTAGTGAATAATTATACCAAGTTTCAAGTCACCAAGTTTTGCACGGAATAATCCGCACCAAAAAATACAGTGACTGATAACAATGATACCACACTTTACCGTAGATCTTATAAACTGCAAACATACGTCTACAAATAAGTATTGCTTGGGTCTGTCAGAAATGTAAGTCAAATTTTCTAAATATGTACAAGTAACACATTACAGCTGTCAACTCAAACGATTTATAAGGCTTGCAATATTTCACCCACTATCTATCTCAAAGCAACGGCAATTTCAACATTACTCCAGTTGCTTATTAAACTCAAAACTAAACTCAAGCATGCACTAAATAAAGCATATCGCACAAATCGACGAGAAATAGTGCTGTACACGTTACGTAGTTAACCCAGGGTCGGGCGCAACACTAAATCCGCTAGTGATGTCCCGATATATCCTGCTACCGGGCTGCGAGATCCTGCGATAAAACCGGGATTAGTGGGATTGTAGAGTTCGTTGATAAAAACTATTTCTTCGTTGTTTTTCTTTGTCAGTAACTTTGAGATGAGAATGTCATGAGGTTTTAGAGTTTACTTCAAAACATAGTTGAACGTTTAACATTGAAGTTATTCTTTGAAGTTTGAAGTTTTTGAGCACTATCCATAAAGTGGATTTTCAACTTAAATAAAATTAAAAAAAATCGTCTCTTTTCTCACCCATCCATTATTTATGGAACAAGATAGGTAAATACTTTTAAACACAAAAATACCGATGGCAGCATGTTTTCAAATGAAATCGCTGACATAGGTCATTATGTCCAAGAAGATTATCTTTCAAAAATAAAAAAGGTAGCCCATAAACCACACAATAAAATCCGTTCCAAATTCAAAACATTCATTATAACCTCACAAAACAAACGTCAAACTGACAGATAGCTCTAAATTTAAAGTTTCGCGAACGTCGCTGTCAAGATAATATGTGTGTGTCGCTGATAATATGTGGATATAATTTATGGTCGAATACGCGGAATGACCCACTTATCGTGGTTAGATCCCGAATGCCGCGCCAGCTTGCTCGGGTTGTTACGATGTTATTATTTACTAGTTTTTACCCTGGTTTTGCCTACATTATAAAAATAATATTATTGTTAATAGTAATAGTAGTAAGTGTACACATCACCTACTTAATTATAAGAACGAATATAATAAATAACGAGTGGTTAGATCATATAAAAACTAACGATGTGCCTATCTGTGTAGAGATAATAATCTTAAGTAAGACGTTTGAAAATTGCGAAAAATTAACCGATGTTCTTAATTAAAGTTTTCAAAAAACTTACTTCTTTTGTTGTCTGATTTTTTTAATAGATTATATAGGCTAGCGTTTGACCACTATCTCGTCTGTTAGTAAGTGATGATCCGGTCGATGATGGTAAGCACTAATTTTAATTCAGCTAGTTATATTGTCTGAAGTTTTATTGAACTTCCGCTAGTCAAGTCATATTCTTTAGTCAAAATTACATACAACATTATACATCATTTTTGCCTAAAGAATATAAATTTGACAAACCGACAAAATACACCCATTCTTTAATACAGATTCTCGTCCATACAAAAATGTACAAGATTTACGATTAAAAACCTCGCACAGTCGCGCGCGTCGCACGGCATGCGCTGTGAGAGTAAGGCCGAGCGTTCAGATGCGCGTGCGCAATATATTTAATACTCAGTGAATTATTTATGTAGAGTCACTTTCAAAGATTTTCTAAAAAAAAGTTTTTGAGGGAAAAGTAAGTAGCGTTGGACTCGGACCTCGTCAGTCCATGAATTAATGGTCATTTTACATCAGGTATCCCAACTTGGCCCATCATATCAACTGGCTGGGATCATACTGAAATTAGGATAATCGATTGGTGAAATACTTTGTTCACCACCTTTCAAAACATATGTGTTCCATCCGGCAGCTATCCTTGAGAGCCAGTTCCCATTCTAGGCCTAGCGTTCTTACCATCTTCGACCGTATCATCACTTACCAAAAGGTAAGATAGTGGTCAAACGATAGCCTATAAGATATTTAAAAAAAAAATTACTAGCGGATAGCCGGCGTGTGCTACGCTATGATGTGATACGAAATGTGAGCGAATGTTTTGTATGTATTTAATTTTTACACACATTTCTATAGATACTGTCTGAATTCCTATAGTAACAAAGCTTATTAACTGCCATCCTTTTCCGCCGCAGCACTCGTTTAATCGGATATTTTCGGATATCGATCTCTCGATGCGTTAGGTTATTTATTTCCCGGATTGGTCGATATTAATCGATATCCGAGACGTTCCTAAACTATACCGAGCGCGACATCTCGGTTCGTCGGGTGCTGTATCGGAGTGTGCTTTTTGTGGAACTCGATATTATTATTGGGACTACTGGATGCTGGAGTTTATTTACTGTGGCGTTTTGAGATAAGAATAAGGTATCTGTTTGGTGGAAGATTGGTCATCGAACAATTATTTTATGGAAAAAAAAAAAACTGATTATTGAAAAAAAAGAGTGTGTGTACTTATGTACACGCGTTAGAAGTTATACTTCTGTGGCGTATGGAAAAAAAAAAACTAAAATGCAGTAGTGATTAACGATAAATATTAAAATTAATCAAAAAGATTTTATTTAAATAAAAAAGGTTTTATTAACGTAAAAATATGACGTTAAATATGACACATAAAACTTGAACATAGTCATGCCACCTAGAACTAACTTCACGGTGTAGAATTTAGGTGTCGGTGTGCGCGCGCATCGTACCATCTAGAACTAACTTCACGATGTTAAATTTAGGTGTCGGTGTGCGCGCGCATCGTAAAAATTCACTCTCATCATTTTTCTCTACCGCGCCAAAAGAAGTATAACTTCAATAATCATGACTGCAAATTGAGTTTGGTTTGGAAGTCTCTGCATTCATATAGATACGTCCTGTCACGGCAAACTAAAGTCTAAAAGTAGTCTCTCTGCGCTTAGCGATGATCGTCACTAAAAACAGAAATGCAAATATACAGCACTGTCTAGCTGCAGGAAATAGGAATTTATGAAAATGGAGAAGAATATTGCGAAGCAGGAATGTTTTTCGGTTTGATTGGCAAAGTATCCAGTGAAATTACAGGGTATGTGAGACTTAACATCTTTACAAGGTAACAGGCGCAGTGCAGTGACTTTAACTATAATAAGTAGACGTCATCATTTTCCAACAGGCGAGCGTCGTGTTTATCCTGTGACTTTTTATCATAAAAAAGAAAATCCAAGTAGGTATCAATAAGTCGTGTTGCGGTGTACTAGTGACTAATGACGTGTATTTTCATCGAATGCAGTATGTAAATGAGACCACACGTGGTTTACAATGCGATAGTAAAACGCTGATTCGATAGAAAACCGCGATGAATCAATGTTGACAATACTGGGACAATTTATTGATTGAACTACTATGGTAGTGGGGTGACCGTGATTTTATTTGAGCTATAGATTAGTGACTGTAACAAGCGTACAACAACGTAGAGACGACTAACAGCGCCTCATGGTTTCACCTGCGTTCCCGTTCCCGTGAAAATATAGCTTATGTTGCTCGCTGATAATGTAGCTTTCCATTAGTGCAAGAATTTTTGAAATCGGTCCAGTAGTTTTTGAGTTAAATCATACATACATACAATCACGCTTTTTTCCCGTTGGGGCAGGCAGAGACTACTTCTTTCCTTATGCTACGATCCTGACATATCTCTTTCGGCTCTTCCACTTTCATGAGCGCCTTCAGTTAAATTCAGTTCCTTCCTTCCTTCAGTTCAGGTACGGCCACACCGCAGCATCCTACGTGGGCGATCTAGGCGGCAATCAGATAGGGCATTAGTATTTGTACCGTGGGAAGACCTCTTTAAATACTTACTAAATTATTAGAAACTGCAATCAGCTTTTGAAGAAGCCATAAGTCTCGAGGATACCTTGTGTAGCGAAACACAAAATAGAGCGTTTGTGTTGTCGATAGTTCTAGCAAACGGCGGCTGCGTACCTTGTCGTAGCAGTTCACATAATTGCCTTTTTAAACCCCCACGCAAAACGAAGGGGTGATATAAGTTTGACGTGTGTATCTGTGTGTCTGTCTGTGGCATCGTAGCGCCCAAGCAGATGGACCGATTTTCATTTAGTTTTTTTTGTTTGATAGGTGTCTTCATCGAGAGTGTTCTTAGCTTTGTTTCGTGAAAATCCGTTCGGCCGTTTGAATATTATCATCTCTTTTTTGGTTGAAACGACTACGATAGCAACTTTTGTAAATTCGTAGTCCTTTGACGGCGGACGTCAAAACAATCAAAATGGCGATTCTGCGCACTACTTACCTGTCACACTGCTGCCGTCTGTTTAGCGTAGTTTACATCAGTGAAATCAAATGTATTAATTTGAAATACAGTATCCTGTTACTTCAATGATATTACAAGAATATAATATGGTAAACTTGATCTAATGCTGACACAAGACATCTCCATAAATCTGCAGAATACTCTCAACTCCTCGTCTGAGATGTCGTGTTTAGGCTCATTGGAATGGTCTCAATGAACAAATTATACATATAAAAATCAGTCGGGGGTGGTTTTAAATTTTGAATTTAAGTATTATTATAAGTGAAAAAGATGTATTTTCTCTCCGTGAAAGTGACCATAGAGTGTACGTGATTTCTGAAAGTTGAAGTGCGACGATTGTATAGTCTTGACTCAATTATTCGCAAATCTTAGGATTGCTGGAATTTTGTTAGAATTTTACACTGCCCTACTGTGATGTATCACAAGTTTTGGTTTAACTGGCTGTCCATATGCATATATGTATGTTTGTGTGGGAAAAATCTTGGAAACTAAATTAGAATCATTTTCTGACGTTCGGATGAACTGAAATGTGGTATACAGTTTGCATATCTTCGGTATAAATATTGTACCCTTCAAAACTAGATGATGGAGACAGGCAATAGGGAATGGAACTCCTTAAGTACAAATGATAAGATAGTCGCATTTGAGCTAGTATCTATGGCTAGTATGTATTGTTATCATTAGTATATTTTTAATTACAGATAATGACGTCTTTACAAAATGTTTGTGTTAAAAAAGTTTCTAACTTTTAAGTATTCCGATGTCGAGGCTCACATTTCTAGTTGTGACTTTTGACTGACAATCAACATCTCTACAGCTCAAGGACCAATTGTTGTCACCCTACATGTTACCACGTTATACAACACTTCAACAATTTTACGATTGGAAACGCGTCTGAGCTCAATCTTTTTAAGTTTATGCCCCCCTAATAGTTCAAAATGGGTACCTATTAAAAGTGTCCACTATATTTACAGTTCTGTTTGAAATGAATCAGTTTTATCGCCTACCCAACAATTTAGATCGACTTTGATGGCCGTTTGTAATTTATGACAGACTATTGATCCCATTTTTTAGGTCGTTAGATTTTATTTGTTTAGTCTTTAAGGTTTTGGGTCGGCGCCACTGGGTGACAATGGAACCTTTGCTTCTGTTGAACTTCTGTTGAACTGTTCTTAGGAACTATGAACGAAGTAATCATTGGAAACTTATACAGAAAATAAATAGAACAGTTCTATCCACTGCATGACTCGCAAGTAACAAAATTAATATTTAGAATAAACACCCACGACAATGTCCTTTAGAAAATTAACGTCATAACATCTATCTAAGAACCACCACTGATTAAATACGAACCGTTTAAAGACAAAATCGAACTAGTTTTGGAGAAAAATGCCAATATGGATTTGCACTGACAAATATTTACTGTAGCGCCCCCTGGTGAGGTGACACCGAGAACCGAATTCAATACCACGCTATTAATTTTCAGTACCAATTTTGAGGTGTTTATCTCCATATCTCCGGAGATACTTATCAGACTCAGACCTCGATAAAATTACTATGGTACCACACTTGGGATATCTCATTTCCAACAAAAAAAGAAGAATCAAAATCGGTTCATAAACGACGAAGTTATCCGCGAACAAACAAAAAAAAAACATACATACGGTCGAATTGAGAAACCTCCTCCTTTTTTTGAAGTCGGTTAAAAAGAAAAAAACAATATACTTATATCAGCTTTTGCAGTTAGAAGTGATTTTGAACAAAAGATATAATACGTAGAAATACAAACTTTTAAAAGTTTTTTAAGATTTCAGATTACCCGTAACTTGGGAGTACCTATCGGGGTAATTAATACAGACTCAGGATGATGAAATAGGCAGCAAATAACTTTATTTTATTCTTATCAAAACAATAAAATTACCATTAGTATCTAACATACTATTAGCTACCATAGATAACTCCGCTTGAAAATCTCCTCCAACAATGGTCGGGATCATACCAAAGCTGACCAAGCGGAGAAGCCCCGGGCGAAGTGGTCGTAAATCGGCGAAGCGCGTGTCGCCACGCGGGTGGTCGAATGCTCTGCCGATAGTGCTGTGCTTTATAGCGACACTGGCTCTCTGCCGTGGGAAAACGATGGAGGAAAAATGCTTTATGGAGCAGTTAGGACCGGTGCAGCATGGTATTGAGACGACAAGGTATGGTTGTAGTTAATTTTGTTTGACAGTCGTTTCTAGTGTGTATATGCTAAGGTTTGTTTGTTGATTTGTTCTTGCTACTGATGCAATGAAGTGGCGTGATTTTTATATACAGACTAGCTGTGCCCGCGGCTTCGCCTGCGTTAAAAGCAACTCTTTTTTTTTCATAAGAACCATCTCCTGACGATAAAAAACCCAACAAAAAAGAATTAGCGAAATCGGTCCAGCCGTTCACGCGTGATGCCGTGACCAAGGGCAATTGGGATTCCTTTTTATATGTAGGTAAATTAGTAGGGCTGTAAATTTATGATGAACACCTAACTTAAAAAACAAAATGAAATTGTTTGTTATAAACAATGCCTTTAATAGCATTAATGAATGTATTACGATAAAGCGGAATGAAAATTCGTTCTACATTAGACATGAAACTTGTATGCGCAAATGATTAATATTGTTTAATGTTAAAAGTTCATAAATATTTAAGTTATTAAAATTTTGTTATATTTTAAATATTAAGTTATAATTTGATAATATTAATGCTGTAGAAATATCGTGCCTAAAATAATGAAAATATTGTAATGGAAATAATAATTGTTCTAATTTCTAAAAACTCGTGTGAACATGCCGATAAAACTTGATAAGATTTACTTTAAAATATTTTTTGACTTTAACATCACAAATATCATATTTTGAAATTAAAACTTTAGTTTTATAAGAAGAAACGAATTGTACTTACTCTTTTGCAAACGAGCAACAACGGTTATTAAATGTTCTTTGTATAAATTAAAATAAATAAATACAACATGATATGGCTTGCATATTGCTTTTTTTAAATACACGAGGTTTCATAACAAGATATATTTACAAACACTTACTTATAAATTACTCTGATCCACTTCTGACAGCTTCCTTTATTTACATCTCTAATTGGTTACACATTTATAACTCAAAAGCAACACTAGAATATCTAAGCTTAAATCCGACAGGCTACAGCTATATTGTATGACACCGTCCATATCATCGAGTCATCGTTCTGCGATGCTATAACTCTAAGATCACACTGTTTGCAGACTGACCACAGGTGGTTACAAATAGTGTCTTGTAACGAGGCACAAGGCCTTGCAACAAATATTGTGCTATCTGGCGCATTGTACGAAGATGTATTGTTAGGTTTTGATAAGTTGGCAACTGAGGATAAGTTTGTGAAGACTTGATCTTAAATAGTTTTTTAATAAGTACTGGATATACTTTGCCAAGCTTTTTAAATTTCTTTTTGCGTGATGTTAACTATATAATTAAAATAATTTAGAGAGTTTAAAAACTAGGACAACCGACTTCCACGCCGCACGAGTCGGTTTCATTAGCAAGTTTGAGACGTTTATCGTCATATCTCTGGAGATTCTTATCAGATCTCAATGAAATTGAAAGTGAAAAATGAAACTTTGAAAATGTATCCTACCAATAAAAAAAAGATTCATTCGAATTGGTTCACATTTGTACGGACTAATCGAGTAACATTCATTACATAACATTTACATTTAAAAAAAAAACATACAGATGAATTGAGAACCTCCTCCTTTTTAGAAGACGGTTGAAAAAACTGTGGAATCATATACATTTATAAATATTTAGTACTGGCATATTATATATATATAAAAACTAGCAATTATCCAGCGAGATTTGGACTTGGTGCAGACATAGGCCTATTCAGCACCACCTTTTCATTTACCACATCAAAATTGTTTTACTTCAGTGATATGAAATTTCAGCACCATCTTTTCATTTATCACATCACAATCCATTCTCTTCAGTGATATGAAATTACAGCACCATCTTTTCATTTATCACATCATAATCCTTTTACTTCAGGGATATTAAATCGTGGAAAGTAGAAATTGTCCATAATCCTACCAGCTTTTGGATGATTTTAAAGGATTATACTAAAGTGTGTAAAGTGAGGAGTAAAATTTTTATTTAAGTTTTAAGACAACATGATCAAACATGGGGTCGTATTAAATTGCATTGCAATTGCATTTCGCTATCGATCTTTGTCAACGTATGAGAAGAATATTTTCTAAAAATACATTAAATCCTCAATATAAACGGTATCACGTCCCATGGCTCTATGGGTAACACCCAATCGATCACAGTTAACTAAAGGTCGTCAAATAGCAGTTTAACTGAACAATTAGGTTACATGATCGATCGATTCTTTGAACTAAAGATTTTGTATATATTCATCTTTGTCTAACGCTAGCCTATCAGATATAAAAAGTCTGGTTAAGCTTTGATTTTATAAGTCTACTAGCTGTGTCCCGCGGTTTTACCTGTGTGGACATCATTTCCGTGGGAATATATCTACATACCAAATTACAGCACAATCGGTTCAGTAGTTTTAGCGTGAATAACTAACAAACATACACGCAAACTTTCGCCTGTTTTTTTGAATATTAGTAGGAAGTAGTTCTAAGCTAAAGATTTATTATAGAGTTACTTGTAAAATAATATCGTTAAAAAAAATAAAAGAAGCGACTTCAAATACCGCTTTATTAATTTTCAGAACTAAGTGTTTATCTCCATATCTCTGGAAATATTTATCAGACCTCAATTAAATTACCATGGTACTACACTCTAGATATCTCCTTTCCAACAAAAAAAAAACAAAATCGGTTTATAAACGACGAATTTATCCGCGAACAAACATTTAAAAAAAATATATCTATATACGGTCGAATTGAGAAACCTCCTTTTTTCGAAGTCGACTAAAAGCTATCACCACAGCGTTTGACAAGGCAAGGCAACATTTTCTGATCATACTCGAGTAGAGTTGAAACAGCTATCGAACTGTTGTACAAAAGCCCCTAAATAAAAGTTGAATAAAAAAAAAAAAATACTGTTGTAATTCCTGTCGTCCTAGTACGCTGCTACTGCTTTTTCGTTGGAATTTAGCCTGCTTATGCGAATCGCCGTGGGCATATAGAGCAATCTACTCGTAACTCGCTTGCTGATTTTGATTGTGTTTACACATTGTAAGTGTTCCCGATAACAACGTTACAGCACAATAGATCGACATTTGCTGACACATCGCTAAGTACAACTTAGATAACCATCAACAAATATTATAAGCCCCTTATATGGATACCTGTTCCACATACAACCACATACATATACACACATAAACACACACTCCATACAAACACACATAAAACACAGAATCGTCGCAAAAAGAAACAAACAGAATTATTCAAATTTAACCAAATACATTCGGCGCCTGCCACCCAAATATACATAAAAAGTCCGTCTGTTTGTGTGAAATTCAACGTCAATTTGTCGAATGACTGTTGAATGAATATTCATTAGTTATAGTTTGGTTTGACAAACTTACAATGGCGGAGGTGAGGGCGCAACCGTTCGTTTTGAGATACTAGGAGATCAAAACGTCAAGTTAAGTACTCAGACCGTTTTTATGAAGATTTGTAACTCCCGACGCAAAAAGAAGGGTGTTATAAGTTTGACGTGCGTATCTGTGTATCCGTTTGTCTGTACGTGTGTGTCTGTTTGAAGTATCGTAGCGCCTAAACGGATGGACCAATTTTGATTTAATTTGTTTTTGTTTGATAAGTATTTTACTCGAGATTGTTGTTAATTCATGAAAATCCGTTCATCTGTTTTAAGACTATGGGATTTTTTCTAGATAATGACGCTATGAGATCAGCTTTCATAGGTCTGATCATTTCAAAATTAGGTTACCTCTTACTTCAATGATATTGTAAGATCATGGTAAAATGACCTGATGCCGGGGCATCTCCTTGAATGTGTAAAATTCTCCTACCCCTCACCAAGTTACAGCAGATATGTTGACGACAGAAGTAATAATAGAATGCCAATTTGGTCGAGTCGTGTAACTTTAAAGAGAGAACAAATAAACTGACCATCTCTATCATACCTAATATTGGTAGTGTTATTCGGCACGAGGTGGTAAATCGTTGATAGTAGTGGACTATGTTTTGGAATGCTCTCTAAAAACTTGTCTTGCCGAATTTCAGCATAATTTTGCCGGATACCGGATAAAAAGTCAATTTTCATTATTTAACAATTCCTCTACGTCGACGAATATAATTTATAATTTAGGCTGAAAAAATTATGTTATTTCCAAAAACAGCTATCCATAGTAAAATATTAAAATGGTGACAAACGAAAAGCAATTCAGCAACAATCATCATAACTCTAATTTATCTTCAAGCTGTAAAACTAAAAATCTACCTCGATCGTAGCAAGTAAATCTTCAGCCAATATCTTTAACTCACAAACACAAAAGCATATCCCAGAATTAATATTCTCTGATCTCTGACTTACGAACTATGTTAACATGCAAACTGTATGTAAATCAGTTTATGCCCATCTTACTGTCACATTTTGAAACTTTTGTTAACATATTTGTGTAGCAAACGCTGCTGCGTCAAAGGTTACGTTCTACGTTACAAATATACACTATAACTTAGAAAATAAAAGCTTTGCAAACTTCAACTATTTCAATATACACATAGGACTCAAATATTATTGTTTTAACTTTAGTAGTGGCAAAGTTAAGTTGGTTTTTCTATGAGAAAAGAAAAAGAATTGGTAAATGTGTGATCGGAGCTGTCGTATTGTGTGTTTAGTAGGTATTACAGTTGAAACATAGGATTTTAGAGAGATACGTTGTAATAATCGTAACGTTTTATCTGTGATCACCGAAGGGTATAGTGCTGTATGGAAATATTATGATAGTATTTTGGAATTGTTCGTAAGTTGTATCTAAGCTTAACATAACAAGTGATAAGGTGATTAAATGTAGGTAAATTATATTATCAAAGCAAAAAGGAAGATCGTCGTCGTGTGTTTTAAATTTTTGAAGCTGTGTTGACTTTTACAAATTACCTTTATAAACATTTTCAGCCTACCTAAGATAATCTAGAGTTAATAAATATACCTATCTAAACAATACTAGATGCGCCCTGCAGCTGCGCCCGCGTTAAACATTATGTCCACAGTGGACATAGTGGACTGGCTATCCCAGTGCAAAACTTTACTTATAGGCTAGCGTTTGACCACCGTCTCACTAAGTGGTAAGCGATGATATGTTCGAAGATGTTGAACAAGCTAGGCATAGAAAACTCCGACTGTCAAGGGCTGTATGCTGCTGGAACACCAAAAGATTATCTCCCTCATGGTGGTAAGCTACTTTTTAGTAGCAACTTGGGTAGAACTTTGATATAATACATTCCTAACACCTGCGGTCGAACACCCTGATAGGATTTGAACCGGCAAGCTATCGCTTAGAAATCAAGCTATCTGTTATTTACGCCAACGGGCTTTTTATGAAGTGCCTATGCGATTTAAGATGAAGTATACTTGCCTAGAAGAAATAACTATTTACTCTCGACTTTCATCACCACTTTTTATCCTCGCATGGTGGTAGGACACTATATAGTGTCCGCCTGGCCAGCTACCACCCTCAAGCTAGAAAATCTGTCGCCAAACATCTAATGTGTTCCGGCAGCTATCCTTGAAAGCCAGTTCCCATTCTAGGCCAAGCATGCTTACCTTCTTCGACCGCATCATCACTTACCAACAGGTGAGATAGTGGTTAAACGCTAGCCTATAAGATATAAAAAGAAACAACGGGTTGCACTCCGGGAGTGCCGGCAGAAGTGAAAACTTAAATATTAACGTTGTGCACTTTTGAATATTTTGGAATGGTTAGGAAATAATTTCGCATGAATTGCTTTATTTCTAACTTGAGCACGTCATTTTAGAATATTTTGGAATGACACTTTGCGCAAGCGCCCTGCGCTCCGTTGTAATGACAACTCGTGCAAGCGCTCTGCGCTCTATCTTACAAATTTTCGTCTCACAGGACACGTTACCCAGACGCGAGTTGAACATTTTTTACACATCCGAAGAAAAGAGCACAACGCCGCTAAAGAAACAAAGAAAAAACTAAACTAAACTAAAGAACTTCAAAAAACTTTGAATTTAGTATAAAACACAGAAAATTCTAGCAAAATATAATTCTTGGACGCTACTTAAGTACAATGAGTTGAAAAACAAATCACTTCGCACGGATTGTAGATGGATGGCCCATAGTAAAATGGTGGTGCAAATCAATGAAAGCTTTAACTTTTATTTTTTTTATTTTCTGTAGAGTTTTAGCACCTATCCTAGCGGTGTGTAGTACAGTGGTAGTTATATAGGGACATTAGCGAGGCATATTGCACCCGTGCCATTGTATGCAAATGGCACGGGACGTGTTCATTTCAACAAAAAAATGCCAGTGCCAGGCTGAGGTAGGAAAGGTGGATTTTGGTGACCAAAAATTACTTTAAGTTATTTTTTTAACTTAAAGTATTTAAAGTTATGGTAATTTTTTTTACAAATACTTTTCATTTTAACTAAGATACAAATTTTAACTTGATTAATATAGTACTAGCTGCGCGCCAAGTTATAATTTTCAGGGTTCCGTACCCAAAGGGTAAAACGGGACCCTATTACTAAGACTCCGCTGTCCGTCTGTCTGTCTGTCTATCTGTCTGTCTGTCCGCCTGTCACCAGGCTGTATCTCATGAACATCATGTGATAGTTAGACAGTTGAATTTTTTACAGATGATGTATTTCTGTTGCCGCTATAACAACAAATACTAAAACAGAATAAAGTTAGAAATAATAGGGGATCCCCATACAAGAAACGTGTTTTTTCGGCATTTCAATATACCGCTATCTATGAAAGCTTAGGTAAACGTCCATAGATGGCGTTATATCGAAATGCCGATCCCTAACATCTTTGTTAGACGTTAGATGGCGTTATAAGAAATAAAATGTTTCCTACCTCTTTGAATTAGGGTGTAATTTTCATTGGATTTAATTGATACTTTTTTATATCATATATATATATATATATATCGTCTCGATATATACGTAGTATACACTGCTTTAATTATACGCTTTCCTGAAGGATTTCTTGAAGGATTTTTTTCTTTACAGCTATATCATTATCGTCTCTTGCTATCAGGCGATATTTTCTAGCACATATTGCAAAAAAAAAAGTTTTGTTTATGTTATTTTTTTTAAATATAGAGCTGCAAATAATCATGCGGCCCACTTGATGGTAAGTGGTTACCGCCGCCTATTGACACTTGCAATGCCAGAGGTAATACTGGTGCGTTGCCTGCTCTTTTGAATGAAAAAGGAATCTGTTAACTCTCCTTTTGAATCAACTCAGATCAACCTTCTGTGGGAAAACATCGGGAGGAAGGTTATATTGCGAAATCTACCTAATAAAAACATTTAGTACCGAATCCTCTGTGGCATTCTGTTTTATATTATCAGTATAACATAACACGAACTGTGCTCGGGACAGGAGGACGTTTTTTTGTTGAACTGGTGCCAAAGTCACGCTTTATGTGTATCTTTCTTACTAAAATGGAATTAAAACAATACTGACTGATATAAGGTTAAATAAATAGACGGATATTTTGTTATGAAAATATCGTTAAAATTTTAATATGTAGAGTAGGAACTACGGAACAAATCAAGACCAATATTATAAATGCGAAAGTCAGTTTGAATATTTTGTTTGTTTGTTTGGGCTCTTTACGGTGAAACGGCTCGACCGATTTGGTTAAAATATTGCACAGAGATAACCAGTACCTATATTGGATTAGGACATTGGATACTTTTTAACGCGGGTGAAGCCGCGGGTCACCGCTATTTTTATATGCTTTACTTGTCAAATACTTGTTTTAAGTCTAAAAAAATTGTATCTAGGTACTGACTATTATTATATTCACAACTATTTTTGTCAAAATTAGTCTGACAAACGAAAGTTATAGTAGCGAGTGTAAATATCCGATGTTTTATAATCATTATTCAAACTCTCCAAAACTATCGAACAAAATTGTGCCTCCAATCAATCAATCAATCAATCTAACAGACAGATCCAAAACGAGTCCAAACTTATGTTTAGAGTCTTATGTTTTTACATACAGACATACATAAAATCACGCTATTGTCTCGTTGAAGTAGGCAGAGACTATTTCTTTCCTTATCCTACGATCCTGACTTACCTCTATCGCTTCTCCCATTTTCATGAGCGTATTCATACACATGCTCACCGATTATAGGTTTTTCATAACGTATACCTAGCGATTTTGTTTCAGATTTTAATTAGAAAGATTCACCGAAAAAGTTATACCTATCTGCGATTGGTGTGTCGCATTTCGGCTAAATCCATATAGACCGTTATGAGTTTTTAACCGACTTCACAAAAAAAGGAGGAGGTTCTCAATTCGTCTGTATGTTTGTTTTTGTATGTATGTTACGCGATTACTCGTTTTTTTATGTGAACATTTTTTTTGACGTGACATGACGTATGGCGAAGATGGCGGCCATATGGCGGCGATTAATGTTAATAATCGCAAATAATACTTTCTAATATTAATTTTGGAATACAACTAGTCCGTGTTATAAAAGTATTTCGAATTATTTTAATAAAATAGACAATTAATTATCGTGTGTATCAGATGCTTTTATTGCACAGGGCTATTTTGGACATTGTCCTTTGATACCTTGATGACATTATGACTAGCATATATTTTCACTAGCGCGGCATTTGAAGTCAATTTTTTAGGGTTCTGAACTCAAAGGGTACCAAATGAACACTTTCTGAGACGTTGCTGTCCGTTCGTCCGTCAATCCGTCCGTCCATCGGTGTGTCTATATGTGCGCACTTTATAGATCTGTATCTTCTTAACCATACTATTATGGTTTATAATTAATTATATTAAGTAATTTATTTTTCGCTTTTCAGTGCCTGTTTTTGGTTGTGAAGTCGTTTTTTTTTTTAAATCATTTATTTAAAGTCAAAATGTAGGAATCCAACGATAGTACAAACCTTATCTACTATCATGGCTACAACTTTTATTGTATGAAATCGTGCATAATGATACACTGTTTCAGGTTCTAGAACTTGAAGTTTTGAAGATCTTCTGTGCGGACGCTCACCTTTGAGTCCCTCTTCGCATTGCGGGCCGTCGCTTGAGTGCAAAAATGTTTATTATTGTGTGACTAAAACCTCAACCCTAGTAAATAGACCAACAGGCAAACAACAGATGGCACCAGCAGGTTATTCCTATCGAACAATATTAGAATTACTTCAAAGAAACATCATATTTGATTTACGCAGTGCAACATCTCTCGTCGGATTTGAAAACTGTAATGATTTCTTCCGAATGATTAACTTGCGTAATAAGTAGTCATAGATGGCGCCACCAATGCATGATTGGGTTAACAAATGCAATCCACTAATTTCGTCGTAAGGATACTTCGCACCGTGGCTTAATTGGCAAAGCACCGGAACATGTTATTCCGGAGGTACGATGAAATTTTGGATTGTGTTTAACATTTTACAAAGATATAAAGTGTGTAACACATCAAAGAAACATAATATTTGATATTATTAGAATTTTTCAAATCGGTTTTTGACAGCTGGCTGTTATACAGGCCGCCCTACAGCAGTACCCTAACGAAAAAACATATCCAAATATAAATAACAATATTTAATAAATATAAATATACATGAACAGTGTTCCGGCAGCACACAGCCCTGGAGAGTCAGAGTATTCTAGGCCTAGCGTGTTTACCATCGTCGACCACATCATCGCGTACCACCAGGCGAGATAGTGGCCAAATGCTAGACCTAATGACCAAATGCTAGCCTATAAGATATAAAAAAAATACTATTGTAAAAGCGGTCAAAACTATCTGGGGCGCAGATTAAGTTCGGTACAATTCTGGATTCTAAATCTAATATTGAATTAGTTGATTTCAAACATTTACTTCTAATCAAATAAAACCAAACAAAAGCGTGAAGCAGGTTTCAAAAATTACAATAAAAATATAAAAGCTTGTACGTAATAAAATAAATACAACACCATAGGTGGTCACGCTAAACCAGCAAAGGCGTGAAATCGATAACTATCATTTGATTATACCTTAATTCAGTCTATAACTGGCAACTCTCATTTTATCACCTTGCTAAAATAATACCGTAGCTAAAATGTTAGAAAGCAACATTCTTTCGCATAAGGACTGAAACAGTCGCGTTTATATCCCTGCGTAATAAAGGCATCTATTCACTATATACTTAAAATAAGACCGTGTCATGCCCGTATCAGTTACATAAAAAAACAAGCACTGTTCTGACTGATCATTAAAGATGGTTAACACGTTAGGCCTGGATTACTCTGCTTTTGATGTGTACTGCCGGACCACCGTAAGGTTATGGCGGCAGATTTCCCCCTGATGGTGGTAAGTCACTTTTTGGTAGCAAGTCAGGCAAAACATCGATATAATGGCTCCTACCACCTGAAGAAAATGTATATAGTTTAGTCGCAATATCCTGATTTCTTTGTAACGAGCGCAGTACAGTGACGTGCAAAATTTTGTCCGTCCTGACCTTCGAGCATTTACCAATGGAGATGTTAACGTTGTAATCTGCAAACATTTTTTTCTGCCGATATTTACGGGAGACGAGGTAAACACGCATTGCACACACACAAATCACTCACTTTAACGATCCCGCACACTAGCTTGAAACACGCACAAAGTATTAAAAATACAGTGTAGTTACGCACGCTCATATGGCCAAAAATGGCTATATGGCCTGACAAGTGATACAGTCACAGTTTCAGATAAATATCATCGCATTCCTTCAGGTAACGTATTGCTTGTTCCAATGCTTACATAATATATCATCTACCTTGATCTATCGCATTCAAGTCGTAAGATAATGATTTTTAATCTTGATTTTTCATACAATTTGAATCCGCCATTTTTAGTCCTTCAGTGGTACATTCCGTTTGAGTGGATGGAGACCACAAACGCCTACGATCCGTCAGTTTATGGTGTCATCCCACGTGGTCACGCGATGACACTTTTACGATAATAGCTGGGTGTTTCCGGTGATGGCGGTGCAGACGGGCGGTGCACTAACGTTTATGGAGATAATTGTCGAAGCTTCCGGCTTGGAAAGAGGTTGTTTGATGACTCTATCTGAAACAAAAGAGAGGATTTGGTTCATGATTGACTAAAAGGATGTATTCAACCTTTGGAATCCTTATTTTTATTAATTTTCAGTAATAAAAAAGATATTTGAATGTTGCAAGTTGGTTCCGTATACATAAATAAATAATTAATAATAAATAATCTAATATATAAAATTCTCGTGTCACAGTTTTCGTTGCCATACTCCTCCGAAACGGCTTGACCGATTTTGATGAAATTTTTTGTGCTTATCCGGTATCTATGAGAATCGGCCAACATCTATTTTTCATCCCCCTAAATGTTAGGGTTAGTCCACCCCTAAATTTTTTATTTTATTTTTTAGACAAAATTTTTAATTTCTATTTTTTTATGATACAACATACAAAAATACATACAATCCTCAATTTTCACCCTTCTACGATCAACCCTTATTTTTTAATAGCCATTTATTTATATGGCAAAACAACGTTTGCCGGGACAGCTAGTTAATATATAAATGAATAGAGATCTGATGGGAATCTTCAGTGATGAAGAGAAACACGCTGTCAATCACCATATCAAGATTGCATACACCAAGTTTAATTGCGCATGGTGGTAGACCACTATCTAGTGTTCGACTATCCAGCTACCACCCTCAAGTTAGAAAATCTGTCACCAAACATCTAATGTGTTCCGGCAGCTATCCTTGAGAGCCAGATCCCTTTCTAGACCTAACTTGCTGCCATCCTCGGCGGCATCATCACTTACCAACTAGTGAGATAGCGGTCAAACCTTAGCCTATATAATATAAAAAGATAATCATATCAAAGCTTAATATTTTCGTAATTATTCTACAAAAAAAAAACAGTTAAAAACGAGAAAGAACGTAAGTTAAACAATCGCTCGTCTACAAAAACAGCACTAAGCCACTTTCTCAGTTACAGGCGCCAATAAACGATATCTGTAAAATGGAGACATTGAGACCATTGTGCTCTGTAAACCTATTGAGCCCTGTAAAACGCAGGTTTTAGTGTCCAGGCCGTTAGCCGGATGTTAACGCGTGTGACTCTTACATTCACAGTGTAAATGGTTCTTAGGACTAGGCCAAATAGAGACGAATGATTTAAGACAGAGGACAAAAACGCGTTGCCACCCCGTTATGTCTATAATCTGCATATGAGGGCGCGGTTGTTTAAGTGGCAAAACGGTCGGCTTTGATGCCAGAGGTACCGAGAGTTCCATCCCCGCCGTGTACCAATAGATTTTTCTATCGAAATAATCTATGCGCTTGTCACAGTGGCCCTCCGCTGAGGGAAAAACGTCGTTAAGAAACTAACAACCCCCGCATGGTCGTAGGACACTATCTTGTGTCCGCCTGGCCAGCTACTACCTTTAAGTTAAGTCAAAGAAAATCTGCCGCCAAAACATCTAACGTGTTCCGGCAGCTAGCTAAAACATGTTTAACATGTTTAACAACACCAGATCAATAATGATTCCAAAATAAATGATTTCAAGTAAATTTATACCACATACATATTCCCTATAATTACAAGCTTTTATAATATTATTGGTGTTGATCGTTGTTGGTTGATTGGTGTTATTATATTAAAGTCCATATTATGTCTTCCAGTTCCCACAACTAAACCAAAATACAAAGTAAATTATAGTCACCAGTGTTGATTGTTGATGTTTATAAGTGCTGTCAGTGTTGATATAGTTTATTTCTCCAACTACGTTCTGATATTTGCATAAGCACCCTCATTCTCAATCATTCGAAAGCTAATTCAGATTCGGTAACTGCCTCACCTTCGACTCAGATCTTTGCAATTCACAATGATTTAATCCATAACTTTTGATATTTCAGCTCGAAAAAATCAGTGATTGAAATCGGATAGGTTTCCGCAACCAACCAAATCATTATCATTATCATTATCAGCCGGTATCAGTCCACTGCTGGACGTAGGCCTCCCCCAATACAATCCACTGAGCCTGATTAGATCTTCGGCTCTTTGTTTCCAGTCACTGACCACCGCTTAGCGAATGTCGTCACTCCACCTAGTTAAAGGGTGTCCTACGCTACGTACTAACAAGCCAAATCGTAACCAAATAGCTAGAATATTAAATATTCGAAATTCAAAATGACGCTTCCAAATTTGAATGTATCCGATTTAAATTAGAATAACAAATGGGTTTTGGCGCGAACGCGAAAAAGTGTGTGTGTGTGTTAGTGTATTTTTTCGTACAACTTGTGTTTTTCAGTGAGTTAATGTGTATAATAAATGTGAATTATTAACCATTAATTTCTGGTGAATTCGTGCGAGTGTAGGGAAACAGCACAATGCTGAAAAACATGCTATTTGCGTCCTCACCAAAATTCCACTGAAAATCTTCGGTAAAGTCCATATTTTTACTGAGGGTATGACTGGGACTAGACTATGACTCGAACATTACCATAAATGTGACTTTGACCAACTTTTATAACTTGAATTCTTAAAAAATTGAATAATTTTTACTTGCCACTGGCTAAATACACTAATCGTGTGGAGCCATAATTAAACTAAAAAAAAAAACTTTGCAGAATAGATACTTATATAGAATAGACACTATCCTTAACAGTCTACACATAACTGCACAAAAATGCACAAGTCGAGCTGTCCGCACAGGCCGGCTTTACGACCGTTGGAAATATTACGGGTATGTAAAATAAAGTTTTACGGCACACGCTATGCTTGCGTATGCAAGTCGCATAGATTAGGTACACGTACAGACGTGACATTTGATGCGTTAAGATCAAATGTTTATGTTTGTACGTGGAGTAGAATTAGCAGCGATTTTATACAGGAAAATGTTTTGGTTTTGCTAATTTTGATGGGGTTTTTTGGTGTACGGTGCATTTAAGGAGCATTTTAGTAAGGTTTAATAGGTAGAGACTTGAAATGTATCTTCACATAGTAAGTATTATTATAGCCGCTATAGTAACAAGTCTACAATAAAAACCAAATAAAATTAAATATTAAAGGGGATCTCCATAAAAGAAACATGTTTTATTTCGGCATTTTTTTGGTCTTCTTAAATATTTTAGGGTAATTTGGAAACCTTTGAGTGTGAGTCCAACCCGCACTTGGCTAGTTAGTTTTTAGTAACGTTGCTATTTGCATTGTCTCTTCCAATTTGTCCGACTGTCTGCCACAGCAGTTGTGCTATAGTGAGTACGGTGAGTATTTATTTTAATTGGCACTAAGCATAAATAATAAAAAAAATAATACAAAAACAAAACACACGATTTTAATTACTGAAATTAAATTCAATATACGATTACAGGGTTCATTAGCCGGTGTCATTCCACTGCTGGACGTAGGCCTCCCTAGATGCACCACTGACCCCGATCTTCGGCTCTTCTTTTCCAGTCACTGCCCACCGCTTTGCGTATGTCGTCGCTCCACCAGGTCACAGCACAGGACGTCCTACGCTACGTTTGCCGATTCCCGGTCTCCACTCTAGGACAAATCTACTCCAGCGGTTTTTATTACAATAACAGGGTTAATTAATATAATTACAATAAACTAGCAGCCCGCCCCGGCTTCGCACGGGTAGAAAATATATGCATACAAAATTTGCATCAGTTTGTTGCATCGAATATAAAATATGAACATATTTAACAACCATCGTCATATTTCATCCAATTTACACAAAACCGTAACGAATTATGCACCTAAACCTTCTTCATAAACACTCTGGCTATTGGTGAAAACCGCATGATAATCCGTTCAGTAGCTATTGAGATTATTGCGAACAGACAGACAGACGCAGTGATGAACTTTGTTTTATTATACTTACGTATTGATATTGGACGGCCCTTTGCCTTTGCCTTTGCCGTAAAGGATAGTTACCCTGATTCTGACCCGACGGTCGTTGGTTCTAATCCTAGCTATATACCTACCAATGAAAGTTTTATGTGCATTCATGAATCATGAGTTTTCGTACAGTGGTAGTGGAATCATTAAATCTACCAATAAGTAGCTTACCACCAAGGAGTACATCTGCCGTCGTAACCTTACGGCGTTCCCCGACGCAAAATGTAGGGGTAATATACGTTTAACGTGTGTATCTGTGTGTCTGTCTGTAGCATCTTAGCACCTAACCGGATGAACCGATTTTGTTTTTATTATTGATAGTTTTTTTTTGTTTGATAGATGTCTTCATCGAGAGTTTTCTTAGCTTTGATTCATGAAAATTCGTTCAATCGTTATAAAATTATGAGCTTTTTTCTAGTTAATTGCGCTATGAAATCAACTTTCATAGGTCTGATCAATTCGAAAATCTTCTTCTTCAACGATATTGTAAGAACATGGAAGCCTCCTGGACTCTACAGAATACTCAAATCCTCAGCAACTTACAGCTCAGATTTTAAATGTCGTGTTTAGAGTCATTGGAAAAAACTATTATACATAGATCAGTCGGGGTGGTTTAAAATATTATATTATATTATTATATATATAGATAAATATTATTTTATACAATAGATCATATTATTATACTATATTGACATCAAATTGATTGTGATCGGTGGGGATCTACAGCATAGCTAAGCTTATAATAATATTTTCGTAGTAACTATGACCTAATCTGTGGTGTCACTGCAAATATTTTAATAATTTTAAGATGCGTGTTTGTGAAATTCGTGATATCTTCTAGAATTTTCATTTGAATTATATACTGTAAAGGACAATTTTAATCTATAATATGTGGCTAAGCTAATTAACGTAATTATTTGAATAAGGATTAATACTATATACTTGAAAATAGCCTTGGAAGTTATGTAATATTTTTTAACAAAAATGTTAAGATTAAAATGGTTACTGTGAGTCAACCGTAAGAGATAGACATATGCTGTCGCGGACTTTTTTGTAGGTCTTATTAAGTTGTACAACTCTTGGATAGAAAATATTCTTCTATCTATTTTCAATTAAGCAGCGTTCGTAAGAAACGTGTTTTTCGACCATTTTTGCCGACTTAGGTTGCAAATTAGGTCTCCACGAATGTACCTTTGATTAAAACGGGATAATATATAGCCTCTTTTCATTCCGAAAGTCCATTCTATGTATTAGTGGAAGAATTTTTTAAATACAAAAATACAAATGTTCTCTCTTTATAATATTAGTATAGATATCAGAAGCGCAACTTTTTCAAATAAAATGTTTTCACTGCCTAAAGTCACTACCTAATACATTCTAAACCTTCTATTCCATAATCTACATTTCCAATATATTTTTGTTGCTAGTGCAAGAACCGAGTCAAGTACGAGTACTTTGGGTCATAAAACGATGGCAAAAACTTAGCATAGCTTAGAACTGCATTGTAGACCGGACTTTACAATGGCCAGGTTAAATTGTAGATCTCGGAATGGCTGAAGGCATTACTTTGACATACTTTGATGTGAATAACGGATGTCTAGACGGACAGAGTCTGTATGATGGACATGGGTTTACGAATACTTTGTTATAATAGAGGAGCAATAGTTTAACTTTGTTGTGTGTTCTATTTATATTACAAGCTTTTATTTAACTTGTCGGGTTATTATGTACTTACCTATCTTTGTATGTTTGTGAACGGACGGACGAACGGACATCTCTAGATGACCGATTGAACTTAAATTTGGTATACTTGCGTATCTTCTGTGTCAATTCTGTGTCTTCTTCGGTGACAATGCTATTGCATTATTATATGATATTTATTTATTATTATAAGATTACATGATATTATTATTTATGATATAATTATATGAAATTATTATATGATCTGATTGAGCTGATCTGATAATGAAGCCGGGTTGTAGGGACTGGAACTATGTAATAGCAAATGGAAGTCGAATTTGGGATACTATGTTTTGGTACTTTTTACTATACATGATAACTTGTTTACAAAAAGCTTGTAATTAAAAAAAGCTTTTAACGCCAATGAGCCCAAACACAACATCTCTGCAGATAGTCTCAGGTGAGAGTAGAGTATTTTGGAGATGTCCCAGCATCATGTCAAAGCTACCATGTTCTTATTATATCGTTTAAATAAGATACCGAATTTCTAATCCAACAGACCCAAAAAAGTTGGATTCATAGCGTCATCAACTTGAAATAACCGGCCAAGTGCGTGTCGGGCCACGCGCAGTGTAGGGTTCCATAGTAGCCTGTTATTCAAGTCTTTACCCGTCATAAACAAGCAACTAGGTACTCCGTCTTTTTCATTTTAAAGGATTTATTCTAAGGATTTTGTATTTGGTACAAAATTATCCAACACCCAAGTTCAACGACTATTACTGCTAAACTAATAAAGTTATCTTAACCGCTATAGTTTTCCTTTAAAGTTCATGAAATGCGCTGTTATCATGATTTTTTCCAGATTTTTCAAGCCAGCAGTTTAGCTTTTAGAGGAGGGGGAGGGGGGGGGGGACGATCGATCAGGACTACGGAACCCTAAAAAGGTGATAGTCTTAAAACGGATTTTCATGAATGAAAACTAAAACATTCTCGATTAAGACACCTATTACACAAGAAAATCTAAATCAAAATCGGTTCATGTTTGGGCGCTACGGTGCCTCAGACAAATATACCTACAGATACACACGTCAAACTTATAAACTCAAAACTCGTCAAACTTAGAAAAAGGGTCTTCGGGTAACTAATCCTTTGCCAAGCTGTACCTGTGTGAAATCTAACGCCTCACCTTTACCCCCGACTAAACGTTAATGAGATGACTATCAGGCCATCAGTTTAAGTTTAACTATTGCTGTAACCCTTCCAGATCCCTGCTATATACGAGCTTCAAGTTTACAGCCGCACTGAATTGTCGTATTCTCTTTAGAGATCAACTAACCTAAGGAACACGGTTTGCGATTTTATTCATTACTGTTTCATAATTACTTAGAAAGATGCTGTCGGAGTTTTTGATTAAGGTGAAGCCAAAGTTAATTGAAATTAAGTAAAAAAAAAATATATATATACCTTTTGACCACTGTCTCGCCTGATATTAAGCAATGCTGTGATCGAAGATGGTGATCAAGCTAGGCCTAGAATGCTATAGTATTTAAAAAAGTCAAAATCAAAAGTCAAAACATTTTTCAGCATGATAATATAGGCAAATTAAAAATTTACACTTACACATGTCAAATAACATTAAAAAGATCATATCAATAATAATTAATGTAATTAAATATGCATAACTTATTGCTTTGAATTTTAAGAAAAAACTAAAGTAATGAGCCATTCAGCCTTCATAAAAACGTCGAACGTTACACTAAAAAAAATGTTTAATTCCCCTGATTAATGTAGGGTTGCCAAACGTACTATTACGTATAAACGTAATTAATATAAATAATAATTCTCCTAAGGTTTCCGGACTATGCAGCTCCAATACATAACAAAACCATCCACTCATTACAAACAATATTTCTCACTTAATTGCCGATTTCACACCAAACACTTCCTGTGGGGTCAATTGAAATGATAATTTTATGCGCAGTACATGAGACAGTACAAAGAACTCTGAGGTGATTGTAAAGTGTATTGCACTTGAACGTGACGTTTTAACATTACTTATTACTTATTAGGTTGCCGAGGATAAATGCAAGTGTTTATATATGAAATTAAATTGATGTTTAGCCTAAGTTGCTATCAAAAAGTTGATTGCCACCGTGAAGGAGAAAATTTTCCGCCATAACCTTACGGTGTTCCGGCAATACCTCTCAGCCGTCGAGAGTCAGAGTATTCTAGCCCTAGCGTGTTTACCATATTCGACCGACCAAACGATCAGTGGTCTAACGTGAGCCTATAAGATATCTTACTAATATTATAAGAGCGAAAGTTTGTATGTATGTATGGATGTTTGTTACACTTTCACGCTAAAACTACTGAACCGATTGAGCTATAATTTGGTATGTGAATAGCCTAGATCTTGGAATAACTTTTTATCTCGATATTTCCAGGGAAACGATTTCTATGCGGGAAACAGATAGTTAACAAATAATACCTAAATTCAAAATTTGAAACCACCCCCGACTAATCAATGTATAGTCTGTTCATTATGACCATTCCAATGAATCCAAGTTTGACATTTCAGCTGTAAGTTGGTAAGGAGTTGAGTATTCTGCTGATTCCAAGAGATATCCCAGCATCAGGTCAAGCCTAATTTTTATAAAATATTGTTTAAGTAATAATAGGATACCGAATTTTGAATAAAACAAATTAAAACTGCTGAACGGACTTTTTTGAATCAAAGCTAAGAGACAGCTATCAAACAAAAAAAAACTAAATCAAAATCGGTTCATCCCATTAGGCGCTACGATGCCACAAATAGACACACATACGTCAAACTAATAACACCTCTTCTTTTTGCGTCAGGGGTTAAAAAAAGAACCAATATAAAACAATGTATGATAATATCGTTTAAAAACTAAAAAACAACCGACTTCAATGCCGCGCTATTCATTTTCAGTACCAATTTTGAGATGTTTATCTCAATATCTCTGGAGATACTTATCATACCTCGATAAAATTACCATGGTACCACACTTGGGATATCTCCTTTCGAACAAAAAAAAAATAATCGAAATTGGTTCATAAACGACGAAGTTATCCGCGAACAAACATAAAAAAAAAAATATATGTATATACGGTCGAATTGAGAAACCTCCTCCTTTTTTTGAAGTCGGTTAAAAATTGTCAAAAGTTGAAAAGCTCCATTATTATAATTTATAATAAGGTAGCCGCGCATGTACAAGTAGCAGCGATATGCAAACATGGCTTGTTGACTCAGCGGAGTGCGGTAGTTGTTTACTCTGACGAAGATAGGGTTCGATGGAGACGAGGTATTGGAACTGGGGCTATTTGAGGATGATAAGCTCAGTTTCTGCTGCGTTCTTGTGGGTTTTTGACCTCGAGTGGTGAACTTAATTAGATGAAGGATAGATTAGATTTATTGCATAGGTACCAATCAAAACGTTATAATCTAAGAAAAGTAAAAACAATCAGGTGTGACAAAGGGCGGTCTTATCGCTTAGAACGAGCTCTGCCAGACAAGATGGACAGGAGCTAGTTATGAAAAATAAGAGGTTGGTGGTAAGAGGTGGTGCATACAAAAACGTTTAGACATTATTTTTATTTTATTACCCGACTACAGCGAAGCAAAAAGGAGGGTTATGTTTTTGACCGGTATGTGGGTATGTTTGTATGTAAGTATGTATGTATGTATGTATGTTTGTATGTATGTTCATCTGTTCCCTCATAATTTCAAAACTACTTATCATAATTTGACAAATGAGGTGTCATTGGATGCGTCTTATTTGTATAGGTTATGTGACGTCACAACAAATTTAATGTGGCGCCCTACAGAGGGCACGAAGTCCAGAACTAAAAAAAAAAATTCACCCCCCCCCATCGCGTGTCGTATGGTTGAATAGGGATTTTAAAATAAAGATAGGGTTTAGTCCATAATATTTTTGTCGGACGTAGCGTTGGCGAGATATATCCCGCTGAAGTAAAGAAAACTAATTTTTACCCCATGGCGTCGCAAAGAAGCAGTTGGGAGGGTTATATTTTTATTGATCTCTGTGTATTAATGTAAGTATATTGACATGTATACATGTATACAATTATGCGAAAACCCCAAAATGCTTTAAATAAAAAAAAAACACACTCTAAAAAGTATGATACAAGAAAATATTCTCACCTGAGATCGCTATGTACAAACTATTCAATGTATCGTGTATTATATAAACAACTTACTTTTAATAAATATTTTATTGTATTTCATAAATATTCTTAGTGGTGCTCAGAGGATAGCTGTGGTCGTATGTCCGTCCGTCGTGTAACCGTAACAAATACACTCTGCAAAGTAGCAAACGACCACGCGTATCCACTGAGCACCACTAAGAATATTAATGAAATACAATAAAATATTTATCAAAAGTAAGTTGTTTATATAATACACGATACATATTGAATAGTTTGTACATAGCGATCACAGGTGAGAATATTTTCTTGTTTCATACTTTTACAGTGTAATTTTTCAGTAGCCGGGTTTTAGTTTTTGAACTTATTTTTTATTTATTTTAAAGTAAAAAGATTACTCGCAATGTGGGTTGCACATTACTTGTTAACCCCTCCAACTAAGCTAAATATGCTTGTGTCTGGAGTGGGTTCACGTCAATAGTGCAATGGGTGGGGCGGGGATCGAACTCACGACCTCTCGATCGCCAGTGCGACACCTTATCTATTGGGCTATTGCCGTCTTAAACGTTTAGACATAATATGTATTATTTGACATAAACTTACGTGTTTACTTAATTTAATTTATTAGTTGCGGAATAGATATGAAGATAATTTATGAACTTCAAAATGTTGGTACATAATAATGTTACAAACGACAATTAGGGCCAGTTTCACCGGTTTCTGATAGCGCTAATATATAGAAATCTGACATATTTTTGACAGCTTTTATATGGATTCATGTGTTAGATGACTATCTAACGCATTATCAGGAACCGGTGAAACTGGCCCTTAGTGTCTAAAACCTCCCGGTGCATTGTCACATGCAAATTTTGATAATAATAAAAGGTAATCCAGCCAAACAACATTAACAATATATTTTTATTTTTTGGTTATATATTTTTTATATCATATAGGCTAGCGTTTGACCACTATATCACCTGTTGGTAAGTGATGATGCTGTCTAAGATGGTAAGCACAGGTTTTGCGACAGATTTTCTGATTTTAAGGTGGTGGCTGGCCAGCCGGACACTGCAGATAGTATCCTACCATGCGGGGATTGGGGGTTTCTTAACGATGCTTTTCCTTCACCGGAGGGCCACTGTGAACAGCGCACATACACATGTCATAAGTCACTGAACTATGTTATATGTATATTACCCACCATCAATATGAACAACTAGTCTTTAAAAAAAAATGCTTACTAGCAATGTGGGTGGCACAATGCACATTACTGGTAGTCTTGTTAACCTCTTCATTCTACAACTAAACTACTCGTAAATATGCTTGTGTTTGGAGTGGGTTCTCGTCAATACTGCAATGGATAAATAAATAAAATGGATGTGGATCGAACTTACGACCTCGCCATCCCGACGCCTGAACTGTTGGGCTATGGTCGCATTCTATGATACCGCTTTACAACGCTGATTTCACATCGCCAGTTCTTCATGTCATGCTCCACATAGCCTCACGTATCCAAATACACTTATGTACACTGACCAAAACTTTCCGAACTCAGAAACGTTTAATCCGAACTTGACCTCTACGTGGTAAAACAAGTCAAAGTCGAAACAAGAACACCAAACATTTACAGAGGGCCTCAATTTAAAACACGTGTGTTCCCACAAATAGGTAAAGAGAGAGAGCCAGGGTGAGACATCCGACACAGAAAATTTGTATGAGCATTGGATCAATATTGATTGCGAGTGTTTGGCGCGGGTAAAAGGCGTGACTCCACGCTCCGCTTATATGCACGCGAGCGGTCTTTATTGTGGTGTTGCTTTAAACTACTGCCTTGGAATAAACTATAATACATACGAGTTCATACGTACTTACGTGATGTGTATATATAATGAACGAGTACAACATTGCCTGTGTTGAAACCCCGTTAACGTTTTTAGGAAATTATTCTTTGTCTTTTAAAACTGAAAAAAAAAAGGCTGAATTTCTTGACATGCGGTCATACATATTGCATTCTATTATATATATCAGAATATCCAGAATATAATTTTGATAAAATGCAATACTAAGCACCTCTTCTACCACCAAAGGTTCTTGATAAATGTGAACCTACTTTGTGGCCGAAGAATTGAGGTGCCGGTGGTGTAGGTAGATTTATCTATCGCAAATAATGTATGTGCGCTTTTCACAGTGGCGCTCCGGTGAAGCAACAACATCGTTATGAAACCAACAACCCCCGCATGGTGGTAGGACATTATCTAGTGTCCGCCTGGCCAACTTCCACCCTCAGCTTAGAAACTGTGTCGCCTAATGTCAAGTGTGTTCCGGCAGTTATCCTTGAGAACCAGTTCCCATTATAGGCCTAGCGTGCTTACCATCTTCGACCGCATCATTACTTACTAACAGTCAGTGAGTTTGCTACTTCCGTAGAGAAAGGTCTTTTTTGAGGAAACGTCTGACAATACCCTTCTTTAAGTATTCAAGCACTATCCTATAAGAACGTAACAATAATTTAAAATAATGAATCGCAGTACCATCATCATCGTGATATCATACAGCAGTTTCCATGCACATTTTATTTGCATATCGGTTCCCTGTAAGGTAACACTGTGTAATAATTATTTAAAAATATGTATCAGTCGAGCAGCTCCAACTTGTTAGGGTGAGTATACACGTAATAAATGAACAACGTAATACGTAACATATTTTTTGTAGTGGTAGGACTTCTGCTAGTCCGCCTGGGGCGGTACCACCACTTTGCCAATTAATTTTCAGCCGTGAAATAGGAATGTTTTTCGGTTGAAATGGCAAGGTGTCCAGTGAAATTACAGGGCATGTGAGACTCAACATCTTTATGTCTCAAGGTAACAGGCGCAGTGCAGTGACATTCCAGAATTTTTGCATGCCACTGTATCTGTAATAAGTAGACGTCATCGCTTACCATCAGGCGAACGTCGTGCTTGTCCTGTTACTTTTAATTATAATAATAAAACTGGCCAAGTGCGAGTCAGCATTGCGTCTCTTATCGCACACTTAGGAAGGGTTCCGAACAATATGAAACATAACAGAGTTTCAACCTCATATATTTGATTAATTGATATTACCAAGAATATTTGGTTTGGTCGCGATTTAGAAAGACGGGGCTCGTTTACTAGCGCCATCTATGTAATTTTGCCGAAACTAAATAGATAGATGGCGTTTAAAAACACGTTTTTTGTATGGGGACCCCCTTTAATTTTTTACTTTATTTTGTTTTTAGTATTTGTTGTTCTAGCGGCAACAGAAATACACTATCTGTGAAAATTTCAATTGTCTAACTATCACGGTTAATGAGCTATAGCCTGGTGACAGACGGACAGACAGACAGACAGACAGACAGCGGAGTCTTAGTAATAGGGTCCCATTTTACCCTTTGGGTACCTAAAAGGGAACCCTAAAAAGAACTTTGATATTATTTATAATAAGATTTTTTTTTTTTTGATTATTTTGTTATGCTTGCCCATGCTTAAAGAAATGACTTCTAATGTTTTTTTTTCACACTTGCAAGAACTTGCCCGCTATCTCAAACTAATTAATCCGTCTTCCATATTGGCTGGCACCGAACATGATGCCGTAACTAGGCAAATCGGTTGGCGACATGTTTTTGTCCCTTGGTGGTTCAAGCCACGTTATATTTTCAGCAATTTCTTACATTTTCTGAGGAGTTTGGCGCCGTATTTGTAATTTGATGATTGCGTCATGAATTTCATCATTAAAACTTGATGACAGTTATCATCAGAACACATTAAAAATAAACATAACTAAATAATCGAAATCAAATTTTAGTATTAATTTTATTTATTACTAGTAGGTACAGAATATTGTACGCCCGAAAGGGATAGCTGTTGTTACGACATACATTTAAGACCATCTATGTATCTGAACACAGTAAAACAATAAAGGACTATTCTATTCTATTCAAAAGCGTTGAACATAGTTATAAAAAGATTCTGATGAAAATATATTGAATTTAAATTACAACATTTTTATTTACATTTAATTTTCTTTATTATTTTGTGTAAGAGTACACACATACACATTCTGAGTACACACATACACACGTAATACATTTGTAAAATCTTCAAAAAAATTCGTGAAAACTATTGAAAAGACCAAGCATCAATATTAATATAATAATAATGATTTACATTGAAACAATTTTAATTGTGTACTTAGTAAAGAAAATGTAATATTCATACAACTCCCAAATATAAATTAGTGAGTGTGAACTCCCCCTTAACCTACAGGTACAGACATAACCGCGGGCGATAAATTAGTTTATTTAATTATTAATTTCTTTAAGTACGATGCGAGATATATTTGATCTCAGTCTCTTCATACGTAACAGATGATTTTATTTCTTTTAAAATGCAGAGTAGTGAGCCAGAGTGATGCAGAGATTACAGATTAATTTATTTTACATTCACCAGATAACAAAATTAACAAATTAAAACCAAATACTGTAGCTGAGCCAATCTGATATTAACCAATTATTCGTTCTATTATAAAATCGACTACTGTATATTCCTCAAAACTGTTCCATCTAGCTTTCAGAAACATTCGTTCTAAAGTTCAGCGTAGGATGAAAATTTGGAGAGGCCTATGTCCAGTAACGGACTAACACAAGCTGCTGTTGCTGATGATAATGATGATGTGATGTAATTTTTTCGAATTTTTTTTTTTTTTTTTTACATACAATTATTATATAATCTTAACAGTAACAACATAATTATATATAAATACAACTTTAAAATAATCACCAATTAGACAATGTAAAAAATATAAAACCTAAACTATACATATTTTTCGAATTGTCATCACCTTATGATATTAAAAAGCACCGGAACATGTTATTCCGGAGGTTGCGGGTTCAAGTCCCGTCAGCACGATGAAATTTTGGATTGTGTTTAACAATTTACAAAAATATAAAGTGTGAAACACTTAAAGAAACATAATATTATGATCAAGAAAAAGTTCGCAGGCATCAAGATCTGATCAACTGTATTGTTGTTAAAAGTGCAACCACATAGTGAGACATATACTTAACAATTTATCACATTTATGTATCTGTATGAAATCAATTTGTTAATGGAACGTATTTTCTCTACACCCGCCTACTCTGTCTCAGAATCAGACATCCATACTAAAGTCGCGGGCGACTCTTCGACCACATCGCCAGATAGCATCGCACAAACATAATAAATTATATTTATTACGTTATCCCACTATTTATCGTATTATACCAGTATTTATTGTATTATACTGTATTTAGACTTGCATGTTTGTTTAATTCAGTCGGGACGCGCCCATTCGATTCATTACTTTTAATTTTGGCCAGCGATTAATCGATTTTTGAGATAATTGCTGGTTATATTTGGTTTATGAGTTCATGTATTATTTGAGAAGTTTAATGGCTAACTTGTTAAAGTATGCGATTGCTTATTATAAGTAATAACCTTATTTAATGTTTGAAAGTAATATTTTAAACATAGAATCATCAGATGAAAATAAGTCAAATAAGTCAAGTATTATTATAGAGCGCCAACATTTTGATTCAAGTGACATAATGTTGGTATTGAACAGGTTAAAACTTGACTACTACTGCACACAGTTTTTTAGGGTTCCGTAGTCCTGACAAGGAACCCTTATAGTTTCGTCATGTCCGTCTGTCTGTCTGTCTGTCTGTCCGAGGTTTTGCTAAGAGACCATTAATACTAGAAAGCTGTAGTTTTGTAGCGATATGTATATAAATTACACCGACAAAGTGGTGAAATAAAATTTTGAAAAATATTTTTTTAGGGTAGCTCCCCTACATAAGTAGTGGGAAGAATTTTTTTTCATCGTCTACCCCATCGTGTGGGATATCGTTGAACAGGTCTTTTAAAATGACTTAAAGTTTGCAACTACCATTTTTCCATTGAATGCTCCAATTACGAAATATTAAAGCTTAAAGTGCAAATTTTTGTTCCAGTAGGGCGCCTCCCCCCCCCCCTCTAAAAGCTAAATTACTGGCTTGAAAAATCTGAAAAAATTCGTGATAATAGTGCATTTCACGAACTTTAAAGGAAAGCTATAGCGGTTAAGATAACTTTATTAGTTTATCAGTAATAGTCGTTGAACTTGGGTGTTGGATAATTTTGTACTAAATACAAAATCGTTTGAATAAATCCTTTAAAGTGACAAAGACGAAGTACCTAGTTGCTTGTTTATAACGGGTAAAGACTTACATTAAATAACGGGCTACTACGGAACCCTATACTGCGCGTGGCCCGAAACGCACTTGGCCGGTTATTTTTAATATCTTATAGGCTAGCGTTTGACCACTATCTCACCTGTTGGTAAGTGATGATCCGGTCGAAGATGGTAAGCACGCTAGCCCTAGAATGAGAACTGGCTGTCAAGGATAGCTGCCGGAACACATTAGATGTTTGGCGACAGATTTTCTTCTAACTTCTAACTCGAGGGTGGTAGCTGGCCAGGCGGACACTAGATAGTGTCCTATCAACATGCGGGGGGGTTGTTGGTTTCTTAAAGATGTTTTTCCGTCGCCGGAGGGCCACTGCAAAAAGCGCACATAAATGTTTCGATAGAAAAATCCATTGGTGCACGGCATAGCGGTTTGAACTCGGTACTCTGGCATCAAAGCCAACCGTTCTCCCGATTACGCCACCGGGCCCTCGAAGTTATTATTCATATTTCTGTGCTACTACATCACTTGATGGTAGTGAACCCAAATACTCGATGGTAAGTGATGTTGCTGTTCACGTTAGAACCTTGCAGAACCTTGCAGAGCCGAACGCAGAACCCGAGCGCACCCGAAGATCTACGACGCCTCTCCTGCCAATGGTAGCGCCTGTTTCGAGTCGTCAGTTGCGCCGGGAAGCGCGGGCAATACGACGTGCGTTGCCGCCATCCTAGCCGATCCCAGACGATGACCTACGTAATAGGTTGAAACCTGGTCGGATCATATCCGAAGTAAATACAAGCGAAAAAAAGCCGGTACGTTCACATTAGAACCTTGCATGTTTGGAAGTGTAAGACAGAAGTCAGACAAAGCTTTGGACAACCGAATTCAGTATAAGAGCCACTTTCACCGGTTCCTGATAACGTTTCAGATAGTTATCTAACAGACGCTGCCTTAAAAAAGTTGTTAAAAATCTGTCAGATAACGTTCCTAACAGACTCATTAGGTACCTACCCGTGAAACTGGCCCTAAATCACATGGCGTTCTCAGCCAATAAATATGTATCTAAAATATATATATATTTTTATATCTTATAAATAAGAGTTTGGCAACTATCTCGCCTGGTGGTAGGCGATGATGCTAGGCCTCGAATGGTCTGACTCTCAAGGGCTGTGTGCTGCCGTACTACCACAAGTTTACTTTTTGCTATCAAGTCAGGCGAAAAATTGATATAATCCACCTACCACCTGTGGGAATGATTGTAGGAATAAATATTCAAAACTAAACCTTGAATAGCTGGAAAGCTCTGATCATCGTCAGATCGGAAGGATCGATAACGTAAATCGATTACTTTATATGATGTTAACACGAGTCGAATAAATAATAACAAGACGAGGATCGATGACTATCGATACACATGAATCTTAACCATTGAAACATTATATCGATTGTTTTAGGTCCTTTTAGATAAGAGTTATGAGAAATTCTTCAATACGCAAGTTGTATAATCCTATACTATATCCTACTAATGTTTGTTAGTTCTTCACGCTAAAACTTATCAACTGATTGTGCTGAAACTTGGTACGTAGATACCCTAGGCACTGGATTAACACATAGCACATAGGGTAGTTTTTATCCCAATATTCCCACGGTGACAATGTCTATGCGGGTAAAACCGCGGGGCACAAATTAAATATTTGACCCAATGAAAATTACACAAAAAAATGATATCGAAATTGGTTTATCCGTTTGGGTGCTACGATGTCTCAGACACACATCACAGTTATACAGATACAAGAGCACCGCCCTTTTTGTGTCGGGGGTTAAAAGTAGCTTAAGAAGCGAGACTAGAATTACACTCATTTTTACCCACGACGAACGGAGAATGTATATGCGTTTAGGGTGAGAAGATGTTTGTTTGTTTGTTTATTTGTGTGTGCAAATCCATGTTGCCATTTTTCTCCAATAGTACTAGTCCGATTTTGATGCAGATTTCAGTTATGGGTTCGGCTGTAATTGGCGAATGTTCTTAAATAGGTGTTACGGTGTCAACTGATCAGGGAGTGCTGCAGTAAACATTGGTTTGTTCAAATCCATGTTGCCATTTTTCTCCAAAACTAGTTCGATTTTGTCTTTAAACAGATCGTAAATAATCAGTGGTTGTTCTTAGATAGATGTTATGACGTTAATTTTCTAAAAGACATTGTCGTGGGTGTTTACTCAAAATTTTAATTTTGTTACTTGTGATGTAAGTATCCTTAATAAAAATATACTAGCTTCACTTGCTTCGGCATCAATATTTCACATTTATAATATTAATTCGATGTGGCGAGTAAGTCCTGCAAGTATCTCAGCACCAATAACTATTTTTCCACCTGGCGATTGGTAATTGGTATTTGGTGTTATTGGTATGGTAATTAGTGTTGTATATTAAATAGTTAAACATAAATATTATATAACATATGAAATAGGTACTAAGAGGACAGATTACACATCACTTACCCACAGGTGAGATAGTGGTCAAACTATAAAATATAGATATAAAAAATAAACTGGCCAAGTGCGAGTCCACACTACCACACTACAGTATTTTATAAGATCGAGCAAAAAATACCACTATCATTTTTTGCCAGCAAAAAATAAAAATTAATAAACATTATATTTCAATATCACGCCATCTATGGGACGTTTACCTAACTAAGCGTTCATAGATGGCGTGAAATGTCGAAACAAACACGTTTCTTGTATGGGGACCCTCTATCATTTTTAACTTTATTCTGTTTTTAGTATTTGTTGTTATAGCGGCAACAGAAATACATCATCTGTGAAAATTTAAACTATCTAACTATCACGGTTCATGAGATACAGCCTGGTGACAGACGGACAGACAGACAGACAGACAGACTGACAGCGGAGTCTTAGTAATAGGGTCCCATTTTACCCTTTGGGTACGGAACCCTAAAAAAGATTGAGGGGACAAACAGGAATAAACCCTATAAAGCACGGAGAAATTTCCTACACATTGTCCTAAGTCAGCGATGTTTGCGGAAGCGCTACGCGCTGCAAAGATATTGTGTGTACTAATATAATTATGATGTCAAGAAAATCATATTGCAAGGGAATGTGGACCGATACTGATACTTTTCGATATATGTATGTAGTATGTAGTACCACTTAAGGGGTTTATATTTCGCGAGTGAATAGATACGAGTATCTTCTCGGCAAGCGTACTTACATCGCAAATACTTGGTATTAGTATTTTAATAATTAGTATTTTTTCCCTTTGTTTGCGATCTGACTAAAAATGTCGCTAAGACACACTCTACTTAGTAGCTTGTAGGTGTTGTGCCGTATTCCATTATAAATACTTGTAAGTCTTTAACCGACTTTACAAACACAAGGAGGAGGTTTTCAATTCATCGGAATCTTTTGTTCACCGATTACTCGAAGACGCCTGAATCGATTTGAAAAATTATTATTTATTTGAAAGGGTATTATACTTCACAGGTGGTCCTATTTAAATTTTATCGAAATATGTTCAGTATCTCCTGAGATATGAAGATAAACACCTCAAACTTAGTTTTGATAATGAGTACCGCGACGTTTGGACTCGGTTCTTAGTATCTATGTATACATAATAATGGCCCTCCTACACTGCGAATTACTTATAGCCCACCCAGAAGACCTATTAAATTTGCACTAGAGAGTCGAGAGAGAATCGAATCGGCAATGTATCTGATGAAATAGATAATATTTGAATGCAACAGCGTAAATAATTGTGCATTTTTCGTAAAATCTACATGCAACATTTTTATAAAGGCGCAATGCAGTTACGCGTTACGCGCAAAATTTTGCCGATCCAGACTTTTGTCTGATATCATCACGCAGAAATATGATCGTTTACTATAGTAGTACTATAGTAGTACTATAGTAGTCCTATAGTAGTCGAGCGTTTTACTTGTTCTATTTTATTAAAATTTTTTTTTGTAATATTCTATTTAAATTAAATTTAATTCTTATTTTTATTAATAGCACTAAAAATTACGACAAAAGTTGGTACATGCTTTCCAAGCAAGATACGTCATTTCTACATCACTTGTAAGAACCGTTACACACAGCTCAAGTATTTCAGTACATAAACTTGCGAACTTAAAGACCAATAAAATGAACATATTCTATTATATATACTAGACAGGCTCCACAGTGCATCATTCAAAGTAACGCCACTTTAGGCAAATGTTCGGTATGAGGTTGCAGTTATGTTAAAAGCGAAAAGCGATTTAATTGAGACTCAATAATCTCAGTTAAGTGAATTAAGTGCCTTAAAAAAGAAAGGTGAACTTCTCTTTGTGGATTGAGCCACAAGTAAAAATTATACACAACCAATCTAAGCGCCAATATTTTTATATTGATACTTCAGTACTACTATAGTGAGCATGTTTCTTGTACGTAGTCAAAGAAAAAGTTTGTTTAAAGAAAAGAAATAAAATGTCACATGCAGTTTAGTGTGTTGGGTAGATAGTTCTTGAGTAGCTGGATTGACTTTGAATTATAGTCTGGCCATAACTGCTGTACACTCCCTGAGGTATGCGCGGCGAGGTGGGAGCCGGGGAAAAAAGGCAGACTGACGGAGCGCGTCCCCCCCATCTCGCCGCACGCATACCGCGCGTCCCCCCCGTCTCGCCGCGCGCATACCTCAGGGAGTGCACAGCAGTAATGGCCAGACTATAACAATCGTTAAGCGTTTCAAAGACTATGTAGAGCGTTGATTTCACAAAACGGCTGGCAAAATTGGCTGGCTGGCTGAATTAGAAAAGCCAAAAATCGTACTGTTGACTAGTAATAGACTGATAATGAAATCGTAAAAAAGTTTTCGTGGATATAATAAGCCTCAATAATGTTTATCGAATCAGCAGCAAGGGTTAATTAATATTGACCACAGCTTGATTGTTTCTTTAGAGGATGGTTGCCGCTTGTCGTTAATACTGCAACCACACCCTGCCACTTTACGCGAATGTCCGTCGCAAGGAACACATTAGTTTCGTTCTCTGTGATGCATTGAGCGCGCGCTCACTTCGACCGAGAGCATTTGTCGTGAGTACGTCTCATATTTACACTTTGGATGGCGGTGAACAATAAGTCACAAGAATAAGGTTTTATAATTAGAAAATCTGAGAATTGTTCCTCGACTGCAACCAAGTTTAAAAAGATATATTAAATATTTGTTTCGCGTTAGTCAAACACCCGCTCTAGGTCTATCAAAAACCAGCATTCGGGTAGATATGTGGAGGCCTGCTCCGAAATGGTAATCCGTAGTATCAGCGGAAATTATCGCGCGTATCCTTCGACCGAAATTCATTTGGCATTTAGTTGTATCGCAAATCCCACTAAAAAGAAATAAGCCCGACCGATAATTTGACAAGAGTTTTATCATTATTTTGTGTCAAAAATGTCCGAATTGTTTACGTAGTAGGTCATCGGCAAATTCGGTCGTGTTTCGATCGGGCCCGAACTTTCGGATTTTATTTCGGAGTTGGCCTCCTGTACATTTGTGCTTGAGACCTTTTTAGCAACACATTACTTTCATGTAAGACATAATATATATTTATAAAATGGTCTTGTACTTGTCCATTAAAAAGTTTAAATTTTTTTTAGAGTATAACTTTAGTAACATCTTATTTTTAGCCGGCCAAAAAATACCACTACATTTTTTATGTAGTGGTATTTTTTGCTCGATCTTTTAAAATACTGTAGTGTGGTACGGAACCCTACGAGTGCGAGTCCGACTTGCACTTAGCCAGTTTATTTATTTTATGGCTGGTTGCAACATGCATACCAACATCCACGGCCGCACGCATCGCCACATTGACCGATGCGGAGGTGTCAAAACCTATCGACCGATAATTTTTTGCTTTCCCGCGACCAGTGACCTACCGCATTATCTTTACTGTGGCACGTAGGTAACTCTATTGTAATGCGAGTAAGTAGGTGATGATCTTGATCAACTTTTGCCTTTTAATTCTACATCAAATGATTTGACTCTATGAAATGAAACAAGGGTTTTTTGTATATCTTACAGGAAACGGATAGACAGATGGTTGGAATTGTTAATTAATCTATTAGTTAAGTATTTTTATGTATATTAGTGTCACATGTAGGTATATGTTTCATTTCATAACTTAAAATATTAGTTTAATGTATTGTTATTGATTAGTTTGTCTTAAATGGACAACTCAGCCCTTGATATGTTCGTACTCTCCACTCCATCCGTAGGTTGTCTGGTAGAGATCGCTTTAAGCGATAAGACCGCCCATTGTACTAGTTTTAGAAATTTAATATTGTTATCTTTATATATTGTACAATAAAGAGTTGTCATTCATTCATTCATTAATCTAAAAAAAACGACCTAGTAGCTTTCGCAGTATAGGTACTCCTGTCCTAAATTTATAGCCCATAGGACTCCTATAAAATTAATAGGATAAATAGACAAAAGAACTGATATTCTGCGTATCCACCATCGAGGAAGCGGGGTGACGCGCGAGGAAATAATCAGGATCGCAATCTAATGTCCTTAATTTTTAATCGAATAAAATACATACAATATATTCTCATGTTTTAATTCTTCAAGCCGTTTAGACAATAAAGCTTCATGAAAAAAAATCCTATATCTGGCAGTCGGCCATATTTGGAAATTCCGACGGTGTTGAGTCCATGTCCATTTCCAACAACTTTGCAGTTTCCATTGTAAGTACTTAATAGTACCACGAGAACAGATATTTTACCAACAAGATTAACTTTTTTTGGACAAATAGCACAGGTGGTAGGCACATATTATATCGATGTTCCGCATGATAAAAAGTAGCTTACCGCCATCAAGGAGAAAATCTGACGCCATAACTTTACGGTGTACCGGCAGCACACAGCCCTTGAGAGTCACAGTATTCAAGGCCTAGGGTGTTCACCATCTTTGACCACATCATCGCTTACCACTAGGTGTCAAATGTGGTCAAATGCTAGCCTATAAGATATTAAAAATAAACTGGCCTAATGCAAGTCAGACTCGCACTAATAGGGTTCCGTATCACAGTAAAGTGTTTTATAACTATAATTTTTCGCCAGCAAAAAAATAAATTTGTTTTTCACACTGATTGTAAAAAAACAAAGTTTTGTTTGGTCTCGCTCAAACCAATTTTCGTTGATATTTTTAATGATATTTTTAACTCCCTTACTTTAAAAGTAAGAGGGGGGCGGGGGGGGGGGGGGGGGGCTCACACATTTTACCACTTTAGAAGTGTCTATATTTTAATGATTGACTTTGAGAAAAATTGTTTTAGGAACCTCAATATAGGTTTAGTCATGTATAGGTTGGATAAAACATTTTTTTTACTTTCATTTTCATGTATGGGGAGCCCCCCTAAACCTATTGTTTTTTGTATAAAATTCTATCAAGTTTCAACTGTTTAGTCTTAATCGTTTCGGAATACAATGGCTGTGACATACGGACAGACAGACATTACGAATGCATAAGGGTTTCATTTTTTTTAATTCGGCTACGGAACCCTAACAATAACCATTGTATGAGCAGAATATCTTAATGATATTAAGTTCTGTTTAATATAAATATATTAATCTATCAGACAATAGATTTGGCACCGCACCATATAAGTGAGTCTACGCCTGCATTAACATAACCAGGTGAAGGGCAGCTCTGTTTGTATTGTCTGTCTGTATGATTCATTACAATGCGATATCATTATAATTGTTTCTTGTAATGCTTGGGAAAATCTTGAGATACTTATGTGAATGAGTTTTTGTTAGATAGAGTAACGTTTGGTTACTAACAGCTAATGTAATATATATACAGCAGAACCTAGATAATCCGGACCCCAACTAATCCGAACGCCTCTATAATCCGAACGACCCCTGCGCAACCGTCGTTTTCCCAGTTTCTCTCTCACAGTGCCACGCAGTACGTTTTAGGTATTGTTATTGTTTATTTGCTACACGTATTGTTTATAGTCCGCTGCGCGCAATAAGCATTGTTTATAATATTTAATACTTCAATACATTGTACTGGAAAATATTTTTATGTTATTTTGAAAAATGCCTTTCAATATGTCTAGTTACTATAATCCGAACGCTTCGTTCATCCGAACAGGGTATACATTTTGAGTGTTCGGATTATCGCGGTCCTTCTGTGTAATGTATATATCCAGTTTTGGCTTACTTGTGATAGAAAACGATGATTCTCAGCGTTGTTTTTAGGGTTCCGTTGCCGAATGGCAAAAAACGGAACCCTTATAGATTCGTCAAGTCTGTCTGTCTGTCTGTCTGTCCGTCCGTATGTCACAGCCATTTTATTCCGAAACTATTAAGACTACAGAATTGAAACTTGGTAGGTTGATGTATTCTGTGAACCGCTTTCCGATTTTTATACAAAAATAGAAACATCCATGGTGGGGCATCCCATACATGGAACTGAAACAAAAAATATTTTTTTCTTCAAACCTATACGTGTGTGATGTTTATGGATAGGTCTTTAAAAATGACATTGAGGTTACTAAAATCATTTTTTCTCAAAGTCAGTCATTTGAAAGATAGGCGCGTCTAAAGTGGTAAAATGTGTGTCCCCCCCCCCCTCTAAATTTTAAAGTATGGGAGTGAAAAATCTAAAAAAAATATATCCTGTAGATCTCAATAAAAAATTTACTGTGTTACGGAAACCTACGAGTGCGAGTCCGACTTGCACTTGGCCAGTTTATTTTTTATATATATCTTATAGGCTAGCGTTTGACCACTATCTCACCTGTTGGTAAGTGATGATGCGGTCGAAGATGGTAATTTTTGAAGTGAAACTTCTTTAGGCCCACTCGAGTAAAATTTTATGGAAGTGACGTAAGCGTCATGTTATATTTTATATTTATAAATGCCATCTGTTGTAGAACAGCGTAGTTATGAAGACGTATTCGCTATCATTCGGACATTCATCCCGCTAAGTTCAACAGATGGAGTTGTACAAAAAAATCTAAATCTGTGGAGGAAGTTTGACTTCTATACACTTTTCACTTCCACAGACGAATTAAGAACCTTTTCTTTTTTGGAAGTCGTTTGAAAAAATATGTAAGTATGTGAGTCCTGGAGTCCGCAGTCACATTTATTTAGTTACAAACCTCAGTCTAATCGAGAAAATCCACATTCTTGGAACGGAACAAAGCTCCGTACACTTTGTATGCGCCGTGCACTCGCCCGATTATAATATGTGCGGGTTTTCCCGATTGTCACACTCTGCCTTTCTCGGAGTGATTTACTGAATTTACTGGTGGAGTTATAGACGGTTAGTCATCTTAGATCCGATTTTTCCACCGACTTCCAAATAAGAGGTGGTCCTCAATTCGTCTGTATGTTTTTTTTTGTATGTTACGCGATTACTCCAGCAGTTGTAAACCGATTTGAATGATTATTTTTTTAATTGGTAGGGTTTGTTTCCGATGTGGTCCCATTGTAATTTCATTGAGATCTGATGAGCATCTCCAGAGATATGACGACAAACGTCTCAAACTTGCTACTGAAACTGACTCGCGCGGCGTCGGTTGTCTTAGTTTTTAAACTATCTTAGTTATTGTATGTTACGCGAATACTCCGTCAAATCTGAACCGATTCTAATGATTATTTTTTTTATCGGTAGGATGTATTTTCGAGATAGTTCTATTGTAATGTCATTGAGATCTGATTATTATCACTAGAGATATGACAATTACTGAAACTGACTCGCGGGGCATAAAATAGGCGTGACGAGAGATTTTGAAATCCTCTTCCGTAAAGTGGGAACACATTTACTATTCACGAAAAAACCTATATTTCGGTAATTAACTTAAGTTTAATGAAGTTTAAAGCAATTTTTCTAATATTTTTTCAATAGTGCGCAAAAACAGCTCACATGTGTCATGGCTTCGGCTGTGACGTCACGCATGGACATAATTAACTTAGTAACTATTATATAATCTGTGACAATGGATGGGTTTTCCAAAATGTAATAACATTTTCAAGAAAACCTCATAAGAGGATATAATAATCTCAATTTTTTAAATAAAACTAAACTAGTGTTTTAAATTGTTTTAATATGCATTTTCCCCTAAAATCATCAAATCTTTGATTTTTTGATACTGTCGTCATGCCTATTCGGTTGTTTTAGTTTTTTAACCGACTTCAAAAAAAGGAGGAGGTTTCTCAATTCGACCGTATATATATATATATATATATATTTTTTTAAATGTTTGTTCGCGCATAACTTCGTCGTTTATGAACCGATTTCGATTATTCTTTTTTTGTTCGAAAGGAGATATTCCAAGCGTGGTACCATGGTAATTTTATCGAGATATGATAAGTATCTCCAGAGATATTGAGATAAACATCTCAAAATTGGTACTGAAAATGAATAGCGCGGCATTGAAGTCGGTTGTTTTTTAGTTTTTAAACGATATTATGAAGTATCTTAATTATGTATAAATACAACATCTATCCGTCTATCAACGTTGAAATATTGAGTAAATCATCAATCACAATTCATTTTAAAACTATAGTAAATAAATAAATAAATAATAAATACCCGCAGTATATAATTTAAGTACCTTTTTAGGGTTCCGTACCCAAAGGATAAAACGAGACCCTATTACTAAGACTCCGCTGTCCGTCTGTCTGTCTGTCTGTCTGTATGTCTGTCTGTCTGTCTGTCTGTCTGTCTGTTCGTCTGTCACCAGGCTACAGCTCATTAACCGTGATAGTTAGACAGTTGAAATTTTCACAGATTGTGTATTTCTGTTGCCGCTAGAACAAAAAATACTAAAAACAAAATAAAGTTAAAAATTAAAGGGGGCCCCATACAAAACACGTGTTTTTAAACGCCATCTATCTAATTAGTTTCGGCAAAATGACATAGATGGCGCTAGTAAACGAGCTCCGTCTTTCTAGATCACGACCAAACCAAATATTCTTGGTAATATCAATTAATCAAATATATGAGGTTGAAACTCTGTTATGTTTCGTATTGTACGGAACCCTCCCTAAGTGTGCGATAAGAGACGCGATGCTGACTCGCACTTGGCCAGTTTTATTTATCTGATAGGCTAGCGTTTCACCATTATCTTGCATGGTAGTAAGCAATGATGTGGTAGAAGATGGTGAACACGCTAGGCCCCGAATACTCAGACTCTCAAGGGATGTGTGCCGCCGGAACACCGTAAGGTTATGACGGCAGATTTTCTCCTTGATGGTGGTAAGCTAGTTCTTGGTATTGAGTCAGGCAGAACATCCATATAATAAATGTCTCCTATCTTCTGTGAAAATTATGTGATATGTGATGTGAAGATGAAAAAAATACACTGTGATTAATAATTGTAGCAAGAAATGGTTAAGATCGTTTTCAGTATTTAATTTTCAGTACCAAGTTTGAGGTGTTTATCTCCATATCTCTGGAGATACTTAAGATCTCGATGAAATTACAATTGAACCATCTTAGAAATGTACCTTACCAACAAAAAAAAAACATTGGAATCGGCTAATGATTGACGGCGCAATCGCATAATATCATCGCATACTTGGGTCGCCAAGATACAGGCGTTGCCTAGTTTGGGGCCCACTGCAATATCTGTTTTGATTATTGTATTCATAATAATAAATAAAATATATATATATACATACAAAACAAAACATGCAGACCAATTTAGAACCTACTTTTTGGCTAATGTGACAACAAAGATTACGACAACCGTAATTAAATTTCACTAATGATATCACCTGATTTCTCTTACCCAACCTTGATTTAACAAATGATTCGTTTAATCAAATCTATTTAGTTAAAACAATATGTGTAGGTTTGATGGAAGCCTTACAAACTGACGGTTGTGAAATTGTCTGATGCTCGATACAAAATCTGATTTTGTCTCGGATACGTAGGTTTTGTGATGAATTTCTGGAAATTAATTTATGAATTGAGTAAACAATTCAAAATTCGGTAGCTGTACGTTTATTATCTCTATTTACTTATAATAAACTTGCCAAGTGCGAGTCGAATTAAATGGGAACTCCTTCAATGTTTAAATTTATTTTGTTTTTAGTATTTTTGGTTAGAGTGCCCATAGTAATACATACATTGTGAAAATTTCAGATATCTACCTTTTATAACTGTAAAAGGTATTTGAAATTTTCACAAAGCCCGTCACTGCCTTAGCCACAGCAGTCCTGTGAAAGGCGGACAGACAGACGGATGGACAGAGAAGTCTCAGTGATAGGGTTCCGTCGGTACCCTTTGGGTTCGGAACCTTATGAAGTATATAACAGAGAGTTTATTGCTTTTGCAAAAACAAAATCTTCATATGCTCTTTTCTGACAGATAGGTAATGATTGCTGACAGATAAACCTGTCATTTCTTGTTATTTGACCGCATCATCACTTAACATCAGGTGTGATAGTGGTCAAGAGCTACCCAGTTCAATGTAAAAAAAAATAAAAGGTAGCACCGACTGGTAGGAATTTTAACTAGTAGTTAAAAGTATGTAAGTTGTTGAAAACGGCCGTAAGACGACAACACAATACGGCACTAAATAAAATGCAAATCACGTGCCAATGTCAAATACGAGTAATAATCTTCCATCAAAGTATTTTATAAGGCTCACAAATAAACAACCAATTTATCGTCCAATCACACCGACTAGTCGGACAATTGATAGTAACTATTGTAACTGTGGTACAATGTCAAACAATGAGCAGTTCGGATAGAAATCGTAAGCAGTGGCGGAAACTATTTTTTTTTAGAAACCAAAAACTACATGATATGTTATGCATTGCGGGCCCTTGTTTTTCTACAGTACATTCGGCTAGTGTTCAGTTTTTTTTATTGAAAACAGGCAAGAAGTTGATCACCATCTCACTGATGTTCTAATGATGATAACTGATGATTGACGGTGCAACAGTGTTTGTCTGGAAGTACAGTGCAACAATCCCAAACTTATCACATATTCTAGTATAGACGTTTAATAAAGGGTTCTACTATTTTTTACAAGCTTTTATTTAACTTGCAATGTATGTATGTATATATGTATGTATGTAACTATGTATGTTCGGGTGGAATCTTGGAAGCTAAATTAGACCCACTTCTCGATGTCCGATTGGACTCAAATTTGGTGTACTTATGAATCTTTGGTGAAATACAATAATATGGTACCATGGAGCTGGTCTGATGATGGAGATGGAAGGTGGCCACGGCATCTCTGTGATAAATCAACATAACCTTACCGAATTTGGGTTCGATTGATTCGTATTAAAGAGAACTTTTCACCTAGATGATATCTAGGGTCTGATGATGAAGCTGGAAGGTGGCCACGGCATCTCTGTGATAAATCAACGTAACTCTACCGAGTTTGGGCTCAATGGATTCGTCTTGAAGAGAACTCTACACCTAGATAATATCCAGGGTCTGATGATGAAGCTGGAAGGTGGCCACGGCATCTCTGTGATAAATCAACGTAACTCTACCGAGTTTGGTCTCGGTTGATTCGTCTTGAAGAGAACTTTATACCTAGATGATATTTAGCGACTGTCGATGAAGCTGGAACGTGGCCACGGCACCTCTATGATAAATCTACGTAACTCTACCGAGTTTGGTCTCGGTTGATTCGTCTTGAAGAGAACTTTATACCTAGATGATATTTAGCGACTGTCGATGAAACTAGAAGGTGGCCACGGCATCTCTGTGATAAAATAACGTAACCCCAGTGAATTTGGGCTCAAATGATTCGTCTTGAGGAGCACTTTACACTTACTTCAGTGCCTCAAGCTTTTAAGAATATAGGTAAGTACCTACACGCCAAATACTTACTAGAATTTATTTTTGACATTTTAGTTCAATGTCCCAGATAAAAGCAAGTTTTTAAAAATATTTTTTATTTATAATACTTTTTTAATATTTATATTATTCCGTACCTCAAAAGGTAAAAAAGGAACCCTTATAAGATCACTTTCTTGTCCCTCTGTCTGTCTGTCTGTCCGTCTGTCTGTCTGTGTCACCACCGATTCTCAGGAATGGGTGGACCTAGCAAGTTGATATTTATACCAGAACCTGAAGTCTATAGTCCCTATTAAGTGTTTAAAATTGAGGTCCTAAAATTTAATTTTTTGCTTTCTGTTGCAAACTATTATTTGTAGTTGGTGGAATACATTTTCTATGGATCGAACTACAAAGTTAAGTTTGTCCCTTAACCTAGACTGAGAAGCCTCGGTGGGCGAGTCCAACTATACTTGGCCGGTTCTCAATTCGTCTGTATGTTCTTCTTTTTTTGTATGTTACGCTATTACCCCGTCAATTGTGAACCGATTTGAATGATTCTTTTTTTAATCGGTAGGGTTTGTTTTCGAGGTAGTCCCATTGTAGTTTCATCGAGATTTGATGAGTATCTCCAGAGATATGCCGATAAACGTCTCAAACTTGCTACTGAAACTGACTCGCGCGGCATGGAAGTCGATTGTTTTAGTTTTTAAACTATATTAATTATTTCAAAAACTTACAAGTAATTTGGGTTGAACATTACACTAGTAGTCTTGTGAACTCCTCAACTAAGCTAAATGTGCTTGTGTCTGGAGTTCACGTCAATAGTGCAATGGCACTAATGACGTAACTGAGGACCTCTAGATTGCCAGGCCGATGACTTAGCCATTGGGCTATTTCCGCTTACAAGGGAATATTAGGAAATCACCAAAGTACTCATTCACCCGATGGAAATTGATGGATATTGATAATGTATATTCTCGGCACGGCACTGAGCTCAAAATATAAGCCCATCTTCTTATAAATGTATCTACTACTCTATCGAAATACTTTGCGGCCCATAGTTTACTATTACTGGTCTAAAGCATCAGTAAATTCGATAGACGGCCACACTTTTACATAAAATATGGCACAGAGTGTTGCCAGTACATTAGGGTTTCCCTTGTTCTTGGGGTACAAAAAGATTAAGCATACAGCGTGATTCATATTATACTTGATTCGATGAGAAAACGTCAAAACGTCACTTTACTTATTGACGATTAGAAGATTCTTTGATTTGTACCAATGGCTTTATATTATTTTTTATTATTAAAAAAAAACAACTAGTAGAGTCTGTGCAAAAAGAGACCGTCGTAGAAATTGAAGTCGCGTCGGTCGTCAGTGGTTTTAATTTACTGTTTTTGTTGCATTGACAGCACTGCTGTTACAGCATTACTAGTACGACTCAAAATTTTTGGAACTTGGTACTCTTATCATTATCGTGTGCTATTAGATATTATGTATACCTTTCTTCCTTACATTTGAATGTTAGTTCATTGTAACTCCACGACGGTTCTCTTTTTGCACAGACTCTACACGAATGATTAAAATACTAAAATGTCATTTTCTACCAGTAATTTTGGGGGTATATCTTAAGTACACAGGTACACTTTCTGTCACAATGTGTTGTATCCTACGGTGGGTAGATTTTTGTTACTTCGAGTTAAAGTTTTTCTTTTTGCAATCGCATAATGCCGATATATTAATTCTATGAATTAAAGATCACCTTCAAACTTAACGACCACTGTCTACATCGTCATACGGAAGCTTACCAGTAAAATTACAGGGTGTGTTGATGAAGATAGTATAAAGGTTTATTTTATACAGATCTAGCATAATCTCCGAGCAAAGGCGCAGTGCAGTGACGTACAAAATTTTAGAAAAACATAGTTTTACAAAACTTTATTATAAAAACTCACGTTCATTTTAAACTTATAGATTTAAAAACGGGAATTTAACGTGACTTACGCGATGTCGATATAGCGATCGACATATGTTTCGGCCTCATCCGGAGGCCTTCTTCAGGATCTTGAGTGCGGGGCGCTCGCCGACGCTTCCAGCCTCGCACTGCGGGCCGCTGCTCGTGCAGCGCGGGCGGACGGAGCGGGTGGCGGCGGTGGCGGCGGTGGTGTTGGTGGGGGGTTATGATGCGGTGTACATAGTGAGGGCGCGGGATTAGGTTGGAGGGCTTCGTCTTAATCACTGCTGTTTTCTTCAGACGAAACCACATCTAATCGGCAGATGGAACTCAAGGTATCCTCCTCACTCGTCATCTCTCATCTGGGACGACGCACTATATCAGATTTGACAAGGCACGGATTTTGGCGTGTGAAAAGCACCTTGTGCCCCGCAAAATTCGAGAAGCCATTGAGATTATTCGTCGTCGTAACTTCAACAGAGACAGAGGGTGGTACCTGTCACATACGTGGAAAACCGTTTTTCATGGAAAGCACGTCACCAGTGGCAACAGTGAGGAGGATACCTTGAGTTCCGTCTGCCGATTAGATGTGGTTTCAACTGAAGAAAACAGCAGTGATGAAGACGAAGCTCTCCAACCTAATCCCGCGCCTCCACTATGTACACCGCATCATCACCCCCCACCAACACCACCGCCGCCGCCGCCGCCGCCGCCCGCTCCGTCCGCCCGCGCTGCACGAGCAGCGGCCCGCAGTGCGAGGCTGAACGCGTCGGCGAGCGCCCCGCACTCAAGATCCTGAAGAAGGCCTCCGGATGAGGCCGAAACATTTGTCGATCGCTATATCGGCATCGCGTAAGTCACGTTAAATTCCCGTTTTTAAATCTATAAGTTTTACAAAACTATATACTTAGCGGTATACATACCGTAATGGTAAAGTCATTGTTATGCAGAGATACAGCTCAAAAACTAATGTTAATAATTGTGACTCAGTAGTGTGACTAATTCGACCCACCCTCACAAATTATTAAATAAACTGGCCAAATGCAAGTCGGGCTCGCACTCGTAGGGTTCCGTAACACAGTAGAGTATTCTATAACCATGATTTTTCGCAACTACAAAAATAACTTTGTTTTTCATAGTGTTTGTATGAAAAACAAAGTTATACTTGCGGTCGCTATATCTCAACAACTGCTGACTGTATCTCGTTCAAACTAATTTTCGTTGAAAGTTTTTATTGAGATCTACAGAATATATTTTTTCTAGATTTTTCACTCCCTTACTTTAGAAGTTAGAAGGGTGGGGGGGGGGGGGGGGGGGCACACATTTTACCACTTTAGACGCGCCTATCTTTTAAATGATTGACTTTGAGAAAAAATGATTTTACGAACCTCAATGTCATTTTTGAAGACCTATCCATAGACACCCCAAACGTATAGGTTTGAAGAAAAAAATTTTTTTTTGTTCCAGTTCCATGTATGGGATGCCCCCCTTTAAAATTTTATATTTTATATTTTTGTATAAAACTCGGGAAGCGGTTTACAAAATACATCTACTTACTAAGTTTCAATTGTGTAGTCTTAATAGTTTCGGAATAAAATGGCTGTGACATACGGACGGACAGACAGACAGACAGACATGGCGAATCTATAAGGGTTCCGTTTATTGCCATTCGGCTGCGGAACCCTAAAAAATATGACTGTTTTTATCTTCAACCGACCTTAAAAAAAGAGGACCTACCTACCTCTTTATTAACCGCTTTACATTTTTTTTTCAGTCAAGAGAGTATACGTCTCGTTTGGGCTCATTGTAATTTTATCTAGATCTAATAATAAGTATCTCCAGAGACATAGAGACACCTCAAACTTGGTACTGAAAAAGACTAGTACGTCATTAGAAATGGCATTTTCCGTTTTGTAAACGATCTGAAAGTAAATTAAGTCCTTCACAATTTGCCTACATTCATTATCTATAACTGAAATCACACCTTACAAATTAACAGCTACATTCAAAAACTCCAACTGACCTCCTTCAAGCAGGCTTATTCTGATCACCTGTACAATGCAAATGTGTCGATACTTACTCGGTCGCGTGCGGCGCATGATTGACAATACAATGTGTTACATGATAATGTGCTGTGAGACCGCAGACTGTGAGCTGATAACTTGGAAAACACACGTGGTTTAGTACTCTTCAATATTGTTAAAATTTAAACTTGGAAAGTTTAGCAAAATACTTATATTATGTTACTTTTTATTCGTTGGAATTTCGATTTTTAATAGTATCTAAGTATGTACAAAGTTGTATTAATAACTATTTTGAACTTCGCCCTCGACAAAATAGAATTTTGGTGGCGTTCACGCCAAATGCAACATCACTAAGTATGGGAGCAACACATCGATATAAAAAGGGGGATGCGGTACTCACTCTTATACCACGTCATAGAATAAGGCAACATATATTTAATTATAGGTATTAATATAATTCATAATAGGTATATTTAATCTATGTCACGTAAACATAATGGAACAAGAAACAACTACATGAAAACACCAATTTCTAATGTCTAGCTTGATGTGCATGAAGAACAGAGGAAGGCATGGTTGCTAATTCTTTAGATGGATCTGCGATAATTACACATGTAATTCTTTCTGTACGTGCTACACAAACGCCAGTTCGATTGTGACTAAGGTGAAATTAGTAGAGAGGAGACTCTTATCTCCCTTTTTTAACCGACTTCAAAAAAAGGAGAAGGTTTCTCAATTCGACCGTATATATATATATATATATATATATATATATATATACGGTAGATATAAGGATGTAAGGGAGAACAAATACCACCTCAGTGCTCCCAGCCAACCTCACCTGCCCGTGGTGCATCCTGCTGACAAACCAACGAGGCTCTGGCGACCGACAAATGGCGGTATAACCATTTCAAAATTATGGCATAGCTAAATACTACAGGCCGGTGACGGGCAGCAGCGTCACCGGTGCGAGAAGCTACGTCCTGCGATCGCCAACACGCCTGACCAGCGTGGCGATTAGGGCATCCCCCCCCCACCCATCAAGGAAAAACACAATAAGCCGCGGCCCCCAGTTCCCGGCCGCCCTACAATTCCTGACCACGGCGGCGGTCATGGTAACGGCAGGGCAGTGTGTGCTAAGAAACCCCGGGTTACGGTAGGCCGCCAAAAGAAACTGACCCTCGCTACGTTTAATGGACGCACGATTCGGCTGGATGAGCATCTGACGCAGCTGGAGGAGGAGCTGGGACACATAAGATGGCACGTTCTGGGGTTATGTGAAGTCCGAAGACAGGGAGGACACCATAACTCTAGAATCAGGCCATCTTATGTATTACAGAGAAGGTGACCAGCTATCCCAAGGCGGCGTCGGGTTTATGGTCAACAAGGCTCTCAGTGACAACGTTGTAGAAATCTCCAGTGTGTTGACCAGGGTTGCGTACCTTATAATAAGGTTAACCAAGAGGTACAGCCTCAAGGTTATCCAGGTCTACGCACCGACCTCGGCACACTTGGATGAAGAGGTGGAATGTATGTACGAAGACATCTCCAGTGCCTTACATACCACCGCTAAGGCTCACTACAACGTTGTCATGGGAGACTTTAACGCCAAAGTGGGAGTACAGACCTGCAGTGAATCGACTCTAGGACCACACGGATTTGGGAGTAGGAATCACAGGGGGCAAATGCTCGTCAATTTCCTCGAGAAAGAGGGGCTTTTCTTGATGAACTCGTTCTTCAAGAAAAAGCCCCAAAGGAAGTGGACGTGGCAAAGCCCCGACACTGTGACTAAAAACGAGATTGACTTCATCATTACGGACAAACGGCGCATATTCAGAGACGTCTCTGTGATCACTAGGTTCAATACTGGAAGTGATCACCGACTTGTGCGAGGCTCTCTGGATATCGACTTCAAAGCCGAGAGATTCCGATTGATGAAGTCCACGCTCCGACCAAACCTACTCCAAACCGTTGTTGGGTTTGAAACATTCCAATTAAAATTGGAAAATCGATTCGCCGCCTTGGAAACCACAGATGACGTAGACCAGAAACTTGAAGAAGTGGTGGAAATCCTCAGGGAAGAAGGGACGAAGTTTTGCGAGAGCAAGCGTACGGGCAAAAAGTCCAAGCTATCGGCAGAAACACTTCAACTAATGGAAGAGAGACGAACAGACCCATTGTCAGCTTTGTCAATTAACCAGGTGCGCAACAAAACTATTAAGAAGCTGGTACGACGCGACCTCCGATCCTCTAACGCTCTTGATTACAGAATCAATTGAGCAGAATCGGGGGTTTAAAGTGTTCGTCCAGCCTCTAGGTAGAAGCCACCTCACAAAGCTGACAACATCAACGGGGAACGTCGTTGCATCCAAGCCGGAGATTCTGTCGGAAGTTGATGACTTCTACAGCAAGCTCTACGCATCGCATGCTTCAAGGCCCGAACCCGATACTGAGGATTGCAGAGCCACCTTAACCCGCCACTTCACAGAAGACCTGCCCGAAGTCAGCCGAGATAAGATCGTGATGGCCCTTAGACAGCTCAAAAATGGAAAAGCCCCAGGTGAGGACGGAATCACAACGGAGCTTCTAAAAGCTGGAGGAGCTCCAGCTGTAAGCCAGCTGCAACAGCTCTTCAATTCTGTTCTCTTCACTGGTAGAACTCCGCAGGCATGGAACAGAAGCATGGTGGTTTTGTTTTTCAATAACATCGTTTAAAAACTAAAAAAGAACCGACTTCAATGTTCATTTTCAGTACCAATTTTGAGATGTTTATCTCAATATCTCTGGAGATACTTATCAAACCTCGATAAAATTACCATGGTACCACACTTGGGATATCTCCTTTTGAACAAAAAAAGAATAATCAAAATCGGTGCATAAATGACGAAGTTATCCCCGAACAAAAAAAAAAAATATATATATATACGGTCGAATTGAGAAACCTCCTCCTTTTTTTGAAGTCGGTTTAAAAGGAGATAAAACCCTATTGAAAAACTACCGCCCGATTTCGCTTCTGAGCCATGTCTACAAGCTGTTTTCAAGGGTCATCACGAACCGTCTTGCGCGAAGACTTGACGAGTTTCAACCTCCTGATCAGGCCGGGTTTCGAAGCGGTTACGGCACCATAGACCACATCCACACGGTGCGGCAGATTGTACAGAAGACCGAAGAGTACAATCGGCCCCTGTGCTTAGCATTTGTGGACTATGAGAAGGCCTTCGACTCAATCGAAACCTGGTCGGTTCTTGAGTCCCTGCAGCGTTGCCAAGTCCACTGGCGATATATCGAAGTGATGAAATGTCTATATAATGCCGCAACGATGTCAGTACAAGTACAGAACCAGCGTACTAAACATATTCACCTGCGTCGAGGAGTGAGACAGGGGGACGTCATATCCCTGAAACTGTTCACTAATGCCTTGGAGGATATGTTTAAGACGCTGGACTGGAAAGATTGTGGCATCAACATTAACGGCAAGTACATCTCTCATTTACGATTCGCAGATGACATCGTCATTATGGCAGAGACGCTGCAGGACCTACAAAGGATGTTGAATGACCTAGCTGATTCTTCTCGTCGCATCAGTCTCCGGATGAATTTGGATAAAACCAAAGTCATGTACAACGAGCACGTTGTTCCGGAACCGATTGCCGTAGATGGAATCCCACTCAAAGTTGTCACGCAGTATGTTTACCTAGGGCAAACGCTCCAACTAGGCAAACACAACTTCGAGAAGGAAATCCAGAGAAGAATTCAGCTGGGCTGGGCAGCATTTGGGAAACTCCGTCGAGTCTTCTCGTCGCCTATACCACAGTGCCTAAAGACAAAAGTCTTTAATCAGTGCGTCCTACCTGTCGTGACATACGGAGCCGAGACGTGGACACTCACGGTTCGACTAGTCCACCAGTTTAAAGTCGCTCAGCGAGCTATGGAGAGAGCTATGCTCGATGTTTCTCTGCGGGATCGAATCCGGAACGAAGTAATTCGCCAGAGAACTAAAGTGATCGACATAGCTCAGCGGATTAGCAAACTGAAGTGGCAGTGGGCTGGTCATATCTACCGTAGGACCGATAACCGTTGGGGCAGACTGGTTCTAGAGTGGAGACCGCGAATCGGCAAACGTAGAGTAGGACGCCCTGTGACTAGGTGGAGCGACGACATTCGCAAAGCGGTGGGCAGTGACTGGAAACAAAGAGCCGAAGACCGGGCTCAGTGGCGTGTCTTGGGGGAGACCTACGTCCAGCAGTGGACTGATACCGGCTGATAATGATGATGATGATATATATATATATATATATATATATTATGTTTGTTCGCGGATAACTTCGTCGTTTATGAACCGATTTTGATTATTATTTTTTTGTTCGAAAGGAGATATCCCAAGTGTGGTACCATGGTAATTTTATTGAGGTCTGATAAGTATCTCCAGAGATATTGAGATAAACATCTCAAAATTGGTACTGAAAATGAATAGTGCGGCATTGAAGTCGGTTCTTTTTTAGTTTTTAAACGATATTATTATATATATCGATAGATTAATATTTCTTTTTCCACCACAAAATGTCGTTGTCAATGTCAATCCCAAACATTTTGAAGTTGCGTAAGTAATTTGTTAAAGGAGGCTTTAATGCATTTGGAAAATGCTTTAAATCCTTCGAGCATTTACCATTAACCTCCATTTGTAAATGCTCGAAGTTTAAATCGAATCCTATTAGGTCTCAAAGTCTCAAGTACAAACCTTGCTGACTTTTTTATTTAATTATTCGAAACAGGGTACATATTCACAAGTGCCCGTATAGTTCAGGGAAACATCGAGAGGAAGCGTCTCGCCTTGGCTTGGCTCCAAAGATAATATTTTTTGTAATCATAGCTAAGTAAGTATTAGAGCATTTGATTTCAACGAGTACCTACCGCCATGATAGATAACATTTTGTTTTTTATTCTGCTTAACAATAGATAACGAGGCAGATGCAGTAATTCGGCTAAAAATCACTACCTTTTTTAACCGACTTCAAAAAAAGGAGGAGGTTTCTCAATTCGACCGTATATTTTTTTTTTTTATGTTTGTTCGCGGATAACTTCGTCGTTTATGAACCGATTTCGATTATTCTTTTTTTGTTCGAAAGGAGATATCCCAAGTGTGGTACCATGGTAATTTTATTGAGGTATGATAAGTATCTCCAGAGATATTGAGATAAACATCTCAAAATTGGTACTGAAAATGAATAGCGCGGCATTGAAGTCGGTTGTTTTTTAGTTTTTAAACGATATTATTAAATGTAGGTACTATCCTTAGAACTTTTTGCAACGTCGCTTCTTCAAACTTCTGACATAACAAGACACTTACTAAAAAACAATAAACCCATAGAGAAAGTATATAATATGTAGAGAGAACATTACCGTATGCGAATGAAATAGCTATAGAGATATAACCCGACTAAAACGATGAACACGTAATACATATGCCAGCTAAGAGATAAAATGAACAACGTAATTTGGTCGGGTTATACATGACACCAGGTGAGAGCTAATGGGTGCACTAGAACTTGTATCCAAACCTTGCTGGATACAGTTTAACCGCATACGCAAAATATCTAAATCATAGAGCACAATTAAAAGCACAATGACACCAACTAATAATAAACGTGAAGGATAAAAAAATGTTGTTCATCTCGCTCTCTCATACTAGTGATTGTATAGTTTTATCCTTCTCATATTATTATTATTATTTAACACGTTAAGTGCGAAGCGAGGCCTAAATCACCCCTGATGCAACTTCCCTGTGGTGCGGCAAGCAAAAAAGTGAACTTCTCTGTCGTGCGAATGGCATAGCTTTGGTTTGGTCCAGTGTAGGAAAGAGATAAATATATATTTGAGATCACTAATGGTTCCCGGACTCGGTGGTGTACCTACCGGATGTCTTAGGCCTCGTGCCGCACTGAATTAATATAATTTTAATGCAGTGCGGAACGAGGCTAAAACGTCCCATATCCCCCCTGACCTCGTACCGCACTCAACGCGAGCTTCCCGCGACCAGTGTTGTGCATCACGTCGATTGGAGAGCACGTCCTTTTAGATTATTTAAAAAAAAATGTATCCTTTGATAGCTTTGTGTTGTTTTGCCAGGTTTTGCCCTTAAAACGATCTAATGAGATATAATTGATCAAAATCGGTCAAGTCGTTGCGTAGTTAAGACAGTTTAAAAACGTCGATATTCTTTTTTCCATCACTAATCGCAGCGAAAATTTGCCCTATTTCAGTGCGTTACGAGGTGTATAAGATCCCATATTTTGTTTTGCTAATAATTCCTAAACTAGCCATCAGATCCCGGGACGACGGTGGATTAGGGTTCATCAATTCACTGTCTATATTAATAAGGACCAAAATTCTCATTTATCTTTGATTTCGCGCCAGAAAATGGATTTTAGTCTGTAAAAGGAGGTGGGGTCTAATAGACCGCGTGTCGCCCTAACGTCTGGTCACGGTACGGGCCGATTATACCTCGTGCCGCAGGAACGGAAAGTATGCAAAAATTGGTGCCGCAGCTAACGTGTTAAATGCCACATCCGCTTAATATTTAATCCATAAATAAACCCGACTACCGGATGATACGTTGTCTGTAAATATATATATTTTTTATACTTTTCAGGTATGATCATAATATTTTTCAAATAATATATTTTGTATCGCCTTTTTAAATCCTTTAATGCGATACCCCACTCAACAGGATTTGAAAAAAAAAATTGTACCCTAAATTAAGGCGTCCAAAATCCGCCAATTTCAATTTTTATATTCTTGTTGACACTTGCGCTTGCATGGCAAATCTAACGAAGTGCCACTTACCAAAATCGGCCCAAGCGTTTGGTCTCTAGAGTGCCACAAAGGAACAAACAAAAATACATACATAGACTGATAAACACATTACCTCTCCTTTTAGTCGCGCGGTTGGGTAAAAAAACTAAAAAACAAGAGCGCAAAACTGCAGGGTTTTGCGCTCTTGTCTTGTTTGGGCTAGCATGGCAAGCTGCCTATTTTGTTTTTCCACCTATTTGTGTTTTGTTTGGTGGAAAAGGCAAATTATAAGTAAAGTTTTTCGACAATTATAAACACCCGCTGAATTTTAATCAATTCTTTTTTTAACTTTTTAGTACGGAACAAAATCAAAACTCGGGGTTAAACTTCACCAAGCGTTTAAATTGTTGTGTTGATCTCCTGTCAGTGGCGAAAATAGGGAAATAATTTTGTCTTTCCTCCGGAGATAAGGCCATGCTAGTGCTGCTGTAGGTATTTAAAAGCATTACAATAATATTGATTAGTTTAGTTACCCCAGCCGGGTTGGAGAGCAAAGCCAACCTATCTCGCATGTCTGTATTTGCGTTCCGTTGAACCCTGGCTTCGCTCCATTCACAACGCAAACAGTACATGCGAAGATGGAGGAGAGGTGTACACGGTCTTGATCCTTGCTACTTTGATGACTCAGAAAATATAGACAGGCTGCGTTTCGTTTATTTCGTGTGATTCAATTTTCATTGCTATCGCCATTGACTCATGTCACCAGTGCGGATTAGTCACTGTCATTATTTAAAAATTGTTATAAGTTATTTCATTAACTATTTTTTGTAGATCTTGTGTCCAATTTATACTATTATAATTGCATTTTTTTTATTTTGTGTCAATAAACTATTATTATACTTTCATCAACTTATTTTTGTTCGTTCTTGCGTGCATTTGTATAAAGAAATCCTAGCAGACATTTTATTTCTAGATTGATTAATTTGTCTATAGTCAGGCAGATTGATAGTTTTGTAATGTGGAAGAATTCATTTAATAGACAGTAAGTTATTAATATATAGACTATAGTATATAGACGGATATAGATGATCATTCCCAGTGGATGGACGATGCAGATTGATCTCATGTGGAAAATGGTTATAAAATAACGATCAACACTGAACTAAGTCATATGACTTAATTTCACTATTTACTTTATATTATATCGGTTGTAGTTTGAAAACCATCATCACTGATTGTCGCAATCTTCTTGTGTGATATTGACGTAATAAATTAGGATGCACAATAATATCACAAATTCACGACAAATCTATTAATTTTGTCTTAATCATTACTAAGCAAATGTAACATAATGCTCGAAACCTACGTCTAGGTATTTGACTAAAATAACACCTATAATTTCATGATATCTCAAGTATCAAACCCGTTTACCGTTTAGTTTTTATCAGCTAGTAATTGAAGCCCGCGAGTCGGTAAAGTGCACAGGAGCCGGGGCTCACTTGACTACTGGTTGCCGCACTAGCTTATTTATCAGTTATGTTTAGTCGGACCTCTAGATACCTCTCTACGTGTTTAGCTGATATAGACAGAGAGGGAAGAAGGATGGATACGTTTTGAATGAGATGGTTATATTAAATTGACCCTATAGTAGGGGTAATTTGTCGATGAATTTTGCTGTTCTTCAGTTCGTCTCTGAAACATCGCTAGTCGGTAACCAAACACACTTTATAGACGGATATCCAAAAAACTACTTTGTAGAAAATTTTTCATGAAATGGTTCCGTTTGAATTTGGTAAAGATCCGTTGAGTATAATACCTCCAGAAATATGGAGAGAAACACTTCAAAAGACTATGACTAGCGCAAGCCTATTAGCAGTAGTACTAGACTACTCAAAGCTGTTTTATTTCAACCGATTTCCAAAAAGGATAAGGTTCTCAATACGTCTGTATGTTGTTTTTTTTATATCTATGTTACTCGATTACTCCATCAATTGTGAACCGATTCGAATGATTCTATTTTTAATCGTTAGGATACATTTTCGAGGTGGTTTCAATGTAATTTCATCGAGATTTGATAAGTATCTTCAGAGATATGACGATAAACGTCTCAAACTTGCTACTAAAACTGACTCGCGGGCCATGGAAGTCGGTTGTTTTGGAATTATTATTTTTTAAACGTTCTTAAATGATGTATATTTCTACTATCAAACGTAACCAGTCTAACCCCAACGATCTCATTTCAGCATTGCAATTACGTAGCCAAATTTTCTATAATAAAAGTTGCCTACGCATCGTTTTGTTCTAACTAACCAACTCATGTCAAGGTTATTTTATTGTTCCGTCTTAATCTCATAATCTTCAGCTCTAATTTCACTAACACCTTACCTTACTTATAAATGTACCATCAATCAAATACGCATCCAGTATAAAGTCCCCTGTCACAATAAATTACATGACTACTTCTCTAGAAACATACCAAGAGGTTTGTAAAACTAAATTCGATAAAGCTCTAACATGTACGTTTTTTAAAACAGAACGGGAAAGTACCTTACTGCAATCACATTTCTTTCTTCCCAATTGAAATTCGAATGTGCTTGTGGTATTTTCTTACTTTGACAAGGTACTCGAGCAGAAAGGTGGTATATCTGAGTCATCTCATCAGGTCCGATTTCATAACTGCGCCCACGTCCTTTGAATGGGAGTAAAGTAACCTCGGAACAAAAGTAAATTAATCAGTGAGTCATGGGATGGCAAGAGATTTAGAACTTGAGAAAGTTAGCACGGTTAAAGTTTAACTAGGATATTGAAGGAGAAAAATGAATGGTTATCAATTTTGATTTTAGCCTCGAACTTGTCATGTCCAATAAACAGAGGGTTGCCTTTGCTTCCGTACCCAGACGTGAGAAATTAAAGCAATGTAGAAAAAGAACGGGACAATTGCGAGTTAGACTCGCTCACACACAACCGAGAGTTCCGTACAAACTTGTCAAACTAGGCTAAGGGACAAACTTAACTTTGCCGTTCGACCCATACACACAAACAGGCTTTTTCCCTTAATATGTGCTGTAAGATATTGCTACTTGCCAAATGTCATGATTCTAGGCACGGTAATGATTATAATATTACCGTGTTCTAGGTCAACAGGAAGTACCCTGTACAGATTGATTCCCTTTTGAAATCGCAAAATATGCGAAAAAATGCGACCGGTAACTTTTGATCGCGTTGACTTAAACATTTTACTTTTTCACAGCTGAAAGATACCATATAATATATATTATATTGTATAACACATATTATATTATATAATATAATATATATTATATTATATAATACAAGAATATTAGATGTAAATTTCAATTTGATATCTCTACACATTAGATGTATGGCGAGAGACTTTCCAAGTTGAGGGTGGTATGGTAGCTTGTGAATCGGACACTAGCAGTATCCTACCACCATGCCAGGGGTTTTTTAACGATATTTCCTTCACCAGAGGGCCACTATGAAAAAGCGCACATTCATTTTTCAATATAAAAAATATATAGTTGTACGGCAAAATTTGAACCCGCTACCTCTGGCTACAAAGTCAACCATTCGTCTAGTGCATTAGCAGGTCCTCATTTATTATCTTACAAAATCGACGTTCTGTATAAGATCCTGAATTTTCAAGCCATACCTACCAAGAAACATAAACATAGATAATAAAGTACGCTTTATATTCACAAATTAATCTTAAAACAATAATCAATGTAAGTAAAACAATGATTACATTTGAAAGGCATAAGTTCGTAGGCTTCAGAGGACACAATGCTGGTTCAAGGCTCACTAATGAATGAATTACTGAACGTGTAATCACTTGTGTTACAAAGGTTATGGACGTATTGTTATTGATTTGATGGTGGGTTACTGTGACATTGAGACGAACTCGATTGGGTTTTTGTTGTGCTTTTAACTGTCGATTTAAATGTCTCTCCAGTTCTTCTTCTTCTTCTTGTTTTGGCTTTTAAATGCTGCTTTGCGTTTTTCTGACAGTGTCAAAAGTATGGCCAGTGTACAATTTGTTTACATGAAAAAAACCGGCCAAGGAAATAATCATTAATTAAATATGAACTTTAATAATTGCTTAGAAACATTAAATTCTGAAGGATCGATTTACAAAGTAGTTTGTAGCAAAACTATTTCAGTCTTACGCCAAATATACAGTATTTAATATAAATCATCAATCAACCGTTTATAATATTGGATTGATCAGGATTTGAGGCGACTTGAGATTGAAGTTGCAAGCTCAAGCAAGATCAAGCTTCAAATAAGTAATGACGAAATTTAATCATCATTTATTTGGTTTTATTAAGGAGCTATTCAGACTAGCGATGGGTCGTTGACGTATTTTTCATTAACGCAACTAGACCGTTAAATTAACCTTCGTCAACTAGTCGGTTAACTAGTTGAATTGATTAACTAGTTAATGTTTCAACCATAGTCGATTTCACATATGCTCGTATGAATTCAACCGCTAACGAAGTATTGATAATTCAATCGTTTAATCTCAATGGCGCTGTACGTTAATTGTATTTTAATTTTTTCAACAAGAAATATATTTTGATTTTAAGTTTTAATTTTACTCCTGACGTAAATTTCTAAGAAACTTAAATACTAAGTCTTTGCATATAGAGCTATTAATGTTTTTTTTTTATAAAAAATACTCACGCAGTTGAAATTCCCTCCGACAATTTTTTTTAGTCTGAGGAAATTCCCTTATCTTCTTTCGAATTTAGCCGTCTAACAACGAATGTTACCGTTTGAAATCACGTTGACAGTTGATCGCGCGACGCACCTCCGTTCGTTACGTTTCTCTACACTCTTGAAATTTGCCGTCTATGGATTCAACTAGTTGATCGGTAAACGGTTAACGGTCGAATCGTTGACAGTCGATGGACGGTTTTTTCAACTAGTTCGTTTAATCAACGCCCATCTCTAATTCAGACGCCTAATCGATGTCTCTCACGACCAAAGAGCTGACGCTTACCTCGGGCAACGCATTAGTTTCGCCATTCAAAGAGATAATGTCGCCAGATTTTTGGGTACTCTACTAACAGAAAGCGACCTAAATTCCAATTTTTTTTTGTAGTTTTTATTTTAATTATTCAAAGTATAGTCATAGTATTTAAAATATCATAGTATAGTTAGTCATGCAAATTTGTAACTGGCTCGCGGGCGGACTATGAAGACGACTGTTTCATTAACCATAATTAAGATAGTTTAAAAAAACCGGCCAAGTGCGTGTCGGGCCACGCGCAGCGTAGGGTTCCGTAGTAGCCTGTTATTCAATGCAATGCTTTACACGTTATAAACGAGCAACTAGGTATACTCTCACTTTGTCCCTTTAAAGGATTTATTCTAAGGATTTTGTATTTGGTACAAAATTATCCAACACCCAAGTTCAACGACTATTACTGCTAAACTAATAAAGTTATCTTAACCGCTATAATTTTCCTTTTAAGTTCATGAAATGCGCTATTATCACGAATTTTTCCAGATTTTTCAAGCCAGCAGTTTAGCTTTTAGAGGGGGGTGGGGGGGACGCCCTACTGGAACAAAAATGTGCACTTTAAAGTTTAATATTTCGTAAATGGAGCATTCAATCGAAAAAATGGTGTTAGTAAGCCTCAAATCATTTTAAAAGATCTATTTAACGATATCCCACACGATGGGGTAGACGATGAAAAAAAAATCTCATGAAGGGGAGCTACCCTAAAAAAAAAATTTTTTTTCCAATTTTATTTCAGCACTTTGTCGGCGTAATTTATATACATACCCCGAACGGCATACGAAAATGTAGCCTACAGATTAAAAAAATAATCAGTTGAACCACTTCTCAATTGACGGAGTAATCGCGTAACATACATACATACATAAAATCACGCCTTTTTCCCGTTGGGGTAGACAGAGACTACTTTTTTCCACATGTTACGATCCTGACACACGTCTAAAAATACATACATACAAAAAAAAAACATACAGACGACTTGAGAACCTCCTCCTTTTTAGAACTCGGTTGAAAACGAATAAGCCCTCATTTCTCTAAAGCAAAGGATTGTCTCGTGTCGTCTGTTTGTTTGGTGAAACAGATATCTGGCTTAATGGACGTGCCAATATTTATATATCGGTTTTAGATTAGTTCGCTCCCGATCATGACTCTTTATTTCGGTGTGTTTTGGTGTATGGATGCCATGTTTACTTTGTAAGACGTGCATGCTACTGTGTATGGAGATCATATTTTTACCGACATCATAAATAAGTACTTAATAATATAACCTCTCACTCTTGCGATTTGCGGACAACATCGTCATTTATTTATTTATTTATTTATTAACAAAATCCACAGCCCTTAATTAACATAGTTTCAATGATATTGTGGTACTTAAGGCCAATAACAGATTTATTTTTTATTAATGGCAGAAACCAAAAAAAAAAAATCAAAATATGTATTCTTTAGGTATATGTACAGGCAGTTTAAAAATGTGCACCTATATAAGTCAAATAAATTATCATTAAATAGATTGTAACAATAATTATTTTAAATATTGAAAAAGCATATTATAACGCTTTGAATTTATAATAAAAGTAATAAGCTATTCTGTTCAAATGCAATCATCAACATTAGACTACAAAAAAAAGTTTATAGCAAAAAAAAAATTAATAGCACTCAGATTTAGTCTCTATTCTATTTGAGAAAAATATTACCACCATAATAAGGTGGTGTCAATAATAAAACTGTCAAATTAAGTTAAGTTTAGTAAGCGACACATCATAATCTGTTCCAATTTTAAATTCGGTCAGCCTGTGTACAGTCTAAATTCTAAATTCATAATTAAGATAGTTTAAAAACTTTAACTGACTTCAATGCCCCGCGAGTCAATTTCAGTAGCAAGTTTAAGACGTCTATCGTCATATCTCTGGAGATACTTACTATCAAATCTCGATTAAATTACAATAGGACCACCTCGGAAACGTACCCAACCGATTACAAAAAGAATCATTCGAATCGGTTCAGAATTGACGGAGTAATCGCGTAACATACACAAAAAAAAAACAGACGAATTGAGAACCTCCTCCTTTTTTGTGAAGTCAGTTAAAAATATGTTAACATTTAATTCACTAAAACGCAGAATTTGTGAATGAAATTGTTACTAGACATTATTACAACGTATTACGACATAGTACTAAATAGGAATATTCTGTAGCGACCAACGTCGAACGGACAACCCTGTCCACTACGTGATCTCGAATAAAGTTAGTCTGACACTTTGAGAATGTGCTATAATGTGCTATAGAGACCATCATTATTTGGACAATAGACAAGAAATTCGCGCTTCGATTTGGATTGTAACGCGACACTCTAAAGTGCAATCGTATGTCTGAAGCCTATATTAGAACGATGCTTGGGCGGCGATTCACTCTTAGCACGGAATTAGGCCATTTTATTGGATAACTAGACGCGATTTAACCAATCAAATACCCCATAGTAACCTAATTCTGATATTAGAGTATTCTAAGCCTAGCGTGTTCACCATCTCCGACCGCATCATCGCTTACCACCAGGCGAGATTGTGGTCAAACGCTAGCTTATAAGATAATATGATAATTTATGATCGTACAAACGAAAAAACCCACTTCACATGCCACGTTAGTCGAAATAGCCACTAGCCATAATCAGGTCATCAAGGTATACAAATTTGTTTATATTGTTTATCTCCATATCTCCGGAGATGATTATCAGATCTCGATAAAATTTGAATGGGAGGTCCCATTCCCAACGGAAGATACAATCTCTCAAACAAAAATAATATTTTTTTAAATCGGGTTAGATTTGACGGAGTGCTGAGGTAAGAAACATTAAAAAAATGCAGTCGAATTGAGAACCTCCTCCTTTTTTTGTGAAGTCGGTTAAAAATAAAAGGGGGGCGATAGGTCTTGCTTGGAATGTATTGTGCATTTGTCTCATAATGCGCTGAGAGCGGATTTTCGTGGTTATTATTAATCGTCGATCTTAAAAATGTCAATGAAAGTTCTTAGAAGGAAAAATTTATCGCGAATATAGAAATCCACCATCAGCGATTACGCGATATTGGTAACTTTGGTAATAGTGCAAAACTAGAAAAAAGAAAAAGAAAAACATATTTATACAGTTAGCTGCCATCAGTGCCACTTGACCTAGAGATAAAACTCCTCCCATTTCTCCTACATTTTTCTATATGATCTTGATCCCGAAAGAATCCTGATAATTCCTTACGCATGGTGACCACAAGCATACAAGCGTGCGCTGCCTACAAAACCGCAGTTGCCGACCGCACGCGCCGCGACATCGATATGAATTTAAATCGGATTAGCACCGGTTATATCGCTTCGTTTTGGTTACTTCAATTTAAATATAACAAGGTTGTATTAAAGACTCGTCGATTCAAACTACTCAACAAACAAAGACGCCAATTTCGCGCAGTTTCGGCTTGATGCTTGGTGCCACTCAATCGGAGAACGAAGATTCATAAAAAGTTAGTTTATAGGTATAGCACCGCCAACTGACTAACGTAGTTTAACTCGCCGATTTATGACAGCGTTCGTAGACTGTAAAGGTAGGGCCACACCGCAGCGTCCTGCGTGCGTGGTAGGCGGCGAACAGATAGCGCAGTAGTATTTGTACCGACTGGTTCACACCAAACGTGATCTACGGCGATCAGAAAACGCACTCGGACCCAGGACACTGCGGTGTGCTCGTACCTTAAATAAACTAATCACAATATTGCTTATAAGGTGTCGTTATGTTTGCTAGGTTATAGATCAGGCTTATGCGGTGAGCAGTGACCGGTAGGAAAATAAAACTGGCCAAGTACGAGTCAGACTTTTGTCCCGCACATGGAGGGTTCCGAATGCTATCTATCGAATTTCTAACGAACTTCTAAACACCAACTAAGTAAACGTTAACACACAGGTAGAATAGTATTATATAGTAGTAATAGTAATTTTAGTAATTAGTATTATTAAATATCTGTTTGACCGAGCTTTGCTCGGTATTTTTTGCCACTTAAACAGACAAATATGACTCTTCCCGACATCTATTGACGAATAATAATACTATTTTTTTTAATCGAGAGCAACTAACTGCTTTACCGACACAGTACTTCTACTCGCCAATAGATGTCGGGAAGAGTCATATTTTAAGTTGATTATCAATAAAGTTGATTGTTGAAAACACGAATAAAACAACATTTTCTGAAAATGACTCCTAGCTAGATCGATTTATCGCCCCCGAAATCCCCTGTAGGTATACTAAATTTGATTTAATCGTTGGAGCCGCTTCCGAGATTCAGATTAAGGTAAAGACGATAGCGCCATCTTTGATGCTAGGTAGGTGGCGCTGCGCTATCGTAAAAAACTTTTTTTTAACTTTTCTTTAATTTTTAACTTTTTTCTGTTCTTAGTATTTGTTGTAATAGCGGCAACAGAAATACATCATCTATGAAAATTTCAGCCGTCTAACTATCACGGTTCCTGAGATACAGCCTGGTGACAGACGGACAGACAGACAGACAGACAGACAGACAGACGGACAGTGGAGTCTCAGTAATAGGGTTCCGTTGGTACCCTTTGGATTCGGAACCCTAAAGAGCTAAAATGAAAAAAAACCGGGCGTGTCTTTGGAGTGGTCTATTTCAACAGCCACTGTTAGACTTAAATTTGCGACTTCGCTACAGGAAGTTTTGGCGGAAACGTGGAAAAGTGTGTGTGTGATCTCATTGTATATTTTCCTAAAACTTGTGTTCTTCCGCGAGTTTGTAATAAATATGGGATATTAACCATTAAGTGCAGATGAATATGTGCGAGTGTAGGGAAACAGCACAATGTTGAAAAACATGCTATTTGCGTTCTCACCAAAATTCCACTGAAAATCTTCAGTAAACACCACATCTTTACTGAAGGTATGACTTAGACTAGACTTTTACTTAAAAACTGAGCTGAAATGTGACTTTGACCTATCTCCTACGACTAAAATTCATAAAAACTTGAAGAACTTCAAAGTCAAAGTCAAAGTTAAAGTCAAAGCATTTTTCAGTATATGGGCAAATTAAAAATTTGCACTTACACACGTCAAATTACATTAAACAGATCATATTCAATAAAACATATTATAGATATAACATAAACATAACTTATTGCTTTGAATTTACAAAAAAAAAAAGTATTGAGCCATTCAGCTTTCATCTAGACGTCGAACGTCACACATAAAACACATGTTTAAGTCCCTTGATTAATGTAGGGTTGCCAACCGTACTATTACGTGCACCCGCAACCCAGTGCATGTTTCAGTACTTCAGACAATTTTTATCCAAAAAAATATTCAATACTTGACACTGGCTAAATACACTAATCGTGTGGAGCCTAGTAGTTCACGTATTATGTAGAAACTTATCAGATATTACTTATAAACTTGCTACTTTCATATCCAGCCAAAAATTTCACTGAAATTGTTCCGTTATCTTCAATTAAAATACATTAATGTACGACATTTAGTTACTTGATTAAATTGTATTCTAACAAGTGAAGCTTTAAAGCCGCAAATTACACAATTAAAATCTTAACAAGACACTTCAGGCCAAATAATGACCCACCGTAATTGCTTCATCTTAAATTTTATGTCATTACATGTTGAACAAAACATGTGAGTAATTAACGAACGTGGGCGAGTTTTGGTTAATAACCGCACTAGTGGCCCGTGGAGCCAGACATATGACATGTGGGTGTACACTGCAGGCTATAAAAAGGATACACATAAACATTTTTCAGTTATAAATGTAATATTTGAGACGTGCTCCGCTTTTCCACATAGCTATCAAATAATTTCAAAATAGACGTTAAAATAATTTTAAGAGAGAAAAAAAAAACAAAAGTGACTTCCCGAGTGCTTAAAATAATTTCATTAGCATGAAAAAAAACCGTTGTGAAAAATATCAGCGTATGCTTATAAGGAAATCATTTTCTATGAGTATAATTTAATATTGTGAGAGAAAATAAAGAAGACTTAATGGAGTTGTTTTGGAAAAGTTAAAACTATTTTGACGCACATATAATTGAAATCATTTCTTATTTTCCACCGACTTCAAAAAAGGAGGTTCTCCATTCGTTTGTATGTTTTTTTTTGTGTATGTTATGCAATTACTCCGTCAATTGTGAACCGATTTGAATGATTTTGTAATCGGTAGGGTACGTTTTTGAGGTCCATTGTAATTTCGTCGAAATCTAATTAGTATCTTCAGAGATATGACGATAAACGTCTCAAATTTGCTACTGATATTGCTCGCGGGGCATGGAAGTCGGTTATTTTAGTTATTAAAATATCTTAATTATTTCATCTTAAAGTTTTAAAATATATCAGTAAAATTTAATATGAAGTGTACGTGCAGTGAATTTCCTTGATTCAAGTTTAGTTTTTATGGGGATACATTTTGTTTAATAGGTATAATACCATAGTTCAGTAGTAGTAGTGGGTCTTGCGTTCCCTTCTTGGGATTGCGTTGGTGGGTCTCGAGGCCTGGCCTCTTTACCCTGGTGGGGCGCCGGGGGCAACTACCCTCCGGGGTCCTGCGGGCTTGATATAGCCCTAGATAGTTCAGTAACGCCAGATACAATATTCTTATATTTTTATCCTTACCTTATTGAGGCCGATTATAGTATTCAGTCTTCTGTATGGGCACAGCGGCGTGCAGTTGGACAGGCCTATATCCAGCATTGGACTAGAATAGGACTATAATACCTACGATTGTAGACGAAATATTCGTTAGTTATTTTGTCCCGCAGTGTACCGACCTACTATTAGCAATAATCGTTAAAATTAAGTAACGTTAAGAAACACTGCTTTAAGTTAGGATTTGTTTAGATAAATAAATGCATTAAATATTATTTAGTTGTAATTAGTACACAAAATATATATTATATATCAGTACTACTATTTTAATTGTGTTTTCGTGAGCACAAAAATGTTATTCCTCGCTGAATACATCAACACACTGATAAGCAATATGTACTTATTTTTCATCAGTGGTTCGAGTACTATAAATGATAATTAACTTGTAAAAACTCACTTCTTTAACATATTTGGTTATGTGTAGCTTTCGTACGAAAGTGAATTTGAGCCTCATGCACGTCGATATAGTGATCGACATATGGTTCAGCTTTATCTGGAAGTCTTCATCTCTAAAGACATTCAAATAAAATCATGATAATTGTCAGGCTAAAATAAAGGCAAAATTATTGCAATCCCTTCATAGGCCATCGCCAAACACAATATAACTTCTTTCTTCCTCTGCCAGCTACGTAAAGACCATCGATCTACATAGTATAAAGACTTGCGCTTTTCTTATAACAGTTATAGCTTGTGTAAAGGTGCAAGCATTTTTTCAGGTAGGGACGGCACGAGATGGCGTCATCACCATCATCATCAGCCTGTGTCGGTCCACTGCTGGACGTAGGACTCTCCAAAGATGCGCCACTGAGTCCAATCATCGGCTCTTCTTTTCCAGTCAGTTTCTTTTTCAGTTTTTACGAGATGGCTTAATATAATTTAATTAGACCTTTATGAAACCTGTAACGCAACATAATGACGTTCACAGAGTGACTAATCGTTTTTCAGCGCGTAAAACTACACTATCTAAGAATGGTTTTAGTGGCTTCACTTTAAGGTGAGTTTACGCATTCTAATTTTTTCTATATTCTTAGGTTGGTACATTTAATTTTATTTCTCAGCTTCTAAAGATATTATCATACAAGTAGGCGTCACACACATGACAATATTATAAACAGCAATTAAAATGTTCCAGTGTTGACGTGCTTTATCTATAAACGTTCATTAAGATAAGAATGCCTCATGATTTGTTATAACGATCTCGATTATTTACTGTTTAAGAGATAAAGTTGAAGTAATATGTTTAGTAGAAGCTGTTATCTTGCTACTTTTTGAGTGTAGTAATAATAATAAATAATCAAGAGTAAGGTAGCTGTTTTAGAGTGGAGACCACGGCTCGGTAAACGTAGTGTATGGCGCCCTCCATTAGTTAGGTGGAGCGATGATATACGCAAGCTGGCTGGCAGCGGCTGGAAACAAAGAGCCATAGGTGAGGCCTATGTCCAGCAGGGAACAGAGATAGGCTGATGATGAAGGGTCAAAAAGTAGGTGTGTATAATTTATAGTACATAGACCACCTATTTGTTATTGTCACATCTTAGGTAAACATTTGATATCTAGTTTTTTTTTTTAGTTTAATTATGGCTGCACACGTTTAGTAAATTTAACCAGTATCAAGTATTAAAATTCTTCAAGTTTTTGAGAATTAGTCTTAAGAATAAAGATAGGTCAAAGACACATTTCAAGTCAAGTTGAAGTCGAAGTCTCAATAACAAGCCCCCAATAAAAATAAAATAAAAACCTCAAAAAAATCTGGACCTTACTGGAGATTTTCAGTGGAATTTTGGTGAAAATGCAAATAGCATGTTTTTCAACATCGTGCTGTTTCCCTACACTCGCACACATTCATCATTAATAATCCACATTTATTACACATTTACTCGCGGATTTAGGATAAAATACAATTAGCACACACACATTTCCACGTTCCCGCCAAAAATCAAATCATGCTTTATGTCGCACCGAAGTTCATGCTGGAACTCGGTGAACCGATTGGCGTTATGTCTTCATTCAGAGTGCCTAGCGCGAGTGTCACTAGATTGGTTTACTTACTCAATCACGTTAAAGTAAACGCATATTGGTGGTAATGGACTTTAAAAGCGCCATCTAGTGTATATACACTGTTACCTAATATATATTAGGTACTAGGTTTCTATAAAAAATATCTGCATTTATATGCGAATCATTCCTATGATGTGCTTTGGAGAAAGATGGAGGACAGGGGCATGCCGGTGGGACTGCTTAGATTGTTCCAGTATTGGTACGGTCATCAGATCAATAATGTAAAGTGGGCAAATAGCCTCTCCGACTCGTACAGGTTGGAATGCGGCGTGAGACAAGGGGGTTTGTCGTCTCCGAAGATTTTCAACCTGTACATAAACGATCTCCTGGTTGAGCTCAGCAGCATGCGTGCCGGGTGCCGCGTGGGAGGTGTTTGTGTAAACAACATCAGTTACGCGGATGATATGGTGCTGCTGGGCCCGACAGCGAAATCTATCGGAGACGTTACGAGATGAGAGAGATGTTACGAGTTTGTGAGAACTACGCCGCAACAAATGGTCTGATGTATAATGTCAAGAAAAGTGAGTTCATGGTCTTTAGGGCCGCCGGTAGGTGTCCAGATACTATTCCTAAAATTACCCTTAACGGAATGAGCATGAACCGAGTAACCCGGTTTAAATATCTAGGACACCTCCTTACCGACGACCTTAAAGACGATGAAGATGTGGAGAGGGAGCGCAGAGCACTGGCGGCGCGAGGGAATATGCTGGCCCGCAGATTTTCCCGTTGTACAGACCAGGTCAAGATTACTTTATTCAAAGCGTATTGTCAGGGCATGTACACGGGTAGTCTGTGGTTCAGCTGTTCCCAGAAGTCACTGGATACTCTGCGCGTACAATACAATAATGTGTTCAGGATGATGTTGAAACTCCCCCGATTTTGCAGTGCCTCTGGTATGTTTGCCGAAAATCACACTGATGGGTTTCATGCCATCATCAGAAAAAAGGTGGCTGCAAAAAACATAAAATCATGACCTAAAAAATATTTTTTAATGATGCCGTGTTAGGTATCAAATGTTAGTACATTTCAAAAAACAAATATATACATTTTTTTTTGCTGTTTCTAGCGGTTTGGCTTAAGGTACGGCCACACCGCGGCGTCCTGCGATCTGCGGGCGCGATCTCAGTACTTTTCAATTGTTTTCTGATCGCGTTTGGTGTGAACCAGTCAGTACAAATACCACTGCGTTATCTGATCGGGATGTAAGGGAGCACAGGGATGTAAGGGGGCACAATTTCATCTTAGTGCTCCCAGCCAACCTCACCTGCCCGCGGTGCGTCAAACGGCTGGACCGATACAGCTGAAATTTTTAACAGGGATAGCCAGTATTATGGACTAGGTCACAAGATATTTTTTAACGCGGGCAAAGCCGCAGGGCGCAGCTAGCTTAGGTATATAAGACGTAAATACACTCAATATACATATATCACATTCCACAGTTCACGTTCAAATTGTCTACGACTTATCAACATTTTTGGATCGAATGAAGCCATATATCACGTTAATGTTCTTCGAATAACGCGTTTGTACTCTTTTTGGCTATAAACAACGAATCGATTTGTCAACTCGACGATAAAGAGTTATTTATTAATCGATACAAAGGCATGCTAAAATAATGCCTTAGTCAAACGTGATACGTTTATTTTAAATGTATTTTTTTAATTTCAATGTTATATCAAATCATATCAATTCATGGCATAAGCCTACTTTAATTATTCAGGTGGTCTCTCGGTGGACAACCACTGGTGGTAAGTTTTCAACCAACTTCCAAAATGGAGGAGGTTTTCAATTCATCTGTATGTTGTTCTTTTTGTATGTATGTTACGCGATTACTCCGTCAATTGTAAACAGATTCAAATGATTTTTTTTTATTTATAGAGTATATTTCCGAGTTAGTCTCATTGATAATTTCATTGAGATCTGACAAGTATCTCTAGAGATATGACAATTAACGTCTCAAACTTGCAACTGAAACTGACTCGCGGGGCATGGAAGTCGGTTGTTTTAGTTTTTAACCGACTTCCAAAAAGATGGTGGTTTTCAATTCGTCTGTATGTTTTTTATTTTTATTATTTGTATTTTTTTTGTATGTACCTACACGATTACTCCGTGAATTTTGAAACGATTCGAATGATTTTTAATCGGAAGGGTACAACTTCCGATGTGGTCCCATTATAATTTCATCGAGATCTGATAAGTATCTTCAGAGATATGACGATAAACGTCTCATACTTGCTACTGTAAACTGAAACTTGCGGGCATGGAAGTCGGTTGTTTTAGTTTTTATCTTAATTATTATAATTTGAATCGGACAACCCACCCAAAATAAAAGCGTTGGACACATCACCCGTGGTTTAAGTCCAGACTAGCATAATATGGATCGTAAAACTGTGATAATCCATCATAGACGGCATCTTTACTGACAAACTAGTCAAGTGCATGTCTATCTAAAAAAATTCAACTCTAACTTAAATAAAATAATGTCTTACACACACGTAGAAACGCGACGGTATGATACGCGAGCCAAAACGATATAGTCGTACCTACAGTATTTTGTATAAACAGAATATACGTGATCTGTAAGCGTATGATCATATTTGATATTTATAATAACACGACACTCGGATCCCGGCTATGCCCGTGTTATTCCATTCAAAGTGGTGTAAAGGATGAATACGTAATGAGACTGAAATGGTTTCGGTGGTTTTTAAGACCGTTAGGTGTTGGTTTATATTTGGAAAGGAAATAATAAATTATGGAAGGTTGTCAGTGTGTTATATCATTCTTGTTGAAGTTTGAACGTCGGTGTACCTTTAAATTGTATGTTAATATAATATAATGTAAAATATCGAGTGATTTTTTGAATAATAATTTAGGATCGTTTTAACAACTAAGAGTATTGAGGTATTTATGTGAAGTTTTAATTGGAGTACTTTTTTTTAGTTTTTTTTTTTTAGTTTCATTATCACTCCACACGATTAGTGTATTGACCCAGTGTCAAGTATTAAAAACCTTCAAGTTTTTGTGCATTCAGGTCTTAAAGATGGGTCAAAGTCACATTTCTGGCCAAGTTTCATGTTAAAGTCTAGCCCAAGTTATAGCCTGAGTAAAGATGTGGACTTTACTGAAGATTTTTTGTGGAATTTTGGTAGGAACGCGAATAGCATGTTCTTCAACATTGTGCTGTTTCCCTACACTCGCACACATTCACCGGCACTTAATGGTTAATAATCCACATTTATTACACATTAACTCACGAAAGAACACAAATTTTAGGAAAAAATACAATGAGAGCGCACTCACTTTTCCACGTTCCCGCCAAAACTCCCGAAATGGAGTACTTAGAAAGTATATTTTTTCAAACAAAAAAAGAATTTTCAAAACCAAATCAATCCAGGTGTTTTTGAGTATACGGACACTACTTACTGAAAGGAGGATGTTGTACTGTATTTTTACAGTGGAACATAAAACTTCGTCCATTTTGTGAAGTCATTCCAAAAAATTCCAAATTTTTGCCATATGAGCCTAATAATGTCTATAACAGCTAGACATAGAACTTTTCAATTGCACGCCACTGTATACCTATGATTCTCTTCAAGACTCTCATTTTTATTTGCAATAAAATAATTATTTATATCAATGTGCTGAATTTTTGTGATGTTAAGATTAAGTATGTTGAGTTCTACACTACTCAGAAACAATTCATTAAAATCAAATACATATATTCATTTAACATCTGGAATTTCACGACACAAAAATATATCATATATTGCACAATACATCTCTAAATAAAATTAATTGGTAATATTGTATTCCCTGTAGTAAATTTTTCAAACAATTTTATATTTATATACATATTCAAATCTGTTTCATACATTTACATTAAGTTTGAGACGTAGATACCGATCGCCATGTTTTATTGCAGTGTAAACAAACCTTAAATTGATCACTCGCCGATAAAAATCTACATTCAGTTATTTACAATCTTTTTGAGTTGTAAAATATAACGTTAAAATGTGTTAGTTTTATGATTATTATAGATTTTTTATATTATATCGGTTTTTATTGGTTTTATCGTGATCGGTTTTATAAAAAGAACCATTAGGTAATCTTAGCTCTTTACTTATGTGAATGAATGAATGATATTTATTTATGTATTACAAACTTTTCTTAAACATAAACTTATGTACTAGTTATGTGATTGTAAATGTAACAGTTTGAATATAAGTAAGTAAAAAAAATATACGTCTGTAAGAACCATTTAACTAGATGGGTAAAATTACTAATAACGATCCTAAGGGCTACAAATTGGCTATATGTAGAGAAGGGTTTGGAAACCCTGTCTTCAAGTTTATTCAAATACATAGTATATACATATGATATTTTTATCATCCAGGTAAATTAACTCGATTCTGAACTTCACGCATACCACGTAGTGAGAAAGAAACTAGACAACACCAGTATTATAAATTGGAAAGTCAGTTTGTATATTTGTTTGTTTGCTTGAGACTTCTTCATGGTCAAACAACTGGACCGATTTAGCTAAAATTTTCCACAGGAATAGCCAGTATTTTGAATCAGGCTATAGGATACTTTTTAACGCGGGCAAAGCCGCGGGGATTACCTAGTATTATAATAAATGCAAAAGTCAGCTAGTATATACTTTATAATACTTTTATTTGTTTGGGACCTCTTAATGGTTAGACGGCTCAATCGATTTCGCTGAAATTTTGTTCAGATATAGCCAGTATAGTAGATTAGGACATAAGATACTTTTTAACACGGGCAAAGCCGCGAGGCACGGCGACTTGAACATGAATGCTATCATTTAAAACAGTATTTGGTACAAACTAGAAAAAATATCTTACAACTAAAATAATTCAAATCATCGTAATCTATTGCGTAGAATAAACTAAATGGAGAATAAGTCAAATTGTCACGAAAAGTTTCACGTAACTAACTACGTTTTATTGAAGCGGAATCCCGCTATATATGTCTACGTATTTCGAAATCCGGTTCGCAAAACAATCATCTTTACACATTTTTGCCATTATGCTCCTTATTTATGCATACCTAGAAACGTAGGATAAAATACAAAATACCTGGTACAGAATACTAAGTACAATATATTAGGTATACGATATGAGTACTAATTCCTAGTGCTTACGATATTTGGTGACATTACTCCAATACTTAATGTCGGTTGGACGATGATGTCACAATACGGTGCTACAATTTAAATTCAAATATCGTACTCAAATGAGGTTAAAGTTAGAAGCAATTAGCGAGTTATTATCTTAATAAGAATGTTGTTTAAACTTATCAATGATTAAACTGATTTAGTTTTTCGCTGAAGAATATTGTCAAACTGCACAAAGCACTACAAACAAATAAAAGTACGGACACACTGCAGCGTCCTGCGTGCGCGATCTTGTCGGTGATCAAATAGCGCAGTAGTATTTGTACCGACTGGTTCACACCAAACGTGATCAGAAAATAATTGAAAAGTACTGAGATTGCGCCCGCAAATCGCAGCACGCCGCGGTGTGTCCGTACCTTAAAATGAAAATACAAATATTCTTAAGTCATTTAATTAGTTTGTACAGTAAACCTTTGAACCCATAGGCTCCAGAACTAGCATTTTTGTGTCGGGAGACAGTGTCTACTCCCATTACATTTAAATAAAATGAAATTACGCCTGAAATACATCAAATAAGTAAAGGTTCATAGCGTAGCCATAATTTTGGATCTGAGAGTTAGGTTCACGATATTGAAATGCTCCTGACTATTTAAGACAATACATAATAGGGCTGGACTTTGTGAAATGACAGTGATGAGTTCATTTTCTTTATAAAACGATCAAAACTGTCAAAGTTTGTGGATTAGAAGCTGGTCATTTTCAGCTTAGCTTAGAATTTTTTATGATAGACAAGCCTACTACTACCTCCCCTGATAAGTAACCATGCGGTATGAGCGATTGTATTATGTCTGGAAATTAATGAAGACTAAAAAACGAAGTTCTAGACAACTAACATTTGTTTAATAGCGTAATTCCAGCAGAATGAATGGTACGTAACTTAAAACTAGAACTAAACTAATCATAGTATAGTGTGATATGCACAATCGCTTTCTCCTATACCTTATCCCATACAAAGCTTCAGACAAGCGGTCGACAAATCAATCGGGCACGCGCCCGCGCAGCGCATGCGCAGAGGAATGTGGCCTGTAGACAACTCTGTCGTTGGTCCTTCAACAATATGCTCACTATATTGCCTGTAAACTGGGGGAGAACTATTGCCTTTATTGTGTTCATATTACGATACCGTCAAGAGAGATACGAGTATCTACAGAGTCTAGTATTCACTTGTTTTTAGGTGATCTCATACTCCTCAAGCTGTGGTAAAATTGTATTATACAACACTGTGATATGGCACAGAATCAACAAAATTATTCTTCAATCCTACAGATTGATACTGAAAAAGTTTCATATATAATACTTTTAAATTTTGGAAAAATAGGAATGTTTAGAGTAGCATTGATGCATCAGCTTTTAGACTACAAAACAGTACATCAATTCTTTTGTATCTATCTCTCTCTAGTTTTTGAGTATTCCAGGTTAGAATAGGGTTCCCGCCTTGACGTGGCGGGGGGCTCCGTTAGATCATGGAAGTGGGGTCGCAGAAGAAGAAGACTATATATAGGTTTTACGTTGCACTGCTTACCCTAACTTCTGCGACTGAAGTGGCTGGTGGTGGGACTACTTACTTGACCCATCGCAGGGGACTACGGGCGTTAAGACTTGGGGTTGTCTGGTGTCTATTTATTTCGTCTTCGGGAATAAGGTTGCGATTTGTCATGTGCTCTGGCGCGTCGTGATGAGGGGGAGGGACTAAAGCCTAGCAACTCTCCGAGGAAGGGGTCCTCACGGTCAAACGTCTTCGGGCTGCGGTTGAATGCAAAAGCGACTCCGACAAAAGGCGTCGAGATGGAGCACCCTGGGGTTTTAGTTGTTTAGAGACCAACATAACTACTTCGTTGGCCCCACGTAGTGGAACCCGACCGGGTTTTCCCAGGCCAAAAACAATGATAGCATAGGTAAACTAATGTAAAATAATAATGCGTTCTGGTAGAAGTTCAGCATGTCAGAAAGTCAAATTGGCCGCGGCAGTGAGAGCAGACGTCAACTTACTTATGTCCTATCCCAAAATTGGTATGCACGAAACTGACGAAACCTTAATCAAAACAGTCACAAAATAGTAAAGTACCTAATAGTCGGTACTTTATAATTATGTTTCTAAAGGTACGGCCACACCGCGGCGTCTTGCGTCCTGCAGGCGCGATCTGAGTACTTTTCAACTGTTTTCTGATCGCGTTTGGTGTGAACCAGTCGGTACAAATACTACCGCGCTATCTGATCGCCGCCTAGATTGCGCACGCAGGACGCTGCGGTGTGTTCGTACCTTAAAGGTACGCAGGACGCTGCTGTGTATGCAGTGTAGGACGATGCAGTACACTACGTTTGTCGAGCCGTGGTCTCCACTCGAGTTCTAGAGTGGAGACTACGGCTCGGCAAACGTAATGTAGAACGCCTTCCAGCTAGGTGGAGCGATGATATACGCAACCTGGCTGGCAGTGGTTGGAAACGAATATTAGCCAAAAATCGAGCTCAGTGGCGTGCCATGGGAGAGGCCTATATCCAGCATTGGACGGAAATTGCTTGAATAATAATGAACACAGCAAATCTTTCATTCAAAAATATCTCCAACCGATCTATCGAAATAGGCTAACATCGAAACACATTTCCTTTTAGTCTTCCTCTTAAAGTAAATCCTTCGTGAAAGTTATAACATACCTATTCAAATAAGAGCGTGAACCAGCTTCCGAAAGAATCCAGTGCCGGAGCTGGCACCTAAACTCGAGTCCACGAGCAATAAGTCTCGTAGTTGCTATTTAGAAACTAAAATCACGATTGTACCGCGACGATGGCGCTACAGTCGCATGTATGCGCCTGGCTATGGTGACCATTGTTTTAGAGAATTGGGAACTACGATGGCACTGTTTAAAAATGCTTATATTAAGTCAATATTAATTTATCTTCGCTTGAAACGTATTCAATCAAATTGTTAGATTTATGGTTTAATTTACCGAAGCTTCATATATGTACTAGTGGATCCAACAGATGTTGTCCGATCTGATCTTAGCACCACCTATTGGGTCCAATTGTGAATTTAAACCATTTCGAGACCAACTCATAATCAACGCATAAATATCTGTCCAGACGTTTAGTTTAAGAGGAGTTCAATGACAAGTGCATTTTTAATAGAATAGTGAGTAAAGATTATTATATTGTGCGTGCACTTTTGCAACAAGAATAATCCAAAGTGACATAATTTAATTATTATTTTATTAATTATTTTAGAAAATGCCCAATATAGCAATATCGTTTCGTATCGTAACTTGATGAGCACGTTCAGTGGATCCACTATTTTAACGGCTTAATACGTTTAGATCGATTTTAAGGGACAAGCTTAAAACAAATGTTCTATCAATTTACATTCAACCAATGAGCCTCTTATCCTGAACTGTACTTAACAGAATGTCTTTTAGTTCGTGTGCCTCTTGGCCTCCTCTGACATCTTCCATTGTTTTCTATCTATAGCCACTCTTCTCCAGTTGGGACCAGCTGTTAGTTTTATCCCATCCTCTTATCACTTTCCTTGCTTTTCTCTATTCCTTTTACCATTAGGTGGTACCATTCAGTAATGATCTTGCTCCATTTTTCTTGAGTATTTCGCAGTATATGTCCTATCCATCGCTCCTTTAGTTGGTCTCAAGTCCAACCAATTAAAGCGGCAATTTGCCTACATTTTCTTTATGTCATATACACTAGCGTTGGACCACTTCCTCACCTGTTGGTAAGTGATGATGTAGTCAAAGATGGTAGCACGCTAAGCTTAGAATGGGAACTGGCTCTCAAAAATATTATACCTGCCGGAACACATTAGATGTTTGGGGGCAGATTTTCTAATTCTAGGGTGGTAGCTTGCCAGGCTGACACTAGATAGTGTCCTACCACCATGCAAACATTGGTCTAGAGCTAACAATTAATTGTGACAAACTGCATCAACAAATATCTTAATATCCTACTTCCCTGCGCAAAATATTCGCCAAGTTGACCAAACCGTTAAACCGTGAAAATGTCACAAGCTAACAAACTTACTTTCGCATATAGAAATAGTAGAAATATTGAACAAAACCATAGTCACAGCAGTCATTGGTGAGCTCGTGCAGAGATCGCGCCAGATACCAGCTATCTGATGAGATGGCGGTAAGATAGCTCGCGTCCAATTCCCACGGAGCGCGCGCCAAATTACTCGCTGTGTCCGCGCCTGCGCAGATCAATGGTGCTGTTTTAATTCCTATGATAGTTTGTTATAGTTCGTATGTAGTTTGAATAAATAACATATAACGGGCGAGCATGTATAAAGGCGCTCATGAACGTAGAAAAAGCGAAAGACGTGTGTCAGGATCGTAGCATGTGAAAGAAGTCTCTGCCTACCCCAACGGGAAAAAGGCGTGATTTTATGTATGTAGTTTGATTTGGGGCAATATTTGGAGTTTCGAAATAAGATCGTAATTTTGAGTGGCGCAGATAATTTAAGCTTTAGATCACTTTCATCAGTCTCATTCGATGGTAATTGATGATGCAGTAATAAGACCAAACCCTGCAAACCGTCTAGACAAAATTGACGATTGTCAAACTACGATTTATTTCGATATTATTATTACTTCGATGTTATTATTAGCGTTTTATTAGCTTCACCTGTATGTTTGTAACCGACTTCTTTGGGCGCAATTTTGACCCACTTTAAACGGCCAGATTTCGTTCAAACTTTGTAGATTTATCGAGGACCTGATGACAGTTGACCACAGACCAGATGAGAATGACAATACACTAATTTGATAAAAAATTATTCCATTTTTCAACTACAAAGTAGAAAATAAATAATAGTTAAAAAAAAACTAAAAAACACGCTTTTTATAGAAAACCGAACTAAAAAATAGAAAATAAATTTTAATAAATTTAAATTACGAATAGTGTTAAAAATTTCAATATATATAAATTAATAATAGTGTGAATAAAAAAAAATATTTTATTTAAAAAAAAGCGTGGGGTGCTTTTAAGATATTATCAAAATGATAATCACTCTACTCATATCTGTCAATAAAATATTTATAACTATTGATACCATGCACCTCACGCTTTTTTTTAAATAATTTTTTTTTTTTCACACTATTATTTTTTTTAATCGAAATTTTTAACACTAATCTTAATATTAATCTTAATAGAAAATACATTTATTAAAATATTAATCTTAAAAATATTAATCTTAATATAAAATAAATTTATTTTCTATTTTTAGGTCGGTTTTCTATAAAAAGCGTGTTTTTTAGTTTTTTTAAACTATTATTTATTTGGTTTACTAGTCAGTGTTATATTATCACTGCTTACTATTTAGGTACCTACATAATAAGAAACACATCAAGAACTAATATTTTATAAACGTTTGTAACTCTGTCACTCTGTATGTTTGTTCCCTAATCACGCCTAAACGGACGATCCGATCTTACTGAAATTTAACAAGAAGACACTCTGTAGAAAGAGGATGAGCATTAGGCGACTTAATTATTGATACATGCGTACGAAGTCGCGGGTATCATCTACTTGACTCCTTACTAATATTATAAATGCAAAAGTAACTCTGTCTGTCTGTCTGTCTGGCTTTCACGCCAAAACTATGGAACCGATTTTTTTTATTTTTTTTATACTTTATAGGCTAGAGTTTGACCACTATCTCACCTCTTGGTAAGTGATGATGCGGTCGAAGATGGTAAGCACGCTAGGCCTAGAATGGGAACTGGCTCTCAAGGATAGCTGCCGGAACACATTAAATGTTTGGTGACAGTTTTTCTTACTTGAGGGTGGTAGCTGGCCAGGCGGACACTAGATAGTGTCCTACCACCATGCGGGGGTTGTTGGTTTCTTAACGATGTTTTCCTTCACCGGAGGGCCACTGTGAAAAGCGCACATAAATTTTTCGATAGAAAAATTCATTGGTGCACGGCGGTTTGAACTCGGTACCACGGCATCAAAGCCGACCGTTCTCCCGATTACGCCACCGGGCCCTCAAATTATTGCAATGCAATATGACGATTTAAATTAAATTTGGTACGCAGACTACTAGAGCCTGAAAAAGGACATAGGATACTTTTTAATGCGAAGAGAGGGTTGTAAGGGGTTAAAAGGGGGGGGATGAAAAGTTGTATGGAAGTATCGTTATTTTTATAGCTAGAAGCTTGAAAATTATTTTTTAGACTGTTGATTCGATATAAATAAATATGACATTCAACCAAATTGCTACCCAAGACACTATTCAACGCGGATGAAGTCGCGGGCACAGCTAGTACTTTATAAAAGTATCGTGTAAATTACAGTAAAATTTTTCGTATTCTTGGTCATAAGATTTTTTAAAATATCTTATAGGCTAACGTGTGACCACTATCTATATAGTTTAGTAGTATCTAGACTAGACTATTTTAAATACTTGGCATATACTACATAACTATTATAAAGAGTTCAAGAACAAGTAAACATAAAACATAAAAGATAAAAGTAACAACACAAAAAACATAAAAGTTCGGTAATGGTATTAGAGGTTACCAAAAAAATTGGACTAATTTTTGATTGTCCTTAATTATAATCAACAAAAACATGTTCTTATCATCAAGTTATTATAAAATATATCTTTATAGCCATCATAAAGACCGACCTTTTAAAATTACAAAATAACAACCTTTTCACAGAACAAGACAAAAAAAAAACGATCCAAATCGAATCGTACACAAAAACTAAACTAATTATTCGAATGAGCGTTACAGAGAGAGCAGATCGAATCGAAACAATCAAATCGATATATAGATAATACAAAATCAATAAAATCATTGCTGCATTAACGAAAAATCAAGATGGCGGCGGGCCTTTGATCTCGACCACTATCGGCGTTCTTTCAAGTTCTAATAATGCGACCAAATTAAGTCAAAACCGCTAAATGTGTGACGAATGAAGTTATCCAAGTATTTCTTTGAGTTGTTGACGGGTTCTTGCGATATAGATACGTGTCTCTGGATACAGGATGTTCGGAAAGTACACTAGCTTACATTTACTTTTGAAATATATAATATGTAAAGTCTGTAATAGTTTTGGTGTATTGCTGTAGTCACCTTCAGCTATTCAACTGTGAGGTAAAAAGTGTTTAATGAAACGAGGCTAAGCAGAGTAACAGGCTCCGATAGATATAGCACAAAATATACAGATATATAAAATTATAAATATTTAGAATTAAACAGATAAACATAACATTTCACATCTAATAAATTAAAATTAAGAATTACTTTACAAGGAAATAATATCGTTTAAAAACTAAAAAACAACCGACTTCAATGCCGCGCTATTCATTTTCAGTACCAATTTTGAGATGTTTATCTCAATATCTCTGGAGATACTTATCACACCTCGATAAAATTACCATGGTACCACACTTGGGATATCTCCTTTCGAACAAAAAAAGAATAATCAAAATCGGTCCATAAACGACGAAGTTATCCGCGAACAAACATAAAAAAAAAAAAAAAAAAAAAAAAAAAATATATATACGGTCGAATTGAGAAACCTCCTCCTTTTTTTGAAGTCGGTTAAAAATGTAACTACAGGCTGTTTTATCTCTTTAAGCAAACTCTTCAAAAAAACTTTGAAAATATTGTTAATCTAAAGTATTAATCTCAAATAGGTAAGGCTTAAAAGAGGGTCCTTAGTTTCACTACTTTTGGCAACTTTCTCATGAGCAAACCATGATTTTTTTATGCGGTAAGGATGCGATAAATGTTTTAAATCTAAAAATGTGTGCCAGCATGTAGATATATATTGAGGTATATCAGCAACCGATCGGCATGTTACAAGCATGTGTCAGAATATTTTCATAGTACATACAGATTTACGACATATTTCCAATGTTTGATGATGACTTAATTTATAAATTATTAATATTTCCTCAAATAAGGTTATTTATACCGTGATCGATACATTTGAGGGTAGTCTAAACCTTACAAAATGTGTCAGAGCCGCCATCTTGGTTTTCTGTTCGACTGATGCTTTATAAGGGCGGTAGAAATGTTAGTTGAGACACTTTTGCGACGAGGAGCCATAGGGCTAACATCGTCACCTTTACTCTGTCGGGAATATCGTTCAGACGACAAAGTTCTGTCCAATTCAATGAAGCTAAGTATTGGTTTTACATAATGTATTGAATAATTGTGGCTAGAATAAGGTTTCCTAGGATATGTTTATAATAATGATGGTTTCACCTAGGAATGGTGATGATAATGTTTTAGCTTCGTTGAGGGTGGTAAGGAAAGGCTATGAGGGGTGGTGGAGGCCTTTTGGGGGAAACCCCATAATATTTGCAGTAAGCTAACACACGCAGTGTTCGGTACTTATCGAAAGATATTATAAACCCACCAGCACCTTCTGTTTGTCTTGTTTATACTGTAAATGGTTCATGAAGAACCACAATTAGCGGAGTTATCTCAGTAATCTCAGCGGTTCTTAAAAAACCACTTAAAGTTTAGGCAAACCAACGACTTTTTAGTTTCTCTAAATGGTTAAAGGGTGAGCTATTTGATCAATTAATAACTAATCACTTATACTTATTTCTAATTTAATTAATAACTAAATTTTTACTTAACTAAATTAATACATTTTTATGGGTGATCATGATTGTTTTTGATTGGACATACTAATGTTTTAGAACACCCTGTAGAACATAACACTTAGAACATCGAGTGGACACAAATGCCGAGGTCAGATTAGCGTTACTTGCTTTGTTCTGCCGATATTTGATTTCGTACTGAAATTCTCACAAAATGTTGCAAATTAAAATACATTTTATTGATTTTGTTTGTGAAGAGATCAAGGAAAGTCTGTAATACGAGTTTGTTTACCCTGTATCATGATTAAAAAAAATATAGTAACTTTGTATTATTATTTATTCTGTGATACAGGCTAGCATTTGACCACTATCTCACCTGGTGGTAAGCGATGATGAGGTAGAAGATGAGGAACTCACTAGGCCTAGAATACTCTGAAGCTCAAGGGTTATGTGCTGCCGAAACACCGTAAGGTTATGGCAGCAGATTGTCTCCTTGATGGTGGTTAGCCACTTTTTGGTAGCAAGTCAAGCGTAATTTTTATATAATGTGTTCCTACAACTCCAAATCAAATCAAAATGTATGGGAACTGGCTCTCAAAGATAGTCGCCGGAACACGTTAGATGTTTGGCGACAGATTTTCCATCTTATTATCGATATGTATCGACCGGTGATTCACGTAACATTTTCTCGACTAGATTTCGAGCAAGTCCGTCTCTCTTACTCTTCATAAGGAGCATTGTCACGCGGTGAGATCATGACGTACGCTCTATCTTGGTCACAAATATGAATGTTCTCTATTTATTTTCAGTCAATATAATATCGTTTAAAAACTAAAAAAGAACCGACTTCAATGTTCATTTTCAGTACCAATTTTGAGATGTTTATCTCAATATCTCTGGAGATACTTATCAGACCTCGATAAAATTACCATGGTACCACACTTGGGATATCTCCTTTCGAACAAAAAAAGAATATTCAAAATCGGTGCATAAACGACGAAGTTATCTCCGAACAAACATTAAAAAAAAAATAATAATAATAATAAAAAAATAAATATATACGGTCGTATTGAGAAACCTCCTCCTTTTTTTGAAGTCGGTTAAAAAGAATGTATTTTTTATATCGTATAGGCTCTAGCGTTTGACCACTATCTCACCTGTTGGTAAGTGATGATGCGGTTGAGAATAGCAGCACGCTGGGTCTGGAATGGGAACTGGCTCTCAAGAATAGCTGCCGGATCACATTAGATGTGTGGCGACAGATTTTCTAACTTGAGGGTGTAAGCTGGCCAGGCGGACACTAGATAGTGCCCTAAATTTCTTCAGATGTGCTCTAACAGGATTTGATCTCCTAGAGCGCATTTTTTCCAGATAAGTAAATAGTCTTAATACAAATCTAATAATAAACACACATGATAATAAGATCGTTTAAAAAACTAAAATAACCGACTTCAAATGCCGCGCTATTCATTTTCAGTACCAAGTTTGAGGTGTTTATATCCATACCACTAGAGCTACCAATCAGATCTCAATAAAATTACTATGGTACTATCCTTGGGATATCTCCTTTCCAACAAAAAAAGAATCATCAAAATCGGTTCATACATGACGAATTTTTTGAAAATCGGTTAAAAATATAGCCCTTCTTCTTTTGCAGTCAAAAAAAGGCTTGAAACTAATATACGAGATCCATTACCTTATCGCCATTTTATATCTAAACCAATATAATAAATATACGATAACACTCATGCAAACATTACAACTGTGCATATTTATATATAGACCAGACCTCTTTATTCAAGTTTATCTACCATGCAATTTATTTACCCATTACCATTGTCAATTTAGTATTCCTAGGCTATCAACTCGCCAAATACTAAGGTTCGTACACGCAAGCGTTTAACGGAAGCCGCACAATTAAGGATCGCGTGTCCACCTGTCCTCGCTTCCGTGTGAACCGGGCCTTAGTGCAAAATGTAAGACGAATGTGTAATTTTAATTAGATATTGAAGGTATGCGGTAATTGATTGTTTAACGCGTTGAGGTGGGCTTTATCTTTGTACTTATAAGGGTGATGTAGGTATAGTTATAATCTAACATTTGTTTAGTTAGTGTTATTAATTTGTTCAATTAACAATTTTATTATAGCTTAAGTATGCGTGCCTAGTGTGTTCGCGTGCGAGCGCATCATCACTTACCACCAGGTGTGATAGTTGTCAAACGCTAGCCAGGCCAGGCATAGAATTCTCTGATTTTGTGGCTGTGTGCTGCCGGAACACCGTAAGGTTGTGGCGACAATTTTATTCCTTGATGGCGGTAAACTACTTTTTGATAGCAAGTCAAGACAAGACGGAACATCGATATAATATGCTTCTACCATCTGTGTACGAACACCCGAACGATTTGAACCGGCGACCTCTCGCTTAGAAGTCGAGCAATCTACCCTATACGCCAACGGGGCTGTCTACACTTTATATTCTTGTGCATTATAAAATCCAAAAATTCGCCTTCCAACGAGATTCAAACTTTTGAACGAGCTATAACTTCTAAACAGTAATTGCAGGTGGCGCCACTAATGTATAATTGGATAAAATGTAATCCAGAAGTTTCGTCACACCGGTGGGTGTCGTTCATGACTAAATTATTTATAGCGCTCGGACGTGTTACCCAGGAGGAGCAGGTTCAAATAACGCAGGATGTAGACATTTTGGATTGTTTTGAATGATGGGCGTATTGTATGATGATTATGTTAAACTAGTGGAACAATTATTAACGAATGTGTGCACTGTTTAAGTGGCCTAAAACTATCTTCGCAATATTGCCATTCTAATGAAACCGTTTTGGATGTATTTATTTCCAAATTTGGGATGTAAGGGAGCACAAATACCACCTCAGTGCTCCCAGACTACCTCACCTGCCTGTGGTGCATCCTGCTGACCAACAAACGAGGCTCTGGCGATCGACAAATGGCGGTATAACTATTTCAAAATTATGGCGTAGCTAAATACTACAGGCTGGCGACGGGCAGCAGTGTCACTGGTGCGAGAAGCTACGTCCTGCAATCGCCAACCCGCCTGCCAACGTGGTGATTAGGGCATATTCCTCCCAAGATGTAAAGTCATACACAAAGCCGCTGCCTCCAAGGCAGTGACTGGAAAAGTAGAGCCGAAGATCGGGCTCAGTGGCGCATCTTGGGAGAGGCCTACGTCCAGCAGTGGACTGACACAGGCTGATGATGATGAATGAAACCGTTTTGGGGCACAAAAGTTGGATGAATTGGATGGTTTCAAAGTCTATAACAGACATAGGTAGAAACAATTTTTGTGTATAGACTAGCTGAAACCTGCGACATCGTTCACGTACACTAAGAATTTAGTAGTCTATGTTCATCCCCATTGTATAAAATATCTCCTTATTAAATTTCAGTAAGATCGGATCGTCCGTTTAGGCGTGATTAAGTAAGACTAATTGAGTGACAAAGTTACAAACGTTTTAATAATATTACTCTGGAAGTCTAGATTATTAACCATTGCAACAAAATCGCGATAAACAACTAGTATGTTTGAAACACATAATATCGTTTAAAAACTAAAAAACAACCGGCTTCAATGCCGCGCTATTCATTTTCAGTACCAATTTTGAGATGTTTATCTCAATATCTCTGGAGATACTTATCATACCTCGATAAAATTACCATGGTACAACACTTGAGATATCTTCTTTCGAACAAAAAAATAATAATCGAAATCGGTTCATAAACGACGAAGTTATCCGCGAACAAACATAAAAAAAAATAAAAAATAAAAAAAAATTAAAAATATACGGTCGAATTGAGAAACCTCCTCCTTTTTTTGAAGTCGGTTAAAAATACACTCGTTACAAGCATGTCAATCAGCGTGTATCGGCATTCAATTGGGATGTAAACGTTACAAATAGTAATCAGTTGGTCGGGATACATACGCATTACGATCTTTTTAGTTTACATCTTTGACCTTCGGCTTGAGGAGAGTTAGTGGTGTGGTAGAGGTGGCATTCTGTTATCAACTTAAAAAAAAAAACATCGACCTAATCACACATGAATACTTGTATATAGTTTTTGTATCTTATCTTATATCTATTGTTGTTAAACGCTAGCCTATAAGATATAATAATATCGTTTAAAAACTAAAAAAGAACCGACTTCAATGCCGCGCTATTCATTTTCAGTATCTCAATATCTCTGGAGAAACTTATCAGACCTCGATAAAATTACCATGGTATCACACTTGGGATATCTCCTTTCGAACGAAAAAAGAATAATCAAAATCGGTTCATAAACGACGAAGTTATCCGCGAACAAACCTTATATATATATCTATATATATATATCTACGGTCGAATTGAGAAACCTCCTCCTTTTTTGAAGTCGGTTAAAAATAAAACAGGAGAGTAATTACCAGTAGTTCATCGCAACTCTAGGTTTTTATCCCGTTCCAAAATAACTACTAGAGTAAATCGTTATTTGTTCAAAAACTGATAATACATTTTTGACCCCTTTTCCAATTATTTACTCTAGAGTAAAGGTACGACCACACCGCGGCTTCCTGCGTCCGCGTGCGCGTTCGCGATCTGATTTTCAATCGTTTTCTGATCATCGTAGATGGCGTTCGATGTGAATCAGTCGGTACAAATACTACTGCGCTATCTGATCGCCGCCTAGATCGCGCATAGAGGATGGTGCGCTGCGGTGTGGTTGTACCATTTACTCCGTTCCTACTCTTATCCGAGTTTGGTAAAATCCGCACTCTACCGTAAAGACACAATATAACTTAATTAAAAAAGTGACACTTCTTAATTTTCATAACTCTACATACACCTTACACTGCCTGTCAATATCCAAGCTACACTGATGTATAGAATATTTGGCATTTCCTCGGAGAGATCATTGATCATTATTAGAAGCGTACAACTTTGATGTCTTTATTGTACTAATGATGGTTATTGGATAGATACTTTGACCATAGAATAGTGTGAGAATCAGTGGCATACTGTAGTGTTCGAAATGTTCGTTTAATTTAACAACTATTTTTCTTCAGACGAGAAATCTATTGAGACGTTGCGGTCGCTGTCTTTGTGACTCAATCGATAGTTTTTAACCGACTCCCAAAAAGGATTCTCAATTCAACAATTTTTTTTTTATTTTTTTTTTATATTTACTATCCCCCTTTAAGGTACGGCCACACCGTGGCGTCCTGCGATCTGCGGGCGCGATCTCAGTACTATTCAATGGTTTTCTGATCGCGTTTGGTGTGAACCAGTCGGTACAAATACCACTGCGCTATCTGATCGCCGCCTAGATCGCGCACGCAGGACGCTGCGGTGTGTCCGTACCTTTACTATCCCCCTGATCTGTTTTCCTAGGGGGGACAAACGGGACAAAATAATATTTTTCCTATAAGCTTTCCAATGTAATCTTTTGAGCAATTATTAAGTTAAATAACAAGTAACGTGCCACTGGCGGACAAGCAGAACTCCCACCACTTAAAAACTGATACATAGTTTCCTATGATTAGCTGGCGTGCCTTGGGCGGAATTTTTTTATGGTATAAGGTAACAGGACAAGCACGAAACTCGCCTGATGGTAATCGATGACGTCTACCTATTACAGACACAGTGGCATGCAAAATTTTGGATTTTGCTAGAATTTTGCATGTCACTGCACTGCGCCTGTTACCCAGACACAGAAAGATAATGTAATTTCACTGGGCACCTTGCTATTTCAACAGAAAAACATTTCTATTTCACGGCTGAAAATAAATTGGCAAAGTGGTGGTACCGCCCCACGTGGACTAGCAGAAGTCCTACCAATCGGTTGAAAAGATACAAATACAAAAAGTGTTTATCATACTAAACACGAAAAAAGAAACAAACAAAGTAGCTCCCCATGGCTCTCTACCACAATGATTATCACGATGACATAGGACGAGGACAGACAGACAGAAAAAATACAGTGATTTTGAGAAGTCAAACTGTTCTTAGAAGTGTGATAATGCTTTGTCTTTTGGCAACAGTTTTTTTTCTATTTGGGCTTAGGTTTATGAGCTGATGTCATTATAAATTTATGCAATTTTTTTTAAAACGTTTTCAAATTCTGATCCCGATTAAAATAAGATCCTAAGTGATTCTTGAGTGGTTTATAATGTTTTTAACAAATGTTGTAGGTAGTTAGTTAGTTAGGTATGCACCAAAAATTGTGGATATAACTTTATCTTCTCGCACAAAGCGCTTTGCATCCGTAAATACTCAGTAAACTTACTGCTATATTCGAACATTATTGTAGAAACATATAGAGTACAACTTAGATAAGTGCAATATATTTTTTTAAGTTATTATGGTCATTGACACTATTATTAAAATAATTAACGGAATATTGGAATGAATATTGTCGAACAACACCGAAATATCGGCAACTCATAATAAATGAAAACCATGGTAAATATCTCGTAAATCGATCTAATCTAATACTATAAGAATCTTTGTCCTGACATACTGAGTGCCTGACTAACTGACTGACTGACTGACTAACTGACTGACTGACTGACTGACTGACTGACTGACTGACTGACTGACTGACTGACTGACTGACTGACTGACTGACTGACTGACTGACTGACTGACTGACTGACTGACTGACTGACTGACTGACTGACTGACTGACTGACTGACTGACTGACTGACTGACTGACTGACTGGCTGACTGACTGACTGACTGACTGACTGACAGATAACGAGATAACGCTGTGCTGTGCGTTATCTGAGACTTGAAATTTAGAGGGTATATTTGTCTTAGTACGTAAAGGTGTACTAAGAATGGATTTTCTAAAATTCACCCCTTTAAGGGATGAAATGGGGGTTCAAAGTTTGTATGGAGAAACAAGATTAGATATTATTTTCTATTCGAAACTTCACACAAGTGCTTTAGTAAAAAAATAAGTTAATATGTTTTTCAGACTTTTTTGAGATGCTACCCCTTAATGAGTAAAGTGGGGTATAAAATTCAGAAATCAATATTGTTTCGAATTGCGCTGAAATTTGGCATGCAGATAGTTATTTTGACGTAGGTATCCGCTATGAAGCAATTTTTCAAAATCCACTGCTTAAGGGGATGAAACGGGGGTTCAAAATTTAAACCGATTTGGCTTTTACTTCTGTGATGTATTTTATGATAGAAAGGTTTTAGCAAAATAAAAGTTTTAAATTAATAAAATAAGTCTTTAACGCGGGCGAAGCCGCGGGGAACTTCTAGTAATAGATAAATGTTCTAGTGTGGAGACCACGGCTCGGTAAACGAAGCGTAGGACGCCCTACAGCTAGGTGGAGCGATGATATATTATGCAAGCTGGCTGGCAGCGGTTAGAAACAATTAGCTGAAGATCGAGCTCAGTGTCGTGCCATAGGAGAGGCCTATGTCCATCAGTGGACGAATACTGATTGACGAGATGAGGAATGATGCATAGATAAGTACACTCAGGATGCCATATTGCGACTGATCTTCAAGTCAAACATGTGTTTTAAGTGTGACGTTCGACGTCTAGATGAAAGCTGAATGGCTCAATCCCTTTGTTTTTTTTTTGTAAATTCAAAGCAATAAGTTATGTTTCTCTTATATCTATAATATTTTTTATTGAATATGATCTATTTAATGTAATTTGACATGTGTAAGTGCAAATTTTTAATTTGCCCATATACTGAATAAATACTTTGACTTTTGACTTTTGAGTCAAACATTTTACATTGACGAGCACATCGTCACTCAACATCAGCTGAGATAACGGTCAAGTGCTTGTCTGTACGAGAAAGCAATAAGTATTTATTTTTAGCAGTCTATCTATATCATTGTGTTTACGTACGTACAAAACGTAAATACTAACTAAGTACCTAAATTACTCATCAGATGAATGATGATTCAATCGGTTAATTATTACAGTTTGGGTGACACCCTTATCACAGTCTGGGTAACCTTTGAAATAGTAGGGTTTTAAAGTTCCCCAGGTGATAGGAGCACATTTATCGACGATCCGCCTGACGTTACCAAAAAGTAGCTTACCACCATCAGGGAGAAAATTGGCTGTCATACCTCACGGTGTTCCGGCAACACAGCCCTTGAGAGTATTCTAGGACTAGCTTGTTCACCATAAAGATCATCTCTTCACCAGGCGTAGACCAAACGCTAGCCTATAAGCAACAAAAAAAAGTTTCCGTAATGTGGAATGTGGAGTGACTTTGCGATTGAAGATTAATCACAAGTTCACGCTTTCCCCTTACTCGTAGCAAGGGGACAGCGTCAACAGCGTTTTTGCTGTTTGTCCAGTTAAGGGGACAGATTAAGGGGACAAACAGGAATGAACCAATCGCAACTTGCTTGGAAATTGAAGACGGCAATCAGACGAGGTGTTGGACAACTGACTCTACTCCAATGCACAGAATGCCATGCGCAACCGACATTCCAAATACCTTTCTTTTAAAACGGCTTCACAAAAAAGGAGGTTCTCAATTCGTCGGAATCTATTTTTTGATTATGTCCACTGATACTCAAAGATCGATTTATAATTATTTTTTTAACTAAAAATGTATACTTCCAAGATATCGAGATTATGTTTAGAGTCTCCACAGATCTTGGATATAAATACCTCAATCTTAATACTGGATATGACTAAGGCGGAATTTAAAGTCAGTTTTTCTCAGTTTGTAAACAATCATAAATTATTTATTTATATCAATTAAGCAAGGAGTCTGTTAAGAACTTTGATCTAACAGTGTTTGACAAGTGGTTGTACACAGCAAACAGCAGGATACAAAAGTAACCACTAAACCGTACTAACCGCACATCTTGTATTATTACTCGCGGTACACGACAAATGTTTAAAATAGATTATATTTTTACACTTCCTCGGTTGACTGTAATGCAACACAAATGAGGTTAGCTTAACAACGGGTTGAGTGGTTTTGATACTTGGTTCGAGTTTTTTGCTGAAATAACGTATAATATGAAGATCCTTTACGTGAAGTTTTGCTGTATTATATCTAATACTATAAGAATCTTTGTCCTGACATACTGACTGACTGACTGACTCACTGACAGACAACGCACAGCCTAAACCGCTGGTCGTAGAGACTTGAAATTTGGAGGGTATATTTGTCTTAGTACGTAGGGGTGTACTAAGAAAGGATTTTTCAAAATTCACCCCTTAAGGGGATGAAATGGGGGTTCAAAGTTTGTATGGAGAAACAAGATTAGATAGACTTTTCTATCCGAAACTTCACACAAGTGCTTCAGTACAAAAATAAGTAAATACGTGTTTCAGGTTTTTTGAAATTCCACCTCTAAGAGGGTGAAATGGGGTAACAAAGTGAAAATCAATATTTTTCGGATTGCGCTAAAACTTGGCATGCAGACAATTATTACAACGTTAGTTACCATTGAAAAAGGATTTTTCAAATTTCACCCCTGAAGGGGATGAAACGGGGGTTCAAAGTTTCTATGGAGAAACATTATTAGATATAGTCTTTTCTATTCGAAACTTCACACAAGTGCTTCAGGACATAAATAAGTATAGGCATGTTTTAGGCTTTTTCAAAATTTCACCCCTAAGAGGGTGAAATGGGGTAACAAAGTCTGAAAATCAATACTGTTTTGGATTGCACTGAAATTTGGCATACAGGTGGTTATAATGACGTTAGTATCAGCTGAGAAAGGATTTTCTAAAATTCACCTTATAAGGGATGAAACGGGGATTCAAAGTTTCTATGGAGAAAGAACATTAGATAGTCTTTTCTATTCGAAACTTCACACAAGTGCTTCAGGACATAAATAAATATAGGTATGTTTTAGGCTTTTTCGAAATTCCACCCTTAAGAGGCTGAAATGGGGTAACAACGTCTGAAAATCAATATTGTTGATGAAGCGGGGTACAAAGTTTGGATAGTCATTTTATTCGATATTTCACACAAGTACTTCTAAGTAAATAAATAAATAAATACGGGTTTCAGACTTTTTCAAAATGCCACCCTAAGAGGATAAACTGGGGTAACAAAGTCCAAAAATCAATATTATTTCGGATTGCGCTGAAATTTAGAATGCAGATAGTTATTATGACGTAGGTATCCGCTCAGAAGGGATTTTCTAAAAATTCCTCCCGGATACTGAACGGGGATTCAAAGTTTGTATGGCGAAATAAGATGAGATAAAGTACGTGTATAAATATGAATCCCGAATTGCCTTAGTCACGCGATAACATGAAAACGGGTGAACCGATTTGCCTAATTCTTATTTTATGTATTTAATGCTAGAATCGTTTTTACAAAAGAAAAGTTTTAAGTAATCAAAAGAAGTTTTTAACGCGGGCAAAGCCGCGGGGCTCTTCTAGTAATACTATAAGAATCTTTGTCCTGACATACTGACTGACTGACTGACAGACAACGCACAGCCTAAACCGCTGGTTGTAGAGACTTGAAATTTGGAGGGTTTATTTGTCTTAGTACGTAAAGGAGTACTAAGAAAGGATGTTCCAAAATTCACCCTTTAAGGGAATGAAATGGGGGTTCAAAGTTTGTATGGAGAAACAGGATTAGATAGTATTTTCTATTCGAAACTTCACAAAAGTGCTTCAGTAAATAAATAAATTAATACGTTTTTCAGGTTTTTTTGAAATTCCACCCCTAAGAGGTTGAAATGGGGTAACAAAGTCTGAAATCAATATTGTTTGAGATTGCGCTGAAATTTAGCATGGAGATAGTTATACATAGTTACAATTTAAGTATACGTGGGCTATCACGATTTGGTGTGAAATGGAATGTCGTTGTCTGAAACTATATAAGAATAGTATTAAGACAAGACTCAAGAAATAAGTATTTTCTTGTCCGAACTTACCTTTATTTCTTCTTGTAGTTCTTGTTTAAAAGCTCGATGTTCCAAACTTCAACAAAGTATCAAATCTTTCAACTCCTACTATCCGACGCGCAACTAAATAATTTGTTGTCAACTAACCACAGACTAGTTATACAAATGCTCGCTAAGTTGGGTAGTTTAGTACCGTTAAAAATAAATTAACTTTAGCTAGGCTGTGTCTTTGTGATAAAACACCATGCTTCCAAGGAGTGAGGTTTCCTGTCAATATTTTAGTCTATGTAGGTATGTAACTTTATGCTAGTTTCGAAAGGTAATTGTAAAGTGTAATTGACCCCTGTAAGGTAGGCTTAGGAGAGGGTCACAAGATCGTTAAGAGGGAATGCTGTGTGCACTTTTCCATACAAACGTATTCCCCCATATCCTCCCTGGAAAATACTTCTAGTGCAAAATTTGTTCCATAAAAAATCAAGGTCTGCTGTAGCTATTAATAATACAATTATATGGAAAAGTGCACCCCGCGTTCGCTCTTAAATAATTAATTTCTATCAAAGTAAAAAGGAAATTACTCGCGCCGACTTTGAACCGAACGTGACCCGAACATAGCCGAGCGTTACGGCTCAGTTTCATTCAATACCCGTAAAAGTGCGCATAAAGAAGTTTTCACTTAAAAAAAAAAACAAAATATACAAACTTTCAAATTCACAATACGAGTATTAAGTAGGAAATATATTCATTATTCAATAGTTGAACCACAAATGATATATTAAACACATTTGCGGTTGGGATAGGTTCAAATGTGATCATAATCTCTCGTGATTATTTATACTTTTTGTTTTGTCCAATTAGGCCTCGTCAACACTTGGCTTGAGGTCAGCGTTAAGTGAACACAGCAACATTGTACTAGGGTAGAGGGAATGATTTTAGTTCAAAAACAGCGGTACTAAATTGCAGCTTTATCGAAATGCGACACTTTTTTGAGTATTTGTAATGTTTGTTCATTTGTTTTATTTTAAAACATCTAATATATAAAATTCTCGTGTCACAGTTTTCGTTGCCATACTCCTCCGAAACGGTATCTATGAGAATCGGCCAACATCTATTTTTCATCCCCCTAAATGTTAGGGGTAGTCCACCTCTAAATTTTTTTTTATTTTTTAGACAAAATTTTTAATTTCTATTTTTTTATGATACAACATACAAAAATACATACAATCCTCAATTTTCACCCTTCTACGATCAACCCTTATTTTTTAATAGCCATTTATTTATATGGCAAAACAACGTTTGCCGGGTCAGCTAGTTGTCTATAAATTTCTTAGATTATTTGTAATTTATGTTCAGTTTGTTTACTATCTATGAATGCAGTGGTAATTTTTATATCCATTTGTACTCACGTCCATGTTAATAATAATAAGTTTTTCCCGTTGCGTCAAAGAAAATAATAAAATGCGAGAGTCCTAAGTTGTACCTACTAGATATAATTATATAAAAATACATAATATTGACATATTAAGCACTAGCTGTGTCCCGCGGTTTTACTTGCGTAGAAATTGTTCCCGTGGGAATATCGAGATAAAAGTACCTTATGTGTTAATCTAGGGTCTAGGCTAGCTAAATACTAAATCAACTTAACCGTTTCAGTAGTTTTAGCGTTAAGAAGTAAGAAACATACACACCAACTTTCGCCTTTATAATATAAGTAGGAAGTAGGATAGTGATCAGATGGACCCTAAACTTGTCATGTATTTTGGGCGCTATAGCTAACAGTAAATTTACTGGCGTAGAAGAAGAAAAAAAAGGCAAAGACATGGCATATTTTTGCGTAATACAGACCTTTTTAACCATGTGAGAAATTATTACACGCAATCCAAAATTTCACCGAACCCCCACCCCCCATTACATTTTCAGGTGCTCTGCCAATTAAGCCACGACAATACGATCAATGCGACGAAATTAGTGGATTGCATTTTTTACCCATCGTCTTATGCATCGTCGGTACGATGAAATTATGGTGGGTGTGTAACAATTTACAAAAATATAAAGTGTGTAACACTTTAAGAAACATAAAACATGTGAGAAATGTATAGAAGTAGAACTAAATAAATACATTCATCAAATTGTACCGAAATATAGAACAAACACGGTCCTCACGAAAGTACCGTTCCATAGCTACTGTTGTGCGTACGCGCAACATGCAATTAGCCGTGGCAAAGATCGTGGGACGGTGGCTGATTGTTATCGAGATTTACTGATCACACTGATGCGATCCTAAGCTTCCTCTGTTTCGAAATTGTTTAAAGTATTTTGATAGTGACGATAGTGATAAGAGCAAGGTTTTGTTAAAAAGCTGATCAAGGTAAAGGATAAGGTTAAGGATCAATAAAAGCGGCATTAGCCCAATGGCTAAGGTGTCGGCCTGGCGATCGAGAGGTCATGAGTTCGATCTCATTGCAGTATTGACGTGAGCCCACTCCAGATACAAGCATATTTAGCTTAGTTGGAGGAGACAACTTTTTTTTTTTTTTTTTAATATCAAAGTTGACAAACAAGCAAGCGGTCCACCTGATCGAAAGTGGTCACCGACGCCTATAAACACCTGCAACACAAGTAGTATTGCACGTGCTTTGCCTACCTTTTGCATAGAGGACTCTTTTTACCCCTCTCTTAAATCGCTGCATGTTGTACCGTAGCGGAAAAACCTCTGGTGGGAGATCGTTCCACATTTTGCAAGTCCGCGGAAGAAACAACCGCATAAAACGTACCGTATGCGTAACTACTAATGCGTATAACTACTAATGTGCAACCAACATTGCTAGTATGCTCTTTCTTAAAAATAAAATAATTAAGATCACATAGTGGCTTTTCATATACCAGCTGATTAACTATGATGATGATGACAGTAACTCGCTAAACTTGTCTTCGATATTGACGTGATGCTGAAAACCACAAAATAGCAGAATATAAAATAGCTCTACGTCATCGTACATATACATCGATGCTCTACGTCGATTTTTTTCGCACAGACAAATGTTGCCTTTGGAAAATATTCTTGCGTTGCTATGCGATTAGTCCGATTGACTTTAATTTTACGAAATATTCGACTCTAAGATATTTCTAAAGCGTATTTTATAACCTCCGACAAAAAAGAGGGATGATATAAATTTGACATGCATGTCTGTGTCTATAATCTGTGGCTTCGTAGCGCCCAAATGGATGAACGATTTTGATCAAGTTTTTTTGTTTACTAGGTGTCATAATCAAAAATGTTTTAGCTTTGATTCATGGAAATCCGTTTGACCGTTTTATGAGCTTTTTCTATTTAATCAACTTAATTCGGTCTGATCAATTCGAAATTTGCTATTCTCTAATTCAATGACATTTTTTGCTTAGAACAGTCTAGATTTTAGGCTTTGAGGGGGTCAAACCTAGATGCCGTAAGCATAAGACTGTCATAAATCTGTGTTTCCGCTTAAGTACAATATGGGGGTCTTCAAATCGCTAGTGAATAGGTATCTTCTGGGTAAGCACGCTCCATCATCGATCGCATCATCACTTAACATCAGGTGAGATAGTGATCAAGTGCTACCCAGGTAGGTATAAAAAAAATGTCATAAACAAGCCTATGCCCAGCGGTGGGTGGAATAAGACTGATGAAGATGATGATTAAAGATTTGTTCTTAATCTTACACATTCCTCCCGATACATTAACCTTTAGTTGACAGTGGCTCACACGGGAAAACCATGGCGCTAATCAAATTAATAACAGATATAACTTGATACTACTTTTGTTAGCACTGCCTTTCCACAACCATTATAACAAGAGATCCGACAGATAAATTTCCATTGACACTTTGTATGGTACCTGCAAGTGTGTTAGAGGGCAGAGGGCTCAGGGTAAATTGGTTATTTTAAGGAAGCTATAAAATTTCTTAGCATATGGCACAGGAAGGAATGTGAACTTAATTTATTATAAGTAACGTTTAAAACCTGAGTCTGAGTCATAGATCTTTGATAGGCGACAGTAAAGTATTAGAGGGTACACCATAATCGATTTGGGTGGAATACATTTTACCTCTTCCGACTATGGTCTCCCTTACATTGTTATTACTTTTCTTATAATTATAAATAGAATAGGTAAGCCTGTATCATTCCACTGCTGGACATAGGCCACTCTCAAGATACGCCACTGAGCTCGATGTTTCACCTTTAGCTATGTAGTATTATTCTCTTTCTATCAACTATTACTCTCAAGTTGGAAAATCTGTCGCCAAACATCTAATGTGTTCCAGTAGCTGTCCTTGAGAGGTCATTTATAAACGTGAGTCTAAGGAATAAGTGTGTGACTATATTATTCTATTAATGAACTTGCTCAACGCGCATCATTTCTGCAACCAAACTTTTGTAGTCGGGTAAAAAATGTGACATTGTGAAAAAAGTCAGTGTTAATAATCATTCACAAGTTTATACAAAAATGTCAAGGTTCACACAAAATGGAAAATGCCGCTGTCGGTCACCGATCTAATTTGTAGTTATAAAATAAATAAATAATAAGTAGTACCTACCTACTACAGGGTCTAAACTAATTCAGTTCCAATTATTCGTTAATTTAAATAATATTCCACGAGACAAAAACTGAGGAAGTGCGTCATCATAAAACTAAGTAACTCACTCAATCATTGTACAAAAATCTCTTGGTCTTGAATTCTGTTTTGAAATTCTGTATTGTATATAATTTTGTGTATTTGTCTTGCATATATTGTATATTGAAAATCAATTTATGCGCGTGTGAATGACGCGGTTATCAAAATGTTAACCTAACAACGGATTGCAACCGTACTAGCCGCTTCCAGATCATGATGTTGATTAAAAACTAGTAAGATTCGAATATTTCGAATACGTAAACATAATGACGACGTACCTTCTTACATTTATTGTATGGTTTCTCTTTTTATTTACAGAAGTTATTTACATAATAGTATATACAATATGATGGGCGACTTTAATGCAAGAACAGGAAGAAGAGAAGACGGAGAGGAGATGATACTAGGTCCATACTGCTCAGGGAAAAGAACAAGAAACGTCGAGAAACTTATACAACTAGCATATGAAAACAACTTAAAAATACTAAATAGTCTGTATAAAAACGCAAAAATAACAGATGGACGTGGATATCCCCAGATGGCCACCATAGAAATGAGATTGATTATATCCTTACCAATAAAAGCACAGAATTCCAGGACTGTAGAGTCATAAATAACTTTGACTTCAACAGCAACCATAGAATGGTCAGAGCCAAACTACTACAGACCAATATGGCACAGAAAAACAGACCATTCAAGATAAAACCGACTATAACCGCTACACTAGAGATTACGGAAAGATTGAAAAAAAAAACAAACTGATTTTATAGAAGGTACAAAAAATCTAGTCCAAAACAAATATAACAAGTTCGAAGAGCTTATAAAGACAGAGAAAATTATGAAAACAGTAAATGGAAATAACACAGTAAAATGGCTAACGAACGAAACAAAAGAACTTCTAAAAATTAGAGCGGAACTTATTTCTACAACTGGGAAGACACAAAGAACTAGAAACAAAATAAGTGAGGTAAGTAAAAGTATCAAATTAAACATGAGAAAGGACCGCCAAAGACATAGACTGGAATTACTGGAAAAATGTATCCAGAAAACTGGAGGCATCAAGAAAGCAACTAAACAACTGATAGAAAAAACAGACTGGATACCTAATCTGTCAGACAATAACATGAAACGCAAAACAAGACGTCCAGAAATTATGTCAATAGCCACTAACTTTTTCCGGGACTTGTACTCAAAGAAAAACAACAGCGAGCTGACCAACTTGGCAGGCGGAGAAGAAGTACCGGAAATAATACCCGCAGAAGTGGAAAAAGCTATAAAATCCCAAAAAAAAGATAAAGCTCCTGGGTCAGATGGCATCAGCAATGAATTTCTTACAGAGAACAGAGAACACCTTGTCCCAACTCTTACAAACATCTTCAATGAAGTACTAAGCAGCGAGTCCATACCTGAACAATGGTCAACGTCAACTATAATACTGTTACACAAAAAAGGAGACAAAAAGAACATAAACAACTACAGACCTGTTAGTCTAATGTCAAATATTTACAAAGTATTCGCTAAGATTCTCCTCAACAGAATAACTAAGATATTAGATGACAACCAACCGAGAGAACAGGCTGGCTTTAGGAGCGGATACTCAACCTTGGACCACATTCATGTTGTCAAACAACTATTTGAAAAGGGCAGAGAATATAACATAACCTTCTACTGCTGCTTTGTGGACTATAACAAAGCCTTCGACTCATTAGAACAGGAGAAGATATGGCAAGCTCTTAAAAATCAAAGCATAGAATTTAAATATATTAGGATTCTTAAACAGATCTATGATAACAACAAAGCCAAAATCAAACTAGAAAAGGAAGGTAAAGAAATAAGAATCGAAAGAGGTGTTCGTCAAGGCGACCCAGTGTCACCTAAACTGTTCACAGCTGTTCTCGAAGAAGTATTCAGGCAATTAGATTGGGAGAAATGTGGGCTGCAAATTAATGGCGAAAACCTGTCGCATTTAAGATTTGCAGATGACTTGATTATCATTGCACCGTCAGGAGAAGATCTGCAAACCATGTTAAATGATCTGGATAGAGAAAGTCGTAAGGTAGGATTAATCATGAATGCAGAAAAAACTAAGCCCATGACGAACGGGCACCAAAAATCAATCAGTGTGAACAATAACACAATTGATTATGTAGACGAATAAGAACCATCAATATAAAGAAATTTACTAGAACAAAAGATGTCACAGTAACTATCAGAAAACTCAAATAGAAATGGACAGGACATACCATCAGAGGTAAAAAAAAGTGGTCGAAATCTACAATGCACTGGTACACCAGTCATAGGAAACGGATACGAGGTAGGCCACTAAGAAGATGGGTGGACGAGATAAAAGCTATAGCAGGTGGTGGATGGACAACAATAGCCAATGACAGAGAGAAATGGAAACAGCTGGGGGAGACCTTTGCCAACAAGAGGCACACAGACAGGTGTCAATAAACCAATAATTCATATAATGTAATTGCAAATAGAATGAAACAAATTAAATATATACATATTAGTTGATACATTATTAGTATTATATTCAATTAAATTAATGAATGAAATTGTAATCCACATTGTATGTCGGAATAAAGGCTATTATTATTATTATTATACTCTTTATTCAATTCACATCACGGGCTGCAAATCGCCCGGTCCTTTGGAAGGCATTGACGGAGCCGAAGCCAACGTCAAGAGGCCCTTTACATTATTAAATGAAATTAAATATGATTTGTGGATGGAGAGATGAAAAACTATAAAAAGATGGTACATTAATTTATTATGGCTATGAATGTGTGCTGCTTGATGTTTGTTTTTTGGTCTATGGGATGAGGTACGGCACCCGCCAATTATGCCTCATTTCAAAATATTAAGGCGGGTGGTGACTCGCTATACACTGAATGGGCCCCCCATAAAGGCGGACCGTTATGTCGGCGCCGAGGGGCAACATTGGCGTGGATAGCTAAGGGTGTTGAGAGGTGTGCTGCACTTTCACTAAACGCTACTAGCGGCTTTATGCCTTTAACACTTCCACCCTGGAGCTTAGGTCTTAGCTCTTGCGATTCCCACCACCGGCCGGCCGGTCAAGGCAAGCCGGTGGTTAGAGGGTCTCATTTAGCCCTCACGAGATAGGGGTCCGCGGTGTCGCCACTCACCGTCGGCTCGCCACAAAGCCGCCCCTGCGGGATTATTATTATTATTATTATATACAATAAAATATTTTTATTATATTTTTTCTAAAAATTACAAATAAAATTATTAGACGGGAAGAAGTTTAAAATATCTCTCAGAAACTGGGTTGTAAATAACGTATTTTATAATATAAAAGAATATTACGATCTTAAAACAGATTAGGTAGATATCATTGATATCGTGTAAATAGTAAGTAGTAGTTCTAGTTTTTTTTTCTTTTTTTTTTAGGATCAGATAGGAAAGCTTTTGACCACTATCTCACCTGGTGGAAAGTGACGATGTGATCGAGGGTGTAGCATGCTTGCCTAGAAGATACCTGTTCACTCTTGACTTGAAGAGACCCAAGTTATAGCTACTCGGAAACCAGTCAGCCGGCAACGTGTTCCATTCCTTTGCGGTTCGAATTAAAAAGGTAGAACCAAATTGTTGAGTGCGGATTGCTGGGATATCCACCATGTCAGGATGCCGTTGTTTAGTTTGCCTTGTTGTCCGATAGTAAAAGGGGGAAGAAGGAATCAAATTGTGTAATTCCATCGCACACTCACCGAAATGTATCCTGTAGAACACAGATAGACTAGCAAATCTACGCCGATGCTCGAGGCTCTGAAGCTTGTTTTTTGTAGATTCAGTTTCGCCAATTAGCATTCTTGCTCGTTTATCGATAGAATCCAGAGCCTCCGTCCCAGAGGTGGCAGCAGTATTCCATGCAAGATCGGACTTGTGCTTGGTACAGACTTCGAAGCTGTCCCTGCGTGAAATACCGCCTTACCTTTCTGAGAACGCCAAGCTTTTTACCGGCTAGTTTAGCTTTGGACTCTATATAGGAGCTGAAGTTGAGGTTGGAAGTTAATGTAAATCCTAGCAGCTCTAGGTGGTTTGAGATAGGCAACGGTACATTTCCGAATGTTGGAGACAGGGCAAAGGGGCTCCGTTTAGCGGTAAACAAACACGCCTGGGTCTTAGATGCATTGAATTTGACCAAGTTAGCATCGCCCCAATCGGAGACTGCCTGAAGTGTCAAATTCATGCGATCAATCATAGCCTCTCTTATGGTACGTTTACACGCTTGCCAAGCCTTGGCAAACTGCAAACAGTCCCAAGCCTCCACAAATCTCGTTTGGCGTTTGAAAGGCGTTTATACGCTTGTGAATGCGTCAGTCTGCAATATACATCCAAGCATGGCGGACACCGAACTTGTGACGGCTATTGCATTCGGTTTAACGTACTTTTATTTGAAATGTAAGCATCTTATCTTTATGATTTGCATCTTTCGGATTCCAGATGCATGGTTCCATTTGGTAATGTTCCAGAAACGAAAGACTCTCCTCATTCGACCAGCAACTCATTATTTATTTATTTTTTGTAAAATCAAGCAAGCGTGTACTCGCCGCGAGATCACAATGGCTACTAAACGCGGACCAACATGTTAATGCATCGCAAGCGCTTGCCGCAAACGCCCTTTGATCTGCGTAAAAAAAACGACACTCGACTGGATCGGAAGCAAGCAGGCACAAGCCCACGTAAGCCAAGCCAAACGCCCTTTTTACATGCTTGCGATTGTCGATCCTTGCCAAGGCTTGGCAAGCGTGTAAACGTACCATTAGAGACTGGATCTTAGCACTACCAGCTCGTGAATCAGATATATATCTCTCTACGACGGTGCTGTCGTCTGCATACCCAAAGGTGCCGAGTTTAAGCAGATCGTTAATGTGCAGCAGAAAAAGTGTCGCAGAGAGAACAGACCCTTGAGGTACCCGAGCGTTAGTAGCTAATCGATCAGACGAGCAGCCGTCCACGACTACTCGTAATGACCTTTCCCACGCAAGCCACGAAAGCCACAAGGTAAGCCATAAGCCGGAAGCTTACTTATAAGGCTATCATGCGAGACCCTGTCAAAGGCCTTCGAGATATCCAGAGAGACGGCTAGCGCCTCACCGTGTCTCTCGATTGCCTCGCTACAGATGTGTGTGGCATACGCTAGAAGGTCTCCAGTGGACCGCTTTCGGCGGAACCCGTATTGCTGGTCACTGAAGAGATCGTTCGTTTCTAGGTATACCAAGAGCCGGTTGTTAAGAACACGTTCCATACTCTTACAAAGTATGGACGTGACTGATATGGGCCTGTAGTTTGCAGGATCGGCACGACTGCCTTTTTTGAGCACTGGCTGCACGTTTGCAAGCTTCCATGCACTTGGCACTTGACCCGTCTCATAGGAGAGGCGGAATAGGCGTGTTAGTACTGGTGTAAGTTCAGGAGCGCACGTCTTAAGGACTATTGCTGGTATACCATCGGGGCCACTAGCTTTGTTCACGTCTAGATCTGGTCTGGATCTGGTTTCAGCAGTGGCAGCGAAGAACGGCAAAAATTGGCTTCAACGGATTTCGCCAGAGACCAGAACGCTTTGCTACCTGTAGGGTGCGAAGCTAGCTTGGCTCCTATTCGGTGAATGTGGTCAAAGCGTGCCTTCTTCAGTGCCTTTTTGTACGACTTGGAAGCACGGTTAAAGGTTCTCTTCTTTTCGCTCACATCCTTAGCTTTACGGTTTCGAGCATCAACCCAAGCAAGATATGCCTCCTGCTTTGACGCTTCTGCGTTTCCACATTCGGCTCTATACCAGGGACGAGCTTTGCTGGTAGAAGGAGCGTCAGAAAATGGAATAAAATTTTCCATTCCTTGTCGCAAAACTTCCGTCACAGCATCCGCGCAAGCTGAAGAATCGCCAGAAGAGAAGCATACCTGCTTCCAAGGATAAGTGATGCTACCGACACTACGTATCGATCCGGATCTGTAGTCAGCAGAAGGTTGAGACAATTGGCGGCGTGACTTTCGACATCGACCCTGGTCGCTTTTTGGACCAGCTGGGTGAGGTTTAGCGTCAAAGCTAATTTGTACATTTTTCTTCCAGCGTGGTCGGTGATCTGGTGTGGGAATAACCAATCTTGGTGGTGGGCATTAAAATCCCCCAGAAGCACAAGTTGAGCCGAGGGGTACCGTTGTAGGGCTAAGTCTGCCATCATACTTAAATAGTCCGTAAGTCCGCTAGTCTCCTGATCACCGCTGTGTGATTTATACACACAAGCGTAGATGATCTTTTCTACGCCGGTGTCAACCATCATCCAAAGCACAGAGAACTTAGGGTCTTCAAAATTGCGGAGACGAAGGCTGCAGATGTCGTCGCGCGCGTACACACATACTCCGGCACGTGGTCTGAAATTATGTTCCAAAACATAACTGGGATATGACAGGTACGAAGCGTCGTCTGGGCATCGAATTTGTGTCTCCGTGAGGAACAGCAAGTGAGGGTTTTCAGTCTCCAGATGAAAGTGGACTGGAAGCTTATATAAGATGTAAGTAAAAATATGTTTAAAATAATTAGTTACTAGAGCAAGTAATATTTATTAAGTTCATAAGTAATTCGTTATTTACAATATTTTTTTTTAGAAACTATTTTATATTATTACTAGCAGCCCGCCCCGGCTTCGCACGGGTAGAACATATATGCCTACAAAATTTGCATCAGTTTGTTGCATCGAATATAAAATATGAACATATTTAACAACCATCGTCATATTTCATCCAATTTACACAAAACCTTAACGAATTATGCACCTAAACCTCCCTCATAAACACTCTGGCTATTGGTGAAAACAGCATGATAATCCGTTCAGTAGCTATTGAGATTATTGCGAACAGACAGACAGACGCAGTGGTGGAATTTGTTTTATAATACTTACGTAGTAGTATTGGACGGCCCTTTAGCGTAAAGGATAGTTACCCTGATTCTGACCCGACGGTCGTTGGTTCTAATCCTAGCTATATACCTACCAATGAAAGTTTTATATGCATTCATGAATCATGAGTTTTCGTACAGTGGTAGTGGGATCATTAAATCTACCAAAAAGTAGCTTACTACCAAGGAGCCCGGGCCCGGTGGCGTAATCGGGAGAACGGTCGGCTTTGATGCCGTGGTACCGAGTTCAAACCTTACCGTGCACCAATGGATTTTTCAATCGAAAAATTTATGTGCGCTTCTCACAGTGGCCCTCCGGTGAATGAAATCATCGTTAAGAAACCAACAACCCCCGCATGGTGGTAGGACACTATCTAGTGTCCGCCTGGCCAGCTACCACCTTCAAGTTAGAAAATCTGTCGCCAAAAACATCTAATGTGTTCCGGCAGCTATCCTTGAGAGTCCGTTCCCCAGTCTAGGCCTAGCGTGCTTACCATCTTCGACCGCATCATCACTTACCAACAGGTGAGATAGTGGTCAAACGCTAGCCTATTAGATATAAAAAAAAAGGTGAACATCTGCCGCCGTAACCTTACGCGTTCCCCGACGCAAAATGTAGGGGTAATATACGTTTAACGTGTGTATCTGTGTGTCTGTCTGTAGCATCTTAGCACCTAACCGGATGAACCGATTTTGTTTTTATTATTGATAGTTTTTTTTTGTTTGATAGATGTCTTCATCGAGATTCTTAGCTTTAATTCATGAAAATTCGTTCAATCGTTATAAAACTATGAGCTTTTTTCCAGTTAATTGCGCTATGAAATCAACTTTCATAGGTCTGATCAATTCGAAAATCTTCTTCTTCAACGATATTGTAAGAACATGGAAGCATTGACCTGATGCTGGGACATCTAGACTCTACAGAATACTCAAATCCTCACCAACCTACAGCTCAGATTTTAATTGTCGTGTTTAGAGTCATTGGAATGCTTTTAATGAAAAGATTATACATAGATCAGTCGGGGTGGTTTAAAATATTATATTATTATATATATACATGAATATTATTTTTACAATAGATCATATTATTATACTATATTGACTTCAAATTGATTGTGATCGGTGGAGATCTACAGCATAGATACAGCATAGATCTAAGCCTATAATAATATTTTCGTAGTAACTATGACCTAATCTGTGGTTTCACTGCAAATATTTTATTAATTTTGCGATACGTGTATGTGAAATTCGTGATATCTTCTAGAGTTTTCATTTGAATTATATACTGTAAAGGACAATTTTAATCTATAATATGTGGCCAAGCTAATTAACGTAATTATTTGGATAAGGATTAATACTATATACTTGAAAATAGCCTTGGAAGTTATGTAATATTGTTTAACAAAAATTTTAAGATTAAAATGGTTACTGTGAGTCAACCTTAAGAGATAGACATATGCTGTCGCGGACTTTTTTGTAGGTCTAATTAAGTTGTACAACTCTTCCATAGAAAATATTCTTCTATCTATTATCAATTGAGCAGCGTTCGTAAGAAACGTGTTTTTTCGACCGTTTTTTTGCCGACTTAGGTTGCAAATTAGGTCTCCACGAATATACCTTTGATTTAAACGGGATAATATATAGCCTATTTTCATTCCAAAAGTTCATTCTATGTATCAGTGAAAGAATTTTTTAAATCGGTGCAGTAGTTTTTGAGCCAAATCATTACAAACATACAAAAATACAAAAATACAAAAACACAAAAATACAAAAATACAAAAATACAAATGTTCTCTCTTTATAATATTAGTATAGATAATTTTACATTGCACGCCCGAAATGGGAAAACTGTTGATTTACGTTTATACACATAAGACCTTGTACCCATGTACTTTCTTCACAGTTAATGCAATAAAGAACATTCTTATTCTTATTCTTATTCTATGGTTAATTTGCACAACTGTCAGAACCACAGATGTCAGAACTTTTGAAAGGTACAACTCTTAACATCGCATTGAACTTTCCTTAGAATAATGACTAAATATAATACTAAATAAAAAACTAACTAAATATAAGTAAATGATTAACTAAATTTTAAAAATAATTTAGTAATTATTTAATTTTTGATCTTTTAAATCGTGTAAGTGTCCTTCCTAAAGATTCTCAAAGTTTAACTTTTATTACATCGTTTAGAATGTTATCGTCCATCTATTGCATGTCGCCAACATGCATGTTGCATTAGAGCTGGTGCTGATTGGTGGATATGATGTATGTCATTTAGGTCTGGCTGTGATTGGGGGACGTTTCCATGCTATGTCAACTGCTATCATAGTAGCTAGCTACCATAGCTATACTAAACTTATATACCATGGTTTCATAAAAAGCCACACCATATTTTTCTGCGTTGCTGACATAAAACCACCACCAACCATAGATAACCTCACGTGAACAAAGTCACGAGTCACACTAGTGTACCAAAAAACAAAATCACCCGTCCGGTAGCCGTCCAAGTAAACCCTAATGATCCAAATTATAAACAACTTTTTAGTTCCATCAAAAATCCGTAATTACATGATCGAGTTTTGACTTTTTTTGGGTTTGCTGAGTTATTTACCGACGCCATTGCTACCGGCGTTTTGTTCAATGGGGATCACATCTTCATCGAGAATTTCCAAATTTAAAATGGGGTTCCAATATAAAAAGCAAAATAAAACTGAAACTAAGGCTCATCAGGCAGTCGTTATAGAGAATACATATACATTTTTATTCATAAAACTTTGCAATTTTCTTAGTATTTTCTTTATACGCCCCGACACAAAAGAAGGAGTGTTATAATGGTTAAGTGTGTAAGCTGTATATCTGTGTGTCTCTTTGTGGCATCGTAGATCCGAAATGGATGAACTGATTCTGATTTGTGTTTTGTTTGATAGATGATTTCGACGATAGTGCTTTTAGCTTTGTTTTAAAAAAACCGTTCAGCCGTTTGAAGATTATGAGTTCTTTTCTAGTTGATCAGGCAGCCACTTTTTGTACAAACATTAACCTGATGCTGGGGTATCTCCTGGAATCTGCGGAATATACAACTTTGTACCAACTAACAGCAGAGATGTCGTGACAGTTTATACATAGATCGGTTGGGGGTAGTTTTAAATATTGAATGTATGTGTTATTACTCCAAATAAACAATTTCACATATACGAGTATTTATTTTAAATAAAAATGCATTTATTTTTACAGCAACTTGCACTTCAAATAAACATTTAAAAGATTTACCTTAATTTAAAATTGAACAGGTACTTAGAATTAGATTTAATAATTAATTGGTAAAAACTGGATATCACCACAAAAACTACGATCTTCTGTTGACAGAAAGGTCACTATTTAACACGTCAAACTGTCATTCGAAAACAACCTTATTAAAAACGCTATATAATAAAACAAGCTAATACCGACGACTTCGTTTACGTACACCAAGAATTTTGTCACTGTAAAGCTCTGTCAATCAACATTTGTGTGATCTGACTTACTTAAGTTATGTGTAAAAAATATGATTTTATTTTCACTGAAAGGTTCCTAAGTTAAATAATATCGTTTAAAAACTAAAAAAGAACCGACTTCAATGCCGCGCTATTCATTTTCAGTACCAATTTTGAGATGTTTATCTCCATATCTCTGGAGATACTTATCAGACCTCAATAAAATTACCATGGTACCACACTTGGGATATTTCCTTTCGAACAAAAAAAGAATAAACAAAATCGGTTCATAAACAACGAAGTTATCCGCGAACAAACATTAAAAAATATATATATATATATACGGTCGAATTGAGATACCTCCTCCTTTTTTGAAGTCGGTTAAAAAAAAGCCTTAGTTCATTCTCATGCTATAAAGTATCTTCTTGTTAAATTTCAGTAAGATTGGATCGTCCGTTTAGGCGTGATTAGGTAACAAACAGACAGAGTTACAAACGTTTGTATAAAATTAGTCTGGATATTATTATATTAGTTATATATATTTTTAGTTTTGATATGCAGAACCCAAGCTGTGCATTCTCCATACTAGCTTTTATTATTTTTTCATCAACTTGACCCAAAAAACATTTTCGATTTGGCACGAGTCTGCCAAAATTGATTTTTTCCTCCGACTGCATCTGGACAAAAAACTAATTGCATTCGTTTTTTGGTTTATTTCGGTTTATGTAATTAGACCCGCCTAAATGTTCGCGATGTCGTGATCTCGGCCGATTTAAAGGTTCCTCGGTAATTCACTTTTTGATGAGATGATGTCAGATGGCAATCAAAATAGGTCACCATATTGACCTCCAGGAGTTAATGCACAAATTGGTTTGGCAAAAAACGGTGTAAATATTTTACAAAAACTAACAAATGTAGCTTGATTAGTAGTAAAACGGTTTTTATTGCCAGAACGAATTGGTGAGTTGAACTTCTCAATGTATGTTTTTGGATTACGAGAACTTCTTGTTGTTTAACCTTACATGTCATGTTTTTGACTTAAATTACATGCAGCTAGAGATCGAACACATTTTTGAGGCAAATCTCATCGAGTAATGAGCTCTATGTAATATCGATCAATCATCTTTAAATAAAGCAAATTATATGAAACATATTTTCAACCGACTTCCAAAAAGAGGAGGTTCTCAATTCATCTGTATGAATGGAACAACCGGTAGAGGCGAACGTATCAAAAGTAGCCCCTTCACTTCCTCACGAATTTCAAAACAAGGTAATGCGTAGTTTTTTTTTTTTTTTTAAATCATAACCTCACTTGGAAACAATTAAGAATCGTTTGGCACGAACAAGGGAGGAAAGAGTGGTTGAGAGGGGAAGGGAGGTCCCTCTTTGTCATGCCAAACGATTCTAAATTTTAATCATAAAATGTATTAGAAGCTTTTAAATTATTACTTATACAATGAAGCTGACAATAAGTTAGATTTATTTCAAATAAAATAAAAAAAATTCGAAGTGACTTATTTTTAGATAGAATATTAACTACTTATATAAAAATCAATGTCACCGGTTAATTATGAGAATGTCAAATTAGATTTTTTAGTTTACGTCAATGTCAGCTACTTGCATAATATGTAAAAAGTGGAGCTAAACTAAAACTATTCTAAATGAAACGAAGTCACCAAGACAGTCAATATTTTGCCACGCTTTTCTGTCACTGATAAAATCTTGAACAGAATAATAGGTTTTTTTTTTAAACATAAACTTGATCGTCGGCTTAAAAGCTTTTTCCCTCAAAGCTGAGTTAGCCGTTTTGGAAGAATGTTGTAAAATCGAGCATAATCATCGTCTTAATAATCCTGTCATAGACTAATGTTTGCACCAGTTGATGAAGGCAGTATTGATGAGGGGACAAAGCCGACTAGGAAGTGGGTATAGAAGTGCAACCAACATCAATCAGCACGGGTCAGAGTGTAGTCTGTCTGCACTCTATTAATAGGAAAATACGTGCGAGATACTTCGTGTTAAGGAGTTTTTCATCAGTCAGTCAGTAAGTACCCTTTGTACGAGTTTTCATACCAAACTCGATATTGTATATCGAACAAATTTTGTATGAATAATTTGAGATCATTTGCAAAATGAAAAAAATTCGACTTCACATGCCGCGATAGTGAAAATATCCACTAGTCATAATCATGTCATCAAGGTATCAAATTTGTTTATATTGTTTATCCCCATGTTTCTGGAGATGATTATCAGGTCTCAATAAAATGTTAATGGGATAAAACGAGAGGCATAATCTCTCAAACAAAAAAAATATTTTTTCAAATCGGTTAAGATTTGACGGAGTCAGAACTCCGTCAAAACTTACCTCAGAAGGTAACAAACAAAAAAACAGTCGAATTATGAACCTCCTCCTTTTTTGTGAAGTCGGTTAAAAACAGTACAGCGCCTCTAGTGGATTTCACACTTCACTAAATTTAGACCAATCAGAGAGTCAGAATAAGTCGAAAACTATGTGAGATCTGTCTAAAGCTTTGAGGTCAAAAGCGTTATCGATGAAAACTCGAACTAATGGTATAGAGTATTGATTATCGCTAGATTAAATGTGAAACTCGTTCGCTGCTGAAAACACACACCGTGCGTTTATTGAGTTTTGGTACCGGAAGTAAAATTAAAAAAAAAAAAAAAAAATATTAATATTTTCACAAGGGGTGCGTGTGACCTTCTGCTGTTGGATTTTAGTTATGTGTTGATGCGAGAGCTACGAAAAAAAATTACAAAAAAAATTAAAAAATATGCGATAAAGTGCCGCAGTCAAAATGTTCTCAATACAATGTTAATCAGAAATTTTTAAATCAGGAAAGCGCGAGCGATGGTGTAATGGATTCGATTTAAATCTTAGCCCGGATTCTTGTCCACAAGTTGGTAGGGGCGTATGATATTGATGTTTTACCTGACTTGCTACCGGTACGTACGGTGTTCTGGCAGCAAAGCCCTTGAGAGTCAGAGTATTCTAGGCCTAGCGTGTTCACCATCTTCGACCACATCATCGATTACCACCAGGTTAAAGTGGTCAAACGCTATAAGATACATAAAAAAATAAACCAACAGTGTAGAAACCGCCTTTTACTCCCAGTTATGTTATGATGAATGATCCCACTGAAGCTAGATCGAGTTCGCACGTCTTACAAATATGTTCACAGAACTAATATGTTTACAATGTTCACTCAACATTACTCAACAAGGATTTGTTTCGATCTTACTTGCAAATAGATGACTTGGTTACATTGCATTTATTAATTCTCTAGCAGCGCCCCGCAACTTCACTCGCCGTGTCCAATTTTATCATATTATCTTAATACTATAAGAATATTTGTCCTGACATACTGACCGACTGATAGACAACGCAAAGCTTAAACCGCTGGTATAGAGTTGAAATTTGGAGGGTATATTTGTCTTTGTACGTAAAGGTGTACTAAGTAAGGATTTTCCAAAATTCACCCCTTTAGGGGATGAAATGGGGGTTCAAAGTTTGTATGGAGAAACAAGATTAGATAGTATTTTCTATTCAAAATTTCACACAAGTGCTTCGGTAAAAAAAAAGTAATAACGTGTTTCAGGCTTTTTCGAAATTCAACCCCTGATAAGGTGAAATGGGGTAACACAGTGTGAAAATCAATATTGCTTTGGATTGCGCTGAAATGTGGCATGCAGATAGTTATTACGACGTAGGTATCCGCTAAGAAATAATTTTTTACAATTTACTCTTTAAGGGGATGAAGCTGCAGTTCAAAGTTTGGATAGTCATTTTATTCGACATTACACACAAGTACTTATAATATAACTAAATAAATAAGTCAATACGAGTCTCAGGCTTTTTTAAAATGCCACCCTAAGAGGGTGAAGTGGGGAAACAAAGTCTGAAAATCAATATTGGTTCGGATTGCGCTGAAATTTAGAATGCATATAGTTGTTATGACGCAGGTATCCGCTTAGAAAGGATTTTCCAAGATCTCCCCGAATTGTTAAACACAATCCAAAATTTCATCGTACCGACGGGACTTGAACCCGCAACCTCCGGAATAACATGTTCCGGTGCTTTGCCAATTAAGCCACGGTGCGAAGTATCGTTACGACGAAATTAGTGGATTGCATTTGTTAACCCAATTATGCATTGGTGGCGCCATCTATGACTACTTATTACGTAAGTTAATCATTCGGAAGAATACATTACAGTTTTCAAATCCGACGAGAGATGTTGCACTGCGTAAATCAAATATTATGTTTCTTTGAAGTGTTTCACACTTTATATTTTTGTAAATTGTTAAACACAATCCAAAATTTCATCGTACCGACGGGACTTGAACCCGCAACCTCCGGAATAACATGTTCCGGTGCTTTGCCAATTAAGCCACGGTGCGAAGTATCGTTACGACGAAATTAGTGGATTGCATTTGTTAACCCAATTATGCATTGGTGGCGCCATCTATGACTACTTATTACGTAAGTTAATCATTCGGAAGAATACATTACAGTTTTCAAATCCGACGAGAGATGTTGCACTGCGTAAATCAAATATTATGTTTCTTTGAAGTGTTTCACACTTTATATTTTTGTAAATTGTTAAACACGGTACGATGAAATTTTGGATTGTGTTTAACAATTTACAAAAATATAAAGTGTGAAACACTTCAAAGAAACATAATATTTGATCTCCCCGAATATTACTTATTATTTTTAATTATGTATATAAACTTATAGATTTAATTAAGTACTTGTGTAAATGAATAAGTAAATACGTGTTGCAGGATTTCTTCAAGGGGTTGGTAAAAAAGTATGAAAATCAATATGGTTTTTCGGGTTTTATAAATATAAATCCCGATTTCCCTTAGTCTCGCAATAACTTGAAAACGGGTGAACCGATTTGGCTTTTACTTCTTTGATGTCTTTTATGATAGAAAGGTTCTTACAAAATAAAAGTTTTAAGCAAATAAAAAAAAAATCTGTAACGCTGGCGAAGCTGCGGAGGCACTTCTAGTATTATATATTTCTGTGCAAAATGTCAGAAAAATCATTCAGGTTTTTTGGCAGTGGAGAATGGGAAAATAATTTTAATTTAGCATTTTAGCCGACTTCAAAAAAGGAGGAGGTTTGCAAATCGTTAGAATCTTATATTTTGAAGTATATTTCCCGATTACTCAGGATATTTGAACCAATTTGGAAAATTAGTAATTTGCTGGAGAGTCGTTCTTCGCTCTGGTTTCTTTGTAGGCTCAGCCGATAAAAACCACAGATGTATTACTCTATGCCGTTACTGAGGATTTTTTCATAGATTATAGCACAAAACCTCAATGTCCAGATCCAATGTCCAGTAATAACGTCAAATTTTTAAATATACATGTTATATGCACTATCTTTTGTTTTTTGCTTCATTTTGCCTACGCGCATGACTCTTTTCTTTTTAATTTACTTCTCTACACTTATCAAGCTACACCTTACATAGAGTTGAGTTACACAAAGTTAAACATTCTATAAAACCACACACATGCACACATAGACACTATAATCTATTTACACAAACAGGGCGATAAAAAAACGGAGTAGCCGCATGTCACATCCCATTCGAATCCAATTCCAAATTCGAATTCGAAATCGTATCGCGTCCTGACGTTTCCGCTACGTGTCGTTTCCGTCGCGCATGCGTACAACGAATCAGTAATCGCGCGCTTTTACATTCCTTTTTTTTTACTTTTTTTTTTCTAAGAGTGTATGTATCCTGTGTTTTTGATTGATGATAGAGAGATAGGCCCACGATGGTATCATTACCTATGCAGTTGTGGCGCTCAGAACAAAATATTGGAACTATTGTACGACTTGTCGGGTGAATCGACGATTTTTGTTTTGGTTTCACCTTACTTGCTACAAAAAAATAGCTTACCAACATCAAGGAGAAAATCTGCCGCCATAACCTTACGGTGTTCCGGCAGCACACAGCTCTTGAGAGTTAGATTATTCTAGGACTAGCGTTTTTACCATCTTTAACCACATTATCACTTACCACCAGGCGAGATAGTGGTCAAACGCTAGTCTATAAGATATATTAAAAGCTGCAACGTAATTACCGCTAGATGACATAGGGCTCAAGGGCTTTTTCTTACCAATCTACTTCTGATAAAAACTTATGGTACATAGACTTACATAAATAATTCATATAGGCCATGGATAGCCCAGCTATCAGAGCTTAGAGTCTTGCCTAAAGGCTAAACGCCTCTGACTTGACATAACTACGATTATTGTATTAGGAGACTAGAACCTTAATTTTTTTTTAATTATTTTTTAAATCAGGTAACATGACACATTTATTAGAATTGTACATAATATACATTAAATTGAATTTTACATAAAGACACAAAATTATAACAATAAAACAACAATTCAATTAAAACAAAATGTGAAAGAAAATAAAAATAAAAATACAAATGTCAAACAATAAAATAATCAATAAATTAGTTAAATTCTATAAAGCAAATACAATGTTATAAAGAATTTGAAAGGTCCAATTAGTTACAAAACAATTAAAATTAAGTATACTGAATATATTATATTATAGTTAAGTTTTTTTTTTTTAGTTTTATTATGGCTCCACACGATTAGTGTATTTAGCCAGTGTCAAGTATGGAAATTCTTCAAGTTTTTATTAATTTTAGTCATAGAGATGGGTCAAAGTCACATTTCAGGTCAAGTAAAAGTCTAGTCTAAGTCATACCTTCAGTAAAGATGTGGTGTTTACTGAAAATTTTCAGTGGAATTTTGGTGAGAACGCAAATAACATGTTTTACAACATTGTGCAGTTTCCCTACACTCGCAGACAATCACCGGCACTTAATGGTTAATAATCCACATTTATTAAACATTAACACGCGGAAGAACACAAGTTTTAGAAAAAAATACAATGATATCACACATACTTTTCCACGTTCCCGCCAAAACTCTCAATATAGTTAAGTTATACTGAAATAATTATGTCAAAAAAGGCGCCCAACTGGTAATGCCACACTATGAAGATGCATCCAGTGGGAAAACATCGGGCTATCCCATCGGTCAGACAACGTTGCTAGGATGATGTTTTTTTTTTTTTTTTTTTTTTTTTTTTTAGAAAAAAGATTACTCGCAATGTGGGTTGCACATTACTAGTATTCTTGTTAACCCCTCCAACTAAGCTAAATATGCTTGTGTCTGGAGTGGGTTCACGTCAATAGTGCAATGGGTGGGGTGGGGATCGAACTCACGACCTCTCGATCGCCAGTCCGACACCCTATCCATTGTGCTATTGCCGCTTTTTAGATGTTTATGTTGGTGCTGCCACGTAACCTACTTAACATCGATGCGCTTCTTTTGCGGATAATGGCATGGAAACCATCAATCCTCGCTTCAGAAAACATCTCGGAAGCGCTACAGAATAATAATATTAATAGTTTCAGTATTATTTTACAACAGGTAAGATAGTGGTCAAATGCTTGCCTATAAAGCATTAAAAAAAACAAAACAAACCAGTCAGTGTTGTTTTTAAGATACAGTCGCAAAGACTTGCGATTTTAAGTCGCAACTCTGTTATGTGCCTAAATCCGTTGATAAATCGCCCGCTTATATTCTGGACGCGCACCGCCATATTTGTTTTCTGATGTTTGCAATCGGTTTTTTGACACGGATTAATTTTTATTTTGATAATCTTGAACTTGGTCACAGTTGAATAAATAAATATTTTATTCGAGTATGCCAACCGTACATTGTCTTAGAGCAGGTTTAACACCCATATGCAGAGTTGTTTTCTTGAGACCTCCTCCACTCGACCTTAGTCGAGGTCACCTCAAGGAATTCTTGAAAACACCCTTGAAATTAGTATGTTCAGTTACAGCTTCACCCTCCAATGAGGAACCTCCATTCGAGACATTTATTATTGTCTTTTCTAAATCAAAATCTTCTAAGGAATTCCTCATCATCAGCAGATGATCAGAATGATTAACTTACGTAATAAGTAGTCATAGATGGCGCCACCAATGCATAATTGGGTTAACAAATGCAATCCACTAATTTCGTCTTAACGATACTTCGCACCGTGGCTTAATTGGCAAAGCACCGGAACATGTTATTCCGGAGGTTGCGGGTTCAAGTCCCATCGGTACGATGAAATTTTGGATTGTGTTTAACAATTTACAAAAATATAAAGTGTGAAACACTTCAAAGAAACATAATATTTGATTTACGCAGTGCAACATCTCTCGTCGGATTTGAAAATTGTAATGATTTCTTCCGAATGATTAACTTACGTAATAAGTAGTCATAGATGGCGCCACCAATGCATAATTGGGTTAAAAAATGCAATCCACTAATTTCGTCGTAACGATACTTCGCACCGTGGCTTAATTGGCAAAGCACCGGAACATGTTATTCCGGAGGTCTCGGGTTCAAGTCCCATCGGTACGATGAAATTTTGGATTGTGTTTAACAATTTACAAAAATATAAAGTGTGAAACACTTCAAAGAAACATGATATTTGATTTACGCAGTGCAACATCTCTCGTCGGATTTGAAAATTGTAATGATTTCTTCCGAATGATTAACTTACGTAATAAGTAGTCATAGATGGCACCACCAATGCATAATTGGGTTAACAAATGCAATCCACTAATTTCGTCGTAACGATACTTCGCACCGTGGCTTAATTGGCAAAGCACCGGAACATGTTATTCCGGAGGTTGCGGGTTCAAGTCCCGTCGGTACGATTAAATTTTGGATTGTGTTTAACAATTTACAAAGATATTTATTATGTGTTAAAACTTGAAATAACCCCAGAAATAACGTACAAAGCGCTGATAACAAGCTTTGAGGAGACCTTAAGGTAGATCGCGACGTACCTTGAGTTTGACAGTTTTTCACTCGACTCGACTGAGGAATGTGCTCAAGTCGAGGATTTTTTTTAAATTCTTCATATCGATTTTATCCTTGAGGTTGAGTCAAATGACATTCGAGTGGAGGAAATCTTGAGGAACCCACTATGCATATGGGTGTTAGCCTAAATTATTGATTGCACTTTAAATAATTTGTATAACAGCTATTCCTGTCTTTTGTAATTGCCTGTGTAGATCTTTATTATACATTATAATAATATAGCTGTTTATTACATAGGTGTCTTACTCATAACATTGGAGTTTAAAGATTTAATACTGTATATTATAGAAGGGGACATTTTAGGGCAAATCCAGTTTAATTATAATTTACTAGTGACCCGCCCCGGCTTCACACGGGTTAAGCATAATTATACATGCCTACATTTTTTGCATTAGCATTCATACTCGACGCAACAAGCGTCAAGTATGAATTAACATCTCCAACAATCATCGTTACATTTCAACAAATTTACACAAAACCTTAACAAATTGTACACTTATACTTTCCTCATGAATCACTCTGACCATTTTGAAAACGGCATGAAAATATGTACAGTAGTTTTTGAGTTTATCGCGAACAGACAGATAGTCAGACGCGGCAAGGGACTTTGTTTTATAATACCCAATGATCGACGTATGATTTGCTTTTGTTGCTATTTTTATTACTAAATACATATCTAAAGCTTATAAAATAACATAGTAAAACTCTCAGACTATCCAGACGGAGCCGTGCCTAACACCCGTGTGAACGCAAGTTCAGTAATACTAAATGCTTGAGTAATACCCTTCCGCGCTCAGTTTGCTACCTAGCCAAAGCAGGGTCGGACGCTTCCGTGCAGTATTACTTCGCAGCGTTGCTTACGTAGTAATCATGCCGTATTGACTATGGCGGACTGAGCACGGAAACTTATTACTCAAGCATTTAGTATTACTAAACTTGCGTTCACACGGGTGTTAGGCACGGCTCCGTCTGGATGATAGTCTGAGGTAAAACTATATTCACATTTCACTTATCAGTTTCACGTAAAGCCGCGTCTACGCGGTACGTTCGAAGCGATGACTTCATCTGTCAACGACCAATCACGCACGTGATCCATATCATTAAGTGGCTACATAAATCAACGCACGATACGGTAGAATACATTACTTTATTTATAGCTTACATTGACTTAAGTTTTAAGTTGGCAAAACTAACCGCAAATGCGACTTAGTCTAATTAACTACGTCCTTCTCTTTTTGTTCTTCAATAAAATATCTTTAAAATATGCGCAAAATACGTTCAGCGTGAATACTGTGACAAACATACTAATTCACACATTAAAAAAAAATTGTTATGTTATATTCTCTCTACTCTATAGAAAAAGGTCGAATTCCTTGACTATAATGTAATTTCCTAGTTGTGTACGTCGTGGCTTTATTTTAACATGTTGAACAATCAATGTTTACATTAGTCTACGTTTTTTTTAAAGATTACTCGCAATGTGGGTTGCAAATTTTCTTTTGAGAAATAAATAGATCTTAAATCGTAAACCATTTACTAGTATTCTTGTAAACCCCTTTAACTAAGCTAAATATTCTTGTGTCTGGAGTGGGTTCACGTCAATAGTGCAATGGGTGGGGTGGGGATCGAACTCACGACCTCTCGATCGCCAGTCCGACACCCTATCCATTGGGCTATTGCCGCCTTAAAAAATAAAAATAAATGAATATAAAATAAAAGTAAGTTCAGGTAAATATTTTTAAGAAGAATAAAAGTAAAGTTACACAATAATACTTCTTAAAATATGTACTATTATGCACAAACTTAATTCACAAAAACAATAAAGTACGCACTGTGATTTCGTCTATCAAAAATCAAGTGTGTGGTGACACCAGAAACCACACACCACAGACTCCGAACTAATTGTCAAAAACCACATACACCCAAATCAACCACACAATTACACAATGTAAAACAGAATTACCAAACAATAACGTACAGAGGAGACACTCTAATTCTAATTCACCTGCCGACGCCGGCGCGACCTGTTCTACGGCTGTGGAGCCATCAATATTCGACACACGATCAGTGACGTTATAGGGCGCACGTTAAATAGAGAACAATGATCTATATACGAGGTGTACACGAGCGGTGGATGGTGAGCGGAATTATAATTGTGGGGCAAAGAATAAGGAGTGATTAGATGGGATATAGATAATGCGATAAGAAGTTATAGGTGCCTAATTGGTTTTTGAGGTTGTGTAAACTTGAATTTCCTAAGATTACTACATTATTTTTTTAATTCATGCAGTATTTTATTCCTTCTTCTTTCTTTATATTAAAGTAATAAATGCCATGTTTATATTTATACAAATAAAACTCAAAACAATTTTTGATGTCCATACTTACTAAAAGTGCATGTAAGTATGCCAATTTTTTCTGTGCAAGTGTATTTTACATCCTAATGAATTCTGGATTGCTTCCAACGTGACAATTCTTAAACTATTTTTTTACTTTATCCTTATTATTTATGCTTAATGATGGTTTTAAGTAAAAAAATCACGAAAAATCTCAGTTATTCTATCCACAATATTAAACTGATTAGGTGGTTATGCAAAAGCTACTTTCGGATCGACTTTATGTCACCTCTACATTTTACCTAATCTTTTATCAATATTATAAAATTCTAAAAGTTATTTAAATGTTGTATCACAGAGATACGATCTTTATGTACGGGATTTCCGGCGTCTGTTTTATTGTCCTACGTATCGCTAATTTCTACGGAACCCTGAATCATGCCTACACTAGATAGAAAGGACGTTTACTCTTTTCCATAATAAGTAGGGAGAATATCTTTATGTTGCCGTCTGTGTGGTATATTTTATATTTTGTACAATCTTAATATTAAACTTTTATGCTTTAGATCTAAAAGAGTCGGTGCCTAACTTTCATGTAATAGTATGGTTCGCAACCCTACATTAATTAGGGGAATTAAACATGTGTTTTAAGTGTGATGTTCGACGTCTAGATGAAAGCTGAATGGCTCAATACCTTTTTTTTTGTAAATTCAAAGCAATAAGTTATGTTTCTGTTATATCTATAATATTTTTTATTGAATATGATCTATTTAATGTAATTTGACGTGTGTAAGTGCAAATTTTTAATTTGTCCATATACTGAATAAATGCTTTGACTTTTGACTTTTTGACTTTGTTTTTGGTTTTAGGACTAGCAAGCGTAAGTTTTATGATTACTATTGCTGTCTTTAAGAAATTGAGTAGTTACCAAAGTTTTAATAATAACATTTGTCCGTTCCTTTCTGATGGTAAGATACAACGTGAGCAAACATGTGGGATGCTTCTACAAATAATTAAGTTTAAAAACTAAAACAGCCGACTTCCGAAGTTTGAGACGTTTATCATCATATATCTGGAGATACTTATCAGATCTCGATGAAATTAAAATGGGATCACCTCGAAAATGTACCCTACCGATTAAAAAGAAAACCATTGAAATCGGTCAAACAATTGACGGAGTAATCGCGTAACATACACACAAAAAAAAGAAAAAAAAACACACACACACAGACGAACTGAGAACCTCCTTCTTTTTGGAAGTAAGTTGAAAAAAAAACTCAAAGGATAACTCGACCTGGCTAATTACCATTATTGCATTACACTGAAGAGAGTGATCTAACAAATAATTTTATTATATGATTGGCTTGCACGCTACAAACTCTACCAAAATCAATAAAAGCAAAATTGGCGTTCAAAGTGACAGATGACGATCAATTCCATTCGGAATATTATTTGTACTTCAATTTAACATACAGAGCCTTACAGAGGTATATATATATATATATAAAGATATTTGTACAAATAAATATCTGAAAATAAAATCCGTAGTGATATTTAAGTATGTATTATAATGTCATTGCTTGTTTCAAGTAATTAATCTAAATAGAAACCGAAACACTTAATGACATGTGGTTAACAGAAAAAGAAATGCACCTTTTAATCATTGCATTTAGGTAAACACATGCAGGTAGAAGAAAGCGTTAACTTGCCCACGAACGGTGAGCTCATTAACAGTTAGTTAACATTTTAAACGATCTGTGATCTACATCAGCTGATTAGTATTTGTAGCGCACGTCTTTTGTACGGAAACCAACATCTTGTTTTAATCGGGACAAGAGTATTAATCGAGAGGTTCACGGTATTATTTAATTTTTTCTTCTATATTGTTAAAGGATATCTCTTTGTCGCGGGGGACTTATAGAGATACATCTTACTATCCTACTTCCTACTATCCTAATTCCTACTATCCTACTTCCTACTATCCTACTTCCTACTACCCCGCTTCCTACTATTCTACTTCCTACTAATATTGTAAAGGTGAAAGTTTGTGTGTATGTTACTTCTTCACGCTAAAACGAGTTTATATGAAAAGCTTATTAATTTGAACAAAAAATATTATTTTGTAAAAGTAAGGTGATCCTAAAATTTTACAATCGAAGGTCCCGTGTCTTGGAATTCAGTAACGTAAAGAAAGTGTTCTTTATTTAATAGGTTGAATGATATTGTATTTGGTATTCCTTATCCTAAATTTTCCACGAAGTATGGCAACCCCATCAGTCCATTTACAAGTGAAGTTAAGTATCCTGCGCATTTGATTTGGAGCGGACAATCTATTCTGGGAAACGTGTCATCGAGTGGTACTTTAAACAATGAGTTGGACATAGAATATTACAGGATGAGTAGGAATAGACGGTACAATTTGAAAATAGAACACCTTTACGCAAAGTAATATTCGCCACAAGACTGATAACCGTTTGTGTAGACTGGTTCTAGAGTGGAAACCGCGAATCGGAAAATGTAGCGTAGGACACCCTGTGACCAGGTGGAGCGACGACATAGCGAATAATAACAAAGCAGTGCGCAGTGACTGGGAATGAAGAACCGATGATGGGGCTCGAGTTGCGTGTCTTGGGAGAGGCCTATGTCCAGCAGTGGAGTGATACAAGCTGATTACGATGATGATAATGGCACGAAAATATTTTTGTTTGTCAATCAGTTCACCGAGTTGCGGCATAATGTTCGGTGCCAGCCCCATAGACTAGATTTCTGTTGTTTGGAAGACTAGATGTCTGTTGTAAAGCGACTCATTTTGTCAGTGTTTGTCTGTCTGACATGTTAAATTCAGGGTGTAAGTTGCTAGAATTAGTTATAAAACTTTTTTGTTATTGATTTTAAAAACTAAAACCTTTATGAAACGTTAACGAAAATATAAATTAAATACCTACATCATAAACGAAAATGATCTAACCAGTGACATAGATAGGCAGCTGCGTAGATTGCATCGTCACTACTTCATCGATGTCGACACAATTAAAATAAAACTACACAAGAAAACAATCCTCTGAGAAGCATCGCTCAAGTAGGCATGTAACTCTTGAGCCATCGACGTCACACTCTAATTAATCTTTAATTGTATTATGGATCATCCTCGTCCGCGCGTGGGCGTCGAAGTGACGTGACCGCGCATACATATCGATATTAATCGATTACAATCGTGGACTAGTGTTGTACTAATGTATGTATGTGTATCGGTTATATACTTGATGTAATGAGGACTGGAGGACACTATGTAACGTAATGTATAATAATTGTAAGCATTGAAAATAATAAGTATAAGAATCAATCTCAACATTTTATTGGAGTTTTTTCATATAAAGCCCCCGGTGTTGAAGTTTTGTTGAAGTTTCCTGTTAAAGTCAATCTTCTTAAGTCATATCCGAAGACAATAGTAATACATAAATAAACTAAGAAATAAAGTGGTGTGGTACCACGCTGGATTACAAAATTTGTAATCCAGCTAGAAGAATTAGAGAAGGAGAGAGAGAAAAAAACTATGCTAATCTATTTGCCTAATTTTGTCAAGACTGTTTGATGCCAGCTAGAAGTTGGGCTTAGCAGCAGTGGTCAATCGCTTATTCATATGCAATTAAAAATAAATAATAGTTTAAAAACACTAAAAAAATACGCTTTTATAGAAAATCCAACTAAAAAATAGACAATAAATTTTAATAAATTTGAATTAAAAATAGTGTAAGAAAAAATGATTTTATTGTAAAAAAAGCGTGGGGTGCATGGTATCAATACTTCCAAATATTTTATGAACAGATATAACTAGAAGGGTTATTTTGATAATATCCTGAAAAGCACCCCACGCTTTTTTACACTAAAATCATTTTTTCTTACACTATTTTTAATTCAAATTTATTAATATTTATTTTCTATTTTTTAGTTGGATTTTCTATAAAAGCGTATTTTTTTAGTTTTAAAAACTATTATTTATTTTTCATTTTTTAGTCGATTTTTTTTTAAATATTTTTTTAAAATTTATTTATTGTCATCGGTCCTTAATAAGTATGCCAAATTTCGAGTTAATCCGACGTTTTGAAGGGGGTTAAAATCATGTTCAAAGATTCCGTTACATACTAACATACAAACATACATACGTCTGAAGCTAATAAAAGCGTATTAAAAACTATGCTAATCTATTTGCCTAATTTTGAATGAAGAACCGATGATGGGGCTCGAGTTGCGTGTCTTGGGAGAGGCCTATGTCCAGCAGTGGAGTGATACAAGCTGATTACGATGATGATAATGGCACGAAAATATTTTTGTTTGTCAATCAGTTCACTGAGTTGCGGCATAATGTTCGGTGCCAGCCCCATAGACTAGATTTCTGTTGTTTGGAAGACTAGATGTCTGTTGTAAAGCGACTCATTTTGTCAGTGTTTGTCTGTCTGACATGTTAAATTCAGGGTGTAAGTTGCTAGAATTAGTTATAAAACTTTTTTGTTATTGATTTTAAAAACTGAAAACTTTATGAAACGTTTAAGAAAATATAAATTAAATACCTAAATCATAAACGAAAATGATCTAACCAGTGACATAGATAGGCAGCTGCGTAAATTGCATCGTCACTACTTCATCGATGTCGACACAATTAAAATAAAACTACACAAGAAAACAATCCTCTGAGAAGCATCGCTCAAGTAGGCATGTAACTCTTGAGCCATTGACGTCACACTCTAATTAATCTTTAATTGTATTATGGATCATCCTCGTCCGCGCGTGGGCGTCGAAGTGACGTGACCGCGCATACATATCGATATTAATCGATTACAATCGTGGACTAGTGTTGTACTAATGTATGTATGTGTATCGGTTATATACTTGATGTAATGAGGACTGGAGGAAACTATGTAACGTAATGTATAATAATTGTAAGCATTGAAAATAATAAGTATAAGAATCAAACTCAACATTTTATTGGAGTTTTTTCATATAAAGCCCCCGGTGTTAAAGTTTTGTTGAAGTTTCCTGTTAAAGTCAATCTTCTTAAGTCATATTCGAAGACAATAGTAATACAAAAATAAACTAAGAAATAAAGTGGTATGGTACCACGCTGGATTACAAATTTACTAGAAGAATTAGAGAAGGAGAGAGAGAAAAAAACTATGCTAATCTATTTGCCTAATTTTGTCAAGACTGTTTGATGCCAGCTAGAAGTTGGGCTTAGCAGCAGTGGTCAATCGCTTATTCATATGCAATTAAAAATAAATAATAGTTTAAAAAAACTAAAAAAATACGCTTTTATAGAAAATCCAACTAAAAAATAGACAATAAATTTTAATAAATTTGAATTAAAAATAGTGTAAGAAAAAATGATTTTATTGTAAAAAAAGCGTGGGGTGCTTTTCAGGATATTATCAAAATACTTAAAAAGCTCCCATACTTAAAAAGTTAGAGGGGGGGGGGGGGGACACACATTTTACCACTTTAGACGCGCCTATCTTTCAAATGATTGACTTTGAGAAAAAATGATTTTAGTAACCTCAATGTCATTTTTGAAGACCTATCCATAAACACTCCACACGTATAGGTTTGAAGAAAAAATTTTTTTTTTGTTTCAGTTCCATGTTTGGGATGCCCCCCTTAAACTTTTATTTTTTTAATTTTCATATAAAAATCGGAAAGCGGTTTACAGAATACATCTACCTACCAAGTTTCAATTCTGTAGTCCTAACAGTTTTGGAATAAAATGGCTGTGACATACGGACGGACAGACAGACAGACAGACATGACGAATCTATAAGGGTTCCGTTTTTTTCCATTCGGCTACGGAACCCTAAAAACTATGCTAATCGATTTGCCTAATTTTGTCAAGACTGTTTGATGCCAGCTAGAAGTTGGGCTTAGCAGCAGTGGTCAATCGCTTATTCGTATGCAATTAAAAAAGTTTTACTAGGTGTACATATTTCTACATCATATCAATTCATATTACATAATGAGCTAACTTTTATGATTTCATTCAATAAACAAAACAAAGCTAAATTATTTATGTTTATCAAGTAACCTCGTTACACAAAAACACTCCAACAAAAACAATAATTAACAAATCACGTAACAAATTAGTCGTGACGCACAATCGTGATGAGCTAGGTCTCTACCTAAGGTCAGTTAATTTAATAATCAATTGTAACTGACATTTGTTATTTATAGTTTATAGTCGTGTGATTTTTGCAGCCGATGATCTAATTTTACTGTGGTATGACCAATGCAGGCTGGTAGAGCTATGAAAGATTAGACATTCCAAACGAAATCTTCTAATACTATAAGAATATTTGTCCTGACATACTGACTGACTGACTCACTGACAGACAACGCACAGCCTAAACCGCTGGTCGTAGAGACTTGAAATGTTTAAGGGTATATTTGTCTTAGTACGTAGGGGTGTACTAAGAAAGGATTTTTCAAAATTCACCCCTTAAGGGGATGAAATGGGGGTTCAAAGTTTGTACGGAGAAACAAGATTAGATAGTCTTTTCTATCCGAAACTTCACACAAGTGCTTCAGTACAAAAATAAGAAAATACGTGTTTCAAATTCGGGTTTTTTTTAAATTCCACCCCTAAGAGGGTGAAATGGGGTAACAAAGTCTGAAAATAAGTATTGTTTCGGATTGCGCTGAAATTTGGCATGCAGATAATTATTACAACGTTAGTTACCTTTAAAAAAGGATTTTTCAAATTTCGGTTTCGATGAAACGGGGGTTCAAAGTTTCTATGGAGAAACATTATTAGGTAGTATTTTCTATTCAAAACTTCATACAAGTGCTTCAGGACATAAAAAAGTAAACACGTGTTTTAGGTTTTTTCGAAATTCCACCCCGAAGAGGCTGAAATGGGGTAACAAAGTGTGAAAATGAATATTGTTTCGGATTGCGCTGAAATTTGGCATACAGGTGGTTATGACGTTGGTATCCGCTAAGAAATGATTTTTTTAATGTGCACTCCTTAAGGGGGTAAAACGGGGGCTTAAAGTTTGAGAAACGACATTAATTACGAAACTATACATAAGTATTTCTGAAAATAAATATATACAGCTTCAGGATTTTTAAAATTTTACCCCTAATTCTCTTAGTTACGCGATAACTTGAAAATGGGTGGACCACATTGGCTAATACTTTTTGATTTTGGTTGAAAAAAAAAACGAAGTAAACGAAATGACGCGGGCGATGCCGTGGGACACTTCTGTCTGTGACTTATAGACAACGTACAGCCTAAACCACTGGTCGTAGAGACTTGAAATTTAGAGGGTATATTTGTCTTAGTACGAGGAGTGTACTAAGAACGGATTTTTGGAAATTCTAGTGCGAAGATGGTTAAATGAAATAAAAACGTTAGTAGGAAAGTTCATTGTTTTTGATCATAAAGCGATAAGAATTGGTGTTTAAGTAGGTCATCTAATACTATAAGAATCTTTGTCCTGACATACTGACTGACTGACTGACAGACAACGCACAGCCTAAACCGCTAGTCGTAGAGACTTGAAATTTGGAGGGTATATTTGTCTTAGTACGTAAGGGTGTATTAAGAAAGGATTTCCAAAATTCATCCCTAAAGAGGATGAAATGGGGGTTCAAAGTTTGTATGGAGAAACAAGATTAGATAGTCTTTTCTGTCAGAAACTTCACAAAAGTGCTTCAGTAAAAAAATAAGTAAATACGTGTTTCATATTTTTTTGAAATTCCACCCCTAAGAGGTGAAATGGGGTAACAAAGTGTGAAAATGAATATTGTTTCGTTTTGCGCTGAAATTTGGCATGCAGATAGTTATTACGTTGTTACGACGTTGGTTACCTCTGAAAGGAAAGGATGTTTCAAAATTCATCCCTGAAGGGGATGAAACGGGGGTTCAAAGTTTGTATGGAGATAAAAGATTAGATAGTCTTTTATATTCGAAACTTAACACAAGTACCTAAGTTAGTAAATACGTGTTTCAGGCTCTTTCGAAATTCCACCGCTAAAAGAGTGAAGTGGGGAAACAAAGTCTGAAATCAATATTGTTTCGGATTGCGCTGAAATTTGGCATGCAATTAGTTATTTTGACTAAGGTGTCCGCTAAGAAAGAATTTTTCAAAATTCACTCTTTAAGGGGATGAAGCGGGGGTTCAAAGTATGGATAGTAATTTTATTCGAAATTCCGCACAACCACTTCTGTAAATAAATAAGTAAATACGAGTTTCAGACTTTTTCAAAATGCCACCCTAAGAGGATAACAAAGAAAACAAAAAACAAAAGAAAACAAAACAAAAAAAGAAAACAAAAAATAAAAAAAGGATAACTGGGGTAACAAAGTAAAAAAATCTATCAAATAGTTACTATGACGTAGGCATCCGCTCAGAAAGGATTTTCTGAAAATTCCACCCGGATACGGAACGGGGATTCAAAGTTGCTATGGCGAACCAAGATGAGATAAAGTACGTGTTGTAGGCTTTTTCGTAATGGGGTAGGTAACAAAGTCTGAAAATTTGGGTTTTTCGTGTTTTATAAATATGAATCCCGAATTGCGCGAATAAATTGAAACGCGATAACATGAAAACGAGTGAACCGATTTGGCAAATTCTTATTTGATGTTTTTAATGATAGAATCGTTTTTACAAAAGTAAAGTTTTCAGTAAATACAAGAAGTTTTTAACGCGGGCGAAGCCGCGGGACACTTCTAGTGTTATATAATTAAATATATGGGTAAGGTACTAACGTATACTAATTATTCATTCAAAAGTTTTAAAACAAGCTATGGCTGACCAAAACAAGGTGGCGTGACGATGTAATGTCTTTACAGCCTATGTGAACAGATTATAGCCCTGAGTAGTGTGTCAGCAGTGAGATATTACAGGTTAAGAAAAAAACAATTGTAAATAAACTGGCCAAGTGCAAGTCGGACTCGCACTCGTAGGGTTCCGTAACACAGTGAGTATTCCTTATAACTATGATTTTTCGCAACTACAAAATGAAAAACAAAGTTATCTTCGCGGTCGGTATATCTCAAAAACTGCTGACTGTATCTCGTTCAAACCAATTTTCGTTGAAAGTTTAAAAAAAAAAGTAATTTTCTTAAATGATATGTAATGATTGTAATAAAATATGAGTATGTCCCTTCTGCAAGTATAAAACTCTACATAGTTGACTCAAAGGAAGTGTGAGAATATAGACCACGGTGAGATCCTACGCACGATTATATTAATCACTTCAGCACATACTTAGTACACAACATAATTTTTTTTTATTAATAATTATCTTATAGACTAGCATTTGGCCCCTATCTCACCTGTTGGTAAGCGATGATGCGGTTGAAGATGGTAAGCACGCTAGGCCTAGAATGGGAACTGGTTCTCAACGGTATCTGCCGGAACACATTAGATGTTTGGCGACAGATTTTCTAACTTGAGGGTGGCAGCTGGCCAGGCGGACACTAGATAGTGTCCTTCCACCATGCAAAATGCATTATGATTCGTAGATGCTTACTAAAAGCTATTTTAAACCCCCGACGCAAAAAAAAGAGTGTCATAAGTTTGACCTGTGTATCTCTGTTTGTCTGTGGCATCATAGCACCCAAACGGATGAACCGATTTTTAGGGTTCCGTAGCCAAATGGCAAAAAACGGAACCCTTATAGATTCGCAATGTCTGTCTGTCTGTCTATCTGTCCATCCGTATGTCACAGCCATTTTATTCCGAAACTATTAAGACTACAGAATTGAAACTTGGTAGGTAGATGTATTCTGTAAACCGCTTTCCAATTTTTATACAAAAATAAAAAAAATATAAGTTTAATGGGGGGCATCCCATACATGGATCGGGAACAAAAAAAACATTTCTTCAAACCTATACGTGTCTATGAATAGGTCTTTAAAAATGACATTGAGGTTTTTAAACTCATTTTTTGTCAAAGTCAATCATTTAAAAGATAGGTGCGTCTAAAGTGGTAAAATGTGTGTCCTCCCCCCTCTAACTTCTAAAGTAAGGGAGTAAAAAATCTAGAAAAAATATATTCTGTAGATCTCAATAAAAACTTTCAACGAAAATTAATTTGAACCAGATACAGTCAGCAGTTGTTGATATATAGCGACCGCAAGTATAACTTTGTTTTTCATACATTAAAAATATTTTTGTGGTAAGACAGCAAGTGTCTATTACTCTGTCTAAAGGTAAAGTGTCTATTACTGTTCATAAAATCGAGCGAACAATCATATTTCAATACTCGTATTGGTTAGCCAACAAATATCTCGATAGATATGAAATATCGTTCACAGGCGTCCACTCTCTCTAATATTGTATTTGTTCGACGCCTCCCATTGTCCGTGATATAGATTAGGATCGATGGACCATAAACAGCCATCATCGCCATAAAATATTAATTTCGCCATTACTGGTGGGCCATAATAATAATAAATAGACAATTCGTGTCTAACGGTGTCTCGGTGAAATTGATTCCAGAATCAATTTCACCATTCCAAAATAGTGCGGACTTGGTCAAATTGATATAGAATGGTTTATAAAGGTTTTGATGTATTTTAATTATACCTGATTTTAATTCCGCCTGACTAACTACCAAAAAGTAGCTTACTACCATCAAGGAAAAAATCTACCGCCACAACCTGGTACGGACACACCTCGGCGTCCTGCGATCTGCGGGCTCGATCTCAGTACTTTTCAATTGTTTTCTGATCGCGTTTGGTGTGAACCAGTCAGTACAAATTTACTACTGCGCTATTTGATCGCTGCCTAGATCACGCACGCAGGACGCTGCGGTGTGTCCGTACCGTTACGGTATTCTGGCAGCACACAGCCCTCGAGAGTCAGTGCATTCTAGGCCTAGTGTGTTTACCATCCTCGACCACATTATCGTTGAGATACTGGCTACTTTTTGGTAGCAAGTCAGGCAGAACATCGATGTAATATGCTCCTATAACCTTTTAACCCAATGCCACGTCCATGCTTAACGTAAATGTCATGTCTATCCAAAGGTTTCCTGGAAGATATTGCTCTAAGCGATAATACCGCCCATTGTGCCATTAATTTATGAATACTAATTTTATGTATATTTTATACTGTGTAAGTTGCTGACAGTAAAGAGTTATTGTATTGTATTGTATATGCTACTTTTTTTAAAATAAAATCATTATTTTTATGCGACTTAAATAACTCAGATCACACATAATATCGTTTAAAAACTAAAAAAGAACCGACTTCAATGCCGCGCTATTCATTTTCAGTACCAATTTTGAGATGTTTATCTCCATATCTCTGGAGATACTTATCAGACCTCAATAAAATTACCATTCGAATATCTCTAACAAATAAATAATAATCAAAATCTAATATTTCGAACAAATAAATAATAATCAAAATCGGTTCATAAATGACGAAGTTATCCGCGAACAAACATAAAAAAAAAAAACATATACGGTCTAATTGAGAAACCTCCTCCTTTTTTTGAAGTCGGTTAAAAATTTTGCTTGACAGAGTTTTACAGTGATAAAATTCTCAGTGTCCGCGAACGAAGTCGCGAGTATCAGCTTGTAACAAATAATTCAGAAGTAGATAAATTGCTAGCGAAATTTCACCCACAAATAGTGAATACCATAATACTTACCTAAATTATGATGTAAATAAACTAAGTTATTGACATTCTAACTCTGGTAGATTACGATCACAATATGTTATATCATCCCATTCAAGTTGGAGGTATTTATGATGTCCAGCTTCTTACCAGATTCTGCGGTAACCATGAATCATGGAGTCAGATGGTATATGGGTTTTTAAGATGTCCGATTGAACATCGGATCGTGCGTGGTAAAATGTCAAAACATGGCGAGTATTATTGTCAAATTTGACAGCTATAGCCGTCACTAAAATAACAGCTATTAATTTTCAAAGTTTATCGAAAAAACTTATAAGCTAAACCTAGCTATAAACTAGCCGTGCCCCGCGGCTTTGCCCGCGTTCAATTCTAGTCAAAAACATTCGGCTTGAATCACTCTATCTATTGACGAAAACTACATATAAATCCGTAGCGTAGTTTAAAAGATCTAAGCGTACAGACGCAGAAAGGTACTTTGTTTTATACTACGTAAAGATATTACATATATTACTTCACAGTTTCTTTACAAAAATTGTCTAAACTACTTATTAATCGGCAAAGTGGTAGTATCACCCAGGCAAACTAGCAGACGTCTACCTATTACAAATACAGCGACATGCAAAATTCTGGACTGCCAGAATTTTGCCTGTCACTGCATTGTGCCTGTTACCTTGAGACATAAATATGTTGAGTCTCACTTGACCTGTAATTTCACTGGACACCTTGCCATTTCTACCGAAAAACATTCCTATTTCATGGCTGAAAATAATAGGCAAAGTGGTGATACCACCCCAGGCGGACTAGCAGAAGTCCTACCCCTACAAAACCGTCTTACCTTTTTTTATACTTTATAGGCTAGCGTTTGACCACTATCTCACCTGTTGGTAAGTGATAATGCGGTCGAACATGGTAAGCACGCTAGGCCTAGAATGGGAACTGGCTCTCAAGGATGGCTGCCGGAACACATTAGATGTTTGGTGACAGATTTTCTAACTTGAGGGTGGTAGCTGGCCAGGCGGACACTAGATAGTTTGCTACCACCATGCGGGGGTTGTTGGTTTCTTAACGATGTTTTCCTTCACCGGAGGGCCACTGTGAAAAGCGCACATAAATTTTTCGATAGAAAAATCCATTGGTGCACGGCGGTTTGAACTCGGTACGACGGCATCAAAGCCGACCGTTCTGTCGATTACGCCACCGGGCCCTCGAGCACTACAATAATGTCATTAATAATGTCAGATTTTCTTATTTCTTTTTGGTTACCATACCTCGCAAATCTTTCATCCACCAGCATCCCAAAGTGGAGATAGTATCTCCGGCAAGCGCATCTACAATAATAAGTGTTGGTCCATAAATCGCAGGGTTGAGGTCACAGGGTACAATTAATAAATTAAGAGGCACGTTAACAGTGGAATATTCATTGCCGGCATAATGCATGATAAATGCGCTAGAATTATGCGCGTGCACAGGTTACGTACCCGTACAATGGTTGCGCATGCGCTGGAGCCTGCGCGGTTTGATATCTTATTAATATATATATATTTACATCACATAGGCTAGCGTTTGACCACTATCTCACCTGTTGGTAAGTGTTGATGCAGTCGAAGATGATAGCACGCTAGGCCTAGAAAGGTAACTAGCTAAGAAGGGTAGCTGCTGGAACACATTAGATGTTTGGCGACAGATTTTTCTAACTTGAGAGTAGTAGCTGGCCAGGCGGACACTAGATAGTGTCCTACCATCATGCGGGCTTCGGAGGTTTCTTAACAATGTTTTTCCATCACTGGAAGCTACTGTAAAAAGAGCACATACATTTTTCGATAGAAAAATCCATTGGTGCACGGCGGGGTTTGAACTCGGTACCTCTGGCTTCAAAGCCGACCATTCTCCAACTACACCACTGGGCCCTCAATATTAGTTGCCATTGATTTTATTGTAGGGTGGATTTTGGCTTAAGACGTTTTTGGGCTCAGTAGGTTTTAGGTATGATTCGAGTATAATGGAGTTCAGGACCAATTGGGCGTATAAGAACGCTGCGTCGAATAGCGGCTATTTTCCACCGTTTAAGGCTGCACTCTCGTCGCTATCCTCTGAGTCGCTTAGCTAAGTTCCGCATGATGTATGTATAGCGTCAACTCGTTTGGGTTAGGATATAAAAATTATTATATATTTGAAACGGCAATAGCCCAATGGCTAAGGCGTAGGCCTGATGATCGAGAGGTCGTGAGTTCGATCCCCACCCATTGCACTATTGACGTGAACCCACTCCAGACACTAGCAATATTTTTTTTTTTTTAAATTGTGAAGATTATGTGCAACTGACATTGGTAAGCTTTTTAAACCAGCGCCTCGTCTTAGTGTCGTCTTATAATTCCAGACAGTAACGACACTGACTTCTGACTTAGACCCTTTCTATACTTAAGATCACGTAAGATTCATATAAATGTAGATCAAGATCATCATATAATTAAGGAACACTATTCATATAAATTAAGAACATTCCCCTTACCTGAAGTCGCTCAAAAATGTAGCAGCATAGTTTAGAATCCCTCTCTTTCAGGAAGACACAACTGCCCACTTCCATTCCACAACAATGCACATTCTCCCACCTGCACCACTGACCCCGCATCATCGTGTTATTGTTCGAAACTGTTAGACAATAGAACGTGCCGTACAGATGAGCGCTGACCGCCGAAGGGACTCGATTGTTCGGTTATGTTAGAATACATGCGATTTTATATTTAGGAATATGATCTACGATGTCTTAGTAACTACATAGTTTGTATTTACAAGTGGAGATTGGTATGCTCGGGATTTCTCTGAGTGGTCACATCTAAAACAAAAACTAATTTGCCTCAGAGTTAAATCGACATTGCCTAGCGTTTATGTTCAAAGTTGAGACATAACGCTCTTGAGAGCCAGATCATTCTAGGCCTAGCGAGTTCACCACCTTCAACCAAATCATCGCTTACCACCAGAGGAGATAGTTGTTAATTGATAGCCATTCAGATATACAAAAAAACTGTGGACGATCCTATTTACATGAATGTCTTTTTTACAAAGATATCTAGAAAATTAAAATTATGCCGCGACATGGTGCAGAATATAATTAATTATCCCAGCAAAAACATTTTCATGTAAAATCTTGCCAAGACGAGACCATGCGGCTCGCACTATCATAAAGTTATCAGATCTGATGTAGAGCCAAGCTTCTAAAGTGCCCCGGAGACGGTAATTCGTCTTTCGTCAATCGGTACGTGATTGAAATTGGACCGTTTCAATTGAAGGTGCGAATGATGGAGTTTCAATCGAGCTTCAATTGCCCGCCCATATTTACATTTCTATCTGCAATTGCAATACGAGACGTTCAATTGTTGCGTCATTCCCGATTTTCAATGGGCTCCAATAAAACAATCCATCATTCAGCTTCAATCACGTAGTGAATGACAATGGCTTCAATTGCCTCTGTAGACGATCATTTGGTCCATCATTAACGTAAAAATTGTCAATTGTGAATGACCATCTCTGGGGCACTTAACTCTACTCGCCCTAACTGTCCAAGCTCTAACTTCACAAGCTCCTACACCTTAGTCAAAATATGTGGCTTGGTCATTTCGCTACATTCACATGGGGCACTACCGCACGGTAGTCCCCAAATCTGGAGACAGAAGATAACAAGAGTCGATTCCTTATAATATAAATTAAGATAGTTTAAAAACTAAAACAACCGACTTCCATGCCGCGCGAGTCAATTTCAGTAGCACGTTTGACACGTTTATCATCATATCTCTGGAGATACTTATCAGATATCAATGAAATTACAATGGAATCATCTCAGAAATGTACCTTACCGATTAAAAAAAGAATGATATAAATAGGTATACAATTGACGGAGTAATCGCGTAACATACAAAAGACAAAAGAAAAAAATAAAATTAAAATACAGACGAATTGATAACCTCCTCCTTTTTGGATGTTGGTAGAAAATTATATTGCAATATAACACAAACATTAGAATCGGAAACTAAAATTGGCAAAGAAGAAGAAAAATTTGTTGAGAAACTTTCTAAGGATGATGTTTGTAAATCCGGATAAAACCGGATGTTCAAAAAGCCCTTATTCAGCCTTGCTAACGATATCGGAGTCACCAAAATAATTTCTAAGGCATTTATTCAGATGACGTTTCAATTTAGTTGGAAATCTATGGGCACTCGACCAAATTGTCAACAAAATAAACAGACAAGACAAACAGTACTCGTAATTCGATGTTTATTAAATGAATTCCATAGTAGTTTACTATAATATTCTCTTTATATAATGGTAGAGGTGATGATGTGTTTAGACTGTGATGTCCTCATTTAACATAGGTGCATGGGCTGAATTTGTTGTGTTTAAGTTAGTCTATACACATACAATCTGCGTTAATTGGAAAAGGTTATAAAATCAAGTAGATATTAAGATAATGTTATCAATAAATTTAGATTTTTTAGGCTCGACTCGCTTTCCAAATTTAGAAAATTTGCCATAAAAGTTATTAGCTTGGTAATTACGACAAGGATGTCCTCCTAACAAATATCAGTAACTGTAAATTTTTCGGACAGGCTAATAAAATAACTTATGTTCAGCTATTTCATGCCAATAATATAAGTGTTCTTTCGGTACGCATTTACGTTTTATTTAAAATTTTACCGCTCATGTTAAGCCAACTAATTGGCAAGAAAAATTAGTTCTACAAACCTATTTTTCTCGTCCTTTATAAACCATTTTGATTGGTGATAGCAGCATTTTACAAACATTGAACGATTGTTTGCATTCTCTGAATATTATACCACAATGTCTCCTCTACCGGTAGGTATAGACACAGTTCATTGAAGCGGAACTATAGTTTAATCTGTGATGTGTAACTCGGTACATTCCTGTGCTTTCTACATAACACGGGCCCACGCCCGTGCTTACCGAATTATACTCCATACACCACGACTGAATAAGATTTGGAGATGGTAGTGTGATAAAAGCTTTATAATTTTATTTTTTAAATCAAGCACATTTTTAAACTTTAAGATTAAATAATCATAGTCGCTCATAATCATTATAATATAGCATTATTGTAACTCACGCGAAGTCGATATAGTAATCGACAATGTTTCGGCTTCTACCGGAAGCCTGTCTGAAAATTTAAACATATTTATTTTTGATGATCTCTAAAGTTTTTATAGAACCGAGCAACGGCTTCAGCTACCAGGTGGTCACTTTTAGCACCATCAAGGTATAATTGTAAATAATATTAATAAAACTTTGACTATAAATCTAGATCGGATTGAAAAGTGCTTAGTTTTCATTCACTAACAAATATAATCTAATATTATGTTTCTTTGAAGTGTCTCACACTTTATATTTTTGTAAATTATTTGGATTGTGTTTAACAAATATAATCTAAGCTGAGACTTAGTTAGACCAGGTATAAAAAAAAGTGATAAATTGTTTATACTCATCCAAAGTTTTCTATGATCCATGGCTATAATCCAAATCGGAATATTGACAGAGTTCCATATTTGCTCTCACTCGAGATAAGTGCTCTCGACCGGATCTCGAATCTGGACTGCACGCTACAATTCCGAAAAATAATCTTAGGAAACACTCGAAATAATCTCGACTTTCGAGCATGGTTCTAATGTTTGAGTTTCAGACTAACGGATTATGTTATTGTGTAATGGTATAACTTTGAATATTTCGATAGATAATTTTTACTTTATGAAAGTTTTCCAAATTTGCAGTGAAAATTATATACGGGAATTTTGGCTGCAATGTTTCAAGTACCTATTAAAGGCTTTTTAAAGGTAAGACCACACCGCAGCGTCCTGCGTGCGCGATCTAGGCGTTGATCATATAGCGCAGTAGTATAGGTATTTTTTGTTAGTATTAGTAGTGTTTGGTTCTCACCTAATACAATCTACGGCGATCAGAAAACGATTGTAAATCAGGGCGCAGGACGCCGTGGTGTGGTCGTACCCTTATACAGGTTTGTTTCGTAAAACTGTGGCACTTAAGTTCCTTACGTCTCCGGATAACAGGCACAGTGTTATAGTGATGTAAAAAATGCTGGCTTTCCAGAACTTTGTATGCCGCTGTATCTGTAACAGGTAGACGTCATCGCTTACCTTCAGGCATAGAAAAGATAATAATACTACGTACTTCAGGTGAGCATCTTGTATGTCTTAATGCCTTATATAATAAAATAATCATCAAAAAAATCGGAAGTTGTTTCTGTTTCTCCTGTCACCATCCTATCATAGCCACTACATAAGCAAACAACAACAGGACCAGAAATCGCTGGCTTTAAAGATTGTATCGTTTAAAAACCACCTAGTTAAGCAATATAACCCAAAAGTTAACAAAAGATAGTTCGAATGGTATCAAATTACTGCAACAGTAACTCAAACTAGACAACAAAGACATTTAACTACTAGTTTTCATTTTAATTATTAGTTATAGTTAATATTTTAGTTTAATTAGTTTATTAAATTGTGTTGAATCTTTATTTGTAGAACCAATAAGTTGAACTACTTAAAACTGTATCTCTATTCAGCTGTATACGGACTCCATAGTTGACTTCATTGTTTCGCACAAATAAAAGTTTAGGTATGACTTCCTCAGTACTCAGTACAGTATGACGTTCTAGAGGCATTTTAACTGACTGGCCTCACAGAAGCCGTCGCTAGAACAGGTGATATTGTGCCATCGCTGCACCATGAAATGTCATCATCAACCTACACGAAGTGTTTTAATTAATACTTTACTTTATAAAGGAATATTATTGTTACAGATCTTAAATTTGTATATCAAAATGATCAATCCATGGACCACTATCTCACCTGATGTTAAATGACGACGTGATCCAAGATGTAGCACGCTTGCCCAGAAGACACCCATTCACTTGCAACTTGTGTTTCCGATTAGATACAACTAAGGGGTCTTCAAGTCGAGAGTGAATAGGTATCTTTTGGGTAAGCACGCTACATCATCGACAGCATCATCACTTAACATCAGGTGAGAGAGTTGTCAAACGCTACCTATTTTCACATAAAAAAGGAAGACTTAAAGACCCTTAGGTAGTAGTTATCGGGTAACACAGAATTAGACAACAAATTCCTGTGCTTACTAGTAAAGATATCATTCAACTACATCGAGCATAATCCTACTACTACATGAAAAAAAATCGCACCGTAAAAAAAACCACCTATTTAAAATACATTTTAAATCATCGTCTAAATGGTCGCTAAATTGAAACTATGTTCTCTCAAGCCAAGGAATACTAATTATATAATACTATAAGAATCTTTGTCCTGACATACTGACTCACTGACAGACAACGCACAGCCTAAACTGCTGGTCGTAGAGACTTGAAATTTGAAGGGTATATTTGTCTTAGTACGTAGAGGTGTACTAAGAAAGGATTTTTTAAAACTCACTCCTTAAGGGGATGAAATGGAGGTTCAAAGTTTGTATGGAGAAGCAAGATTAGATAGTCTTTTCTATCCGAAACTTCAGTGTGGTTCAGTACAAAAATAAGTAAATACGTGTTTCAGGTTTTTTTGAAATTCCACCCATAAGAGGGTGAAATGGGGTAACAAAGTGTGAAAATCAATATTGTTTTGGATTGCGCTGAAATTTGGCATGTAGATAGTTATTACAACAACGTTAGTGCCCCCTGAAAAAGGATTTTCCAAAATTCACCCCTGAAAGGGATAAAACGGGGGTTCAAAGTTTGTATGGAGAAACAAGATTATATAGTCTTTTATATTTGAAACTTAACACAAGTACTTAAGTAAGTAAATACGTGTTTCATGCTCTTTCGAAATTCCACCCCTAAAAGGATGAAGAGTGGTAACAAAGTCTGAAATCAATATTGTTTCGGATTGCGCTGAAATTTGGCATGCAGATAGTTATTTTGACGAAAGAATTTTTCAAAATTCACTCTTCAAGGGGATGAAGTGGGGGTTCAAAGTTTGGATAGTCATTTTATTTGACATTTCACACAAGTACTTCTGTAAATAAATAAGTAAATACGAGTTTCAGACTTTTTCTAAATGCCACCCTAACAGGATAAACTGGGGTAACAAAGTCTGAAAATCAATATTGTTTCGGATTGCGCTGAAATTTAGAATACAGATAGTTACGAGTATTAAGACGTAGGTATCTGCTCAGAAAAGATTTTCTAAAAATTCCTCCCGGATACGGAATGGGGAATCATAGTTTGTATGGCAAAACAAGATGAGATAAAGTACGTGTTGTAGGATTTTTTGAAATGGGGTAGGCAACAAAGTCTGAAACTTTGGGTTTTCGGGTTTTATAAAAATGAATCCCGAATTGCCTTAGTCACGCGATAACTTGAAAACGGGTGAACCGATTTGGCTAATTCTTTTTTGAAGTCTTTATTGATAGAATCGTTTTTACAAAAGAAAAGTTTTAAGTAAAAGAAGTTTTTAACGCGGGCGAAGCCGCGGGACACTTCTAGTTTCAACATAAAAACTAAGACCATATAATTTTCTTCAGTTAGTTTGGAGAAAGTAACAAACACAAAACTACAAAATACTACCCTTTCTAATAAGCAATTTTATTCACTTTGACGCTTCGCACATGATCTTCAATACGACAGAAAATGAATAGCATATTGGTGTAGTACATTTAACGAATACATGGTATTTGAAGGCGCGTTTATTTCTAAGCGTCCTGATTATAGTGTTCACACGTTGTACTGTGTCTCATAGAACTGGTAGACGAAATATTCATCCAAAGTAATATTAAAAAGAAGAAAGAATTTATTTTTTGTTTATCTTAAAAACTACTGGACCGATTTGGAGAAATATTTCGTTAATGGAAAGTTAAATGATCAGTATTTAGGCTATACATTATCCCCATATTCTCACGGAAACTGAAACTACGAGGCTGAGTTTTAAGGTTGTAAGATAAAACATGGCCTGAAGTCACATACCTTTTACGAGGATTAGGCGGAAACTACTTCTTTTCACATGCTACGATCCTGAGATACCTCTTTCGCTTCTTCTATTTTCATGAGCGCCGTCATACATGCTCGCCGGTTATAGGTACATTTGACTTGGCTTTTAACGAGAGTTAAAATTAATAAATTTCAAAACATGTAATTCAAGTATATATTTAAATTTCGTTTATGTAATATCAAAATAACGAACAAAATCAACAACGTTAATAACGTAAAATATCATCAAAAACCTAATCTTTGTATACCAGCAAGAAGCTGGCTGCAGAAAGAAGAACCTCCCGACGATTCGTGCTGTGTCATGGAATACAGTTTCATTGTTTAGCCGTCAAGCGTCTTGTAATTTTTGTTTATATATAAAGTCTTAAATAAAAAATGTAAATTATAGTGTATGATCTTTGCATTTCCAAGTTCTACAATGTACTTACAAAAATGTTCTAAATTGATATTCCTGTGTACTTTAAAATACTTGGAAATGCAAAACTCGTACGGAATAACTTAAGTAGATTTTTGATTTAAGCTCACTCGGGTGTCAACTGCCAATTTAGTCCTCTTACCATAACTAGATTTTGTTACTTAGTTTTTTTATTTTATTTCATATAGGCTAGCGTTTGACTACTATCTCACCTGTTGGTGATGCGGTCAAGGATGGTAGCACGCTGGATCTCAAGGATAGCTGCCGGAACACGTGAGATGTTTTGGCGACAGATTTTCTAACTTGAGGGTAGTAGCTGGCCAGACGGACACTACACATTTCTACTAGCATGCGCGGGTCGGGAGTTTCTTAACGATGTGTTTGCTTCACCGGAGGGCCACTGTGAATAGCGCACATACATTTTAGGGTTCCGTAGTCCTGACAAGGAACCCTTATAGTTTCGTCATGTCCGTCTGTCTGTTTGTCCGAGATTTTGCCGCTATTATAAGAGACCGCTATTATAGAAAGCTGTAATTTTGTGGGGATATGTAAATGAATGACGCCGACAAAGTGCTGAAATAAAATTTTGAAAAATATTTTTTTTAGGGTAGCTCCCCTATAAGAGATGTGGGGATGTTTTTTTTTTTCATCGTCTACCCCATCGTGTGGCGTATCGTTGAATAGATCTTTTAAAATGACTTCAGAGTTACTTATACTATTTTTCGATTGAATGCTCCATTTACGAAATATTAAACTTTAAAGTGATTTAATTTTTGTTCCAGTAGGGCGTCCCCCCCCCCCCCCTCTAAAAGCTAAACTGCGGGCTTGAAAAATCTGGAAAAAATCGTGATAATAGCGCATTTTATGAACTTTAAAGGAAAATTATAGCGGTTAAGATAACATTATTAGTTTAGCAGTAATAGTCGTTGAATTTGGGTGTTGGATAATTTTGTACCAAATACAAAATCCTTAGAATGTCTCCGTCTTTGTCACTTTAAAGGATTTACCTTTAAAGTGACAAAGACGGAGTACCTAGTTGCTTATTTATAACGGGTAAAGACTTACATTAAATAACATGCTACTACGGAACCCTACACTGCGCGTGGCCCGACACGCACTTAGCCGGTTATTATAGATTTAAAATCTCGTCTACGCGATATCTATAAGGCATAACTCATAATCAGTTTTTTTTTCACCCTCTTCTATATGAAAGCATCATTATAATATTCAATATATAACTTAGATTTCTGTCAGCGCCTGTACTTCAGAAAGCGAAGTATCCGAAGTCTAGCGGTACAACACGTTACGGGCCTGCTCGTAAACTTATTTCATATAAGTGCAGCTCGCACGTTACTAACACTGCAGATTGTATGTTCCTTTATTAGAGACAAACAGACACTTGGACACAATTTTACCAGTAGGAAAGTGCCAATGCTGTCTTTAAATTATCTATCAGTAAGTAGTAATTGGAAAATGATTGCTGAAGTTCAAGCTTAGTGGCGTGCTATAGGAGAGGCCTTTGTCCAGCAATGGACTAATACAGGTTGATAATAGTGAAGTAGTAAAGAGTCTACCTATGTCCGTTATAGGCTTTAAAACCGCCCGATGTGCCCCAAACCAGTTGCACTAGAAAGATAATAATTCAATGATGGTTTTAGACCACTAATGAGTAATGAGTATGTGAGGAGAAGCCTGAAAGTGGCACCATTAACAGAAAAATTAAGAAGCAATAGGCTAGCCTATTGCTTCTTAATTTTGGCTGGTACGGACATATTATGAGAAGAAGTGAAGTCCATGTGACTAAAAAGGCGATAGACCGACCCCACTAAGTGGGATAAGGGTAGAAAGATGATGATGATGGTATTAGACCACTAAAACAATGTAATAGGCAATTTTTTTCGCAATATTTTTTTATCGTAGTAGCACCTGCCGGGTATCCGCTAGTATCTTATATATTTAAACGAGCAATTTTTTAACGCATTTATATAAATTGCGTGTATAATGATATTTCCACAAGTTGTAGAAGCTTATATCGTTGTTCCGCCTGATTTGCTACCTGAAATTAGTTTACCACTGTCAAGGATAAAATCTGCCGCTATAATCTTACGGTGTTCCGGCAGCACAGCCCTTGAGAGTCTAGCGATGACAGTGGTCAAACGCTAGCTTGCAATATATGACATAAATAATATATATTTATACGATGTTAAAAAAGAAATTAGAAACACCTTGTATACTACTTAATCATCATAATCACTTTCAAAATTTAGCCGCCATTATTCCAATTCAAAACACAAAAGCACGAAAATGACTTGCAATATGAATCCTACGCTTATTAAATCAATATTGTTCTGTAAAAATTGTTGAGAGGCACGAAACGCTGAGCAAATAGTGTCATATAACAGCTGATATAACTACCATAAACAATAGGATAAAAGATTAAAGACCGTTATTAATGGGACGAGTAACATTAAGTACAAGATTTACAAGCAGTATGGAAACTTGACAAATGACTGAACGCAATTAGCCAGCTATTATTTTTATCGGAGCCTTATTGATTGACTAGTTGTGCCCCGCAGTTTTAGCCGCATAAACATCGTTCCCGTGGGAATATTGGGATAATAAACTGGCCAAGTGCAAGTCGGACTCGCACTCGTAGGGTAGTTCAAAAATTTTTTGTTCCAGTTCCATGTATGGGATGCCCCCCCTTAAACTTTTATATTTTTTATTTTTGTATAAAAATCGGAAAGCGGTTTACAGAATACATCTATCTACCAAGTTTCAATTCTGTAGTCTTAATAGTTTCGGAATAAAATGGCTGTGACATACGGACGGACAAACAGACAGACAGACAGACAGACATGGCGAATCTATAAGGGTTCCGTTTTTTGCCATTCGGCTACGGAACCCTAAAAAGTAGCCTATGTGTTATTTCAGGATCTAGGCTATCTACAAGCAACATTTCAGCTCAATCGGTTGCTTAGTTTTAGCGTGAAAAAGTAATTAACATACACACAAACTTTTGACTGTGAAATATTAGTAGGAAGTAGGATAGGATATGGGCGAGCTGATCCCATTAGCTGAAGAACCAATAACTGACGGAGTAAGCGAATTTATGAATAAACTTGTTTAGTAAAACGTGTTGGTGGACGCCATGTGTCCAGATGGAGTAAAGAACTGCGGAAAACGGCTGGTAAAATTTAGATACAAAGAGCTGAAGATCGAGCTCAGTGGAAAAGCTTGTGGTGTGTGTTGAGCTCTCTGGACTGTCTGTCTGTCTGCCTGTCTGTCTATATGTCTGTCTGTCCGTCTGTCACCAGGCTATAGCTCATTAACCGTGATAGTTAGACAGTTGAAATTTTCACAGATGGTGTATTTCTGTTGCCGCTAGAACAACAAATACTAAAAACTAAATAAAGTTAAAAATTAAAGGGGGTCCCCATACAAAAAACGTGTTTTTAAACGCCATCTATCTAATTAGTTTCGGCAAAATGACATAGATGGCGCTAGTAAACGAGCCCCGTCTTTCTAGATCGCGACCAAACCAAATATTCTTGGTAATATCAATTAATCAAATATATGAGGTTGAAACTCTGTTATGTTTCGTATCGTACGGAACCCTCCCTAAGTGTGCGATAAGAGACGCGATGCTGACTCGCACTTGGCCAGTTTTATTACTCGGTCTCTTGTTATCCTTCGTGAGATCTGAATTTTTCCATGCACTTCGGATTTGCAGTGCTCTGAGTGTTTTTTAGTACAAGCTGTTATTTAGTTACACCTGTCTCGGTGTCTGTCTGTAATCAAATCTTGACTGTTAAATTTGACCTACCTCCCGGTGTTCGATTGAGCTGAAAATTTGCATACATAATGTAAATCAGACGACAATGTTATCTTTCACAGTCTGGAGGTACTTTGCAAGCGTTTCTATTATTAAAAGTATGTTTACCGTTAGCCTTATTAGCAATATAATATTGAAGATAGCAATCTTCAATATATTTTCCCACTCTATCCTAGTTAGTTTCTTCATGCGCCCCGTATAATGTCTTCAATATTGATAATTATTTTAATATCTTGAATTTAAACATATTTTAAAGCATCTCATACTGTTATCACGAACATCAGAGAACAATAAAACAAACACAATTTCGTAAGCAAAGAATTAATTATACACGCACAGGTTTGCTGAGCTCTCGAGCCTCCGTGGTTAGATTGTAATGTAAATTAGTGAAATTTTAGAGCTGATCATTGGGATTACGTGATAGGTACGGTACAAGTGTTAATGAATGTACGTAGTACTATTAATTATTCTGTGATAAATTGTAGGTTTGTTTTTGAACACTGAGAAGTACTTCACCACGTTTTTTTACTAGCTGTGCCCTGCGGTTTTACCCGCGTAGATATCGTACCCGTTGGAATATCGAGATAAAAAGTTCTCCTGTCTGTTATTTCTAGGTCTAGGCTATCTACATATCAAATTTTAGATCAATCGCTTCAGTAGTTTTAGCGTGAAAAAGTAAGAAACATACACACAAACTTTCGACTTTATAATATTATAATAGGATATCGTATAGGCTAGCGTTTGACCACTATCTCACCTGTTGGTAAGTGACAATGCGGTCGACTCTATTTTAGACCTAGCGTGCCACCATCCTTTCGTATGAGAACTAGCTATCAAGGACAGCTGCCGGAACACTTTGGATGATTCTCTAAGCATATTAGATGTCATTTTGTAATCTCTTTTAAATCTAAAAGACGGTATCACATTGATTCTTGTTAGTCCAAAATAAGTCTGAGTGTCACCAGTCACCATCATAAACGGCAACTATATATAATCATGATAATTAAAGTAAAAGCACATTACATATAATACCTATTGTAAAATAAAATTACTCATTAAATGAGCGTAACATTATAGTCATAAGCGTCAGAAACGTCCATTAGCAGAAACACCATTTTGATAACGATTAAATATCGATAAATCGTCGATGAAATACCGATATCAAATGAACACTCAACAAGTAATTTACAAATAACGGACAAAAAGACGTCACAAGAAGAAATTAACGGTCATAAGAACGTATAGAGCGGAAATATCGAATAGATAGAATATTATCGAATCATTCAAGGTACGCCATAAGGCACATAATAACTTAATTATCCGTAACAAAACATTTATCATTCGATTCTCGAGTCACGAATGCCTAAAGAAGTCATTATCGATACAAAAGTGTTTTATTGTTAAGACTATTTGTTTAGGAGAAAGTGTACGAAACAATAGACTTGTTAATTTGTACAACAGGTGTTTTGTCTCGATTATCGATGAATCGAATGATTTTACAATCGGTTTAATTGGACGTTACGATTGTCGTAGTGATTGCAATTTTACGGTGAAATGCGAAATTGTTGTTTTATATCGATACTTTGGTGATATTAAATTATTATTATAATTTGAGTTTGGAATACATTTATTGACACTGATGTTACGTAAATATGCTATAACTGCGGCATGGCATCTAATAGTAGAAATTGAATTTAAAAAATTGTATTGTAAATATATATATTTTTTTTTATAATTGCATAATTTAAGTAGATATTAAACATCATAGCGTTGATATTAACAAGCTGAACAGTTTAAATACAATCATGTTCAATTACGAACAAAAGTCAGGACATATTTATTAAAATATTTGAATATTGAACTGTTTTACATAATTCAAGGTTAAATAAAATATAAGATAAATATAACTAAATCATGATTTACAAATGCATTCGGTGCCAAAATTAATAATCATGTCATGATAATCCCAAAATGAATTTCAAAAACTAATACTTTAATTCATGCCATTTGTCAATATCGAATTTAATATCGCTACAGATGAAAAATCATGTCTTGCTTAAATTATTATTTAATCCGGCAAAAGGGTATCATGTAAAAATAGAGATGAGTAATGTTCGATGACGTCACGAAATTGGTCGATAAATGTTCGGGCAGGTGACCTTTTAGTGATGAATGCGGTCGGGCACAGAGGTCGGTAGGGCGCGGTCATACATTTGGCTTGTGACGGTAAAATGGGTAAGAGGCAGGCGATACCCTTTTCATGTTATTGACCCATTGCAAATGGTGGGTAGATTATGTAATAAACTTACCATGTAGTGTGCCTGACAATAGAAGGATGTTATTGTTGAGATGCTCTTCCCTGGAAATTTATTTTACAAGTACTTAGTAACTTTGAGAAAAACAGAAACATATTGACGGATCTCATGTTCTAACGGTGCTTTGTCAAAACCCACAAAATTTGACAATGCGAAAAGAGTGAAGTTTAAAATAAAAAATGATTTCTGGAATTTTCAACATGTATATAGCAAGTTAACAACAATATTTGAATTCTTACATAATATAGTTATTAAGTCTCATAATAGAGTTGTGTGTGTATATTATAAATAAAATGAAGCAAAAACAGACTTCTCAACAAAACATATAGTATATTATTGGAATGAGCTTACATTATTTTTACAGAAAAAAACGCGTTCTGCTATCGCGCGGTTTGACAGAAATTGTAACGCTTTTTGTTAACGCTATTAATTATTTCATAAAATGTTCATACCGGGGTCTTCATATAAAAATCGATTCTTAAGGAGTAAATTCCAAAGCATTATTCAGACCTTTACGACAATACAATCCATGACATAGTTTTGTTGTCCTCAGTTATAATTTTAAGAGATATCTTTCAAATCGCTTATCGCTACAACTCGAGACTCGCTCATAATCTTATATCTGGAAAACAATATCGATATCTACGAAGGCGGTGAAGCCCCGCCCTACACGAATCAATATTTAATTAAAGTTATAGAGTGCACGAATTTGTTTCGATATTTGTTCATGATAACTTTTTTGTTATAGATTGTTTTCTGATGGTGTAATGTTAGAGGTATGGAGGTGAGGACTTTAAGGCATTTGTTTTCCTGTTAGAATTTTATTTTATAAAAATAAAAAAATAAAAATGATGTCCTTTTCAATCCAGTTGCTACGAAGTGTAAAATTATTGACTTCTAATAATTTGAGGAAGACTTAATTTACAAGTATATATAGAGATGTATATGTATTGCAGGATAATGTAAATAGCCTGTCATTAAAAAATAAACTGGCCAAGTGCAAGTCGGACTCGCACTTTTAGGGTTCCGTACCACACTACAGTATTTTATAACATCGAGCAAATAATACCACTATCATTTTTCGCCAGCAAAAAATAATAATTAATAAACATTTTATTTCTTATAACGCCATCTAACGTCTAACAAAGGTGTTAGGGATCGACATTTCAATATAACGCCATCTATGGGACGTTTACCTAACTAAGCGTTCATAGATGGCGTGAAATGCCGAAAAAAACACGTTTCTTGTATTATTTTTAACTTTATTCTGTTTTTAGTATTTGTTATAGCGGCAACAGAAATACATCATCTGTGAAAATTTCAACTGTCTAACTATCACAGTTCATGAGATACAGCCTGGTGACAGACGGACAGACAGACAGACAGACAGACAGACAGACAGACGGACAACGGAGTCTTAGTAATAGGGTTCCGTTGGTACCCTTTGGATACGGAACCCTAAAAAGAAAAAAAATGGTGCGTAAAAAGCTACGCGTTAGAAGTGAAACTTCCTAGTTCATTCAATTTATTTCTCAACATCACTAATTATTTTTTGTACAACCCCATCTGTTGAACTTAGCGGGACAAATTCCCGAATGATAGCGAATACGTCTTCGTAGTTACGCTATTCTATAATAGAGGGCGTTTAAAATACAAAATATAACATGACGCTTACGTCACTCCTGCTTCGGACCGTGACGCTACGTCACTTCTGTCAAATTTTGCCCGAGTGCGCCTAAAGGAGTTTCACGTCAAAAACACTTAAAAAATACATTTAGTGTTTGGATTTACTACGCTATTATACATTACAAAATGTATTTGTCTTTTATCTGATGTTTATTTTCCACTTCCCTTTACATAGAACCACCATAAAACCATTAAACAAACCGTAGACAATAAAATTACACGCTTACATCCGATAGAGGGCGTGTATTAATTACGTACAGGTAATCGAACCGGACTACCCGCGAATACAACAGTTTGACTTATGTTTAATTAGATAATTAGCTGGGAATGGAATATATGCATTTAAATTAACACTACGTATTTTCACACAGTTAATACCTTAAGTGTAACCGCCGAAGCAAACGGGGGAGTTAAGAGCTTGTAGCTGTTGCCACAGACATAAGGTGTATACCTACGGTAAATTTTATGTACCCTACAAGTCACCCCCACAAAATATGTTTTATTACCAGCTTAGATCTCGTGAATAAGCTAGCTGAAACATTTTAATTCTTTGTAGAATTACAAAATTGGAAAATCATCATAATCAGACGGTGTCAGTCCACTGCAGGACGTAGGCTTCTTCCAAGATTCGCCACTGAACCCGATCTTTGGATCTTATTTTCCAGTCACGGCCCACCGCAACGTGAAAAGGCAACGAAATCGGAAAAATGTTGTTTTTATAAAAAGAAGACGTCTTTTGTGTTTTAAGGGTCTCTACATAGGCTCTACATAGCTTTGGCTAAATCAGTACAATGTCGGCACCAGTGCAGTGCTTAGATGACAAAAAACAAATTTTATGTTTCTTTGAAGTGTTGCACACTTTATATTTTTGTAAATTGTTAAACACAATCCAAAATTTCATCGTACCGACGGGACTTGAACCCGCAACCTCCGGAATAACATGTTCCGGTGCTTTGCCAATTAAGCCACGGTGCGAAGTCCCGTCGGTACGATGAAATTTTGGATTGTGTTTAACAATTTACAAAAAACAAATTGACTGCCATTTTACTATCATGCGGATAAGGCTATTTTTGAGGGGGTGATATGTTCATAAAATTAACCATATATCATCCGATATCATCATCATCGATATAATAACATATATGATCCCCCTAGAAGTAGTTTCAGTATAATATTGCCGCGGCACGGTGCAGTCAGAACCAATGTCCGAGGTAAGTAAATAATGTGCTCCATTGCTACTGGAATTGGATGAGTATCTAATCTAATACAATTTGTTAAGGCAAATTACTTACTTTTTTTAAAGCTTACTAGCAATGTAGGTTGCACAATTGTAATATTCTTGTTAAACCTTCCTACTAAGCTAAATATGCTTATTTTTGGAGTAGTTAACGTCAATAGTGCAATGGGTGGGGATCGAACTCACAACCTCTCGATCGCCAGGCCAGCGCCTTAGCCTGAACCCCATTTGAACCCCACGCCTTCTTTTACTACTAGGCTAATTTGCTAATTCTTTGTTGTCAACCAAATTGGCTGAGTCCTTTTTACCCACGACGGAACGGAGACTGTATATGCGTTTGGGGTGAGAGGATGTTTGTTTGTTTGTTTGTGTGTGCAAATCCAAGATGCCATTTTACTCCAAAACTACTAGTCCGATTTTGATGTAATTTTCAGTTATGGGTTTGTGTTTGATTGTTGCATGATTTTAAACAGGTGTTACGGTGTCAACTCACCAGAGGGCGCTGCAAGTAACATTTGTTTGTGTAAATCCATGATGCCTTTTTCTCCAAAACTGGTTCGGTAGGTCTTTCAACGGTTCGTAATTAATCAGTGGTGGTTCTTAGATAAATGTTACGACGTAAATTTTCTAAAGGACATTGTTGTAGGTGTTTAATCAAAATTTTATTTTTTTTACTTGTGCCGAGCACAAGTAACGATAATGTATTTAATCTTCTAAAAAAAACGACTTCAAATGCCACTCTAGTAATTTTCAGTAACAATTTGAAGGTCATAATTTCTATATCTCTAGAGATACTCATCAGATTATGATGAATTATAATAAGACCAGGCGGGAAAATACTCTCTCATACAAAAAAATATACTTTCTATGAAAATGCAATTATGTTCTACATAAATCGTTTTACAAATGATTTAGTTCCGAGGTAATAATCATTAAAATAAAAGTCCAATTGAGAACTTCCTCCTTTTTTGATATCAGTTGAAAACCCAACTTTACTGACACATACAATTCTGCCAAGATACAGATTTTTAACTTTTTCACCTGTTATTTTTCCCATTCAATATAACTATTGAAAGTCCATAGACAAAGCAGTAGGCACCATAAAGAACGTTCATAACCCAACAATTAAGAAATCATTAAACCAACCCGTTCAAAAGAAGGCTTGAAGAGAAAAGACCTATTTTGCGCCCACTCGAGGAACCAATCACCGTTTTTCAAATAGATTGGATGAAGAATGTACATTATGAGAACTTCTTCTTAACTAGGATGATACGAATAAGCTCACAGACCGTGTTGTTAGAACAGAAGCCGCCATTTTCAATTATTGCGAGCATTAAATAAGAAAAATAATATAATTTAGTTTAACCAAGTAGACAAATGATTACTTTGTGCGGATCCTTTTGAATAGAGATGTGGATGAGACAGAACTAAACTAATGTCGATAATTTTGTGTATCAAAGAATCAAAGAATCAAAGCATTTATTCAGTATGTAGGCAGTATAAATATACGCACATATACACGTCAAAATCATAAATCATAAAATAAATCATAACCAATTATCAAGTAAACATAGCAAAAGCAGAATTTAACGCTTTGAATTAGAAAAAAAAAAGTAATGAACCATTCAGCTGTCATCCAATCGTTTACGTCAGAATATTAAAAAAAATTAAAGTAGGTTAAAACCAACCATACATGTAACTGTGTGTTTCAGTAATTCAGACAATTTTTATATAAAAATAAAATAAAAAAAGTGAAATAGTGAAACACAACATAGAGAAACGCATACCGATCACAGTACATATCATGATCCAAATGGAACTGATAGTCCGTCTGTCAGCTGCATAGTATTGTTAAATAAAAATAAAAATGGCAAGCCTAGAAAGAAAATCTGCGGACAAAAGGGGAAAACTGAATGGCTGTTGAATCTACCGGTGTTTCGGAAATACTCCCATCAGAGAAGAATATGTGTATGTGGTTATTTTGTGCTTGCCTTAAAAAATCGTGCATTTAGTGAATTCTGTGAGTATAGTTAAGTAACATAATAATTTTAATATTTCTTGGTATTCAAATAAATAAAATTAAAAGGCGTGTTTTATTTTAAAATTATTTGAACTCCTAATGCTTACCTGACTACAAAAGTATTATGACTTAAGTAGGTAAAATCAAAGAGGCAGCTAGTTGTTTTACTTAAGCTTTTTATAAAGTAAATAGGTACCTCATACATTTCTATAATAGTGTATAGCTATATTGATATATAAGTTTTTAGGTTTTCATGGTCACTGACAATATTATTAGAACTACTCACGGGATATTTACCATGTTTTTTATTAATTATGAGTTTCCGATATTTCGGCTCTGTTGCAAGCGCCATGATCACGGATGAACTGTAGATTGCGGGTCGAAGTAATGTTTACGAGCAAACGAAACGGACTACCTTCTTTCGTTCTCGTTTTGAACGCTCGGCACCACTACCACTTGTTTTCACTGGATCTCGATCGCGACACACAACACTCACAGTATCTTCCTGTTTTTTATCACTCCGCGGGCTTTTTCGGGATTTACATAAACCTACCACTGGATGCCAAATACTCGACAGTTTGAACCCGTCCTCACGATTGAAGTTTTGAAATTTATTAATTTCAATCGCTTCCCTAACCAATCTTGGTATATAGTGGCGTTCAGTCGACAGTATCTGAGGGTTATGTAACTCAATCCAGTGGTTTGTTCCAGACTCCAACAGGTGCTTAGCGATAGCAGATTTCTGTGAATCGTTATTTTTGACTGCTTTGATATGTTCCTTAACGCGACACGCTACTGTGCGTTTTGTTTGACCAATATAAGAGCTTCCACAGCTACAGTCAATTTTGTACACTCCAGGGTTTTCCAATGGGAATCTGTCCTCTGTTTTTTTCTACAGTTCATCCGTGATCATGGCGCTTGCAACAGAGCCGAAATATCGGAAACTCATAATTAATAAAAAACATGGTAAATATCCCGTGAGTAGTTCTAATAGATTGATATATTTCACCAAAATTGATCGAAATTCACTAATATATTAAACTTACCGAATTATAAAACATAAATATTTTATATCTTATCGATAACCACAATCGCAGCACTATTCCATTACCGCGGCGCCGGCGCCGACTGAGTCTGCTCTCGTTTTATTTCGCAAATCAGCCGTGGTCAGGGTTCTACAGTAGCTGGGATACTTTTATTTTGTGCCCATGCGCAAGTTGAATCTAGATTACGAAATCTATTTTTTTTGTTTAATTTATTTTAGTTACGAGTCGCATTGCATTGATTTACTGTGACTCAAAACAAACATGTTTCGAAGTCAAAAGCGGTGTCGATTGGTCTAAGAAAAAAATACAAATCAGCATATTTTTGCGCTCTTTATTATAAAACACACAATAAAATTAAAGGTTATTAATTTAACATTGTAATAAACGTGGGAAATTATAGAAATATTAATGACATGCGTCAGAACAGAAGTTAGAATTATACATAAACCAGCAGCAAAAAAAGAATTGATTAAAAGTCAGCGAGCGTTTATAATTGTCGAAAAATTTTACTTATAATTTCCCTTCTCCACCAAACAAAACACGGATAGGTGGTAAGATAAAATAGTCCCCTTGCCATGCTAGCCCTGCAGGTGATTACCACGGAGGATAGTATCTATATATCCTCCGTGGTGATTATACATAGACCAGGTGATTACCACGGAGGATAGTATCTATATATCCTCCGTGGTGATTATACATAGACCAGGTGATTACCACGGAGGATAGTATCTATATATCCTCCGTGGTGATTATACATAGACCAGGTGATTACCACGGAGGATAGTATCTATATATCCTCCGTGGTGATTATACATAGACCAGGTGATTACCACGGAGGATAGTATCTATATATCCTCCGTGGTGATTATACATAGACCAGGTGATTACCACGGAGGATAGTATCTATATTCTCCGTGGTGATTATACATAGACCAGGTGATTACCACGGAGGATAGTATCTATATATCCTCCGTGGTGATTATACATAGACCAGGTGATCACCACGGAGGATAGTATCTATGTATCCTCCGTAGTGATTATACATAGACCAGGTGATCACCACGGAGGATAGTATCTATATCCTCCGTGGTGATTATACATAGACCAGGTGATTACCACGGAGGATAGTATCTATGTATCCTAACTCTTCGATGTGGTAAGTTCTTTTAAATCTACATTTTAACATCCAGACTAATAATATAAAAACGTTTGTAAATCTGTCACTCTGTATGTTTGTTATCTAATCACGCCTAAACGGACAACGGATCCGATCTAACTGAAATTTAACAAGGAGATACTTTATAGTAAGAGAGAATTCTGATTTTTACACCTAACTTAAATAACTCAGACAGCAAAAATGTTGATTGACAAAGCTTTACAGTAACAAAATTCTTGGTGTACGTGAACTAAGTCGCGGATATCAGTTAGTTTATTACTCACATTATACATTTCACAGTTAAACGTCTTCACCGGATTTGCCGAAATTTTGTACAAGGACCATAAGCTTGTTAAAACAGGATATAATATATATGTATTGTTTATTTAGGTATGTATTTGTATGTATTATGTATTTGTATGTATTGTGTATTTGTATGTACTTAATATATGCCTATCTATTTATTTTTATAGTATGTAAAAATTAGAATATTAAAATGTATATGTAACTATGTGTTTATTAATGTTATGTATTATATTTTATTTGTAGTTAATAATTTTAAAATAATAATATATTGCTGCTTCTCATGCACACCTACCATCTGTATGATATAAATGTGTCTCTAATCAGCCCACGGTTGCCTGGAAGAGACCGCTAATCAGCGATAAGGCCGCCGATTGTACTGTACCTAAATGTAATAATTATTGTACGTAATTCTAATTTATTTAAGTGCAATAAAGCGTATTCTATCTATCTATCTAATATGGACTCTCCTTTTATACATACAGACAGACCTCCCAACCCTCTACATGTATTAGTATTGCCATTAGACAAAATTAGCACTATTTGTTACGATGCCCGCACATAACGTGTGTAATAGCCTTTGTCCCGCCGCAGGCTTGCACTTGAGGTGAAGTAGGAATTGCAAGGAGAATTAGTTAATATCTCAGGTCATATCGAATGGTTATATTAATTGACAGGGAATTTCTCTTATGCTGTAAATTATACAGTACTAGATTCGTCCCGCGACTTTGCCCGCGTATTTATACTTCTATACTAATATATTAATAATTAAGATAATAAAACAACCGGCTTCCATGCCCCGCGAGTCAATTTTAGTATCATGTTTGAGACGTTTATCGGCATACCCTTGGAGATACTTATTAGATCTCGTTGAAATTAGCATGGGACCACCTTGGAAACGTACCTTATCGATTAAAAATAGAACAATTTAAATCGGTTTACAATTGACGGAGTAATCGCGTTACATACATACAAAAAAAACATAGAGACGAATTGAGAACCTCCTTCTTTTTGGAAGTAGGTTCAAAACGTACAAACGTTTGTACAGACAGACAGAGTGGCAGAGTAACAATACTCTGCCACTCTGTCTGTTTCTTTCACGCATAAACAGACAATCCGATCTTACTGAAATTTAACAAGGAGGTACCTTATAGCATGAAGATTGACATAGGCTACCAAATTATTGGTGTACGTGAACGAAGTCGTGGGTAACAGCTAGTAATATATATATAACTAATTTTTAAAATATTCTTTTTCGTTTTTTAGGTCTGCGGTAACAAAATTAAAAAAGTTTTGGTCGGAAAATAAGATTACAGCTTGCTATATTGACATTATTTTTGATATGTAATTTGAAAATTGTGAGATTTAGAAGGTAACCTAATTTTGATGAATATACAAGTGTAGGCAAAACTCACATTGTTAAAGATGCATGTTATGTTACATTCACAACTACAACAAATACAAACTACCAGCTACCAGCCTCAAGTTAAGGTACGACCACACCGAGGCGTCCTGCGTGCGCGATCTAGGCGGCGATCAAATAGTGCAGTAGTATTTGTATCAACTGGTTCACACCAAACGCGATCTAAGGCGATCGGAAAACGATTGTAAATCAGATCGTAAACGCGCACGCAGACGCATGACGCCGCTGTTTGGTCGTACCTTCAGAAAATCTGTCGCCAAACACCTTGTGTTCCGGAAGCTATCCTTGAGAGCCAGTTCCTATGCTAGGTCTAGCGTGCTACCTTCTTCAACCGCATCATCGCTAGCCTATTTGATATAAAAAAAAACTATCAAAATATTTAAATAACGTAATCATACTTTTTGCAGACAATTAAATCTCAAGAGATATCAAGGTGCCTTTGCATCCTTCATCCCATGACCTATGTCAATTATACGCAGATAAATGTGTTCCAATTATTTAGTGTCATAAACACTTGCAATTATATCGGTGGGGCAACTATGGTCTTGGACTAAATGGGACCACCCGCTGAGAGCTGGGGGCTACTTTAATATCTTAAGCGTTCTTATTACAACCTTATTACGCAGGAAATTATTTGAAGATCGTTTAGAAAACAAACAAAAAAACCCACTTATCCATTTGAAGTCGGTGCCAGCCAAGTCTAATAGGTAGTAGATAGATACTACCTACATCTATCTACCTACTTACTATAACTACTATATACATAATATCTATCTACTATCCAATAGACTTGGCTGGCACCGACTTCAAATAGATAAGTGGGTAGCGCTTATAATAATTATATTAAGTAATTTATTTTTCGCTTTTGAGTGCCTGTTTGTGGTTATGTAGTCGGTTTTATTTTTATTGAAAAATAATTTATTAGTATTTGTTGTTATAGCGGCAACAGAAATACATCATCTGTGAAAATTTCAACTGTCTAACTATCATGGTTTATGAGATACAGCCTGGTGACAGACGGACAGACAGACAGACAGACAGACAGACAGCGGAGTCTCAGTAATAGGGTTCCGTTCCGAACCCAAACCCTTTGGGTTCGGAACCCTAAAAACGACTTCAAATGCCACGTTAGCCATTTTCAGTACTAATTTTGAGGTATATATCTGCATATCTCTGGAGACACTTATCAGATTTCGATAAAAGTACAATGTCGGGAAGTGAGAACTTCTTTTATTTGAAGTCAGTGAATAGATAGGATCGTAAAAGCTATACCTATACCAATTCTTCGATATTTCGTAGCCAACTTCAAATGCCGCGTAGTAATTTTCAGTAGGTATTAGGTTTAAGGGGATTATCTCCATATCTCTGTAGACACTGGAATTTTCCAAATCGGTTCAGGTGTCTTAGAGTATTCGGTGAAAATACATTTTAAAAAATCCATCTGTTTGAGAACCTCCTCCTTTTTTGTGAAATTGGTCAGAGATTGATGTACATATCAAAAGACATGGAATCCCGAAATTCTTTGTAAAAATTATGTTTTTTGTAATGCCAATATTATATTTTCAATGTGGTATGAATTTTAGGAAACACGAAAAGTATTTTTATTTCACCATTTTTTAAATTTTTTTTTTAAAGTTACTCGCAATGTGGGTTGCACATTACTAGTATTCTTGTTAACCCCTCCAACTAAGTTAAATATGCCTGTGTCTGGAGTGGGTTCACGTCAATAGTGCAATGGGTGGGTGGGGATCGAACTCAAGACCTCTCGATCGCCAGTCCGACACCCTATCCATTGGGCTATTGCCGCCTAATAAACATTATTTGTAATGTGGTGTGAATATTGGTATCAATGACTGGCAGTTCGGTGATAGGGCAGACCAGGCTGATAAGTTGACAACTGACTTTAATCCAATCCATAATAGCCCAGCTATTCCATCACGAAATCACATAAATGGAGCAAAAACTTGTACTGATATTACATCTATTAGTCTTGTGTAAGTAATTACGTGTCGAAAATTATATTTACCTACATAATTTAAATGAACGACATAAAAATACTATTCAAAAAATATTTTTTGTTTGAAATTGAATTTCATCTATTATTCAAAATAATTTCATCTAAATCAATCAAATTATGTAAGTCAATAAATTTCTCGACATGTAAATACTTATAAAAGACCAATAAATGTGAGGTTGTGGCGGCATATTCTCTCCGTGGTAGCTACAAGTCGGTAAGCTACTTTTTGGCAGCAAGTCAGACAGAAGAAACATCAACATATTGCTCCTACTACCTCCGGAAGAACACTTATGAATGAACTTAAACGAAATTACGTTTTTCGAATACGTAAAAAGTGTTTATGCTTTTGGTAGGCCCCTAGTAAATTGCCAGGATTCTTAACATTTAATTTTATTGAGCGGTGATTTTGATGAATAGTAAGCATGTGTTATAATTTATTTAAATACCTTTTTTAGGGTTGCGTAGTCCTGACAAGAAGAATCAAAGCATTTATTCAGTATGTAGGCAGTATAAATATACGCACATATACACGTCAAAATCATAAATCATAAAATAAATCATAACCAATTATCAAGTAAACATAGCAAAAGCAGAATTTAACGCTTTGAATTAGAAAAAAAAAGTAATGAACCATTCAGCTGTCATCCAATCGTTTACGTCAGAATATTTAAAAAAAATTAAAGTAGGTTAAAACCAACCATACATGTAAGTGTGTGTTTCAGTACTTCAGACAATTTTTATATAAAAAAAATAAAAAAGTGAAATAGTGATACACAACATAGAGAAACGCATACCGATCACAGTACATATCATGATCCAAATGGAACTGATAGTCCGTCTGTCAGCTGCATAATATTGTTTAAATAAAAATAAAAATGGCAAGCCTAGAAAGAAAATCTGCGGACAAAAGGGGAAAACTGAATGGCTGTTGAATCTACCGGTGTTTCGGAAATACTCCCATCAGAGAAGAAACACCAAGAAACTCTATGGGGCTTGTCTTGTCATTTTATCTTTTTTTTTTTTTAATTAATTGTACATGTCAGCTTTAATATTTTAACAATATATTATTAATTATAATACAATTTATATTTGTTCTTGGAACTTGGGGCATTCAGGCCATGCATTTTTGTCATCCATATAGTCACCTATTGTATAGTATGATTTTTTCATCAAATTGGATTTTACATAGATTTTAAATTTGCTCATAGGCAATTGATCAATATCTTTAGGTAGCTTATTGTAAAAGCGTACACAGTTCCCCATGAATGAACCACTAACTTTCTGCAGTCTGAAATTAGGTATAATTAATCTATTTTTATGTCTTGTATTAAAATTATGTACATCAGACCTTTTCTTATAATCATTTATATTCTTGCGTATGAACAAAATATTTTCATAAATGTATTGACATGCCACTGTTAGAATTTTAATTTCCTTAAATTTTTCACGAAGTGAATCTCGCGACCTCATACTATATATAGAGCGAATAGCTCGTTTCTGCAAAACAAATATTGATTGGATTTCAGCGGCTTTCCCCCACAATAAAATGCCATAAGACATTATACTGTGGAAGTAGCTGAAATAGACCAATCTTGCAGTGGCTTCGTCCGTTAAAAATCTAATTTTACGTACTGCGTATGCAGCGGAGCTTAACCTACCTGCTAGAACCGATATTTGAGAACCCCATTGAAGCTTTGAATCCAGGGTGATGCCCAAGAATGTTGTGGATTCAACAAGTTCTAATGGTTCATCATTTATTAATATACTTCTATTTAGGATACCCTTTTTTACATTTGGTAGAGAGAAATTAATACATTTAGTTTTTTTTGCGTTTAACAATAAGTTATTGGTTGTAAACCAATTCAGAACCTGTGTTATTGATTTGTTTACATCGTCAAAGTTAGGTGTAGTCCTATCTATTTTGAATATCAAGGAAGTATCATCTGCGAACAAAACAATATCACATAGGTTCTGTACGAATGACGGTAAATCATTGATATAAACTAGAAATAAAAAAGGTCCTAGGATCGATCCCTGCGGGACTCCCATTTTTATGAGGGATCCAGATGACCTGACGCCATTGACTTCAACCATCTGTGTTCTGTTACAGAGGTATGATGATACCAGATCAAGTGCCTTACCTTCAACACCGTAGTATTTTAATTTGTAAATTAGTGTTTCATGACAGACACAATCAAATGCTTTTGATAGGTCACAGAACACGCCAATAGCATCTTGTGCTTTCTCCCATGCATCAAATATATGTTTAAGAAGACCTATTCCTGCATCAGTAGTAGAACGCCCTTTAGTAAATCCAAATTGTTTGCTATTTAAAAGATCATTCATGTTAAAATGTGTTAAAAGCTGGTCTAATATTACTTTTTCAAAAATTTTACTCAATGCCGGTAGTATAGAGATTGGTCTATAGTTAGATGGATCATTTTTGTTTACTGATTTGAATAAAGGAATCAATTTACTTTTTTTCATCAAATCCGGGAAGACACCTTGATCAACGCATCTGTTAAAAATAAAAGCTAAGTATGGGCTAATAACAGTAATAATGTAACTGAGAACTGTGGTTGACATTCCCCACAGGTCCTCGGTTTTCTTTTGTTTGAGCATTTTAAATGTTTTCACAATTGAGTCTGCAGTTACGTGTTTGAACTGGAACAAGGTATCACATTTATTTACACACTTTGATAATATAGAATAAGCATCAGCGGGACTAGAATTTATGGACTGAGTGGTAGTAATGGGTACTTGAGAGAAGAACTTATCAAATGTATTGGCAACCTCATTACTATCCATGATTAATTTATTGTTAATTTTTAAGATGATCTTACTGTCTCTTTGTTTTATTTTTCCAGTTTCAGTATTGATGATTTTCCATGTTGTTTTTATTTTATCATCAGCATGCTTAATTTTTCTACTAAAATGCAAAGATTTTGCTGTCTGACAAACCACTTTAAAAGTTTTGGAATATAGTTTTAAGTGATTTATGAATTTAGTATTGAGTAAATTAATTTGTTTTTGTGAGTATAAGTTGTACAAATTATTTCTACTTTTGTAAATACCAGGAGTAGCCCAGTCATCGAACCGAATTTTCCCAGCTCTTGTAATAGTTTTAAATTTACAACAAGGAACCTTTATAGTTTCGTCATGTCCGTCTGTCTGTCTGTCCGAGGTTTTGCTAGAGACCGTTAATACTAGAAAGCTGTAATTTTGTGAGGGCATGTAAATAAATGACGTCGACAAAGTGCTGAAATAAAATTTTTAAAAATATTTTTTTTAGGGTAGCTCCCCTGTATGAGAAGTGGGGATGAATTTTTTTTTCATCGTCTACCCCATCGTGTGGGGTATCGTTGAATAGGTATTTTAAAATGACTTAAGGGCTGCCAATACCATTTTTCGATTGAATGCTCCATTTACGAAATATTAAACTTTAAAGGGCGTCCCCCCCCCCTCTAAAAGCTAAACTGCTGGCTTAAAAAATCTGGAAAAATTCGTGATATTAGCGCATTTCATGAAATTTAAAGGAAAATTATAGCGGTTAAGATAACTTTATTAGTTTAGCAGTAATAGTCGTTGAACTTGGGTGTCGGATAATTTTGTACCAAATACAAAATCCTTAGAGTAAATCCTTTAAAGTGACAAAGACGGAGTACCTAGTTGCTTGTTTATAACGGGTAAAGACTTGCATTGAATAACAGGCTACTACGGAACCCTACACTGCGTATGGCCCACACGCACTTGGCCGGTTATATAATGTATAGGCTAGCGTTTGCCCATTATCTCACTTGTTGTTAAGTAATGACCCGATGATACGATCAAGGATGGTAACTATGCCTAGAATGGAAACTGGCTCTCAAGGACAGCTGCTGGAATACAATAAATGTTTGTCGACAGTTTTTCCAATAAGGGGGTGGCAGCTGGCCAGGCGGACACTAGATAATGTCCTACCACCATACCGGGGGCCTCTTAACGATTTATTTTCTTCGCTAAAGGGCGGGTCTCTGTGAAATGTGCACATACTTTTTCCTATAGAAAAATTTATTGGTGGACGGCGGAGATTTGAACCCACTACCTCTGGCATCAAAGCCGGACCATTCTTCCACTGCGCCACTAGACTTAGCCTTATATACGGATTATTATATTATCACATCTGCCTGGAAACTTTTTTTTAATTATATAGGCTAGCTTTTGACCACTATCTACCTGTTGGTAAATGACGATGTGGTCGAGAATGGTAGCACGCTAGACTAAGAATAGGAATTGACTCTTAAGGACAGCTGCCGGAACACATTAGATGTTTGGCGACAGATTTTCTAATTTGAGGGTGGTAGCTGGCCGGACGGACACTAGATAGTGTCCTATCATCATGCAAGTGACATGCAAAAGACTGGTAATCCAGACTTTTTCCTACCTATTGAAATTAAAAGCACAACAGTAAGGCTTACCAAATCGTAAGCCATTTTGTAAGCCCTCTCCCTCTAAGAAAATCAAATAAAAAAATCTAATATAAATATTATTTCATTACTAGATGTTAACCATTACATTCTACGTGTATAAAACCTCAAGCTTGAAGGTGTACACTTATAATAGCTATAAATTCTAAGCCTCGTATAAAAACTGATATGTTACCATACGTAGTGTTGTTTTAAGTGTTTTAGTTATTATTGCGCATTACCGTGCGGTCGATCGCAGTCGGCTGCGGTCGAATGCTCGGTAACGTGCTTTGCTGTGACCATCTGTAAGATTTTAGAGATGTACTAAAACCTTCGAGCATTGACCAATGGAGGTGTTAACGCAAGGCTCACCCCTCTGCTGGCCATATAGTCATTATTGGCCATATGGGCATGCGTAACTACGCTGTATTTTTAATACTGTGTGCGTGCTTCAAGCTAGTGTGCGGGATCGTTAAAGTGAATGATTTGTGTGTGTGCCATGCGTGTTTACCTCGTCCCCCGTAAGTATCGGCAGAAAAAAATGTCTCCATTGGTAAATGCTCGAAGACTAAAACTGATGTGTATGTAGAAATCGCTCGAATAAATGTTTACAACTATTTCTAGGATTTTTAATGCTTAAGAAGCTAGCGATTGACCACTTTCTCATCTGATGTTAAGTGACGATGTGGTACAAGATGTAACACAATATGTCAAAAGATTCTTAAGTAGGTCCATTGTCAAGCGTAAAGCCTAAATAAGCAAAGTCCGTGAAATCTTGTGTCTTTGTAAAGAACTTAGGACTAAAGATAGATAGATAGATAATAAGAAACACTTTGTTATTTAACACCTTAAATTACAGAATCAAACATAATAAAAAATACAATTTAAAATAATAGTGCAACAATAGGCGGTCTTATCGCTTCAAGCGATCTCTATTCATTTAATTAAATTAAAATATAACTTAGAATTATATTTCAAAATTATTATTTCAATATTAATTATTCAATAGTTGCAATTATATTCTCAGCAACCTCATAACCACATTTTCCTACATCCCAAACAATTTTGAGTTTTTATGATTTAGTTCTGCGCTTACGATTGTTGCGGTCTCAACTAAGTGGCAGAAATGCTTCGCGATGTTAGGTTGTTTCTGTGCACCATTTTACCACAGTGTTTGCTTATGTTAAGTTCATTGAGCAAAAAATGTATCGATTATGAAGTTACTCACGCATTGTTGTAAGATTTGCGTTCACGGGCGATTCTCAGGTTGTGGTTTATGTTATTAGCAGATGCTCCCCGCGACTTTGCACGCATTGAAAATAATATACCCTAGGTCATATGGCACCATGGATTATTAACCTGTTTCTGTGCAACAATTCAGCCAAACTTCCATGACATATTGAACACTATCTCGCCTGGCTAGCGATGATGTGATTGAGGATGGTGAACACGCTGGCTAGAAAGGTATGTACTGTAGGAATCTACCATTTTTTTAATCTAATTTTTATATTGGTCGCATTTGTCAGCACATAACTCAAAAGCGTAAAAGCATAAAGCTGCTTTCTCTACTCTTATAGATCAAAAAAAGACGTGGCGCCAATCTGTCCGCTAAATCTTTGTATGAAGCCCCGTACCGATGCTATCGCTTTTCAAACTTTCAAAAAAAATATTAAAACGTACTGACTATTTATACTAACTACGAATTTAATCAACTGTTTCAACCTGGGTTTAGTGTGAGTTTAGTTGGTACTGTTTTAGTTATGATTCAAACTCGAAAGTTGAAGTTCTTCTTAGATATACCTAAGGGTACCACGGAACCCTATTACTGAGACGCCGCTGTCCGTCTGTCTGTCTGTCTGTCTGTCTGTCCGTCTGTCACCAGGCTGTATCTCATGAACCTTTATAGTAGACTATTGAAATTTTCACAGATGATGTATTTCTGTTGCCGCTATAACAACAAATACTAATAACAGAATAAAGTTAAAAAATTAAAGGGGGTCCCCATACAAGAAACGTGTTTTTTCGACATTTTACTACAACACCATCTATGAACGTTTGACTGTATTAATTATATTAATTACCTATGTGTTTAATTAGATAGTTGAAATTTTCACAGATGATGTATTTCTGTTGCCGCTATAACAACAAATACTAATAACAGAATAAAGTTAAAAAATTAAAGGGGGTCCCCATACAAGAAACGTGTTTTTTCGACATTTTACTACAACACCATCTATGAACGTTTGACTGTATTAATTATATTAATTACCTATGTGTTTAATTAGATAGTTGAAATTTTCACAGATGATGTATTTCTGTTGCCGCTATAACAACAAATACTAATAACAGAATAAAGTTAAAAAATTAAAGGGGGTCCCCATACAAGAAACGTGTTTTTTCGACATTTTACTACAACACCATCTATGAACGTTTGACTGTATTAATTATATTAATTACCTATGTGTTTAATTAGATAGTTGAAATTTTCACAGATGATGTATTTCTGTTGCCGCTATAACAACAAATACTAATAACAGAATAAAGTTAAAAATTAAAAGGGGTCTCCATACATGAAGCGTGTTTTTCGGTATTTTACTATAACGCCATCTATGAATGTTTGACTGTATTAATTATATTAATTACCTATGTGTTAACTTTTACTTAGTTGGCGTTAGTGTTCGTAAGATGGCGTTGTACTGAATAAGCACGCGGCTCCTATTTTAATAATTGTTTGGAATTGACACGGTAATATAATATAATAATATCTGGATGCGGTAATAATAGCTTTGCTCGCAATTTTTTTTTTTGGTAAATCGTGTTTTATGTAATTTTTTGGCTCCCAATAACAGTCTTCTTACAAAAGAACAAACATGGAAAAAATAATCATCTCGTCTGGACTCGAACCGGGGTCCTTCCGATCGATCTCCCACTGAGCTATCGTAACAATGTAGCAATGGCGAAATTTACCTTCATATTCTAATTATATAGTAGGAGATTTTCATTACCTGAAAACAGGGATAAAACAACATTTTTTGAAAATGAAAACCTAGCTAGATCGATTTACCAATTTATTACAAGAAATGTGATTTCTTTCAGCATTTTTTGCTCGTTTTTATAAAATATTGTAGTGTGGTACGGAATCGGAACGCTTCGAGTGCGAGTCGACTTACACTTGGCCAGTTTATATTTTTTTATATCATATAGGCTTGCGTTTGACTACTCTATTACCTGTTGGTAAGAGATTATGCGGTCGAAGATGGTAAGCACGCCTTTATTTGATAGCCATTTTCCATTGAAGAAATCATCATCCATAATAACTAGTACTTACCTATCTCGACCATTAGCATATTTCTAAAAAAACCCGAATTAATTCAAGATAAACCACCATATTCAACCGATCTATGCTAATTGATAGAAAATAAAATTTAAGAAAACATGATAAAAAAATAATAAAAGGTCCAAGAAACAGGGCGGTACTTTTAATCAATGTTGTTTATGTTCCTTTTAGAAGCACGTTATCATTTAATCAAGAAAACATAAAAATCCGTTACAATTTACTATAAAAACATTTAACTGGTGACCTTTGGCCATGTTGGACCATTATACCTTTGCCAGCCCATCTCCTAAATATCAATTGGGAGAATAGACGACTGAAGCTTATAGAGGCATGATAATGTACTATCGTCTTGAGAGATGTATGTCAGGAAAGTTATAAGACACTATGTTTATCAGTGATAGGCCTTTTGTTAGTTGCTAATAACACCACCTTTTTTGTCTTTTGTTTATCATATTTATCATAAATACATTTTGCTAAAGTCAAATTGATTAATTTAATTAAATAACATACCAAAGGCTCAAGACCTAATTATGCGGAAAAATGTGGAACAATTTAGAGCAAAATTTTGGCAAAGTGGTCTTTGCGAGCCATACATGGCTACTACCTTCTATAGAATTCATTTAAAAAAATTGAATATTCCACCTAGTAAACATCTTGTTTGTAGACCAAAACTGAAGTCTACCATCAGTACTCGCCCATCTAACACCACCTAGAAGACGAAAAATGTCATGTAGGGTTATGGTGTAATGCTTCGCACGCAGTAAGGTAGCGATGACTAGGGTTACCAACCGTACTATTACACACATGTCTTGATTTCAGAAATATAGTGCAGACAATTTTTATCAAAAAAAATTCAAATAATGAAACACAATCTAAAAACGCATAGTGATCGCAGTACCAATCATAATCCAAATAAAACTGATCATCCGACTGTCAGCTGCATAATATTGTTCAAATAAAAATGGCAACCCTAAGATTAACTTTCGAGTGGATGTCAATAACCTCCAATGTTTTCGTAACACACGTTTTGGTAAATACAATTAAAAATAACCTGGAAATGGGCCCTCAAAATAAACCTGGAGGACCTAAAGCACTGTCAGCATCACTCCTCTATCAATCTGTTTAGTCTACGGCACAAACGAAATTATAGTTTCCGGTCTCACGATTTCGATAAAAAAATCATTAACCAAATCGTAACTAATAGATATTTTTTGCCGACCGAGTTACAAGGAAGAGGCGGACTCAGGTGCTTAAACTGTACTCTATGTATGTTCTGATTTAGAAATTGTACATGTTTTTTGTAATAAGTTTTATTTAAAAGCTTGGTTTGGTTTGTCTTGTTTAACTTGGGGCTACACGAGCGCAATTTTTCAATTATGTGAACAAAAACATATTTTTTTTAAAGTACTCGTACTTGATCAGTAATATAATATGTCCAATCCAGAGTTTTGCGTGCCTAAGTTTATGTTATAGATAGAAGAAATCACTAACCATTAAGTAATTGTTTTGCTTCTTCTGTTATATCATCGTAACATCTTTTACTATTTACTTAGGAACCTCTTGAAAAACAATATACCAAATTAAAAATGATAGTTATAGTTGAGAGTCAGAGTATTCTAGGCCTAACGTGCTTTCCATCTTCGACCACATCATCGCTGACCATCAGGCGTGGTCAAACGATCTGAGGTACCAATTTAAAATCATATCTAAAGATATTTTTGGTAAAAGCTTGGATGTTACTGTGATCTTAACAATTTTGTGGGCCTGTACCTACTTATATTAGATAGAAATCATCAGCCTTTATCAAGTACTCTAAGTGTTGGAAGAGTGCTGGGCATAGGTATCTCCATTTGCACGCTACTCACATACGAAGCCGAGACGCGAACGCTCGGACGGCTTAGACTGGTCCAGATGAAAATCGCACGAGCTATCGAGAGAGCTACGTTAGGGGTTTATCTGATGGATACGGAACGAAGTCATCCGATAGAGAACTAGGGTAACCGACATAGCTCAGAGGATTAGCAAGCTTAAGTGGCAGAGGGCGGGTCATATAAATGCCGCAGAATCGATAACCGTTAGAAAAAGCGTGTTCTAGAGCGGAGACCACTACTCGGCAAATGCAGCGTAAGACGCCCTCCAGTTAGGTGGAGTGACGATATTAGCAGAGTGGCTGGTAGGGGTTGGAAAAATGTAGCTGAAGATCGAACTCAGTGGCGTGCTATAGGAGAGGCCTATGTCCAGCAGTGGATTGATACAGGCAGATAATGATGATGAGCACGATTATTGGCTATTATTTCAGCTAAATCTAGCCAGACACTGCGAAGATCATCGCTCCACCTATTCTGAGGGCGTCCTACACTACTTTTCAATCTGCAGTCTCCACTCGAGAACTTGTTTACGAGTTTTTAAACAAGTGTATGTGAGTTCAGAAATCAATCAGCACCGAAAATTATTTTAAATTGAACAGGGAAGAGCACGCTCGCCATGCTGTGATTATAACTGCAAGTTCGAAGCCTCGTTTTATATTTACAATTGTTAAATTACAGTCATACATACAAATACAAACAATTAAGCAATCATCGAAATTGTTCAAACCGTTACACATACAAAAATTGCGCTTGTTCACATAACATTTTGAAAAGTTCTACAAACTTACACGTGCGTACTATTTTATTTAAATTGAATCTTATTTTTAAAGCCTTAAGAAATTAAGGAATTATGAAAAGTTGTAGCTCTGCATTCGTAAACGAGATAATTATTGACATTTCGAACGAAAACTTTTTTATCTTATTTTTTTGCGAGATTTCCTCGCAGGCGCTTTCCGATTGTCGTATTATTTGCACAAGTTTTAACCAAATAAAATAATTTAATTATATGTAAGTAAATACAAAATACGTTTCCACATGTTTTAGTTTAAAGTTTAATGACCTTTAACATGTTTAATAGATTGTCAATCTTGACTGTCCGAATTGTAAGAATTATATCATAAAAACCTTTACTTTTCATTTTGCTTATACATTTATTTTCGGGTACAGAAAAGCGCAGTGGAGTTAATGGATCAAAAGCTTGCCTATCTAATACTGTAAGAATCTTTGTCCTGACATACTGACTGACTGACTGACAGACTGACTGACTGACTGACTGACTGACTTACTGACTGACAGACTGACTGACTGACTGACTGACTGACTGACTGACTGACTTACTGACTGACTGACTGACAGACTGACTGACTGACTGACTGACTGACTGACTTACTGACTGACAGACTGACTGACTGACTGACAGACAACGCACAGCCTAAACCACTGGTCGTAGAGACTTGAAATTCGGAGGGTATATTTGTCTTAGTACGTAAACGTGTACTAAGAAAGGATTTTCCAAAATTAACTCTTTAAGAGGATGAAACGGGGGTTCAAAGTTTTAACCGATTTGGCTTTAACTTCTTTGATGTCTTTTATGATAGAAAGGTTTTTACAAAATAACTGTTTTAAGTAAATAAAAGAAGCCTTTAACGCGGGCGAAGCCGCGGGGCACTTCTAGTTTAATATAAGAAACAAAACAAAACCGGCCAAGTGCGAGTAGAATTTGCGCGCCGAGGGTTCCGTACAAGCCATGCTAGTCGCCAATGGCTAAGTTGGTTAAAGCGCTAGGGCGTGTTACCTAGAAGGCGTGAGTTTGAGTCCTCTGGGCGGCAAATTTTTTGATTGTATAATATAAAAATAAATCATAAATTTAACTATTACGCTTCTGCAAAGACTTTGATAAAAGCAAGAAATATGAAGGCAAGGACGATAGCACTTAAAGTCATATCAAATTTAGCGAATATAGACCGCTTTTAGCCCGTAATGAAACATTTTTTTAACCGACTTCAAAAAAAGGAGGAGGTTTCTCAATTCGACCGTATATATATATATTTTATGTTTGTTCGCGGTAACTTCGTCGTTTATGAACCGATTTTGATTATTCTTTTTTTGTTCGAAAGGAGATATCCCAAGTGTGGTACCATGGTAATTTTATCGAGGTCTGATAAGTATCTCCAGAGATATTGAGATAAATATCTCAAAATTGGTACTGAAAATGAATAGCGCGGCATTGAAGTCGGTTTTTATTTAGTTTTTAAATGATATTATTGAACTATTCCACTATTTTGTTTCCGTGGAATGTATTTGTTTAACTATTTCTAAATGGTCAGTTACGGAAAGCGTGGTCAAAGAAGTCATTATTAGTTAGTGGAATGACTCGACCTCTAGTTTTGTATTTTAGCAAAATCGTTTCAAATATTTTATTCTCAAATCCAATTGACGGGTCACGAAACATATAAATTGCGGAACATGTTAACGATTTTAATATTTATTTGCTCGTATTTTTTTTTAATTTAAAACTATTTGAATAGTTACAAACAAGCCAGTTTTCTGTTCATTATTTCGATGAATATTCAAAAGTGTTTTTAGAAACTACCTATTAAATCTACACACGATAAATACTGGGCTATTACCTGTTCGAGATTTGTTTTGCGTCCGTGTATTTTGTAGGTTTTCTTATTCGTAGCTTTTTACCCGCCTGCGTGACACAAAGGAGAGGTAAAGTGCTTATATATGTCTATGTATGTTTGTTTGTTTCTTTGTGGCACTCTAGAGCAGCCTATTTTGATAAGTGGCACGTATCGACGTGCCACTTGCATGGCATGGCAAATCTATCGAGATTCGCCGTCCCAGCGCGAGTGTCCACGAGAACATAAAACATTTGAAAAATTCAAAATGGACGTTGAATGCCATAATGTGAGGTTCAAATTATTTTTTTTAATCTACTGGGGTATCACACTTGAAAAGGTGATTAAAAATATATTTATTTTATCTACAAAATATTGTAATCATAATAATATGTGAAAAGGAAAAAAAACATACAGACGAATTGAGAACCTCCTCCTTTTTTGTGAAGTCGGTTAAAAATTACGGACAATGTAGTAAGGATTCATCCACAGTCGGGTTTATAGTTTTTTAGTAAATGTCTTGTTAACTACAGTTTTTTCTTGAGAGAAAGTGACTGAATTAAAAGCTTTTTATCAGACCATCAGAATAATTGTTTGACCCCGACGCAAAAAGAAGGGGTGTTATAAGTTTAACGTGTGTCTGAGTCTGTGTCTGTCTGAGGCATCGTAGCGCCAAAACAGATGAACCGATTTCGATTTAGTTTTTTTGTTTGTCTTAATCACGAGTGTTCTTAGCTTTGATTTATGAAAATCCGTTCAGTCATTTAAGACTGTGAGCTTTTTCCTAGTTGATGATGCCATGTAACCAACTTTCATATTTTAGTTTAGATGTTTAAATGTTGAATTTAAGTTTGTTTAAATAGTTGTACACAATTGATTTAGTAATTAACTGGAATTTTAATATTTTTAATTTTTTTAAGTGAATTTTTTATTACATCGCCTCGAGTTTTTTCGTCCATCTATCGCCTGCAGATGATTTAGCTTGATTGGTGGATATGACAATTAGGTTAAGCTTTGATTGGCGGACGCTTCGGCTGTCGTATTTGTATACATACTATCATGTAAATTTTTAAACGCAATCCAAAATTTCGTCGTATCGATATATAGAACTGTGGCTTAATTGGCAAAGCACCTGGGCCGGTAGTCTCTACACGCATAGCGATGAATTTCGACCGATATTCGTCGATAAGAAAAGAGATGCAGATAACAACTGTCTAGCTGCATCTCTTTTTAGCAGACGTTTGCGATGACAAGACGCATCGCTGTCAATGTAGAAACTTCCACCCCTGGACATGTTATCCAGGAGGTTGCGGGTTTAAGTCCCGTCGGTACGATGAAATTTTGGATTGTGTTTAACAATTTACAAAAAATATAAAGTGTGTTAAGGAATGATTCATTAAAGTTTTCAGTTGAGTTTAAGAAAGCATAATTATGATACAGATAGGGCTCTAGTATTTTAGTGTTCAGTCTATTTGTTTGTCTGTCTGTGAGATTTAGCGTTAAATATTCCAATGCATTCTGAAGTAACATAAAGCTGCATGCGTATTGTCTACCTCTGCGTGTTTTTTGTACCGGTTTACTAGCTGGAATTATATAGAGCTGATAAAACCTACCTAGACAATAATTGAGATAGTTTAAAAACTAAAACAACCGACTTCCATGCCCCGTGAGTCAGTTTTAGTAGCAAGTTTGAGACGTTTATCGTCATATCTCTGGAGATACTTATCAGATCTCATCATTTCATCAGATCAATTCATCATCATTCATTATATAACGTTGATATTGTTTTAAATCGTAGTTTTTTTTAAATTGTTGCAATCGTTCGCTTATCGCTGTTCTTGACATAATAAACGGCCGTAGGATGAGGTGTAGGATATCCAAGTTTATCATAATACCAAATTAAAAAGGTAGTAGGAGCATCATATCGAAGTTCTACCTGACTTGCCACCTCACTAGCTTACCACCATCAAGGAGAAAATCTGCCACCATAACCTTACGGTGTTCCGGAGCACACATCATAATGTGTCATAATCGCTTACGCCGCATTTAACCACTTTCTCAGTTTATCAAATATAAAAATAATTGCATCGTGCAAAAATTCTACTCCGTCGATTGGCACCAAAGTGACCAAACGTTATGCCAAAACCTATTGCTATGTGTATGTAATTATATATTTCATTATAAATATAAAACAGCAAACAAGCATGCGTCCCAACTGATGATATGTGGTTACCAAAGCTTGACACCTTCTAACCCCTGCAATACCAGCGGCAATACTGATTACAGCTTATACTTCGGTGCACCATTCCAGAGATGCGAGCAGTACTCCGTATGCGGCCGAATAATTTTAAAACATACCAAAATTATTCTTGTCTCACTTCACTGACCACTCTATACACTTCCCTACAACAACGATCTATCCCACAACAAACCATATCACTTCAAAATATACCTTACACAACCAAAATAAGATTCAATTTCCTCCAGCAAAATGTCTGTGATGTACTAAAACTGAAGCATCATTGAGCCCTGAGAAGAAGCCCCGAACATCGGACAAATCGCTAATTTACATATAACAAATACTGGAGTCACGTTTTCAAAAATGTTGGGGGCCGATAGAACTGTACCTCTGACTGTCTTTATATCCTGTGGGATATTTATCTTAGGTCTGCTTCGGAGACTTGAATATGGGTAGATGTTAGTTTAGGTATTGGCTTCCTTTTTAGAGTTTCGTACTCAAAGGGTGCCAATGGGACCCTATTACTGAGACTCCCGTGTCTGTCCGTCCGTCCGTTTGTCCATCTGTTACAGGGCTATCCTCGTAACCAATTTCGTAATGAAAAAAATCCTTCACAAATTTTGAGGTGTGTTTATTATGGTCGCTATAAAAACAAATAATATAAATACAATAAAATTGAAAAATAAAGAGTACAAGATAATTTTATGTATTTTTCGGCATTTTTATTAGATTTGATTGAATTTTGTTCGGTGGTACGGAACCCTTGGTGTGACAATCCGACCCGCACATGGCGAATTAATTTTACTTTATTCAGGCTGTACAAGAGACATCTTTTATTTGTTAATTTATTTACAGAAGTTAAAAATTTGCCCTCAAAGTACACTATGCAACCTGCTGATGTGACATTTTTTTCCAACATTTTTATTTTATTTTCTTTTTATTATTTTTTTGTAAAGACAAGTACATTGAATGTAAATTGTTAAACACAATCCAAAATTTCATCGTACCGACGGGACTCGAACCGTGGCTTAATTGGCAGAGCACCTGGACGTGTAATCCGGGGGGTGCGGGTTCGAGTCCCGTCGGTTCGATGAAATTTTGGATTGTGTTTAACAATTTACAAAAATATAAGGTGTGTGACACTTCAAAGAAACATAATATTTGATTTACGCAGTGCAACATCTCTCGTCGGATTTGAAAACTGTAATGATTTCTTCCGAATGATTAACTTACGTAATAAGTATTCATAGATGGCGCCACCAATGCATAATTGGGTTAACAAATGCAATCCACTAATTTCGTCGTATCGATGGATCGAACCGTGGCTTAATTGGCAGAGCACCTGGACGTGTAATCCGGGGAGTGCGGGTTCGAGTCCCGTCGGTACGATGAAATTTTGGATTGTGTTTAACAATTTACAAAAATATAAAGTGTGCGACACTTTTCACTGTTTCTTTGAAGTGTCGCTTGAATGTAGTTGTAAAACTGGTTTTTACATAGGTCTATTTAAGGAACGAGTTTTCCTAATAATTTTAGCGGTGATAATTATATCTACTTTAGTAATTAGTGGATATTTTTGGTGTAACTAAAAAATTACATAATATTAGTTTAGTCAATTTTTTTTACGTGTAAATATGCAGAAAATCTTTGACCATAAAATCACTATTTACCAGACTAGAAACGTTAATATTCACAGAAAAAATAACCAATACAAAATGCAGACACAAAAACATTACGATTCCAGAAAATTGTATTCAAAATTATTTTACCTGATCCCATACCGCCATTTAACGAACTTGTAAATTTTCGCGTACACTTCTAAATAAAGCTGTATCTTTCTTGGATGGGTTTATGCGTTAATTGCAACGCGTGCTAGCCTGTTATTATTGCATACTACCATCCAGCGTAAATCCAAGACCTTACTGAGTAAAAATATTTTAATATTCACTCACTAAAATCAATTCTGTGCCATATTTAATTAACTTACACGTATAAATTATAGCTCAAATTAAAGCCAGAAAAGACAGTTATAATTTTGTAAAACTCGTATCAGAACAAAGTAAGTAGTTTTCAAGTTATAAGCGTTTGAAAAGTTAAGTATGTGTTTTGCAGAGTTTGGACCTAGGATGTTATTTGAATGACTCAGGGGTCAAGATAGCTGGTAGATAATACGTAATGAGGATTGTAAGAGCAAGTATTGTGGAGATGTGAAATATTTTGTAATACCTTACGTGACCTGAGGTCCGTTGAATGTGGTTTTCCAGTGCATTTGTAGTTAGAATATACTAGGAATCCATTTTAACACGTTACGATGCTCATGGGCAAACATTTATTGGTATTTATATTTAGTTTTATTATAGTAAGATAGTAATAGGACAAACAAACGTTCGCCTGATGTTAAGCGATAACAGACACTTTGGCACCAAACCCTATAATCAGAATTTTAGCTTGTCAGTGTAAAAGATCTCTTTTTAACCGACTTTAAAAAAAAGGAGGTTTCTCAATTCAACGGTATATATATATATATGATTATTTTTTTTTTTTTGTTCACGGATAACTTCGTCGTTTATGAACCGATTTTGATTATTCTTTTTATGTTAGAAAGGAGATATCTCAATTGTGGTACCATGGTAATTTTATTGAGGTCGGATGAGTATCTCCAGAGATATGGAGATAAACACCTCAAAATTGGTACTGAAAATTAATAGCGCGGCATTGAAGTCGGTTCTTTTTTAGTTTTTAAACGATATTATAGATAACCTGTTTACTTATTGAATAAAAAAACATCTTAATAAAGCTATCCTATTCGAATATCTTCTATTAATATCAGTAGTATATTCATGTTTTATTGACCGAGCGAGCCAAGAGAGCGAAACCTTTCAGAGAAATCATTAGATACTCGGATTTCAGTAGTTCGGAGTTCAGAAAATAAGGACTTCATCCTACACAAGATGTTACGAAAAAACATCAAAACCGGGGAGGGGATGAGAGAAAATTGGGGATGTTTGCTGTAACGTTATTTATCGACGGCTTTCAATAAAATTTGAGAGGCACACTAAAGGTACGGCCACACCGCGGCGTCCTGCGTCCTGCGTGCGCGATCTCAGTAATACTTTTCAATTGTTTTCTGATCGCGTTTGGTGTGAACCAGTCGGTACAAATACTACTGCGCTATCTGATCGCCGCCTAGATCACGCACGCAGGATACTGCGGTGTGTCCGTACCTTAAGGACTTCATTCCTAGATACATAGACCATAGACACATATACCAAACATTATTATTATTACAGTTACATAAACAAGTAACAAAATTAATATTTAGAATATATATTTGTTTGCCTTAAGGGATAAGAATGTATACGGGAATCTTATATCGGCTATGACATCCTTGCATATCTTTGTATCTACCTACATTCTGACAAATAAAAATGATTGATTGATTTAATAAACACCCACGACAATGTTCTTTAGGAAATTAACGTCATAACATCTATCTAAGAACCACCACTGATTAATTACGAAACGTTTAAAGACAAAATCGCACTACTTTTGGAGAAAAACGGCAACATGATTTGCACAAACAAATGTTTACTGCAGCGCCCCCTAGTGAGTTGAAACCGTAACATTTACTTAAGAACATGCACTAATCAACACGAACCCATAACTGAAAACTGCATCAGTATCGGACTAGTCGTTTTGAAGAAAATATACGTTCAAATTGAGAAACCTCCTCCTTTTTTCGAAGTCGGTTAAAAAATGGCAACATTGATTTGCACCTACAAATGATTACTGCAGCGCCTCCTGGTGAGTTGACACCGTAACACTTATCTAAAAACATGCACCAATTACACCCGAACCCACAACTGAAAACTACATCAAAATCGGACTAGTAGTTTTGGAGAAAAATGGCAACATGGATTTGCACAAACAAACAAACAAATATCCTCTCACCCCAAACGCATATACAGTCTCCGTTCCGTCTTGGGTAATAAGAAAAATACTTAGCTACGATAAAGGAACGTTCATAATGTCACATGCTTTTTGCGTTTAAGTGCAAATGCACCTTAATAACCGCCTACGAAAGAGATACCAAATCAAAGCGCGTTTACTAATTAAAAGGTGCAATTAAATTGTACTTTGGTTTGATTCCGTTAGATAGAAATCTACGACGCTTGACTTACTATTGAATAAATCTAATAATAATGTACAAAAGATTCAAAATCATACAACAATAACACCCACATCTTGTATTGAATTCGATAATGTGCCAATTAAAATGTTATTTAATTAGTCACCTTCAAAGCCTTAAAATGCAAAGCAATAAAGACACTCGCGCATAAAAAATAGCTGTGAAAAATCTTGCCAAATGCCACATGAAGCGATTTTGTCGGCAATTTTCATTGGACTAATTTCGATCGAATCAAATACATTTATTAGCTAGAATACATTTACAATATTCGTATTATTTTTAATATCATACAGGCTAGCGTTGGACCACTATCTCACCTGTTGGTTAGTGATGATGCAATCAAGGATGGTAGCACGCTAGGTCTAGAATAGGAACTGGCTGGCTCTCAAGGATAGCTGCCGGAACACATTAGACTTTTGGCGACAGATTTATTTTCTTTAGACAGAATTCTTCCAATGCGAGCCGCTGAGACTGGGCTTTCGGTTTTTCTCGTCCCAGTTAAATAAAAAGTTATTAGTAGTCTATTATAATCTAAATATATTTATTATTCTAATTATAATTATTATTCACATCACTTGTTCCTACAATCTAGGGTTGGCACAATTTGAAGAGCTCTTAGAGATGTTCGAACAAGCGCGTTAAGTTTTTAGATTGCGTGGGAGGTAACCCGTCAAGTGTAGGACTCATGGACTCTTGCAGGGTTGCCACATACAAACTATCGTGTTTTGTTATGGGTTTTTTAAACTGCGTGCCTGAACACTTTAACTTATGTATGCAGTAGAATTCATATGTTTCTTACTAAAGTACTGAAGATGTATTGCAAACGGCTCCAAGATTCCAGGTGGCTGGTTGCGGTTGGAAAATAGCACTAAAGATCTAGCTCAGTGACATGCTATAGAAGAAGCCTTTGTGCAGTTGTGGACTAACAACAGGCTGATAATGATGAAGAATTCAGCTTCTTTATCAACAAAAACCACAAATTGTCCATTGCTGGACAAAGCATAGAGTTTTTAATGAGATTTATAAGCAAATTATGGACAACCTAAAATGAGGCACACATTACTCCAAAATCATGTAATAATAAATATTTAATCGTAGTAAATGTCCACAAAAGATCCTTGATCAATAGAAATATTTGTTTAGATAAAGTGTTTATTTATCTATTTTTATCATCGTTTTCTTGTCGTCTATATGAAGAAATAAAATACTTTAGAAATTAATAAAAACCCATGAAATATAGGTTAGTGCATTAATTTTTAGCCTATCATGTCATCGACGATAACACATTTATTCATGTGTGGAGGTGGCAACCCTAGCACAAGTAATTACTTTCCAATGTTCACAAAAGCGCCCTCTAAGGTGAACGAAGGCCGTGCACTGATTAGTTAAATAATGAGCGCGAATTTCGTGTAGGCAGCACGAGTGTGATTTATTGTGATAAATTTGTACATCACTAGTGAATTACTTGTGGAAGAATTCTGTACATTGAGTAACCTGGCAATAGCGTAGCAAAGCGTCATCCTAGGTCTATGGATCGCTTTATTTTTACCTGACTGCGCGACGCACAGAAGGTTATTTATTAGACTATATATGTACGTTTGTTTCTTTGTGATGCTGTAGAGATTAAAGACTGGTAAAAAAGAGCCGATATGGAGCTCAGTGGCACATCTTGGAAGAGACCTGCGTTCAGCAGTGGACTGATACCGGCTGATCATGATGATGAGAGGACTAAAGGCATGGGCCGATTTTTATGATTTCCACCGGAATTGATTTGTCTTGATCTTGCGAGAGTCATTTTATAACAGGGAAATAACTCTATCTGTGGTCATGGCGCTATAATGCAATCTCTAGTGAAAAAGAAAACCTAAAAGTCGACAAACTACTTTCTGGTAGCAAGTCAGGCGGAACATCGATATAATGCTCATACCACCTGTGCACATTTATAATGAATTTAAAAAACTTTATTTAGTTTTTATTTTTTGTTGTTAAAGTGGCAATAGTGTTTTTTGAAAATTTCAAGTGCTTACATATTCAGGCATCTCATGCCTGTGCCTGTGACAGAAGGACCGACGGACAGCGAAGTCTAAAATAATAAAGGTCCCGTTGGCACCATTTTTGTACGGAACCCTAAAACTAAAAATTACGCTTAATTATGATCAATAACGTCTGCTTATAACAACTGTACTTACATGCCCTGTAATTACTACTACAATCTTCTTTTCAAAATCGCTCACACTGTCTGTACGCTTAAACTACGCAACAGATTTTAATGCAGTTTTCAGCAATAGATTACACGCAGGCAAAGCTGCGGGGCGTTAGTATACTATTTTTATTTATTTATTTATTTATATAGCCTTTATTTCCGAGTAACACTATATTTACAAAGGAAGTTAATACAATTAAAATAATTATTTTTTCTCGGGCACCCAGAAGAGTGTGTTTAAGAGTGTGTCCTCCATACTTTTCCATTTGTCTCTATCTTGAGCTTGTCTTGTCCAAGTGTTGCCGGCGACACTGACAATGTCGTCGCACCACCTTCTCCTCGGACGTCCTCTCGGCCTGCTGTCTTCTCGTGGATACCAGTTTAGGACTCGTTCACTCCGTCGTCCGTCTTTGGTTCTAGCTACATGTCCAGCCCACATCCATTTCAGATGGCAGAGCATCTCCACAGCGTCACACTCGTAATATACTATAGTCAACTATAAAGGTACGGCAACACCGCGGCGTCCTGCGTTCTGCGGGCGCGATCTCATTACTTTTCAATTGTTTTCTGATCGCGTTTGATGTGAACCAGCCGGTACAAATACTTCTGCGCTATCTGATCACCGCCTAGATCGCGCACGCAGGACGCTGCGGTGTGTCCGTACCTTAACTAAGCACTAAATTAAAATAGTCTCAAGGTTTTCAAAGTGCAAGTGAAGTGTGGGCGGCATGTCTGATTCACACATTGTTTTTGAGATGGCATTGGGATACCTTTGTTAATTTATTGTGGATCAAGATTAGAACTAATGTGGAGTATTGTTCAAGCCAATTTATGTAGCTACAAGAACGTTCTTAATTTTATAGACGTTTTTATTTCGACTGTGGAGGTGTGGTATCGGTATAAACCAACAAAACCAACAAAAATCGTTTATATTTTAAACGATTTTTGTTGCTTCAGCACTAGGTAGTCAACAAATAAGTTTGTGTCATGACTAAATATTATATGATTTAAAGATCGTTTATAAAACTTAAAAAAACTTTAAACGTCGCGGAAGCTAAAGTAGCCAGTAGACGAAGGTATATATACCAGTGCCATAATATATATAGCTATAACCGTGCCAGTAGTTAGTAGCATGTCGTCGAGATGAGTAAATGCATCGTAATAAGATGTTACAAATGTTGATATATTAAAAACGGCTCGGCCGATTTCGTTAAAATTTTAATGGGACCACCTGGGAAGGATATTTATAAGGATACCCTTTGAAACAAAAAATAATTTTCCAAACGCTTCAGGCATCTTCGAGTAATCGGTGATCATACATAAAAAATAAAATAAAATAAAAAGATTCCGACGAATTGAGAACCTCCTCCTTTTTTGTGCAGTCGGTTAAAAACAAAGTCCCCCCGCCGCGTCTCTCTGTCTGTTCGTGATAATCTCAAAAACTACTGAACGGGTTTACATGAGGTTTTCACTAATAGATAGAATGATTCACGCTTTTTTTAAACAAAAATATTCAAAAATGCAGTCTTAAAAGCTCTACCCATGCGAAGCCGGGGCGGGTCGCTAGTTCATTGTATTTAGCAGTTAAAGTTACATTTTTTTTAATTGTGCATAGAATAGCGTTTGATCACTGTCTTGCTTGATTTTAAGTGACGATGTTTTCCACGATATTAAAAAGAACAATAATATTTACGTTAAACCTATTCAATTAAACCTATACCTACAGTTTCATTCATAAACCCTGCCAATGGAACCTTGAAACAGAACTAAATAAACGAATTCGTGATCATTGTATTACGGAGTGACTCACTCAATAGATTCCACGATGGAATGGTTCCCACCTTTACGATAATATAATTATTGTACACTAAGGTGATATAAATAGGTAGTTTGAAATCTTCGTGGTTGGTAGAGATGATGTGTTATTTCTATGTACATATTACGATAACGTATGAAACTTTACGAACGATCTAATACTTCACATGTAGCAAGGTGTGTGTTCGTTTTTTTTTTATATCAATAGGCTAGCGTTTGACCACTATCTCACCTGTTGGTAACTTGGTAAGTGATGATGCGGTCGAGGATGGTAGCGCGCTAGGCTTAGAATGGGAACTGGCTCTCAAGGATAGCTGCCGGAACACATTCGATGCTTGGCGACAGATTTTTCTAACTTGAACGTGGTAGCTGTCCAGGCGGACACTATATAGTGTCCTACAACCTAACGGGGGTTGAGGGTTTCTTAACGGTGTTTTTCCTTTACCGAAGGGGCCACGTGAACAAACGTTACGATAAGGCACACACCTTGCCTAGATAAACACTGACTTAAATTTATAAGAATTGTAGATACGCCCAAATACAGGATTTCTTCAGACAAAATACACATAGCAACAATAGGCATTTAGAGTTAGACTTGAAGTTCCATTATCAATATTCTCACGCCTGTTCAATGAGTCATTCATTCATATTCTACAAATTCCAGATCTAGTTGGAATGGAATCGGTAAAATCTGCGGAGGTGTGTGATGCAGATGCGAGCTTTTGAGGGCCCGGTGGCGTAATCGGGAGAACGGTCGGCTTGATGCCGTGGTACCGAGTTCAAACCGCCGTGCACCAATGGATTTTTCTATCGAAAAATGTATGTGCGCTTCTCACAGTGGCCCTCCGGTGAAGGAAAACATCGTTAAGAAACCAACAACCCCCGCATGGTGGTAGGACACTATCTAGTGTCCGCCTGGCTAGCTACCACCCTCAAGTTAGAAAATCTGTTACCAAACATCTAATGTGTTCCGGCAGCTGTCCTTGAGAGCCAGTTCCTATTCTAGGCCTAGCGTGCTTACTATCTTCGACCGCATTATCACTTACCAACAGGTGAGATAGTGGTCAAACGCTAGCCTATAACGTATAAAAAAAAATAAAAGCTTAGTTCGTAAAGTCACATCTAGTTTATGGATATTTAAGTCTGTGTGGATTTTTTATTCTGGTACCCATTTCTTTTTCTGGTTGTTAAGTTGGATTTTGGAGGTTCTTATTCATTAAAAGAGATCGAGAACCCTATGTTCAGTAGTGGATGTATATTTATAGTAGAGGTAATGATGATGGTCAGGATTAAGGACGATATGGAAGACAACTTAGGATAGAAATGTATGAATAAAAAAAAAGATTTCATCGTCACTTAACATAAGGTGACATGGCACTCAACTGCTTGTCTTTATGACGTAAAGAAAATGAAATTAATTATAACATTTTAGTGCAAGGAACAGAATACAAGAAATATCGCAAAACCCGCAATATTATCGCTATATAGCGATCGGAATACTTGCGCTTTCAAGATTGGCCAAGAGCCAGCTGCTATACACTATCTCACCTGGAGGTAAAACATGATTTGGTAGAAGATGGTAAACACACTAGGCTTAGTATGTTATGACTCTTAAGGGCTGTATACTAGATCTAGACTAGATCTAGATCTAGGTAGACATCATCGCTTACCATAAAGCGAACGTCATGTTTGTTCTGTTACTTTATCATTATCATAAAAAGGAACCCGTCTACTGTGTATATTTACAGACAATTCCCCGCATGTTTATTTCTCTCTACATATCTCTTCGAAGCTGATGTGGTGTTAAATTATTGGATAAATAATATAGACACGAATAGAGAGCACCTCTTTTCGTAAAGTCAGTCCAAAAGCAATGGGTCAAATCTCACCAAATCTCCGACAAACAATATAAATAAAACAAAGAAAGTATATTATTTGTAGTAATTTCTCAACAAATTGACACGTCTATTATTCTTGACATCGCACCAATTTTTCAATCAGAGATAGGCCCTTTGACCATTCTAATGAGAACTGTAATTAATAATGATCAGTTTAAAAGGGAAGGTCAAGTAATGTTGGTACTTGAAGGTACAGTACTGTTTGATATTAAGTTGGTTTGATAACAACTAGAAATGTATTGATTATGGTTGGTCCGTGTGAACTATTTGACATACTTCGTTTGATAAAGGTCACTGTTTGTTTCATTTCACATTTGTCTTATATCTATGCTTAGTTAGGATTGTGTGTCATGGGAAAAAAAAACATGCGGGGCAGTATTTAGGGACTGCCGATAGAAGTAAAAACTAACTTAGCGCTGTATCGTCGAGATACACATTTTATATAGCTTTTGGGAAGCGTGCAGTGATGATGACGCGAGCTTCACGCTTTTTATTCACCCAAAAAATAATCAACGCGCATAAAGAAGTTTTCACTTCGAAAATCTTATATTAAAAAATGAATCCCAATTGCCCTTGGTCACGGCATCACGCGTGAACGGCTGGACCGATTTGCTAATTCTTTTTTTGACATGTTTTTTATCGTTAGGAGATGGTTCTTATGAAAAAAAATATTTAAATAAATGAAAGTTATTTTTAACGCAGGCGAAGCCGCGGGGCACAGCTAGTATAAAATTAAAACCTTTAAATATATGCCTATAATTCACGTATCTTTAGTCGAATTTTCTTGACCTAGGTTTCGATTCGAGCAAGTCCGTCGCTCTTCCGCGGGAGTGATGAGATGAGATCCCACGGCGTGACCTCAACCTAAAGCAAAAGTACGTAAATTACATCCGGCAAATAACATTAATAATGTTATAAATTCACGATAATTTTAATAAAACTTATGAAAAATGTACGCTGTCTATGTTTTATTGGCTATTTTATCATTGATTCGCTGAGCGCGGATATAATATGTAGCGCGCATGTATGATTTGATGAGGCTGTGTGAATAGCAATAAAATGTTCTCGAGAGGGGTATGCGCAAACGCGCCCTGATAGATTGCTATCCGTACTCACGGTATACCGCTTACGTTCGGTTAGTGTGGATACGCTACAAGCCAAGTCAAGTCACAGCAGTTATTCAGTATATGGGCAAATTAAAAATGTGCACTTACACACGTCAAATAACATTAAATAGATCATATTCAATAATAAATAATAATAATTATAAATATAACAGAAACATAACTTATTGCTTTGAATTTACAAAAAAAAAAAACAAAAGTATTGAGCCATTCAGCTTTCATCTAGACGTCGAATTAAAAAAAAAAATTTAAAGCCCCTGATAAATGTAGGGTTGCCAACCGCACTATTACGTGCGCCCCCAACCCGGTGCATGTTTTAGTACTTCAGACAATTTTTATCTAAATAATTGTGAAATAAGGAAACAGAATACATAAATAAAAGTCTACGGTCTGCTTTTGTTCTTTTTTGCAAATTTTTTAGAATAGTTTTGTAATCACGTCTATCGGCAATCATATAACGTAATTCAACCTTAGTCTGAATTCTAATTGGTAGTGGGGCGATCAGACTTGCACTGACGTATCTCAGCTCTTTGACGAAACTGAGTATGTCTTTGCTGGTATAACCAGGCGTCATTTACTCGCTGGTTTTTAGGGTTCCGAACCCAAAGGGTACCAACGGAACCCTATTACTGAAACTCCGCTGTCCGTCTGTCTGTCTGTCTGTCTCTCTATCTGTCTGTCTGTCTGTCTGTCTGTCTGTCTGTCTGTCCGTCTGTCACCAGACTGTATCTCATGAACCGTGATAGTTAGACAGACAATTTTTTTTCACAGATGATGTATTTCTGTTGCCGCTATAACAAAAAATACTAAAAACAGAATAAAGTTAAAAATAATAGAGGGTCCCCATAGAAGAAACGTGTATTTTTCGGCATTTCACGCCATCTATCTACGCTTAGTTAGGTAAACGTCCCATAGATGGCGTTATATTAAAATGTCGATCCCTAACACCTTTGTTAGACGTTAGATGGCGTTATAAGTTTATTAATGTGTGTAATTAATGTTTATTATTTATTATTTTTTGCAGGCGAAAAATGATAGTGGTATTTTTTTCTCGATCTTATAAAATACTGTATTGTAGTACGGAACCCTACGAGTGCGAGTCCGACTTGCACTTGGCCAGTTTATTTCCCTACCGCGTATTGTCCACAATACAACCGACGACAGTCGTATTTTGAACATTATCGACGTTGTAACTAGGTTTAATCTCGCATGTTTGCTGTCAGAGCTGCTGTCAGAGAGTGCATGTTCTGTCCGTAGCATTATTATCTTATTTGTGCTATAACGCTTCCGATGGTGATTTTGATAAAACTGATGATGATGATGATGAAATATGTTTGTGTACTGTATTTTTGAGCTTAAATGTGATTCAACCGATTGTTTATTTATTGAAATTTTTATAAATTTAACGATCAGTCACCCTTTAATAATGGCAACGCGAAAGTCTGTTTGTGTATCCACGCTTCATGGCCGAACAAGTTGATTAATTTAGTTTTTTTAGAGTTGTTAGAAAAATATGTTAAAATATGGCATAGGATATATTTTAAACGCATTTAAATCCGCAGTATGCGACATTTTATATGCCTATTATTTAATTTTACGACTAAATGTTGTTACACAACATATCTGTTGCTGTATTACCACTTTAAAAATACATATGCCAATATAAAATGTATGCCAATGTATGATAGTTCGTGCTAGAGCCAATAGCCCAATAGCTAAGGCGTCGGCCTGGCGAGGCCTCGAGAGGTCGTAAGTTTGATCCCCACACATTGCACTATTAACGTGAAGCCACTCTAGAAACAAGCATATTAATCTTAGTTGGAGGGATTAACAAGAATACTACTAGTATTCTTGTTAATGAGCAACCCACATTGCTAGTAAGTTTTATAAAAGAATAAAAATGACAAAAAAAAACGTGTGTGCATAATACGATAAATATTAAAATTAATCAAAAAGATTTTACTTAAATAAAAAAGGTTTTATTAACGTAAATATGACGATGAAAAAAAAAAATGACGTTCTTACGAAATGACATATACAACTTGAACATAGTCATGCCACCTAGAACTAACTTCACGGTGTAGAATTTAGGTGTCGGTGTTCGCGCGCATCGTACCACCTAGAACTAACTTCACGGTGTTAAATTTAGGTGTCGGTGTGCGTGCGCATCGTAAAAATTCACTCTCATCATTTTTCTCTATCGCGCCAAAAGAAGTATAACTTCAAAAAATGCATACATTTTATGTCGGCATATCCACGTAAACCTTTCGTTCCTTGATGCGTGGGCTGGGCTGGTAGTCGGCACATCTGCACGAAGGCAGCTCCCATTGCTCGCTGATAGCATTGTCATGGGAACGTGCACTATATCCGGTCCAAGCTACGTGTACTCTCTGCATACTGTACATATACATAATAGTGTGTATATAGCTGATAGCTAGGCCGTCTGTCTGACTAATGTACTTTTGCAACGGAAGCCGTTTATACTCAGTTTCCCTAATTTGATCTAAATGTTGAAATGTGCATTGAAACTGTTTCATTCATCGTGGGGGTGGATAGGCATAAGAGTATGACCATCTTCCCCCGAAACCTAAACGTGGGGGTGAATAGGTATAGGTATGTCCGTCTGCCCCCACGCGGTGGCAGTCTTCGGGGGTGGACGGGAATAAACTTGTTTTTTTATATCTGATAGGCTAGCTTTTGATTATTATCTCACCTGGTGGCACAGAATAATGAATAGTACAAGGTGGTAAGCTATGATGTGGTAAATGATGGTAAACACGCTAGGCCTAGAATACTCTCACTTCCAAGAGCTGTTTGCTTCCGGAACACCGTAAGGTAGATTATGTCTTTACTGGTAAGCTACTTATTGGCAGCAAGTCAGGCGGAACATCGATATAATATGCTCCTACAACCTGTGGAAAAACCTCCTGAAAAATAACTCCATTATTTTTAACACGTCGTTAGAATAGAACTTGATTCCCAGAGCAATTTCAAAATGATTCTAATGACATTGACACTTCATTGCTTCAAAATCATCTGTCAAATTATAGGTTTAAGATTCGAGCTTTGCGTTGGTCAAAGTGGTTCCGTAGAGAATACAAGCGTAAGGTTCTCAATTCGACTGTTTTTTTAGGGTTCCGTACCCAAAGGGTAAAACGGGACCCTATTACTAAGACTCCGCTGTCCGTCTGTCTGTCTGTCTGTCTGTCCGTCTATCACCAGGCTATAGCTCATTAACCGTGATAGTTAGACAGTTGAAATTTTCACAGATGTTGTATTTCTGTTGCAGCTAGAACAACAAATACTAAAAACAAAATAAAGTTAAAAATTAAAGGGGGTCCCCATACAAAAAACGTGTTTTAAACGCCATCTATCTAATTAATTTCGGCAAAATGACATAGATGGCGCTAGTAAACGAGCCCCGTCTTTCTAGATCGCGACCAACCCAAATATTCATGGTAATATCAATTAATCAAATATATGAGGTTGAAACTCTTTTATGTTTCGTATTGTACGAAACCCTCCCTAAGTGTGCGATAAGAGACGCGATGCTGACTCGCACTTGGCCAGTTTAATTTTTATTAACTGACTTCACAAAAATGGTTTTTTTGTGACTTTACAAAAAGTTCTCAATTCAACTGATTTTTTTTTAATGTTTGTTACCTAAGAACTCCGTCAAATCTTAACCGTATTTGAAAAAAACATTTTTTTTTTGAGATATTATGCCCCTCCGTTTGGTCCCATTAAATATGCTTGTGTCTGGAGCTGGTTTACATCAATAGTGCAATGGGTGTGGATCGAACTCACGACCTATCGATCGCCAGGCTGACACTTTAACCATTGGGCCATTGCTGTTTATCATATATATGTTCATCATGTCACAATCGAGGGTTTGTAACCGTTTAGAAGAAGATCGAGTTCAGTAGCTTGCCGTAGCAGTGGACACAGATAGGATGATGATGATGATGATGATGATGATGATTCCAAATAAAAGCTGTCAAAAACCTGTCAGATAAGTTCCCAATAGAGCCGGCGAAGAGAACCGGTGAAATTGGCCCTTAATATTATAATAATTTTTAATCAGCAAAAAAGATTTTTATTTTGATACTAAAAAGCAGGCAGTTACATTCAAAATATTATCTTATTTATTTTTTCCTCGCGTTATCACAATTTTTTTTTCAAGGAACCCTAATAAAATTAGCTAGGTGTCATCGGAACCACTGACCCGTCCGACATTGACCCGCTTCCGGTATTTGTTCACACCACCGGTGGTGATGTGTTTTTAACCACTGTGCCATAGGAGACCGCCCCAGTCTATCATTATACAGAAATTAGAGCTCACGGGAACTAAGCTATTGTGGATTTGTTTTAAGTTTGTTTTTTAATAATTATATTATTGCATTCTAGAGGTGACAAATAGAGTATGTGAGTATTTAATAGTACTTATTAGTATGTGTAGTTTATTAGTATTTATGTATTTACGTAAATACTTCTACTCCTATGGCTCAGCGACCCGAAGTGGGCCTTGGCCTCCGACAAAAGTAAGCGTCATCTGTCTCTGTCCTGTGACAGCTTCCTCCAGTTTTCCACCTTCAGTTCTCGCAGAACTTTCTAGACTTCGTCCTCCCATCTATACCTAGGTCTTCCCACTAACCGCCGACCAGTTGGTCGTCCCACGAATGCCTTTCTTGCTGCACGATCCTCTCCCATTCTCTCTACATGACCGAGCCATCGGAGTCTATGACCTTTTATTTCTCCAATAATATTGGGCTCTGCTATTAGTTCTTCGATCTCTATGTTTTTGCGGATTTTCCAGCTGCCATCTGCTCGTTTTGCTGGTCCCAGTATATAGCGTAAGATATTCATTTAAAAAAAATTATAATGATTAATTAATTAAATTAAATTTGAAGAAGACTTACAAAAATACTGTGTTAATTCTATCTATGAAAAGGTTGTAACTAATTTGGCGAATTACTTCATATAATAATTATGTAGGTGACATAATTATGTTTTTTTTTTCATTATTACTGGTCGTACTTGGACATACTTGGTCATATTCTAGTGGTAGGACTTCTGCTACTCAGTCTGGGGCAGTACCACCACTTTGTCAGTTACTGGTATTCGGCCAAGATACAAAATTTCGCCATCGCTTACCATCAAGCGAGCGTCGTTCTTATCCTGTTAACTTATACAAATAAAATACGCTACTACCACAAAAGCTTAGACAAGCACGACATCCCAACAATAAAGTGATATACAGTTTTTTGCAAATATTTTCGCTAACCTAATAGTTTTAGATTTATAACCTAATAGTGATTAAAATATTATGATAAATAATATAATTCTGCGATATGCAAAATGGTGTGAATCAAATAAGAAAATATTCTGCGATATTCTTAGAATAACCACAAAGAAAATCGATCTAACACAGAGGCTTCTTTAAACTGAAACTACTCGTATATTCGACTTCACTGTTCTATTTCTGACTTAGAAATAAGCTTCTGAAAAATAAATCTACGTTATGATTATAAAAAAAAACACATTGGACGTATATCATCACACAATGGAGGAAACAAATCCAAGTAAAGACAAAAATAAATACCCTGATAAATTTAGGAATCAATCACTAGATCATAGTGTTTCCTCTATTCCTTAGTATAGTATAAGGCATCTCCAGTTCATTATTTAAGAGCAACAACGGTTACATTATGATGATAGATATTATGTGTTATTGAGTTATTTAACACCAAAGTGGTTTATTATAACGGATCAGAAATTGAGTCTGTGTGAATGTTTCTTGAAATTAGTGAGAAATTCTGCAATTCTTCTAATTTACAATAGCTCCCTAATAACAAGCAGCTTTATAAGGAGTGAAGTGATACTGGCATTGTTTTGGATGTTTGGTTGTCCATCTCACAACTGTTTTTAATTTCTAGACGAGCTTGGTTCAATTTTACTTCGTCATTTCACATTTTTTTATATATCTTATAGGCTAGCGTTTGACCACTATATTGTCTGGTGCTAAGCAATGATGTGATTGAACGTGCTGAACACATTAGGCCTAGTATATATATCTATATCTCAAGGGCTGTGTGCTGCTGGAACACCGCAAGGATATGGCGGCAGATTTTCTTCTTGATGGCGGTAAGCTACTTTTTGGTAGCATGTCAGGCGGAACATCGATATAATATGCTCTTACCTATGGACGAACACCCATGCTAGGATTTTATTCGTCGACCTCTTACTCTGAAATTAACCATATTCTATCCTTTACGCTCAACGGGGCTCTCTCTCTCTCACACATCAAGTGTTTATCTATCAGCAATAATAAACCTATGCACACCATATGATATTAATTGCCTTAATGAAATCGGCTTGAATGAGCGTTTTCACATTGGACGATAACTGTAACTACACGATACCTGCACCATATCGTCGGACTGGTAGTTTGATACAATTACTACTAAATGCTTTCACACTGTGTCGTCCTGTGTCGTCGACAGATTGTATCAAACTACCAGTCCAACGATATCGTGCAGTTATCGTGTAAATTGTTAAACACAATCCAAAATTTCATCGTACCGACGGGACTCGAACCCGCACCCCCCGGATTACACGTCTTGGTGCTCTGCCAATTAAGCCACGGTTCGATACATCGATACGACGAAATTAGTGGATTGCATTTTGTTAACCCAATTATGCATTGGTGGCGCCATCTCATCAGTTATCGTGTAGTTACAGTTATCGTCCAATGTGAAAACGCCCAATCGAAGAGAACATTAAAGATGTGATCACAATTTTACATTCATCGTTGAATTGACCTGCTCAGCCCCTTAATTTTCATTTCAGTCGGATACATTCAAATTCGGAAGCGTCATTTTGAATATCGAATATTTATTATTCCGCTATTTAGTCGCGGAAACTTTTCCGATTAGAATCAGATTTTTTGAATTAAAATATCAAAAGTTATGGATTAGTTAGAGCATTGTGGACTGCAAGGATCTGAGTACAGGGAAAGGCAGATTCCAAATCCGAATTTGCTTGATTGAATTGAATGATTGAAACTCAGGGAGCTGAATTGAATAACTTTCGCATAACTAAAAAGAATTTTTAACAGTTCGGAATTTGAATTTAAAATCCTAACGCCATTCTTAACGCCGAACGGAAGGCAAATAAATTATGTCCCTACATTCATGAGTTATAACGCTCAATGCGGAATGTCTTCACGATTCTGTCGGCGCTATCTCGGGCAGCACGACACTTGCTGTTGGCGACGTTTGCACGGGCGGCTTTGACGTGGCAGGTTTGACGCTAGGCTGTTGCAGATGTCGATGCGCTGTTGTTATGCTTACAGAATACAAACGCTGTCGATATCATCGAGCAAGATGCGAGTGGCTTGCGCTTCGCTTAAAACAAAATTGTAGTCCAGGCGCTTGTGTTATTATTTGGTCTGTGATCCCGTTGAAAGTCGGCTACTAGTTGGTCTTAAATAAAAAAAATAACAATGATTAGATTACATTCAGAGACGTTTTTAACAGATATTTTTTTTGTATCGTATGTGTCTCGATTGCTCCGACACGTCAAAACAATTTCTCCATAATTGAGCTAAAGCTACTTATTATAGAAACAGTTGCAGCGTTTTTTAAACGCTTGTGAAGATGTATCCTACTAAGATTCCTATGCTCGCGTTGACAGAGCGTCGTTCAAATATCGAATTCAAATTACGATGAGAACGCCTAGGGATGCGGAACACATTAATGTAAAGCTAAGTGTGCATCGTGGAATGTGGATTTGAATGTTTTTTACTTTTTGCTTAAAGCTAACTAGTGGGTTTTTTTATGGTAAAAAGTAACAGGACAAGTACGACGCTCGCCTGATGGTAAGCGATGACGTCTACCTATTACAGATACAATTCTGGACTGCCAGAATTTTGCATGTCACTGCACTGCGCCTGTTACCGTGCGACATAAAGATGTTGAGTCTCACATCATTATCAGCCGGTATCAGTCCACTGCTGGACGTTCATCATTAGTCTCTCATCAGAGTCTCACATGCCCTGTAATATTACTGGACTCCTTGCCATTTCAACCGAAAAACATTTCTGTTTTTGGGCTGAAAATTAATTGACAAAGTGGTGGTACCGCCTCAGGCGGACTAGCAGAAGTCCTGCCACTACAAATATTGCTAGGTTAGGTTGCATAAAGTCAAAGTCAAAGTCAAAGCATTTATTCAGTATATGGGTAAATTAAAAATTAGCACTTACACACGTCAAATAACATTAAATAGATCATATTCAACAAAAAATATAGATATAACAGAAACATAACGCTTTGAATTTACAAAAAAAAAAACAAAGGTATTGAGCCATTCAGCTTTCATCTAGACGTCGAACGTCACACTTAAAACACATGTTTAATTCCCCTTATTAATATAGGGTTGCCAACCGTACCATTACGTGCACCCGCATATTGCTATTAGTATCGTTAGCACCTCTAAAACTAAACTAACTATGCTTGTGTCTGGAGTGGGTTCACGTCCGAGAGTCATTTTCCGAGAATTTTCAGTTGATGCCTTCGATCCGAAAGTTTCACTCAACTATGGATGGTAAAACTTTTAAAATTTAAAAGGACAAATCTTTACCTAGTTAAATGCCTACTACAATCCGAAAGTTTCACATGCATCGTGGTTTGATAAAACCACACCACACTTTTAAAAATTGTACCTCTGTAGGTTCATAGGTTAAAAAGCTTGTAAGCGTGAACAATTCCAATAGTCATCCACCGCATCATAACTTGTCATCGTGCAAGACTGAGGTCTCGTAAGAAGAAAAAACATTACTTCATTACGAAGAAGTCACACAGAAAGTCACACACACCACGCGGGTAGTCAAAACGCTACCCTACTGTCATCAAAAGAGGTGAGTTGAATACGATTTGAGTACGCGTCTCGTCGACTATCAAAATTGACTTACAACATTGACTTAGAAAATTGACTTTCAAAATTGTTTTCATTCAATACCACATGTGGCTAAAGGTTTGTGTTTCGTAAAATATTCAAAGCAGAAAGAGGAGATCAAACGTCATAGCAGAAAAAACATTAACATAATGCAGTAGAACCTCTTTAAGTCGAACCTCGATAAGTCGAAAACCTCCCAAACTCGAAAGAAGTTTGTGTTCCCTTCCCTTAATACCTCAAAACCTCCGTTGCTCGAAGTCTGAACCCTCTATAAGTCGAAATAATTAGTAAGTCCCTATAAGCTAATTCAGTACTTATTTTCCCTCTTAACTTACATACAATCACGCCTTTTCCCGTTGGGGCAGGCAGAGACTACTTCAACTACTAAGACTTACTTTCCCTCTTTAACTCGAAAAAATAAATTTGACCTCTGTATCTCGAACATAGCAATTTTTAATATTTTACAACCTTTACAACTCGGTTATTTGAAACTTATTACCTCTATAATTCGACGAAAAATAAATTGCCGACTTTAAGAATCTGCCGACACGGTTACACAGTACACCATTGTTTTTTAGAAAACAATTTAGGAGTATACAATAGATGGGATTAACCCTTAAGGAATTTATGACAGATGTTAACACATGCGTGCTTGGTGTCAGGTGTTTATTTTTGATTTAATTTGAACCTTAGTGATACGATTGAAAAATTGTCAAAAATAGTTTGGTTCATTCTACCGCATAAACACACATACATTTTTACAACAGTTTACAAATTAAATTGTTTAAATATGAGTGCTGTGAAACGTAAAAACTCAAAATTGGTAAGAATAAATCTTAACCTCTACAAGTCGAAAACTCTATAACTCGAATTTTTGGCGTCTCCCTTGAAGTTCGAGAGGTTCTACTGTATATGTATTTTATATACATCGTGGTATTTGATAAGCTTTTATTTAGTTTCACCTGTCCCGACGTTTGTCATCAAAACTTGCAAATTAATTTTGATCTACTTCCCGATTACTGGTTAAGCTGAAATTTTGTAAACATGTGAAAATCGGGTCACAATGCAATATTATGAAGACATGGTGTTGATCTGATGATAGAGCTGGAAGGGGGCCAAATGAACTCCTAACCTACACATGCTCTATACCCGTTTTTTTTAGGCTCGTTAAATTTGTCTTGACTTACTCTGGTCCTAGGTTATGTCATAGCTTGTGTTTAAAAAGGTTTTTTTTTAAACACTACTAGTTTATTGTGTACTTGGCTTAATTCAAAGAGTCGTGATAATCCGTCGTCTCACCTTCACGAATGTCTTATTAAGTGAATATCGTTATAATATTGAAAAATTCCACATAATATAATATTCTATTGACATTATTGTATATTCTGTGTATGGTGCGACGTAATTGGACCCACGTTTCACGGTTTCCATGTTTTTGAGGTTATGGGCCCAGAGTTGTTTATGGTCGCCTTTGTCTATTTGGATTTCAATAAAACTAGTAGCGAGATATTATTATTGCAATTGTTTAAATGAAATTTACATGACATTTTCATAAAGGTTGATAGGATGGTCGCTTTGAAGTATTTTTATATATATTTCCATAGTAGAGGTGATTTATAATTTAAAAAAAAATTGACTGAAACAAAAACTGAATATGTATATAAATACTTGTTAGTACTATTTACAGAAAGGTTGTTACTTATTTGTCGACTTCATTCCTATAATGACTTACTTATAAATTATTATATTAATTCCTATAATGTTATTGTGTTACAGGACTTTCGTTTTTTGTTAATATTGGTCATACCTACTTTAAAAATGTCTACGAAAACTTGGACAGCCAAAATAGCCCAAACATATTATAATAAAAAGCGTCGCAAACATTTCCACATACGTAATTGGATATTGTAGATTGAGATTGTGAGACAAAGGGATGTTATATCCCCCAAATTGTTCACAAATGCATTGGAGGATATGATTGATTGATTGATTGATTGATTTATAGTTTATTCCAACGACCAAATTTACAAATAAAATTAACAGCTTTACTAAAAACTAGCGAATCAATATGTTCAAGACGCTGGACTGGAATGGTGGTATCAACATAAACGGCGAGTACCTCTCACACTTGCGGTTTGCAGACGACATCGTCATTATAGCCGAAACGTTGCAAGAACTGCAACATATGTTGAATGGCCTAGCTGATTCTTCTCAACGCATTGGTCTCCGGATGAACTTGGATAAAACCAAGGTCATGTTCAATGAGCATGTGAGTCCGAAACCAATCGCAGTCCAGGGTAGTATTCTCGAGGTTGTTAAGGAGTATGTTTACCTCGGGCAAACTCTGCAGCTGGGTAAAAACAACTTCGAGAAAGAGGCTAATAGAAGAATACAGCTGGGCTGGGCAGCATATGATCGCCAATCCCACAGAGTCTTAAGACAAAAGTCTTCAATCAGTGCGTCCTACCCGTCATGACATACAGAGCCGAAACGTGGACACTCACGGTTGGACTGGTCTACAAATTTAAGGTCGCTCAGCGTGCTATATGGAAAGAGATCTGCTCTGAGTTTCTCTGAAGGATCGAATTCGTAACGAGGTGATCCGACAGAGAACCAAAGTCACCGATATAGCTCACCGAATTAGCAAGCTGAAGTGGCAATGGGCCGGCCACATAAGCCGAAGAACCAACGACCGCTGGGGTAAACGAGTTCTTGAGTGGAGACCGCGAATCGAATCGGCAAACGTAGCGTAGGACGCCCTCAGACTAGGTGGAGCGATGATATCCGCAAGGTGGCTGGCAAGAGCTGGATGAGAGTAGCCGAGGATCGTGCTCAGTGGCATGAAATTGGAAAATCCTATGTCCAGCAGTGGACGAGTATAGGTTGATGATGATGATGATGAATTGAAGATTAAATATTTTACACAAAACATAATATTTTAAAACTATATCACTCTAATCTAAAGTGTTTTAGGATTCCGTACCCAAAGGGCAAAACGGGACCCTATTACTAAGACTCCGCTGTCCTTTTGTCTCTCTGCCTGTCTGTCCGTCTGTCACCAGACTGTATCTCATGAACCGTGATAGTTAGACAGTTGAAATTTTCACAGATGATGTATTTCTGTTGCAGCTATAACAACAAATACTAAAAACAGAATAAATTTTAAAATTATAGGGTGTCCCTATACAAGAAACGAGTTTTTGTCGGCATTTCAATATAACGCCATCTACGAACGCTTAGGTAAACGTACATAGATGGTGTTATATTGAAATGCCGATCCCTAACACCTTTGTGTTAACTTTCACTTAGATAGGATTTGACGTTAGATGGCGTTATACAAAATAAGCACGCGGCTCACAACTTTGTTTTTATAAAATGTTTATTAGTTATTATTTTTTGCTGGTGAAAAATGATAGTGGTATTTTTGCTCGACCTTATACAATACTGTAGTGTGGTACGGAACCCTACGAGTGCGAGTCCGACTTGCACTGGGCCAGTTTATTTTTTATACTGTGTTTTTTACAATTAAATAATGTTTTGGCACTTTATTTTTCTTTTTATCTACAGAACCCTAAAAACATTGAAAACTTTTCATATTATTATCGCCACATTTCATCATTTTACCGCGGATAAAATAGCAGGATGCACCTACTAAAATACACCTTTAATAGATTTTAAATACCACATTGATAGTATTAATGACACAGTCGCCGACTAAATATCTTTTACCATACCATGATATCTCTAATTATTTTCTGTACCTAATATCTAAATGTAGAGCTAAATGGCAAAATAATTCAGGTAGTAATGGAACTAAGTGCAAGAACTGTCCTTGCAATTAACATTAACGATGCCAATTTAATATAGCATTATACGATAGCACATCACTACTACGTATACAATGTATGAAAAATATTAGTACAGAATCTTATACCAAGCTAAAGATGTGTGTGATATATCAATGGTAAGCTAATGTGAACTCTAGGTTATGTTAATAAGAGCGAAGGATTTGAGAGAGATGAGTTGTGATATAATTGTCAGTCTTAACTTTTCAGATAATCTAACACCTGGATGTCTATGTGACACACGGGTGTAGAAAATTACGAGTAAATAGCTTAGTTGGGTTGGGATACACGTTTATCTGATATTGAATTAAAAAAAATGTGTTATGCTTGATTTTTTTTCTCTTTTCTATATTCGGCAACTTTTAATATTTGGTAGCCATGTAAAGTTTTTTTTTAAAGGTTATACGATTTCTTAGTTTTTTTTGCATATGTTTTCTTTTATACTTAAATATTTATTTATATAGCCTGGCCAGCTATCACCCTCAAGTTAGAAAATCTGTAGCCAAACATCGAATGTGTTCCGGCAGCTATCCTTGAGAGCCAGTTCCCATTCTAAGCCTAGCGTGCTTGCTTATGCGTGATGCGGTCGAGGGTGGTAGCACGCCAGGTGTAGAATGGGAACTGGCTGTCAAGGATAGCTACCGGAACACATAAGATGTTTGGCTGTGATTGTTAGACTTTGGCCTCTAAATGATTCCTAAACTGGACTTCACTAGAAATGTAAACGCCAAGTCTACCGTGACAGCTGGCTATTGTGAGGATCTCACGAATTACATCAACTTCAATGTTACATCATCACTTACTAACAGATGAGATAGTGGTCAAACGCTAGCCTATATACATACCGCCTTTTTCCCGTTGGGGTAGGCAGAGACTACTTCTTTCTACATGCTACGATCCTGACATACCTCTTTCGTTTCTTCCACTTTCATGAGCGCTTTCATACATGCTTGCTAGTGATAGGTACTTTTGACTTAGCCTTTATTAGAACGTCTCCGATCTGGTCGTGATACGTTCGCTAGGTCAGCCTCTACCGGCTGGCCTATTCACACTCGCCTTTTAAATATGATAAAAAAAATAAAACTGGCCAAGTACGAGTCAGACTTTTGCCCCACACACGAAGGGTTCCAGACGCCATCTAACGAATATGTAACGAACTTCTAACATCAACTAAGTAAACGTTAACACAAAGGTGTTAATAATTAATATTATTAAATATTAATATTATATAATATATATATAATATTTGCTCGGTATTTTTTGCCACTTAAACAGAAAAATATGACTCTTCCCGACATTTATTGACGAATAATAATACTATTTTTTTTAATTGAGAGCAACTAACTGCTTTGGCGACACAATAACACTAAAGCTACTTCTACTCGCCAATAGATGTCGGGAAGAGTCATATTTTAAGTTGATTATCGATAAAGTTCTGTTGATTATTGAAAACACGAATCAAACAACATTTTCTGAAAATGAATCCTAGCTAGATCGATTTATCGCCCCCGAAATCCCCTGTATACTAAATTTTATTTAATCGTGGGAGCCGTTTCCGAGATTCAGATTCAGATTCCGAGACTAAGGTAAACACGATAGCGCCATCTATGATGATGATATGATGATCTAGATGGCACTATCGTAAAAACACGTTTTTTGTTTTAAACCTTTTTATTTTTAGCTTTGTTCGGTTCTTAGGATTTGTTGTTATAGCGGCAGCAGAAATACATCACATGTAGAGTTAGGTAGGGACATTTCATATACTAAAGTTACTTGGTTTGAAAAAGTGACAAAGATTAATATATTAATTATTATATATAAAAATAAATATATTAATATTAAGAAAGCTTTTAGTCAATATTTAAAAACAAAGGTTTATTTGCGCATGAGTATATCGTTGTTTCATTTATGAAAATGAATTTTAATATTCGAATATACAGTTAGGTATACAAATATAAGTGTATTAGTATATATATATATTATAGAAACTACGTAACTTTGAACCTCCTGTGTCTACCTAGTCCCACAGAAATATTCCATTATACTTATTATTCATATTTCTGTGTTTTATATTCATACATGTATGAAGTTGATGTTCTTCTCCCCGTGAGGTAGTATTGTTCTGTAGTCGTGCGCGTATGGCGTCCTTGCTCACGTTAGCTCCTCGACAGCTCCAGAATCGGTGGCGAGGTGAGGAAGCCCGGATTGGTGGGGGGAACAGAGTGTCCGTTCTATACGTAGTATTATTATCTTTTCTATCCCGGGAGTGCCGGCAGAAGTAAAAACTCGAACATTAACATTGTGCATTTGATCTACTCTCCCTCCGTCTTACGAATTTTCGATTCAGGTTCACGTTCAGCCCAAAAAGTTCACAACGCCGCTAAAGAAGTTTTAACATAATGGATCGCTATTCTTGCCGTCTGTGTGTCCCAGCGTTATAAATAGCAAAAAACTATATCTCCCAAGTAATGCGTTAGGCAACAGTCTGCGAGATATAGTATCTCTCGATTTGTGTGTCCGCTCTGTGTGCGAAATCGTTTTACTTCTATTTAAGTGAGCTTTAGATATATTAAGCGAGGTTCACATTCAGCGATGTAATCTTCTTGGGTGATATTTGATTAAAGATCATTATAGTTGGCAGATCACTGTAGATATTTTTTTTGTGTTATCCTATCATACAAACTTTTGCCTTTACAATATTAGTGTTTACGTTGTATTCATGGCGGTAGGACACTATCTAGTGTCCGCCTGGCCAGCTACCATCCTCACGTTAGAAAATCTGTCGCCAAAACATCTAATGTGTTCCGGCAGCTATCCTTGAGAGCCAGTTCCCATTCTAGGCCTAGCGTGCTTACCATCTGCGACCGCATCATCACTTACCAATAGGTGAGATAGTGGTCAAGCGCTAGCTTATAAGACGTGCAAAACCTTTGCCTATTTTTAAAAATATGGTAAAGAATTATTTTCTATCCACAGTCAAATGAAAGCTATCGATCTGTCTTATTTTCCGTTTAGTAATACTATACCTATATATATATATATATATATATATATATAGTATATTTTTATTATGCCTATATATGTATTAGAATCCGAATTAGATTGTAAGTAGGCATTAAGTAAAATATGTAGCAGATTTTTTTATTTTTTTATTTTATTGTGCACCGCCGTCCATTCTTTGATTTTACTCCAGTCCATCCTAAGGTTGTCTGGAAGAGATCGCTCTTAGCGATAAGACCGCCGATTGTATTACCATAGTATAGTTGTATTACTTTAAGTTGTATTTTTTTTCTGGTGATCAATAAAGAGTTATTGTATTGTATTGTATTGTATAATAAAAAATATTTTAGTTTTTTCTTCACGCTAAAACTACTCAACTGGTTGAGCTGACATTTCTTATGTAAAAAGTTCGACCCTGGAATAATACATAGGGTTTAGAATACCAATTGTATCCCAATATTCCCACGGGAAAGATTTTTATGCGGGTAAAACTGCAATGCACAGCTAGTTAGATCCACGAACGAGCGAAAACCTTGCCCGATGGTAAGCAATAAAATCTATATCAGATACTGTGACACGCAATTCACTGGTGTATCTGGCTGGCACCAAAAATCATGCCAAAAGTTATCCACAGGTGGTAGAAACACTTTATTAATATTTCGCCTGACTTGTTACTAAAAAGTATCTTACCACCACACCACCATCAAGGAGAAAATCTCATATAACCTCACGTTGTTCTAGCAACAATCAGCCTTTGAGTGTTAAATAAAACACCGGTGATGATCATGAGTCAAAGATAATATATGTATATAAGATCGTATTAAATAAACAAATAAAATATATATATACATAATTTGGTCTTATAAGTATTTATTGTGTGAACATAGCTCTGAGCATTAGCTCGAGTGATTTTGAAAGATTGTGGAGATATGTGGCACGCTATCCAGTATCGGTTTTAGAGAATTGCTCGAGAATTTCATAGATCTAAAGATTTTCTAGTGTAAAGACTTCTGCTATATAGTGTAGGTAATTCAGCCGTTAAATATTCATGTTTTTCGGTTCGAATGGCAATGTGTTCAGTGAAACTTCAGGGCATGTGAGACTTAATATCTTTATGTTTTGAGGTAACAGGCGCAGTGCAGTGACATGCAAAGTTCTGGCTATCCAGAATGTTGCATATCTTTTTTCATAGCTTAGAACATCGTCGCTTCCACTGTCTGTACGTTTAGATCTTTTGAACTACGCAATGGATTTTAACGTAGTTTTCAACAATATATAGAGTGATTTAAGAGGAATGTTTATAACTAGGTTTAAACGCGGGCAAAGCCTCATAGCACAGCTAGTGTATTATTAAGAAAGATATCAATTTATTTATTTAAATGGGGTACATTGGTGGTCCTACAAATGGCACATTACAAACACAGTACAATAAAGGGTGAGCAACTTGGGCGAGGTAATCAATTCCAGCCTCCATCTGAGCGCGTTGTTGTGTACACAATTTGTTGCTTTCTCACCTTTACTGTAATAATAATTGGTATCATTTAGTATGAATTTAAGTTATCCGTAGTAGTTAATATCAACAATACAAATAGCTGATACCCGCGACTTCGTTCACGTACACCAAGAATTTTATCACTGTAAAGCTCTGTCATTCAACATTTGTGTGATCCATCGACGTCATAACAATTAGACTCCGCTTGAAAGGCGAGTACTTTCCGCTAAATCACCGGACTTATAAGTCTTATATAAATCCACGCCCACAAACGCGATGTTAGTTTCGACCAGTACGGAGACCTGTAAACACCTCTGCGCTCAGATACTTAAATTTCTTAAACAGTCGTTGTGATGGCTCCTTGCAGTGTAAGATGGTGTGGAAAAACCAGTACTTATACCGTTTGCCTCAAAATTTGAGTTTGTAAACTCAAATTTTGAGGCAAACGGTATAACATTTCACCGGTAAGTCAATAAATGTATCTAATCTTCAAAATTACATTTTAGGCATAGCTCAGCTTATACACAGCTTGTTCACTATCAATGTCAATCACTATCTCTTTTTGTCACGGGCGATGTTCAATAGTTCTATCCCGTTTTGCGTGGATTTAGTGTTGCGCCTCTGCTGCAGTGATACATATCGATAAACTAGGAATATTATCGACATTCATTTTACAATTAGGTATAATTTGTAAATTTGGATGTAATGTGTCTCCTAATCCCATAGACCATTTATGGAGATCTACAGTGTAAGTACGTTTTAATATGGATCCACACAATTAGTGTATTTAGCCAGTGTCAAGTATTAAAATTGTTCAAGTTTTAGTAAATTCTACGTAGTTTATCACTTTACCATAATAGTTAATGCATAATTTTTAATGGCATAATAGTACTTATGCATATTTTTGTTGGCATATTGTATAATTTATATATAATATAAGACTTTATTGTTTTATCCTAATTTTGATATGCATAAAGTTACACGGCATATTATTATTTTGTCTAATAGTCATCCAATCCTACTAATATTATAAATGAGAAATTAAGCTTGTGTGCGTGTGTGTGTGCGTGTGTGTGTGTGTTTGTGCGTGTGTGCGTGCGTGTGTGTGTGTGTGTGTGTGTGTAAGAATGTATGTTACCACGTATCTCCATATCCACTTAGCCGATTTTATTGAAATTTAAAACGTTGATAGTGTAGGCTTTGGAATAAGACTCAGGCTATGAAAATCATCCCTTAAAGGGGTTGAATAGGGTGATAAACTTTCTATGGAAAATTTTATTTTTAAATAAAATGAGCGGTTTTACTCAAAACTCGGTACGAATAAACCTTAATACATGTTATGATCAACGTATTTTTTATTTTTTCAAATCAATCTCTAGGGGGTGTGTAAAATGATTTGGTTTGGAAAAATCGTAGAAACGTATTCTTTGGTCCGATTCATTCAAAACTCGGTACAAATAAACATTAAAACTTATAATGGCACACATTTTTTTAATTAAAATCATCATAATCGTCATTGTGTGATTTACTGTTGCAATGTCATTGTTGTTTGAATATATCTTAATCACGTTTAATGGAGTATTTAAGTCGCGAGTGAAAAAGCATCTTCTATAAAGAAAAAAAAACTAAATCAAAATAGATTCATCTGTTTAGGCGCTGCGCTACAGAGACACACACATATACTCAGATACACACGTCAATCTTACAACAAACCTTCTTTTTGCGTCTTGGGTTAAAAATCCTACCTCAAACTACGAACCAATTTTTAAAACCACACTGATCTTTGAAATCCTTTCCATAGAAGGCAATTTAAAAACATTTTTATTTCCTTCAACAAAAGAGGTTTCTATTTTATTCTCTGAGCGTGTCCAAGCTCCTAGTTTGGATTATATCAGGTTCGATCCCAGTGAATGGGATGTTCCATTCATTGGGATTTGTTCGTTTTGTTGAAATCGTAGAAAACGTGCAGGCTTAGTATGTCTATTAGATTTTATATATAGATGGAAGGCTTGAAGATTTTGTTTTGACTTGACATGCTGTAAGTTCGGAGAGTATTTTAGTGCAATTTTGTTAGTTTGAAATTATATTATAAATTATTAGACAAAAAGTCAAGAGTCAAAGCATTTATTCAGTACTAGCTGGCCCGGTGAACTTCGTACCACCTAACAGACAATGAATGTCGTGTTACCTTTTAGATGAACTTGTTTTAGGCTTTTATGAACGTAATAAATTAATACAAAAGAGATATTAAGATTATTAATGTATTATGGCAATACAAATATAGAATAAAAGTTGGTAAAAATGGTTTTTGGAAATATATACACTTTTTAATGTTGCTTGTAAGCACACATTTCTGAACGAACGCATATTTGACAATCAATAAATATGTCAAACAATTATCATTACTGACAATATTTACATTTTTTAAATCTACATGACTTGAATTTACAAAAACTTGAAGAATTTTTACTTGACTTACTACTTGACACTGGCTAAATACACTAATCGCGTGGAGCCATAATTATACCAAAAAAAAAAACGCGATAATCCGAATATTGTAATGCTATCCACACATAGGAAGATTTTTATACTTGACACTGGCTAAATACACTAATCGTGTGGAGCCATAATTATAAAGAAAAATACGGCGGAATAAACAATTGAACATCAAATGATTGGCAGTTTTTAAACCCAGGAACATTTTGGCAAAATATTTTATCTTATATAATTTTTTTAGGTCCATTATTCATTGTTTTTAACACTTATTATCCTATTCCTGACAAAGATAATTCCAAAAATACAAAAATCATAAAAATTCGTCCAGCCGTTCTTGAGTTATAAGTGTAGTAACTAACACGACTTTCTTTTATATATATAGATATGGGCAAATTAAAAAACTGCACTTACACGCGTCAAATAACATTAAATAGATCATATTCAATAATTATTATTCTTAATATAACAAAAAGATTATATTAAACCTAATCGCAGTACAAAACATATTCCGAATGGAACTGACTGTCCGTCTTTCAGCTGCCTACTACCGTCGTAATAGGCAACCCTATATCTGCAAACAAAAGAGGACAACAGAGATCATCATAATCAGCCGGTATCAGTCCACTGCTGGACATAGGGCCAGAACACGCCACTGAGCCCGATCTTCGGCTCTTCCTTTCCAAGAAAAGTCATAGAACAGTGGTTAATAAGTTTTTGTCGTTGAAAAAATTTGAACCAAGTTATGAAGCCAGCATAATTGTTATCATGTTTCAATGATTTTTAACCGAATTCAAAAAAAGGAGGAGGGATCTCAATTATATTATATATATATATATTAACGGTCGAATTGAGAGTATATTTATGTTTGTGAATATATTTATGTTTGTTCGCGGATAACTTCGTCGTTTATGAACCGACTTTGATTATTCTTTTTTTGTTCGAATGGAGATATCCCAAGTGTGGTTATCCCATGGTAATTTTATCGAGGTTTGATAAGTATCTTCAGAGATATTGAGATAAACGTCTCAACATTGGTACTGAAAATGAATAGCGCGGCATTGAAGTCGGTTCTTTTTTAGTTTTTAAACGATATTATATTATTTTCCTTCTAAGCGCGACCAGAGATAAAAGTTGCACAATGCACCGAAAATAACTGGAGGATCTATTGGTCCACGAAAGACCGTAATTATGAAGGTACTCATGCCACTCACCCTTAAAAAGAAAGTCATGGATATCTTTATCCTCCCCACCTATCTTTATCCTACGGAACCTACAGTGCTTAGATATAGTCTTTGACAAAAAATCAGAATAAAGCACTCGAAATTTGACAGAGAGCAATGGAACGCAGTATACAGAGTCAAATAATCCAACCACACTAGAAATAGTATTCTGCTTTTTAGTTGAGGCCCAAGCGTCGCGGACGGGTTTGTAGGTAAAGCTGAAAGCCTTATCAAGATATTAGCTGAAACAAGGAAAGTTTGTGATTAGGCTCTATTCCGCAAAATCCAGATTAGAAAAACTAGAACGGTTTTTTATACCTAAAAGTATAATCTTTAGGTTAACTTTTATAATATTACTAGCTGACCCGGCGAACTTCTTACCGTGAATATAAATAAACTGTCCAAGTGCGAGTCGGAGCCGCACACGCAGGGTTCCAATTGAACAATATTTACCGGAAAAAATACGTTTCTTGTATGGGGACCCCCTTTAATTTTTTTATTTAATTTCGTTCTTATTATTTGATCTTGCAGCCATTGCAACACACACCATGAGTAAATTTCAAGTCTTCATTATTAAGGTTTGTAAGATCGAGCATAAAAAGCCTCAAAAACTCGTTTCTTGTATAGGTGTCCCTTTATTATTTAATTTTTATTTTTTAAATATTTTGTTTTTATCGGTTTTTATACACAAATAGCGAATATCCATGTATGAAAGCGCTATAATGACAACCATCAAAATATGTCAATGACAAAATTTCTGAACGGACCAACAATGACAACCTGGGAAAAGTGAAATAGTGAAACACAACATAGAGAAACGCATACCGATCACAGTACATATGATAATAATAGATAATAAGAGTAATGTGGATATATTATGCCGTCGATTCAAAACCCTTCATTTAATTATTAATTCAAATTCAATTTAAAGTGGAAATTTGTGAGTGGAAAAGAGTCTACCCAACCGTACCGAAGAGACGAACGTCAAATGTTTGACAGGAAAGTAGGTAGAACATTTTATATGGGAAAATGTAATTTTTGTTATTGCAATTTTTCCATATTTTCTCACCGTTTAAACCTTCCCTGGACTACGACAAACATTTCAAAACCAAAATCACCTAAATCGGCCGATCAGCAATTGATTTTTATATATAAGATTTAAGATTTAAGAATAATTTATTGAGAAAACTTAGGCTTATTACAACAAAGCAAATGGTTCACCTGGAATCTAAACTAGGCTCGAGACCCGTGTGATAGGCTCCAGGCCTCTTCCGTCTGATGACAGCGGATTTGCAAGGATAAGAAGAAGACTAGCTATCCCGACAGACGTCGTCCTGCCGTGAAAAGCTTTATCTATGTGCCTACCAAAGAGTAACATAATATATACTGACTGTGCCTACAATCACTCCCTCTCCATTTACATTGGAATGACAGTGGCGCCATCTGTCGATTGTTAGTCGTACCAACTTAGAAACCTTTGTCTCATGCACAACAACTTTGCTAAAGATCATCATATGATCAAATGCATAGTTTACGATTCTATAAAGCACATACAGACACACATTCATTTGTATAGAAGAGATCCGTTATATTGCAGTTCATCGCACGTCAAAACTATATTGTTACTTTTCTTGCAATTAGCGTTATGAAAAATGATGACAAAACAATTCTGACCGTACCGTCGTTAAAATTCAGTGTCGTGTTGAGGCTACAATCCTAACTATATATAATTTTATGAATGCGAAAGTAACTCTGTCTGTCTGTCTGTGTTACTTTCACGCCAAAATCACTGAACCGATTTAAATAAAATTTGGTACACAGATAGTCTAGAGCCTGAGAACGGACATAAATTAATATGTCATTCAAAGTTTGTGAGAGGGAAGGGGGAGGGAGATGGGGAAGGGGGAATGAGGGGAGGGGAGGAAGGCAGGAAGTGAGGGGAGGGGAAGTGGGGGGAAAGGGGAGGGGGAGAGGGAAGTGAGGAGAAAGAGGGTGGAGGGAAGAGAGAGGGAGAGGGGAGAGGAAGGGAGAGGGGAGAGGAAGGAAGAGGGGAGGGGGATTTGCGTGGCGTGGTACGGTGCGATGTTGTAGGGATACGCATGTGTCTTATTTGTGAAATAATTAGCCCAAATATTTAAAAATGCTACCCAAAGACACTACTCCACGCGGACGAAGTCGCGGGCACAGCTAGTTTCATATATTTAAGATGTAATTGTAATATTTCAATAATAAACAATGGGACATAAAACTTATCTAAAACAATGAAGTTATGCCTAAGTTACTGCATTCTGTAAGTACATAGCTGCTTGGGCTGAGGATGCTTTTCTAAGTATGCGGTGAAGCTCATTAAATTATGTTTTATATGAGAACTAGCTATGCCCCGCTGTTTTACCCGCGTAGACATCAATCCTGTGGGAATATCAGGATAAAAGTATCATATGTGTTATTCCATTGAAGCTGTGCGTCTGTGGAATAGTCTCCCAGCTAAAATTAGGCAGGCTCAGTCTATCGCTTCATTCAAAACAATGGTTAAAAACTATTATCTTAATGACTCTGCCAACTGCTAAATGCATAAAGCCTTCATTTAGTTATTTATTTATTTGTATATATATATATATATAGGTATTTATATGTATGTATATAGATAGATACATTATTTACTGTATCTTATTTATGTAGGTGTATAAGCCTTATTCTTAGGTGTATGTTTATTTTGATTTATTATTGTTCTATTGGTAAATTTTGTAGTTTATAATATGGTTTCATTTTTCTTAATAATTATTATTAACCGACTTGATAAAAAGGAGGAGGTTTCTCAATTCGACCGTATATATATATATATATATATATATATTTTATTTATCGCCCCTATAATGTTACACCACCGACCTTGCTCAACACGCATCTCCCTTTCTTCATCCCAAGGTTGACTGGAGGAGATCGCTTCTAGCGATAAGTCCGCCCATTGTACTGTGTTTTAAGTGTTTAATGTTTATTAAGTTAGTTTTAATTGGTGTACAATAAAGAATTTTGTATTGTATTGTATTGTATTCCAGGGTCTATGCTATCTAGATACCAATTCAGCTCAATCGGTGCTGTAGTTTTGGCGTGAAGTAGTTTCAAACATAGACACGAACTTTCGACTTTATAATATTAGAAGGATATGGGATGTGTCTAATACTTTTTAACCGACTTCAAAAAAGGAGGAGGTTTCTCAATTCGGCCGTTTTTTTTTTGTTTATTTTTTATTTTTTTATGTTTGTTCGCGGATAACTTCGTCGTTTATGAACCGATTTTGATTATTCTTTTTTTGTTCGAAAGGAGATATCCCAAGTGTGGTACCATGGTAATTTAATTGAGATATGATAAGTATCTCCAGAGATATTGAGATAAACATCTCAAAATTGGTACTGAAAATGAATAGCGCGGCATTGAAGTCGGTTCTTTTTTACTTTTTAAACGATATTATACTCTAACGTATCTAGTTGTGTTTCGCGCCACCGACCTACCAGTGCATCAAAAGCATTCAAAGAGAGAACTCGTTTATTTAATTCGTAAACCGTTCATATGCTAGAACCGATCTTAATGCAGTAAGCAGGATGCATTCTTCTTTTAATAAAGTTAGTTGACCAGCAATATTAGTACGAGTGTACTGAACGAGTGTAGTATCTAAGCTAGTAATATTAGAAACACGTCGAGTTCTAGACTTTATGGTATCTACAATGAAACATTATTTTCAACCGACTTTCCAAAAAGAAGGAGGTTCGCAATTCGTCTGTATGTTTTTTTTGTGTGTATGTTACGCGATTACTCCGTTAATTCTGAACCGATTCGAGTGATCCTTTTTGTTATCGGTAGGGTAAGTTTCCGAGGTGGTCCCGTTGTAATTTTATGTAGATCTGATAAGTATCTCCAGAGATATGACGATAAACGTCTCAAACTTGCTACTGAAATTGACTTGCAGGGCATTGAATTTGGTTGTTTTAGTTTTTAAACTATCTTAATTATTAACCAACTGACTTTCAAAAAGTACGAGGTTCTCAATTCGTGTGTTTTTTAACCCCCGGTGCAAAAAGAAAGGGTGTTATAAGTTTAACGTGTGTATCTGTGTATCTTTGTATAAATATCTGTGGCATCGTAGCGCCTAAACGGATGAACCGATGAACGGATTGATTTAGTTTTTTTGTTTGATAGGTGTCTTCATCAAGAGTGTTCTTTTTGTTTCATAAAAATTCGTTCAGCCGATTAAATATAATCAGCTCAATTTAGGGTTCCGTACCTCAAAAGGTAAAAAAGGAACCCTTATAAGATCACTTTCTTGTCCGTCTGTCCGTCTGTCTGTCGGTCTGTATTATCTCAAGAACGGGTGAACCTAGCATGTTGAGATTTATACCAGATACTGAAGTCTATAGTCCCTATTAGGTGTATAAAATCAAGGTCCTAAGTCAACACGATAAAAAGATGCGGGCAAAATTAGATTTTCACAAAAACTTGTAAGTACCATAATTTACCTTAATATTCAACTTTTTTTATTTTTCGGAATTTTTCCTTTATTTGTGCTGTAAGACCTTGCTTTTAACCAAAATCGACAATTGTAGGTCAACCGGAAGTACCCTACAGGTTTTGGGTCGAAAACCTATAGGGTACTTCCCGTTGACCTAGAGTCATGAAATTTGGCGAGAAGCAAGGTCTTATAGCACAAATAAAGAAAAAAATGCAAAAACATAAAAAAGTTCAAAAATAAAGGTTGTCCCAATACATAGATAGTATACATACATACACAGTTAAGATAGACCTCTGAGTAATATGAGCGATGATACAATTTAGAAGTCTAGCTTAAATGGTACCAACCTACGTTGGTACGGAAGCCTCGGTGGGCGAGTACAACTTGACTTGGCCGGTTTAATATGGTTGATGTGACGTGATGAGACTACCGCGACTTCAAAAAAATCAAAATGGCGCCCCTGCGCATTACTTACCCATCACTCTGAAATGTCGTGTTTTGGCTCATTGAAAAGGTCTCAATGAACGAATTATTCATTATTATACAAAACAGACGAAGGTGGTTTTAAATTTTAAATTTAAAGTATTATTTGTGTGTTTGTTACGTGACTACTCCGTCATTTGTGAACTGATTCGACTAATTCTTTTTTCGTAAATATGATACATTTCCACAGTAGTTTCATTATACAATTCATTGAGGTCTGATGGGTATCTCCAGAGATATGGAGATAAATACCTCATAGTCGTGACTGGAAATGAATTGATTTTTAACCGACTTCAAAAAAAGGAGGAGGTTTCTCAATTCGACCGTATATTTTTAATTTTTTTTTAAATTTTTTTTTTATGTTTCTTCGCAGATAACTTTGTCGTTTATGAACCGATTTCGATTATTCTTTTTTTGTTCAAAAGGAGATATCCCAAGCGTAGTACCATGGTAATTTTATCGAGGTATGATAAGTATCTCCAGAGATATTGAGATAAACATCTCAAAATTGGTACTGAAAATGAATAGCGCGGCATTGAAGTCGGTTATTTTTTTTGTTTTTAAACGATATTATTAGAAGATGTGGTCTACAAACTAGCTTTGCTATCTCATATAGGTCTCATTAGACGTTGGTCTGCATCAGTGTAATATAAAATCCAAGCGAGCCCTAGCAACATTTTATACCACCTATGTAGGTACCGGTATTTTGCAGCGTAGTCATAAAATCTAGAATTTACGACTTGAGTTATATGTTCTGAGGTTATCTAGGATAGACTATAATGGGTCAGTTAAACTTAGGTTATAAAAATCAGAACCTATCAGTGACTTCTTTGCAGAAAAAAGGTATGCGATTCGTGTGAATGTTGATATTTTCAACCGACTTGAAAAATGAAGGTGGATCTCAATTCGAATGTTTTAGGGTTCCGTACCTCAAAAGGTAAAAAAGGGACCCTTATAAGATCACTTTCTTGTCCGTCTGCCCGTCCGTCTGTCTGTCTGTCTGTCTGCCTGTATGTCTGTCTGTCTGTCTGTGTTTCACCACTGATTTTCTCAGTAACGGGTGGATCTAACAAGTTGGAATATATACCTGATACTGAAGTCTATAGTCCCTATTGGGTGTATAAATACCAAGGTTCAAGAGTCAACACACTAAAAAGATATCGGCAAATTTAGATTTTCGCGAAAACTTCTTAGTACCAAAATGTACTTTAATTTTCAACTTTTTTATCGTTCGGAATTTTTCCTTTACTTGTGCTGGACCTTGCTTTTGACCAAAATTGACAATTCTAGGTCAACCGGAAGCACTCTATAGGTTTTGGGTCGAAAACCTATAGGGTACTTCCCGTTGACCTAGAATCATGAAATTTGGCAAGAAGCAAGGTCTTACAGCACAAATTAAGGAAAAAATCCAAATAATAAGAAAAGTTGAAAATTAAGGGTGCCCCCATACATACATAGTTAACGCCAATTAAGGTAGACCTCTGAGTTATATGAGCGCTGATACAATTTAGAGGTCTAGCTTAATTGGTACATACCAACGTTGGTACGAAAGCCTCGGTGGGCGAGTTCAACTCGACTTGGCCGGTTTTTAACGTCAATTCGAATGTTTTTAGGGTTCCGTACCTCAAAAGGTAAAAAAAAGGATCGCTTATAAGATCACTTTCTTGTCCGTCTGTCTGTCTGTCTGTCTGTCCGTCTGTCTGTCCATCTGTCTGTCCGTCTGTCCGTGTGTCACCACTGATTTTCTCAGGAACGGGTAGATCTAGCAAGTTGAAATTTATACCCGATACTGAAGTCTACAGTCCTTATCGGGTGTATAAAAACTAAGGTCTTGAGTCAACACGTTAAAAAGATATCGGCAAATTTCGATTTTCCTTAATTTTCAACTTTTTTTATTTTTCGGAATTTTTCCTTTTACTTGTGCTCTAAGACCTTGCTTACAACCAAAATATAGGTTTTGGGTTGAAAACCTATAGGGAACTTCCCGTTGACTTAGAATCATGAAATTTGGCAAGAAGCAAGGTCTTACAGCACAAATTAAGTAAAAATTCCAAAAAATTAAAAAAGTTGAAAAAAAGGGTGTCGCCATACATACATAGTTTGCGCCAATTAATGTAGACCTATGAGTTATATGAGCGCTGATACAATTTAGAGGTCTAGCTTAAGTGGTAGGTACGGAAGCCTCGGTGGGCGAGTTTTTTTTTTTTTTTTATAAAAGATTACTCGCAATGTGGGTTGCACATTACTAGTATTCTTGTTAACCCCTCCAACTAAGCTAAATATGCTTGTGTCTGGAGTGGGTTCACGTCAATAGTGCAATGGGTGTAGGTGGGATTCGAACTCACGACCTCTCGATTGCCAGTCCAACACCCTATCCATTGGGCTATTGCCGCCTTATTCAACCGCCGAGTTCAACTCGACTTAGCCGGTTTTATTATTTTATTTGAATTAGCAAGATTTCTATAATTGTTTTCTAATTCATTTTATCAAATTCCCAAACTTGCTACTGAAACTGCGAGCGCAAGACGACTATTAAGTTTCTTCTGTGTGTTGCCTTAGAACATAATTCTAGCATTCTGTGATCGATTTTGATATTTTTTGTTTTCGTCCAAGATATATATACCTATACATAAAATATAATGTGTTGTGGGTAATGCTTTTACCATTAGTTGAAATAATTGATTTACCTGAGCCAAGTGCTAGCCGGAGTCCGCTAAAAATGTCTTCCATTAATCCATCACGGTATACTAACTAGTTAGCAAAATAATGTAGAACATGTTTTTCACTATCATACATTTTGTGTGTAGATACCGAGATATCTAACGTCGAGGATGTATTAGGTTCACATACATACCGTTCCCTACAAGAGCGCTGAAAATATTTGATATGGTATTTTCTAATTAGAAGAAATATTTATTGCGAGAGTTCCTTATCAACCGACATCCAAAAAGAAGGAGGTTCTCCATATGTCGGTATGTTTTTAGGGTTCCGTACATCAAAAAGAAAAAAGAACCTTGATAGGATTATTGTTGTTATATACCGGCTGTAATTCATGTACCTTTAGTCGAATTTTCTCGACCTAGGTTTCGAGCGCGTCAGTCGCTCTTCCTCGGGAGTGAGGTCACGCGGTGAAATTGCGATGTTCACTTGATAGGATTGTTTGTTGTCCGTCTGTCCGTCTGTCAACACCCTTTTTCACAAAAATGCGTACAGGTATCATCACGTTGAAATTTATATCAATTATAATGGGTCTACGGTCTCTTATGCCTGTGAAAAAATCAAACTTGTAAGTCAAAAGATATGAACGTTTATGTCACATAACATATACTTTTGATACCCTTGTGAAATTTCACAAGGGTATCAAAAGGTCAAAATGATAGGCCTATAGGGTACTTCCCGTTGACCTAAAACCAAGAAGCAAGGGGAAGCACTTATAGAGGAAAAATCTGAAAAACGCAAATATGTAGTTGTAAATTAAAAAAATAAAAGCGAATTTAATATTAGAAGTTACTTGTGGTTGGTTGATGAACAGTGTTTAGGATTCGTTTTAGGGATTGAACTGCAAAGTTAAGGTTGAGCGGCATCTTAATTTAACCGTAACTATAACCAGTGTTTTTGTAAAGAGTTTGACTGATTATTGACGTTTGTTATAGTTAAAGTAAGATGGTGCAACTCAGCCTAAGTTTGTTTTGAGGAGTTTTTACGGAAGCCTTAGTGCGTGACTCACACTTGACCGGTTTTTTAATTTTATTCCGGACAGAATATGCACTTAACCCACAGATACTTGACCGCTATCACGATGCGGCGACAGATTTTCCAACTTGATAGTGGAAGCTAGCGCAGCAGAGACTAGACCGAGCCCTTCCATTCTAACAGTTAAATAATACGCATCAAACACAAGTCAGAGGGCCCAGTGGCGTGGTGTAGTAGGAGAATGGTCAGCTTTGACGCCAAAGGTACTAAGTTCAATCCTTGCCGTGCAACAATGGATTTTGCTATAGAAATAATTGTGTGCTTTTTACAGTGGCTCTCCGGTGAAAGAAAACATCGTTAAGAAACCCACAGCCCCCGCATGATAGTAGGACATTAGGTCTGGTGCTTGCCTGGCCAGCTTGGTAGCTAGCCAGGCGGGCACTAGACTTGAGGGTGGTCCCTCAAGCAAGAAAATCTGTCTCAAAATATTATGCCATCATCAGTTCCCACTCTAGACCTAGTGTGCTACCATCTTCGACTACATTATCACTTACTAACAGGTGATATAGTATTTAAACGCTAGCGTAAATGATATAAAAATAAACAACGGGTTGCACTCCGGGTGTGCCGGCAGAAGTGAAAACTTGAACATTAACGTTGTGCATTTGGTCTACTCTCCCTCCAGCTTACGAATCTTCGATCAGGTCACGTGTCTTGACGGGAGTTAAACTTTTTTTACCCATTTCAAAAAGTTCACAACGCTGCTAAAGAAGTTTTCACTTCAAACATATGTATACCTAGTTTTAGTACATCCATGTGATGCGTATTAGCGATGGTCCGCGTTCTGCCCACGCGCTGAGAAAGGCCAAAGATGAGCTCGCCGCGCACGCTCCGATATCCCGATACACCGGCTTTTAGGACTACGTGAAATGTTTTACAATCTTACTAAGCCTTGGTGCATACGGTATATCTAGCAATCTAGCACCGGAGTACTTATTTTACCATAACTTAAGAAGAGAGATACAATTCGTAAGGAGAGAGATACAATTCGTTTTTAAGACTGCCTATGTGAAGTTAAGCAAATTAAGAAGAGAGATACAATTCGTAAGGAGAGAGATACAATTCGTTTTTAAGACTGCCTATGTGAAGTTAAGCAAATTAAGCAGAGAGATACAGGTCGTAAGGAGAGAGATACAATTCGTTTTTAAAACTACCTATGTGAAATTATGCAAATTGTAAATGTATTATAATAGAAGTATAAGGAATAACTAGGTTTTTTTTAACGGACATAATAACTTTCAGATCGAAACAATTGTGGGTTGGTTACACAAAATAAACGGGAGCGGGGAACCCGTATGAAAATTGTACCCATGACTTTTAGTTTTGTGGTAGTGACACTGGTCACCAACCACGCCTGGTGGTAAGCGATGATGTGGTCGAAGATGGTGAATACGCTAGGCCTAAAAGGTCTGATTCTCAAGGGCTGTACAGCCGGAATACCGTATGGTTGTAGTAGCCCATTTTTTTTTCATAATGGTTGTAAGCTACTTTTCGGTACATTGTCAGGCGGAACATAAAGCCTTATCACCTATGTAAAAACATGTGTAATACCGTCGCAAAATTACCTGAACTGATTTCCATTACCTTAATTTCTGCAACCAAAATCAATCACAGCAATTAGCAAATAACACGCCCATCACAACTCGTCACATCACAGGCGTGATGATCAGATTTTCCGCTCATCACTCAGTGTCACGATGAAGTCCGCTCATTGTGCAAATATAAAGCTATATTCATATAAGCCCATTATAAATTACAGGGAAGCTAGGCAAGACTTAATATATAACGCTACAACAAACACCCCCCCCTTTCCCCCTCTACTCTCGTTTTTGGATATGTTTTCACGTCATCTTGAGTAGAATGAAATTCTTAGTGTGCCTCTCAAATTTGATTGAAACCCGTCGATAAATCAGGCTACAGCAAACTTCCTCTTTACCCCCCTTATTACGTCCCCCCCTCATCAAATTTCGAGGTCGAATAAAAATATTTAATAAATTAAGGAACTGGTGTTCCAATTTTCGTCAAAATTGGTTAGTTTTTTTTTTTATTTATTTATTTAAGTACTTAATAATAACATACATATTTTTATGTTGTACCAATAAACCATAAGTTTGTGCTGGCACTCACATTCAGGACCGCGCCACTTAAGTATTACTTATACAGCCATTTTACAAAATAAAGCTTGAATAACTAACTTACTAATAAATTGTATGAGAACTAATTACAAGTTGTTTATATGTGTATTTTTAGTATTTAAATGTAGGTATGTAAGATGTGTGATAAAAATGTTAGAAAGAGTAGTAAAATGCAACCTGTAGGCGAGAATAGACAGACAAACATCCGGACAAAAGTATTTTTGGCCTAGTCAACACTGAGATGCTTCGTTCGCTACGCTCGCTCGCTCAACTATAACTATACTTAATATAAACTATTGATGCACTTTTGTAGTGAGTTTAATAGTGGATACTTTTATGACCATGATTTAAACTCACCATAGCTACAAATCTAAAAAGTCACATTCAGATTCATTTATTTTCTTCAAATAGGTACATTGTACACTTATGAACGTCAAGTAGACACTTATTCTAAGAACAATAATTAGGTGTAGACAAATACAAATACATAAAATAATTTAAAAGTACTTAACAGTGTCTTTATTTTTTGTATTCGAAAAAAATTAAGTGTTCAGATTAGTTAATCTGAACACAGCTTTATGATGTTACGATTAGACGCGAGGGGGTCATTCAGTGTCCGACTTATGACAAGTTAGATACTTTTTGTAGCATTGAGGATGTTACGTTTGCTCCGCATGGATACATATACATATATACATATACAGACGAGAATCTGATACAAGAAAGGTTAACAAACAAAAAGTATGTGGTATATTATATCGATGTTCCACCTAACTTGCTGCCTAAAAGTAGCTTACTACCATCAAGGAGAAAATCTGCCGCCATAACCTTACGGTGTTCCGGCAGCACACTATCCCTTGAGAGTCAGTGTTCTAGACCTAGCGTGTTCACCATCTTCGACCACATCATCGCTTACCACCAGGCGAGATAGTAGTCAAACGCTAGCCTGTAAGATATAAAAAAACAGCTGAATTAATAACCTGCACTTTTTTGTAGTTGGTTAAAATATATTTAGGTTTCTAGAATTGCCATTTTACAGCATATTTCCATCAAAATATTAAGTGTAGGTTGTGTAGGCAAATAAAAAGTAAATAATATTTAAGAGACATGATTTGTTCAAACTAAAATTAATTGCAATATGTAATTAGAAGTTATATCCACCAACACTCGGCGCGAGCTTCACGAAGGTCGGACGATATTGTATTCAATGTACACTGTAGCAATATTCTCAGTACATAAGCTTAATAATTGACTACGAATAAAAACTTCTCTACAGGCAAGGGAGAGCTACTAATTGGTCGTATTTCGAACGACACTTCGCACAGTCTTGTCACGTTTTGTCCCAATATTTGTTTGCTTAGTTCGTGCCGCTACTGAGTACCAGCAACATTTTTCTTATTTCAGAAAATCTAGCTATTACAAGCTTCAGTATCAATATTAAGATTGCCAGTCATACTTTTATTTGAACTCGGCGAGCTAAACTGCGAGAAGTCACCAAAGTAGCATAAACAAAAGGAGACCTGGATCCAGCAGTGGAAGGAAACAGGGCTAAAATGATGATGATAATGACATCTGCATATCGACGGGTTCCGGGCTAATTGTATTAAGCGACACTCTGGGCGATATAGACTTTTATACATGTTTGGAATCAGCAATTTTTTCTGCGTCGTTTGAGCTGGGTTTGTTGACGATCGGAGCACTTTTTTGTCACTTTATACAACCGGATTTTTGGGCCCATTTTGGACTGCAATGTATGAAGTGACACAAAATATTTAGAAATTTCATAATTGTGTACTTAAGCTCACTGCCAAATACCTGACAGTCGTATAAACTATTTTTCCTGGAACAACGACTTACAGGCAACGTACGTTAAAGCATTTAGCCTGACTTTATAAATATATAAAAATGTCGCTTCATACAATTAGCCTCCTTGTTAAATTCTTATCCAGTGTCGCTTAATACAATTAGCTTTACCTTATAAATATAAAAGAATTTATTAAAAAAAAACCAGTAGCACAAACTAATTAGCCATACATTAATAAGTTTAAGATTTAGTATATAAATCAATTAGCTTAGGTTTGAAATATAACCAACTCTTTGAATAAAGAACTTAGCTTAGAGCTATTATTTGCATGCCTAGGTGGTTAAGTCATTTAGCCTGGAATAAGAAACAATAATCATACGCGGTTAAGTCATTTAGCCTGGAACAAAAAAAAGTATAATATTGGTCATTTTGTATTAAGCGACATTTTTCTTCGTTAAAAATAGGACAAATAGAAAAAAAAATTAATCCGATTATAGGGAATATGTTATAAAAACAGTAATAGGATATTACTGTTTTTTTTAAAATAAAATAATTTTTTTTATTCACACTATTATTAATTTATATTTATTGAAATTTTTAAAACTATTCTTAATTTTAATTTATTAAAATTTATTTTCTATTTTTTAGTTCGGTTTTCTATAAAAAGCGTGTTTTTAGTTTTTTAAACTATTATTTTTTATTCCTACCCTTAGTATCATACATTACCGTTACGTGATACCAGAGTAGAGAGCTTGGATACTCCACTCCAGTATTGCCAAGTCGTCTCCCACGATCCGAGGGCATAGTTCACGTGGGCAAATGAAATCAGATGCATCAATCACGCAACAATCACTGTGTAGACGTGTGCAGGTATCTATTGTATGGATTTGTGAGAGGTATTTGCTTGGGCATGCTCTGTGTCGAGGATTAGGTAATGTCAGTTAGGTCGAGTCAGTCAGGAATTGTATTGATTTAAAAACGGGAATTTAACCTCATTCGCAGGCCTTCGTCAGGATCTCGAGTGTGCGAGGCTGGATGTGTCAAATAGCGCCCCGCACTTGAGATCCTGATGAAGAACTCCGAATGAGGCCGAAACAAATGTGAATTACATCGAAATCGCGTGTGACATTAAAATCCCGTTTTTAAATCGATAAGTTCAAAACAAACGTGAGTTTTCATAATAAAACAGGAAATGTAGTATATATAATTGAGATAGTTAAATAAAAACTAAAACAACCGACTTCCATGCCGCGCCAGTCTTTTTCAGCAGCAAGTTTGAGACGTTTATCGTCATATCTCTGGTAATACTTATCAGATTTCGATGAAATTACAATGGGACCTCCTTGGAAATGAATTGTCGGAGTAATCGCTGAGTCGCGTAACATACAAAAAGAAAAATACAAAAAAGACATACAGACGAATTGAGAACCTCCTCCTCTTTGGAAGCCGGTTAGGTCGGTTGAAAAAAAGTTATGATGCTTTCTAACCTAGAAACATGCTTGTTAGAAAATAAAAGCAATGAGACGAATAATACTTGAATATACTTACAAAGCACAACTATAAGAATTGGACCAATAATTCCCGTATTCAACAAGAACACTTATCTAAATAAAATAGTTTGGCTACTATCTATGCGTCAATTTTGACAAACGCAAAGTAGTATATTTCACTCAACAACTCTTTATGAGTACAGAGCACTGTAAACAGGGTGTAATCCATTGGCGAGTAAAACCGCGGCCGATACGTCAACGAACTCTCGATCCAAAAGTCTAAACCGCCAATGGAGCACTTAAAAGTATGCGGACTTAAAAACCGTCAAATTTGCTCGCTGGCTTTGTGCATGCTTAAAATTCTAAAGGTACGCACACACCGTTTTGTGATCGCGAAAACGATTGAAATGTACTGAGATCGCGCACGCAGGACGCAGGACGCCGCGCTCTGTCCATACCTTAAGTCCGCGGTGCAAAAAACTTCGCCAACGATGAGTGTAGACTGTTTTGTTCGCCAATGTATAATCAACGAAAGCCAACGAGCCGGCGAGCCAACGGTTTGAATCGTTGGCTCGCCAATGGATCACCCGCTTTAAGACCTCACAGTGTTGTTTGAGAATACGGGGGTAAATGTATATAAATTCTACATAGCTTTCTAAAATCCTTGGATTTTACTGCAGTTAGACATAAATAATAATTTAGGATCGTTTAAAAAACTAAAATAACCGACTTCAAACGTCGCGCTAGTCAAAGTAGCTAGTAGACTTAGTAACTATTACATAATCTGTGCCAGTAGGGAGTAGTAAGTCGTCAAGATAAGTAAATGCGTCTTAATACAAATGTTGATATATTAAAAAGGTAAAAATTTAAATGGGACCACCTGGGAAGGGTACCCTTTGAAACAAAAAAATAATTTTCCAAATTGGTTCAGGCATCTTTGAGTAATCGGTGAACATACATAAAAAAACAAAAAAATTAAAAAAGAAAGGTTCCGAAGAATTGAGAACCTCCTCCTTTTTTGTGAAGTCGGTTAAAAAGCTTAGGCGTGGCCAGAGTTCATTAAAATCTTGACCCGTTAAACAAATAATACAAACGGATATTGCACATTTAACCCGTTGATATTGCAGTATAGTTTTACAACCCTGTCAATTCATAAGTAAGTGTTGAAATATACAGGCTGCAGACATTTTAAACTTAATATTGTGTCTAATTAAATTGATTGGCAGACAGGTCGTCGCCGACGATGATAAAAGTGTGTTAATTGATATAAATATACAATCTAACTTTAGTCGTGTTTTTAAATCTAGTAGACGTCGAATTTCAAACTATTTTTTTAGGCTACATGGCAAATATTAACTATATAATTTAAGATCGTTTAAAAAACTAAAAGAACCGACTTCAAACGTCGCGCTAGTCAAAGTAGCCAGTAGATGTACTAACTATTAGATAATCTGTGCCAGTAAGTAAAGTGCCAGCCAAGTAGTAAGTCGTGACATAAGTAAATGCGTCGTAATACAAATGTTGATATTAAAAACAGCTGGGTCGATTTTGTTAAAATTTAAATGGTACCAACTGGGAAGGGTATACTTTTAAACAAAAAAAATAATAATTTCCAAATTGGTTCAGGCATCTTCCAGTAATCGGTGAACATACATACAAAAAATTAAAAAAAAGTAAAAAATAAAGATTCTGACGAATTGAGAACCTCTTGTGAAGAAACCACCTCTGACTGATCCATGTATAATCTGTTTATTGAGACCATCCACATATGAAATGGTCTATGAGCCCAAACTCGACATATCTGCTGTAAGTTGGTGAGGAGTTTAGCATTCTGTGGATTCCAGAAGATGCCCCAGCATCAGGTTTTTAACCGACTTCAAAAAAAGGAGGAGGTTTCTCATTTACAATATTGTTGAAGTAAGCAGATACCGAATTTCGAATTGATCAGACCTATGAAAGTTGATTTCATACTGTTATCATCAAGAAAAAAGCTCATTATTTGAAAACGGCAAAACGGACTTTCATGAATCAAAGCTAAGAACACTCTCGATGAAGACATATATCAAACAAAAAAAAAACTAAATCAAAATCGTTTCATCCGTTTAGGCGCTACGATACCACAGACAGACACACATATACACATATATTCACGTCAAACTTATAACACCCATTCTTTTTGCGTCGGGGTTAAAACATAAGCCTATAAATCAGCTAAAACATTCCAAAATAACTATATCATTCAGTTCATCACATATTCCATTAATGTTTAAACTAAATGCAGCTTGCGCCGTCCTACCGTAGATCAGGTTTATGTTATAATCGCAAAACCATAACATCAATGGTTTACGTGATGACAACGCCACCGCAGTGCATTTGTCGGAGAGATACGTAATGACTTACTGGTAGGGTTGCTATGATTTACGAAATTATGAAACAAATAGTTTAACATTAAAATAATTAAGGATCAAAGATAAAAGTCAAAAGTCAAAGCATTTATTCAGTATCACTTACAGTATCACTTACACACGTCAAATTACATCAAACAGATCATATCAATAATAATTATTCTAAATATAACAGAAACATAACTTATTTCTTTGAATTAAAAAAAAAAAAACAAAAGTATTGAGCCATTTAGCTTTCATCTAGACGTCGAACGTCACACGTAAAACAAATTTTTAATTCCCCTGATTAATGACCCCCAACGCAGTGCATGTTTCAGTACTTCAGACAATTTACGTCGATCGTTTAAGAAACTGCCTTTATTTAGACTTGGGATGTTTGCAATTCACAATGTTCCGATTGATTAGTTTTGATATTTGAATCCGAAACAATCAGTGATTTTAATTGGAAAGGTTTTCGCGACAAAACAGCCCACGGTTTTACCAATAATGAACATTAAAAATGCACCTTCCGAATCCGAATAGGTTTTCGAATGATTGAAAATCAGGGGCTAGACCAAAAAGCAAACCATTCACCAAAAAGCAAACCATTCACAAGCTTGTTACATACATTTTAAAGTGATTTTAAGTTTTAATGGGTAGGATATATGCCCTTTATCTACAACATAAGAAATTGCAAAACATGGTCACCGCAAGCAGTGACACTGCGCTAATATCCCAACATTAAGATTAAGGACACATCTAGTTGCTTTACCGGAGATCGTTGTTTTTATGTCACTATTATGATTTCAATGGATAATCTAGATGTAGGAATATGAGTACCTGGATGTGACAATGAAACATTATTGTTATTTTCTGGTGACTAAAAAGATGTGTCAAGTATTTCTAGTAAGTTTTATCGACCTAGGTCTTAAGTGAGTGCGTCGGTCTTCATCGGAGGAAGATCACTGAACAATAAACGTTGCGATCTCACCGCTTGAACCGGGGTTAAAAAAAAAACTAAAAGTACCTGAGTGTATCTAGTAATCTAGGTATCTAGCAATAAGATGTTTTTATCTACATTACATTGTATTGTAGACTTCATCTAATCACATTTAAATCACCAAAAACCTATTTTTTGCCTAGAAGAAATACATATTTCTATATTTAGAACTTATTATTTAAAATTAAGAAATATTATAATTGTTACTTAGATTATAAGCCAAGTATTATAAGCTCTAAGTTCCTTTAATCAAGCTGATATTCTGATGCCACATCTATATTTATATCATCCTGGTACAATCATTACCTTCACAATCGGTCACCTTGACTTTTCCCGATCGGTGTGAAATAATTTGACATAATACCGCATCCATCTGTCATTACGTCGTCATTATAGCTCGGTGTAATACTTAGCTTTAATTTAGTTTTAGTTTTTATTATTTGATGGAATATAATATCGAATATAAGATTACTAAGTGCAAATCTTATTTAGTAGGTACTTTAAACATAAGAACAAGTAATCGACCTAAGCATAGGTCTATTAATACGATTACTTCTTTTGTTTTATGAATGTTGTATTAAGTTAAATTACTTTTTGAAAACATAAGTAGTTGAAGTACTGAAACATGCACTGGGTTGCGGGTGCACGCAATAGTACGGTTGGCAACCCTACATTAATCAGGGGAATTAAACATGTGTTTTAAGTGTGACGTTCGACGTCTAGATGAAAGCTGAATGGCTCAATACCTTTGTTTTTTTTTGTAAATTCAAAGCAATAAGTTATGTTTCTGTTATATTTTTTATTGAATATGTTCTATTTAAAGTAATTTGACGTGTGTAAGTGCACATTTTTAATTTGCCCATATACTGAATAAATGCTTTGACTTTGACTTTGAGAAAAACACTTGACATTAATTTTATTTGATGATACGTTTGAAAATGGAATCATTCTTCGCTAATAATACTAAAATACAAAATTTAAAACCACACCCAACTGATCTATATGTAATTTGTTCATTGAAACCATTCTAATCTCGGCATCTGTGTTTTAAATTAGTGAGGTGTTGAGAATTCCGTAGATCCCAGGAGATGTTCCAGCATCAGGTCAATGCTACCATGTTCTTATAATATCTTTGAAGTAAGAGGATACCATAATTAAAATAAATCAAACCTTTGTAAGTTGATTTCATAGCGCCATCATCTAGAAAATAAATTAAAAGTAAAAAAATATTTTTAAAACAAACTTTTATGTGGGAAAATGAACGAAAAAGTTATAAATAAATTCTAGTTAGTATTTTGCGTGTAGGTACTTAACTATATACACTACCCGTTTTACAGGTAAGGTACTTACTATACTTGTGTGCCTCAAGCTTTTAAGAATATAGGTAAATACCCACACGCAAAATACGTACTAAAACTTATTTATGACTTTTTAGTTCATTTTCCCAGATAGATACAATAATTCCTTACAAGTTTTCGCGAAAATCTAAATATGCCCATATATTTTTAACGTGTTGACTCAGGATCTTGAGTTTTATACACTTAATAGGGACTATAGACCTCAGTATCTGGTATAAATTTCAATTTGCTAGGTCCACCCATTCCTAAGAATATCGGTGGTGACACACGGACAGACAGACGGACGGACAGACGGACAAGAAAGTGATCTTATAACGGTTCCTTTTTTTACCTTTTGTGGTACGGAATCCTAAAAAGATTAGTGACTTTAGTCTCGCTGTTGCGGAGTCAATATTAAAGTCAATATTTAGACGAATTAAGCATTTCCACTTTTTGTGATTGTCGATCAAAAACATAGATATAAGCAGAGTCAACATTAATTTACAATCTTAATCTGGCCATGTCAATAAAGATAAAGGTTTTATCATGAAATATTAATATAAATAAATAATTAACAGCGTCTTATCAACGCAATCAATCGATTCACCAAATGCCATTGCAAAATAAATCATTTTGCGTTTTTAATAACATTTCAGATAATACTAAGGCTAGATATATCACGTTTATAATCTAGGAAGTGCATTTAGATTCATCTCTACGTTTTTGTACAATATACTTAGTTGAGTAGGAAATGCAATTATATTTTTTTGTAACGTCTATTATGCACTGTTTTGTTATTCCAATAATTTAAATAATGAACTGCAAGTTTTTCAACATCAACATTTCAAATAAAATATCATAATCATCATAATCAGCTAATTTCCGTCCACTGCTGGACATAGGCCTCTCCTATGACACGCCACTGAGCTCGATCTTCAGCTATTCGTTTCCAACCGCTGCCAGCCAGCTTGCGTATATCATCGCTCCACCTAGCTGGAGGGCGTCCTACACTACGTTTGCCGAGCCGTGGTCTCCACTGTAGAACTCGTCTACCCCAACGGTTATCGGTTCTACGACAGAGATGACCAGCCCACTGCCACTTCAGCTTACTAATTACCAAAACACAGGGCGACAACGCCTAGTTTGGTGGTTAGGGACGTAACACAGTGTAATTGTACTAAAAATGAATAAATATATATATATATTTTTTTAATTTAAGCTTGCTAATCCTTTGTGCTAGGTCGATAATATTTGTTCTCTGTCGGATTACTTCATTGCGAATTCGATCCGTCAAAGAAACTCCGAGCATAGTCCTCTCCATAGCTCGCTGAGCGACTTTGAATTGGCGTGCTAGTCGCACCATCAGTGTCCACGTCTCGGCTCCGTAAGCAATTACAGGTAGAAATATATTAAAACAGTAAGTGTAGGAATTGTGTTAGGTTTATCAAGGTTTTCTAAAAGTTCTGGAAGGATTTTTCAAGAGCCCGTTTAGCGTAGAGCCCCCTTTGGCGTAAAGGATAGATAGATTGATGGTTTCTTCTCAACAAGAGGTCTCCGGCTCAAATTCTAGACCGGGTGTTCGTCCATTTCGATTATTTCCCTTTTTTAACCGACTTCACAAAAAAGGAGGAGGTTCTCAATTCGTCTGTTTTTTTTTGTGTGTATTTTACGCGATTTCTCCGTCAATTGAGAACGGATTCAAATGATTCTTTTTTTAATAGGTAGGATACGTTTTCGAGGTGGTCCCATTTTAATTTTATCGAGATCTGATAAGTATCTCCAGAGATATGGAGATAAATACCTCAAACAGGAGAATGTACTGGTTTTAGTAGAAGAGTCCCAAGAAGATTATATACAATGGAGGTTGCTATTGCATATACTTTTGAAGACTAAAAAATATGACCTTGAATAATGTTTTTACATCTTTCTTCTCGTTGATTTTGGTTTTTGACAGATATTCTTACGGTAACTGTGAGCGAGATAGAAATAAAGGTGGGGATAATTATTTTTTTTTTATATCTTATAGGTTAGCGTTTGACCACTGTCTCATGCGGTCGAAGATAGAGAAGTGGACTAGAATGGGAACTGGCTCTCAAGGATAGCTGCTTGAACACATAAGATGTTTGGCGACAGATTTTCTAACTTGAGGGTGGTAGCTGGCCAGGCGGACACTAGATATGTCCTACCACCATGCGGGGGTTGTTGGTTTCTTAACGATGTTTTCCTTCACCGGAGGGCAACTGTGATAAGCGCTCATATATTTTTCGATAGAAAAATTCATTGGAGCACGGCGGTTTGAACTCGGTACCACGGCATCAAAGCCGACTGTTCTCCCAATTACGCCACCGAGCCCTCAATAAATAATTATATATAAATAATTATATATAAATATAAATAATTTGTCTTCACAGGAATGTTCTACCGGGCAAAGCCTTGTTAGGGTGCAAACTTTTTTAAACATACCGTAGATTTTTTGACATGACATGACGTTTGGCGAAGATGGCGGCCATTTCAGTCCCGCGACACTGCATACATTATTAAGTAACTCAGAATTATGAACGTACTTTGTACCAACCAACACTGCAAAAAAATAATTTATAAGCATAATACCACAGATTATATAATAGTTACTACGTAAATAATACTTTCCGTTGTTAGGTTGGCTACACAGTGCTTTCATAATTCATAGTTTCAACAATATAGGGAAGTGCCTCTTATAACGTAGTAGAGTGATTCAGTACTCTGTTGGCCATATGGCGGCAATTAATGTTAATAATGGCAAATAATACTTTTTAATATTCATTTTGGAATACTACTAGTCCGTGTTATAATAGTATTTGGAATTATTGTAATAATAAAATAGACAATTAATTATCGTGTGTGTCAGATGCTTTAATTGCACAGGGCTATTTTGGACATTGTCCTTTGATACCTTGATGACATCATTACTACTAGTGAATATTTTCACTTTAGCGCGGCATTTAAAGTCAATTTTTTTAGGGTTCCGAACCCAAAGGGTACCAATGAACACTTTCTGAGACTTTGTTGTCCGTTCGTCCGTCCGTCCCTCCGTCCGTCCGTGTGTCTATACATATGTGCGCACTTTTCAGATCTGTATCTTCTTAACCGTTATAGGTACATACTTGAAATTTTCAAAATGTATATATCCGTCAGTGTATAACGGCCCAGACACGAAATTTAATAGATGCATGTAATTTAATTAAAACTTGTTATTAAATTAAAACTTTTGCACTAAAAAGGGTAAAATAAGATATTTTTCAAAAAAATAAAACCGACTTCACAACCACAAACAGGCACTCAAAAGCGAAAAATAAATTACTTAAAATTATTATAAGCGCTACCCACTTATCTATTTGAAGTCGGTGCCAGCCAATTCTATTGGATAGTAGATAGATGCTATGTATGTAGTAGTAGTAAGTAGGTACATGTAGGATAGTAAGTAGGTAGATACATGTACTCGTAGGTATTATCTATCTACTACCTATTAGACTTGGCTGGCACCGACTTCAAATAGAGACGTGGGTAACGCTTATAATAATGTTATGTAAATTATTTTTCGCTTTTGAGTGCCTGTTTGTGGTTGTGAAGTCGGTTTTATTTTTTTGAAAAATAACTTATTTTAAAGGATACCACTCGGTTAGTCCCATTGTACAATTCATCGAAATTTGTCTGATCTGAATTTTGAGGCGTCTTATTGTAATGCAGGGCGTGACCGCGAACGCTGCGTACTCTATATCTCCAAATCCTGAGAAAGGTATTTTTAGGGTTCCGTACCCAAAGGGTAAAACGGGACCCTATTACTAAGACTCCGCTGTCCGTCTGTCTGTCTGTCTGTCTGTCTGTCTGTCTGTCTGTCTGTCTGTATGTCTGTCTGTCTATCTGTCTGTCTGTCTGTCTGTCTGTCTGTCTGTCCGTCTGTCACCAGGCTGTATCATGACAGTTGAAATGTTCACAGATGATGTATTTCTGTTGCCACTATAACAACAAATACTAAAAACAGAATAAAGTTAAAAATAATAGAGGGTCCCCTTTCAAGAAACGTGTTTTTTTTGGCATTTTACGCCATCTATGGACGCTTAGTTAGGTAATCGTCCCATAGATGGCGTTATATTGAAATGTCGATCCCTAACTCCTTTGTTAGACGTTAAATGGCGTTATAAGAAATAAAATGTTTATTAATTATTATTTTTTGCTGGCTAAAAATGATAGCGGTATTTTTTGCTCGATCTTATAAAATACAGTATTATTAGCTTTTCTATGAAAATACTGTAGTGTGGTACGGAGCCCTACTAGTGCGAGTCTGACTTGCACTTGGCCAGTTTATTTTTTATTATAGAGCATATTACTTGCAAATAGTACGTCCCTATTGTCACTACTATCTAGCTTTTTCGGCTAATAAGCAATTTCAATTCAGCCTAAGCTTTATACGCAAACTAAACTAAGAATGTGTCCATTAATACTTTACTTATTGTATCTAATAAAGGTGTTTACACATTGTTCAAGTGTGCATACGTATAGCACTTTTAGCACTTTAACACTAAACTTTATTTTTATACACTAGTTCGAACAGTTTTGTCTAAAGTTGCCCAATTATATTTGTATGGTTAAGGAGCTGGATTGCCTCGACATTAACATGATGGTGAAGTCTTTTTTCGTGAGTTTCTGCATGATTTTGGCCAATTTTGACGACTGTCGGTTGAGCTTTACATATGAAGCTGATAAAATCTCGATCACTATATTGATATCACGTAAGTTCGCATTACATAACGTACATAACATATAGAAAACATTAAAGTTCAAATTGCTCTGAGCTTTTAGAATAAACGAAGTGTAACAATAAAATTAAATAAGCTATCATAAGAGTTAAATGAGTTTAATGAGCCATCTAACTAGACGTTCAGAATATTAATCATAACTTTGATTGGCATCACTGAGCATTATAGAACTTTTGTCATAGATAACTAAAAATAATTAGACGTAGTCTCATGCGCATGTTTTCAAAAAATGAAATAGGAAGCCAGTTTTAACAGACTTCACAAAATGAGGTACTTATGTGGACGAGTGTTATGTTTTTTACAAGCTTTTATTTAACTTGCAATGTTTGTATGTATGTATGTAACTATGTTATGTTCGGGTGGAATCTTGGAAGCTAAATTAGACCCACTTCCCGACGTCCGATTGGACTCAAATTTGGTGTACTTATGCATCTTCGGTGACAATACAATGATATGGTACCAAGGAGCTGTTTTGATGATGGAGACGGTGGCCACGGCATCTCTGTGATAAAACAACATAACTCCACCGAGTTTGGACTCGATTGATTTGTCTTAAAGAGAACTTTACGCTGAGATGATATCCAGGGTCTGATGATGAAGCTGGATGGTGGCCACGGCATCTCTGTGATAAATCAACATAACCCTATCGAGTTTGGGCTCGATTGATTCGTCTTGAAGACAACTTTACACCTAGATAATATCCAGGGTCTGATGGTGAAGCTGGAAGGCAGCCACGGAGTATCTGTGATAAAAAACAAAATACTACCGTATTTGGGCTCGATTGAACAACAAAATAACGTAACCCCAGTGAATTTGGGCTCAAATGATTCGTCTTGAGGAGCACTTTACACTTAAATGATAGCCAGGATCTGATGATGAAGCTGTAAGGTGGCCATGGCATTTCTGTTATAAAGCAACATAGCCCCACCGAGTCGACTGATTTTCTTTGAAGAGCACTTTACCCATAATGACATCAAATATCCGTGGAATATTTTAAAACATCGTGCTTTCTCTTAAATACTTAGGTAGTAGGTAGGTAGTCGTTTCTATACTTACCTACTAAAAAGTTAAAAATAAATTATAAGTAAAAAGTATTTTTAAAAACAAGCTTTTATCTGGTACAATAAACTAAAATGTTAAAAATAAATTCTAGTAAGTATTTGGCGTGTAGGTACTTACCTATATTTTTAAAAGCTTGAGGCACTGAAATATAGTAATTACCTAGCCTGAAAAACGGGTAACACTTTTAAGAATATAGGTAACCTACACGCCAAATACTTACTAGAATTTATTTTTAACATTTTAGTTCATTGTCCCAGATAAAAGCTTGTTTTTAAAAATATTTTTTACTTATATTTTTTTTATCATAGCTACGCATAAGTACTTACAAAGTTTTTTTTTAAATACCTGATGAGCTTGCCTTTGACCATTACCTCGGCCACTGGTAAGTGACGATGTGGTTGAAGATGGTGAACACGTTAGGCCTAGACTGGTCATCTGACTCTCAACGCTTGTGTACTGCCGTAACACAGTATTGTTATGGCGGCAGTAATCTCCTTGATAGTGGTAGCTACTTATGTGGTAGCAAGTCAGGTGAAAATTCGATAAAATGCTGCTCCTACCAGGAGGTAGGTCCACAGGAGTGGAGAAACACCCGTGCTAAGATCTGAACCGGCGACTTTCCTGTTTAGGTGTAAAGGCATTTATCCCTTACGCCAAAACTTTTCAAAGTGTAAATTACTTCGAATGCCCATTTGCTGTGTATGTTGGTCTTAGCAGACTTTTTGGAGATACAGAGCATTTAATTCTCTTTTTTTTCCACTAACCAACAGTATATCAATATTTGATGGGTTATTTTTTAATTTTTTTTTTAAATAACTCCTATTTTTGCTTCAATAACCTATTCGCGATGCTTCATCTCACTGGCTTTAGGTTGTCTATGTCCTTCAAATATATTTTCTTTTTAAAGATCCCCGCTTGACCCGTGACCTATGATTTGTATAGCGGGTGATTCGTTGCAATGCTGTCTGCATTTAATTTGGTATCACTATGTTAAGATGACTTGATTATATATACTGTTTAGCCATCTACATTTCAGTGGTAGGTATGTAGTATGTACCTATTAACCGACTTCACAAAAAGGAGGAGGTTCTCAATTCGTCGGAATATTTTCATCTTTTCAACCGACTTCCCACAAAGAAGGAGGGTGTCAATTCGTCTGTATGTTTTTTTCGTAAGTCTCTTAATTCGTAAGTATCTCCAGAGATATGACGATAAACGTCTCAAACTTGCTACTGAAATTGACTCGTGAGGCATGAAAGTCGGTTGTTTTAGTTTTTAAACTACCTTAATCATATAATGTATGTTCACCGATTACTCGAAGATTCTTGAACCGATTTGGAAGATGAAAATATATTAATTTTTTTGAAAATGGAAATATATTTATTTACTCTCTTTTTTAACCGACTTCAAAAAAAGGAGGAGGTTTCTCAATTCGACCGTATATATATATTTTTTTTTGTTTTTTTTTTTTTATGTTTGTTCGCGGATAACTTCGTCGTTTATAAACCGATTTCGATTATTCTTTTTTTGTTCGAAAGGAGATATCCCAAGTGTGGTACCATGGTAATTTTATCAAGGTATGATAAGTATCTCCAGAGATATTGAGATAAACATCTCAAAATTGGTACTGAAAATGAATAGCGCGGCATTGAAGTCGGTTGTTTTTTAGTTTTTAAACGATATTATTATGTTTCAAAGAGTACCCTTCTTCTCAGATGGTCCTATTTAAATTCTAAAGAAATCGGTCGAGCGGTTTTTTAACCGACGAAATAAAAAACGGAGGAGGTTATCAAGTCGACGCGTATATATTTTTTTTATGTATGACCACGCGTAACTTTTAACAGAGTAGTCTGATTTCGATATTTTTTTTTATTGGAAAGGGTATACTCCCAAAGGGGTCCCATTTAAATTTAAACGAAATCGGTCGAGAAGTTTTGAATAAATCAACAAAACCATTATTTTTGTATAAAAGTATCATTATTTTGATGATTTTATCATATCATCAACGTATGTCAACAAACACTGAAAAAAACAAAGAGCCGAAAATCGGGCTCAGTTGCGTGTCTTGAGTGAGGCATATGTCCAGCAGTAGACTGATGCCGGCTAATTATGATGATGATATTTTACATGTGGTACCATTTAAATTTAATCGAGATATGTTTAGTATATCCAGAGATATGAAGATAAACACCTCAAACTTAGTATTGAAATTGACTAGCGTGACGTTGGATGTCGGTTTATTTAGTTTTTTAAGTGATCTTAAATTATTTTTATTATAATTATAGAGCACTAGCTGTTACCCGCGGCTTCGCCCGCGTTATTTGTGTCTTTATGACCATTGAGGTCTAGATCGATGATCTCTTAGGCCAAATCACAAAGTCGAACTCAATATCCTCTATTGTTAAAGTCATTAATCATTTTGGTTAGGTTAGTATACGAAATTGTGCTGTTTAAATGTTTGACTGAATACAACAGTTCCTCAAACATTTCTTACAAAGAAAATAAGGTGAATAGCTGCGCGAGCGTAGCGAGCGCTATTATTGGGCGAGTGAAAATTTTTATGGCGTTTTATAACCCTGACAGTTTAATGACCTAATCATCAAATCAATATAGATGACTCTTAGGTCGAACTCGATATCGTCAATTGTTGAAGTCATTAATCATTACTTGGTACTTGGTAAACCTAACGAAGGTTTACCAGCGAGCGCGAAAATTTTTACGTCATTATATAACCCTGGCAGTTTTTATAACCTACTAAATCAACACCGATGACCCTAGTTACTTGATATCCACTTATTTTAAGGTAAAAATCATTATGATTATTGAAGGTTGTATTGTTTCAATTTATAAACTCGTTTTGATGCATGTGGCTATTAAAATACAAAAAATGCTGAAAAATTACTTACAAAGTAGATAAAGGTTTACGCGAGCGCAGCGAGCGCGAAAATTTTTTACGTCTTTTTATGACCCTTACAGTTTTTATGACCTTCTAAGTCAACACCGATGACCCTAAGATTAAATTTGATATCCACTTATTTTAAGGTAAAAATTATTATGATTATTGAAGGTTGTACTGTTTCTATTTATAAACTCGTTTTGATGCATGTGGCTATTAAAATACAAAAAATGCTGAATCATTACTTACAAAGTAGATAAAACAAAGGTTTGTGCGAGCGCAGCGAGCGCGAAAATTTTTTACGTCTTTTCATGACCCTTACGGTTTTTATGACCTTCTAAGTCAACACCGATGACCCTAAGGTTAAACTTGATATCCACTTATTTTAAGGTACAAATTCATTATGATTATTGAAGGTTGTACTGTTTCAATTAATAAACTCCTTTTGATGCATGTGGCTATTAAAATACAAAAAATGCTGAAATAAAACCTACAAAGTAGATAAAACAAAGGTTTGTGTGAGCGCAGCGAGAGCTATCAATGCGCGAGCGAAGCGAGCGCGAAAATTTTTACGTCATTTTATAACCCTGATAGTTTTTATGACCTACTAAGTCTAGACCGATAAATCTAAGGTTTAACTTGATATCCACTTATTTTAAGGTAAAAATTCATTATGATTATTGAAGGTTGTACTGTTTCAATTAATAAACTCCTTTTGATGCATGTGGCTATTAAAATACAAAAAATGCTGAAATTTTTCCTACAAAGTAGATACAACAAATGCTGCGAGACCGGAACGAGCGCTACCACTGCGCGAGCGAAGCAAGCGCTATCAATGCGCGAGCGAAGCGAGCGCGAAAAAATGTACGACCTTTTATGACCCTGACAGTTTTTATAACCTACTAACTTAACACTAATGACACAAAGGTTAAACTTGATATCCAATTATTTAAGGATAAAAATCATTATGATTATTGAAGATTGTACTGTTTTAATTTATGGACTCGTTCTGATGCATGTGGCTATTAAAATACAAAAGTTGCTGAAATATTACCTACTAAGTAAACCAACAAATTATTGCGCGAGCGCAGCGAGCGCTATCACCGCGCGATCGAAGTGAGCGCAAAAAATTTTACGTTTTATGACGCTGACAGTTTTTATAACCTACTAAGTCAACACCGATGACCCTAAGGTTAAATGTGGCTGTTAAAACACGCGAATGCTTATGAAATACTTCCCACAAAGCAGATAAAACACGTTGGGCAAGCAAAGCCATCGCGTAAATTTTGATGACTTTTAATGACCCTGACAGTTTTATGGCCTAATTAAGGTACTTATTAAGTTTAGTCATAATCTATGAACCTAAGGTCAAACTTTTATGATTATGTAAACTCTATGTAAAGTTAACAAAAAATGTAGGCACCCACACTTAACTGCCGAAAAAAAGTATGTTTTGCCCTTTTATGCCCTATTCAATGTGTTTGTACAAAATTTCATCTGAATCGGTCAAGCCGTTTGGCCAAAAAGAGGCCACACATTTACAAAATTCCATAATAAAAATATAGACAACCGAAATTTCCACCCAAAAAAAAATTATTCGTTGCCCTTCTATGTCTTTTTGACTGTCTGTGTACAACATTTCAGCTTAAATGGTTAACCCGTTCGACCGAGAGTAGGCCACACATTTAAAAACTTCAATTTAAAAATTCTGGACACCTGGACTCGACTGCCAGAAAAATATTATCCCATGTGATTCTATGCAATATGAACTGTAATACTCGTATGTATAAAATTTCAGCTGAATCGGTCAAGCTGTTTAGCTGATAAGAGGACACACATTCACAAAATTCAATAAAAAAATCTAAACACTCAGACTCGATGGACAAAAAACAGTATCCTATATCCTATTCTACCCTATGAACTGTCTTTATACAACATTTCAAGCAAATCGGTCAAGCCATTTATTCGAGAAGAGATCTTAAATTAAAAATATTTGTACCCTCTGACTCGATAGCCAGAAAAAAAGTATTCTATATTCTATTCTGCCTTTTGAACTGTCTTTAAACAACATTTCAGGCAAATCGGTCAAGCTGTTTATTCGAAAAGAGGTCTTATATTTACCAAATTCAATAAAAAATATCTGGACCCCCTGACTCGACAGCCAGAAAAAAAGTATCCTATATCCTATTCTGCCCTATGACATGTATTTACACAAAATTTCAGGCAAATCGGTCAAGCTGTTTATTCGAGAAGAGGTCTTATATTTACCAAATTCAATTAAAAATATCTGGACCGGAAAGCAAAAAAAAAAGTATCCTATATCCTATTCTACCCTATGAAATGTCTTTATACAACATTTCAAGCAAATCGGTCAAGCCATTTATTCGAGAAGAGATCTTAAATTAAAAATATTTGTACCCTCTGACTCGATAGCCAGAAAAAAAGTATTCTATATTCTATTCTGCCTTTTGAACTGTCTTTAAACAACATTTCAGGCAAATCGGTCAAGCTGTTTATTCGAGAAGAGGTCTTATATTTACCAAATTCAATTAAAAATATCTGGACCCCCTGACTCGACAGCCAGAAAAAAAGTATCCTATATCCTATTCTGCCCTATGACATGTATTTACACAAAATTTCAGGCAAATCGGTCAAGCTGTTTATTCGAGAAGAGGTCTTATATTTACCAAATTCAATTAAAAATATCTGGACCCCCTGACTCGACAGCCAGAAAAAAAGTATCCTATATCCTATTCTGCCCTATGACATGTATTTACACAAAATTTCAGGCAAATCGGTCAAGCTGTTTATTCGAGAAGAGGTCTTATATTTACCAAATTCAATTAAAAATATCTGGACCCCCTGACTCGACAGCCAGAAAAAAAGTATCCTTTATCCTATTCTGCCCTATGACATGTATTCACACAAAATTTCAGGCAAATCGGTCAAGCCGTTTATTCGAGAAGAAGTCTTATATTTACAAAATTCAATTAAAAATATCTTTACTCCCTGACTCGATAGCCAAAAAAAAAGTATTCTGTATCCTATGCTACCCTACGAACTGTCTTTATACAACATTTCAGGCAAATCGGTCAAGCCGTTTATTCGAAAAGAGATCTTATATTTACAAAATTCAATTAAAAATATTTGAACCCCCTGACTCGATAGCCAGAAAAAAGTATTCTATATTCTTTTTTGCCTAATGAACTGTCTTTATACAACATTTCAGGTAAATCGGTCAAGCCGTTTATTCGAAAAGAGATCTTATATTTACAAAATTCAATTAAAAATATCTAAACCCCCTGACTTGATAGCCAAAACAAAATTATCCTATATCCTATTCTGCCATATGTTCTATCTTTGTACAAAATTTCAGCCAAATCGGTCAAGGCGTTTGACCGTGAAGAAGTCCCAAACAAACAAACAAATAAACAAACTGACTTTCGCATTTATAATATTGGTGTTGATAAATGTTCTATATAACGTTTGTCTAGGCCAGGGGTAAGCAATGAAGCCTGCTTTTAACATAGAAGATTATGGCCACAAAAAATTATAAAATAAAACTTTTTAACAAAAAATTAAACCATCGAAAAAACTGAAAAGCAAAAAATAAGTAAACGTTTTATTTAACCTTAATAAAGAAAGTTCTTAAACTACTGTTAACCATTGTATATATTTTTGTAATTGTTTTGAGTTTTTAACTAAACATAATAACTAAGTTCTCAAACTAATGTATGTGTGTATACCTAAGTGATGTTGAGTTGGCGCCAAACAAGCAAATTAATTAATTACGTAAAGCGTAATGCGGCGGAGGCATGGCGCGACACGCTAGTTCGCCGGAAAATGCCGAGTGTTGACGAAGTTAATGTCAGCGAGACTGCAACCCGAACGGACACCACATATAGTAATCTGTGACGGCCCGTGACGGGCACACGTCGTTACGAGTGGTCGTGCATCTCTATTGATCGTGTGGAAGCGCATTTTTTGGAATGTTTATGTTCATCGCTGGAGATTTCACGTTGCATTGTTAATTTATTTGATTATTTCTTTAAATGTAAGAGGTTATTTAGTGATCTTTGCTTATTGATGTTTGGCCCCGACTCAAAATTACTTAGGTATACATATGAAATCGGTCGGTTACATTAGTTTGAGAACTTAGTTATTATGTTTAGTTAAAAACTCAAAACAATTACAAAAATATATACAATGGTTAATAGTAGTTTAAGAACTTTCTTTATTAAGGTTAAATAAAACGTTTACTTATTTTTTGCTTTTCTGTATTTTCGGCGGTTTAATTTTTTATGAAAAAGTTTTATAATATATCAACATTTGTATTGCAATGCATTTGTATGCTTCGATGACTACTGGCTAAGTCGGTTCTTTTAATTTTTTAAACGATCTTAAATTATTTAGGAACTTACCTACCTATGTATATAATTGTGTTTGCAGCCTTATCCAGATTTTCCTACTTGAAAAATTAATTTTTTTTTTTGTTGTATGGCGTTTGTTCAAAGCGACAATAGCCCAATATCTAATGTGCCTGGCGACCGAAAGGGCGTGAGTTCGATCCTTACCCATTGCACTGTCGACGTGAGCCCACTCCAGATACAAGTATATTTACCTTAGTTTGAGGGGTTTACAAGACTACTAGTAACGTGCTAATACTACATTGCTAGTAAGCATTAAAAAAATCTATTTTATTATTTACACTCATATCGTAAAGTAATAATAATGATTAAAAACAGTACCAAATGAAATTAAAAAATATGATGTCAAAGTTTAGATGTAATACCTTCATATAAAAAAATATCATTGAATTATATTCTGGTTACGATGAGATCTTCTTATGTTTCTACCGTATTAAATGCATCTGTCGCAGCCAACTAGCTTAATTAGCCGTTCAATCAACAGCCTAGCCTCTTTACTAAACGGCGCCGTTCAACTAGCGGCCTAAATGATATTCAGGTATTTGAAGGTCTTCTGTACCTTCATTTAAACGCCATGGCGTCGGTTTTTGGCACGCGGTGGTTACTGTTCTCTAGTGTGTTGCCTTAGGTGTTAGACTAAGCCAGTTTATTTAATGTTGTAATAAACGCTACGGCTGAATATCATTCAGGCCGCTAGTTGAAAGAAAAGAGGCTAGGTTGTTGATTGACACTGTATACCGTATGTATCTACCAAATTACTTCCTATTCGTTTGAAATCTTAAACAATCGTCACCAATTGGATTCAATTAATGTGACAAACGTAATACCTTTCCAAAAGTCATTATAAAAATTGCTATTCTAAACACTATTTTACTGCCCCATAAACCACAACGCACTTTCTAGGCACAAAGAACTCTTTCATAATTTTAAAACGTTAAAAAAGAAACTTGATAATTTAAAAAATCGCGTATTTCGTGTACCTATACTACAAGAGGTAGCACTGAGAGAATTGCTATAATCAGTTTAAGTACACATTTTATTATCACTTTTATCAGTATTTAATTTTATTTTTTCATAGTAGATAACATGACTGTGAACATATGAGCAAGTCATCCGCTCGGTACTATGACTTCCACCTATAACGTACTTTGGCATGAATTCTGGAATACCAATATTTTGTGCGTCACTGCAATACCCTAAATAATACCCTAATATATATAGGGTATAATAATACTCTAAATAATAATAACAGATACCCTTAGAAATCTAAGTGTTCGTTAGTTCACGGGTAACTTTCAAAGTTTAAGTGGTGGTACTACTCCAGATGGGCCAGCAAAAGTTCTGCCAGTCTTAAAACTAATTATCCTACTAATATTATAATTGCAAAAATATGTAAGAATGGATGGATAGATCTTTCTAACTCTATCACACAAAAACGGCTGAAGAGATTACTGTGAAATTTGATACAGAATATAAGGTATTCGGTGTAGAGAATAGGTAGTGTAAGACCTGGATTTAAAAGCGCAGCTAGAATTATAATAAATTTGTACCTCTCTCATAACAACTTGGACTTATTAACCAAACATCAACTCTAGCCGTATAATCCAACGTATTTCAAAAATAACTGTTATGGCAGGTGTCGAATAAGTCACATATAAATGCTTTCACAATTTTATTAGAACAATTAGAGAACCATAAAGTCACGTTGACAAATCGATTTAACAGATGTGACGGTAAAATCGGACGGGTATGTGCAACTTGTTTCGTCGGAACAGGGTTCTAATAATTTAAGATCGTTTAAAGAACTAAAAAAACCGACTTCAAAAGCCGCGCTAGTCTTTATCCGGCTTTAAAAAAGGAGGAGGTTCTATGTTCAACTACAATGCATTTTCTAATGTATGTTCACCTCTACTCTTTTATACGAGTATGTATGATAACTCAAAGACGCCTGAACCAATATGAAACATTATTTATTTATTTGAAAGGGTATAATTCACAGGTGGTCTCATTTAAATTTAGTAAATTTTAAACTTTCGCGATTTACACACATAATTATATTGTAATACGGGACTTATCGCGCTAAACATAATTTTATTTACCTCGACGTTTCGATCAAGTTGCATTGACCGTGGTCACGAGAAGACTGAAGTTGTGGGTATCAGCATTGTTTTTATTGAGAGTAGTTTGAAACTACCCTCATTTGATCTTGATCAGAGTTGCCATTGCGACACACAATACTGACGACATCGGCAGATTTTTGTTGATTTAAACTTCGACTGAAACACTTGCTAATCACTGGGTTCCAAGTTGTGGCCAATCTAAAACCATCCTCCCGGTTGAAATTCGGATGTTTTTTTATTTCAACCGCTTCACGTACAATACGGGAGTAATAGTAACGTTCGGTGGAGAGAATTTTAGGGTCGTGAAGTTCAATCCAGTGGTTAGGTCCCGAATCTAGCAAATGCTCGGCGATGGCGGATTTATTAACCTGGCGGTTTTTTACAGCTGCAATATGTTCTTTGACTCTTTCTGCGATTGTGCGCTTTGTTTGTCCAATATACGATTTTCCGCAGCTGCAATCAATTTTATACACACCAGGTGTCTGAAACGGTATCACATCTTTCGGTGAACGGATTTGCGCTGCTACCTTCGATAAAGGGGTGAACACTGTCCTAATAGAGTATTTTTGTAACACAGCTCCGACCTTGTCCGTCACTCCCTTCACGTATGGCATGAATGCAGGCTGCCTTTCAACTTTAATGGTCCCTTTCTTAAATCTGCGTCTTGGTTGTCCCCTTCCCCTTACTTTGTAGCCGTTTTTTACAAGTACCTCCTGAACATGAGCGATTTCCTCTTCCAGATGTTCAGGGTCACAGAGGTCATGAGCTCTCTCCATTAAAGACCTGGCTACAGATCCTAAGTGTCGGGGATGATGGTGTGATGAGGCGTTTAGATATCTGTCTGTGTGCGTCGCTTTTCTAAAAACAGAGTGATTAGTCAGTAGTTAGTGAACGTCGAGGTAAATAAAATTATGTTTAGCGCGATAAGTCCCGTATTACAATATAATCATTTAAATTTCCTCGAGATAGTTTGAGGATTTTATCTCCATATCTCTAGAGATACTCCATCTCATCATCATCATCATCAGCCTGTATCAGTCCACTGCTGGACGTAGGCCTCTCCCAAGATGCGCCACTGAGCCCGATCTTCGGCTCTTCTTTTCCAGTCACTGCCCAGCGCTTTGCGTATGTCGTCGCTCCACCTGGTCACAGGACGTCTTACGCTACGTTTGTCGGTTCGCGGTCTCCACTCTAGGACAAGTCTACCCCAACGGTTAACAGTCCTTTTTTTTTTACGTGGGGAAAATCCTTATGGATACCACTCCAGCACGGGGGTGCCGGAGTGATTATGCCGGACTCTTACCGGCTAAAAACCCCACGTGGAAGCAGTCCTCCACCAAGATGGGGTCACTCTGGCATTCACCATCTTGCCCCGGCGGTAGGCCCGGATCAAATATCCAGGCCCCGGCACAAGTAGAGGTGACATCGCTCACGAAGGCCACCCCTCAGACGTGTGGGGTCGTGAAAGTCCCCCGACTTTCAGCCAGTGACCCCACTATGAGTGAGGGGAGAGGAGGCGGGCAAACCGTCTCCTCCTTCCCCCCGTACGTCTGCGCCGGAGTGGGTCAGCATAGGCGTCGTTCTCCCTGGCCCGCTCCGCGGCCTCCTTCTGCGTCATGACCTCTTCACAGAAAGATACCGCAGCCCGCCACGATCTCTCGCTTTCGAGCATGGCGTTTACCACGCTCGGCAGAGAGAGATCCCGTCCTATTACCGCTGAAAGTGTGTGCCGCTGCGGGCTCCATGCAGCACACACCTCCAGCGTGTGGAGCGCCGTATCTTCTGGCGCCCCACACTCGTGGCAGGCTGGAGTCGCCTCCCGTCTCGCGATTTGATGCAGGTACTTACCGAAACATCCATGTCCGGAGAGCACCTGCACCAATCGGAAGGTCAGCGACCCGCACCGCCACCTTACCCACCTCCAAAGGACCGGCCTGACCGCATCCACCGTCCACTGTCCAGGTACCGGCGGGGCCAGGTCCTCCGTCCACCGCCGCAACAGGGCACCCTGTGCCTGCCTCCGTATGCGTGCGACCTTTTCCCATGCTGGGGGCTCTCCTTGGGATCTCTTTGCCGCCACGAAGTGGTAAACTTCGGCGAGGATCTCCGCTTGGAGCTCCCAGGGGGGAAACGGTTATCAGTCCTTTTTTTTTTTTTTTTTTGACCCAGGAAAATCCTTTATGGATACCTCTCGCCCGGGGAGCGAGATAGTTATGTGGGACTCGCTGCCTGAAGGGCAGGATACCGCACTAAAAACCTGGGGTGAGTCGTCATCCACCGTGGTGGGGCAAGATGGGGTTGCGCTAGCATTCACCAACTTGCCCCGGTGGCAGACCCAAATGGGCCTCTGCCGCTGCGGAGGGCTGACTCTGCTCACCAAGGTCAACCCTCAACCGTCATGTGGGGAGTGCAAGCCGTTGGAGAGTCCCCCGACCCTCCAACAGTTACCCCACAATGACAGAGGAGTGTGGCACCTGGCCTCACATCCTCCGTCCCTCTGATGACATGTGTGCGAAGAGCAAATACCCCTACTCGCACACCGTCCGCTATTCGACCCGCATGCCAGAGACAGTGGCATGCGAGACCCCACTCTTCGACCGTCGCCGGCCCCACCACTCGGCCCATTGGACCCACGGCCTGGTACACAAATGCACCCCTCTATTACAGAGGACTGCGGCACGCGCACTTCTGTGCAACGCCCCACACCCTCCGTCCCTCAAATGACTAGTGTGCGAAGGGCACATACCCCTACTCGCACACTGTCCACCGTCCAACTCGCACGCCAAAATGGCATGCGAGAAACCCTCCATCGGCCGTCACCAGCCCCTCCACTTGGCTCGAGCATATGCTCGGCCCCACCACCGGGCGGTTCCCACCACCGAGCCCGCCCTGCTCCGTCACACTGTGCCCTCTGCTAATATCAGACGGACAGGCGGAGGAGCCCCTCACGTCGGAACTTCGCTATCGGTCGACAACTTAGCCCAGTAGACTAGGAAAAGTTGTCGGCCGATACCCAGGGTACACCACGAGGAGGTGTTCCGACCCGCACTCCAAACGGTTATCAGTCCTGCGGCAGATATGACCAGCCCACTGCCACTTCAGCTTGCTAATCCGTTGAGCTATGTCGATAACTTTAGTTCTCTGGCGAATTACTTCGTTCCGGATTCGATCCCGCAGAGAAATACCGAGCATAGCTTTCTCCATAGCTCGCTGAGCGACTTTAAACTGGTGGACCAGTCGGACTGTGAGTGTCCACGTCTCGGCTCCGTATGACATCACTGGTAGGACGCACTGGTTAAAGACTTTTGTCTTTAGACATTGTGGTGTAGGCGACGAGATATTCCATCTGATATTGATAAAAATTAAATGGGACCACTCGGTAAGTATAGCCTTTCAAACAAAATAAGTTTTCCAAATCGGTCCAGGCGTCTTTGAGTAATTGCGGAACATACATATTAAAGATATTTACGCTCTGTGGACTGGACGAAGTCAGTTGTCGAGCGTCTCGACTCACTGCCGCTTTTCAATTCCAGACTAGCACGATTCCATCTTAGACCTTTATTATCTTCAATTAACATCAGCTAGGCTATTCTGTAAGCTATCTCGACAGCGGAATCCCCGGTGAGATTCGAATTTCATACTACGAAATTCAACCGTATTACGAACGCGATACGATTGAATTTTGTAGTACGAAATTCGAAACTCACCGCGGATTCCGCTGTCGAGATAGCTTACAGAATAGCCTAGCAGAGGAGATAGCAATCAAGAGCTTGTCTGTCAGACAACAAAAAGTGATCAAGTGCTACCCAGTTCGGTATAAAAAATAATAAAAAAGTATTGAGGGCCCGGTGATGTTAGTAGGAGAATGGTCGGCTTTGATGCCAGAGGTACCGAGATCAATCCCCCTAGACACTAGATAGACACTAGATAGTGTCCATCTACCATGCGGGGGTTGTTGGTTTCTTAACGATGTTTTTCCTTCACCGCAGGGCCACTGTGAAAAGCGCACATACATATTTCGATAGAAAAAGCCATTGGTGCACTGTGAGGATTAAACTCGGTATCTGTGGTATCAAAGCCGACCGTTCTCCCACTTTCACCACCGGGCCCTCAAACTCAGCTACCACCCTCAAGTTAGAAAAATCTGTCGCCAAAAACCTAATGTGTTCCGGCAGTTATCTTTGAGAGCCAATTCCTATTTTAGGCCTAGCGTGCTAACCATCATCACTTACCAACAGGTGAGATAGTGGTCAAACGCTAGCCTATTTATATTAAAAAAAAGTAATTAACTCGTCTGAATACTTACTGCTTTGATTAAAAGCTTTTATTTAGTTTCACCTGTCCGATGTCTGTAATCAAATTTTGAAATGAAATGAAACTATATACTCTCTGATTTTACTAATTAGTGAAAATTTAATTATACCGTTTCATTTTAGCTACACGAACCCCTAAAACCAACACCAATTGAATCCCTATACAATAACATTCAATGTTACGGTCGGGAACTATTACATATCGATAATAGGCGTTATTATATTATTTATTTTATATAGTTTTATTATTTTTACGACATTGGGCAATTGGGCAATTTTCTTCCATTTCGCGTGCAAGGAACGTCACACCTGACAGTTTTTGATTTGGATAACTGCTTTGATAACTGTTTATTGTGGATTTATAACTCAAAATAAGTAAAAAGTCGTAAATAGCACGTGCTATAATTATATCAAATATCAGTGGCGTATCTTTAGAGAGGCCTACGTCCAGCAGTGGACTGACAGAGGCTGATGATGATGATGACTGTACCTTTTAAAGATGGTGGGTATTTTGCTTTTCAATAATATAATTTTATTTTACTGCTCTAATCAGTTATTTATCAGGAATCCTTGTGCAAAATTGTATGCTTTACCACAGGTGGTAGAAAATGTTCCGCCTGACTTGCTACCAAGAAGGAGCTTACCACCATCATAGAGAAAATCTGCCTACAGAACATTACGGTGTTCCGGCAGCACACAGCCCTTGAGTGTCAAAGTATTCTAGGTCTAGCGTGTTCACCATCTTTGACCACATCATCGCTTACCATCAGGCGAGATAGTGATCAAACACAAGCCTATAAGATGTATAAAAATAAAATCACACCTGCGAGTGGCCTGTCAGTCAATCAGTTATTTTTTTAAGTACCAAGGTAATTATTAAGTCTAAATAGAACTTTTAAATACCCACAATTCTATCTTTATGGCTATAAAATATGATGACCAGATAACATTTATAAAGATTGTCTGAATCTGGTATACATTTGATCTTTGACCTCTGATTTGCAAAATTAGGACTCGTCAAGTTGAAATACGATTTTTTAATGATATTTAATATCGTTTTTTACCGCAAGTTGACACATAAAACTATCTTGATTGCAGTTAATGTCAATTTAAAACATATGCCGGTATATTTAGATGTGATAATATATTGTTTTAGAACATGTATTACAATTTTAATGGTGCTATTCTTGTAGCAAATGTTGGAAGGTATTTTGAATAGCCAAATATCTAATCATAAAGATATCATAATTATAAATAAAATATCTAACTGAAATATTTAACTGTAATATTTAACCGAAACACTCAAACTGAAATATTCAACCAAAACATTCAACATAAATATCTAACTGAAATATTAAAGTGAAACGAGTTGGGAGCGACGGAGTCGGCAGTCGCAGCGTCGTCGAGTGAAGGCAGCGACGCAGCAAGTCGGCGCCTGCACCAGGGACAACGACCTGCGATGCTCTGCCACCCACTGCACCCGTACACACCACGAGCTCCACTCCCAGCCACTGAAATATTTAACAGAAATATTTAACCGAAATATTTAACCGAAATATTTAACTGAAACATTTAACTAAAATACTTTAACCGAATATTTTACTGAAATGTTTAACCGAAATGTTTAAGTGAAATGTTTTAACTGAAATATCCAACCGAATATTTAACCGAAATATTAAACCGAAATATCCAGTTATAAATATTTAAATACGGGACTTATCGCGCCTAAAACATAAATCTTATCTACTCGACGTTTCGACCAAGTTGCATTGATCGTGGTCACGAGACGACTGAATGTTGTGAGTGTCCGCACCGCTATTTATAGGAGAGATCGTTGGAAACTACCCTCAATTAATTTAATTTTTAATTTTTATCAGAGTTGCCATTGCGACACACAATACTGACAATATCGGCAGATTTTTGCTGCTTTGATCTTTGATTCGAACACTTGCTAATCACAGGGTTCCATGTTGCGGCCAACCTAAATCCATCCTCCCGGTTGAAATTGGGATGCTTCTTTATTTCTACCGCTTCACGCACAATACGGGAGTAATAGTAGCGGTCGGTCGAGAGGATCTTAGGGTCATGAAGTTCGATCCAGTGATTAGGTCCGGATTCCAGTAAGTGCTCGGCGATAGCAGATTTATTGACCTGGCAGTTTTTTACAGCTGCGATGTGTTCTTTGACCCTTTCTGCAATAGTACGCTTGGTCTGTCCGATGTACGATTTACCGCAGCTGCAATCGATTTTGTACACACCAGGTATCTGAAAAGGAATCACATCCTTCGGCGAACGGACCTGCGTTGATATCTTCGTTAGGGGAGTGAATACTGTCTTGATAGAGTATTTACGTAGTACAGTACCGATCTTGTCCGTCACTCCCTCCACGTATGGCATGAATCATAAAGATATCGTTAGCTGATTTCTGTTTTATTGGAAAAAAAAAAAATTTACGCTTAAATATTTATTTTCTTAAATTTATTACCTACATGTGGTAGGAACATTATATCGATATTCCGCCAGACTTGCTACCAAATTGTAGCTCACCATCATCAAGGAGAAAATCTGCCGCAATAACCCGCTGTGTTCTGGCAGCACGCAGTCGTTGAGAGCCAGAGTATCCTAGGTTTAGTGTGTTTACCACCTTCGACCACATCATTGCATCAAGGCGACAATTGCGCAATAGCTAAGGTGTCTGTAAGGCGATCGAGGGGTCGTGAGTTCGATCCCTGCCCATTGCACTATTGACGTGAACCCACTCCAGACACAAGCATATTTAGCTTAGTTGGAGGGGTTACAAAATTATAAGTTGCAAAACATATTGCTGATAAGCTTTATAACAAAAAAAATGGTTACCACCAAGCGAGTTAGCTAGAATAAGGTAAGGTAGCTAAGGTTCACTGAGACTGAGGAATTTTCCGTTTTACTGCATTTGAATATTGTGCGGCAGAATATTATGTATGTTCATTTAAAATTTCATCCATTACTAATCCGTCCTTTTATTAAAATAAAAAAAACGTGAAAAATTCACACACAAACTTACTAGCAGTCACTTTGCATTATACATTAAAATGTATAGTGCCTTTGACATTACATAATTACAACTCCCAAATTATTATAACACCATTTATATTTGGTTTTTTTTTTTATATTGTTATTTTTATAATTGTATTTATATTTAAAATAGATTTCTACTATAAAACACGAAAAACCGTTTATCAATCTTCAAATGACCTTATATGGCACTTTTAGAGTCATTTTATTTACCATTTTCTATTCTTTAACGTTCATTTCTATGCTTATTGTAGAATAGAATATTTTTTAAGATAATGAACATTGATTGACTAAAATAACACTAAAGTGTTGAAGTGACAAGTGGTGTTGTATCACTGTTTCCATTGTTACACGTTGACATTAAAATATTGAACGATTTTCATATTAAATTAGAAACTTTTTTAAGAACGTTCTCAAGAAAAGTTGTTGGTATACGATACGCTTCATTAAAAGTGACAAAAATATCTTTTTATTAATGTCAATAATTAAATGTCAAGTAAATGAGAGAAATATTGTTAAATTCCTGCGACTATAAATCGACCCATTAAATTTCGGGATTGGAAAAGCATTGTGACCCGAAACGCTGGATAATCGACTTTAGATTTTAATTTTATTTCCGTAAAGTAAAAACAAAACTTCCAGTTCTAGTAAATCATGTGTTGCAGTTAATTTAACTAAATTAAATTAATTTAATTTGTTGATCAAATTAGATTGATTGAAATCGTCATATAAAATAGTTCAATTCACGTAGCTCAATTTTGCATCCCGTTTTCAGAAAGTATCTCTAATGTGGACACAATGGAAACCATCTCTAAGGTCGGATAAAGCGCACATTAAATGGTTTGAATAGTTCAGTTAAGATAGTGTGCATTAGTGTAAGTCAATGGACAAAATCGGTCAGCCGCCCACGTCTCTACAGTGCGGCTATGTTATGAGCGGATAGCGGTTTTTTCAAGCTTTTAATTTAAAAAGTATGGCGTGGTGGATTTTTTTTTATTTATGTGTAGCTATGGTAGCTAGCTAGTATTACAACAGTTAACATGATACATTAGCATGTATACCAATATGGCTGCGGAAGCGTCCGCTAATCACAGCTAGATATAAATGTCATACATCATACTAATCAAGCTAAAGCACCTGCTGTAATGCGACATGCGATAAAGGACGAAAAAAATTGAGGCAATGTAATAAAAGTTTTACTTTAATGCCCATAGCACACCTCCGCTGCGAAACCATAAAAGTGGAACCGTAGTCATTTAGCCATGTCTTGTCCGTTGTAAGAGAAGCGGAATACTAGCAAACTGCCTGTTCTAACGCATAAAAAAATCAAATTTCAAATGTTTTTATTTCATAACTTAGCCTAGGCAACAAACACTTTTAAAGCAGTATAGTACTTAAATATTAGATCGATCGTTTAAAATATTAGTTTAGATTAGCATAGACTATATTTCTATCATTTGACTATAATTCTATCTCTTTCCCCGCGCGGTTTCGTTGATCAGCTACGACGCCAGACACACTTCCACTATTGTTTTACGGTGCAGCGTTGTTTTCGCGCCCGTTGTCGAAATCTACATAAGATCGCTTAAAAAACTAAAAAGAACCGACTTCAATGCCGCGCTATTAATTTTCTGTACCAATTTTGAGGTGTTTATCTCCATATCTCTGGAGATACTTATCACATCTCAATAAAATTACTATGGTACCACATTTGGAATATTTCCAACAAAAAAAAAATCAAAATCGGTTCATAAACGACGAAGTTATCCGCGAACAAACATAAAAAAACACATACCGATAGTCCCAAAAGTACCCGACCTAACTAACAAAACACAAAAGTTTTGGATTAAAATATATTTATTTATCTACGTAGTCTCCCTCTAGCTCGATATTTTTTTTCCAGCGATGTTTAATTGCTTCGATACCATTTTTATAGTAAGAAATGTCAAGCTCCTCGAAGTAGCCATCGACCGCACACATTATTGGCAAATCTTTAAGTCTCTTAAATCTTAAGGCGGCAATAGCCCAATGGATAAGGTGTCGGTGTGGCGATTGAGAGGTCGTGAGTTCGATCCCCACCCCACCCATTGCACTATTGACGTGAATCACTCCAGACACAAGCATATTTAGCTTAGTTGGAGGGGTTAACAAGAATACTAGTAATGTGCTACCCACATTGCGAGTAATCTTTATTAAAAAAAAAAAAAAAAAAAAAAAAAAAAAAAAAACTTTACCCCAGGCCATTTTTCAAGTATGGGAAAAGAAAATAGTCTGAAGGAGCTAGATCTGGCGAATAGGGAGCATGGGGAAGTATTTCCAAATGTAACTAATTGATTTTGACCATCGCAATTATAGATTTGTGATCTGGCGCGATGTCTTGATGAAACAAAACTTTTTTTTTTTGTAAATGCGGTCGTTTTGTCTTGATTTCATCACTTAAATGCTGCAATAGTAATAACCATCGAATTTCAAAATAAAGCGGTATTATGGATGTGATTATGGTTGTTACTTTCTACAACAGACAATATTTTCAGGTAGCAACGCCATCTATACGTCAGGCCGGGTACTTTTGGGACTACCGGTATATACGGTCGAATTGAGAAACCTCCTCCTTTTTTTGAAGTCGGTTAAAAACACCCAGTTTCGCAGTTCAAACTACACTCTATCGCGGCAGAATTTATACAGCTGTTTTGCTACTCGTGCGCGGCGAGGCGTGCTACGGGCATAATACACTGTATTATTTCCCCGCTACACGCTAGCACTCATGCTCGCACTCGTCTTAATAAATCGATGTTGAAATACGAATGGCGCATAAACCATCGCCTCGAGATGCGTTGACATGCTCTAAAAGCCCATTGGGGCTATATCTGATGACCTTTCAACTTTGAAACTGGTGTGAGACTAGATTGCTTTAGATAACTGAGTTTAATTAGTTTTTTTGGTATTGCAAGTTTATTGTTTGCCAAGTAATAAATTTCAATGTATGTCTATATTTGGCTCTAGTAAGATATCGAATTTTTGACCGAGCCAGCAAATGTATCGGTTTTGAGATTGGAAAAAATGCTTTTGTCCAACATGAGTAAAGAAAAGGTCTGACAGTCTGTTTGTTTGTTTGTTTTCGCCTATACATTGCATTTTTCAATCGATTTTGACGTAAATCGGCATACAAGTTCCCTGACTTATTGAAACAAAATAGTAGATCGCGATTCTTGAAACAGGAGAAATAGGGGAAAAGAGAGGAAGTTGGCAGTAGCGTCTACATGGGCCAGGGTAAGTATCGGTTAAGGTACGACCACACCGCGACAGCCTGCGTGCGGGTGCGCGTGCGCGTTCGTGATTTGATTTTCTCTGATCACCGTAGATCACGTTTGGTGTGAACCAATCGGTACAAATACTACTGCGCAATCTGATCGCCGCCTAGACCGTGCACGCCGGATGCCACAGTGTGGCCGTACCTTTATTGCATGGTTAAAAGTGTTATAAGGGCTCGCGCACAATATACATACATACAATAACGCCTTTTTCCCGTTGGGGTAGGCAGAGACTACTACTTTCCACATGCTACGACCGTGATTGTATTGAAAAAATAAAACAAATAAATCAAATTTCGCACTATATGCAATGCAAAAATATGCAGGTAAACAATGTCTTTAATATACAGTGTGGAAATTAAACTCAGGCCCTGGAGGGAAACTACTTTAAATCCTTAAGCTAGCTCATTTTACTTAAAGGAGACATTCCTTTATTTTTGAAAAGAAACAAATCTGCATTAAAAGATTTTTTAAAACTCGCTTGCTTCGCCCGGGACTCGAACCAACTAAAATTAAAAAAAATAAACACTCTTTATTTTAATATACTAATCGGTAGTATTAATAATATATAATTAAATTAAATATTTTAATTAACTAATAATTTTAAAAAAATATTTAAATTAAATTAATAATATAATAATATTCAGGATAAAGTTTCTCTAACAAACATTAGGTCTTAAAAATAAAAATAATCGTTAAATCTAACATCAACTTTATTTTACTATCAATTTTGTAACACTTAAATTATTTAACTGATAAATTGTTCGAAATGAGCCCCGTTGTTCCGGCTACACAACATTAGTTGCCGTTGAAATTCATTTCTTGTAGCCTTCAGCAAAGTGTTGTGGTGTATGCCCCTAATAACATTTTCTATCGCAATCCTTAGCTCTTGAACGGTTTCATAGCAAGTTTCATAAACAACATTTTTTACATGACCCCATAAAAAGAAGTCCATGGGCGTCAGGTCTGGACTGGCTGGCCTGCAAGAGGCCATCTAATCGTCCCGTTTGTACCTATCCAGGCATTGAAATTTTCATTAAGGTATGCCCTGGCAATTCTGCTGTTGTGGGCAGGTGCACCATCTTGTTGAAAAATGATATTATTTCGTTCCTCTCCTGCAGAAGGTTTAATTGATTTTGTAAAAGCTCCAATATTTCAATGTATTTTGCTGCATTCAGATGTCCTTCGTAAATGTGCATCAAAACAACCATGTTACTTTTGATTCCACACCAAACATTAAACGAAAATCTGACCTGATTGTTCGTTTCACGGACACGGAATGGATTTTGACGAGACCAATAATGATTGTTATGTCTGTTATACATTCCATTATTACTAAAATTTGTTTCGTCAGACCATACAATACAGTCCAAGAAATTTGGGTTGCGGGTTATTTCTGTTTGAATATTTTCACAAAACTGTAATCTCCTGTCACTAGATAATCTCCTAACACTATCTCCGGGATGTAGTTTCTGCACCAATCGCCCATCACGATAACATTTGTATTTGTATTTTTTCAGAACTTTAAGTATACTAGTATGGTTGATACCTATCTCTTGAGCAGCTTCCCTGCTTGAAGTCTTCGGGTAACACTCGAAGTATGTCAAAATGTTTAACTCAACATCGCTATAGTCCAAATTTTGTTGCTGTGGGCGTCCAGTCTTCTTTTTAATACTTCCAACGGTCAGTAAATTATTCACAATTCGAGACAAAACTTTTCTAGATGGTAGTTCTCTGTCTGGATACTTATCGCGATACCACTGCAGAGCTAAATCGTAGCTCTTGTTGCAAACAAAGTAAGCTTCTAATAACTCGAATTGTTCTTGATACGCCATTATGAGATAATTTAATTACGTAAGGAAAGCAACACTACTTAAATAAAATCTGTTGATAAAAATCGTTCGAATTTTAAAATTATTGTCCCGCATTGCAAACAAAGTCATACGTTCCATTTTTAAACTTCTCCACTGAACGCCTCGGATCATGTAAGAAGGAAATGTGCATAGAGGTATTACCACCATTGAACAATTTTCTTATCGAAGATTTCAACAAGGTACTTAACGATAAATTAGCAAGCGTGTACTTCATACGAAGTCTTTGAGTGTTGGAGAGATAACAGAACTGTTACGTGTCTTTTACTTCTTAAAAGTGAACAGTAACCAAACATTTTTTAGAGAAACTTTATCCTGAATATTAATACTACCGATTAGTATAATAAAATAAAGAGTGTTTATTTTTTTAAATTTTAGTTGGTTCGAGTCCCGGTCGAAGCAAGCGAGTTTTTAAAAATCTTTTAATGCAGATTTGTTTCTTTTCAAATATAAAGGAATGTCTCCTTTAAGTAAAATGAGCTAGCTTAAGGATTTAAAGTAGTTTCCCTCCAGGGCCTGAGTTTAATTTCCACACTGTATATATATAAGACTTAATCAAATGTTTCAATTAGCAACAAACTGACCGATTTGATCTTCAGATCGGCCCGGATCTTCTCGATCAACAAAAACACTACAATAATATTAACACGTTTTTATTTGCACACAAAAGGCGATTCTTTTTCAACACAAAACTAATCAGGGGCGATTGATAATTCACTGTGCTTTGGTGCTTTATTATTATAGTACAAGAGCTGGCAGACTGTTTTTTATGTTTGTTTTAAACGAGCAGCTATTTTTGGGATATTGTTATGATGAATATTGACGATGCTGTATAATTTAGTACCTATTACCTACCTTTTGTACTGATTTTCTGGGTTTTTCAACCGATTTCCCGAAAAGATGGAGGTTCTCAATTCGTCTGTGTTTTTTTTTTGTGTGTGTATGTTACGCTTTTTCACCGTCAATTTTGAACAGATTTAAATGATTCTTTTTTAATCGGTAGGGTTTGTTTTCGAAATGGTTCCATTGTAATTTCATTGAGATCTGATAAGTATTTTTAGAGATAAAACGATAAACGTCTCAAACTTGCTACTGAAATTGACTCGCGGGACAAGGAAGCCGATTGTTTTAGTTTTTAAACTATCTTAATCATGGCTATGAATGTTTGTATTATATAATACACTAGCAGCCCGCCCCGGCTTCGCACGGGTAGAACATATATGCCTACAAAATTTGCATCAGTTTGTTGCATCGAATATAAAATATGAACATATTTAACAACTATCGTCATATTTCATCCAATTTACACAAAACCTTAAGGAATTATGCACCTAAACCTTCCTCATAAACACTCTGGCTATTGGTGAAAACCGCATGATAATCCGTTCAGTAGCTATTGAGATTATTGCGAACAGACAGACAGACGCAGTGATGAACTTTGTTTTATAATACTTACGTATTGATATTGGACGGCCCTTTGGCGTAAAGAATAGTTACCCTGATTCTGACCCGACAGTCGTTGGTTCTAATCCTAGCTATATACCTACCAATGAAAGTTTTATGTGCATTCATGAATCATGAGTTTTCGTACAGTGGTAGTGGAATCATTAAATCTACCAAAAAGTAGCTTACCACCAAGGAGTACATCTGCCGCCGTAACCTTACGGCGTTCCTCGACGCAAAATGTAGGGGTAATATACGTTTAACGTGTGTATCTGTGTGTCTGTCTGTAGCATCTTAGCACCTAACCGGATGAACCGATTTCGTTTTTATTATTGATAGTTTTTTTTGTTTTATAGATGTCTTCATAGAGAGTTTTCTTAGCTTTGATTCATGAAAATTCGTTCAAGCGTTATAAAATTATGAGCTTTTTTCTAGTTAATTGCGCTATGAAATCAACTTTCATAGGTCTGATCAATTCGAAAATCTTCTTCTTCAACGATATTCTAAGAACATGGAAGCCTCCTGGACTCTACTGAATACTCAAATCCTCACCAACTTACAGCTCACATTTTAAATGTCGTGTTTAGAGTCATTGGAAAAAGCTATTATACATAGATCAGTCGGGGTGGTTTAAAATATTATAATATATATTATATATATAGATGAATATTATTTTATACAATAGATCATATTATTATACTATATTGACTTCAAATTGATTGTGATCGGTGGGGATCTACAGCATAGCTAAGTCTATAAAAATATTTTCGTAGTAACTATGACCTAATCTGTGGTTTCACTGCAAATATTTTATTAATTTTGCGATGCGTGTTTGTGAAATTCGTGATATCTTCTAGAGTTTTCATTTGAATTATATACTGTAAAGGCAATTTTAATCTATAATATGTGGCCAAGCTAATAAACGTAATTATTTGGATAAGGATTAATACTATATACTTGAAAATAGCCTTGGAAATTATGTAATATTTTTTAACAAAAATTTTAAGATTAAAATGGTTACTGTGAGTCAACCTTAAGAGATAGGCATACGCTGTCGCGGACTTTTTTGTAGGTCTTATTAAGTTGTACAACTCTTGCATAGAAAATATTCTTCTATCTATTTTCAATTAAGCAGCGTTCGTAAGAAACGTGTTTTTTCGACCGTTTATTTGCCGACTTAGGTTGCAAATTAGGTCTCCATGAATGTACCTTTGATTTAAACGGGATAATATATAGCCTCTTTTCATTTCGAAAGTCCATTCTATGTATTAGTTAAAGAATTTTTTAAATCGGTTCAGTAGTTTTTGTGCATACTCATTACAAAAATACAAAAATACAAAAATACAAAAATCAAAAATACAAATGTTCTCTCTTTATAATATTAGTATAGATTATAATTATGATCCAAAATATAATTGCCTTGCTCTGAATAAGTAAATTTAAATTATTTAGTAAAACTTCAAACGTTCGTGATTGGAATACAATGACATAGTTCATAATTTAATAAATAAATAATTAAATATTGTAATCATCGCAAATTAAGTTATTGAAATTATTTTAACAAAGTTTGGTGGAGCAATGAAAGAGTAACAGTACAGAAGATCAAAAAAAGTTGGATAACAGTGCTGCCGAGGATGATGCACAATGACTTGTTATTGGATAGAACTATCTTATAGCATTTGAAAATTTTATAGTAAAACTAGAAGTGCCAGCGGCTTCGCCCGCGTTAAAAACTCCTTTTATTTAATTAAAACTTTTCTTTTGTAAAAACGAATCTTTTTTTTTTTTTTTTATAATATAGATCGGCAAACAGGCAAGCGGCCCACCTGATGGTAAGTGGTCACTGCCGCCTATTGACATCTGCAAAACCAGAGGTATTGCCGGTGTGTTGCCTACCCTTATTAGTGAGCACTCTCATTACTCTTCGTTTGAAGCTACCAAGGTTGAAGGTTTCAGGGAAAGTTTCAGGTGGGAGATCATTCCACATCTATCATTAAAGACATCAAATAAGAATTAGTTAAATCGGTTCACCCGTTTTCATGTTATCGCATGACTAAGGCAAATCGGTATTCATATATATAAAACCCGAATAACCCAAATTTTCATACTTTGTTACCTACTCCATTTCGAAAAATCTTACAAGACGTACTTACTTATTTATTTAAAGAAGTACTTATGTGTAAAGTTTCGAATAATACAGACAATCTCATCTGCTTTCGGCATACAAACTTTGAATCCCCCTTCCGTATCCGGAAGGAATTTTTTGAAAATCCTTTTTGAGCAGATACCTACGTCATAATAACTATCTGCATTCTAAATTTCAGCGCAATCCGGAACAATATTGATTTTAAGACTAAGTTACCCCAGTGCTCTTAGGGTGGCATTTTGAAAAAGTCTGAAACTCGTATTTACTTATTTATGTACAGAAGTACTTGTGTGAATTGTCGAATAAAATGACTATTGAAACTTTGAAACCCCGCTTCATCCCTTTGAAAAGTTAATTTTGAAAAATCCTTTCTTAGCGGATACCTCCGTCAAAATAACTATCTGCATGCCAAATTTCAGCGCAATCCGAAACAATATTGATTTCAGACTTTGTTACCCCACTTCACCCTCTTTGGGGTGGAATTTCGAATAAACCTGAAACATGTATTTTATTATTTATTTACTTTAGTATTTGTGTGAAGTTTCGAATAGAAAAGACTATCTAATCTTGTTTCTCCATACAAACTTTGAACTCCCGTTTCATCCCCTTCAGGGTTGAATTTTAAAACAGGGATGAAACAATATTGATTTTCACACTTTGTTACCCCATTTCAGCCGCTTAGGGGTGAAATTAATAAAAACCTGAAACACGTATTTACTTATTTTTTTACTGGAGCACTTGTATGAAGTTTCGAATAGAAAATACTATTTCATCTTGTTTCTCTATACACTTTTTGAACCCCCGTTTCATCCCCTTAAGGGGTGAATTTTGGAAAATCCTTTCTAGGAGGGAACTAACGTCGTAATAACTACTTGCATGCCAAATTTCAGCGCAATCCGTAACAATATTGATTTTCAGACATTGTTCCCCGTTTTACCCTTTTAGGGGTGGAATTTTAAAAAATCCTAAACCACGTATTTACTTATTTTTTTACTGACAAACTTTGAACCCCCATTCCATCGCCTGAAGGGATGAATTTTGTTAAATCCTTTCTTAGCCTTCGGTATTAAGACAAATATACCCTCTAATTTTCAAGTCTCTACGACCAGCGGTTTAGGCTGTGCGTCAGTCAGTCAGTCAGTATGTGAGGACAAAGAGTCTTATAGTATTAGATTTTAAATTATTAAGATTTTTTGAGTTGTGAACTCAGAAAATGAAGATATTTTACATTTTCAACCGACTTCCAAAAAGGAAGAGGTTCTGAATTCATCTGTATGTTTATTTTTTGTACATATGTTACGCGATTACACCGTCAATTGTGAACCGTTTTGAATGATTCTTTTTTTAACCGACTTCAAAAAAAGGAGGAGGTTTCTCAATTCGACCGTATATATTTTTTTTTTTTTTTTTTTTTTTTTTTAATGTTTGTTCGCGGATAACTTCGTCGTTTATGAACCGATTTCGATTATTCTTTTTTTGTTCGAAAGGAGATATCCCAAGTGTGGTACCATGGTAATTTTATCGAGGTATGATAAGTATCTCCAGAGATATTGAGATAAACATCTCAAAATTGGTACTGAAAATGAATATTTTTTTTATGTTTGTTCGCGGATAACTTCGTCGTTTATGAACCGATTTCGATTATTCTTTTTTTGTTCGAAAGGAGATATCCCAAGTGTGGTACCATGGTAATTTTATCGACGTATGATAAGTATCTCCAGAGATATTGAGATAAACATCTCAAAATTGGTACTGAAAATGAATAGCGCGGCATTGAAGTCGGTTGTTTTTTAGTTTTTAAACGATATTATTTTAATCTATAGGGTAAATTCCTAAAGTAGTCCCTTTGTAATTTCATCGTGGTCTGATAAGTATGCCAGCAATATGTCGATAAACGTCTCAAACTTGCTACTGAAACTGACTCGCGTGGCATGGAAGTCGGATGTTTTAATTTTTATAAGTTATAGTTTTATAGTTTTAACTATCTTTATTATTATTATTTACATATATACCATTTTTGTTTATTAGTTTAAATATCGTAGAGATCTGGTCGCTGGTCGTAGAGATGCGGCGAGTGTGATGGGCATCTTTGCACCCGGAGCGCTCAGAGGCGGGTTATTTGACTAATATATAGATATATATTTTAATATAATACACTTAAGACAAAACATGTATAAATTAAATTTAAATATAATTCGTTTAAATATATTGTTAAGTATGGAGACAACTCATATTAATCTCGGATTAATATTTTTAAGTTTTCTTGACTTAACCTTTTATAAAATTACAGTATTAGACAGACATTTATTGTACTTTTGAATAACATAAATTTTATTGCTATTTTATTTTTACAGTATTCTGCAATATCATGTTTACCTCTAACAGATCTTTGAAAATACACCTTAAAATATTTGACGCGCCAGCTCCTGTCATAAAACTCGCCGACAGTACCGCTTATAAGTCAAACGATTTAATCGTTTGTAAAAAAACGCAAACCTACATTTTAAAGACCGTATCATTTTTTGTTCGTCTTTTTACGTGTTAATTTATTTTCGTACTAATTAAAGGTTTTTTTTCCGAAAGATTCATCAATACAATTGAATGGCAGGGAATTATTGGAAATATTTTGATGTTATTGTGTAATTCCGCTGTTTTTGTGTGTGAAGGTCATATTTTTAATTTTCTATCTTTTAATGATCATTTTTAGGGTTCCGTACCCAAAGGGTAAAACGGGACTCTATTACTAAGACACCGCTGTCCATCTGTCTGTCTATCTGTCTGTCTGTCTATCTGTCTGTCTGTCTGTCTATCTGTCTGTATGTCTTTCTGTCTGTCTGTCTGTCTGTCTATCTGTCCGTCTGTCACCGGGCTGTATCTCATGAACCGTGATAGTGAAACAGTGAAATTTTCACAGATAATGTATTTCTGTTGCCGCTTTAACAACAAATACTAAAAACAGAATAAAGTTAAAAATAAAAGGGGGTCCCCATACAAGAAACGTGTTTTTTTCGACGTTTACCTAAGCTTCCATAGATGGCGTTATATTAAAATGGCGATCCTAACACCTTTGTTAGACGTTAGATGGCGTTGTAAGAAATGAAAGGTTTATTAATTATTATATTTTGCGGCCAAATAATGATAGTGGTATTTTTTGCTCGATCTTATAAAATACTGTAGTTTGGTACGGAACCCTACGAGTGCGAGTCCGACTTGCACTTGGCCAGTTTATTTTATCTCATGCCTTATATAGTGCGAAAATATGAACTAACAAAATGTTTAAGATTTTTTTTTGTAATTCGCATTCGTATATCAGATTTGTATGATATCAAAAGAGTTATTTTTGTCATAAATAACATGTGTTATTTAGGTAGTCATTTCTATTTAAGTACTTTATTTATTTACCTTTATTAAAAACATATTTCAAATATCCAATCACGAAATTGAGATTGTAATTATATTATATAAATTAACCACATAAACATAAATGTATTTACTCTAGTGATAAACGTTTTAGTAAAATATATGGCTTTTAGATATGTTTTAGTAAAAGCTATTTAAAAATGTCTTAATGTTTGAAAGTTTACCTAAATCTTACAGTGCAGCAAAACTTCTTGCAGAGCAATCAAATTCAATGCACTAACATGACATTAATTAACATCACCTTGGTACCCTTTACACCTTTTATCTGCTGATGAAGTGTCTGTGGAGCACAAATCCACAGCCTCTTGTTCTGATAAAGCCACCATATCAATAAAAGGCGATAGTTGTCGGGACCATTCGTTGGGTCGCGATGATAAAACGGTAACACGGACCACCCATTTGCGTTGGACGCACCACGCGTGTTCTACCTGAGCTTTGCATATGAAGGATTGTGTGGATATTCCTTAATACAGTTTTGTTTAAAAATATATTTTTAATTTATATTTAGAATATATTTTAAAATATTTTTTTATTTATAACTTTTTGAATAATATTTGTTTTAATGATATATTATAGGCTAGCGTTCGACCACTAGCTTGCCCGGTGGTTAGCGATTATGTGATCACGTACGTGGCTGGCGTGTTCACCATCTTAGAATATTCTGTTTAGTCTGAATTCTCTGAATAGTCTCGATTTTATTAGGTATTTTTTAAAGGTGTGATACCACAGACCTAGATTGACGCTTTGCTGTACTACCCCCTATCCCAAGCTGGCTTGAGTCAAGAAATCTATAAAACTGAATTTCATCCTCTACTTATTGTTTGTAACATACATTTATATTATACATTAAGATGTAAAAGTGTAAAATTGTAAAGTAGCTTAAAAGTCAACTCATAGAAAGCCAAACAAAGGCAGTCAATACGCAGATTTAACTCTTTTCTATGTTTTTATCGGTCTGTAAAGTAGACTCAATTTAGTGGCAGTAAAACTATAACGTTACATTCCTAGATTTTCTCTCGGTTCTGATGAAGTATATTTCGTTAATTTTCATTTATTCTGTAGGTGGTAAGCGCTCTTCTCAATACTTCTGAACAAATATTGAGAAGCCTAGAAGTATTTCTTTGAGTTAAACGTGATTATTGTCTACTATTCTGTTTTTACTGTCTATGATTTTTTTTTGTATTAATATTTTTTTTATTGCCTGTCATTACTGTGCAGCCTGTCCATAATACAAGTAATTTACAAAAAAGTTGAGACTTAACATTTGATTTTTTTAAATAATCAAAGAAGAATCAAAGAATCAAAGCATTTATTCAGTATGTAGGCAGTATAAATATACGCACATATACACGTCAAAATCATAAATCATAAAATAAATCATAACCAATTATCAAGTAAACATAGCAAAAGCAGAATTTAACGCTTTGAATTAGAAAAAAAAAGTAATGAACCATTCAGCTGTCATCCAATCGTTTACGTCAGAATATTAAAAAAAAATTAAAGTAGGTTAAAACCAACCATACATGTAACTGTGTGTTTCAGTACTTCAGACAATTTTTATATAAAAAAAATAAAAAAGTGAAATAGTGATATATATATATAGTGATAATGCTTATCCATATTAACCTTTCCGCTCCGTATATCACTGTAATTGGACTAAACGATTTCTTTCTGTCATTGTTTCGCTGTCCATTGTTCTGTGTGTTTGTTTGTCATGACTGGACTGTGTGCTAATAAGCACTAATGTTATTCAATATTTCATTGAGATAGTGGTTCGAGGTAGAAGAAGGGTTAACTTACAAATGACCATAATATTATGCTTTTTTTTATTTTTGTTGGTGAGAATTAATATTGTTGTTTTTAACTTAGTAAATTTTAAACTTTCGTGATTTACACACATAATTATATTGTAATACGAGACTTATCGCGCTAAAATATAATTTTATTTACCTCGACGTTTCGATCAAGATGCATTGACCGTGGTCACGAGAAGACTGAAGTTGTGGGTATCAGCATTGTTTTGATTGAGAGAAGTTTGAAACTACCCTCATTTGATCTTGATCGGAGTTGCCATTGCGACACACAATACTGACGACATCGGCAGATTTTCGTTGATTTAAACTTCGACTGGAACACTTGCTAATCACTGGGTTCCAAGTTGTGGCCAATCTAAAACCGAATCGAAACCGAATCTAGCAAATGCTCGGCGATGGCGGACTTAACACCGCCAGGTTAATAAGTCCGCCGTCGCCGAGCATTTGCTAGATTCACGACCTTCACGACCCTAAAATTATCTCCACGAACGAGAATTCTCTCCGAACGTTACTATTACTCCCGTATTGTACGTGAAGCGGTTGAAATCAAAAAACATCCGAATTTCAACCTGGAGGATGGTTTTAGACTGGCCACTAGTTGTGGCCAGTCTAAAACCATCCTCCAGGTATAGTATAAGTATTATAATATAAGTATAAGTCCATAAATAGTACATATATACAACTTAAAACTAAATTAAGATAATAACTATTTTAACTGATATGAATAAGTAAACTGTTATTAATAAAAAACAAAACCTCGCGCATCTCAACCCCACGGACCCATTGTTTCGGCCCCAAACAGAAGAAAAATGTAACCATCACTAATGGCAGCATATTTCCTCCGTTTGAGGGTTTCTGCCGCATCCGCTGCCGCACCTGCTGCTCGTGAGGTCCCGCATATGTGGGACACCGCTAATTTGTCAGCACACGTCGCGTCCCACACCAACGGTCTCCCTCGGCACTACGGAACCAACGTTATACCGTCGGGCGTCTTACCATCGTCACGTGATATACCGTTCGGCTCTAATATAGCCGACACGTTCACGGTGGCAAGGACCCGACGAATGACGTCATTCAAGGAGGCGTGACGTGAGAGACGCCCTACACTGCGGCGGCATGACAGGCCATGGTGGCCTAATCTGTCTACGGAACCAACGTCATACCGAGGGCCTCTTACCATCGTCACGTGATATACCGGTCGGCTCTAATATAGCCGGCACGTTCACGGTGGCAAGGACCCGACGAATGACGTCATTCAAGGAGGCGTGACGTGAGAGATGCCCTACACTGCGGCGGCATGACAGGCCATGGTGGCCTAATCTGTCTACTTCACTGCCGCAGTGACAATTGTGAGGTATTGTCCGGGAGATGCCAGACGTAATCCCACAGCAATGGAGAAGCTGTCATCGTCCATAAGGGTAACTATGTTGGAAGAAGGTAATGCGTGCAGCCAGTATCCAGATTCTTTTTCACGTGTGGCAAGGAGACGAGCCCGGTCCCTAATATCGACACTATTTTGAAATAGTTGATCCTGAATAATTTTACAAAGGGGCTCGTCCCATAGCCTTTGTGAACTAAGTTTTTTAGGACTCACCTGGACAAGCCAAAGACCAGGCGGTTTTAGCTTCTTCGATGTATGCGATAGAAATGTTGGATGATGAATTTGAAATTATTTTTTTAAATAGAGGTGAAATACTATTAATAGAAGATAAAAAGGCCGGTAGTGAAACACTTGAAATTTTGCGGATGCCAATGCCTCCAAACCGAATAGGCAGAGAGGCCTGTCACCATGAATTATTTGAAAGTGAACAATTTAGAATTTTTGTTAAAATATTTTTATTGCGTCGTCTAAACTTTGTAGTAAAGGTGTATGATTCCGAAGAGGACTACGGCGTAGTATATATGTAAATATTGGCACAAAAAGACTAAATCGAATTAGATATTAAACCATGCGGTTATGAATTTCGGTGAGACGCTTAGACGTATCGTGAAATTTTTGACGATGTTCATCAACAAAAACCGGGAATGACTCTTGAAGGATCGGAGCTCCTAGGGGGCGTAGACGTTCTTTGTTTAGTCATTTTAAATTTGGAGCCAAACGATTAAATTTATTATATATATATAAATTGTCTCTTTGGTGCGATCGTACAATATCTGTGGTAAAAAGTTCACACTTAGAAAAATGTTGTTCCAGGCCAATCAATTTAAATTTGTCAATAAAAAACTGTAAATCTTGTAATACAGTTGTGGCTTTGCCTCCAAGGGTTCTGTCGTCCAGATACTACATGTTTAATTTAGAATTCAAACTCGAAATTACAGGGTGTATTGCTAGTCCAAAAATGGCTGGTCCAAGAGGGTCGCCCTGTTGACAACCTAAGCAAGAATTTATTAAATGGTCTCAGTAAAGTAATTAAGAATCCAATCTATATATATTTACATACATATTACATACATTTTTTACAGTGGTAAAGGTAACTTTACCACTGTAACTGTAAAAATAAAACTAAACAGTATATCACTTTAACTCAATTAATTGAAAGCAAATTCGGATTGGGAAATTTCCTCTCCCTTCGAATTGGATGTTTGCAATTTACAATGCTCCAATCGGTTACTTTGATATTTTAATTCGAAAAAATCAGTGATTCTAATCAGAAATGTTTCCGCTCACGGATTTATCAATATTCAAAATTCAAAATTAAGCTTCCGAATTCAAATGCTTTCGACTGAAATAAAATAGTTATAATAATCTAATTAAATATCACAATGGATACTGAAATAAAATATATCGCCATGTCATGTTCTGTTCAGAACAAAATGTCATTTTGTTTAAATTTTATTTCTTAATATCTTATAGGCTAGCGTTTGACCACTATCTCACCTGTTGGTAAGTGATGATGCGGTCGAAGATGGTAAGCACGCTAGGCCTAGAATGGGAACTGGCTCTCAAAGATAGCTGCCGGAACACATTTAGTTATTTCATTCATTGTTCTTCATAACAAATGGCGTGTTCTTGTCATAGGGATGTTTTATTCGGCTACCGTTAGACGAGTAGCATTGAAATTAGCTTAGGATCGTAACTGACCTCTAAATCACAATGACAACGCTTGACTGATGGTAAGTTCACTTGTAAATTGGTTTACGAGTCCTAACTGTGAGCACATGAGTAAAGTGAGTGTCCACGTCTCCTTCGTATGTCATAACGGGTAAGACGATATTTTTTTTCTTTTGGCCCTGCGGTGTAGGCGACGAGAAGACTCGACGGAGTTTGCCGAATGCTGCCGAGCCCAACTGGATTCCTCTCACTTTCCTACTTACACTCGTAAATAGACCAAAAATGTGTAAGTATATAATATATATAAATTTCCAATACAAATACAAATGAATTGGTGCATCAATTGGTTTTTAATGTGCTGTACCTACTTATTCTTGTATTTAATTTACATTAAAATAGATAAAATCCACATATTTGTCTTATGAAACAGGTATTTCTCGCCTGCGATATCTTTTCTAATTTAACGATTTTCATTTGACTTTCGAAAAAGAACAAAATTTTCAAAAATTTCAAAAATAATTCCCTCATCATTTAAATCCTTAATAATTTCACAATTTATGAAACTGTAAAGTGACCACGAAGCCTTCATCAGTTTAATTGACATTACGCCGTTCTCATTTCGGTGTACCAAATCATAGCTTGTACTCATAAATTTCCACGGCGTCATAAGTCCAGCCAATACAATATAATTCACACGGAATTACGAGTAAAAATCAAAAACCACCATAATTTATCGACAACTAGGTCGGAATAACCTTCCGCAATCGTGGGGAGCTAGAGATGAGGTTACTTCTTATGCCGGATAGTCGGTCAAATTTATCCGGATTAAATTTTGTAAGGTAGTGGAAGTAATCTAGTCATCTGCCGTAGAAATAATAACCCTTGGGGTAGATGTGTTCTAGAGTGGAGACAACAGGCAAGACGCTCTCCAGCTGTTGATATAGGCAAGCTGGCTGTCTGCGGTTGGAAAAACAAAAAGCTGCAGATTGATATCATATTGACAGTATGTTATATATTTATTAGTTATAAATTTATTAAAAATAATATCAAGTATTTTATTTAAATTAATAAGTAATTTCTGCCTACCCCAACGGGAAAAAGGCGTGATTTTATGTATGTGTGTATGTATGTATACGAGGTAACGTCGCCAGCTTTTTGGAAACGTTACCGGCAGACAGCTGCGACCTAGGTTCTGTTTTTTATTTATAACATTTTACTTATTTATATCAGTTTAAATAGTTTAAATAGTTTAGTTTTAAGTTTTATATATGTACTATTTGTAAATATTGTTTAATATGGAAATAAAAACTAAAAATATTTTATATGTAATAATAATATAAATATGTAAGTGAAAATGAGACTTTATCTATATGTATGTATGTATGATTTAGTTTAATACAAAACTATATAACCAAATATTTTACCAACAGTTTCGTACCGAAATTCCTATCCAAATAAATTAATAATGGTTGCCCTGTACAGAACGCCGATGACTGATTTATTCATTGAACCACGAAAAGAAAATTAAAATATTTTGTGATATTTATAAGTTATCTAGAACTGCTGTGGAAACCAGTGTCTTCTTTGGGCATATTATATAACATTGAAAAAAAAAACAATACTATACTAAAATCGATGCCTTAACCGGTATAATTTTTTGTCCTACTATCGACACATAAATACCCCAAAACTTTTAATTTAATTTAAATTTAGCCGGACTTCAATCCAATCTCTTCTCATCAACTTTCGGTATTATAAATTACAGATGACCAAAATAATGTGAGTTTAAAACACTGGCTACTCCACACCAAAGTGGTGTATTCCTCTTAATGTCTACAATCAACGTTTGGAGCGTCGGATCGACCTTAATAGCAGAATTTACGAGGTGATCTTGGAGCAATTTCGCAAAATTTATACGTTGTTGTAAGCGCAACACGATTTTTAATGCACTTAAATTGTATAGGTCGACGGCCAAGAGCGAATACGTTGGGTGTCTAACGTGGCGACAATTGATATTGGTACTTATTTAAATGAAGAATTCGATCTGAGTTGCTTTAAAAGAAGAGTCAACAGATTCCTCTTTCAACGTACGTTTCAGTATTGCCTCTGGTATTGCAAGGTGTTAATAGGCGGCGGTAACCTCTTACCATCAGTTGGGCCGCATGCTTATTCGCTGCTGTATATATATATAATAAAAAAATATGTTTATTTATTTATAATTATTTATGCACTTATTTGTAGAAAATATTCAGAATGAAAAAAAATGTGGTTCATAAAGGAGAAATATACATATAAGGAATCTTTAAAAAAAATCTGACTTATCAATTCAAAATTACTTATCTCTCAGTCTTTCAATTCTAAACTGAACCCTAAAATTTAATATAAAACTAAACGCATTATTTCAATACGTTTTATTATGTGTTAGTTGCTATAACGTTAAATTAATTTTATGCTAAAATGAGCGCTTTGCTTGTAAATACCGCCAGAGTGGCCAAAAACGGCCAATTTTGGACGTAATGGATCCCGAATATGGCTATTAAATTTGAAGAACACAGATTTAAATCAGAATGCTTGTGTTCATTGCAAATTGTGTGCTATGGTTATCGTTATCGAAATAAAACTTTATATGATTTTGTAGACTATTTTGAGATGCATTTTAATATTTACTTTCAGCTGTTACACAAAGTAAATTCCGTAAAAATATAGAAAGGTATTGGAATGTATGGGATGTATGGTTGGGATGTGCGAGGAGCTACGTCTTGTGATCGCTAACCCGCCCAGCGTGGCGATAAGGGCATATCCCTCCCAATGAGCCGAAGATCGGGCTCAGTGGCGTAGATTGGGGGAGGCCTACGTCCAGCAGTGGACTGACACAGGCTATGGATGGCTATGGATTATGATGATAGAAAGATTTGGAGGGCCCGTGGGCGTAATCGGGAGAACGGTCGGCTTTGATGCCAGAGGTACCAACTTCAATCCCCGCCGTGCACCAATGGATTTTTATATCGAAAAATGTATATGCGCGTATGTGCGCTTTTCATAGTGGCCCTCTGGTGAAGGAAAAACATCGTCAAGGAACGAACAAACCCCGCATGGTGGTAGGACACTATCTAGTGTCCGCCTGCGCAGCTACCACCCTCAAGTTAGAAAATCTATCGCCAAAACATCTAGGCCCATTCTAGGCCTAGCGTGCGGTAAGCACGCTTCAACCGCATCATCACTTACCAACGGATGAGATAGTTGTTAAACGCTAGCCAATAAGATATAAAAAATAATAAAAAATTGTAGAAAAAAAATGAAAAATAAAATACTTAAAAGATATATTGGCTAAATAACATACACAAAATCTAACATGTGGTGGTCATGTCGCTGTAAGCGATTTCTTCCAGAAAATCTAAATACACGCGAGCGACTTTAACAAAGCGGTGGGTAGTGTCTGGTAACAAAGAGTCGAAGATCGGGCTCAGTGGCGTGTTTTGGGAGAGGCCTATGTCCAGCAGTTGACTGATACCGGCCGATGATGTTGATGATGACCTTAGATCAGTAATAAGATCGATTTAAAAGGTAGGAAGAAATGCATGGATTGTACCAAGAATATAATGAACAGTCTTGAGTTTATGTTAGAAAAATTGTCGTGTATCCAAATTTCGAGGAATTCTCTCAAGCTTTGGTTAAGGAATTCGGTTTTTCTAACATTATGGTAAAATAATTTTAGGATTGCTATTATAGTAAGGTGAGGTTTTAAATAATATAGACATATACCTGCCAAATATTATTTTAAGGTTAGTTTTAAGGTACGATCACAGCGCGCGATCAGATTTGCAGTTGTTTTCTTATCGCCGTAGATTGCGTTTGGTGTGAACTAGTCGGTACAAATACTACAGCGCTATCTGATTGCCGCCTAGATCACGCACGCAGGACGCCGCGGTGTGGTTGTACCTTAAGTCACATAAATAAGCTATATTTAATTAGATCCTTTTAAGAAAACATGTCGAAACCTTCTTGACTCAAAACTCTCGGCTTTACCGCACCAATTCTCACACGCTGCATTAAAAATTACGTTAAGTCATAAAACCAGTACAAGCAGATGCTTCGATTAATTGAATTTGTTTCAATTTGGGGGCAATTAGAATTGCCGTTAATGTTGCCAATTTGTCGACAGATTTGTTTTTTATTGCCATGTTTATTGCAATGTTGAACTGCTACAGTAATTTGCACCTGCTTGATGGTGTATTAATGAACTGGAGCGATAAAGTTTTGAAGATTTTATGTACGTCCATTATTTTAATTTAATATCCGGAACTAATATTTTATTTCTTTGAGCTACGTTTGCAGTGAGTATTTATATATTATTTTAGTATATAAACTGATGGTTTGTACCCTTTGAGTATTCAGGTGAATACTCAAAGTTTGTACCTGATAGTGCTTACCATACCTAGCCCAAAGATTGGTGCATAATTTGAGCAAAATCAGTCCAGTCGTTTAATAGTAAAATCAAGCTAAACAGACTGAGAGACAGAGTAACTTGAACTTTGATTGAATTTGTCATTAATTTACTTATCAAAGGTTGTCTGGAACAGATCGTTTGTAGCGTAAGTTCGGTGCATCATGTTTCATCATTATCTTTCCATATAACTCTCTAAATTAGATTATTAGTCTCTTTGTCTTTACCTGCAGCCTAGTGAAACAAGATACTATGTAAGTAGGATTACTTATAATACTTAAATTCAAGAATAAAAACCTTCCCCGACTGACCTATGATCTGTTCATTGGGACTAATTCCAATGAGCCCAAACACAACATCTCTGATGTAAGTTGGTGAGGAGTTGAGCTTTCTGCAGATTCCAAATGTCCCAATATGCAGCATGTTCTTACAATATCGTTGAAGTATGAGGATACCGAATTTCAAATTGATCAGACCTTCGAAAGTTGATTTCATAGGAACATCAAAGAGAAATAAACTGGCTACGTGCAAGTTCGACTTGCACTCGTAGGGTTCCGATTCCGTACCACGCTACAATATTTTATAAAATCGAGCAAAAAATGCTGAAAGAAATAATGTAATAAATTGATAAATCGATCTAGCTAGGTTTTCATTTTCAGAAAATGTTTTATCCCTGTTTTCAGGTAATGAAAAACTTCTACAATATAATTAGAACATGAAGGTACATTTCGCCAAAGTTACATTGTTATGATAGCTCAGTGGAAGATCGATCGGATGGCGATCAGGTCGAGTCCAGACGAGATGATTAATTTTTCCAATTTTGTTATTTTGTGAGAGAATTATTTGCAGCCGAAACTTTACATAAAACATGATTGATTTACTAAAAAAAAAATACGAGCAAAGCTCGGTCATCCAGATAATATTATATTATATTAGATTATATTAACGTGTCAATTCCAAAGATTTATTAAAACAGGAGCCGCGTGATTATTTAGTACAACACCATGTAACGTAACGTAACGCCTGATGTGGATGGAACCTAGAAGGGGAAAATATGAACACGGGACACACATATTAAAGATATATTGACTACAAAACACTACGGTACTTAACTTAAACCGAAAACTATCACTACACTTCGGGTCCATTACTCCATTATCCTTTCCTGGTATGAATCAGCAAAGCCCTTGGCCAATAAACTTGGAGTAAGTCATGTTGAGCATGGATATCCTGTTCTCAATGGAAGTCAGGATATCACAGTGTCGTGATAACTGGTGGTATCTGCATTCTGACTCCCGTCTTGGCAGCTGAGCTTTGACGTTCTTCAGAGCATGTGCATGCCTCCGCTCTAGCGTCAGAGACACTCGGTTCAGCATCTTCATACATCTCATTGAAGGCTCTGGATACAATTCCGTTGTAGCGATTTCATCGTAAAAGAGATAATTCATCGTAGAAGATTTTCTACCATAACCATTGGAAGCGTATATATAAAGTACTCTGTGATTGGAAGACCCATCAATTTCATTTTCGCTTGCTGGGGCCTTATTCAGTATGACCATTTTAAAGTCTTACCGTGCCGTGTTACGTTATCTCCGCGTTATGGTATTTTCTATGCCAATTAAATCGCGGTAGGGTAAGGTAATGAGCGCGTTTTGAGCTGTCAAAGTATCGTGACAAATGAGGACGTGTAACGCGCGCGTTTTGTATAATTTACCTATCGTGTGGCATACAGAATACAATTTTTCAATAACGTAACGTGGTGCGTTAAGGAACGCGTTATCTCATTGGTCATACTAAATAAGGCCCCTGCTTACAGAATCTTGTTTTCTACTTTTTTCATCATTATTCGTACATTTTTTCGTCCAGACCCAAAAACGAATCCCCTAGACTGACTTCTCCCTCTAATCCGTCATAGTTTTCCTTTTTCAAATTTGAAAACGTTCCGTAATATGAAAAATAAATTCTTTTAATACAAAAGAGTATATGTATGATATGAACATGAAATAGGTGTAAATTGTTAAACACAATCCAAAATTTCATCGTACCAACGGGACTTGAACCCGCAACCTCCGGAATAACATGTTCCGGTGCTTTGCCAATTAAGCCATGGTGCGAAGTAACGTTACGACGAAATTAGTGGATTGCATTTGTTAACCCAATTATGCATTGGTGGCGCCATCTATGACAACTTATTACGTAAGTTAATCATTCGGAAGAAATCATTACAGTTTTCTAAAAAATAAACAAACCATAATTATACTTAATTACTATAACTTTAATTATAGAAAACTGTAATGATTTCTTCCGGCTTAATTGGCAAAGCACCGGAACATGTTATTCCGGAGGTTGCGGGTTCAAGTCCCGTTGATACGATGAAATTTTGGATTGTGTTTAACAATTTACAAAAATATTAAGTGTGTAACACTTCAAAGAAACATAATATATGAAATAGGTGGTTTACGAAATGCCACAACCATCTTACGAACATCTAACGCCAACTAAGTGAAAGTTAACACACAGGTAATTAATGTAATTAATACAGTGAAACGTTCATAGATGGCGTTATAGTAACATGCCGAAAAAAACGTTTCTTGTATGGGGACCCCCTTTAATTTTTAATTTTATGCTGTTTTTAGTATTTGTTGTTATAGCGGCTACAGAAATACATCATCTGTGAAAATTTCAACTTTCTAACTGTCACGGTTCATGAGATACAGCCTGGTAATAGACGGAAAGACAGACAGACAGACAGGCAGACAGACAGACAGACGGACAGCGGAGTCTCAGTAATAGGGCTCCGTTGGTACACTTTAGGTTCGGAACCCTAAAAAGCCAATAGTCTTAAAACGACTGAACAATAAATTATAAGTAAAAATATTTTTAAAAACAAGCTTTTATCTGGGACAATGAACTAAAGTGTTAAAAATAAATTGTAGTAAGTATTTGGCGTGTAGGTATACTTACCTATATTCTGAAAAGCTTGAAGCACTACCTGTTTTTCAGGCTAGATAATTACTATACTTCAGTGCCTCAAGCTTTTAATAGTTCATTGTCCCAGATAAAAGTTTGTTTAAAAAAATATTTTTACTTATAATTTATTTTTACTTTTTAGTAGGTTGGTATAGATACCGCCAACCTACCTACTACCTAAGTATTTAAGAGAAGGCAGGATGTTTTAAAATATTCCACGGATATTTGATGTGATTATGGGTAAAGTGCTCTTCAAGGAAAATCAATCGACTCGGTGGGGCTATGTTGCTTTATAACAGAAATGCCACGGCCACCTTACAGCTTCATCATCAGATCCTGGCTATCATTTAAGTGTAAAGTGCTCCTCAAGACAAATCATTTGAGCCCAAATTCACTAGGATTATGTTATTTTATCACACATATGCTGTGGCCACCTTTTAGCTTCATCACCAGTCGCTAAATATCATCTAGGTGTAAAGTTCTCTTCAAGACGAATCAATCGAGCCCGAACTCGGTAGAGTTACGTTGATTTGTCACAGAGATGCCGTGGCCACCTTCCAGCTTCATCATCAGACCCTGGATATTATCTTGATGTAAAGTTATCTTTAAGACGAATCAATCGAGCCAAAACTCGGTAGAGTTACGTTGATTTATCACAGAGATGCCGCGGCCACCTTCCAGCTTCATCATCAGACCCTGGATATCATCTAGGCGTAAAGTTCTCTTCAAGACAAATCAATTGAGCCCAAATTCGGTGGGGTTATGTTGTTTTATCACAGAGATGCCGTGGCCACCTTCCGTCTTCATCATCAAACCAGCTCCATGGTACCATATCATTGTATTGTCACCGAAGATACATAAGTACACCAAATTTGAGTCCAATCGGACATCGGAAAGTGGGTCTAATTTAGCTTCCAAGATTCCACCCGAACATATATAGTGACATACATACATACATTGCAAGTTAAATAAAAGCATGTAAAAAAAATAAAAATCAGTTCATCTGTTTGGGCGCTATGATGCCACAGACAGACACACACATACATAGATACACACGTAAAACTTATAACATCCCTTCTTTTTGCATCGAGGGTTAAAAATATATTGAACAGTAAAAAATCTATTACGTATAATAAATCTTAACGAAATGACGTAAGACAAACGTGGCGAAATCAATACGAGAGATGCAGTAAGAAATTTATATTATGAAGTGTTCCATTTAAAGAACAATTTATGCACAAAACATCATGTATTAAACAATTTCATGGCAATTATTTGAGTCGGCAAAAAGGCAAACTCTCTCCGTATTAACATAATCGAATACCATCTTCATAACTCGATTACGTAAGTATCGACCATTAATTTAAACAGGTATTCGATACATATCGATTAGAGATACAATTTTAACCGGAGTGCCGGACACTATTTGGTTCATTCGGCAATATTTTGGTAACTATTCTTAGATCCCAACTTTAATATTTATTATAATTACCATTTCAGTTCTCAGTTCAGGTAATTATTTTAATGAAAAGTGGTAATTATTTTATATAATTATTATATAATTTCTATTTTATCTTTATTTTTGCAATAAATAAATAAGAGTATAGATGTAGCATCTTACTAATAGTAGCTGCAAATTTTTTTTTAGAATAACAACGGCTACAACAGTCAACAACCGAATAAACAAAATAAATTGCTAAAAAAATATTTTTGTCATCCAGATTTATTAAACCTTAATCCTCGTTTTTCTTGTAATTATCCGGCAAAAACACAAATAGCATCTCTACTATCGATCCATATCAATTCGCATGTCATATCTTTTGACAGTGCAATCGGTATTTTATTTAGGTTACAATAACCCAAATATTTTTGTCCATATAAAGCAATACCGAAACAAATTACAAGAAAAAAAACTTGTAACGATAATGTTTATCTCTCTATCATTTTATTGTACTTGAAATCGATCTAAATAAATAGTTCTTTCTACACTATAATATATTAAAACAAACTACGCACCCATAAATATCTTTACACTTTCCCAAAAAAATATTGAGCCCGCTCTCACTTACATACGAACGAATGTATTATCCAAACTCGATCACTATATTTATCATTCGATATTAACATAAATAAATCATCATTGCCTATAGTAATAAATCAAAGAAATCATGCAATTGGACCACATCGATTCATCTCTCAGCGACGCGAATCGGCGCGAAACAATCCGAATGAATCGAATCATAATCGAATGATTAATTTAAGGTAATGAATATCGATTTGTATTACCTTTCTAGTTCGTGTTATTGGCGCTGTCTTATTAGCATTATTGTGCATTGTTACATGGTAAATGTATTACGTTATTTAATGTATTAAATCGTTATTCATAAATAGCAAATGTTAATTTGACGGGTTCAATAGTTATGTATATAGGTTAGAGGTTTGCTAGAATATTTTAGCTATAATATGTGCAATATAGATTGGCACTAAAGTGCGTTGACCTTTCAGTGATCTAGCAGTGGTGACAAACGTTTTATGACTGTGATTATAATTAGTTTTTTTTTTACTTAGCGGTGTGTTCTCATTTTTATTTGGCACTAAAATACCCACAGTTTTTTTTCTGAAACATGTATACATATTTATTTGAGATGGAGTCTGCATTAATATATTGGGTTTAATGTAAGATTAAAGTGTGTTGGAAAATAAATAAATAAAATAGAGACGAGAGGTCGATTCACTTTAGTGCCAATCTATATGGCACGGATTATAGTTCTAGATGTGCCCCAAGGCGTCACACGCGTCAAAAAAATACTTTAAAAAAATCTTTCACGAAAACCTTGTCCTAACGATAATAATAAACACTACAAAAACAATTAGCCAAAACGGTTTATGTGTTGTCAATTTATGGCGTGATCAAAGGAAACGGGGATTTGAGAACTGACTTAACTGGCTTTAGTCCAATGCAATACTTACATATCAGTCAAAACCCTCCTTTTTGCTTCACCTTAGTCGGGTTAAAATACAATAAGTAGTTTGGGCGTTACAATGGAACGTACATACATGAACTGAAACATATAGATACTGCTAAAAATACAAACCTTTCAATACGGAGATTGTATTAACTCAAATTCAATTATTCAACCTTATCTAAACTTAATATTATAATTCAAGATCGTTTAAAAAAACTAAAAGAACCGACTTCAAACGTCGCGCTAGTCAAAGTAGCCAGTAGACGTAGTAACTATTACATAATCTGTGCGAGTAAGCAAAGTGCCAGCAAAGTAGTAAGTCGTCGAGATAAGTAAATGCGTCTTAATACAAACGTTGATATATTAAAAACGGCTCGGCCGATTTCGTTAAAATTTAAATGGGACCACCTGGGAAGTGTACCCTTTGAAACAAACAATGTATTATCTAAATGGGTTCAGGTATCTTCGAGTTATCGGTGAACATACATAAAATAAACTGGCCAAGTGCAAGTCGGACTCGCACTCGTAGGGTTCCGTAACATAGTTAAGTATTCCATAACTATGATTTTCTGCAACAACAAAAATAACTTTGTTTTTCATAGTTTTTGTTTGTAAAACAAAGTTGTACTTGCGGTCGCTATATCTCAACAACTGCTGACTGTATCTCGTTCAAACCAATTTTCGTTGAAATTTTTTATTAAGATCTACAGAATATATTTTTTCTAGATTTTTCACTCCCTTACTTTAGAAGTTAGAGGGGGGGGGGGGGGGGGGCACACATTTTACCACTTAAAACGCGTGTATCTTTTAAGTTATTGACTTTGAGAAAAAATGATTTTAGGAACCTCAATGTCATTTTTAAAGACCCATAAACACCCCACACGTATAGGTTTAAAGAATTCTTTTTTTTGTTTCAGTTCCATGTATGGGATGCCCCCCCTTAAACTTTTATATTTTTATATAAAAATCGGAAAGCGGTTCACAGAATACATCTACCTACCAAGTTTCAATTCTGTAGTTTTAACAGTTTCGGAATAAAATGGCTGTGACATACGGACGGACAGACAGACAGACAGACAGACAGACATGACGAATCTATAAGGGTTCCAAGGGTTCAAAAATTCTTTCACTAATGGAAAGCTACATTGTGAGCAAGTAACATGAGCTATATTTTATCCCCGTATCCTTATGGGAACGGGAACTATGCGGGTGAAACCCGCGAGAACCTGTTAGTTAACATTAAAAGTTAGCAGATTATTTTTTGTTTTATTAACCGACTTCCAAAAAGGAGGAGGTTCTCAATTCGTCTGTAAGATGTTATTTTTTTTTATTATGATTACTCCGTCAATTGTAAATTGACTCGAATGAATATTTTTTAGGGTTCCGAACCCAAAGGGTACCAACGGGACCCTATTACTGAGACTCCGCTGTCCGTCTGTCTGTCTGTCTGTCTGTCTGTCTGTCTGTCCGTCTGTCACCAGGCTGTATCTCATGAACCGTGATAGTTAGACGGTTGAAATTTTCACAGATGATGTATATCCGCTATAACAACAAATACTAAAAACAGAACAAAGTTAAAAAATTAAAGAAAAGTTTAAAAAAAGTTTTTAACGATAGCGCAGCGCCACCTATCTAGTTGCTAAGATGGCGCTATCGTCTTTACCTTAATCTGAATCTCGGAAGCGGCTCCAACGATTAAATAAAATTTAGTATACCTACAGGGGATTTCAAAAGAGGAAAATGTTCAGAGGAAAATGTTGTTTTATTCGTGTTTTCAATAATCAACATTATTGATAATCAACTTGACAACAACAAAATATGACTCTTCCCGACATCTATTGGCGAGTAGAAGTACTGTATCAGTAAAGCAGTTAGTTGCTCTCAATTAAAAAAAATAGTATCATAATTTGTCAATAGATGTCGGGAAGAGTCATATTTGTCTGTTTAAGTGGCAAAAAATACCGATCAACCAGATATTTAATAATATTAATTACTACAATTACTATTACCACTATTACTATTACTACTATGTAATACTATTCTACCTTTGTGTTAACGTTTACTTAGTTGGTGTTAGAAGTTCGTTAGAAATTCGATAGATGCCGTTCGGAACCCTCCGTGTGCGGCACAAAGTCTGACTCGCACTTGGCCAGTTTTATCTCTCTATTTGATTCGTAGAGTACATTTCCGAGGTCGTCCCATTGTAATTTCATCGAGATCTGATAAGATTTTCAGAGATATGACGACGTGAAAAACGTCTCAAACTTGCTACTGAAACTGACTCGCGGGGCATGGAAGTCGGTTGTTTTACTTTTTAAATTGCCCATCTATAAAGCTACGTGTATTTGAATCAATGGTATAGTATTTTATTAAGGTTCCGTAGCCGAATGGCAAAAAAACGGAACCCTTATAGATTCGTCATGTCTGTATGTCTGTCTGTCTGTCTGTCTGTCCGTCCGTATGTCACAGCCATTTTATTCCGAAACTGTTAGGACTACAGAATTGAAACTTGGTAGGCAGATGTATTCTGTGAACCGCTTTCCGATATTTATACAAAAATAAAAAATATAAAAGTTTAAGGGTGCCCCCCCATACATGGAACTGAAACAAAAAAAAATGTTTTTCTTCAAACCTATACCTGAGGGGTCTATGGATAGGTCTTCAAAAATAACATTGAGGTTCCTAAAATCATTTTTTCTCTAAGTCAATCATTTGAAAGATAGGCGCGTCTAAAGTGGTAAAATATTTCCCCCCCCCCCCTAACTTTTAAAGTATGGGTGTGAAAAATCAAAAAAATATATAAGATGTAGATCTCCATAAAAACTAACAACGAAAATTGGTTTGAACGAGATACAGTCAGCAGTTTTAGAGATATGGTGACCGCAAAGATAACTTTGTTTTTCATACAAACACTATGAAAAACAAAGTTAATTTTGTAGTTGCGAAAAATCATAGTTATGGAATACTTAACTGTGTTACGGAACCCTACGAGTGCGAGTCCGACTTGCACTTGGCCAGTTTATTATTGATATCATACCAAGCTGTTACTGAGTTCAAAATCTCATTACAATAGTGACGAAGGTTGCCTAACTGTGGCGTTTCGATAAAAAATTGGTAACAGTGCGCCTGCACGTATTGTTTCCTAGCGCCCACGCGCGGGCTCCAGATAAATTATTAATAGTGAATTTGTAATGAGATGTAGAATAGGTAACGTAGACGTTTCAGTATTTTTAACCGACTTCAAAAAAAGGAAGTGGTTTTTTAATTCGACCGTATACACATTTTATATAGGTGTTCGCGGATAACTTCGTCGTTTATGAACCGATTTTGATGATAATTTTTTGTTGGAAAGAAGATATTCCAAGGGTAGTACCATAGTAATTTCATTGCGATCTGATAAGTATCTCCAGAGATATAGAGATAAACGCCTCAAACTTGGTACTGAAAATTAATAGCGTGACATTTGAAAATTGTCTGAAGTACTGAAACACACAGTTACGTTTAATATTTTTTTATGGCAGCTGAATGGTTCATTATTTTTTTAAATTCAAAGTTTTTAATTCTGCTTTTGCTATGTTTACTTGATAATTGATTATGATTTATTTTATGATTTATGATTTTGACATGTATATGTGCGTTTTTTAATCAATACTAATATTATAAAGAGAGAACATTTGTATTTTTGTATTTTTGTAATGAATAGGCTCAAAAACTACTGGACCGATTTAAAAAACTCTTTCACTAATATATAGAATGAACTTTCGAAATGAAAATAGGCTATATATTATCTCGTTTAAATCAAAGGTACATTCGTTCAGACCTAATTTGCAACCTAAGTCGACAAAAAAACGGACGAAAAAACACGTTTCTTACGAACGCTGCTCAATTGAAAACAGATGGAAGAATATTTTCTATGCAAGAGTTATACAACTTAATAAGACCTACAAAAAAGTCCGCGACAGCATATGTCTATCTCCTAAGGTTGACTCACTGTAACCATTTTAATCTTAAATTTTTTGTTAAAAAATATTACATAAATTCCAGGGCTATTTTCAAGTATATAGTATTAATCCTTATCCAAATAATTACGTTAATTAGCTTGGCCACATATTATAGATTAAAATTGTCCTTACAGTATATAATTCAAATGAAAATTCTAGAAGATATCACGGATTTTACATACACGCATCGCAAAATTGATAAAATATTTGCAGTGAAACCACAGAATAGGTCATAGTTACTAGGAAAATATTATTATAACCTTAGCTTTTCTGTAAATCCCCACCGATCATAATCAATTTGAAGTCAATATAGTATAATAATATGATCTATTGTATAAAAAATTAATGATCTATATAAATAATATAATATTTTAAACCATCAGACCACCAGACCACCAAACTGATCTATGTATAATCTTTTCATTTAAAGCATTCCAATGACTCTAAACACGACATTTAAAATCTGAGCTGTAAGTTGGTGAGGATTTGAGTATTCTGTAGAGTCCAGGAGATGTCCCAGCATCAGGTCAATGCTTCCATGTTCCTACAATATCGTTGAAGAAGAAGATTTTCGAATTGATCAGACCTATGAAAGTTGATTAAAGCTCATAGTTTTATAACGATTGATCGAATTTTCATGAATCAAAGCTAAGAACACTCTCGATGAAGACATCTATCAAAAAAAAAATATCAATTATAAAATCAAAATCGTTTCCTCCGGTTGGGTGCTAAGATGCTACAGACAGACACAAAGATACACACGTTAAACGTATAATACTCCTACTTTTTGCGTCGGGAAACGCCGTATGGTTACGGCGGCAGATGTTCTCCTTGATGATTAGCTACTTTTCAACCGACTTCCAAAAAGAAGGAAGTTCTCAATTCGTCTGTATGTTTCTTTTTTCTTTCTTTTTTTGTGTGTGTATGTTACGCGATTACTGCGTCAATTTTGAACCGATTCGAATGATTATTTTTGTAATCGGTAGGGTACGTTTTCGAGGTGATTCCATTGTAATTTCATTGAGATGTAATAAGTACCTTCAGAGATATGACGATAAACGTCTCAAACTTGCTACTGAAATTGACTCGCGGGGCATTGAAGTCAGTTGTTTTAGTTTTTAAACTATATTAATTATTGGTAGATTTAATGATCCCACGAAAACCCATGATTCATGAATGCACATAAAACTTTCATTGGTAGGTATATAGCTAGGTTTAGAACTAACGACCCTCGGGTCAGAAGTCAGGATAACTATCCTTTACGCCAAAGGGCCGTCCATTATCACTACGTAAGTATTATAAAACAATGTCCATCACTGCGTCTGTCTGTCTGTTCGCAATAATCTCAATAAGTTCTGAACGGATTATCATGTGGTTTTCACCAATAGCCACAGTGTTTATTAGGAAGGTTTAGGTCTTAGGTGCATAATTCGTTAAGGTTTTGTGTAAATTGGTTGAAATATGACAATGATTGTTAAATATGTTCATATTTTATATTCGATGCAACAAACTGATGCAAATTTTGTAGGCATATATGTTCTAACCGTGCGAAGCCGGGGCGGGCTGCTAGTATAATTATATGTGCCCACAAACTGAATAAATGCTTTGATCCTTTGATTGATTCTTTGGTTATTTTAGTTTTGTAAACGATCTTATAGCCTCAGTGGCGAAATGGATAGATAGATGGCTTTACTTCTAAGCGAGAGGTCACCGGTTCATATCCAAGCACGGGTGTTCGTCCACAGGTGGTAGAAGCATATTGAATCGATGTTTCGCCTAACTTGCTACCAAAAAGTAACTAACAACTATCTAGGAGAAAATCTGCCGCCATAACCTTACGGTTTTCCGGCAGCAGACAGCCCTTGAGCACAGGATAGTGAATAGTACCTACAACCTTGAGTCAGAGTATTCTAGGCCTAGCGTGTTCATCATCTTCGACCACATTCTCGTTTACCACCAGGCAAGATAGTGGTCAAACGCTAGCCTATCAGATATAAAAAAATATCATAGTAGGCTATTTTTACCCACAATGGAACGGAGACTGTGTATGCGTTTGGGGTAAGAGGGTGTTTGTTTGTTTGTTTGTGTGTGCAAATCCACGTTGCCATTTTTCTCTAAAACTACTAGTCCGATTTTGAAGCAGTTTTCAGTTATGAGTTCGGGTGTAATTGGTGCATGTATTTAGATAGGTGTTACGGTGACAACTCACCAGGGGGCGCTGCATTAATAATTTGTTGGTGCAAATCGATGTTGCCATTTTAAATATGACAAGCTATGTTCTCCTGTAGGTTAATTAGCTAAAAAAAATTTTATGGTAGTAATGCAATTGTTAATGATATCCTCTACATCCTACTCTTTGTCTTGCAGCTGAATGGATTCAGTAAGCGGCAGTTAGTCACTCGCGACAATGGCGTGCATTACAATGCGTTTGAGATATCGACCTGACATTACCATAATTCGACATGGGCTACAGCTGATACAGCCTCTATTGACAGACTGATTTGGTTTAGATTGTACGTATCTATATGATAGCATTGTTTTAAATCCCGTGATTTGCTTGAGTGCATTTTTTTATGATATAAATAAGGTACCAGAATAAGCACGAGCATTTGCCCGAAAAGCCAAATCCGTGACTGTCTTTTTTATCATATAGGCCAGCGTTTGACCGCTACCTCACCTGTTGGTTAGTGATGATGCTGTCGGACGATAGCACGCTAGGCCTATAAAGGGAACTGGCTCTCAAGGATAGCAGCCGGAATTATTATGTTTGGCGTCAGATTTACTAACTTGAGGGTGGTAGGTGGCCAGGTTGACACTAGATTGTGTCCTACCACCATGCAAAACTGTGCTCATACGAACTTATGAAGTATATATATAAAAATAAAATATAGGAAAGAAGGCTGTTTTTTTACCACCTTCACAAAAAATAAGGATGTTTTCAAGTCGTTTGTATTTTTTTAAATGTTTGTTACCTCAGACCTCCGTCGTTTAATAATGAGTTTAGAAAAGTATGTTATATGTTTGAGAGAGTATGTTTGGTCCCATTATAATTTTATGGAGATTTGATAAGTATCTCCAAAGATATGGAGATAAACACTTCAAACATAACTAATTTTCAGTACTGAAAATGACTAGAGAGTAGGTTTTTGTTTTGTTGATCTTAAATAATATAATATAATAAATAAGAACCACCTGGGGGTTTTCAAGCCGTGAGTGAATAGGTATCTTCTAAGCAAGCGTGTTAAATCTTGGACCACATCGTCACTTAACATCAGATGAGATAGTGGTCAAGTATATGGTGTAAGGTACATGACAAGATAATTCTCACCTTGTCAAAATTTACTCAATTATTCTTCTGTTTCTAAATAAATAAACAATATAATACATAAGATATAATCTTCCACTCAAATAAAAAAATCACATTGAGTCAAGGAATAAGTAATACAACTTCATCGCAATAAAACATTGTACCACAAACGTATAACAAATCACTACGAACAGCTCCAAACTGTTGACAAAAATTTTAAATTTACGACTCTTGTACCACTACAGATTTCGGTAACCCTAATAAATATATTTTTTTCTTCTTAACATAACTATGTTTTATTTATGGTATTTAGTACAATAACTTACTATGAAAACGACGCAACCATGTCGCAGTAATCTTTTACAATTCGTTATGATGAAATATTTCTCGCGATTTTTTTTTTGGGGAATCATATTCAGCCGATTTTGTCTACTGTAGGACTTTAGCTTCTCTTGTGGCATGAAGAAATAGGTAAAAAAAAGTTAGCTCGATTAAGGAAACGCAACTTTCAGACAAGAGATGTTAAATATTCTTAGACACCTTTTTTACCTTTTGATTTAAGTACATAGTTAGATATTAATGATATGACATAATTTGTATTCATTACCTAGAAGAATTAGTTAGGAGTTTAGTTTAGTTTTTTTTATATTTTTAGCCTATTTGCACAGCACTACTTCATAAGTAAATATATTTTCCTAAGTTATTATGATAGGGTACAAACCCATTTTACTAGTGTGAGGAAAGTATAAACGAGTCAAAGCTTTTGTCAAGTTTAATTTTGATGTTGTATTGAAAGCAGACGGCGTAGAAAGATTTATGCAAGTGAATATAAACTAGGGACATAGAGTTAGACAATTTAGAATTGTAAAATTAGTTTAGTGTGTTAGATAAGTTTGTTATTGTTAAGCTGATGTTATTCTTTTTAAAAATGCGGATAACATGTACATATATATCTGGATGATTTAGAGTTTGGTATGTCACAATAACGGTTAACAATTTTGTTTTTCTTTCACCAGGCGACCTCTATTAACCGGATAAACGTGGGATTCAAACCAGCTACTTTTGGCGCCAAGCCGACAATTATTGTCCTGATATAACGATTTTTTGGGTTAAAACCAGTATATAACTTACTATTCGTATTTATTCAATACTAGTAAAATAACTCTAAATGCGACCAATACGTTACAACTTAAGCTACAATGCCACATCTAGAAAATATGATAGACCTATGTCAGACAATAAAATATAATGTCAAAATATTTTCTACCCCTCCCTATTATGGGTTAACTAGGGTAACAAACGTTTTGTTCATTTCATTCATTTACGCTAATTTAATTTATGACCCGTGATCTTTCGATTTAAAACCATAAGCACACTCTCTTCACTATCTAATGCCTTATTCAGTTCGAGCAACTTTTGACTCTACCTCTTTAACTTTAAGGTTAGATTTTAATTTATCAGTCTTGATGTTATTGTAAACTCTGTATAGGTAATAAATATAAGAATTGTAGAGAAGTGTAACAATCAAACGTTTTAAAAAGTCGTTTGTAGGACAGAGGGCGCGACAAATGTATCGAGAGTTAGTTCTGGCCCCTAAATAAGAATTTAATAGACACCGCTGACTTTAACTGCCAGGTAGCTTGAGAGTTACTTAAACTTGGTAATTTATGTTGCACTCAATAGAAAGTGGATCGGTGAGTGTAAATTGGAATAAATAGCGATTAGTTGAATAGGAGTAGTTTTTTAGGGTTCCGTACCCAAAGGGTAAAACGGGACCCTATTACTAAGACTCCGCTGTCTGTCTGTCTGCCTGTCTGTCTGTCTGTCTGTCTGTCTGTCTGTCTGTCTGTCTGTCTGTCTGTCTGTCTGTCTGTCTGTCTGTCTGTCTGTCTGTCTGTCTGTCTGTCTGTCTGTCTGTCTGTCTGTCTGTCTGTCTGTCTGTCTGTCTGTCTGTCTATCTGTCTGTCTGTTTTTCTGTCTGTCCGTCTGTCACCCGGCTGTATCTCATGAACCGTGATAGTTAGACAGTTGAAATTTTCACAGATGATGTATTTCTGTTGCCGCTATAACAACAAATACTAAAAACAGAATAAAGTTAAAAATAATAGATGGTCCCCATACAAGAAACGTGTTTTCTTCGGCATTTCACGTCATCTATGAATGCTTAGTTAGGTAAACGTCCCATAGATGGCATTATATTGAAATGTCGATCCCTAAATCCTTTGTTAGACGTTAGATAGCGTTATAAGAAATAAAATGTTTATTAATTATTATTTTTTGCTGGCGAAAAATGATAGTGGTATTTTTTGCTCGATCTTATAAAATACTGTAGTGTGGTAGGGAACCCTACTAGTGCCAGTCCGACTTGCACTTGGCCAGTTTATTTTAAAGCTTACTAGAAATGTGGGTTGTATATTACTAGTAGTCTTGTTAACCCCTTCAACTAAACTAAATATGCTTGTATCTGAAGTGGGTTCACGCTCACGTCAATAGTTCTTTTCTCTACGGGATCCAATCCGGAACGAAGTAATTCACCAGAGAACTAATCGACATAGATCAACAGATTAGCAAACTGAAGTGGCAGTGGGCTGGTCATATCTGCCGTAGGACCGATAACCGTTAAGGGTAGACAGGTTCTAGGGTGGAGACCGCGAATCGGTAAACGTAGCGTAGCGCCCTGTTACCAGGTGAAGCGCAGACATTCGCAAAGCGGTGGGCAGTGACTGGAAACAAAGAGCCGAGGATCGGGCTCAGTGGCGTGACTTGGGAGAGGCCTATGTCCAGCAGTGGACTGATACCGGCTGATTATGATGATGATGATGATGGGGATCGAACTCACGACCTCTCCATCACCAGGCCGACGTTTTAGCCATTAGGCTATTGCTGGGGTGTTATAAGTTTGACATGTGTATATATCTATCTATGTGTCTGTGTTGTGTGTTTATTTCTGTGGCATCGTAGCACTCAAACGGATGTACTGTTTTTTAACCGACTTCACAGAAAAGGAGGAGATTCTCAATTCGTCTGTATGTTTTCTTTTTTATTGCATTAATGTTTGATAGGTGTCTTGATTGAGAGTGTCTTTAGCTTTGATTTATGAAAATCCGTCCAGCCGTTTTATGACTATGAGCTTTTTCAACCAACTTCCAAAAGCAAGGAGGTTTTCAATTCGTCTGTGTGTTATTTTGTATTTTTCTTTATGTATGTTACGCAACTTACGCTTTGACTCCATCAATTCATTTCCAAGGTGGTCCCATTGTATATTCATCGAGATCTGATAAGTATCTCCAGAGATATGACGATAAACGTGTCAAACTTGCTACTGAAAGTGACTCGCGGGACATGGAAGTCGGTTGTTTTACTTTTTAAACCATCTTAATTAATCTAGTTGATGACGCGATGGGACAAACTTACATAGGTCTGATTAATTTGAAATTTGTTATCCTCTTACTTTAATGATATTAAGTAGAACATGGTAGCTTACGTATTGACTTTATACTGGGGCGTCTACTGGAATCTACAGAACTTATAGCAGATACCTATATAGCAGATTTAGATCCATACCAACTTATAGCAGAGATATAGTTTGTGCTCATTGGTATAGTCTTAATACTCTTAATAACCATATAACTTATAGATAATGTATTTATTGTTATTATTATGTTAGTAGTTTCTTATTATTTTAATATTTGAATGCCTAATGGCTCAGACTGTAATGGGACTCCTACAAGCATTATTATCTGGGCATATTTAAATTCACCTATATTCTGCCAAATAAATGATTTAATTTTCAACCTTTTTTTCAAGGCTTTATTGTAATAGCAGTGAGATATCTACTCTACGTAGATAAATCACTACAAAAAAAAATTATTTAAACCGAGTTATGAACCGATTCGAATGATTCTTTTTTAAAGGGTACATTTTCAATGTAGCCCCATTGTAATTTCATCGAGATCTGATAAGTATTTCCAGAGATATGACGATAAACGTCTCAAACTTGCTACTCAAACAGACTCGCTCGCGGGGCATAGATAAGTCAGTTGTTTTCGTTTTTATAATATTCGTTTTATAATATAACTATGTTAATTAGGGTTCCGTACCTCAAAAGGTAAAAGAAAGGAACCCTTATAAGATCACTTTCTTGTCCGTCTGTCTGTCTGTCCGTCTGTCTGTCCGTCTGTCGTATGTCAACACTGATTTTCTCAGGAACGGGTGGACCTAGCAAGTTGAAATTTATACCTGATACTGAGGTCTATAGTCCCTATTGGGTGTATAAAAATCAAGGTCTTGAGTCAACATAATAAAAAGATATGGGCAAATTTAGATTTTCGCGAAAACTTGTTAGTACCAAAATTTATCTTAATTTTCAACTTTTTTTATTTTTCTGAATGTTTCCTTTACTTGTGCTCTAAGACCTTGCTTATAACCAAAATTGACAATTCTAGGTAAACTGGAAGTACCCTATAGGTTTTAGGTCGAAAACCTATAGGATACTTCCTGTTGACCTAGAATCATGAAACATGGCAAGAAGCAAGATCATACAACACAAATAAAGGAAAAATTCCAAAAGATAAAAAAAGTTGTAAATTAAAGGGTGTCTCCATACATACATAGAAGTGCCAATTAATTTAGACCTCTGAGTTATATGAGCGCATTTTACAATATAGAGGTCTAGATTAATTGGTTAATACGGAAGCATCGGTGGGCGAGTTCAACTCGACTTAGCCGGTTTTTTTTTATAATTTGGAGGTGGTTTCAAATTTAATCTAAACTACCACAAAGTTGCAATGCCAATAGTAAGCTAAGCTTGCATTTCGTTGGCATTAGTCAGACATTGATATAGGTATTATGTAAATAAGATACGAGGCTGAAGTAAATCAAGGCAATCCAAGGTGAGCATAGACTGGCCATGGCCTATTGTGTTACATTTCTACTGGTTACATTTTAGGTGTATTTTGACTTCAATAATTATGCTGAGATAATAAACGTCTGAATTCTGAAATGGCGTCTACCCAAGTTGACTGAATTGTTAAATGGTGTCTTGTAGTGGTAGGACTTCTGCTAGTCCGCCTGGGGCGGTACCACTACTTTACTAATTAATTTTCAGCCTTAAAATTACAGGGCATGTGAGACTTAACATATTTATGTTTAAGGTAACAGGCGCAGTGCAGTGACATGCAAAATTCTGGCAGTCCAGTATTTTGCATGCCACTGTATCTGTAATAGATAGACGTCATCGCTTACCATCAGGCGAATGTCGTGCTTGTCCTGTTACCTTTTACCATTAAAAAAATGTTAATTAAATGTTGAATAGTTTTTTTTTTGCTTTAAATTATCGTGAATTTGTAACATTATTGTTTATGAAACGTAGTTGTTATTTTACCACGTTTTAATTAAGTCGCTCACTTGTATGTCTGTCTGTTGTTCCGCGTAGAATTAGGCAACTCAAATGTAAAACACTACCTATTCAACTATTTTTTTAAAGCTTACCAGCAATAATTAACAGTAGTCTCGTTAACCCCTCTAAGCCTATGCTTGTGTATGGGCTTCACAACAAACAGTGCAATCGGTGGGGAACGAACTCACAATCCCTCGATCACCTGGCCGATATCTAATTAGGCTATTGCCACCATTTTTTTTCAGACAATCTAAAGCATAGACAAGTATACTTGTAATATACTCGTCTGTGATCTAAATATTTAAGAACAGAGTTTACCAATACACAAAAATCTTAAAGATAATATCGTTTAAAAACTAAAAAAGAACCGACTTCAATGTTCATTTTCAGTACCAATTTTGAGATGTTTATCTCAATATCTCTGGAGATACTTATCAGACCTCGATAAAATTACCATGGTACCACACTTGGGATATCTCCTTTCGAACAAAAAAAGAATAATCAAAATCGGTGCATAAATGACGAAGTTATCCCCGAACAAACATAAAAAAAAAAAAAAAAAAAAAAAAAAATATACGGTCGAATTGAGAAACCTCCTCCTTTTTTTGAAGTCGGTTAAAAAAGTAGACCCACCAAGATAGTTCTTGGTAGGATAAGCGCTATTGCACACTATACGTAAAGGAAACGGAACGTCACTGTAGCCGACAGCAGCACCTTGCGGCAAGGCGTTACCTATACTAATTTATTGGTAAAACATATTTACAAGTCAGGGTAGATGGCAGCGTATGTTAAACCTCTAAAAACCGAATGTAAATGTCATAGTGATGATTTTTAATGAAACGCCCGCAAAATAATTTTGAACAGCTATCTCCTGGTGTACCTAACCTATTGTCTTGCTATGATGATGTTGATGCTAGGGAGAGACTTAAGTGTGCGGACGGACGACTAGCCTCAACTTCGAGCATTTACCAATGGAGATGTTAACGTTGTAATCCGAAAACATTTTTTTCTGCCGATACTTACGGGGGACGAGGTAAACACGCATTGCACACACACAAATTACTCACTTTAACGATCCCGCACACTAGCTTAAAACACGCACACAGTATTAAAAATACAGCGTAGTTACGCACGCTCATATGGCCAAAAATGGCTATATGGCCAGCAGAGGGGTACACCTTACGTTAACATCTCCATTGGTAAATGCTCGAAGAGCCTCAAGCACGGCTACGGCAAGTTGACCACGCGCCGCTTGAGATTCGAGAACTTATCGCGAGGCGAGACGATTCTGTTGCGACGTAATGTGTGCCAAGCCTTATGAGTATTCCTTTATCTTAACAAAAACTTTACTACCTATTATATAGATTATAGGTAGGAGGTAGTCCCTCGCAACTTGCGGTAGTAAATTTGACTTCCACATGTATCTGTGGCTGTAAAAGATAATCCTGCGCTCGCGCATGTAAAAAGTAACGCGCTTGTTCGTATGCGCACTAACGAAGTCTCATTGTTGCTCTATGCATCTGGGTAAAATCAAACATGCTGTTTTTTCAGTAGAGGGTAGAAGGCAAAAGATGATTGTGGAATATAACATATAGTTTCATGTTAGTAAATCAGCCAAATAAATCAACAGTATAGGTATTGATGGAAGACAAGTATTTGACTCTTACACTGTTATTTACAATCCAAAATTTCCCGTGCCGACGGAACTTGAACCCACGCCTTCCGGGAACATGCCCAGGCGCTGCACCAATTCGGCTACAGTACGACCCTATCAAAACGATGAAACTACTGGATTGCTTAAGTACTTGACTATTATGTCACCTGATCTTAAGTACGACTTAATTGATTATGTTTTAATGACTATCTATCTGGTCGAGAAAGGTCTAGAATGGAAACTGGTTTTCAAAAGTGAAAGTGTTTTTTTTTGTTTAATTATGGCTCCACACGATAAGTATATTAAACCAGTGTAAAGTATTCAAATTCTTCAAGTTTTTGCGAATGTATGTCGTAAACATGGGTCAAGATCACATTTCAGGTCAAATTTCAAGTCAAAGTCTAGTCCAAGTCATACCCTCAGTAAAGATGTGGACTTTACTGAAGGTTTTCAGTGGAATTTTGGTGAGAACGCAAATAGCATGTTTTTCATATTGTGCTGTTCCCTACACTTGCACACATTCACCGGCATTAATACGTTAAGTGCGAAGCGAGGCCTAAATCACCCCTGATGCAACTTCCCTGTGGTGCGGCAAGCAAAAAAGTGAATTTCTCTGTCGTGCGAATGGCATAGCTTTGGTTTGGTCCAGTGTAGGAAAGAGATAAATATATATTTGAGATCACTAATGGTTCCGGACTCGGTGGTGTACCTACCTTGGTACCGGATGTCTTAGGCCTCGTGCCGCACTGAATTAATATAATTTTAATGCAGTGCGGAACGAGGCTAAAACGTCCCATATCCCCCCTGACCTCGTACCGCACTCAACGCGAGCTTCCCGCGACCAGTGTTGTGCACCACGTCGATTGGAGAGCACGTACTTTTAGATTATTTAAAAAAAAATGTATCCTTTGATAGCTTTGTGTTGTTTTGCCAGGTTTTGCCCTTAAAACGATCTAATGAGATATAATTGATCAAAATCGGTCAAGTCGTTGCGTAGTTAAGACAGTTTAAAAACGTCGATATTATTTTTCCCATCACTAATCGCAGCGAAAATTTGCCCTATTTCAGTGCGTTACGAGGTGTATAAGATCCCATATTTTGTTTTGCTAATAATTCCTAAACTAGCCATCAGATCCCGGGGCGACGGTGGATTAGGGTTCATCAATTCACTGTCTATATCAATAAGGACCAAAATTCTCATTTATCTTTGATTTCGCGCCAGAAAATGGATTTTAGTCTGTAAAAGGAGGTGGGGTCTAATAGACCGCGTGTCGCCCTAACGTCTGGTCACGGTACGGGCCGATTATACCTCGTGCCGCAGGAACGGAAAGTATGCAAAAATTGGTGCCGCAGCTAACGTGTTAACTCGGAAGAACACAAGTTTTAGGAAAAAATACAATGTTCACGTTCACGTTCCCGCCAAAAACTAAGAACGCACTTGATTTAGCGCTTTGAACCAATGTATATTATGTTGACGATCAATAAATAAATAAATAAATACATATTTATTTTAGTCAAATTAATACTATGTGACTAACATTTTCCACAATCATATTTCGAATAAATATATTTAGACGACAGATTTTCCATTGTTGAAGTCCATGGGTGTACTATTTAAAAAGAATCGTGTACAGCAGATTTTTGACAAATTCAATTTAATCCAAATGCTCTGAACATAATAGTAATTGCTATGTACATCAAAATGGCCCAACCGAAAGGTACCTAGAAGGAAGTGTGTCCTTGTCTAACAACCTGCCAGTGCTATGTGCACGTTGTATTATTATATACGATACATATTTATTTTTTTATATCATATAAGCTAGCGTTTGACTACTGTCTCACCCGTTGGTAAGTGATGATGCGGTCGAAGATGGTAAGTACGCTAGGCCTAGGATTGGCTGGCTATCAAGGACACTAGATAGTGTTCTACCACCATGCGGAGTTTGTTGGTTTCCTAACGATGTTTGTCCTTCATCGAAAGGGTCGGAAAGATCTTCACTATAAAAAGCGCACATACATTTTTCTATAGAAAAATTCATTGCTGCACGGCGGGGACTAGATTCGGTATCTCTGGCATCGAAGTCGACCGTTCTTCCACTTACACCACCGGACCCTCATATATGTATAGTATAATAATATATATATGTGGTCCTGACTAAAAAAAAAATCCTTTCGGGCCAGTAGTGCACAGTCTATAGACTGTGTGTAGTGAAATGTCTTTGTTGCAGTCTGAACACCTATGACTTAAACCATAGTAAATCCGAGCAAAATCAAAGTGCGCTCTCACACAATGGTCCGTCCTCAATACAAATCGACAATGAGCGAGTGAAGAGAGCGGAATTTATCGCCTACTGTTTCACAGTTCTACTCGCTCCGTGACTAATCTTATGAAAAACGGTTTAGTAAAGGATGTTCTGTATTGTGAAAATAATTTAAGATCGACCGTAAAAACCGACTTCAAATGCCACGCTAGTCATTTTCAGTAAGTTTGAGGTGTTTATCTCAATAATTCTTGATACATTTTGCAGGTCGGTAAAATATAAATTTAATCACGGTTTATCCCTGGTCGTCCCCTGGCCAAACAGAAATTACGTATTACAAACAGGCTAATACGAGCAAGGGGTCAGCGTGAACTTTTTTCCCCAGTCTACGGAGTTCTTAGCTAACAAACAGTAATATAAAAATACAGGCGAGTAGAGAACATCCTCCTTTTATGTGAAGTCGGTCTATAATTGGTTAAAACCGCGGTTTTAGCTTTGTAATTTTTTTTCTAGTATGGAGGTAATCACTTAACCACTATTATGTCACTCAATGTGTTAAGTGACTATCCGGTCTGAGGCGGAACTCATCCATGAGGTCATCCAAAAGTGGAAGAAGCAATGAGACAAGGCATTGCAAGCGTAACTGTCACATCATTCTTGTGCATTATTAACCCCCGCCACAAAAAAAGGCGTGTTATACGTTTACGTGTGTATCTGTGTATCTTTGTATCTGTGATCTGTCTGTGACATCGTAGCACACAAACGGATGAACCGATTTTGATTTCGTTTTTTTTGTCTATCACTCTAGAATTAATTTTGATGATGTAAACAACTAACTATAATTTTGGATAAAAAAAAATATGTTCGTATTGATTAATGAAACAAAAGATGGATTTATTTTTCAACTCCCTGTATATAAAGATCCATGACCTACCCTCTGCAACATGAGAGTTCCTGAATGTAGCATAATTGTGTTGCGATGTTTATCACATTGTCAAACACCCCACAAACAGATGTGGTAAAACGTTACATGATATACAATGTCTGGTTCAGATTGATAATATTTCAATAAACTTAGATCAGAGATATATTTAGAGGGATATATCTTTGAAATTATTAATTTACAAGATGTTCCCCGCGGATTGGCCCGCCTTAAAAGTATCCTATAACCTAATCCATAGTAACTGTAAAAATGTTTAGCTAAAGTGCTCCAGCCTTTTGACCGTGAAGAAGTCCCAAACAAACTAATGACCAAACTGACTTTGGCATTTATAATAAGGTTTATTTGTTTGTTTATAGTTAGGTAGTATTAAAAATATATTAATGTATATTTTAATAAACTTGTCAAGTGCAAGTTGGACTTGCACTCGTAGGGTTCCGATTCCGTACCACACTACAATATTAAAGTAAATAGAGCCAAAAAATTACATAAAACACGATTTACCAAAAAAAAAAATGCTGGCAAAGCTCGGTCATCCAGATATTATTATATTATATCACCGTGTCAATTCCAAGCAATTATTAAAACAGGAGCCGCGTGCTTATTCAGTACAACGCCATCTTACGAACAGTAACGCCAACTATTATAATTAATACAGTCAAACATTCATAGATGGCGTTATAGTAAAATGCCGAAAGACAGACAGACAGACAGACAGACAGACAGACAGACAGACAGACAGACAGACAGACAGACAGACAGACAGACAGACAGACAGACAGACAGACAGACAGACAGAAAGACAGACAGACAGACAGACAGACAGACGGACGGACGGACGGACGGATGGACGGACGGACGGACGGATGGACGGACGGACGGACGGACGGACGGACGGACGGACGGACGGACGGACGGACGGACGGACGGACGGACGGACGGACGGACGGACGGACGGACGGACGGACGGACGGACGGATGGACGGACGGACGGACGGACGGACGGACAGACAGACCCTAAAAACGAACTTAGACATTAAATAGATTCTAAAAGTTCAATGATAAAGAAAATAACGATTTATAATTTTGGTGTTGATGTTAATTGATTATATTATTTATGTATGAGAACATTATCGTTATTGCATTGATCAGACATTTTGGGAACTTTGACGGTAATGGGTTCAAAGACCCGCCACGCACTTAGGACTTTTTCTATCGATAAATGTAAGAACCTATGTGCGCATTTTCACAATGGCCCTCCGGTGAAGGAAAAACATCGTTAAGTTTCCATTCTAGGCTTACCGTGCTACCATCCTCGATCGCATCACCACTTACCAACAGGTGGTCAAACTTCAGCGACAGATTTTTCAGCTTAAGGTTAATATACAGGCGGACATTACACATTGTCTTGCAACCTTGCAAGGCAGTATAATGTTATTTATGTAATCTTATAGATATTAAATCATTTTTCGGTACTAAAGTTACTCTAACCTAGAATGAGCACAATTTAATAAATGTATTGTATAATAATAATATGTTACCATAGAAAAACAAATAAGTTACCACAAAAACCTAAAATAAGTGCAATATTAATCAAAACGGTTTAGCGGCTTTGTGCGTCAAATTCCTAATCAGAATCAATCGCGCGTAAATCAATGATAAACATCATCACCTGGCAACATCCAACCCTGCAATGATCGTCCTCGGTCGTTTAGTCCCGCAGTAACAGATGGATACAACAATGCGCGGTATTTGGTAGGCGGTGACGCGTAATATGGAGACGGTAGCTGTTGAGCTTAGTGTGGATACGGTTAGGATTATGACTCTCTTTTTATATTACACTTTTTACGTACATTTCTTTCCGTATTTGTCAAACGTTTGATCACTATTTCACTTGATATATTTTGTGAAAATGTCTACAATGTGGTACACTTGGCTTTAATATAATCCTACTAATATTATAAATTTGAAATTTTATGTGAGGAGTTCAAATTTTAAGATGTTCTGATGTTCGATATGGATGTCAATGCATCTAGTTCTAACATCGCGGAAAATATTGTTTGCGCGATGCAGGATCACATTGAGGCAATATTTAGAAGGAGAACTGTGCAACCGACTCCAGCGCCATCTAGATTCTTTTATATGGAGTAAAGTTGGTGAGTATGGATGGCTGTTTATTACTCTTTCACGCAAAAACGGCTGATCGGATATGGATTCAATTTGGCATAGATATATAGGCAGGAGGTATAGATATATTTATATCATATTAACTCACGACTTGAGGGCCCTCATATGGTACCTTTTGTTTAAAAAAAATGTAATATTCGTTATTTTTGTTTAAATTGCTTTAATTAAAACTCTAATTCATTTTACGATCATATATTTATCATCATCATAATCAGCCGGTGTCAGTCCACTGCTGGACGTAGGCCTCTCCAAAGATACGCCACTGAGCCCGATCTTCTGCCCTTCTTTTTCACTCACTGCACACCGCTTTGCGTATATCGTCACTATACAAGGTGTGGTTTTGCATTCTCGCCATATTTGCAGGGGTAGGTATACTCCATGTATAGAACAAGAATCAGAAAAAAAAAACTACAAAAAAATCATTTTAATGATAGAGCCAGCTGATAGAACGGCGGCGGTACACGTCACTGACCGCCACAGCCACAGCTGACCGCTCTATCAGTGTCATAACATCATCTACGTATGTATGTGTGTACGCGCCTGCGCAGTTTGGCGTTTTTCTGATATTACTCGGGGATGATTTTGAAAATCACAAAATTGTTTTATTAAATATCCGGATATTAATTCACGGGCGAACTTTAATAATATTATTAAGTGATTAAAGGTACCCACTACAATCATCTATGCAAATATGGCGAGAATGCAAAACCACACCTTGTATATATTATAGCAAAGGCTTAATTTAATTAATACATTTTTGACAAAAGATATCAGACGAATTCTATCACCGAAATACATATACTCAATATTTTATACATAAATATATATCAGAATAAATTTCACTTAGGACCTAGCTTATCCACATTATGCCACTTTACAATACTAATCCTAACAAATTATGCTACATTATACAAGAATAGCAATAGTAATTTATCTCTGCTGGCCACAAAGGCAGCGAAAACATTGTTCAAAATATTGACACGTTTTTGTTCAAATGCAGTTCGGGATCTATTGGACCCCCCACTTAACTTTCATTGTCAATATATTGTGAACTGTTTTAAGGGATGGTACAAGTCACACGAAAAACAGAAAAAAGAAAGGCAGTAAGGCAGGATACAAGATGACGAAGTTTTTCATAATTTAAATGAAATTTTTGAAGAAAAATTACGGCAAGTTTCATGATTTTTATTGACGCCCTTGACTGTAATCTAAACTAAAGTAAAGTGTAATAATAAGCTCGTATTGAAGTATTTCATAACAGTTGCACCTAGTGTTAGACAACTGACTTTAGTTCCAGTCCACATAGCGTAAGTCATATTTTTAATAAATGTATTTGTAATATGAGTAATAGAATGACTATCGATGGTCTGTGAGTAAAGAATCTAAGTATTTTTTTTAATCGTGTACTGCTGTTTAACCACTATCTTGCATGGAGGTAAGCGATAACGGGGTCAAAAATGGTAAACACGCTGAGCCTAGATTACTTCCGACTTTCAAAGGCTGTGTGCCGGAACACCGTAAGGTTATGGTGGCAGATTTTGTTCTTAATGATGGTAGGCTACTTTTTGGTAGCAAGTTAGACTGCACTCACCACCTGTAGAAAAGTGACTAAATTACCTAAACTTTAAGACTTAGTTGTCGGTTGTCGCTACCTCGCACAACTTGCACGGCGCTAAAATTTGCACATTGCCCTACAATATTGTGAGAGATCATGTCAAATGATTGCATTATTTGCTATTGACTCAATACTGACGCAATTGCATTGTGTCCGTACATTTCGTACACAATAGTTCACACAATTTTCACTTCTAAAATCTAAAACATTAGATACAAATTTCCGGAATTTGCGTCAGTCAATTTTAGTCACCGAGGTTAATGTTTGTAAGACATAAAATATAAAATGTATGGCACTCATTCGTTAAGGTGCTTACAGTATTGTGTAGGTACTTTCTTTATAATATTTATGGGTTTAAGTCAGTTTTGATACGTTTCGTATACGATATGGTTGATATCCTCTTGTTGAATTGTAGCAGATGGTGAAAATTGTTAGCAGTGCATTGTAATTTTGTTTGAAGTCACTCCAATACGATTGTTGTTTGAAGGCACTTGAGTGATGATCTGATTTCGTGGTTAGAATGTTGTTATTTTTGTAAGTGTCGAATGTTAAGACACCGGTTCGTTTTTTTTACAAGCTTTTATTTAACTTGCAATGTATGTATGTAACTCAATGTTCGGGTGGAATCTTGGAAGCTAAATTAGACCCACTCCCCTTTATGAATATAGGTAACACCTACACGCCAAATACTTACTAACATTTATTGTTTACATTTTAGTTCATTGTTCCAAATAAAAGCTTGTTTTTAATAATATTTTTTATTTATAAAATATTTTATAATCAATGTTGTTTTTGCTACTGGTACCTATCGTACTATAGGTACCAGTAGCATTGGCAGTGGGTTGGTCATATCTGCCGCAGGACTGATAACCGTTGGGGTAGACTTTTCCTAGAGTGGAGACCGCGAAACGGCAAACGTAGCGTAGGACGTTCTGTAACCAGGTGGAGCGACGACATACGCAAAGCGGTGGGCAGTGACTGGAAAAGAAGAGTCAAAGATCGGGCTTTGTGGTGCATCTTGGCAGAGGCGTACGTCCAGCAGTGGACTGACACCGGCTGATGATGATGATGATGATCGTACTAGTTGATTTTAATGCCATAATTAACTGTGGTATGGCATTTAGATAACAGAATCTCACCTTGTCAGTCTCAGGTAGGCTGGTATCTATCTAATACTATAAGAATCTTTGTCCTGACATACTGACTGACTCACTGACTCACTGACTCACTGACTCACTGACAGACAACGCACAGCCTAAACCGCTGGTCGTAGAGACTTGAAATTTGGAGGGTATATTTGTCTTAGTACGTAAGGGTGTACTAAGAAAGGATTTTCCAAAATTCACCCCTTAAGGGGATGAAATGGGGGTTCAAAGTTTGTATGGAGAAACAAGATTAGATCGTCTTTTCTATCCGAAACTTCACATAAGTGCTTCAGTAAAAAAATAAGTAAAGACGTGTTTCAGGTTTTTTTGGAATTCCACCCCTAAGAGGGTGAAATGGGGTAATAAAGTGTAAAATCAATATTGTTTCGGATTGCGCTGAAATTTGGCATGCAAATAGTTATTATGACGTTAGTTCCCACTGAGAAAGGATTTTCCAAAATTAGCCCTCGAAGGGGATAAAACGGGGGTTCAAAGTTTGTATGGAGAAACAAGATTAGATAGTCTTTTCTATCTGAAACTCCACACAAGTGCTTCCGTAAAAAAATAAGTAAACACGTGTTTCAGGTTTTTTTTTAATTCCACCCCTAAGAGGGTGAAATTGGGTAATAAAGTGTGAAAATCAATATTGTTTCGGATTGCGCTGAAATTTGGCATGCAGATAGTTATTACGACGTTAGTTCCCTCTGAGAAAGGATTTTCCAAAATTAACCCTCGAAGGGGATGAAACGGGGGTTCACAGTTTGTATGGAGAAACAAGATTAGATAGTCTTCTCTATCTGAAACTTCACACAAGTGCTTCAGTAAAAAATTAGGTAAACACTTGTTTCAGGTTTTTTTGAAATTCCACACCTGAGAGGGTGAAATGGGGTAATAAAGTGTAAAAATCTATATTATTTTTTATTATTATTAGTTTCAGGCTTTTTGAAATTCTATTCCTAAAAGGGTGAAGTGGAGTAACAATGTCTGAAACCAATATTGTTTCGGATTGCGCTGATATTTTGCATCCAGATAGAAATTTTGACGTAGGTATCCGCTGAGAAAGGATTTTTCAAAATTCACTCTTCAAGGGATGAAGCGGGGGTTCAAATTTTGGATAGTAATTTTATTCGACATTTCACACAAGTACTTCTGTAAATAAATAAGTAAATACGAGTTTCAGACTTTTTCAAAATGCCACCCTAAAAGAGTGAACTGGGGTAAAAAAGTCTGAAAATCAATATAGTTTCGGATTGCGCTTTATTGGGTTTTTCGGGTTTTAAAAATATGAATCCTGATTTGTCTTAGTCACGCGATAATATGAAAACAGGTGAACCAATTTGGCTAATTTTTATTTGATGTCTTTAATGATAGAATCGTTTTTACAAAAGAAAAGTTTTAAGTAAATAAAAGGAGTTTTTAACGCGGGCGTAGCCGCGGGGGACTTCTAGTTCAAATATAAAAACCATTGACGCTTTTACAATAAGCTACCTAAAGATATTGATCAATTGCCTATGAGCAAATTTAAAATCTATGTAAAATCCAATTTGATGAAAAAATCATACTATACAATAGGTGACTATATGGATGACAAAAATTTAGAGAGCATTATTTTGCTAAGAAATCTGTATCATACATAAAAATAAAAAATAAACAATTTAATTTCAGTTATACAACATTGAGAAATCTTAAAATGTATCTTAAATATAATAAATAGAAGTTCAAAAATCCACACAACGTATGTTTCAAAAAATATCACCCGTACAATCTCACAAATACCACCTGCACAAAAATGAATGACAAAAATTTACAAAAAATTCATCCCGCATCGTAAAAAGGGATGCTCCAAAAACGATAAAATACAAAGCAAAGAGCAAGCATTAATCAAAATTTGGATCGCAAAAAATGTGTGCCTTGTAGGCGGATTTCTCGGATCTAAGCAGAGAAGCGCGATTTGTGGAGAATATACGTGGTTCTGTATAAACATACTTTTGTTTATGCACACACTCACTTCATTGTTTTTTCAAAATATACCAACTAAAACTCCATTCGAATTTTTCATTTGTTTTAATGCGTATACCTATTTCGTTAGTAAATATTTGCTACTGTATAAGAATGCATAAAATTTTAATAATATTGAAATTAAATTCGAATTTTCATACACAATATACTAGCTGCGCCATACTGTTTTGCCCGCGTTTAATCCTGGTTATAAACCTTCCTCTTTAACCACTCTATTAATGGAAAACCATATTAAAATCCGTCACGTAGTTTAAAAGATCTAGTACAGGGGGAAGGAGGTACATACAACGGAAAGCGACAGTTTTATACTATGTAAAGATTATCGTCGTTTCAATCACTTTTCATTTCAGACAAACATCAGACAGAAAGTTGGTAATGATGTGGATTTCTTAAAAAAAAAAGTGGAGGGTCCAGCAACCTGAAGTAACAGAAGTGTTAAAATTTATGAAAGGCCATGCGTCATGCATACCAACCACGGAACACAATTAAGGGTTCGTAAAAAATAAATGGTCTTAAAAATGTTTTCGATTACAGTGATTTCCAAAGGATCTCTAAAATTATAGCTTTTTATCATTTTGTTACATTCCCTACCCGCATGAATGGCCAACAATAAAATATAGAGCGAACATTTGATGAAATTAATGATTCGTTCACTATGTGTCGGGTCTTTTCTTAGTATTATCTGGCTTAGGTTTAATGTGAAGGTTTAAGATTTGTTTCATTCTTTAGGTTAGATTTAGGAACGGGCTGGGCTGTTGATTGTATACGTTTATTTCGTGTAATGTAAGTTAAAGGTGGGATTACGAATCGATAACTAAACGTTTTATTATATTTCGGGTGTTATTATATTTAGCTCCATTTCCTTGATCCTGAGTTTTGCGACACACAAACCTTGTTTGACTCATATCAATACCAAGTAAGAATTTTTTGAAGTTATACTTCTTTTGGCGCCATAGAGAAAAATGATGAGAGTGAATTATTACGATGCGCGCGCACACCGACACCTAAATTTAATATCGTGAAGTTAGTTCTAGGTGGTACGATGCGCGCGCATACCGACACCTAAATTCTACACCGTGAAGTTAGTTCTAGGTGGCATGACTATTTCCAAGTTGTATATATCATTTCGTAAGAACGTCATATTTAACGTCATATTTTTACGTTAATAAAACCTTTTTATTTAAATAAAATCTTTTTGATTAATTTTAATATTAATCGTTAATCACTACTGCATTTTAGTTATTTTTTTCCATTCGCCACAGAAGTATAACTTCTAACGAGTGTACACAAGTACACACACTTTTTTTTTTTTATATCGATAGGTTAGCGTTTGACCGATATTTTATATCAATATGCCAAGTGGTAAGCGATTATGTGAATGAAAATGGTGAACATTCTAGGTTTAGAATAGTTTAACTCTCTAGGGATGAGTGCAGCCGGAACAATAAGGTAGTAAGTAGGTATAAAGTAGTAAGTAATAAGGCGACATTTTCTCGTTTATGGTGATTTCAAAAAGTGGCTTACTTTTTGGTAGCAAGTTAGGCGTAAGTATATCGATATAATACTCCTACCACCTAAATTATTATGTTGTTCGAATTCAAAAAAACTGTGCATGTTAAAGGTTAAAATGACAATTATGAACATTTTAAGATGATTATCATACAATGTTCATAATAATATCAAAGTATTCATCAAGTTCAACCTTAAATTGTCACTTTATGTTGCAATAAAACCACTTGAATGATAAAAGCAAATATTTTATATCTCTGTAAGATTAGAATCATGAAGCGGCAAAGTTTATATTTGGTAGTAAACGACGAGAAGTTAAGTTAAAGTATAAGTTAAAAGATTTGGCTGCTAAGTTTTTTAAGTTATAATTCATTCGGCGCGATTGGAAAAATTATAACACTGACAGCCAAAAAGCGACATGCTGAAGTTAATTGCATAGACTTAATATAAAAGGATGGTGCAAAGCAGATGTTTTGTCAAATTTAATTTAATGCTCAAATGATAAGGTTGTAATTGCTTTGTAGAACAAAACGGCCCAATCGAAAGGCACCAGGGTGGGAGTGTGTCCTTGTCTAACAACCTGCTACTGCCTGTTAGTTCTATATTTGTTCTATCCTATATGTATATTATATATAAGGTGTCCATACAAAACAAAGGGACAAACTCCGTTTAAGGTCGGTCTCATTAGGGCCGGTTTGCGCAGTCGAGTTTAATATTAGAAGATTTGGTTAGTTGTCTTTTCAAGATGCGTGCGCTCACCGACAGCCAAAAGATGAAGTTAGATGTTAAACTGTCTCTCAAATTTAAATTCATTTTACAAACTAAAGTTGTAGAATACAGGATGGAATTCTTAGCTATTTTTAGGGTTCCGTAGCCGAATGGCAAAAAACGGAATAAATCGGTGTTTAAACTTTAAACTCATCGCTTTAATGTTTTCCGTTTTTTGCCATTCGGCTACGGAATATTTACTGAAGTTCATGACTTAATTCCCTAAAATTAGCAACTTTTGCAAGTTTACTGCCTTTTTATTAGGCAAGTAAGTTTACAACTTTGTGGAAAGCTCTGTCGTTTTAATACTCGTAAAATGAATGATGTTTTTAGCATTTCCTTACGGATCTTTCAGCATGCGCTCGTAAATCCTTTCTTAAAATAATAAAATGTACAAACAAAAATGTTGCCTTTAAACAGAAGTACGATATTATTAAAATGTGTATCTTATATAGGCGGGCGCTTGACCACTATCTCGCCTGGTGGTAAACGATGCTTACTAGATTTATAATCACAATAATTATGAAATAAAAATAAATAAAATACCTAGTATATTTTTCATAAATGTGGTAGTAACAAGTTGTAGACAAATTTTTAAAGTAAGTAAACGTACCCTAACGATTACAAAAATAATCATTCGAATCGGTTCACAATTGACGGAGTAATCGCGTAACATACACACACAAAAAAAGAGAAAAAAAAGACATACAGACGAAGAGAACCTCCTTCTTTTTAGAAATCGGTTGAAAAGATAATGCGTTCGTGCACAGCCTCGGATAGAGCGATTGAAAGTATTGGTAATGTAATAAAAGTTTTTAGTTTTTCACAGTCACTTACATTTTTACAAGAAATTTGACCGGAATATTTACTATTTTGGCATTTTGGCGCTGTAGATATATGCTATGGTTCACGAAGTATCTGAGGAGTACATATATTATTATGTTATATTATTATATTAAATATCGGAAGCTCATTAATACTGAAAGTCATGGTAGGTAAAAATCCCTTTCAAATATTTATATTGTTATTCTGTCTATTTATTGGATGCGAAACGATCAATTCCATTAACATATAATATCGTTTAAAAACTAAAAAAGAACCGACTTTAATGCCGCGCTATTCATGTTCAGTACCAATTTTGAGATGTTTATCTCAATATCTCTGGAGATCTGGAAATACTTATCAGACCTCGATAAAATTACCATGGTACCACACTTGAGATATCTCCTTTCGAACAAAAAAAGAATAATCAAAATCGGTTCATAAACGACGAAGTTATCCGCGAACAAACATAAAAAAAAACGGTCGAATTGATAAACGTCCGCCTTTTTTTGAAGTCGGTTAAAAATAAAATAAAAGTTGTGGTTATATTGTGATTTCATACATTATCATCATGAATTTAAGCCACTATAATGCAACCACCGCTAATTGAACTCATTTCTTTACAATCATAAAACATCTCAAATATTCTATCTACACAAATAATTATTGTTCTACCAAAATTATTTCGATAAAACTAGTAAAAATTCTACTAAATAAAATATACGCATTTTCCGCAAAAGCCTATTTTCAAATACTGCTAGCGCCATCTAGCCAAGCTTCCCCGAACTACTTGGATAGTGAGCAAAATGAATCACGATATGACGACCGCTCGATCGATCTATGGAACTTATCATCTGATTTATTTGTAGACATAAAGTTCTTATTGGAATTGATGAGTGTCGAGATAATATAATAAATCTAAAGGAATATTAATCGCGCAATAGTTTAAATACGTTGATGTTGTTTAGTAGGTATTTGTTGTTGTTTTAGAATTACTTGTTACGTTATTATCTTCTTGAATGGAAGATAAGTGTTTATTATATTGGTATTTTATGTATGTACGAGTATAAGAATTTTTAATGCAACTTCTCATTTAACAAAAATGCAGGACTAGCTAGCTCGATAGACATGCTTGTCCAGTCCGAATTTTCTGGAGTAAATATTAAATCTTCGGGACAACTTTTAATTTTTTTCAAATCACCATAATGCAAACATAAGTACAATGAATGTAATTTGGTATAATTTCAATAGAAGTCTTCTATATCTTCTAAGAAGACAGCCATGTTTTATCGGTAAATAAAAGGCGTATACTACTAAACACACAGAGACGTATAAATTGTAGTGAAACGAAAATCATTGGTAGAAAACAATATATATTTTCAAAATAAAATAAAATTGTCCTTGCCCAACAATGAAGACCGAGATCCTTAATAAAATAAACTGGCCAAGTGCAAGTCGGACTCGCACTCGTAGGGTTCCGTAACACAGTAAATTATTTTATAACTATGATTTTTCGAAACAACAAAATTAACTGTGTTATTCATAGTGTTTGTATGTAGTAGTTGTATGATATTTGCGGTGTCGCTATATCTCATAAACTGTTGATCGTATCTTATGCAAACCAATTTTCGTTAAAAGTTTTTATTGAGATCTACAGAATATATTTTTTGTAGATTTTTCACTGCCTTACTTTAATTTACCACTTTAGTCGCGCCTATCTTTCAAATGATTGACTTTGAGAAAAATTGAGTTTAGGAACCTCAATGTCATTTTTAAAGACCTATCCACAAACACCCCACACTTATAGGTTTGAAAAAATTTTTTTTTTGTTTCAGTTCCATGTATGGGATGCCCTCCCATAAACTTTTATATTTTTTATTTTTGTATAAAAATCGGAAAGCGGTTCACAGAATACATCTACCTACCAAGTTTCAATTCTGTAGCCCTAATAGTTTCGGAATAAAATGGCTGTGACATACGGACGGACAAACAGACAGACAGACATGACGAATCTATAAGGTTTCCGTTTTTTGCCATTCGGCTACGGAACTCTAAAAGTCATTTAATTGGTAAACTGCAATCTCCAAAAGGAGTTTTCAATCTCAACTTCCTTTTCTAATAAGATTTACTAAAGCACTATATCGTGTTAGATCACTGGGCAATTGTCAAAAGTCCCAATAGGGAATATGCATGATTCTTTTAAAATATTTCATTTCACTGGTTAAATCCATTTAACATAGTAAAATAATAAATTATAATAAAAGTGTCCAAATTAAGCTACAAAAAATAGTTTAAGCATTGAAAATATATGAGGTGTCTAAACCGCGGTACAATTTTCGCGCGCTCTTGTGACGTCACAGTTCACCGCACTGTCGCCACAGATTAAATCTGTAATCAAAAAGATCTTTAGACAAAGATTTAGTCTGTGGTGATAGCAGTGTATGTTAAGACGTCACTTTCTAATTGACAAGTGCTGATGTGGTTTGCAAATTAAAATTTCCCACGCTTTTGTTGTATTTTTCATATAATATTTCAACTAATTTAAGAGTTTTTAATTTATAAAAGAATGTTTAACATTTTGAAAATAAATTATTTCAAGTAAATTTGCACATGCATATTCACTATGAGATATCAGAAAATAAACATTAACTAGCACAATTTGTTGCCATCCCTTTGCTAAGATAAAGTGTTACATGGACTGATCGAAATATTAGTGGGATCATAAACAAATTAGCTCTAACTGATATTTGTTGGAGAAACCTGCGATTGATTACTTAGTTTTTATTCGTATTGGTACTGGTGAGTAAGTAAATTGATTACAATCTCAACTTATGAGAAATGGCATCAGTTTCATAGAATATTTTATGAAAACAGCTGTCAAATGTAAGGAAAATTTTCCGATTATCAAATATATGTGTCGGAAAGTCTTTGTTTCGGCAACTAAAACGTTACATGAAGCCTTCGTATAATAAGACCTATTATTAAAAGTATGAAAACTGAATTCGATTGGTGTATAACACCAATCGAATTCGAATCGAGTAAAGTTACAATACCAAATCCAGACCAATATTGTAAAAAAAATTGTAACACTGTAAATCTGTCTGTTTGTTCATCAATCACGCCTAAACCAATGATCAGATCTTACTGAAATTTTACAAGAGGGAAAATAAAAATTAAATATAACTAATTTAATAGCATGAGAATGAAAATGTTTTGGTATACGTGAACGAAGCCAGGCGCCTTATTCAGTATGTCCATTTTAAAGTCTTACCGTGCGGGTTACGTTTTTTTTTTTTTTTTTTTTTTTTTTTTTTTTTTTTTTTTTTTTTTTTTTTTTTTTTTTTTTAAAGATTACTCGCAATGTGGGTTACACATTACTAGTATTCTTGGAAACCCCTCCAACTAAGCTAAATATGCTTGTGTCTGGAGTGGGTTCACGTCAATAGTGCAATGGGTGGGGTGGGATTCGAACTCACGACCTCTCGATTGCCAGTCCGACACCCTATCCATTGGGCTATTGCCGCCTTTTTATCTCCTTGTTATCTCCGCGTTATGGTATTCTCTATGCCAATTAAAACGCGGTAGAGTAAGGTTATGAGCGCGTTTTCAGCTGTCAAGTTATCATGACATATGAGGACGTGTAACGCGCGCGTTTTGTATAATTTACCTATAGTGTGGCATACAGAATACAATTTTTCAATAACGTAACGTGGCGCGTTAAGGAACGCGTTATCTCATTGTTCATACTGAATAAGGCCCCTGCTATCCGAAAGTGTTTAATTAGAGCGACATCCTGTTTCTACAAAATTATTTTGGTGGTGGTGGTACAATAGGTACTACAGATGTTTGTTAGTGATGGTAACCGCTTACTATCAGGTGGGAGGTCTGTTTGATTGCCCGCTATTACATTTAAAAAACATACTAGTTCCGACTTTGACGATACTTTGGCAGCCAAGAGTACCAATGTTAAGGAGTAATATGATAATATCGTTTAAAAACTAAAAAAGAACCGTCTTCAATGCCGTACTATTCATTTTCAGTACCAATTTTGAGGTGTTTATCTCAATATCTCTGGAGATATTTATCAAACCTAGATAAAATTACCATGGCACCACACTTGGGATATCTCCTTTCCAACCAAAAAAAGAATAATCAAAATCGGTTCATAAACGACGAAGTTATCTGCGAACAAACATAAATATATATACATATATATATATATATATATATACGGTCGAATTGAGAAACATCCTCCTTTTTTTGAAGTCGGCTAAAAATGATTTCACGTCTGTAACATAATCATCATAATCAGCCTGTTTCAGCCCACTACTAGATGTAGGCTTCTCCTAAGATACGATAAGATACGCCACTGAGCCCGATCTTCGGCTCATTGGGAGGGGTATGTCTTAATCGCCACGGGGTCCATCATCGGGTTGGCGATCGCAGGACACAGCTTCTCGCACCGGTGTCGCTTCTGCTGCACCGGCTTGTAGTATTTAGCTACGCCATAATTTGAAAAGGTTATACCGCCATTTGTCAGTCGCGAGAGCCTCGCAAGATGCATTACGGCCAGGTGAGGTTGGCTGGGAGAACTGAGGTGGTATTTGTCCTGCCTTACATCCTCATGTAACACAATATTATAAAGAAATACTTAATGAATGTAAACTTTTAAAAACAGTCACAGTTTTTTTAACTAAATATTAATTAAATAAACTTGGAAATTAGAGGTGTTTACGTGAACTTTTATTTAGTGATATCGATCACTATACGTATAAAAAAAAGAGTGTGTGTACTTATGTACAGTCTACTGAAGCTGCAGTACAAAAAAAAGATCTATGAAAAGGGGGGCGCGTCCGATGGAAGTCTATATTCGTCTCACTCACTATTTCTTACTATCTCTTTCGTTTGGTTGTCATAATAAATGCCATCAAGTAGCATGATGTGAAAAAAAAGAAGTTTCATCTCTACTTAGTCTGTGGCTAGCATGTATTTCTACTTAGCCTGTGGTAGCGTGTTAATCGGCTTTTTCAAATTAATTATTTTATTGTTTATTTTGTGTTTTACAATAAATAACCTAGTGTGGACTATATAAAGCATGCATTTAGCATGAATTTAAGGTGTGTGATTATTAAAACCTTGCTTGTAAGTGATAATGAAACATAAATAGTGAAATATGCGGGACTGCAAAGACTGACTCTACTAAACGTTATTTTATGGCAAGATTTCCACTTTATGAAGCTCAGTTAGTAGAATGTCTTAAATTATAGCCGTTTACTGCTACTTTGGCCAAATATCTCAATATTTCATCAATTAACAATCTTTATAAACTCTTTGTGAAAAATAGTGCGGGGCGCATTGCGGTGCTTGTCGATATCGATAGTGTATATTATTATATAGTTATTATATGATTAAAGTTTGTCCGTCTGTCCGTGTGATGATACTGAGATACTGAAGATGAAGAAGATACTGAAGATATTGAGGTCTATAGTCCCTATTAGGTGTATAAATATCAAGGTCCTGAGGCAACACGATAAAAAGATATGGGCATATTTTGATTTTCGCAAAACTTGTAAATACCAAAATTTATCTGAATTTTCAACTTCTTTTAATCTTCGGAAATGTTCCTTTTCTTGTGCTGTAAGATCTTTATTTTAACTAAAATGAACAATTCTATAGGGTACTTCCCGTTGACCTAGAATCACAAATTTTGGCAAGTAGCAAGGTCTTATAGCATATATAAAGGAAACATAAAAAAAAAATGTTGTAAATTAAAGGGTGCTCCACATACATAGTTTCGCCAATTAAGATAGGCCTCTGAGTTATATGAGCGCTCATACAATTTAGAGGTCTAGCTTAATTGGTACCCATCAGAAGCCTCGATGAGCGAGTCCAACTCGACTTGGCCGGTTTTTTTAACCGAAATATCGTTGATGATTTAGATGTTTGATTTTTTTTTATTGTAGGGTGTGTGTAGGCCCCGGGGCTGCTGCTCCGGTTGCCTTCCCCTAAATCCGGCCCTGTATACAAGCATGCCCCAGAAATTAGTGTTAAGCGATAAACTAATAAGTCAATATTACATTACAGGTATATCGTTATCTTAAGCTGCTGATGCCGAAGTCGAATGAGCGAATGAGCTATTCTATCTATATATACCATGAAGTCGCGAGACGCACTTCGTGAAAAATTTAAGGAAAGTAAAATTCTCACAGTGGCATGTCAATATATATATGAAAATATTATGTATGTACGCAAAAATTTGAACGATTATGATAAGAGGTCCGATGTACATAATTTCAATACAAGACACAAAATTAGATTAATTTTACCTCAATTCAGGTTGTGGAAAGTTAGTGTTTCTTTTTTGGGGAACTGTATACGATTTTATATTAAACTTCCTAAAGATATTGACCAACTGTCTATGAGCAGATTTAAAACCTTTGTAAAATCCAATTTAATGAAGAAATCGTACTATACATTAAATGACTATATGAATGACTAAAATGCTTGGCCTGAATGCCCCAAGCTCCAAGATATGATAACATAATTATTTGTTGTAACTTTTAAAAAATATTGAATATGAATTAAAACAAAAATTATTTAAAATAAGTGACAAGCCCCATAGAGTTTCTTGGTGTTTCTTCTCTGATGGGAGTACTTCCGAAACACCAGTAGATTCAACAGTCAATCAGTTTTCATCTTTTGTTTGCAGATCTAGGGTTACCTGTTAAGACGGTATTATGCAGCTGATAGACGGACAATCAGTTCCATTCGGAATATGATTTGTACTGCAATTAGTCTGCGTTTTATTTATTTATTATGTTTCATTATTTCACAATTTTTTGAATAAAAATTGTCTGAAGTTCTGAAACATCCACTGGGTTGTGGGTGCTCGTAATAGTACGGTTGGCAACCCTACATTAATCAGGGGAATTAAACATGTGTTTTAAGTGTGACGTTCGACGTCTAGATGAAAGCTGAATGGCTCAATACCTTTGTTTTTTTTTTGTAAATTCAAAGCAATAAGTTATGTTTCTGTTATATCTATAATATTTTTTATTGAATATGATCTATTTAATATAATTTGACGAGTGTAAGTGCAAATTTTTAATTTTCCCATATACTGAATAAATGCTTTGACTTTGACTTTGAACCCTATAGAGCATCATACTCTAAAAATGAAAAGCTTGATAAAATTTAATATTTTGTTTTACTGCCTATCATATTCTCAAACTGGTGTTGTCTTAGTGGTGGAGTTGTTAAACCAATATAGGAAAAATATAACTTTCACAATCTAACCATCGAAATATAACCTTCTAAAGTATTGACCAAGCAACGGTAGTTCGATCGTTATCGATGTTTTTGCCGACACGGTACATCACTAGGTTTTTGTTTGTTATGTTGGTCAATTGGCAGAAGATTATTTCGCTGGTATTTTGGTTACTATAAAAGCCCTGTGTTTTGACATTTCGCTATTTGGTCAGTTTGCTCTATGGGAGTCCCGACTCTTCTTAACGTAGCGGTTATATTCTCTTTGCTTATGTACACGCGTTAGAAGTTATACTTCTGTGGCGTATGGAAAATAATAACTAAAATGCAGTAGTGATTAAAGATAAATATTAAAATTAATCAAAAAGATTTTATTTAAATAAAAAAGGTTTTATTAACGTAAAAATATGACGTTAAATATGACATATACAACTTGAACATAGTCATGCAACCTAGAACTAACTTCACGGTGTAGAATTTAGGTGTCGGTGTGCGCGCGCATCGTACCACATAGAACTAACTTCACGGTGTTAAATTTAGGTGTCGGTGTGCGCGCGCATCGTAAAAATTCATTCTCATCATTTTTCTCTATCGCGCCAAAAGAAGTATAACTTCAATAATATAGAAGTTATATAGTTACAATTAATTTAATTTTTTTTGACAATTTATTACCTCCCACATTTTCAACTATTTTTCAGTACTACTGCTAGATGGCAACTAATATAACTGGCAACATTACGACAGTTGTTGCCTCACAAGTTGCACATATTATGCTAAATAGAGAGAACTATAAAACTTGGTGCGGGTTTCCAGCGTCACCTATGAACCGTTGTGAAACTATAAACTTATGTCGGAGAGGTAGATTTTAAAACTCAAACTCTAAGCATTTTATTCTTCCTTATTTTTGTAATAACATTAAATATATTATATCAATAATTATTCTATATATAAAAAGCATAATTTAGTGTTTTCGAATTAAAAAAACAACAAAAGTAATAAGCCATTCAACTTTCTTACAATGGTCGAACATCAGACTACTAAAAAAATTGTTCCCCTGTTAAAATATGTAGAGTTGCCATCCATACTATTACGTGCACGATTGCATGTTTTAGTACCTCAAACAATTTTTACTTTATTGAAATTACTAAACTATGCAATACAATATGAATCTACAAGCTCCCAAGCTAGGCTTGCTGTGTCTAAGAAGGTAGTGAACGATGATCTTTTTTTTTTTTACTTTCGACTCACTTATGATCTCAGAGAACTTACCTAGCAAGATCGCAATGACCACTGACTTTACTACATATTTAAGTCAGACCTTTCTCACCAAGTTTTAAATTTATTGAATCTGATTACAATTAAATTACATAAATTTTAATATTTTTCAACCGACTTCCAAAAAGGAGGAGGTTTACAATTCGTCTGTATGTTTAATTTTGTGTGTATGTTACGCGATTACTCCGTCAACCGATTTGAATTATTATTTTTTAATCGGTAGCGTACATTTCCAATAGTCATGGAAGTCGGTTGTTTTAGTTTTTAAACTATCTTAATTATTTTTATTGTGTTGGCTAGCATTTGAACTACTTATACCATCTATTGGTTATAATACTACTTGATTTTATATTTTTGACACTATTTTATTCGTTTCGGCAATTTACTTTTGAAGCTGTTTTTCTAGGTAAAATAACATAAAATTTTAATTTCCCAGACTCTCCTAGCAGTTCAAATGATGTTTAAGCACGGTTACAACATTATGAAATCTACCAGTCCGATTCAGAAACACACTTGCCAGCCAATTCCAGTTTGAATACAGGCCCAATTGATGAGCCTTAGTTTCCCGAAGACCTTTACACTTCTATAAAATATACTTCATTCCTGTATGGTGACATTTTTAGATTGCATCAATAATTTGTGCATAGTTCTAGCATGTGTGGTTTGCACGTGTGTGTGTAATTTGCACGCAAATTAATGTTATGTTTTATGGAATTTACTGATGTGTGGGTGGGTGTGTTTGTGTTTTGTTTTATATAAGTTGGCATTGTTTTGAATAAATGTGTATTGTGTTTTAGGTTGAATGAGATTATGTCTAATATATTAGCTTAGAGTAAATCCCAGATCTGTGGTAATCCACAGATTTTTGACAAAAAAAAAGGTGGGATTAGATAAATAATAACGATATAACTAGCCACATCACGTGACTATTATATTTCATCAATAAACAAATATCAGGATTATTGGATTGCAAAAAAAGCAAAAAAAAAACAATTTTAAGAAGTTTTATACAGTTGACCTACTTTTAATTTCTTCAACAATTGACAGTAAATTATCTCATTTAACTACTGTTTATCTGTTGCTTCATCGAGACATCCAACCTCAAAAGCGGGTCAATTTTTTACATGAATCAATACCATCGGTCATATAATTTAACGGCATTTTATGAAAGGGCCGCTATAATTAACTGGTATATGCCATATGTCACACTCCCCCCTACCACCGTGATCTACAAATCCCCACTTTAGGGGGGCAGTCAGTGCCCCTCTATAACGGTTCAGGCGTGGCCTCCGTGAAGCACGCCAATCGCAGCTAACTGTGCGCATGCGCCGATCATCTAAGCGAATGATCTAGCTCGACTGTCATTTCGCGACAACCCGATTGGTCGGCGACATTTCGGTGCTCCACATTTCGACTCATTAACAGTTTAACTTTGACCCCGTGTTTCGTTCCATTCATAAAATATAAAACATTACAAAACGTCGATAATAAATTCCACCTGTGTCGTGACATAAATTATAGACCGTCGACGAAACGGTCGCTTCGGCGCATACGGTTTTACGGTCCTAGAATAACGGGACAGAACCGTACCGTCCGGTGCTCTGGCGCAAACTGACGGATGGGCGCAGCTTAACCTCTGATAATAACAGAGCGAGAGGTCGATAGCGGGGCCTTTGGGTGCGAGCGAGAGGGGGAATGTATCTTCTTCGGCGATCATGAAGTGCAAGATGGGTATACAGTCACATACGGACTTCATCCGAGTGAGACCGGGCCACGGTTCAAAAAACGACGCGTGCGCATTGCGCGCCTTTTATTTTCGCACACGCGACTATTCTTTTATTGAACTTTTCCTACATTTTTTGCAAATGGACTTGCTTTATTTAAATTTGTGGTTTTATGTGAATATTTTTGTGGTTTTGTGATACTATGATAAGAGGCTGTTGAGTGCAGGACTATTTTCGAAAGATCGAGGAACTTCTGAGAAGTGCTGAAAATTATTTGTTTGCTGACAAGGTAAGTGACTAAAAGTAAGAGACTAAAAGTAAAGGAAGTTAATTTAAACTTGACTGAAGAAAATATTTATTGAAATTATTTTTCTTACGTTAAAAATGTAGTTTAAAATTTTATTGCTGCAGTATAATAATATAATTATATTGATGTATATAAAACAAACTGTGTATTTTATAAAATAAAACCGTTATGGTAACTTAACTGCAATATTAATAACCTTAAAGACCTTCTTATACAGGAATACAAAATATAGGTCAATAGGTTTTCAACTTATCAGGTCATATGGTCACTGTGGTAAACTATATAGTTAAATTTAATAATACAAAGTAACAATTAATTAAACTATTTTATTATAACAAATATATGAAACATTAATTTAACAAAATATAGACAACACAATAAAAATGAACAAAACAAAAAAAATATATCAACTTAATATTATAAAAAAACAGAAAAAATATGTGTTTGCTTGAAACGTAATGTAATACACGCAAGGTTTTTTTTTTGGAGTGCCTGAATTATCATAGCATATTTTTTTTTATATTATGTTTTATACTGTTGGGTTATACTATTGGGAAATAAATAAGACTTTTGCGACTAAATATTTTTAGCAAGCATTTTTTGTGTTAAATGTGTATTAGTATTAATAATATAAATTACCTAAGTGTATTATTGGAAAATGTATGCAGTAGTAATCTCGATTAAAACTTAGCATTTTTTTTTAAATATCCTATAGTCTAGCGTTTGACCTCTACCTCACCTATTGGTAAGTGATGATGCAGTCGAAGATGGTAAGCACGCTAGGCCTAGAATGGTAGCATAAAATAGTACAATTATATCAATATAATGTCAAGAGTTATCTGCAATATAGTTGATATTAAATTGTTTTATTGTTCTTCTTGTTCAATTATTCTTCCCACGTACAATCGCCTTCATTTGTGCGTATCCACCTTAAGGAATAATTTCCTGTGCACTCTTATTGCATTGGCATCTCGCTTCTGTCTATGTTGACATTGTTGACCAATGACAAGAAGGGACAAAGCCAAAAATTATATTTTGTTTTTGGTTTTGGCTCTTCTGATTGGTATGAATTTTTTTTTTTGTTTTGGCTCTTCTGATTGGTTAGAAAAATAAACGACACTTGCAACCGAAAATGTTTTGAAACTGGATACGCACAACTGAACGCGATGGTACATACCTGTAAGATGTGGAATGACCTCCCATCTGAAACCTTCCCAGAAACATTTAATTTCAGTAGATTTAAACAAAGAGTAATGAGAGTGCTCTCTAATAAGGGTAGGTAAGGTAACACACCGGCAATACCTCTGGTTTTGCAGATGTCAATAGGCAGCAGTGCCATTACTTACCACTTACCATCAGGTGGGCCGCTTGCCTGTTTGCCGCTCTATATTATAAAAAAATGTTCGTCAGTTAATTTACTGTTCATTTTACTTACTTTAACCAATTATAATTTCATTTTGTTTTTGGTGATCAACAGTTTTTTGTCAATGCAAAAAAGCCTTAATTATAATGTTGCGATGTGCATTATTTGCTTTTATTATATTAACACAAGTGCTAGGAGCATATTATATCGATGTTCAACCTGACTTGCTACGAAAAAGTAGCTTATCACCATTACGGAGAAAATCTGCCGGCACAACCTTACGGTGTTCCAGCAGCACAGCCCTTGAGAGTCGGAATATTCCAGGCCTAGCGTGTTTACTATCTTCGGCCACAATTATTATGTTATAGCAATAAGATCGTTTAAAAAACTAAAAACAACCAACTTCATTGCCGCGCTATTAATTTTCAGTACCAATTTTGAGGTGTTTATCTCCATATCTCTGGAGATACTCATCAGACCTCGGTAAAATTACAATGATACTACACTTGAGATATCTTCTTTCTAACAAAAAAAGATTAATCAAAATCGGTTCATAAACGACGAAGTTATCCGCGAACAAACATAAAAAAATAACATATATACGGTTGAATTGAGAAACCTCCTCCTTTTTTTGAAGTCGGTTATAAATAGAGCCATATTTTTTATAATATAAGATAACAAGACAAGCAAGACGCACGCCTGATGGTAATCGATGACTTCTAGTTATTACAGGTACAGCAGCATGCAAAATTCTGTATAGAAAAAAATTTGCATGTTACTGCACTGCGCCTGTTACCTCGAGACAAAAAAATGTTAAGCAATGCATGCCTAACGTGACCATACGTCCCGCTTTGGGCGGGACAGTCCCGCTTTCAGGCAGTCTGTCCCGGTGTCCCCCGCAAGGCCAAAATTGTCCCGCTTTTGCAAAGAGACCAAACGATAGTTTAAAATGTATTTAAGTGTAGTTTGATGTGTTTAAGTGTAGTTTAAAATGGGAATTTCGGGAATTTTTATACATATAAACCTTCCTCTTGAATCACTCTACCTATTACAAAAAACCGCATCAAAATCCGTTGCGTAATTTGTTTTATACTATGCTATGTAGTGATTCGCAGATGTCCCGCTCTGACATAAAATATAAATGGTCACGTTATGCATGCCCTATGATTTCTCTGGACACATTGCCATGTTCCTATTTCATGGCTAAATCTATTGGCAAAGTAGTGGTCACGCCTCAGGTTGTCTAGCAGAAGACCTACTACTACCAATCACTTAAGATCGTTTAAAAAACTAAATGAACCGACATCAAATGTCGCGCTAGTCAAAGTAACCAGCAGCCAGTATACTGTCATCGAAGTATACAAATGCATCGTAATACAAATGTTGATATATTAAAAACGGCTCAGCCGATTTGGTTAAAATTTAAATGTGACCACCTGGGAAAGGTACCCTTTGAAACAAAAACAGAATTTTTCTAATCAGATAATGCGTCTTCGTGGAATCGGTGAACATACATAACAAAAAGATTTCGACGAATTGAGAACCTCCTCGAAAATAGTAGTAATAATACTTGACTGCGGCACTTTTTCGCATATTTTTTAGTTTTTTAAATTATTTTTTGTAATTTTTTTTCGTAACTGTGGCATCAAATCAAAACTAAAATCCAACAGCAGAAAGTCACATGCACCACTTGTGAAAAAATTAATTTAAAAAAATATGTTTTTTTTTTTTAATTTTACTTCCGATACCAAAAATCAAAAAACGCACGGTGTGTGTTTTCAGCAGCGAACGTGTTAATATAAAATAGTGTTTATTATTATGACTATATTTCTGCTATGAAATAAACCTCCGCAAAAGCTTTCATAAAACACATGCAGTATGACATCTTATTCTGGGGCCCACACGTACAGATCTCGATAAGGCATCAAGATCTCTAAAAGATAGAAGATGCTATCACGATCGGCCATTGTTTTACCATCGAGAAACGTCATAACCAAGCGCGGGAAATATTTGTTAACCGACACGGATTTGACGTCCAATTTGTTTGATAGGTGTTTGAAAATGGATTGCTAGAATGGATGTGGCCTTTTAAAAGCTTTTGTGTGTATGTTTCTTTAGGTCAAATCTATGAGGTTATAATTTAAGATCGTTTAAAAAACTAAAAGAACGGACTTCAAACGTCGCGCTAGTCAAATTAGCCAGTAGACGTAGTAACTATTATATAATCTGTGCCAGTAATTGTTGTCGTCCTGGTATGTAAATGTATCGTAATACAAATGTTGATAAATGAAAAAGGGCTGGACCGATTTCGTTGAAACAAAAAAATAGTTTTCTAAATCGGGTTAAAAACCTCCTCCTTTCTTGTGAAGTCGGTTACAAATGGAACATAGCCTATTTTCAAATGAAGATAAAATTTCACATATTAGTTAGTATTTTTGAATTTTTTTTTCCATGATATTTTATTGATTTATATAAAATTTATATGATACTTCCTTGTCAGCAGATTTCTTAAATGTAAAATAATAAGGTAAAGCGCAAAGCAGTTAAGAAGTTTCGAAAAAAAAATTGTACATTCAAACAAGTTTGTCAGCACTCCCATGTCTTTAATGACCTCTTTATTCCACAGGAAGGCTAAAATTATGTATAGATTTGATAAAAAGTAACAACTAGAAACAAAAGGACCGCTAAAAAAAATAAAACTCGATCCTGTAGAAGCGCGTGCGCGTTGAAGTCTTCAGAATGAAACTTTTTCTTCGGTTTTTTTCTCTGCGTTTGAACTCGCAGCAACAGACTTTATTAATTATAATAATATATTGATGAAAAGTGCAGCATCCAGTGGTAATTACTAATATTACGTTTTCTCAGATACATATGCGCGTAATGTATGATGCGCTCTTTGCTGCTATTTTGTGAGCTTGAGTCTAAACCTGTTTATATCAGGAATATTACAATTACATTGTATCCTATAAATCAAGTTCTTAAACTTAGTTTTGACCAGTAGAGTCTCTTGATTTAAAATTAATGTAATGAAATGAAATGATGAAATGAAATGAAATGATTTATGTGCCTGAAATATGGTAAAAACAAAGGTGACAATAAAATTATGTACTGCATATTTCGTCAAAACATTGACATGCAAATATTTGTTACATTTAAATTAATTTTATTATATATATTTTATTTGTTACATTCAAATTAATGTTATAAGTGATATGTTATTATTTTAGTTAAAAGAATATTCACATTAAGATTAAATTATACAAAATTAGATACTTATGTCAAAGCAAACTATTTTCAGCGCTTCTCATGAAAAACAAAAAATCTTTTATGTCATAGAAACAATTTGTGACTAGCCAACTTTGCAATTTTCTTTTAAAATTATTGTAAGCGAGCTTCCTGGTTTCTTTCGGAATATTGTTGTAGATCCTTACAGTCATATCTTTGCAGTTTTTTCTATACAAAGCAGTTTTGCTCATTATAGAACTTAATTTAGTTGGATCTCTCCTCGTCTGTCGTAACATGCGTGTTCGGTATAACTGTGACATTTTTCAAACATATCAGGATGTTCTTTAACAAATATTCTAGCCTGAATGATGTACATGCTTACCAAAGTCAAAATCTTTAGTTTTTTGAAGAGTGGCTTGCATGAGTCCAGTGGGCCGGCACCACATATGGCTCGGATACATTTTTTTTGAACAATGAACACTTTATTGATGTCTGTTGAATTGCCCCAGATAAGAAGGCCATATCCGAGAACGGAACTAACATAACCATGGTAGGCTGTGAGGGCATTAATAAAAAAAATTAAAAAAATATTTACATATTAAAGGTCAATTATTATATTTTTTTTGTGTTATCTACAGTTTATATTTTTGTTCATTATTAAATACAATCCAAAGCTTCGCAGTCCAACGGGAATCGAACCCACGCCTCATCAATAATTTGTTCTGGCAGCATTTTTTAATAGCCAGTTCCCATTCTAAGCCTAGCGTGCTACCATCCTCGACCTTATCATCACTTACCAACAATTGAGAACAGTGGCTAGTTGTCAAATACTAGCCTTTAAGATGAATAAATGCCGAACTCAATCATTCATCAAAGGTTTATAGCAGTGAAAGTATGACCTACACAAAATAAAATTACTGACAGCTCTAGGTTCTTCCCCAAAGCAGTATGCCATACCGCAGACCACTTAAACATTACGTTACATATAAAAATAAAACCGGCCAAGTGCGAGTCGGACTCGCACTAGTAGGGTTCCGTACCACACTACAGTATTTTATAAGATCGAGCAAAAAATACCACTATCATTTTTCGCCAGCAAAAAATTAATAAACATTTTATTTCTTATAACGCCATCTAACGTCTAACAAAGGTGTTAGGGCATTTCCATATAATGCCATCTATGGGACGTTTACCTAACTAAGCGTTCATAGATGGCGTGAAATGCCGAAAAAACACGTTTCTTGTATGGGGATCCTCTATTATTTTTAACTTCATTCTGTTTTTAGTATTTGTTGTTATAGCGGCAACAGAAATACATCATCTGTGAAAATTTCAACTGTCTAACTATCACAGTTTATGAGATCCAGCCTGGTGACAGACGGACAGATAGACGGTCAGTGGAGTCTTAGTAATAGCGTCTCGTATTCCATTTTACCCTTTGGTTACGGTACCCTAAAAAAACCAAACTCTTCAATAACAAAAATCCCTCACGACGGTCGCGCATAAAACATCCAAATTAAAATAATTACATTCACCTATGTACCCATCTCAGTTGATACAGTAATTTGATTAAGCAATAACATTACAGCAATCAATCAAACGTGTGATTGTGATGTATACCACGCGTGTTAGAGATCATATAGTTCTATAGTCCGAGAGCTAGATGCACGAGTTCAATGCACCCTAAACTCTAAAATATATGTCAGTAAAATACGAATACATAAAACACACGGGTGACGTAATATAAAGATTTTGAGCTGAATTTGCTACATACTAACGGGGTCTTAGTTCTAAAGTCTGTTTTTATTTTTATGAGGCAACATGTGACATGTGTATTAAACGCAAAACTTTACCAATTTTATAAGTATATAAAAATATTAGCCTACGATATACTCGTATCTGTAAACAATATAAAATGTTTGAAATATATTTTTTAATAACGAACTGACAAGCATTTGACGTATACCTTTGATCTCTAACCTGAGCTTGTGAGGATGTAATCTAAAATATAATCGTACCGTTTATTTTATTGTAATCTCTTAACCAATTATGAAAAACGATAATAACTAAACATTGCATATATTATGTTACCTATTACGCGATTTAGGAAACTAAGTAATAGTTTAATTAAGCTTTGACGCATGCCTTGAATTATTACAGGATTATAGTTTTTTGCAGCTCCTTGTTTAAAATTATACGTCATTGTATTTTTGTGTAAAAATAGAATAATTTAGTTTTAATAAGAGGTCAATAGAGCTATCATAACAAACCGTTAAAGCATCGTAAAATTTTTTCGTTGCAACAAAAACTAAGAGAGAGACCAAATCATCCGTCAGATCTGAGACTAAACGTTACATCATGATACAAAAAATACGTTTTTACGTGTAACGTTCGGTGTTTATTTAGATTGACACGGAATTAGCGAGGTTATACAAGGTTGTTGTGATATTTGAGTGGTTATTTTTGTAATGTAAAAAAATACGTTTCCTTTTTTTTGTCTCATACGCAAGCGTTTGACCACTATCTATCTATCTATCTCACATGGTGGTAAGCAATGATGTGGTTAAGTATGGTGAACACGCTAGGCTTAGAATGGTCTGGTTTTTAAGGGCTGTGCTGTCGTAATACCGATAGGTTTTGGCGGTATATTTTCTCCTTCATTTTCCTTAATTAACGAATTCGTTTCCTCACATATACAATCACTATTATTATCTAGTTGTTATAAACATCTGTTTCATAAGATTATGATATATATAGATTATAAGATACACACAGCATTGCCATGCGCGCCGCCAAGATTATTTTCAGAGGGTTGCACACTTCAGGTAAAGTCAGTAAATTGTTGCACCAATTGTGTAGCTGGCAGCATCAAAAAAATTTTTGAAGACAGTCATTTTAGGAAACACAATAAATTAAGATAAAAACCTTTTTTAAATACAAACTATTAGTACAGACGATCAGGTTTAATGAGAAATACTAATGTAAACAAGACACACTAGCCCAAATAGGAATCTCATAACATTTGCCTTCACGGAGTTCCAGTTTCTACAGACCGACTCCATCATCAAATCAGTTCTATCATCATCATCATCAGCCAGTATTTCACTACTGGAGATAGGTCTCTTAGCTGGATCAGCTCTATGGAACTATATTATTGCACTGAAGATACGTGGGTATACGATAAGAATACCTACCAAGTTGGAGTCCAATCGAACGTCAGCAATTGGTCCTAATTTAGCTTCCAGAATTTGACTCACACATAATAAAACGAGAAGTCAAATAAGATATTCTAAAAATAGAATCTTTAAACGAATTATAAAAAACTTCCCTCTTTCTGAGAAGTTGGTTAGAAATCCAGTATCGTAAAGTTATTAGCTTATAAAGTATTTTTTGTAAAAGCTTAATTTTTGCGTAAATATAAGATACAAGAATAGCCATAAAGCTGTAACCATATAAGTCGGAGCGAGTTAAAGCATATTGTACAAGCAATTAGAAATAAAAGAGACTGCGGCTGTTCAACTTAACGCACTTTAAACTGTTCGACCTAACTTGTATAAGTTATAAGCTTACGGCGTGCTCAATTATTTTTGTAGGGTTAAGAACATCAACGATGTAAATAGTCCTTACACTATCACATTGGCTGTCTGCAGGGAAATATTTACAATTATGAACATTGAGCATAACCTCTCCTCTTCCTACCTTTTTCTCCAAAATTAGTAAAAACGAATTATTAAAAGTACCACTGAAAAACAAGTTTTGCTCATAGGTGACAGGATATTCTCATTGGAGATTCTTAACCCTGAAACACCCACAGTTCAAAGGAGGTATTCCCGATTTGATATTTAAAAACTGTGCCTAATTATAGTACAGTCAGACCCGTTCCCGTAGATCAGTCAGCACAAGGCTTCAGATAGGAGGACCCGAGTTTAATTCTCAACGCAATTAGGTATGTTACTTCGTAGATCACATATTATTATGCATCTACCTACACTTATCATAAGAGCCAGTTCCCATTCTATGCCTAGGAGTGCTACCATTCTCAACCGCATCATCACTCACCAACAGGTGAGATTGTGGTCAAATGCTATTCTATAAGATATAAAATAGTTAACATAGTTTAAAAACTAAAACAACCGAATGTAATACCCCGTGAGTCAATTTCAGTAGCAAGTTTGAGACGTTTATCGTCATATCTCTGGAGATACTTATCAGATCTCGATGAAATTACAACGTACGTACGTACGTACGCTACGTTTTCGAGGTGGCCCCTTGTAATTTACCGATTAACCGATTACAAAAATCATTCGAATCCGTTCACAATTGACGGAGTAAGCGCGTATTATATACACAAAAAAAAATTAAAAAAATATTTTAAAAAAGCGTACAGACGAATTGAGAACCTCTTTCTTTTAGAAAGTCGGTTGAAAAAGAAAGGTTATATAGTGGTCGAACGCTGGCCCATGCTGCCGCCTTTGGGACGGGTCTGCCAAGTATCAGCTTGAGGCTCTGGACTTGATCGAGAAGCGTGCAGTCAGGTTTATTAGCGATGACAAGTTAGTGAGATCTAAGCTTCAGAGATTGGCTCACCGTCGTGAAGTAGCAAGTCTTTCAGTTTTTTACCGGTTGCACTTTGGAGAGTGTGCACAGGAACTACACAGCCTTATCCCTGCATCTCTGTTTTATTACAGATCCACGAGACAGACGTCCGGTAGGCACCCATTTATGGTAGACATACCTAAAATTCGCACGAAGCGGTTTAGTTCTACCTTTATTATCAGAACAACCAAAAAATGGAATACTTTACCCGCGACGGTCTTTCCTCCGAAATACAATCTTGGAATGTTTAAATCTAGAGTGAATAGGTTTCTACTGAGCAATCGTGCTACACCTTCGGCTGCATCGTCACATACCATCAGGTGAGATTGCACCCAAACGATCATTCAGTCATCTGTAAAAAAAAAAAAAAACACACACTCCTCTAATATTTTTGTACAAGCTCAATCATTTAAGGTACGACCACACCGCGGCGTCCTGCGTCCGCATGCGCGTTCGCGATCTAATTATCAATCATATTCTGATCGCCCTAGATTGCGTTTGGTGTTACCAGTTGGTAGAAACACTACTGCGCTATCTGATCGCTGCCTAAATCGGCGTGGTCGTACCTTTAGAAACTTTCTGTGCAATACAAGAACCTGCACCAAAGACTCGCCTCTCCTTTCCCTTGCACCATACTCCACGGAACAAAGTAGAAAGTTAGAAAAGGTTTTAGTGCGGGGTGCGTCTGTGGTTACATTTCACCTCCGTTGTTTTACGGCTGCAATATGGTTAGAGGAAAATCTTCGCTTTTGCTTTCTTTTGCGATAACACGCTCGTAGGAAGTTAAGTGGTGAGCTTTGAAGAAATCTTTGTGTTATTGTTGTGGGCTCGTATTTTATTATTGTTGGAGCTATAAACTGATAATTCTGATATGTATTTTTAATGAAATTTGGCGAATACCGTCTCAAAAAATTAAAAAAAAAATGAACGTCTTGTTATTGTAAAAATTGTATGGGCAACTTACGTTTTTGCAGAAATACATATATTTATTCAATTCACTTAATAAGTTATAGAGATCTGACGGTGTATATTTAAATAAGAATGTAAACTTAGATTGAGTTACTCTTTCTTTTGTAAAGTCAGTCGAAGTTGATAAATTTATATAAATATAAATTTATATATAAATTTATTAAAGTCAGTCGAAGTTGATAAATTTATATAAATATAAATTATACATAAATATAAATTTATATATATTTTTTTTATATTTTATATATATTTATAATTAAAAGTATATATATATTAATATATATATACTTTTAATTTCCAATCCCAATTTAAAAGGATTGATTAATTATGCAGTACCCGAAGTGCAGTAACTAATACCCGCGACTTCGTTCTCGTACACCCAGAATTAAGGCGCGAATAGGTTAAAGAAAGAGACAGAGTTGTTACTCTGTCACTTTCTTTTACCTATTTTAATTAATAAAAAATTATTAAATATAAATAATTATTATATAAACTTTTAAATATTTAAACGTTTTTATTAACCGACTTCAAAAAAAGGAGGAGAATAGCGCGGCATTGAAGTCGGTTCCTTTTTAGTTTTTAAACGATATTATAATAATGGTAGAGACATGAGTGAGATATAAGATCGGGCTCAGTGGCGTATCTAGGCCTCTGCCTATGTGCAGCGGTGGATTGGTATCGGCTGATGATGATGATGAGAAAACTGATGACGGGAAACGATTATAAAACGAAACTGAGTCAGAATTTTTATCCACGTATTTTGTATATGTATTATTATTTCTAGTTTATTAGTCCTCTGTGGCTCAAGCATGTATGTTTCTCAAATAATTTTGTCTACCAGCAGGGCTAGCATGGCCTTATCCTCGGGGGAAAGACAAAATTATTTCCCTGTTTTTCGCTACTGACTGGAGATCAACACAACAATTTAAACGCTTGGTGAAGTTTAACCCCGAGTTTTGATTTTGTTTCGTATTAATAAGTTTAAAAAAAGAATTGATTAAAAGTCAGCGGGCGTTTATAATTGTCAAAAAGCATTACTTATAATTTTTCTTCTCCACCAAACAAAACACGGAAAGGTGGAAAGACAAAATAGTCCCCTTGCCATGCTAGCATGCATAATTTTATTTTTTTGTGCATACTCATGTTTGGACAAATAAATGGTCTTTATCTTTATCAACCGACTTCCCAAAAAGTAGGAGGTTCTCAATTCGTCTGTATGTTTTTTTTGTGTGTATGTTACGCGATTTCTCCGTCAATTGTGAACGGCTTTGAATAATTCTTTTTTTAATCGGTAGGGTTTGTTTTTGAGGTGGTCCCATTGTAATTTCATCGAGATCTGATTAGTATCTCCAGAGATATGACGATAAACGTCTCAAACTTTTTTTTTATATCTTATAGGCTAGCGTTTGACCACTATCTTACCTGTTGGTAAGTGATGATGCGGTCGAAGATGGTAAGCACGCTAGGCCTAGAATGGGAACTGGCTCTCAAGGATAGCTGCCGGAACACATTAGATGTTTTGGCGGCAGATTTTCTAACTTGAGGGTGGTAGCTGGCCAGGCGGACACTAGATAGTGTCCTACCACCATGCAAAAACTTGCTACTGAAATTGACTCGCGGGGCATGGATGTCGGTTGTTTTAGTTTTTAAACTATCTTAAATTATCTTTATCTAATTTCCTTTATATGCCTAGCGTGCTATCATCCTCGACCACGTTGGCGATCATCAACAGCTGAGATAGTGGTTAAACGCTAGTCCATATTATGCTACATGTGTTTTAAGTGTGACGTTCGACGTCTAGATGAAAGCTGAATGGCTCAATACCTTTGTTTTTTTTTTTTGTAAATTCAAAGCAATAAGTTATGTTTCTCTTATATCTATAATATTTTTTATTGAATATGATCTGTTTAATGTAATTTGACGTGTGTAAGTGCAAATTTTTAATTTGCCCATATACTGAATAAATGCTTTGACTTTGACTTTGGCTAGCGATTGACCACTGAGAAAGACTATAACACACACTCTTATTTATTTTCAACAATTTATTTTTAGGTTTTCTGTAAGAGATTGCTTTATGCGTTAAGACCGCCGATTGTAGGTTTTACAATCGGCGGTCTTTTTTACGTTTTTTTTTGCTGTCTATAAATTAAATTCTTTTGGTTTACAATAAAGAGTAGACTATTCTATTCTATAAAGCTCTTCTTGGAAACCATAATCGAGTCGCATAAGCCGCTGGAATTTAAAAAAAAAATGTTGAAAAATCTATAAGAATGAATATTTTATGAAAATTTTGTTTCTTTTCTCATAGGATTACCTGTAAACGTGGCTTAAAGTAAAATGCCTAACTATTTATAATACAAATCTTGCATAGTTAGCGAGAAAAGAGGTTGTGTTTGTTCTAATAACAGCATATGTGTATGTGTTACCTATAGGTATAAAATACGTGTGTTAGAGTTTACAAAAATATGTTTTAGTAAAATCATTACTGATTGTACCAAGTTTGAGGTGTTTATTTCCATATCTTTTGAGATACTTATCAAATTTCGATACAAATACGATGAAACTACCTTGAATACTCTAACAATTAAAAAAATAATCATTCGATTCTGTTCTCAGTTGGCGGAGTAAACGCAATTACTCCGCCGGAGTAGTTTTAAAAACTGAAAACCTTATCCTTTTTTAAAGTCGGTTAAATATAAACAAAACATTAGAAGAATCACACGCATCTAATTTAAAAAAATTAAAGAAAATGTAACCGCTATTTTTCATTGGATATCTCAGGAGTTTATCTATAACTCCAAAATTTATCTAAAAAAATAAATCACACTAACAACACCTAACACTTACGAACAGTATTTTGTAATCGAAGTTAAATCTAACATTTAAACGCGATGTGATTAATTTTACTAAACGTATGCTGTACAAGCAGTAAGGGCATCCTCATGAACTCACGCTGTATAGCTGCATCTCCTTTTCTCCGTAGGGACACAGAATACTTAATAGTACTACGTAGTAGGGATCAATGATTTCTATTGGGGTTTAATGGTGTGACTGCGCGCTACCGCAATTATCACGTCATGTTCTTCGAGCATTTACCAATGGAGATGTTAACGTTGTAATCCGCAAACATTTTTTTCTGCCGATACTTACGGGGGACGAGGTAAACACGCATTGCACACACACAAATCACTCACTTTAACGATCCCGCACACTAGCTTGAAACACGCACACAGTATTAAAAATACAGCGTACTTACGCACGCTCATATGGCCAAAAATGGCTATATGGTCAGCAGAGGGGTAAGCCTTGCGTTAACATCTCCTTTTGTAAATGCTCGAAGCGTCATGTTACTTATCAAAAGGTAGTATTTATGAAATCTTTTTGAGGTATGAGACAAGATAGTAATTGGTGCAATGTAACTCTTAAATCGTAATACCCTGCATTATAATATGCATATTATAATTTATTCAGAGGGCTTCACTATGCTTCGAAACAATGGAATTCTATGTTTGTTTGAACGTACATATTGTATTCTCAATTTTTTTTAGATTTCCCACATTTTTTGACCCTGCATAAAGTGCCTATTTAATAATTTATTGTTGGCGTCTTTTTGTTATTTTCTAGCATTATACAGACACAGAATAACATGCAAACCCCACGAGTCAATCGTTAGTGCAAAAATGCATGACGTATGTGTAGCATGTTGAAAGGGACTTCCTTTTTCTAAGCTAATGCAGTATAACTTTGTCCATACTGCATTAGCTTGTATAACATACAAACAGTAAAGTACTCATCGAGTATAGCACCTTGCTAGAGAAAGTCAAGGTCAGCTGGAGGTGATGGGATCGTTGATTGTTTTTATTTCATTGGCTTATTCGTTCTTAATTCGAATTAGTTGAAAGATGTATTTTTATTTCTAATCGAAGGTTTAATAACAAATCGAATGATAATGACGTATATGATTTGATTATATATTATTGTTGTTTCTGATTTTTTGTTAACGTAGAACAAAATCCTTTGCTATAATATATGCTGATATTGCATTAGATATTGTATCAAAATAATACTTCAAAATACGTATGGTAAGTCAGGTAAGGCTGAGACTATAAGTAATACACTTGATAAGGGGCGGGAGGGGCGGGGGGGGGGGGGGAAATTTCACTCAAGGCAGAATATCACTGAAAAAGCGGTTGTAACTGCTTACTGCGAGGTTTTATGTACCTGAGGTGGTACCGCCTATTAACACGAGCGTGACCAAGACTATATAAGACAAGACAAGACATTAGAAGACAAGAATTTTCAGCACACCAACTGGTGCTCTGCAAGGGTCTGATTAAATACTAAGGGTACTAAACCATTTTCAAACACATTTTCTGTTATAATGGCCTAGTGAAAATTCCACCAATACGGCAGTCAACTCACTAAGATAATTACGAAAGAATCTGCAAATATTTTATGACAACAAATGATTTCATCTAACTTATCTAGCTTTGCAAAGTTGGCTTAATCTATTTTATGATTCTCTGATGAGCCCTTTGAAGCTCGTACTACACTCTCGATTTCACCACAGGAACTCGCGCATTCGTTAAAAGGCTCACCTCATCTCATATTTTAAACACGTGGTTCTCCCATACAACGCGGTTTAAGCGTTTATTCTTTCGTCTCTTCTCCGCGTACGTGCGAGATGCAGAACTTCCTCCCGATGTTTTCGAAGATTGATCTGAGTTGCTTCAAGAGGAGAGTTACGAGATTTATCTTTAAAATTAGCAGGCAACTCACCAGCATTGTCACTGTTATTGCAGGTGTTAATAGGCGGCGGTAACCATTTACCATCAGGTGGGCGGCATGCTTGTTTTCTGCTCTATATTCATAAAAAAAAGTTCTTCGTGTTATTCAAAAATACTGTACATAATTTGTTGTATAAAAATGATTCAAATATTCATGGTCACTTTGACTACGGATGTGACATGTAACGCGTGATAATTTTTATTGAGCCTTCCATATTTACAAGTAAAACTTTAGACGTGTATGTTATTAAACTAGGTGATGCACCTGACTTCATACATAGAATAGACTAGGGGGGTGTTCAAATAATATAAATAATTATTTCTATAGCGCAAAAACGCGCCTCAAATTTCATTTTTTTGCGCCAATATGTGTCATAGTTAACGTGGTAGTATCTAGTTATCTACATTGATAAGGACGTTGACAACCTAAAGTTATGGCGGCAGATTTTCTCTTTGTTGGTGGTAAGCTAGCTAGGTAGCAAATTAGGCGGAACATCAATACAATTTTCATACCACCAGTGGTGGTATTTAAGACGTAGCTCTCAAAATAACACTTTTTATATCTTATAGGCTAGCGTTTGACCACTATCTTGCCTTTTGATAAGCGATAAAGTAGTCAAAAAGGAAGACTGTTTTAGCATGATGCTTATACAAAGCAATTTTTTCAATTTTTTTTCAATAATGCCACATTTTTGTAAGTAAAAAAGTAAACTAAACTATCACCAGCTTCGCCTCATCATCGCTTACCACCAAGCGAGATTGGTGGTCAAACGATAGTCTACAAGATGTAAGAAAAATCTCCAATGATCTTCTATCTATTTTCTGTGCTTGTCTTTGTCAATAAACTAATGTCAACTGATATATATATATTTTATATAGACAGCAATAGATTTACGATGCATAGAGTGCTGAATCGTTGTAAATGCATCAATTAGTACACCTTCCTCAGCTTTTAATTGGCGGGAATTAAACCTTATTATAAAAGTTATATTAGCTCGTAAATTATTGCATTTGGCATTTACACTAAAAATGGATTAGTATTTAAAACATGATTCTGTTACATTAAATTTTATTTTACGCTTTTCCGTGCCAATAAAAGTTTTTATTTTGTTCTTATTTGAGTCTAGCGAATATAAACTTTGGTTTTTGTTTTCTTATTTGGGACTGTTTTATTGTTTTTGTAACATAGATACGAGTTTGGTAATTTAAAAGTGATATATTTTAAGATCATTTAAAAAACGAAAAACCGTCTTCCTGTGCCGCGTTAGTCATTTTCAAGTTCGAGGTGTTTATCTCCGTATCTCTGGAGATACTTGTCAGATCTCTATGAAATTACAATGGATGTACTATGGAAGTATACCCTACCAAATAATAAAATAGTTATTCGAATCGGTTCACAATTAATTTACGTACTAGTAATTGTAGTACTAAACATTTTCTGTGCTAATATCGTCTATAAACGATGCCTCCGCTGCAAAGCGTGATGTCGTGTGAACGGGCATTTTTTTCCATAATTTACAAATTACTACCTTAAGTAGGTTGTAATTTTAGAATTATGCAGATGGGTGTAGTGTGCTCTATTGAGAAACGCATTTTAGGGTTAAGTAGGTATTTAAAAAGTATTTCACCTCTAAGAAACACGTGTGAAGTTTCGATTATGAGATTTAAAGAAATTTAATAGCACTTTATTAAGATTGTCAGTTCGCTTTTGATAGCATACAAGTATCTATTGATGGCATCTGTTTAATGGGAGATGTTGATACGGTATATTTTTTTATATAAAAAACATCTTAAATGCGATCTGTTTTTATAATATCTTATAGGCTATAAGCGTTTGACTACTATCTCACCTGGTGGTAAGCGATGATGTGGTCAAAGATGGTGAACACGCTAAGCCTTAGAATACTCTGATTCTCTCTGTGTTCTTCTGGACCATCGTAAGATTATGGCGGCAGATTTTATCCATGGTGTTGGTAAGCTTCTTTTTGGTAGCAAGCCAGGTGGAACATTTATATTATGATAATGCTCCACCACCACCGCCATATACCACCACCACCACATACCACCACCACAAATGGATCTAATATATATATTTTTTTAATCTTTATTAATTTTAAACAGGGTTTTCTTAAAAATATGCCACCCTTATAGACTATGTATCCACTAATATTACAATGGCAAAAGAAGTTACACAATAATTCTAAGTTTTAGGGCAGTTTGATAAATCTCACGCAACCTGGCAGCATCTTCGGATTTTGGCTCAGATAGAATAGCGTTACACCCACCCACCTGCCAAGTGACCTAAAATAGAAGTAGAAAACAAAGACAAGGCTACAGTACTAAAATTTTATTGTATACAATTGTTGTAACTAGTTCAAAAGACTATAGAAGTCTTTCGAACTAGCTCGAAAGACTACTAGTCTTTCATGCCTTCCATTCTTCAGACTTCCATGCCCCGCAAGTCAATTTCAGTAGCAAACTTGAGACGTTTATCGTCATATCTCTGGAGGTACTATTCATATCTCAATGAAATTACAATGGGACCACCTCGAAAACAAACCCTACCGATTAAAAAAAAAATCATTCAAATCGCTTCATAATTGAGGGAGAAATCGCGTAACATAACCACAAAAAAAAACATACAGTGAATTGAGTTCTCAATTCACTCCTTCTTTTTGGGAAGTCTGTTGAATCTAGAGTAGAACTAGATAGAAAAGAGTAAAGAGTAAAGCTAGGAACCCACGAAGAGAAATCTAACAAACATTACTAACACAATTATCTCCTTAAATTAAAGCACCTACGTTCACATTCGTAGCCCTTAAACGCAGCAACGACTTTGTCCTCATTTGTTTAATATCAGGTTACCACTTAACTCTATTTTAGAAACAACTTAGTTGTGAAAACCAGTAGCAGTTGCTGGTACCAAACAAATAATTTCATATTCTTATATGATGGTATTTGAACATTGACATTTGATATCTTGCACATCTTCTACAACGTTGTATTAGATTATTTGGAACCATGTCACAGTAAAATTAAGTTAAAACTTAAAGCATTTTTATATTGTTTAAGGATCTGTTTTTCGATGTGTATTTGGACAAAGTTTGAAAAGGTTTGAAATTAACTAATGGCTAATGTAGTCATATTTGTAATTGTTCGTATTTACCTACAACAAAAAGGTACCTAAGGTGTACAATATCCGCCCTGGCCCTCCGGTGAAGCAAACACATCGTTAAGAACTATCCAGAAACTAAAAAGACCTATTCATTGATACCCCATGTATGAGATGTATGGGATGCTCCCCCTTAAACTTTTATATTTTTTATTTTTGTATAAAAATCGGAAAGCTGTTTACAGAAGACATCTACTTACCAAATTTCAATTTTGTAGTCCTAATCGTTTCGGACATTATGGACGTACAGACCAACAGACATGACGAATCTATAGGGGTTCCGTTTTGCCGAATGGTATGGCTACGGAACCCTAATAAAAACTAAAACAACCGACTTCCATGCCCCGCGAGTCAATTTCAGTAGCAAGTTTGAGGCGTTTATCGTCATATCTCTAGAGATACTTATCAAATCTCGATGAAATCACAATGAAACCTCGAAAACGTACCCTACCGATAACAAAAAAAATCATTCGAATCGGATTACAATTGACGGAGTAATCGCGTAACATACACAAAAAAAAACAGAGACGAATTGATAAAACAATAATAAAAAATAAAAAAAGACTAATTACTGAGAATCTCTTCCTTTTTGGAATAAGGTGGAAAAAACATATTTCACGCAGTCTTTTTTGTTATTTTCAATAATTTACTTATTTTGATTTTCAAATCTTCCTATTGACTTACGAAGACGTTAAAAAAATATACCCTACACTCTGGAGTCAAAATATTTTATGAACGGAAAACTGACTCATCTTCGTAAGAAATCAGTACAATCTAAAGAAGGAGTTAAGTAAGTACTTGCCTACAACTTGCCACTTGCCATACATTGTATATGGTCTGATACTATTTCCGCGTTTACAAAGGTGTTTGATATTGCTTCACTTATCATACAACAAATAAGTGTTGAACATATACGTGGCAATCGGAATAATATCGTGCTTATATTATGAGGTAGTTAAGTTATTCTATTTGTCTTGTTCAGTCATTTTATTGCAAAGCTCATCCACATTTTAATAAAATGGTTTTGTATTACATTTAAGAAGATAAAGTTGATTGTGTTTAGTCACCACGGGGATACAAGGACTTTCTTGTAATTCGTAGATTGTGTATTTATTCTTGTATAAATATTATTTTATATCACTTAGGCGTATTAGCGTTTGACCACTATATCACTTGTTGGTAAGTGATGATGTGATCGAGGACGGTAGCACGCTCGGCCTAGAATGGGAACTGGCTCTCAAGGATAGCTGTCGGAACACATTAGATGTTTCGTGACAGATTTTCTAACTTGAGGGTGGTAGCTGGCCAGGCGGACACTAGATAGTGTCCTACCACCATGCGGGAGTTTTTGGTTTCTTAACGATGTTTTTCTTTTACCGGAGGGTCACTGTGAAAAGCGCACATACATTTTTCATGAAAAAATCATTGGTGTAAGATAGAGCTGGTTTCCTCTGGCATCAAAGCCGACCACTCTACCACTGCACCACTCCCACCCTCAATGTTTGAACTTTAAACAATTTTTTAATAATAATTTATCGTGATTTCTCATCGTAAACTAACAAGTAATAAATAAACATCATTCCTTCGAGCTAATGATTCGTTAAGGTGCTCCACATTACTTTAAATATCCGCGTACGTTTCTGTGGTGACATTCTGCAACCGTGCTGCGTTTAGAAGCGAGATAGTTACTTGATAGATTTTATATCGCTATTGGGAAGCAATCTTAACTAGTTTCACACAACGGTTAGCAATCAGTTACAAATATAATTTGCGACTTACTGTCCTGTATTGGGTTTATTTTTATAAAGCTCGGTTCTGCGATAGCCTTATTTATTTCTTTATTTTTACCCTATGTATGACCTTTCACGCAAACGTTGGGTTGGTAGTGGGACTTTATGATATTTAGCATAATTTATGATCGTTAACGATAATAAAAGAAAAAAACTGACTTTAAATGCCGCGCTTGTCATTTTCAGTAATTTTAAGTTTTAGGTATTTATTTCTATATCTTTGTAAATACTTATCAGATCTCAATGAATTTACAATGGGACTACCTAAACCTAGAGAGCACATTATTGTGAAAAAACATTGATTGTTTGATAAAAAAATATTTAGTGAGACAATTGATCAACTTGTATTTATTTTACTATGTTATCAATCTATCAGACTGAAGCTTATTAACTAACTCTAGTTCTCATAGTCACACGTTAAACAGTTATTATTTTAGCAGTAAATTTATATGTAATTTGTTTTATTGAATACTATAAATTCTTATCTATTAGTTTATCTGTTTACCTTGCAATTTAAAAACAAATAAACTTGTTACGATCATAATTAACTTGATATGGGTGGTCTAATCGCTCAGGGCGATCTCTATCGGACAACCTTCACGGAAGAAGGCTACAGATTTCACTCATCTATGTTTATAGTTTTTTAATTGTATAACTTTAATAATTGCTATAAAATTGATGATAAGATAATAGTTTTACTGTCTGATTTTTATAGTGTTTGGAGACAATATTATTCTTTAAGAGATATCAATTTTTTTTTAATTTTTTTATACTTTATTGGCTAACGTTTGACCACTATCTCACCTGTTGGTAAGTGATGATGCGGTCGAAGATGGTAAGCACGCTAGGCCTAGAATGGGAACTGGCTCTTAAGGATAGCTGCCGGAACACATTACATGTTTGGTGACAGGTTTTCTATCTTGAGGGTGGTAGCTAGCCAGGCGGACACTAGATTAGTGTCCTACCACCATGCGGGGGTTTTAAATTATCGTGAATTTATAACATTATTATTGTTATATACCGGCTGTAATTCACGTACCTTTAGTCGAATTTTCTCGACCTAGGTTTCAAGCGAGTCAGTCGCTCTTCCCTCGGGAGTGAAGTCACGCGGTGAGATCGCGATGTTCACTCGACTGACTCGCTCGAAACCTAGGTCGAAAAAATTCGACTAAAAGTACGTGAATTACAGCCGGTATATAACAATAATAATGCGGGGGTTGTTGGTTTCTTAACGATGTTTTCCTTCACCGGAGGGCCACTGTGAGAAGCGCACATAAATTTTTCGATAGAAAAATCCATTGGTGCACGGCGGTTTGAACTCGGTACCACGGCATCAAAGCCGACAGTTCTCCCGATTACGCCACCGGGCCCTCAAAAATTTTCCATATAAATGACATCAACGCGTGACTTGGACTTTTGTATATTTTTTTAACTAGTTGTATTTTTCCTGTATGTATTAATATTATATTGGTATAGTGTTACAAAACATTTAAATTGCAATGAGCCAATAAAACACGTTTGATCACCAATAAGATTTAACACGTCCTTATTTACATTTTTTTTTTTTTTTTTTTTAAGTTTTATTATGGCTCCACACGATTAGTGTATTTAGCCAGTGTCAAGTATTGAAATTCTTCAAGTTTTTATAAATTTTAGTCGAAGAGATAGGTCAAAGTCAAGTCACATTTCAGGTCAGTTTTTTTCAAGTAGTTAGTTTAGTTAGTTTAGTAAAGATGTGGTGTTTACTGAAGATTTTCAGTGGAATTTTGGTGAGAACGCAAATAGCATGTTTTTCAACATTGTGCTGTTTCCCTACACTCGCACACAATCACCGGCACTTAATGGTTAATAATCCACATTTATTACACATTAACTCGCGGAAGAACACAAGTTTTAGGAAAAAATACAATGAGATCACACACACTTTTCCACGTTCCCGCCAAAAAACCTATTTACATTTTAGTTACAGATTAGGTAGTAAGTGATATGCATAACATTTTTAATTTTTATTTATATCATTTCATTTATTTTTAGTTCAAATAGTTTAATTTATGTTAAGTTGTATATATGTACCATTTGTAAATACTAGTTAAATTAAATTTATGTAATGTGCTAGAAATAAATAATCCCTCATGATGTACAAGTTAAAAAAAAAACAAAAAAAAAATGCATAGTATATTTGACATAACTCTTTAAAATTCTAAATATTTTGTTTGTAACTCATATTTTATTTATTAATTCTTTTGTATGCATATTTTTATTATAACACCTTATAAATGTTCCAGGTACTCTTAATATTTGGTCAGAGTCAGTGTAACACTTATATATATTATTATTATTAATCAGTAACCTACAAATCATATAAATACGGTAATTATATTTCAACTTACAGTAAAGAATATACAGTAAAAAATATTGAAACTAAAGTGTAAAGTGTAAGTAAAGTGCAGTCCTGTAATTCAAATCCAAACGAAGCATGATGGACCCAGTTTAGTAATTATCTTGAATAGAGCAGTGTTAAGCAACTAGATGCGTAACTACTTGGTAGTACTTGGAAATCATAGAAATTACTGACATTTGCGACTGCTCCATTTATACTGTGGCATTCGGGCTGTACCAGTTCCTTTATTTGGATTGTAATTGCTTGAAGATGTGTTTGATGATGTATTTGCGTTTTATAAAACTTCATGTAAAAAATTAATGGTAAGTTTTTTTTTTTATATATCTTATATTGTGTATAAGTGAGATAGCGCTTTGAGCACTATCTCACTTATTGGTAAGCAATGATGCGGTCAAAGATGGTAAGTACACTAGGCCTAGAATGAGAACTGGCTCTCAAGGATAGCTGTCGGAATACATTAGATGTTTGGCGACAGATTTTTTAACTTGAGGGTGGTAGCTGGCCAGGCGGACAACAGATAGTGTCCTACTAACATGCGGAGGTTGTTGATTTCTAACCAATGTTTTAATTTTACCGGTAGGCCACTGTGAAAAGCGCATATACATTTTTCGATGAAAAATCCATTGGTGCACGGTGGTGATTGAACTCGGTACCTCTGGCATTAAAACCGACCATTTTTACACCAACGAACCCTTCAGTTTCTGGCTCAGACATCTTTGCTGTTTATTTTTCGACAAGTATGCAACCTCCTTCTTTTATTTGGTAGAAAGCGCCACGCTGCATGGTACTCGAACCAAGTGTTTTTTTCAGTTTGTTACCCTTCGAGCATTTATCAATGGAGATGTCAATGCAACCTTACCCTCTGCTGGCCATATAGCCATTATTGGCCATATGAGCGTGTTTAGCTACGCTGTATTTTTAATACAGTGTGCGTGTTTCAACCTAGTGTGCGGGATCGTTAAAGTGAGTGATTTATGTGTGTGCAATGCGTGTTTACCTCGTCCCCCGTAAGTATCGGCAGAAAAAAATGTTTGCGGATTACAACGTTAACATCTCCTTTGGTAAATGCTCGAAATTTGTTACCACATGTATCTTTGGTATATACGCATACCATAAATTAAAAAAATACCTTGCCCATGCCTAGGTTTTCGGATAGACCACTTTGTCGTCAAACGATAGAAACATCAGAACATTTATTGGCATCACAAGAGTTAATTTAACTCGTACCTATATTTTAACTAATAAATGTAACTTTCTAATTATATATTATACTAGCTGATACCCGCGACTTCGTTCACATACACCAAGAGTTTAGTAGCCTCATGCTATAAAGTATCCTTGTTACATTTCTATAAGATCGGAATCGTCCGTTTAGGCGAGATTAGGCAACAAACAGATAGAGTGACAGAGTTTCAAACGTTTTATTAATAATACTATACTATAAAGTATATTCGTATGGATATAATATCCTCGGGTACTCTCATCATCTCCATCATCTCTTGCCATCCACCTTGCGAAGATCATCGTTACACCTACTTTGAGAGCCTCCTACACTTATTACCTACGCTAATTGATTCTACGTATTCATTGCCTTATCAGTGCAATAGAATCAAAATAACACACTATGATAATAAATTATCAATTATACCAAGACGTAAAGTCTCCTAATCAGGTGGCATTTCGTCACATCATATCATAAGACCCCTGCTTTCATCATTCATCTGGACTAAACCTGTTTTGATTATAGTACAGATAAACAACTAAAACCTCTACTAATTAATTAAGAAATATATTAAAGATTTAGTCGAAAAATAAACATGAAATAAAAATTCTAGCGTCGCGTATGCCTAGTTAATTAATTTTTATCTACTTTTTAATATATATCATCGTATATCAAAATACAGTTTGAACTGAATACTTGGCCAAAAAAAACTTTTCTAATATTCGTATCAAATAAAAACACTATGAAATAGGAAAACAACGGACTTTAAAAATTTTTTTAGCACTTTAGTCAATAAAATGAATGAAACATAATCAAGAAATTTTTAAATCAATTAACATTTATTTTGGTCAAATATTTGACCATAGTTGGTTATTTTTAACGACTGGACTATTAATGATAAGGCTACTCTTTAACCGTAAACGAAGTTTAATTTTCGGTTGACGGTCGTAAAACCAAAATTTAGTTTAAACACATTTAATTAAATACTAAATGAAATAGACAAATAAACTTTTTTTTATGATGGTTTTTGTGGAGTTTTCAGTCGTAAATTGAGTAGTTTATATACCGAAGCTTCGGTGCTTTCCAAAAGTGGTAGATAATATTTTTATGTGCAACATTATTTTTGTTAATTATTATTTATATTACAACTGGCTGCACCCTACGGCTTCACTCGCGGTATTTTATATCCTATACTCTACTATATATTTGTATCCATAACCGTTTTAAAGATAAAACCGCCCATTGCACATGTTTTGAATACTGTGCTACGTCCTACAATGTTATATTTGTTATGGTGACACAATATCTATCTATCAATATAAAAAGAAAAAAGAAGTAGTCTCTGCTTACTTCAACAGGAAAAGGCGTGATTGTATGTATGTATTTTAGTGCGATCGCGCCGTTTAAATGCAATTACTTAAGTCAGAGTTACTCAGTCTACAAATTTCATTTCCGTAAAAGTCAGTGTAAAACTGCGTAGTAATCATACTACGCAGTTTCACATACGTGTTTAGAAGTGTTATTGTAAACAACACATTTTTCATACCTTATAGGCTAGCATTTGACCAGTATCTTGAGTGGTCATGATGATGTAGTCAAAGATAGTGAATACAATAACCTAAGCCTAGAATACACTGACTGTCAAGAGCTTTGTGCTGCCGGAATTACGGTGCTCCTTCCGGAGCACCGTAATTACACACAAAAAGTATATTATGGCGGCAGATAATTTCTTTGATAGTGGCAAGTTATTTTTTGGGAGCAAGTCAGGCGGGGCATTATTATATAAGCATATTATATTGATGCACAAAGTGCAATCGATTTCATGTTTAAATAGTGTGAGATTATATGTACAAGTATGTATGTATACCAATACGTGTGACTATTTATTTGGAACGCAAAATTGTACAATACAATACAGTTCTATGGATTTGTCATTGCCTAGAAGTAGAAGTGAAGAACACTAACTACAAATACTTACACTTTAATGGTTTAGTCGTGAAGATTAAGTATTTTTTTATATCTTACAAGCGCCCGCTTTGGTTTTGCACGGATAGAGCTTAAATGCCTACATTTGTTGCATCGGTTTATTGCGTCGAGTGTGAATTAACATAATAACATTCATATATCCACCAAATATAAACAAAACCTTAACGGATTCTACACTCAAACTTTTCTCGTGTATCACTTTACCTACTGGTGAACCACATTGAAATCCGATCAGTAGTTTCTGAGTTTATCGCGACAGACGCGGTCGGGGATTTTGTTTTATAGTTATTTAGTGATGATAGGCTAGAGTTTGACCACGATTTCGCCTGGTCTTAAAGTCTAGAGACTGTAACCCGCAAAAGCAACTATCTCACCAATCTTCTAGTCACATTAGTTATAGGTAATTACTATAGCTTAATAACGGCACTACGTATCTATCTTTGTATGCATGATCCGGGTCGTGGAGTGATATGGGTCGACCTCTCAGGATCACGTCATGGCTGTGATGACTTCGATGTGTCATGCATCATGTACTGTAAGGTTACCTTTATAATAATAATTAATAATATTTTTTATTTTATTTTTTGCTTCGGAAGCAGAAGTTGTAATTATTTGAAACCTATCTGTGTACTTAACTCAACTTTAGCATGTTTGTGGGTTGGTTTCTTTCTGTTTAAGTAAGTCTAATTGTACACAAAGTTTTATAATCGAAGGAAGGAACTAACTTTAATGACTTGCTGAGTCTTAACACCTAGTTTGATAGTCAGGGTCGCACTCAAATTGATTGTACATTTAATGAAATAAATATTTTTTATTTTTTGTATTTATTAATGCGAGTGTTTTTTGACACAAATTATTTTTTGCAGAGTTCAATGCAATATTAATAGACAATAGACAATAGCGTCTGAAATAGTTTAACTAGGTTCAAAAAATCATAATTACGTATATAAAAAAATGTTTAAGATGTTTTTTCACTACTACATTTTAATAATTATATGAGTTGAGATATTTGTAACTATGAAAAAAAGTATATAAGAAAATATATAAAAGATTACAGTTAATTATTTAACGTTGATACCATTAATTTGAGGGATTTCAATAAAGTACTTTTGTATTATAAATAAATATTTAACTAAAATTTGCAAAGTTACGCCTGAATAAATGTAACCCAATCAAATAAATTTAAAACGCGCTTTTATGAAACACCCTCGTTAACACCAAAGCATCTGATAAGACCAACACCTTTTTTGACCCTTTCAAAACTACGTCAACATAATTATCCTGACTCGTGATCCAATTTAAATTGTATTTAAACCATAAACAAGCTTTGCTTTGGGCTGTCATTTCTGAAGTGCGCGAGCGTGCGTTGACATCCCCTGTCAAAATCTCACAGACTTAAGTGACAGACGTGTTAATTCGAACGGGGAACGTTTAACGAACAGTTTTAGGGTTCTTTTTCGAAATTGTTTGTATATTATAAAAACTCACGTTCATTTTAAACTTATAGATTTAAAAACGGGAATTTAACGTGACTTACGCGATGTCGAGCGTCCCGCACTCAAGATCCTGAAGAAGGCCTCCGGATGAGGCCGAAACATATGTCGATCGCTATATCGACATCGCGTAAGTCACGTTAAATTCCCGTTTTTAAATCTATAAATTGTTTGTATATTATGTGTGAAGAAAGAAAAATCATAATTATTGTGCAGAAATATAAAATACTTCTTTTTTTTTCTTTTTTTCTGCTTTTTGTGTTTATATAGATTTTTTAAGACGTGTTTTATTAGCTGTGCCCATATTACGTAGGAGGTGCTTAAAGGTTGGCTTAGTTTTGATATGGCTTGACTAGAAAACGGGTCGGGGCTGATATGAAAGCACCAAAATGTACTTTTAAATATCTATTAAGTCATTTTAATCTAATTAAGCACTTAATCTATTCAGTAACAAAACAATCTGTATACTCGATGCATGGAATAAATTAATCAATGAAATTGAAACAAAAAATTAAAATGAGCCCCTTTAATAAAAAAAATATATTGTACTGAACCACTTCATTAATGAGTGATGAAACACAACGTAAACGTAACAACACATAAATCAAATTAAATTTTAGGCCTCGAAGCGTTCGTGATGAGAAGAAAAAAATATTCATGTAGGAGTACAAATACTCGAAATACTTATAACATACGTACTTACTTCAAATACCTGGTATCAAATTTGTTTTAAATTTAATGTTTTTCATAATGATTTCTAAAACTTGTCCGCCCTATTTGGATTAGCAAGCTGAAGAATTATGATTATGATGTGTGTCATCGTTTATCATCGGGCGAACGTCTTTCTGACCTATTTATATTGATGAACTAATATGTATTATATGTATTATAAAAAAAAAATAGGCTTGTCATGATGTCACTCTCTCAAGCATTTTTTATATTTACATTGCTTAATTGATTATTTTGATTATGTACTAAGAATTGAGAAGTGATTCGAGAAAAATAATATTGTTTAAAAACGGAAAAAACCGACTTCTAATGCCGCGCTAGACATTTAAAGTAGCGAGTTCGAGGTGGTTATTTTCTCCATATCTCTAGAGATACTTATCAGAGTTACGTGATCACCTGAGGATATACTCTTTAAAATAACAAAATATAATTTTGAAAATCGGTCCACAATAGGGAATATGCATGATTTTTGTAAATATTTGTATTTCACTGATTACATCCATTTAACACGGTAAAAAAATTAAATAATACTGAAAGTATTCAAATTAAGCTACAAAAATAGTTTTAATATGAGGCATCTAAAACGCCGCCTAATTTTCGCGCGCCTTTGTGACGTCACAGCCCACCACACGGTCTCCACAGATTAAATCTTTTTAATAGAAATAGTACGTATTCGTACAACAGTGCATACTATTGCTATGCAATAGATTTAATCTGTGGAGACCGTGTAGTACGCTGTGACGTCACTTCCTAGTTAACAAGTGGTGATGTGTTTTGCAAATTAAAATTTACATTTTTATTTATAAAAAAAAATTTAGAATACAATACCAGAACAATAGTGATTCGAAAATAATTGATTTCAAGTAAATGTATAAGCACATGCATATTCTCTATTGATAGAGTAATCCGTGAACATACATAATAATATCGTTTAAAAACTAAAAAAGAACCGACTTCAATGCCGCACTATTCATTTTCAGTACCAATTTTGAGATGTTTATCTCAATATCTCTGGAGATACTTATCAGACCTCGATAAAATTACCATGGTACCACACTTGGGATATCTCCTTTCGAACAAAAAAAGAATAATCAAAATCGGTTCATAAACGACGACGTTATCCGCGAACAAACATAAAAAAAAATATATATATATATACGGTCGAATTGAGAAACCTCCTCCTTTTTTTGAAGTCGGTTAAAAATATATAAAACATACATAAAACGTATATTAATACTACACCAACATACTGAATAAAGACTCTGTGGAAAACATATCGTCTCGCTACTGCTTTTTGGGCTTAGCGGACGGCCGTCATCAGGCATTTTTTTTTAAATGGTAATAGGTAACAGGACAAGCACGACTCTCGCCTGATTGTAAGCGCCTGTCTATCTATTACAGATACAGCAGCATGAAAAATTCTGGCAGTACAGAATTTTGCATGTCACTGCACTGCGCCTGTTACCTTGAGACATAAAGATGTTGAGTCTCACATGCCCTGTAATTTCACTGGACACCTTGCCATTTCAACCGAAAAACATTCATATTTCACGGCTGAGAAATTATTGGCAGAGTGGTGGTACCGCCCCAGGTTAACTAGCAGAAGTCCTACAACTACTGCATTGCGTGATTTTTAAGACCGCCTGTCGGAATTCATACGACAAGTACCTATGACCCATTCAATCTTCCTTGCCCACAGTCTGACACCGACAGTCTTACCACCAATTCAAAAATACCTTTAGTTTATTGGACTTTATGTTCACCTACAATATTTTTACGCAATTTGCTCTGCGGTTCTGACATCTCAACCTTAAAATTGTGAATTCTGTGAATCACTTCACAGTTGACGCATAAATCAAATAACGTTACAAGTGCAAATTTTCAAGTCTCCGTACTTGACCCAGCTTGCAATATTGACAGTATGAGCTTTTCATAACTCATAACATCTTTACAAACAAGTCTCTTCCCGCGTCTGTACGCTTAACTACGCAACAGATTTTAATGTAGTTTTCAGCAATAGATAGAGTGATTCAAGTGGAAGGATTAACGCGGTTAAAACCGCGGTGCGCAGGTAGTGATATAATTTAATAACAAAGCGTGTAGAATACATTTATTAGTTGTCTCATATTAACAAGAACAGTGTACTGATGCGAAGAATTTCTGTAAACAAGAGTTTTGAGAATCTGATAGCAAATATCTTCTTTTTTATTAAATATAATATAAGCACTTATAAGCACAACCCTCCCTCGTAGGCCAGCATGTAATATTTTATATTGTCAAATTTTAAAATATCAGTCTTAATAATAATAGGTAATAACACTTTTGATGTTAGGTATTAATCGCTTTGAATACATAAAGCATCAGTACTTGTTATATATTACTATATAAGAGTCTGATTATTAAATTTCACTTCTTCGTCCTTGAACAGGGCGTTCTTCCTCAGATCACATATTTATTGCTAATGTAATTTTGTAGACAGACGTCATTGTTTACTACCAAACAAGATGCTAGTAACAATAATTAAGATAGATTAAAAACTACAACGACCGACTTCAATGCCCCGCGAGTCAATTTCAGTAGCAAGTTTGAGACGTTTATCGTCATATCTCTAGAGATACTTATTAAATCTCGATGAAAATAAAATGGGACTACCTCGAAAACATACTCTACCAATTACAAAAAGAATTATTCGAATCGGTTTAGATTTGACGGAGTAATCGCGTAACATACACACACAAAAAAAAACATACAGACGAATTGAGAACCTCCTTCTTTTTGGACGTCGGTTGAAAACAGTATTTAAAGTATACAAATATGAAATCGTTCTTAAAATAACAAAAAAAAAATGCAAAAATACACACATTTTCTTCTACGGCATTATGCGTAGGTGTAGCAATTGGCTTCAAGTCCTTACTGCATTTATCGAACCGTTCTGAAAAGTGTGTCAAAATTAAATAATTTCCGTGTGCCGCCCACGACGCAACATTATGTATTTCACACCATCACCGCCCAATGTTGGGACAAAAACTGTGATAAGCATATTTGGCACAGGGATCGAGACAACAACTTTCTTCTAAATGTGAGTATAAGTGTTAAAACAGTTCACGATAATCTTTGAACAATTTTAGAACCATAGTCGTTATCTCTATTAAACTTTAACTACCTGTTCCCCAAGGCTTCGCCCGCGGTATAAAGTATCCTATAGCCTTATCCATAGTTCTGGATATTCCTGTACAAAATTTCAGCTAAAAGGGTCCAGCCGTTTGACCATGAAGCAGTCTCAAACAAACAAATAAACAAAACTGACTTTTTAGTATCCATTATAGGTAGGTATTGATGATTGATGACGCTCCATAGTTTTAAGTAAAATCTTTATGTTTTGAAACAAATTTACTATAAAATATAAATGCATTAATTTAATAATATTTTATCAAGTGTTAAAGAATTGTAACAAAAGATTCATAACAACTAAAATAATTACTAAACACTTCATAAACACGCTCTAAAACTTTCGAGGTCATCGTCCAAAACCGTATCAATATTCTCGTTTGAAATCCAAATATTTAAGCCCGCAGAATGATGTCATCTGAGGTCAAGAGTTCAATGCTGCCCTCATAAATCAGAGGTCCCAAAATTGAGCCAAAAATGTAGTCGAATTAGTAAAGATATCTATCAGGTATCATATTACAACTACTTGTTGAATTTTGATCAGCATTTGAGATCTGTATTTAAGTGCTTTGTTGAAATAAATAGGTCAGTTTGTCTTTGAGATTTTTATTTTGCATAGAACGAGATCTGCAGTTATGGAATTGTCTAGTTTCCACTGGTGGTAGGAGCATTATATCGTAGTCCCGCCTGACTTACTACCAAAAAGTAGCTGACCACCATTAAAAAATCTACCTTCATAACCTTACTGTGTTCCGGCAGCACACGACCTTGACCCATTTGAACGTCTCAAACTTGCTACTGAATCTGACTCGCGGGGCATGGAAGTCGGTTGTTTTTAAACAATCTTAATAATTATGTCTTAAAGCAACACTGTATTCCGAACTACGTATACAATATGTAACTAGAGAATAAGCCGCATGGAAAACTTACACAAAGTTAAACTCAAACGGTAGTAAATTTCCCTTATTTTACATCGAAAGTAACTGTGGTTGGACGGTAATGTCAGTGTTTTACCGCTGTCTATGGTTAACTTCGACTGTCAATACATTGTCTACTTAAGTTATGTAAAGACCTTTCTCTAAAGCTTTTCTAGGCTTTGATTTAGTTTCTATAAGTTATGTGTGGTTAGAGACAGTCTGGGAAGTAAAATCGAAGAAAAATTATCTATTTTCCAAACCAATATCCAAAAATGAGCAGGTGCTCAATTTGTGTTTTTTTTTTTTTGTTTATTTTGTTGTATGTCTGTTACGCGATTACTCCACCACTTGTGAACCAATTTGAATGATTCTTTCAGTCTTGGGTAGTGTTTATCTTTGAGGTGGTTCCATTAAATTTAATCAAAATTTGATGAGTATTTCCAGAGATACATACATACATACATACATACAATCACGCTTTTTTCCCGTTGGGGTAGGCAGAGACTACTTCTTTCCACATGCTACGATCCTGACATACCTCCTTCGCTTCTTCCACTTTCATGAGCGTCTTCATACATGCTCGCCGGTTATAGGTACTTTTGACTTGGCCTTTTTTTAAAAGTCTCCGATCTGGTCGTGATACGTTCGCCTAGGTCGGCCTCTACCAATTGGCCTATTCACACACGTCTCATAAATCTGTTTCGTCAATTAATTTCCAGAGATATGGAGATACATATCTCAAACTCTGTACTGATACTTGGATGACTTGGATAGCGTACTGTATGTTTATTTTACGTTTGACGTCTTATATTTGGAATGCAGAGATATTGCAATATAAAAAAATATTTATCAGCTATAAATATAATAAAACAGCATCTACAAATGCAACACCTACATTTAAACACGTAATTGTTCATCCATAAATTTTACAACATCGCCTTTTGATTGATGCATACAAATGGATTTATTAACAAAATATTCTAACGAAGAAGCCTACGTAATTAATCGTTCACTCTTTGTTTTATAGTGAATTAATCTGTAAGAATGCACATAACCTTTAACTGATAAAATGTTGTCGAGTCGGTTACAGATCGTTCCGTTCGTAGAACAACTAATCTACAAATTAAAACAATTATTTCTTGGCGATTTATATGCTAACGGAAGGCAGGCGTTCAGATTGATGACATTCATAACAAGCGCTACATACATTGACGGGTTTACTCAGTGATTATGAAAGGCAATGGTTTTAAACCTTCAATGTATAGATAAAAAACATAATCGTTCTCACTCAAGATAAAAGAGCCCTTGATTGTCACAACGTAAAAGTTTGAAATGACGAAATGCTATGAATGATATTCAAATAAAAATATTTTCGTTTATAATAAAACTGGTTTTTATATTGTCGGCGAGTCTGTCTGTTATGTTGGACATAAAATAATAAAATGTGTTGTAAATGGTCATTCTTGAAAATGCCTCGGAATTTTCGGTGATTGTTATTTGGTATCGGCTGGCAACGGAAAAGGTTAAAGTGCAGAGTTTAGATAATATGGAGTATTTTGTTTCAATTTATTTGACGTTACATAAAGATTACTTTGTGATGAATAAAGTTTAACTTCGGTCAAAAATACTAACCATTACGGTTAAGATAAGGTTAACAAGGTTTTGTATTCAACAGTTTTAGTTAAATTTGTTTTGATTTTGTAAGAACGAGTTAACAGAACCGAATCTACAAACCGACAAGATGCTTATAATTTTGTTGACTAGTTATGTTGATGCTAAGAATTTTGTTAAATATTTTGACTTTAAATCGCTTGAATAAGACACTTTGAAATAATTAACTGGCCACTTTGACCTTGAAACCGAAAGAAAATAGTGTATATGTTTCGTGATAACTTCATCATCATGATCATAGTCAGCTGGTATCAGTCTACTGCTTCTTCTCCGAAGACACGCCACTGAGCTAGATATTCAGCTCTTCTTTTCCAGTCACTGTCCACCGCTTTTCGTATATCGTCGCTCCACCTGGTCACAGGACGTTCTACGCTACGTTTGCTGATTCACGGTCTCCGTAGAAATCCTCGAGGACAAGTCTACCTCAACGGTTATCGATATTGCGGCAAATATGACCAGCTCACTGCCACTTCAGTTTGCTAATCCGTTGAGCATAACTTGACAATTTGCAATAGTTTGTTTAAAATAGTGCCGTTAATATATTGACTTTACCAACTACGTTTAAAAATATTAGGTAAATAATTTACAATACGTGATCCACGAAAATAAGTAATATCGTTTACTATCAAGCCAACGCCCAGCTTGAGACATAAACATGTAATACATGAGTTGGTCTAGACGTAATCGTGTTATTTTTTGTCCTCACAGTTTTCCAGCATTTAGTTTAATTATTCTTAATTATTTTCAAGCTGAGCTTTTCTCGTAATCTTCATAAGCCGGTTTAGGCTGGGTTTAAACTTTCGACTGACGTCATCGGTCGGTCGTTTTGACTCGCCTCAACTTTACTCGACTTGTGATCGCTATATTATGATAATTCGTTGTTATTTTCGTTATCACACTTTATTTTTTTATCTAAAATAGTGAGCTGCATGAACACGGACTTTCTCTTAAAATGTGCAGGGTGCAGTGTATTAAAGTAACTTAAAGAAGTATTCGCATAGTTCAGCTATGCTCTTCAAAAAACATAATATCTGAAATATTTTGCAGCATTATTTTAACTTTTAGTTTTATCACAGAATCTTAGTATTATCTGTTCTGTGACAGATTACAACAAGTTTTTAATAGAGACTCTAGTTAACGTGACGCCACTAATATTATGAAAGTAATAGGTTATCTTTTTATTTTGATTGTTCCATCTGGAAAAATAGCTAAGTATACCGATTCGGATTCGGAAAATTTTGCACAGATATAGACTAAAGGACTAAAGAATAAGGTTTTGCCCTAAACTTATGCCTTTTGTGCTGACTGAATCTCACTGACGACTCTAAACCCAGCCTTAATTGCTAATTAGTAAGTCTCGGAACAAGTACGATAGCATGAATTGTAGAAAGTACCCGCTGTGTTTACTAGATTTCAATTTGTTGAGGCTAAGGGTTATGTTAGGTCTAGGTTTTGTTATATAACTAACTTACATTTATACACAATTCTATGATTTAAAGTTTTAATTACTTACCTAAGGTACACGAAATATCTATTACAAATCCACATTTTAAAAGATAACTTTTATTACAATAGGTGTGCTTCGTAGTTTACCTGCGTAGACATCGTTCCTGTAATATCGGGATAAAAAGATTTTTTGTGTTATTCTAAGATCTAGGCTAATAGCCGCGTACCCACCTAGCGCACAGGCTCGCGCGGCAGCCTCGGTGTCCGGATCGCGAGCGATGGCTCCCGCGGCAGCCTCAGTAGTTTGTTCAATTTACACGAGGCTGCCTCGCGAGGCAGGCTGAGCCATCATATGTCCGCGAGTATAACCGTCCCCACCTAACGCACAGCGCTCACTGAGGCACCTTTGAGCGCGTCAAGTTTACCGACAACAGATGGCTCGGGGCCGAGCCGTCCTCGGTCGATTAAACGCGCGCCCGAGGCAGGCCGAGGCACGTCCACACCAGCCGAGGCATTTGGCTCGCGAGGCTGCCGCGCGAACCTGTGCGCTAGGTGGGTACGCGGCTATTTATATACCAAATTTCCAAGTTGTTTTAGCGTGAAGAAGTAACAAACGTACATACTCACAAACGTTCGCCTTTATTAATATTAGTAGAGTTACGTTTTAACAAATTACAACAAAGTTGTTTTAAAATGTATCATCCTCATCATTAATAGCCAATATTCATCCACTGTTGGACATAGGCCTGCGTCTCTAATGGCACGCCTCTGAGCTCGATCATCAGCTCATTGTTACCATATTTTTCATTTTCTGCTAATCTACATTTAAGGATTTATAGATTAAAGACGGGAATTTTACGTGACTTACGCGATGTCGATATAGCGATCGACATATGTTTCGGGCTCATCCGGAGGTCTTCTTTAGGATCTTGAGTGCGGGGCGCTTGCCGACGCGTTCAACCTCGCACAGTACTCAAGATGCTGAAGAAGACCTCCGGATGAGGCCGAAACATATGTAGATCGCTATATCGACATCGCGTAAGTCACGTAAAATTCCCGTCTTTAATCTATAAGTTTGAAATAAACGTGAGTTTTTATAATACATTTAAGGAATTTTTATTGGAATCCGGCACCACACATTACCACTGGATTGAGTTACGTAACCCTCTGATATTTTGAACGCAACGAAGATTGGATAGGGAGGCGTATGAAATAACAACATTCAATAAAAAACCGGCCAAGTTGAGTTATTGGACTCGCCCACCGAGGTTTCCGTACCAACCTTCTAACTGGATTAAAAATACAAACTTAACTTAGCAGTTCGAGACCTAGGCCGATGCCTAGACACCGTAAATTAGTTATTTTTCTCGTAAAACTACATAATAGCAGTTTTCAAACGTTTTCCTTTACCTTGCTTCTTGTCAAATTTCATGATGCTTTTTCAACGGGAAAGTATCCCTTGATGGTAGGAAATAGATTGGTAGGTGTGGTAGGTGGGTTTGATAGTAGTTTTGTTGTAGGTTTGCATTCCCTTGTGAAATCGCACAATATGCGACAAACGGTCATATCTCCCGATTGCGTTGACTTACACCTTTGTATTTTTGACAGCTGAAAGATACTGTAGACTTCAGTATTTGACATATGTTTCAACTTGATATCTTTACGCGTTCCTGAGAAAAGGGTCTTGACGGACGGCCAGATGGACAGACAGACAGACAGACGGACAACAAAGTTATCCTATATGGGTTCCTTTTTTCCTTTTAAAGCACGCAACCCTAAAAATTACAATAATTTTTAATATTCTAAGGGTACGGCAAAACCGCGGCGTCCTGCGATCTGCGGGCGCGATCTCAGTACTTTTCAATTGTTTTCTGATCGCGTTTGGTGCGAACCAGTCGGTACAAATACTACTGCGCTATCTGATCGCCGCCTAGATCGCGCACGCAGGACGCTGCGGTGTGTCCGTATCTTTATAATAGATAACTGACACTTACCCAGTGACCATGAAATCTGAAAAACTTATATTATTCACAAGGTACGAATACCTATCATTATAATGACACTAGGTAACTATTATAAAAACTTGATAATACCCAGGTTTATCGGAAAACTACAGCTTGTTACCCTTCAAACGAGATTATCTTGGCAAACATTAGCATCCTTTGAATCTATGTTGGTTATAATTAAGATTTGTTCACACCAAGCATTGAAATACTGGAGTCACGAGCATATAATCAAATTAAGGCAATTTTTCTTCATATATTTATTCTTTCTCAATTCTGATCAAATACTTGTTATTAATAATACTGTCTGATTAAATAATTGTTGTGAATCTGTATCACTTTATAATCTACTATATTTTACTAGTAATTTAAGTATCTTATGACATGCACATGACGTGTTATGTCATGTTATCCTATGTCATGCATGGCATTTCATACGCATATATGATATATTGATTAAATCGTTTGCCTATGATAGCCCACTGCTGGACATAGGCTTCTCCAACTGCACGCCACTGAACACGATCCTCGGCAACTTTTTAAAAATTCTTATTGATCAAATACAACACTTTATACAAAAATAAAACCAGCCAAATGCGTGTCGGGCCACGCGCAGTGTAGGGTTCCGTAGTAGCCCGTTATTCAATGCAAGTCTTTAGCCGTTATAAACAAGCAACTAGGTACTTCGTATTCGTCACTTTAAAGGATTTGTTCTAAAGATTTTGTATTTGGTACAAAATTATCCAACACCCAAGTTCAACGACTATTACTGCTAAACTAATTAAGTTATCTTAACCGCTATAGTTTTCCTTTAAAGTTCCTGAAATGCGCTATTATCACGAATATTTCCAGATTTTTCAAGCCAGCAGTTTAGTTTTTAGAGGGGGGGGGGGGGGACGCCCTACTGGAACAAAAATGTGCACTTTAAAGTTTAATATTTCGTAAATGGAGCATTCAATCGAAAAATGGTATTAGCAACCCATTAGTCATTTTAAAAGACCTATTTAACGATACCCCACATGCTGCGGTAGACGACGAAAATAACTCATCTCCACTTCTCATGTACCTATACCATGTTCTCATGGGACCTACCCTAAAAAAAATATTTTTCAAAATTTTATTTCACCACTTTGTCGGCGTAATTTGTATACATATCGGTAACGGTCTCTTAGCAAAACCTCGGACAGACAGACAGACAGACAGACAGACAGATGGACCTGACGAAACTATAAGGGTTTCTTATCAGGACTACGGAACCATAAAAATTACGGATTTGCAAAAGACTATTGCATTAAATACATATCTAAAAAATGTTGACTGCGTTTGATGTAAACACACACTTAAGATGAGTTGTTCAACAAGTCGTTATAATATTAATTTGCAAATGTATGCAACCATGTATGCTCTTTAAAACCTTATCTGTGTGGATTTATTGTTGTTTATTACAAGCATTAGGTTATTTAAACAAAACAATGTTTAAATTAATATTTTAAGATCGTTAAAAAACGAAAAAAAGAACCGACTTCAAACGTCGCGGTAGTCATGTTCAGTACTAAGTTTGAGGTGTTTATCTTCATATCTATGGAGATACTAAACATATCTCGATGAAATTTAAATGGGACAACCTGTGAAGTATACTCTTTCAAATTAAAAAGAATTTTCCAAATCTGTTGAGGCGTCTCCGAGTAATCAGTGAACATACATTAAAAAAAACACATACAGTCGAACATAGAACCTCCTCCTTTTTTGAAGTCAGTAAAAAGGTCAGTTATTTATGCGTAAAAAATTTCATACATTTACAGTTTAATAATAGAATAAAGTCCAACTCTTATTCCTTAGACTCACAAGGACATCTACTGGAACTCGAACACATTAGTTAGATATTATGTATCTTTGAAGTGTTACACACACTTTATATTTTTGTAAATTGTTAAACACAATCCAAAATTTCATAGTGCCGACGGGACTTGAACCCGCAACCTCCTGAATAACATGTTCAGGTGCTTTGCCAATAAAGCCACTGTGCGTTGTATCGTTACGACGAAATTAGTGGATTGCATTTGTTAAACCAATTATGCAAGTTTAAGTCCCGTCGGTACGATGAAATTTTGGATTGTGTTTAACAATTCACATTATTTAGATGTTTGGCAGTGACAGATTTTCCAACTTGATAGTGGTGTAGCTGGCTAGGCGGACACTAGACGTTACCTTACAGTGTTCCGGCAGCACACAGATCTTGAGAGTCAGAGTATTCTAGACCTAGCATGTTCACCATCTTAGACCACATTATCGCTTCTATCTATCGCTACCATACTCAATACTCAATCGTTTATTGCATTCATAATATTACATTTCATTGTTTAAGGTAGTCTTAAATATAAAGGCGAGCCTAATCATAATAATAATCATAAAATAAAATCATAATAATAATATCGTAATAATCCTAATAATAATTTAATATCCCAGACGAGTTAGCTGTCAAACGCTAGCCTTTAAATCTGTATTACATATCTATATCGTCATCACGTAAGTCACGTTAAATTTCCGTTTTTAAATCTATAAGTTTAAAATTAACGTGAGTTTTTTATAATAAAACTGTATTACATAGTATTAAACAAAAGCGCTCCCGCTGTTTGTACGCTCAGATCTTTTAACTGCGCAACGTATTTTGATGCGGTTTTCATCAATAGATAGAGTGATTAAATAACCGGCCAAGTGCGTGTCGGGCCACGGGCAGTGTACGGCTCCACAGTAGCCTGTTATTCAATGCAAGTATTTACCCGTATAAAGAAGCAACTAGGTACTCCGTCATTGTCACTTTAAAGGATTTATTCTGAGGATTTTATATTTGGTACAAAATTATCCAACACCCAAGTTCAACGACTATTACTGCTAAACTAATAAAGTTATCTTAACCGCTATAATTTTCCTTTAAAGTTCATAAAATGCACTATTATCACGAATTTTCCCAGATTTTTCAAGCCAGCATTTTAGCTTTTAGAGGGGGGGGGGGGACGCCCTACTGGAACAAAAATGTGCACTTTAAAGTTTAATATTTCGTAAATGGAGCATTCAATCGAAAAATGGTATTAGCAACCCTTAAATCATTTTAAAATACCTATTCAACGATACCCCATACGACACGGGTAGACGATGAAAAAAAATTCATCCCCACTTCTCATATAGGGGAGCTACCCTAAAAATAAATATTGTTGACAATTTTATTTCAGCACTTTGTTGGCGTAATTTATATACATAGCCCCACAAAGTTACAGCTTTCTAGTATTAACGGTCTCTTAGCAAAACCTCGGGCAGATAGACAGACAGACGGACATGACGAAACTATAAGGGTTCCTTGTCAGGACTACGGAACCCTAAAAAGAAGGCTTATAACCAGGATTAAACGCAGGCAAAGCCTCGGGGCACTGCTAGTAAGACATAGAAAAGTTAGTATCCTACCAACATGCATGGGGCGTTACGCTTTGAGGTAGGTACAGATTGTAATTTCAAGATCATGCAATTACTTTAAGATCATCTTTACTTCCCCCCCTATCTCACTAGGTTCTAATTCATCGATCACTGAATCACTAATATTACTGAGATATTTTTTCCTCGCTATTAGCTGATAGTATATTGTTTTGTTTCTTCACAATGTCCAAAGCTTAAATTAATCTTTATTAACAGAACATCACTAACATTATAACCTTAACTAAACAAGCATAAGAAACAGCAATACAGTCTAAATGTGAACCTATAAATCTCACCCACACATTTCAATGTGTGAGTTTATATGGTCAGGCAAACTCACACATACAAACAGGGTCACTCTTGGCACATCTAGATCAAAACGCAGAGGTGATGGGTCACACTATCGCTCATTCGCTCACACGGCGATCTTTCATACAATATATGACTCATACATATTAGAATCGTGATTTGGATCAAAAATTGATAAGTATGAAAATAGATTACGGAATTCAAATTGATTGTGAAAGTAAGTGATAATACTTAAGAGGGAACGCGGGATGCACTATTTCATACAAATGTATTCCCCAGATAGAAATATGACCCTTCAAAAATCTTAAAGAGGAGATTAGAAGGCTTATTATTATTTTTGCAATTGGTTGGTGAAAGAAAACAAATGATAGGGGCGTAGCTACGCTACAACAGACCTTGATTTTTGAAGAAACAAATATTGCTACAGAAGCATTTTCCAGGGAGAAAACGAAGGAATACATTTGCATGGGAAAGTGCAAAAAAGTGCATCCCACGTTCCCTCTAAAATTTAAGACCACCCCGACTGATCTATATCTATAATCAGTTCATTGCGACCATTCCAAAGAGCCTAAAGTAAACTCAACATATTTTCTGCTGTTAGTTGGTACAAACAATAATTGTCCGAATGGTTAGGCTGTGTGATGTCACATTAAACTGAGTATGGCGCCCTCTAGAGGATATAAAGTCATGAACTAAAAAAAATTGCCGTGTTGTCTATGAAATGAGAGGGCTTCAAACATTTCTACATTTTTCTACATTTCAAAAATACATACTATGTTGCTAGCTGTTGCTTGAGGTTTTTTTTGCGTGCACCCGTAATTGGGACTAATTTCTAAAATAAGAGTGTGATTTTTAGTAGGCGGATTTTAGTGTTTGATCTTCGTCATCATCACCATCAACAGCCAGTATTCGTCCACTGCTGGACATAGGCCTCATCTATGGCACGCCACTGAGCTCGATCTTCAGCTCCTTGTTTCCAACCGCTGCCAGCCAGCTTGCGTATATCATCGCTCCACCTAGCTGGAGGGCGTCCGTTTAAAACATACTAGGTACCTATTTGTTTAATTTTGTTTCTTAGAATGTACATACTATTAAAGTCTTACTCTTAAAGTCTACCTATGTCTACTAGATATTGTTATGGCGAAATATCAAATCTATATATTATGGTCACGACTCTCATCAGTATAAACAACGACAAAGATTCCCAGGTACTATAATTTGCGTGAGAATTTCATTAAGTTTTGATCGATAATCTTCAGATTTGAAGAGCAAAATTCTTGTATGTAAATCAGCTCAAATGTAAAAATGCTCTATGTAAATTGTCAAAATTCAGCAAAAATAAGTAAAATAAAAATATTTAGAGTTCCGTAGACGAATGGCAAAAATCGGAACCTTTATAGATTCGCCATGTCTGTCTGTCTGTCTGTCCGTATGTCACAGCCATTTTATTTCGAAACTATTAGGACTACAGAATTGAAACTTGGTAGGTAGATGTATTTTGTAAACCGCTTTCCGATTTTTGTATAAAAATAAAAAATATAAAAGTTTAAGGGGGGGCATCCCATACATGGAAATGGAACAAAAAAAAATGTTTTTCATCGAACCTATACGTGTGGGGTGTCTATGGATAGGTCTTTAAAAATGACGTTGAGATTTCTAAAATCTTTTTTTCCCAAAGTCAATCATTTAAATGATAGGCGCGTCTAAAGTGGTAAAATGTGTGTCCCCCCCCACCTCTAATTTCTAAAGTAAGGGGGTGAAAAATCTAGAAAAATATATTCTGTAGATCTCAATAAAAACTTTCAACGAAAATTGGTTTGAACGAGATACAGTCAGCAGTTGTTGAGATATAGCGACCGCAAGTATAACTTTGTTTTTCATACAAACACTATGAAAAACAAAGTTATTTTTGTAGTTGCGAAAAATCATAGTTATAGAATACTCCCCTACGAGTGCGGGTCTGACTTGCACTTGGCCAGTTTATTTCATCTTTTTTTTTTCAAGAACGAAATTGTGCTTCGCCGTTCGATATTTAAAATTGATGTCTATTATACCCATACGAAAACAAGGCTGAATAGCGAAGCGACCTCTTTTGTCATTGGGCTGAATGCATGATATCTATTGCCAGTATGATGGTTAGATGTACGCAAACTTTTTGAAAGAGTGAAGAGTTTTTTTTTAAATTACTTACCGCCCTAGGGCTTTTCTAGCTACATTATTACCCTAGAGCGCTAATTGGTTACCTACAAGCCCCATTTGGGGGTAATAAGGACCTACTTATCGAATATGAGAGATGTAAAATAGTATAACGTAAAGTTTCATCAAAATCCATTTAGTAGTTTTTGCACGAAGGAGTTACAAACATCCATCCGTCCATATTCGCATCTGTCCATCCATTCTTACAAACTGCCGCATTTATATTATTAGTGGGATAGGATAGGTACCCATACTATAAACTTTATTTGATTTGTCCGTTACCGTTAAAGTACCTTTATGATAAAGGTACCTTTCTACTAAGGTAACGGAAAAATCAAGGTAAACTAACACTTTCACACGTTATTTATTTTAAACTATTAAAATCGAATTACGCATGCTTAGTAGGCATGACCATTCGATTTTATTTAGGCCCATTAGTAATCGATTTATTATTCCGATAATCGGATTAAGTTACAAAACACGCCGCTCTAATTTAAGTACGATATTTACGTTACACGAGTGTTATTTGTGATGAAATAGTCAAAAACATTACAAAATGTTTATTTATTTAAAATCTTTAAACGGGAAATGCTATACGTGAGAAAAGTTTGATTATGGAAGGTAATCTCCGTATTCATAAAGAACCATTGAGTATACTTTGTCTTATAGTGTTGTTCCCGAATACGAGAGTCACAATGCTCGCCGTAGAGGGAAAATTAAACAGAGAAAACATTCGCGTATGAATGAAATAGCTATAGAGATATAACCCGACTAAAATGATGAACACGTGATACATATGTCAGCTATAAGATAAAATGAACAACAAAATTTGGTCGGGTCATACGTGACAGCGGGTGAAAGCCAATGGGTGCACTAGAACTGGGATCCAGTGACTGGCTCCAAACAATAAAATCGCATATGCAGAGAAGGATAAAACGATAAAAAATTGTTGTCATATTGCTTTCTCATACTAGTGATTGTATAGTTTTATTCTTCTCATATTATTATTGTTCTTTAAATCCACGATGCTCGCAAACGCATATGGCCGCTCCACCTAGTCACAGGGCGTCCTACTCTACGTTTGCCGATTTGTGGTCTCCACTCTAGAACTAATCTGCCCCAACGGTTTTCGGTCCTATGGTAGATATGACCAGCCCACTGCCACTTCAGTTTGCTAATCCACTGAGCTATGTCAATCACTTTAGTTCTCTGGCGAATTACTTCGTTCCGGATTCGATCCTGCAGAGAAACACCGAGCATAGCTCTCTCCATAGCTCGCTGAGCGACTTTAAAGTTATTACCCCCAAAATATTATAGCATAAAATTATTAAAATTCTAATATATAAATATTACTGTAACGTAACGTCGAAAATGAAGGGTAAAACTTTAAAAAGGATTGCTTATTTTTTTTATTTATTTAGGCTAGCGTTTAACCGCTATCTCACCTGCTGGTAAGTGACGATGCGGTGGAGGATGGCAGCACGCCAGGCCTAGAATGGGAACTAGCTCTCAAAGAAAGCTGCCGGAACACATTAGATGTTTGGCGACAGATTTTTCTTTAACTCGAGGGTGATAGCTGGCCAGGCGGACACTAGACAGTGTACTACCACCATGCGGGGATTGGGGGTTTCTTAACGATGCTTAACCTTCACCGGCGGGTCACTGAGAAAAGCGCACATATTTTTTTTTATTTATACACAACGTTTTCAAATAGCAACAAGAAATTCTAGTTTAACAGCGTAAAGGATTAAATTTACATTACAGATATTAAATCAAGTTTCGGCGCAATAAAGCTTTGCATTAATCACCCAAAATTCTAGTTCTTTCCAAAAATAATTAAAAGTTAATAATTCACACTTCGACACATAAGATTATGTTATTAGAAGTGTTCCGTGACTCTATCCCATAAATAACTATCTGATACAATTTAAATGACCTTCATTAAGACTTAAAATCTCTAATTATTTGCATATATTAATTTTATACAGTTTAGAGTCAGTTTTATTGGGTTAATTAAGGATGTGTCGGAGCTATAAATATTTCTTTGAAATGTCATCGGGCCGAAAAATCTCGGGTTATACAGGAGGTGTCGGTTTTGGTAGTTCATGTCGATGCCGCATGCTTTCGCCGCTTGGGTTTATTTTGGTTGGTTATTTTTTGTAACTAGCAGTGAATTTACGAGGTACTACTTGAAATTGTAGTTGACTTTGTTGACAGAATGTGAAAGAACGTGCATTAATCTGTTATTTAATACTGGTTTGGCAATAAATATATTTTATTTTTTTGTCAATGCTTTTTCATTAAAAAAAATGTAATATTGTGTTCAATTATTTTTTTTAGGTAAAATAATATGTAGGCACTAATTATTTAAACTAGGACCTACCTAGTTTAAAATATATGATAAAAGTTATGATAATATGTCAAAGAAAAACCAGCATAGCCTTTTCAAATTGAACCGTAAGTTCCTGGTGTCTGTAAGTACTCATAAAAATTAGCGTTTTATTACAGAGCGCCTGCAATTAATCCCAAGACATTAATATGTCAAGTCACACGCCATCAATGGCCACTTTGCCCTTTAAACTGCAGCACATTCTTATTTCACAGCTAAAGTTAAAAAAATGTTTTTAAGCATTTAAGTCAAAGATGTCACTGCCTCAGGTACAGTGTTAAAAATCCTTACTGCATCCAACAACATGGCACATCCTGTATAACCAATCGAAAAGTAATTAAGCGTCTAATTAAAAATGTAGTAGCATTAAAAACGTTACAATGAGGTCAACGAACTTAATCCGCTTATGGTTTTGAAAGTGTTAGACTACTGGTCCAAAATTTAAGCTTAATTGGATAGAATGCTTTAAAGATAAACAAACATGGGAAAAATTTGGTTTTAATGTTATTTTAAAATCACTTTACCGTCTGATGCGTGTGTACCCTTGCGTATTTAAGTAGTGTTCACTTATTTCCAACCGATTTCTAAAAGTAGGGAGATTCTCAATTCGACTATTTTTCTTTTATTTTGGTTTACCACAGAACTCCGGCATGTAATAACCGTTTCAGAAAAAAAAAAACTTTTATAATAATTGAGAGAATATACTTTCCATTTGTTCCCATTGTAATTTCATCAAAATTCGAAGAGTATTTACAGTGAGAAACACCTCTAACTAAATAGCATTGATTTTTTTTAGAATTTTTGATTTATTTTTTCGTTTTTTTAGGGTTACGTAGCCGAATGGCCAAAAAACGGAACCCTTATAGATTCGTCATGTCTGTCTGTCTGTCTGTTTGTCTGTCCGTCCGTATGTCACAGCCATTTTATTCCGAAACTGTTAGGACTGCAGAATTGAAACTTGGTAGGTAGATGTATTCTGTAAAACAATTACTATTCATCTTTTAAAATAGTTGCATCCAATATCATGCTGGCGCTTGGTGATATTTCCTATTTTTTGCAAGCCCTATTCAAATTTAGCACAATCCACCCTTATCATACTCTAAATAACACATCAAATGCAAAAAATATATTCTCATAAACAAAAACGTTGACACCTAACATACCCTACAATAAATCAAACTTTTGTCTCTTGCAAAATTTATTAGTACCACTTTTTAGTAGAAATTGGCTTTTGGTATGTACCCCATTGTGTCTTTAAATGGCGTAATATTTAAATAATAAACCTAATTCTGCGCAAAAAATAATACAGTCACCTCTATCCATTGTATTATAGTAAATATTATGTCAAACTGGTTTATAGAAAGGGGTCATGAAGTGGCTTCTTTTGTTGACTTTGAATATTTTTATGCAGGGTCAATCTAGTTGACAAAAGTTGAGAAATTGTTATACTAGTGCAACAATGGTTATATTATTGTACCAGTATATATTACTGATACTTAAATTTCTCCTCACCTATAGCATTGATACTTATTGCACTACCTATTATGTATTTAAATAATAAGATCGTTTAAAAAACTAAAAGAACCAACTTCAAATGCCGCGCTATTAATTTTCAGTACCAAGTTTGAGGTCTTTATATCCATATCTCTGGAGATACTCATTAGATCTCGATGAAATTACAATGGATATCTCCCTTGTGATCTCCTTTCCAACAAAAAATAATCATCAAAATAGGTTCATAAACGACGAAGTTATCCGCGAACACACATTAAATATACAAATATAAAAATATATATATATATATATATATATATATATATATATATATATATATATATATATATATATACATATATATTTGTATATTTTATATAACCGTATATATATATATATATATATATTTATATATACGGTTGAATTGAGAATTTTCGTTATTAAATCGATTAAAAATATATTTAAATCTCAATAAAATTATACTAAAAACGTTATGCTTTCGTCTCACTACCTCCCTTCAGTTCCTTTAGTTTTCAATTCAGTCGGCCCAATTTCAACTTAGACAATATCATCTGTTACCATTCGTATAGACGTCAACTCCTTGTCTGTCCACTATAAAAAAGCAATACTGATTTTAATCACTAGATTTACCCATCAAAATTATTCTGCTTAAATATGAACGACAAAAATACACACCTAATCGTCGATCTAAACTAAAAATAGAACTCTTCTTTGATCCAGGAAGCTAAATGTAAGATATTAAAACAACAAAATTATGCAAAAGTCTAGCTCATTAACTAATTTTTGCACATAATGATTGCCTCATATTGTTATAAAACAAGACAATACATAACAAGTCGTAAAATATCTAAACGATAATATTATAAACAAGAAATTTTTGATTTTTTTGTTTGTTTGTTACGATTTAACTCCAAAACTACTGGAGCGATTTTAATTTATTTTTCACTAAAGGAAAGTTAAATTATCAGGGAGTAAGTTAAGGTCTATTTATTTGCCATAGTCTTACGGAACGTCCTAGGCTGCGTTGTCCGATTCGCGGTCTCCACTCTAGGACAAGTCTACCCTAACGGTCAGTCCTGCGGCAGATATGACCACGTGGAACGACGACATACGCAAAGCGGTGGGCAGTGACTGGAAAAGAAGAGCCGAAGATCGGGCTCAGTGACGCATCTTGAGAGAGGCCTACGTGCAGCAGTGGACTGACACCGGCTGATGATGATGATGATGATGATTCTTACGGGAACGGGAACTACGCGGGTAAAACGGCGTGGCGCTGCTAGTCTATAATATAGAAGGAAAATCTGACTGATACATCAGAACATAGTCGGTACCACTGTCTTCAGAAGCTGGGTTCAGAAACACTTTGAAAAGATTTGATTTTATACAGGGATGATAATTTTACCCACTTAAATCCCACCCTATGGTGTGAAAGTTTGTATGAACCGTTTTATTCCTTCAATAGATTTTACAGTAGGTACGTATATTCTACAATAAAATTTAAAAAAAAAGTACTAAATAATGACGAATATGATTTTCAGTTTCGAAAATTTATCTAATCAAGGCACAGAATACCTAATCGTACATTTTTTTTTAATTTTGTCTGTTCCGCCCTTTTTTCCCCCGACACAGGGCGGAGACTTTTTTCGGCGTTACATTTTACTTCCGCGGTTTAATTGATTTTTCTTTGAAGCGGGTCATTGTGATCCGTTTCACACACACATTGTACAAAATATGTCTACATACTAATTAATCTTAACATCATACAAAGCCATTTAAATTATTTTATTTGTTTTTTTGTTTTGTTTTCTGTTTGAGTTTTTTTTTCTTTTCTTTTGTTTTCTCTCCTTTTTTCCCTTTATTCCCCTCTTTTGTATACAATTATTCTAAAATTCTTAACCTAAATAAGATTGTCCATGTCAAACATGGATAAATACTTATTTTGGTATTACCACTGTTTAATTTTTAGGATCAAAATATAAATATTATACCTAATAGTACTACATAATCAAGGGTAAAATAGAGGGTGAAAGTTTATATTATGAAACTTTTTTCCTAGCGTATGACTGGACTATCTCGCCTGGTGGGGCATAACGTGGTGGAAGATCGTGAACACTGATAAATAAATGTGATAAATAACAGAAAAATACTTTTTATATCTGGCGGTCTAGCGTTTGAACAGCGTTTGGTCTGACTCTTCAGGGTTGTGTGCTGCCGGAACATCGTAAGGTTTTAGTTGGTTAAAATAACATTTTAATGTAAAATATCACGCACGAAGCCACGGACAGAAAGCTAGTCCTCTTATAAAGTCGTACCAATTAAGATCTTACTATACGGAATATCTAAATTCCGAGCTTTGCTGAATAATTTTATGTTCCAACTATGAATATATAACATATATCTTTAGTAAATATCAGTATTATACATACAAAAGCGATATAAACTAATTAAAATACTTAAAATCGTAGATAATCGCCCATTTAGATACGTATGGGGTACCGAACACCCACCGTCTTAAAGTCTCGTTATCTTTGGAGCGGACTCGTAGATTTCAACGATTAGTGTTTGGTTTCAAACTTTCGATTTTGATGTTTTGTTCGACATTTTTAAGAATATGGATTAACTGTAGCATCATCGGAGTTATGCAACGATCAATTAATTTAGAATTGATAGTAGATGTGATGAGGTTTAAGAATAAATTTTTGGAAATTAGTCACCGTTTATATTTTAGTAGTAGTATTTACAGTAAGTATTTTTTATTGCCAACTGTGCAAGCGTTAGGCCGCTATCTCCACCTGATGGTAAGTGACGATGCGGTCGAGGATTAACCAAACGTCAACTATCACTGACTTTCTGACTGCTTGTTCTAGAAACGTGACATTTCAGACTTCAAGAGATCTCTTACAAAGATGCTTTTTTAAAAGTATATTTTAGTGGCTGGCGTTTGAGTACTACTTCACCTGTTATTTAGTGCAGATTTCATCGATAATGGATAGAACTCTAAATCTAGATTGGTAACTGAAAACATTAGATGTTTGGCGACAGTTGAGACTTTGACTTGAGGGTGGTAGCTGGCCAAGTACACACAATATACTGCCCTAATATTACTTGATGACACAAACTTCCTTAAAAATAAATACTTACTTATATTTTTAATGTAAATATTGTATTATAGTTGGGTACGCGAATTTCAGAAATAATTTAAGTTTGCGTTAATTTAAACATCTATAAGTCTGCCTGATGAACAATATGCGAGATCTAGAAACGTGAAATTTTAGACTCTAAGAAATCGAAGGTATAGGTACATATGTATATGAGAATATATACAGAACACCTTAAAACATACCAATAACATGGCATGTGTCTAAAGTAGACAAGATAAAAAAAACTCATGTCAAAAGCTTCACAAGACCATGTCTAATCTATTGTTGCAATCCCATCAAAATATCTCAAGCAATGTCCTTTAGAGAATGACGATTGATCGCCGTGTGACGTCTACTTGTTATGGTTGGTTTTGAAAATTGGTACCTTTGATATTTCATCAGATTTCGATACATTTTAGAATACTATCTCGAACAAAATAAGTCCGTTTATTAATGACGGCGTTCTGAGGTAACAAACATGAACAAAACACAGTGAATTTAAACCCTCACCTAAGGTTAACAAGAGCCTTTCTTCGAGTATTTCGCTTCTACAAATGGCTTTGATGCCTTATATAGGGAATATAGGGAATATAGGGAATATGCCAATATAGGGAATATAGAGAATATGTTGACTCATCGAGGTGCCTAAATGTGTTGAAAGACAAATAAATCTGTGAAACCTATCAGTGTTTGCAATATACACAACAAAATCACACCTCAGATTAAGCACAAGATAAAACCAAACAAACCTTTGATTAGCCAATAGCCAAAACACCTAACCGTTTGTTTAACATAATCTCATTGCTTACAATGAAACCTATTCCAAATCCATCTGACCTCAGAATTGAATGCGACCCCAATACTACATTTCTACATTTGTCACAGTTGAAATATCTATTGTGATCTCAAAATCTACTTCAAAAAGGGAGCACTTACCCGTACTTATAGAATTAATCACGCAACGCAATGTCAAAGTGTTTGTTGGTAAACTTCGATACAATGCTATTGTTATTTATTGTTTGAATAAAAAATTGTTTTATATTGTGTGTGCTTTCGATAAGGGATTTTCGTTATGTCTCGTTTAATCTTTGAGTTTTAGAATTGATGTGGTTAGAAGTATCTGCTTTAAGGTATGTTCTGTTTAGCAATGTTTGTTTTAATATTATGTTTCTTGAAGTGTTTCACTCTTTATATTTTTGTAAATTGTCGGTACGATGAATTTTTGGATTGTGTTTAACAATGTTTGTTTTGTTTGACAAACTAATACATATATACTGGTAACATAATGTAAACTTAATTCCTCACACACTCAAAGCAGATATTTCATGTTTCGGCTCATTGGAATGGTCTCAACGAACAAATTATACATAGATCAGTGGTTGGTTGGTTCGGGGGTGGTTTTAAATTTAAATTTATGTATTATTATTGCAATAGTGAAGCCATATAAGTTAGCGTAATAATTAGGAATATAAATAAAATGGATAAACCCTACACTTATATGGCTAGCGTAGCAGTGACGATGCGATTGATGATGGTAGCACGCTAGGCCTAGAATGTGAATTGGCTTTTAAAGACAGCTGTTGCAATGCATTAGCTGTTTGACGACAGATTTTCTAACTTGAGGGTATTAGCAGGCCAGGCCTAGGCACATAAGTAACTTAGGGCCAGGCGGATACTTGACAGTGTCATATCATCATACCGGGGCTGTCACTAGATCTGTCTTGATGTCAAGTCTGTCACGTCACACTTTTGTATTTTAAGCGATATTTGAATGAACTTTACAAGCAAACATGTCTCAAACAGTAACAGAAGTAGAAAATCATATTAATTTATCGTATCACTTCTTTGCCAATAACTAAGGTTCGAAAATAATATCGATTAAAAACTAAAAAAGAACCGACTTCAATGCCGCGCTATTCATTTTCAGTACCAATTTTGAGATGTTTATCTCAATATCTCTGGAGATACTTATCAGACCTCGATAAAATTACCATGGTACTACACTTGGAATATCTTCTTTCGAACAAAAAAATAATAATCAAAATCAGTTCATAAACGAGGAAGTTATCTACGAACAAACATTAAAAAATAAAAATAAAATATATATACGGTCGAATTGAGAAACCTGCTCCTATTTTGAAGTCGGTTAAAAATAACAATTCCACAACATAAACCAATCTAACAGTAACGTCTTGTTCTCCAAACATAATATTAAATTGCTCTCGATCTATTCTCGAACCCTTTATGGTATTGATTGAGTTATAAGTTAGAGAAAATAATAAAACAAAAACTATAGCTTCTACCACTTACAATTTAAGGTTTAAAATAGTTTGGTAATTGAAACAATTTGTGACTGATCTAAATCAGATTCGAGCTATTGGTTTTATAAAGATGGCTGAAGAAGAAATTGTGATTGATGCCGGCAATTGAATCTGTTAGTAATGGTATAGGATTGGTTTCACCATTTAAATGTGTAATGTATAAGTGGTTATCATTTTTCACACGATGTTTGAATATCTACAATAATTTATGCCTATTTCTGTGACAGTAACAGTCACACACATTTTTTTTTTTATTGCATATACACAAGCATTTGACAACTAGATGGAAAGTGAAGATGAAGATTCACGTGATTCTGCGGTTTTGCTTATGAAATTGTGATGTCCTCAATTTTTTTAAATTCGCCTTAAATGTAATATTCTTATGAAGTTGCAAATTGAAATATTGTTATGTCAGTCAGAGTTAAGATACGGTCAAGCGCGGGCGCGATGAGATAGCTACTGCACTATCTCATCGCGCCCGCCCGATGTATTTATACCGACGGCACGGCGGCCGCGTATTTGTACCGACTGGTTCAAACCAAACGCGATCTAAGGCGATCAGAAAATAATTGAAAAGGAGATCGCGCCTGTGCCCTCGGACCTTCGAGCATTTACCAAAGGAGATGTTAACGCAAGGCTCTGCTGGTCCCTCTGCTGGCCATATAGCCATTTTTGGCCATATGAGCGTGCGTAACTACATTGTATTTTTAATAATGTGTGCGTGTTTCAAGCTAGTGTGCGGGATCGTTAAAGTGAGAGATTTGTGTGTGTGAAATGCGTGTTTACCTCGTCCCCCGTAAGTACCGGCAGAAAAAAATGTTTGCGGATTACAACGTTAACATCTCCATTGGTAAATGCTCGAAGCCTCGGACGCAGATCACACCTTTAGACATTTTTATTTTTTACAAAAATAGACTGTAAATCATCAATAATATTGTATTTCTTTGGTTTTTGAGTTTAAAATATCGTTAAATATGAGTGAGTTAGAATCATGACTAGCGCCTAGTGCCTAGGTAAACCTAGGTAGAGACAATCGACAGCAAAACATGACGAGTGAGTATTATAGCTCATACTTTTTAAGTGTCATGAAAATTGGCCAAGCCAATTATTTAACTAAACATAGATAATATAAACATTTACTTAAATAAACATCAATTAAAGACTTAATTAAACATTTAACTAAATAGCGACAATATAACAGATATAAACAGTGCAAATATTTTAGCAGAGATTTTTGAAAACACTCAGATATTATATATAATTTTAAATCTTTGCCAAACGAAAATAACCGATTTCAAATGCCGCTAGTCATTTTCAGTACTAAATGTGAGGTGTTTATCTCTATATGTCTAGAGATACTGATCAGATCTCGAGAAAATTGCAATGGAAAGAAACTGAGAGCACACTCTCTCAAACCAAAAATAATTTTTCAAATGACGGAATTCTGAGTTAAAAAACATTTATTTTTAAAATAAAGGCGAATTGATAACCTCCTCTTTTTTGTGAAGTCAGTAAAAAAGGAAAGTTCTCACAGCGTTTTGTTGAAACCAAAATTGACTAAGTCCTTAAGCTTGCGTCGAAAATTGATACCATTACTCATTCGGAGAATTAATCCGTCAATTGAACAAAAACAGACGACGCAAACAAATTGAATATTCCCACATACAGAGGTGAAAATCTAAAGGCAAATACAAGATCAAATAAAATTAATGATATGGATACCTTTTGTTGCAATATCAACCTTAAAGATAAAGTGACAGGTCATATTTTAGAAATAGAGGAAGCAGATATCGTTAGCAGATATGGTTTTATAGCTAACAATCAAAATATAGTTTTGTGTGATCAAGTCAAAGACGATCCAAACGCATTCCTTTTGATTAATGATGTAACTACCGGACTATTATCACTAAAGGAAGCGAATTGTCAAAACGATGCAAGAACGTGACAAAAACGATTACCAAGGTAACTTGGCAGCTTATTCTACTTTCACTATTATTATAAAAGCTTTATTACGTTCCAATAAGGTCAGAAATTGTTTGCGTTGATAATTCTTCAAGTGAAGCAAATGTTTTGGTTGAACTAAAAAAGTTAACTAATGATTCTGGTTTGGGATCAAAATATTCATACATTTTTTGTATTACTCGACTTGTTTTGTTATACTTAACGCTTTTTACTTCGAGCATCTGTTTAATGACATTACCGAATGCCTTTTTGTGCATGCTTGATTAATTTTCTTTGCCGGTCTTGCTTTGTAATTGTGATACTTGTTTTATTCATGAACTTACTGCCATAATGGAAGCTGCCGTCTCCATTATGGACTGGATGTTTGAGTCATTTATGTGATCAAAAAGAATTTATTGTTAAGTTCTGATTTTGATTGAGTTTAAGATATTGTTTTGGTAGCCTTAATAAGCTTGTAAAAGCTTATGATGTTTCAAGTCAATAAAGATGGAAATCTACAATATAATTGTACTGTATTCTACCCTACATATGTTTTGATTCCCTCGTAAATTCACAAAGTATGCGAATATATGCGACTTATAAACGGTTATATCATATTTTGATTGTGTTGCTTGAACTTACAACCTAGATTTTTTTGCAACTAGAAGAGGCCTTAAATCCGAGTATTCGATGTAAATTTCAAGTTGACACTTTTATGCATTTTTTAAAAAGAGGATCTTGACAGATGGACAAAAAAGTGATCCCATAAATGTAAATGTTAAAAAGATCACGCAATATTTGTATAAAATTTTCCAAATAGACACACAATTTTTCCAACAGCAAACATATTTGTTCCGCCCTTTCGACCAACTACTTCGTTAGTACACACTTACGCTGATAGTGTATCGATAAATAAACTCAAATGTGAGCTCGCAACATGGCAACACTGGCATTCAGGTGGCGTGGTAACTGGGCCGATACTACCAGTTAACTGGTAACTTCTACTTACAAGATTGTAGATAAGTTTGCGAAGATGGATTTCCGTAGTTCGATTAAAGGAAAGTTATTTGGTAGAGGTTGGATTTTAGAGGAGCTTTAAACCGACTTTGAGAAAAGAAGAGGTTCTCAAATCGTCGATTTTGACGATGAATAGAAAACATACATACAAAATAAGAAAATACATATTTTTTTTACGTAGGAATGGAATTATTGAAAAATATGAATATATTAAAACAAATTTATAAATATATATTTCATATGTATTTTCCCCGGTTACTGAAAATAATGATGGTACATTTAACAAACAAACATTTACAATAAATACATCATCCTTTAGTATAAGCCTGTCAAAAACTTAAAAAGACTTCTGTACGCAATACAGCTCAATATTCTCCTTGATTCGTTGTAGTATTTTACTCTATATAATTTGATGATTTAGGTTTACGTTAAGCTAATAATTTTATACTGTAGGTACAAACTTATCAAAACTTCTTTGTAGAATTATCAAAACGTCTCAATGGGTCTATTAAATAATAGTAATATCACCCAAAATAACACAGCTATCAGAAACACAATCACATAAAATAATATACCTCCGTTAACATATCTTTCTTGAAATATCGGTCTGAGGGGTTTACACGTCACGTTTTATTTGATACCACATAAACATTTATGATCAATAAAATACTTACATTTAGATAAGAAGGTTAACTAATTGCGTTATATTTTGACAGTTTCAGATTGTTCAGCCATGTTTCTTGTCTATGGCGGATCGCATTAAGTTTTATTCTGACAGAAACTCCTTATTAATGATGTTTTGGCGGGAACGTGAAAAAGTGTGTATGTTCTCATTGTATTTATCCTAAAACTTGTGTTCTTCCGTGAGTTTATATGGATTGTTAACCATTAAGTGCCAGTGAATGTTCGCGAGTGTAGGGAAACCGCACAATGTTGAAAAACATGCTATTTGCGTTCTCACCAAAATTCCACTGAGAATCATCAGTTTTACATTTTTTTTTTTTTTTTAATACGTTATAGGCTAGTGTTTGACCACTATCTCACCTGTTGGTAAGTGATGATGCGGTCGAAGATGGTAAGCACGCTAGGCCTAGAATGGGAACTGGCTCTCAAGGATAGCTGCCGGAACACATTAGATGTTTTGGTGACAGATTTTCTAACTTGAGGGTGGTAGCTGGCCAGGCGGACACTAGATAGTATCCTACCACCATGCGGGGGTTGTTGGTTTCTTAACGATGTTTTCCTTCACCGGAGGGCCACTGTGAGAAGCGCATATAAATTTTTCGATAGAAAAATCCATTGGTGCACGGCGGTTTGAACTCGGTACCACGGCATCAAAGCCGAACGTTCTCCCGATTAAGCCACCGGACCCTCAAAAATTTAAAAAAATTTTACTTCACATTTTACTGAAGATATGACTTGGACTAGACTTTGACTTCAACTTGACCTGAAATGTGACTAATGTCCCATCTTTATGACTTGAATTCTCAAAAACTTGAACAATTTTAATACTTCACACTGGCTAAATACATTAATCGTGTGGAGCCATAATGACACTAAAAAAACGACTTATTAATGACTTTTTAGAGGTGGAATTTAAATCATTATAATACGTTTTCTTTCTTTTTTACTTGTACTCGCTGCATGAATTTAGCGATGAAGATCTTAGAATTAACTTCGAATAATCGTTTCGTAGACCAAAAAATCAGAAAAAACTGAAGATCAAGCTCAATGGCGTGCCATAGCTAAGTGCTAAGTCCAGCAGTGGACATAGATAGACTGATGATAATGATCAGACCAAAATCATGAAATATTGCTCCTAAACACAAGACTGAGATATTTATCTATCTGAACTAAATAGTTTATTACAGAGCAGATAAAATTATCACATAAGTTGAATATGTAAAATCCCTGACAAAAATTGGTCAAAGCTACGCTCACTACGCTACGCACACTCAATGTAGTCACCTTTAAAACAGAAATAAATAAGTAATAAAATCCATTTAGTCGTTTGAAGCTATAATACTATAGAATGCCATAAATAGACACCCAGATTCACACCGTAACTATACAGATTATCATTCTGTTTCACAAACTCAAGTCACAACAAACTGCCCGAAAGTCCATGAAAGATTAGAAAAACACCCTTAACTCTACTTAAAAACGTTAGTAATTCCATAAAATTATACATATAAGAAAGTAGCTGCCTCTGTGTCATGTGCGCTAATATACACAAAAATATATCTACATTATACATGACACTTCAAAACACATATTATTATCATTACGCTACGATTTGTATCAAATCCCATATAATCAGCTTGACAAGTTCTTTATCGTACCCGAATCTGAAACATTTAAAATAGGCGCATACATTTCCTATTATTTTAAATAGTTGTGATGATATTTTAGCATTTCATGATCGGAATAAGAATTAGGAATATTATTACCATTATGTCTGTACCATCTTATCTCTTCTGCCCACGTGGATTTTTACCACGCTTTTATGGTGCGAGAGCTGACGTTAAGGTAAATTTGGAGATAACAATATGTTCACTTTACAAAAAAAGGAGGAGGTTCTCAATACGTTGGAACCATTTTTTTTTCTTTTTTATGTATGTTCACCGATTACTCGAAGATGCCTGAACCGATTTGGAAAATTCTATTTTTATTTCCGCGGGAGGGGGGAAATCGTCATAGATACCGCAGAACTAGTCTTTGCGGCTATGTCAGACTCCGCCTATTGGTGACCTACTAACTAAAACCTGCCTCCTGCGTTTATTGCCATTTTTTAGTTTGCAGCGCTTGAATCTATCTCTTATTTTATTTTTCTTTCTTTTACTTTATTTTGCTTATGTTTTGTTTGTGTGTCAAAAAGCATTAATAAGTCTAGTTCTAGTCATTTTATTTTAATATTGGACTATTTAGTCTTAAATAATGAGATTTATTTAAATTTAATTATTTTGCCAAAATTATCCTACTGCATGACTGTCTTCTTTTTTTCCTTCACACTTCTAGCTTTAAAAGTGTTTTCTCAAGTCAAAGTAATAGAAATCTAGCTAACTCCTTTTTAATTTTTGGCCTGATATGAAGCCGTTTGATGTTCTGAGAGCTAAATTTTGACCGACATGTGGCAAAAACTTTCCCGCTGTAGTTAATTTTTGTTGATAATTATTTGATGTTACAATAAAGCGAATGTTGAAATAGGTATTTGTTTACTAGTCATTTTAAGAAAAAATATGTTAATATTAGTTTTTTATTTTAAAATGAGCTATTGAAGTCATAAGTGCCTTTAAGAATATTAGTTACTACCTCCTGGCCTACAAAAAGTAATGCGCTACTCCCACCAAAAGATTTCGGTTCGAGTTCTAAATCAACTGACCGATTTACGATTACTTTGTATAATTGCTCCTTCTCATTAAAAAATAAACATTTCAATTGATTCATTGCACTTAAATATGTTAGGCTCAGTACAGACACTTCATTTGAATAACGGATATAACTGAAAAATGATCTTTCTTTGCACTTTGTGTCATTTTTTTATATAGCAGTTAGTCTATGTTTAGGCAGGTCCTTTTTACATGCTTAAGTGACAACTGACACGGTCTTGTATTATTGTCACAGTTTATCGTATATATTAATAATATCTAATTATGTTATTTCAATTCTATCAATCCTACTAATATTATAAAAGCAAAATTTTGTGTGTATGTTTATTACTTTTTCACGCTAAAATTACTAAACCGATTAAGCTGAAATTTGGTATGTAGATAGTCAAGACCCTGGAATAACACATAAAATACTTCATATCCCAATATAAACTATATCTATGCGGGTGAAACCGCTAGACACCGCTTGTGTCTAAATATTTGAGTTGCTCTGTGTCAATTCCACTATATGAACTCATAAATAAAAGGATTATAGATTTTTTTAAAGTACCTAAAGTAGAGTTAGAGAAAATACATACCACAAATCGATGAATAATAAAGTGCCTCGTTAAACGAAAAATAAGCCAAAAACAATTAATAATGTAAAGCTAGATATTGGCTCGTCTGAAGCGGACCTTAAGAAAAGTCTTAACGATTCCAAATGACTTAACTAACTGTTTTCAAATAATAATAAATGTATCTCGGTAAAATACATTTAAATGAACTTAATGTAAATCTCTCGTTTAATTCCTATTTTCGTCGAATCTCGTTTGTGTATACCGAAATTTGTGTAATTATAAGCATAACTTAATGAATTTTAATAGTGATCAATATGAAAGTTATAATAATTTTTGATTTTAATTCCAATCGGTGATATATCGGCAAGATAAATCAAGTTCTAATTAGTTTACTTTAGTTCGAGAAACTAATGACTGTTTTACGTGGTTTTAATGTATGTTTAGTAACGAAGTAGGTAATTATTTTACTTTAAGATTTGACGGATCTTGAGTAGGATCACCTGTTGGTAAATCATTTTTAATTTTTAGATCGGATTCTTATATTAACCAAATAAATGTAAATAAAAAATATGAAAGTTAAAACAAAAAAAGTTAAATGAAGGTACCCAACCTTTTTCACTGCACCACACCAAGTTATCGCAATACATTATATATTATAAATAACATAATTATTGTTGAAGATGAAGCACGCTTGCCTAGAAGACGCCTGAAGATATAAGATTCCCTTGTGATTTGAAGACCCACGGATACGGCGCCCCAAAAAGCAATAGGTACATATTATTTAAACTACATAAAAGTACTCATAAGGCACCGTTCACACGAGCTCGAAAGTTCCATAAAACCAACACATAAACAACATGTCTTAAACATAATCTAGAAACTATTTCAGAACGATCATAAAATCCTCGACAACTTTACCAAACAGGTCACAAACAGTTACATAAACTTTCCGCGTTTATTGAAATTATTCACAAACAATTTCTGCTAGCAGACTCGGGTTTTACGATCACAGAAACAATAAAAGCTTAGTAAAGATGACTTGCCCGTGTAGAGGCAACTTTACATTGCACTTCGTTGCTAAATATAAAGAGGAGTTATGCTGTAGTAAATAAATATATATGTAGTCTGTGGAACACTAACATCAATATTAACTATATAGTGAAAATAAGTTTAGGCGGGAACGTGAAAAAGTGTGTATGTCCTCATTGTATTTTTCCTAAAGCTTGTGCTCTTCCGCAAGATAATATGTAATAAATGTGGATTATTAACGATTAAGTGCCAGTGAATGTGTGCGAGTGAACAGCACAATGTTGCAAAACATGCTATTTGCGTTCTCACCAAAATTCCACTGAAAATCTTCAGTAAAGTCCACATCTATACTGAGGGTATGACTTGGACTAGGCTTTGACTTGAAACTTTACCTAAAATATGACTTTGACCCATCTTTATGACTTGAATTCTCAAAAACTTGAAGAATTTTAATACATGACACTGGCTAAATACACCAATCGTGTGGAGCCATAATGAAACTTAAAAACAAAAACTAGTGAAACTGTGAGCTGTAGAACTCGCGAGTATTCTAGACCTCGCCATCTTCTAAAAATTGTAATGATTAGTCATTTCTGACATGTCCTTCGCATTCGTTTTGCGTTTTTGACCGTTTTTCTTCTACTCAGAAGTGCCTATAACTGCGTATTTTTATCGTCTCAAAATATACTACCTGTTTACTAAATAGCGGTGATAATGAAACATTCTTATTAGAAACACCTATAGCATTGAAGTGGTAGTAGGCCGGCTATTTCTGTAGTGGTAGGACTTCTGCTTATAGTGGTAGGACTTCTGCTGTAGTGGTAGGACTTCTGCTAATCCGCCTGGGGCGGTACTACCACTTTGCCAATTAATTTTCAGCCGTAAAATAGGAATGTTTTTCGGTTGAAACGGCAAGGTGTCCAGTGAAATTACAGGCCATGTGAGACTCAACATCTTTATGTCTCAAGGTAACAGGCGCAGTGACATGAAAAATTCTGGCAGTCCAGAATTTAGCATGCCGCTGTATCTGTAATAGGTAGACGTAATCGCTTACCATCAGGCGAGCGTCGTGCTGGTCATGTTACCCTATATTTTAGAAAAAAATAAAAAATCAGTCAAAGAACAAATAACCGTTGTGGTAAAGTAGTTCAAGACCGCGGATCGTCAAACGTAGCGTAGGACGCCCTCAGACTAGATGGAGCAATGATGTTCGCAAGGCGGCTAGGAGACGCTGGATGAGAGTAGCCGAAGATGCTCAGTGGCGTGCAATTAGAGATGCCTATGTCCAGCTGTGGACTAATATAGGCTGATGATGATGATTATGAACACTTGTGATAAGCTTCGGCCGTGGCTCAAACCAACTACACAATAGAGATGTGTTGCTGTTTACAGAATTTCGGAATAATTTTGGTACTAACCAGTTGGAAACTTGCACTGAATGAGTTGGATTATTTCCGCTATCCAACATCTTATCTCACTACTGTCTGCCATTTTTAAACAAACAAGATTCCATCCTAAATTTCATCAGCAGTATCACCTAACATCAGGTACGATGTATGGTCAAAAATGCTTGTTTGTCAACAACTACACGTCATCGCTAACCACCAAGCGAGCGTCGTGCTTGACCTGTCACATTATTTTATTAAAAAATTTATGTTCACAAAGCTAACATAGAAGCTTTAGTTCCGATTTTATCTACTCAAATCGTATGTTGTTTTTATGTGTTTCATATTGTTGTTATAGTGTTTTGAAAGGAGTGACTCCATTACATCATTTTATGAGTTTGTTGTCATATTAACTTGAGCTTGTGACATTGAATTTAAAATAATCCGCAGATTACATTTCCGTTATGATGTTTGGTGTAAGCCAGACGTTACGTAATTTTAAACAAAAAGTCTTTTATATCTAAAAAAAATAATCCATTTTTGTTCTCTGAATGAACATAATGAATGTAGTGAATGAATCTTTATTTTTGCAAAAAAAAATGTTTACTTATTTAGTGAATATGTAGGTAAGTACATTTAATTGTAAACATTGTTTTAAATATAATTTGATTAATTGAAATGAATATTTTTTAAATTGTATTGTGACATACCTAAAATACTATGGTCAGTAAAATAATCTGAATCTGAATCCAGTTTGAAAGTCCAAGTGTTCATAGGCGACGGTGACCACTCTCCATCAGGTGGCCCCACCTGATGGAGAGCCCCCATCTGCTTGTTTGCTACCTATATCATAAAAAATAAACTGGCCAAGTGCAAGTCGGACTCGCACTCGTAGGGTTCCGTAACACAGAGTATTCTATAACTATGGTTTTTTGCAACCTCAAAAATAACTTTGTTTTTCATAGTGTTTGTATAAAAAACAAGGTTATCTTTGCGGTCGGTATATCTCAAAAACTGCTGACTGTATCTCGTTCAAACCAATTTTCGTTGAAAGTTTTTATTGAAATCTACAGAATGTATTTTTTTTAGATTTTTCACTCCCTTTCTTTAAAATTTGTAGGGGGAGGGGGGGTAACACACATTTTAGCACTTTAGACGCGCGTATCTTTTAAATGATTTGACTTTGAGAAAAAATGATTTTAGGAATCTTAATGTCATTTTTAAAGACCTATCCATAGACAACCGCTAACGTATAGGTTTGAAAAAAACATTTTTTTTTGTTTCAGTTCCATGTGTGGGATGCCCCCCCCTTAAACTTTTATATTTTTTTATTTGTATAAAAATCGGAAAGCGGTTTACAGAAAACATCTACCAACTAAGTTTCAATTCTGTATTCCTAATAGTTTCGGAATAAAATGGCTGTGACATACGGACAGACAGACAGACAGACAGACATGGCGAATCTATAAGGGTTCCGTTTTTGCCATTCGGCTACGGAACTCTAAAAAGGTAAACCATTTTGAGGTCCCGGTGGCTTAATCGGGAGAACGGTCGGCTTTGATGCCGTGGTACCGAGTTCAAACCCCGCCGTGTCCGCCTGGCCAGCTACCACCCTCAAGTTAGAAAATCTGTCGCCAAACATCTAATGCGTTCCGGTAGCTATCCTTGAGAGCCAGTTCCCATTCTAGGCCTAGCGTACTTACCATCTTCGACCGCATCATCACTTACCAACAGGTGAGATAGTGATCAAACGCTAGCCTATAAGATATTTAAAAAAAACAATGTATGCATGTAGCAATGTGGGTTACAAATTACTAGTAGTCTTGTTAATCCCTCGAACTAAGATAATGCTTGTGTCTGGAGTGGGTTCACGTCAATAGTGCAATGGATGGAGATCGAACTCACGACCTCTTGGTCACCAGGCTGTCGCCTTAGCCATTGAACTATTGACATTGAACTTTTTAACCGACTTCACAAAAAAGGAGGAGGTTCTCAATTCGTCTGTATGTTTTTTTTTTTTTTTTTTTTGTGTGTATGTTACGCGATTTCTCCATCAATTGTGAACGGATTCAAATGATTCTTTTTTTAATTGGTAGGATACGTTTCCGAGGTGGTCCCATTTTAATTTTATCGAGATCTGATTAGTATCACCAGAGATATGGAGATAAATACCCCAAATATAGGAGATTGTACTAGTTTTAGTAGAAGAGTCCCAAGAAGATTATACACAATGGAGGTTGCTATTGCATATAAGATATTCTTACGGTAACTGTGAGCGAGATAGAAATAAAGGTGGGAAATATTTTTTTGTAATATCTTATAAGCAAGCGTTTGACCACTATCTCACCTGTTGCTAAGTGATGATGCGGTCGAAGATAGAGAAGTGGACTAGAATGGGAACTGGCTCTCAAGGATAGCTGCCGGAACACATTAGATGTTTGGCGACAGATTTTCTGACATGAGGGTGGTAGCTGGCCAGGCGGACACTAGATATGTTCTACCACCATGCGGGGGTTATTGGTTTCTTAACGATGTTTTCCTTCACCGGAGGGCCACTGTGAGAAGCGCACATATATTTTTCGATAGAAAAATTCATTGGTGCACGGCGGTTTGAACTCGGTACCACGGCATCAAAGCCGACTGTTCTCCCAATTACGCCACCGGGCCCTCAATAAATAATTATATATTAATAATTATAATAATTAATTATGTATAAATATAAATAATTTGTCTTCACAGGAATGTTCTACCGGGCAAAGTCTTGTTAGAGTGCAAACTTTTTTAAACATACCTAATATTTTTTGACATGACATGACATTTGGCGAAGATGGCGGCCATTTCAGTCCCGCGACACTGCATACATAATTAAATAACTCAGAATCATGAACGTACTTTGTACCAATCAACACAGCAAAAAAAAAAATAAGCATAAAACCACATATTATATAATAGTTACTACGTAAATAATACTTTCCGTTGTTAGGTTGGCTACACAGTGCTTACATAATTCGGGTATCCACAATATAGGGAAGTGCCTCTTATAACGTAGTAGAGTGATTCAGTACCCTGTTGGCCATATGGCGGCAATTAATGTTAATAATCGCAAATAATACTTTTTTATATTCATTTTGGAATACAACTAGTCCGTGTTATAAAAGTATTTGGAATTATTGTAATAAAATAGACAATTAATTATCGTGTGTCAGATGCTTTTATTGCACAGGGCCATTTTGGACATTGTCCTATGAGACCTTGATGACATCATTATTACTAGTGAATATTTTCACTTTAGCGCGGCATTTAAAGTCAATTTTTTTAGGGTTCCGAACCCAAAGGCTACCAAATGAACACTTTCTGAGACTTTGTTGTCTGTTCGTCCGTCCGTCCGTCCGTCCGTCCGTGTGTCTATATGTGCGCACTTTACAGATCTGTATCTTCTTAACCGTTATAGGTACACACTTGAAATTTTCAAAAAGTATATATCCGTCAGTGTATAACGGCCCAGACACGAAATTTAATAGATGCATGTAATTTCATTAAAACTTTTTTTGCACTAAAAAGGGTAAAATAAGTTATTTCTCAAAAAAAATAAAACCGCCTTCATAACCACAAAAAGGCACTCAAAAGCGAAAAATAATTTACTTAAAATTATTATAAGCGTTACCCACGTCTCTATTTGAAGTCGGTGCCAGCCAAGTCTATTGGATATTAGATAGATGCTATGTATGTAGTAGTAGTAAGTAGGTACATGTAGGTTAGTAAGTAGGTAGATACATGTACTCGTAGGTATTATCTATCTACTACCTATTAGACTTGGCTGGCACCGACTTCAAATAGAGACGTGGGTAACGCTTATAATAATTTTAAGTAAATTATTTTTCGCTTTTGAGTGCCTTTTTGTGGTTATGAAGGCGGTTTTATTTTTTTTTAAAAATAACTTATTATAATTTTTATTCATCATGACTTTGTTTCTATCTCGCTCACACTAACTGTCAGAAAAATCTGTAATAATAAAATCAACGTGGAGAAAAAGGGAATATATTTTTGAGGTTAATTTTTAATTTAAAAGACTTGGTTTTTTAAAGCAAACTCATAACATGGAGAAAATGAAACATTTAAATGTCACTGGGATACTTAAAAATAATTTTAAACAGAAAGAATCACTTGTTATTCTTAAGCAAAAAATTGCTACCAACAAAAACAAACAGCACCTACCACCCAGTTGTCTGGAAGAGATCGCTTTTAGCGATAATACCGCCATTTGTACTCATTCTTATGATGTGTTTCTGTCTCTATTTGTTATTTCTTGGTGTGCAAATAAAGTGTTGTTGTATTGTATTATATTTTACCTAACAATAGGTACGTTGCCCAATTTAATCAGCAAAATTCCCAAGCGGAAAGGCTGGGAGTCTATGCGTGTCAAATCAAATCATTTATCAATCGGCAGCTTCTGGCCTAACATTAACTTATACCACACAAGCTGTACAAACTTAATTTTGTAGCTAATTTCCTTTTTAAAACCTTGATTATCGATCTTATATCCTAGTGTTAAGAGTGATATTTGAGATCAATTTTAAGTTTGTATTTTTATTTGCAGAAGTATTGTTTAATATAAAAATGTCACACAAGGACAGATGGCCTGTAAATACTTATTAATGATGCCGATGATTTTGAGTGGATGATAAATGATGGTGCGGTTGAACTGCTATTGTCATCGTCGGAATGCACGAGTAGGTGTTTGAAAAAGTGCGTGCGGTTAGTTTCAATTTTTTTTCTTTCTTTTAGATTTATATATTCTGTATGAGGAGGTTTAAAAAAGTCGTTTATCATCATTTGACAATTTAAAAATTTTGCAAACATATATTTATATATTTTTTTAATGTTCATTAATAAGACTATATGGTACCGACTAGGTCAGCTCTCGAACTAGGTTTTGTGCATGTCTTATGCACTCTCTTAAGAAGGGAATCAGGGAAAAAGGAGGGAAATATCTCATGATTATGATAGTCATGATTCAAGCTCATAATAACTACACTACAAATCTGTGTATTTATAGTGACACTTAAAAAATTAAAAAATAGTTCAGTGTGTGTCTCACAAAATTTTGTATGTAAACAAGATTCCACAACAATAAAAAAATCTGAAACCCGATTGTAAACTTTAACTGAAACCCGATGACAGCAAACAAAAATCGTAAATCACATGATCTAAAAATATATATATACGTTCGAATTGAGAAACCTCCTCCTTTTTTTGAAGTCGGTTAAAAAATATGATTGAGTAGACCGTATTATCAGCATAGCTCAGGTTATTGACATATCTGCTATCTAACCTGAGCCCTACTGGGGTACCACTCAACTCACCATCAGATCGTTAATATATTATACATATACACAGATCGGTAAAGCCCACCTTGTCGCATTCCAGAAGACAGTCGATAATTGTCTGAAAATTTGGGATGGGACCTCATCTGATATTGTTGATCTGATTGCTGTACCTGTACTCCAGAAGACCGACAACATCAGAGGTTACCTCTTTGTCGTGCGGCTTATGCCAGAGAAGGTTAAGGTTAAGTGTGTCAAATGCACGACTTAAGTTTAAGAAGTAGGTATATATAAAGACGTTGGTATTATGCTGTTTATAGTAACTGATAACCTGTTTTAAAGAAAATATGTCTACATCTGTCAAAACCTCTGGGCAAAATCCAAATTGTCCGTCATCAAATTTAATACTAGCTATACGGGACTGTCCGTTACGGATCACTCGTTCAAGTATCTTGCCAATGAAAAAGGCCTATAATTGGCCATGCTCGAAATATCACCAGTTTTGTTCTTCACTAACGGGACGATTTTCTGAGATCTGCCCGCAAGTAGCAGTGACTCAGAAAAAATAATGAAAAGCCGTGACAGCATCCCACAGATGTGGTGACCCGCATACAACAAATGTTTTATTCTAAAACCATCGTGGTCCGGCGACTTGCCTCTCTTCATAGCTCTCAAGTTCTTTTCTGTTTTCGTGGCGGTGACCGAGGTAAGACAAGCCGCCGGATCACGCTGTGTACTATCGTTACTCTTGCATACATTGATAATGTTAGCGGTATTCTATGAGCGCGGCACTACGCTAAAATGACTTTCAAACATGTTATCAATATCTTTCATATTAGTTACATCTTCACCTCTAATAGGCAGACTACTTTTATTATCTAACTTCTTCGTTTCTTTCCAGAACTTTATGATTTATGATTATGATTATGAAAATTTATCTTTTCCTAATTGTATTAAACATAATTTAAGCCCCACTGTAGAAATGGCGAAGCTAATAAAAGTGAGTTAAAAATCGGATAAGGACTAACGGTGAAACAAACATTAATACAAACACGCAAAGGTACATTGCTAAAACATTATTTATTTACTAAACCAGTAAAACCATAGTACCTCAATCATACGATGTTATTTTTTGCATTTATCACACTATAAAGAGTAGGAGGATACAGCAAACCAAAGCATTGATTTTACTTCTACTAAAATAAGCACTACTATATCAGATTACACCACTATCTTAGTAATTAATTTAATATGAAAACGATAAATTATTTTACAACCGGTTTACAACCAAACTATTCTAATTAAATATCCAATTAATTAGAATTATTTTACAACCCTACTTGAGTATTAACCCTAAAACGCCGTCACTATCGCCGAAGTCACTAAAATGGCACTAAAACTAAAAGTGCCAAGTGATTGTGAGTAGGTTTTATGTGGGTATTTAAATACTTGTTAAATATAGACCACCTAGGTTTAAAATAAAACGAGTATTGCATTAGACCTCGTAAAAGTTACTTGCTTTACGGTTTTGTAAGTGGGAGAATGTTACACCGATACGTAACAAATGATCGACGAATGTTTCATTACTGAATAAACTATTTTGTTATTGATGCAAAACTTTTTGAAACATAATGTTTTCAAATTTAAGTAGGATCGTTAAAATATGCATGTTGTTTTTCATGATTGTAATCATGCCATTTTGCCGTTTTTAGGGTTCCGTACCCAAAGGGTAAAACGGGATCCTATTACTAAGACTCCGCTGTCCGTCTGTCTGTCTGTCTGTCTGTCTGTCTGTCTGTCTGTCTGTTTGTCTGTCTGTCCGTCTGTCACCAGGCTATAGCTCATTAACCGTGATAGTTAGACAGTTGAAATTTTCACTGATGGTGTATTTCTGTTGCCGCTGGAACAACAAATACTAAAAACAAAATAAAGTTAAAAATTAAAGGGGATCCCCATACAAAAAAACATGTTTCTAAACGCCATCTATCTAATTCTTTTCGGCAAAATTACATAGATGGCGCTAGTAAACGAGCCCCATCTTTCTAGATCGCGACCACACCAAATATTCTTGGTGATATCAATTAATCAAATATATGAGGTTGAAACTCTGTTATGTTTCGTATTGTACGGAACCCTCCCTAAGTGTGCGATAAGAGACGCGATGCTGACTCGCACTTGGCCAGTTTATATTTTTATTGTACAGTTAAACATTCTTATCTCTACTGAAGGTTATTACTTATTAACACCAATATTTTAAATGGGAAGGTCAGTTTGTATATTTGTTTGTTTGTTTGCGACTTCTTGACGGTCAAATGGTTGGGCCGGTTTAGATGCAATTTTGCACAGGGATAGCCAGTAATATTGATTAGGCTATAGAATAACTATTAACGCGGGCAAAGCCGCGGGGCACAGATAGTACTATATAAATAAATATAATAATAAGGTGATAAACTATGACAGCGATGATACTGCCTATGTTCAGCAGTGGGCTGATAATAATGAATAATGAAACTATGACTAAGAAATGACTCCCTATGCTTAACACTTTTTTAAATGTAATACTGGCCGTATATGTCATTAGTAAGGTGCTACTAAAAAAAAAAGAAAAACACGAAATAGTAAATATAAAGGCAAATTAGCTAAAATCACACGTTCATAACTACAGCGCTCAATTGCAGGTTAACTATTTTTGATGGCACTATTGGCACAAAGCAACACGTTCTATGTGTTAGACGGTCTTGGCTATATAAAATCTATAAACCTAATTTATGTCCGCTACGCCCATAATCAGAATTAGATCAAGTTTACACAAGAAATGAATTTATTCGAATGTTTGCTATAAAGTCGGAGCTTATCTTGTCAGAGGTTTTGGTAATAAAAGTTTTACATAAGCTTGACGGTGGCTGTAAGTATGTATTTTTGGGTTATTGTTCAACATTTTTTTTAATGTGATATGTTGCAAAAAGTGCAAATAATGTTTTTTTAAAAGTACTGTTTAAGAATAAAATAAAAGATGTTAATATATTTTAGTTATAAATATATCTTCTTTTTTTAATTTTATAACAATTCAATTTTACTATTCCGATTATAAATATTATTATGTTATATATATTTTGCAAATATTCAAAAACAATTTGTAATTTTAGATAACACAATTTAGATAATAAATCATATTTGACAATATTTCGTACTCAGACCAAATAACTCACAATTTTAATTGAAGAGTATGAATAAGAAGAATTCTTATTTGGTCTAAGACTTCGTATGACAATATCATGTCTGATAAGAATCTTGCTAGAAATATTCACCGATATTAAATTTTTCAAACAAGCCACTGGATAATTCCAACATGTAAATTTTTGTTTTATCGACATTAAATCGATTCTGTATCAATTCGCGTATAATTGTCGGTAATGCCCGAATATGAGAGTGTCGATGTAATGATATGGTTTCGTTACTTGCAAAATGCAGGTGGCCGGATTTGGGTTCCGTGGGAAAATTAAAATAACCAACATTTTTACGTTTCTAAATTAATATATATTTTTATTTTTGTTTATTACAGAAATCAATCGTAAAATAAAGGTTTTCTTTATTTTTATCAAATAAGATATTATTTGTCAAATATAATGTCGTTTTTAATTACTGACATATTTTGTGCGGTATGTTTAGTAAATTTTTCAGTATTTTTATACAAAATAAAACTGACTCCAAATGTTACACAAGTGATTTCCAGTGGTGTTGATAAGATAAGAGTTATGATGCATCAGGGTTTGGTAAAACTTACTAAAGTACCTCGGAAGAACATCCAACAATAAGAAAATTAAAATTAAAGTAACAATATATTGTACTAAAAAAAAATTAAAATCAAACAAAAAACAATACAGACCAATTAAAAACAAAAGAAGCTGAAGGGCTATATCTAGTAAAAAATAAATATCAAAACACTTGAATCAAAATTTCCAAATTGACAATTTGGGTAGAATATTTGGCTTCATTTGATCGATTGCAAAGCAATATTTTGACTAGTAAATAATGTACTCTCAAAATTATCAGAACCTAAAAACAAAATTCAAATTTCACCCTTGACTCGATCAAAAATCGATAACATGAATCGATGATTTGGCTGCATTTGATCGATTGCAGAGCGATATTCGGTTGCGTCATGCATTACAATTACTCGATATCTTTTCCTTGTAATTATTTTACCGATCAACCTGTCATGTGTTCTTGTAATGCAGGGTTCTGTCCATTAAGTACTATTAAAATGTACTTTATTGTTAAGTAAATAAGATTGATTTTAGTACAAAAAAAACAAAGTTGATTAATAATTGACTCTTTTGTTGCAGGTATGGAACAAATGAGACTGTGGTGTAAAGGAGAGTAAATTATATCTTAGATAGACGTTTATACCTTATATCCGTTATTGTTTCGTGGGAGACACAAATAGACACACATAACCTTACAGTATTCAGCACAAAGCCCTTTAAAGCCAGAGTATTCTAGGCTTAGCGTGTTCACCATATTCGACCACATCATCACTTAGGTGTCATTCCAAAATATTCAAAAATGACGTGTTCATGTTTTTAAATTTTCCGCCAGCACCCCCGGAGGGCAACCCGTTGTTATTTTTTTTATGTATATATCATATAGGCTAGAGTTTGATTACTATCTAACCTGTTAGTAAGATATGATGCGGTCGAGGATGGTAGCATGCTAGGCCTAGATTGGGAACTGGCTCTCAATGACATTCAGCCATAATGGCATCTCTACCACGCAATACCAGGACTCTAAGTTGAACGCCATTTTGTTCTTTACGAAGGCTTTTAGAACTTAGGAGGTTAAGCATTTCAGAAATCTAAATGTACTCGCTTTGAGGTATAATTTATCAGAACTTAAAACTGCCCCACTTTTAACAAAGATTTCACCGGACAAAACTTAAACATTATTTGTAGAGGGCGAATTGCGTATCAGCAAATTTGCCGAGCCGTTCGTCTGCCAAGCCGTTACTGGACTGGAGATGTTGGCATTTCACACAAGTTACTGATGAGCGGCCGAAACGCGGCGTTGAAAACGTTGAAATAAAATAAATCTAAGTAATTCAATTAATTCTTTCAAATTCGCGAGGTTGAAATTGTATTATGTGGTTAGATCAAACTTAAGTCATATTTTTTATGATTATTAGACTCAACTTCGTATGATTATGATCATGTTTTAAGGTCAATTTTCTACTAAAAGACTCTTAAGTGACATGCGTAGGAGTGAAAATGTGGAATACTAATTAGAAATGTAGCATTTCCAATAAGACTTCGATTTTAGAACAAAATATATTTGTATAAAATTACCTATATTTACTATAAATCAATCGTGTAATAAATAAGTCATTAATTTACTGATTTTTAAAAATAGTATTTCACAAAGTGTACTAGAAATACTTTTATTTTTATACAAGACCGTACTTAATGATTATAACTAGTCAATAAAAATGTTTAAGATTGGTCAATTTTAACAGTTAATACAAAAGACTTCAACGAGCTCCATGATATCCTGGTGTAACATTTTTGTTCACAGCTAAAAATAAGTAATTTTACTTTAGTTTAGCTACATAAACCTGAGCAATGCGATGAAGTCTGCAATTAATTGTTAAAAAAATATATATATTCGAAAAAAAATACGCAAACATACATATACATTTTTTTAGTAGGCAGTGACTGTGACCAAAGCGTCAAATTTTGAAATGGTCATAATTACTGTTTAAAAACTGCTCGTCCGCATCGCCCCAATTTGAATAAAGAACGCACCTCAACAAACATTGCTCATTGCTGTTCTCTCGTGAAGACGGAATACAAACTCAACGACCATTCAACTTTGACCTCTTGGAATCACTAGAAACACCTCAGTCCATTCCCTCTGCAAAGCAAAATGTTCCGCGTAGTAACACAAAGAGAGGGGAGGTAGTTCAAGTTATAGTGGGAGTAATAATAATAACATGTGTTAGGTTTTTAGAAATGAGATCGTAAGGCTTTTATTGTTTGACAAGCTATTACGAAGCTGGTTTAAATGTTGCTTTGAAGATCGTTGGAGCCGCAAATCTGTAGATAGTTTGTGTGAAATGTTTCTTTGTTCAATTATTTTGTTGTTTGTCAGGTCTATGACTCTGCAAGTAGCAACTGTAAGTAGATTCAAAGTAGATTTATCAGACTGCAAGTAGATTTATCAGAAAAAGCTAGAATTCTCTATCTATATAAATGCACAGGGTAGTTGAGACACATTTATCTGTAGGTAGATTGTTTACTTTTCTTTGTAAGCTAATACGTGGCTGTCATAGCTGTATTTAGCCAAAAGCCCCTACATAAACGTTGAATTTAAAAAAAAAGTTGATTTATAAGTTGTCAGTGAATTATAAAATCATTTTTTGATGATTTTATAATTGGGCTATCCCAATGGCTAAGGCGACGGCCTGGCGATCGAGTGGTCGTGAGTTCGATCCCCACCCATTGCACTATTGACGTGAACCCACTCCAGACACAAGCATATTAAGCTACAAATAACAAAATAAAAATTTTGAATAAACACCCACGACAATGTCCTTTTAAAAATTAACGTCATAACATCTATCTAAGAACCACCACTGATTAATTACAAACCGTTTAAAGACGAAATCGAACTAGTTTTGGAGAAAAATGGCAACATAGATTTGCACAAACAAATGTTTACTGCAGCGCCCCCTGGTGAGTTGACACTGTAACACCTATTTAAGAACATGCACCTATCAAACAAACCCATAACTGAAAATTGCATCAAAATCAAACTAGTTGTTTTAAAGAAAAATTGCAACATAGATTTGCACCAACAAATGGTTACTGCAGCACCTCCTAGCGAGTTGTCACCGTAACACCTATCTAAAAACATGCACACCCGAACTCATAACTGATATATGCATCAAAATCGGACTAGTAGTTTTGGAGAAAAATGGCAACACAAACAAACAAAAAAACATCCTCTCACCCCAAACGCATATACAGTCTCCGTACCGTCGTGGGTAAAAATCGACTTCAAAATTAAGTATATTGTTACACGGTAACATTTTAAAGAATCCAGAAATCAGCAACACAGTGAGACTGTTTGCAATCCGCTAGACAGCTGTCACGGAGGCTTGTATTCATATCTCTGGAGATACACATGAGATCTCGATCAATTTATAGTGAGACCACACGAAAAGTAGAGTATATGCTTCCCGTGTGCTCAAACAATAATTTATGACCGTACAAAACGAAAACACCGACTGCACATGCCGCGATAGTCAAAATAGCCAGTTGCCATAATCATGTCATCAAGGTATACAAATTTTTTTATATTGTTTATCTCCATATCTCCGGAGATTGTTATCAGATCTCAATAAAATGTGAATGGGACCAAACGGAAGACATAATCTTTCATACAAGAAAGACATTTTTAAATCGGTTAAGATTTGACGGAGTTCTGGAGTTCTGGGGTAACAAACATAAAATAAAAACAGTCAAATTGAGAACCTCCTCCTTTTTTGTGAAGTCAGTTAAACATAATTTAACAAGTCCTGTTGCCTAATACTGTCACAAAAATAATTAACATCAAACGCAAAACATTTACGCAACGAAAATCGCGTATTCAATATTTATTCAATTGGAATTTTACTTGCAAAATCAATTGTGTAAAGATAATACGAGTAATCAAATTTAGGTAGCCAATTGTTGTTGTTTCAACTTTTAATAATTGACGTGACATGAACTGACAATAAAACTTAATTTAAAGTAATTAAAGGTCACCACCTGTGGTAATTATTTAATTGACAGCTTCTATTCAATAAAATTTATAATTCGATCCAATAAGCCCAATTAAAATAGGATGCTATTAGATCAAAAAGGTCAGGTTTCATGTGTGATTGTCGGTAATATTGTCTTTTATTTTGGTTGTGTTACTTTTGTATGATGATCTGTAGAATTCTACAAAATATATGCGGGAAACAAATACCAGACCAAGAGCAACCGCGCGTGAGCGTGATATTTTCTCTCCTTTTCGTAATTGTATTTGTTTCCCGCATATATTTTGTAATAGTTAGCTAGCCGAACTTTACATATTTTACCTACCTGTGTTGTTTATTTTATTATACATTTAAATGAGTGACAAGACCGTTTTATTCGACGCAACCCATAAAGTTGCGCTCTAACACACTATCAAACCTATTGTCGCGTTACCCAGGTAAAATATTCAAAGCTATACAACTGACACTGAGTACACGTACTTGCATACACACGGATTAGACAAAGGAGGTTGGATTGGCAATAATCACACTTTTGTTTGAAAACCAGCGTCGCCGCGTTACTCCCACCAAACGATTCCACAACATAAACAATACAAATAGATACACGAATTACGCAAACTAATAAACAAATTACACATAGAACACGGGGCTGCAATTGCTTCGCACACTACTGCAATTGTTACGCACATTACTTCGAGACTCTATAAGTTACACACAATCACACGCGGCCGACCGGCCGGCGACCGACGCGAACGTGAATATAACGAGTCGGAGAGGCGTGGTGATTTCGCTCGCTTTGCAATCCATTGCGCGTAAACTGCGTCTCGAGGTAGAAATATTCGTACTTTACCAGCAATGTATAGTTATCTGTTCTCTGGGTATGTTGTCGTTTGAACAAAGAATTTCATAATTAAAAATAGTTTTTGGACAAAAATATCTATAATACGAAGATTTTATGCTTACCGATGAAAAGAAATTCCTCCTTGTTTAATACTTGATGTCTGACTCTTTAATTTACACGTAATAATCGCACAACACGGCATTTTGAGACGATTTTAGCGCACCTCCGCGCTGCGACGCAAACCACGAGCCACTAAAAAGTATGATCGCGTGGTTCTATGAATCTATGATTGTCTAATCATACTAGTGGCGCGCCTGCCCCGCCCACATTGCCAATCCAACCTCCTTTGTCTAATCCGTGTGCATACACTTGTACATCCTGAGAAAGGCCCATTCATCAACGCAAAAATTTCGAAAAAAGAACGACCACAAACGAAAGCGCACCATTTTTGGTGGCCAGTTAAAAGTCGTTATAACCCATCATATTTCGAGTTGTCCAATTAAAAATGTACTAAAGGTGGATCCAGACTAACTAATAAATTAAGCTTTATTTATATTTTTGTAGGATACGAATGTCAGTGTGGTTGGATGGGCAATCTGGAAATGGACTAGTATAGGCTATTAATGATGAAATGTCATAAAAATCGTGAATTTGTCACTTTTAATTATATTTATTTTAATTGAGGCTTAAGATGATATTAAGCGTATAATTAGTAAAAACGTAGGTTAAGGCATTTTATTATTTACTATTGTTATATTGTCTGTATGCCTTGGGCGCGAAGCACGTGCTTTGATATAAATAATGAGCTGAGTTTTAATATAAGTGGTATTTTGTTTTCAAAAATGCATTAGAATACTTTTCAAATAGAATCTATGTTGTTAATGTGCCTCCCGGTGACCCGTGTGGCCTTAATATTTTTTTATATTAATACATACATACATACAATCACGCCTTTTTCCCGTTAGGGTAGGCAAAGACTACTTCTTTCTTTCTTTCGTATTTTTTTTATTAATAAAAGAATTAAAAGTAAATAGTATCAAATAAGTTCAACTTACATCGTTTAAAACTACCTTAGCAATCTTAAAGCATAGTATGTATGCTTAACGTGACATGTAAAATTAATTAAAAAATCAAACAAAGTCGGTTACAGTTTTCACCGGGCAGTTGGCTGCATTGATTCAGCATTACTTTTTATATAATGGTAATATGTGTAATTATCTCGTGATAGGTCCGCGGGATTTAATTTGTGGCTGTCAGCACTTTCTTCTCAGTGTGGGATCAACGATTTATAAATCGTATCGTTTGACCACTATCTCACCTGTTGGTAAGTGATAATGTGATTGTAGGGTGTAGCACGCTAGGCCTAGAATAGAAACTGGCTGTTGAGGACAGCTGCCAGAATGTTTAGCGACAGATTTTTCAACTTGAGGGTGCGGATTCTATACAGTGTCATCATGCAAGCAGTTTCATAGCGATGTTTTTTCCTTTATCAGAGGGTAACTGAGAAATGAGCATACACATTTTGTTATAGAAAAAAATCCATTCGGGGATAACTAAAGCTTACATATAGGAGTTTACATAAAAACTCCAGCAGGGCTAGCATGGCAAGGGGACTATTTTGTCTTTCCACCTATCCGTGTTTTGTTTGGTGGAGAAAGCAAATTATAAGTAAAGTTTTTCGACAATTATAAACGCTCGCTGACTTTTATACAATTCTTTTTTAAACTTTTTAATAAGAAACAAAATCAAAACTCGGGGTTAAAGTTCACCAAGCGTTTAAATGTATGTGTTGATCTCCTGTCAGTGGCGAAAAACAGGGAAATAATTGTGTCTTTCCCCCGGGGATAAGGCCATGCTAGCCCTGCAGCAATTACAAAAGAAGAAATATATATGTAATAGATATTTTTGTGTAACGTGTTAAAAAATGAACCTAACATATTTGAAAATGATATTATCAGTATAGAAAAACAGTTTCAATTTGTTACTTGAAACTGTTTTTTTATAGAAAAAACAGTTTCATAATAGAAAAACAGTTTCAATTTGTTAATTGAAACTGTTTTTTTATTATGATATCATTCTTCTAGATATTTAAAGAGATTTCTTATAACATACTAGCTGATACCCGCGACTTTGTTCACGTACACCAAAAATTTAGTAGCCCATGTTCATTTTTATACCATAAAGTATCTCCTTGTTAAATTTCAGTACGATCAGATCGTCTGTTTATACGTGATTAGGTTACAAACAGACAGAGTGATAGAGTTACAAACGTTTTTAACCGTCTTCACTAAAAAGGAGGAGGTTCTGAATTCGTCTGTTTTTTTTTTATTATGCCTCCCGTTGGATCCCATTCAAATTGTATCGAGTTATGACAAATATCTCCGGAGATATGGAAATAAACATAAGCAAATTTGTATACTTAGATGTCATGATTATAACTAGCCAAAACTTTGACTATTGTGTATTGTGACACCTGTAGAATTCAAATAGAATGGAATTGAAAATTATCGCGTGTTACAGCGGTGAAAAATGTATGAAACAAATGTAATGGGTGAAATATAAATAAAAGTTAAAGGAAAAAGTTAACTTTGATCACATTGCAATTAGATTTTTATAAAATTAAGCTCATATTTTTTTTTATCAAAGGTTTATAATACTTTCTCTATGTTTTTAATGGTGAAAAATGTATTTTTTTTAAAACGTAAGGCTGAGTTGCACCATCTTTCTTTTTAACCGACTTCAAAAAAAGAAGGATGTTTCTCAATTCAACCGTATATATATTATTATTCACACTATTTATTTTCTTTCTTAGTTTTAGGTTTTTTTACAATAAAGATATCCAAACAAAAATAGAAAAAAATCATTACAAATAAACAATATTATAAAAAAACCTAAACCTAGAGTGCCGCCAGCAGCGGGGCAGGGCCCAAGCTATCGGTGGTTAGGGCTGCAGAGAGAGGAACCTCCTGACGATGCGTGCCGTGTCAAGAAGTACTGCCTTCTGTATCTGGCCCTTGATCCAGCCGTCTAGCGAGAGTCTCTTGAGATGTTGGTCGAGACTCTTCGCTATTAGGCCGTTCGCAGAAACGACTATTGGGACAATGCTAGTCGAATCAACATCCCACATGGCGGTAACCTCGAAAGACAAGTCAAGGTACTTGCTGATCTTGTCCTTTTCAGCCTTCACGAGGTTCTCGTCATGCGGGATGGTGATGTCAACTAACACTGCCCGCCGCTGGGACCGGTCGACTATCACGATATCAGGTTTATTGGCGACAATAGTCCTGTCCGTGATAACCGATCGGTCCCAATAGAGCAAAGCATGACCATTTTCAAGAACTGGCGCAGGTGCGTACTTATAGTACGGCACCTCAGACTTGACAAGGCCGTATTGAAGAGCAAGTTGCTGGTGGATGATCCTGGCTACGAGGTTATGTCTGTGCAAGTACTCGGAGTTAGCAAGATGAGAACTACCGGAAATGATATGTCTGAGTGACTCTCCGGGACGGCGGCATGCCCGACATATGTCGACTGTACCGTCCTTCATAATATATTTCCGGTAGTTGTTCGTCTTGATAACTTCGTCCGCAATTGCACAAACAAAACCTTCGGTTTCCCCAAAGAGGTCCCCGAATCGTAGCCAGTTCACCGACGCGAGCAGGTCCACATCGGGTCCCGTTAAGACTCGATAGAACCGGCCATGCAGCTCCTTGCTCTTCCATACGTCCTTGCGGTCCTCGGTGCTCAGCACCTGAGGCTTGCGCCAGTTCTCTTTGCCTAAGGACAGAGGGGTGAAAGTCTTGTCAACTGACACCACATCGCAATGCATCCCACACTCGTTGTTTAGGAAATATTCCCGGAGACTGCATACCTCACGGTTGTGGAGTGTCTTGGCATTTAAAAAGCCTCGACCACCCCATTTCCGTGGGATATACAGTCTCATAACAGACGAGCGTGGGTGAAGCATGCGATGTGATGTCAATTGCTTTCGAACTTTTCTATCCAGGGCGTCTAGTTCAGTCTGAGTCCACCTTAGTATGCCAAAGGTGTATATAAGTAGGGGCATAACCCAGCCGTTGAAGGCACGTACCTTGTTGCCTCCTGACAAAAGACTGTTAAGTACTTTTGTCAGGCGACCGAAGAAACGTTCCTTCACCGACTGTTTTATCCCTCCACTCTCGATACCCAATGACTCTGACATACCAAGGTATTTATAGGTGTCGGCTTCGGAGAGAGATCTGAAACTCATTGTATCAGAAAGTTGTAAATTCATTGAATTAACAACTTTCCCCCGCTGCACGTGCATGACCGCGCACTTATCTACACCGAACTCCATGTTGATGGCGTTGCTGAAAGTCTCAGTGACTTTCAATAACTCCATCAAATCATGGCGCTTCGGTGCAAAAAGTTTGAGGTCATCCATGTACAGCAAGTGTGAAATGACTTCACCCTCTCTCCTAAGCCGATAGCCTAGCCCTGAATCCTCTAATAATGTGCTTAGAGGATTTAGGGCTAGACAGAACCACAACGGACTCAGACTGTCACCCTGGAAGATGCCTCGCTCAATCCTTATAAAGTCCTGCGGACCAGAGAGACTGTCCCAACCACCCGGTTGACGAAGGACTGTGGTCCACTGCCTCATACAAGAACCTAGAAAAGACCTCAGAGTTGTATCAATTTTATACAACTCCAAGATCCTCTCCAGCCAGGTATGAGGCACTGAATCATAGGCCTTCTTGTAGTCAATCCAGGCGGTGGAGAGAGCACCTTTGTTCCGCCGGACTTGTTGGCAAATGGCCGTGTCGATGAGGAGGAGCTCCTTAGTACCACGGGACCCAACCTTACATCCATTCTGAGAGGGGGCCAAAATATTGTGCGCAACAATGTGCGAATTAATTTTAAACCTCAGAATAGATGTAAGAAGCTTGTACAGCGTTGGCAAGCATGTAATGGGTCTATAGTTCTTCGGTTCCGTGGTACTACCGGACTTGTGGAGCAGGAAGGTGACACCGGTTGTCATGAATGTTGGCAAGGAACCAACCTCGAGGGCTTGTTGGAATTGCGCCGCTAAGCAGTCGTGTGAGCATCGAATCCACTTTATCCAAAAGTTGTGTAATCCGTCCAGTCCTGGACTTTTCCAGTTCTGGGCCGTACGGATCGCACAACTAACGTCTTCGGGGCTAATACTAATAGCCCCCATGGATTCGATAGGCTCACACGCGCGCTCAACGACGCTCATCCAATCGCCCTCCGTGTGTTCGACGGGCACCGACCAGATACTACGCCAGAAGTTATTCATGGTAGTAGTATCCGGACACTGCTCCTCACTCACACGTTGATTGGTTCCTTCCCAACCTCGGTATACCTTCCTTTGGTCACTTTGGAAGAGGCGATTTTGATAATAGCGATCTACACGCGCTCTATAGCGACGAATACGGTTTGCCAATGCATAAACTTTCTGCTTCAGAAAGTCAATGCGTTCCGTGACACAAGTCATGTAGTCCCGGGGTCTAATCCCGGTCCCAGCAAAGGCCTGATTCACGAAACGCATGACTCGGGGGCGATGATTACCCCCTCTGAAGCAGATCAACTTCGCAATAAGAGTCCTAAACATATTGATGCGACACTCGATTCGTTCTTGCCATGCAGGGATAGCGGGGCGTCGCGGTATTCGGTCAGTATCCGGAAACTTGACGCGAACAACGCAATAATAATATAATAGATAATATTATTATTATTATTATTTTTAATGTTTGTTCGCGGATAACTTCGTCGTTTATGAACCGATTTTGATTATTCTTTTTTTGTTCGAAAGGAAATATTGCAAATGTGGTACCATGGTAATTTTATCAAGGTCTGATAAGTATCTCCAGAGATATTGAGATAAACATCTCAAAATTGGTACTGAAAATGAATAGCGCGGCATTGAAGTCGGTTCTTTTTTAGTTTTTAAACGATATTATACTATAACAAATGTCGGAAATCAGTCAAACTCTATACAAAAACACCAATTATAGTAATAGTTACGGTTAAAGTAAGATGGTGCAACTCAGCCTTAGTGTATTTACTTAACTGTAAGTATTATTATTTATGTGTAAACATAAAAGTGTATTAATTAGTAAAAATGGAGATGCCAAAACTCATTTTTTTTTTCACTCATTAATTATCTTTATCTAAAATCGTTTCCAAAGTGAAAAAACTTAACAGTACCAGTAATTTAGAGATGTATTTTTCCATATCTCGTAAAATAAATTATATATTTTTTTTTTTTTTTTTTTTTATATCTTTTAGGCTAGCATTAGACCACTATCTCACCTATGGGTAAGTGATGATGCGGTCGAAGATGGTAAGCCCGCTAGGCCTAGAATAGGAACTGGCTCTCAAGGATAGCTGCCGGAACACATTAGATGTTAGGCGATAGATTTTGCTAATTGAGGGTAGTAGCTGGCCAGGCGGACACTAGATAGTGTCCTACCACGCAAAAATACATAAAACTACAATGGAGAAAAACAGTGAGCAAACTTACTCAATGCAAAAAAAAAACAAATCGGTTAATACATGACGTAGTTAGTAAGGTAGGACGTAGGTAACAAACAAAAAAAAATACCGGAGCATTAAGAACCTCCCTTTCTTGAGTCGGTTAAAATATTTGTACCAATAAAGACAAACTATATTCATGACCTAGTTCCAAACAAATTACAAAACAGACTAATCTTATTCGAAACACAATCTCAATGTTACAATTTTCATTGTTTTCCACATCCACTGACCGTTATCAGGCATTGTCAAAACAGTTCTACGGTACATGTTACACTTTTCACACAAAATCTTGTTACACGCTACGCATCTTCAAGCGGCGAGCCAAAGAAAAAAATTACAAATGACAACCAGTTGTACATTGTCAAAACAAATTACGCATTGACCACGAAAATTTAGAACAAAACATTGGAATTTGGAATTCTGTGCGGAAAGGCGGACCGTTAAAATTAAGGTCGGTTTACGCTGAGATACAATGTTGCGCCACACATGGCGACATGTTTGCGAGTTAAACTATGTTGTATTTTAAGAATGATTGAGTTTTTGACGGTATTATTTATCATCATCATCATTACAGCCTATACTATTCCACTGTTGGACATAGGCTCTCTAAATACACGCAACTGAGCACGGTTCTTGGCTGCTCTCATCCACTTTCCAATTATTTATTTATTTAGATGCATGTATATTTAGATGCATGTATCTATGCCATCTATAGAAATATTTTTTGACATAATTAATAAATTATGTGCAGAATCTGAAAAGATTATTTTTAAAGATACTGTATTTGCTCTGTGATTTGAATGAACAAAATGCAATAAATCAAACAATTTAATATCTATATTAAAAACATACGGCCCATTTTATGGGAAAACATAACTTTATATTGAGCAATGTTATGGTGAATTTATGTTTTTAAATATTTTGACCTTCTAGAATTATTGACATTGAAATAAATACCTTTAGGGTAGAGTGCTACTGGTGCAATTTTAATAAAAAATATAATCTGTGTTGTCCAATCATATCCTCCTTTAGAGGTCAATGGCCAATGACGACTAAACCATTCTATGCACTCGTTTAGTGAAATATGACCATTCAATCCTTTCCTAATAGAAATAACATTTTCCAATCTAAATTAGACTCTACGCATACACTTTAAGTTTAGTTTTCGAGTGTTTCAGAAATATGCAAATAATATTTTTAATTTTTACTCGCTTGCAATCTGACTGTTAAATGTCAGCGGGTTTGAGCGATGACGGATTTTTGAGAAACGGGGAATTTCTTACTTACTTTTTTTAATTGAATATCAATTTGTTCTGTATTATGTTTAAACATAAAACGGTTTTGTGCGATTGATGCTTCGAATTCAGATAAATTAAAAATTTAACATTATATTACACTTATTTTTTTTTTAATCATAGATTGATACAAACAGCTTTTATTGATTTAGTTTTATGCCGTATCCATAATCATTTAAATCAATTTATTTAAAAAGTTAAGTGATTTGTAACAACGTAAACATGTATGATGTTTGACCTTACACAACATGGCATTAAAAAAAACAACAAAACCAATTACAACCAGAGAACGGCCAAGAACAAGAAATTCAATAAATGCTAATTGCATGGCTACCCTAAAAAGAGTTCAAGCACCTTAGGGTAAGAAAGGAAGAAAAATATTCGAACATTTTTGGATACTGAATCCATTAATCATATTCGGGTTTCGTACGCCTGGGGGAAGCCGAAGACGCCCGAGCAATTATTTATGGTAGGTGTGAACAGTACCTAAGGTTTTCGATCTTTATTAAAATTTTTCTTTTTGAGCATAATTATAACAATCAATAGAAAGACTGAATAGCCATGATACTATTTTATAATCTAATAGTACCATCGCGTACAGTTGTGCGTATCCAGTTTCAAAACATGTTCGGTTGCAAGTGTCGATTATTTTTCTAACCAAACAGAAGAGCCAAAACCAAAAAAAAAATTCTTACCAATCAGAAGAGCCAAAACTAAAAACAAAACATAATTTTTGGCTTTGTCCCTTCTTGTCATTGGTCAACAATGTCAACATAGACAGAAGCGAGATGCCAATTCAATAAGAGTGCACAGGAAATTATTCCTTAAGGTGGATACGCACAAATGAAGGCGATTGTACATGGGTACGGTTAGCCTACACGGTTTCTATATACCTTCTTAGAAGTAAAACTGTTATATTCATTTAAACACAATGTGCCTAAACGTTAATACATAGAAAAAGGCGTTAGGATACTTTTAGAACGCAGGCAAAACGCAGTAGGATTCATAATAGTCGTATATGATTGATTGTTTCCTACTGCGTTTTGCCCGCGTTCTAAAAGTATCCTAACGCCTTTTTTAGTGGCGGTTTTTATGCAAAATTTTATAATTTTGCATATAGCAGAATATTTGTAATTGTGATATGTCTATACATATCACAATTACAAATATTCTGCTCTGCTCTGTAATCTGTAATGATAATTAACATCTTTATGTCTCAATATATATATATATATTTATATAGGATAAATTATATAGTATTTCTGATCTTATAATTTCCTTTTTAAATATTTGCGCGCCACCAATGGCAAAATACGGATAAGATCTTATATTGTATTTTTCGATGTTATTATAAACCTGTATTTTATGCAATAAATATCTGAATCTGAATCTGAAAAATCAAGGTAACAGGCGTAGTGCAGTGTCATGCCAAATTCTGGCTGTCTAAATTTTGCATTTCGCTGTATCTATTATAGGTATACGTCTTCGCTTACCATCAGGCGAGCGTCGTTCTAGTTCAGTTACCGTACATCATAAAAAAACTGAGACTGTGAAGAGGATATTGATTGGTTAAATGAAATAAACAGTCTAGATACTCTAGTTCACGTGTAAATTTAGAAGGCTTAAAATGTTGATGTTAAATATTATATAAGTTCCCATACTGTCTTTACATCACGATCACTTACCCGATTTGACACGACGAAAAATCATTAACCACAGTCAATTTTTTAATTTACAGATATTATTGATAGTTAATTTTAATTATTTTTAATTTTGTTATGACATTTTTAAAATATATATCATTGTTGATTCGTCGCGGTAAGTCGTATTTCATTTTTGATCTCCTTAAAATGACGTGAAAGATGAATTAATTAATGTTAAAATAGGTTTGTAATTAATAATTCCTTGACGGATTTATTGACGAGAGGAAATGCATATGCATTGACATTTAAAATGTATATTGTTTTTTAGGGTTCCGTACCCAAAGGGTAAAACGGGACCCTATTACTAAGACTCCGCTGTCCATCTCTCTGTCTGTCTGTCTGTCTGTCCGTCTGTCACCAGGCTGTATCTCATGAACCGTGATAGTTAGACAGTTGAAATTTTCACACATGATGTATTTCTGTTGCCGCTATAACAAAAAATACTAAAAACAAAATAAAGTTAAAAATAATAGAGGGTCCCCATACAAGAAACGAGGTTTTTTCGGCATATCACGCCATCTATGAACGCTTAGTTACGAAAACGTCCCATAGATGGCGTTATATTGAAATGTTGATCCCTAACACTTTTGTTAGACGTTAGATTGCGTTATAAGAAACGAAATGTTTATTAATTATTATTTTTTGCTGGCGAAAAATGATAGTGGTATTTTTTGCTCGATCTTATAAAATACTGTAGTGTGGTACGGAACCCTACGAGTGCAAGTCCGACTTGCACTTGTCCAGTTTATTTATACATCCGTTCAATATTGTGAAATAATTATATAAATAATATAATTATAAATATTAAGTCAAAAACTAAGACTAACGAGTTGAACTTAGTGGTTAGAGAGTCTGTCTACGAAACCGAACGTTGTGAGATCGATTTCCACACGGGAAGATCATTGTGTGATCCACAAACAATTTGTTACTAAAATATAAGCTTTTTATGCAATTAGCCCTCACTTAGCGTTTATTTTTAACAGATGCGTCGATGAAGGTGTATTTCCTGATGTAATGAAAAAAAGTAAATTAATTCCCCTATACAAATCAGTGAACAAAAATGACCCTTCAAACTATAGACCAATCTCTATATTACCGGCGCTCAGTAAAGTTTTTGAAAAAGTTATATTAGACCAGCTTTTGGCACATTTTAATATTAATCATCTTTTAAATCACAAACAATATGGTTTCACTAAGGGGCGTTCTACTACTGATGCTGGAGTAGATCTTCTTAAACATATATTTGATGCCTGGGAGAAAGCACAAGATGCTATCGGCGTTTTCTGTGACTTATCTAAAGCGTTTGATTGCGTCTGTCACAAAACGCTAATTTGCAAATTAAAACACTACGGCGTTAACGGAAAAGCACTTGATCTGGTCTCATCCTACCTCAGTAATAGAATACAGACGGTTGAGGTCAATGGCGTCAGGTCATCTGGATCCCTCATAAAAATGGGAGTTCCGCAGGGATCGATCTTAGGACCATTTTTATTTCTAGTTTATATTAATGACTTGCCGTCTTTCGTGCAAAACTTATGTGACATTGTTTTGTTCGCGGATGATACATCCTTAATATTCAAAATAGATAGGATTGCGCCTGGATTTGACGATGTTAACAAATCAATCGCACAGGTTTTGAATTGGTTTACAACCAATAACTTATTACTGAACGCCAAAAAAACTAAATGTATTAAATTCTCGCTGCCAAATGTAAGAAAGGGTGTCATTAATAGCAGGATATTAATAAACGATGTACCGATAGAATTTGTTGAATCCGCTACATTCTTGGGCATCACCCTGGATTCAAAACTACAATGGGGTTCTCAAATATCGGCTCTAGCAGGTAGATTGAGCTCCGCTGCATACGCAGTACGTAAAATCAGAAACTTGACTGACGAATCCACTGCTAGATTGGTTTACTTTAGCTACTTCCATAGTATAATGTCCTATGGCATTTTATTGTGGGGGAAAGCCGCCGAAATCCAATCTATATTTGTTTTACAAAAAAGAGCTATTCGATCTATATATACCATGAAGTCGCGAGACTCACTTCGTGAAAAATTTAAGGAGATTAAAATTCTCACAGTGGCTTGTCAATATATATATGAAAATATTATGTATGTACGCAAAAATTTGAATGAGTATGATAAGAGGTCCGATGTACATAATTTCAATACAAGACACAAAAATAGATTAATTCTACCTCAATTCAGGTTGTGGAAAGTTAGTGGTTCTTTTCTGGGGAACTGTATACGATTTTATAATAAACTTCCTAAAGATATTGATCAACTGTCTATAAGCAGATTTAAAACCTTTGTAAAATCCAATTTAATGAAGAAATCGTACTATACAATAAATGACTATATGAATGACAAAAAAGCTTGGCCTGAATGCCCCAAGCTCCAAGATATAATATAAATTGTATGATAATAGAATTACTTATTGTACATTAAACATTTATTTAATATGAATTAAAAAAAATGAATTAAAATAAGTGACAAGCCCCATAGAGTTTCTTGGTGTTTCTTCTCTGATGGGAGTACTTCCGAAACACCAGTAGATTCAACAGTCAATCAGTTTTCATCTTTTGTTTGCAGATCTAGGGTTGCCTGTTACGACGGTATTATGCGGCTGATAGTCGGACAATCAGTTCCATTCGGAACATGATTTGTACTGCAATTAGTCTGCGTTTTATTTATCTATTATGTTTCATTATTTCACAATTTTTTGGATAAAAATTGTCTGAAGTACTGAAACATGCACTGGGTTGCGGGTGCACGTAATGGTACGGTTGGCAACCCTACATTAATAAGGGGAATTAAACATGTGTTTTAAGTGTGACGTTCGACGTCTAGATGAAAGCTGAATGGCTCAATACCTTTGTTTTTTTTTTGTAAATTCAAAGCGTTATGTTTCTGTTATATCTATATTTTTTGTTGAATATGATCTATTTAATGTTATTTGACGTGTGTAAGTGCTAATTTTTAATTTGCCCATATACTGAATAAATGCTTTGACTTTGACTTTGACTTTGACTTTAAATATATTATAGGCTACCGTTAGACTACTATCTCATGGCATATCACTGTTGGTAAGCGATGATGTGGTAGATAGTTGTATGATAGTGAACACGCTAGGCCTTGAATACTCTGACTCTCAAAGAATTTGTGCTGCCGGAACACCGTAAGGTTATGTCGGCCGGTTATTTGCTTGATGGTGGTAAGCTACTGGATAATTGGTAGCAAATCAGGCGAAACATTGATATAAAATGCTCCTACCTACCTGTAAAAAAATACATCGTATAAAAAACCCGATTTCAATGCCGCGCATTTTCAGTAGCAGTTTGCGGTGTTTATCTTCATATCTCTAAAGATAATCATCAAATATCCATGAATTATACAATAAGAATAAACGGCAACACCCTTTAAAACAAAAAAAAACATGTTCCAAATCAGTTAACAAGTTTTAATAACGGAGTTATGAGATAACATACATTAAATAATCGAATTGAGAACCTTCTCCTTTTATAAAGTCGGTTAAAATATATTAAATTAGTAACTATTCAACAACCGTGAGATTATCGCATATTTATTTGCACTAAAACAAGCTTAGATTAATTTACGATGTAACGCAATTAGCATTTAAGTGACATTTCAAGTATGTGCAAAATATCAGTAGCAAGTCGTAAATAAAGATTGTTTAACGTAAATAAAATAATATAATGAAATTATAATGATAATATTTAATATGGGCAAGTAAATCAAGTATATCTGAAACTGGTTCCTAAATATTAATGATGATAAAATAAATACCAATGCTTTTTTGACTACCTGAAATTGTAAACCATTCATTTATCTAACTAAAAAAACTAATAATAAAAAAATGATAGCTACAGTACGATTTAATTTTGAAAATACAATATACTTGACAATTTCACCATCAGCATACCTCCAGATAAAAATCCACACAACATACACGAAACATAACTATATATGCGTCAATGTGACTAGGTCTAAATAGTGTTACGTGCGGGGTGGTATTAAAATGCCAATCCGATGAGATGAACGTTTATTTCCACTGAACACTAGGTTTTACAATATTCCACAGTAGCTGTCCAAATCATCTTGCACAATTATCAAAAGTCCGTTAACACACACTGAGGTCGTTGGTAATCACAATCACTGATTTTACTGTTCACAACACTAGTTCACTGATAACACTAAACGATTACTTGGTCGCTATCCGCGCTTAGATGGTTACTCTGTCGCTTCCAAAGAATCACTGCCTCAAGCCGTGGTTTCAACGTCTTATATAGGACGAGAATATTTCTACAGAACTTGCCAGTATTGACTCGAAACAATAGATAAAATACGTTCAAAACAAAGCAATAAAAATCACAAACAAACGCGGCTTTCCTTTGAACATCTGATGTAAACAACTTTACCATACATGCTAATTTTATCTCTAACGACTTAAGAATAAGGTTCAATCTTAACTACAAAACTAGGTACATTGACTAGGGTCGGAATTCCAGGAAGGTTACTTTTATGACGGTCGGGTCGGGTGTTTATAGCCCCTAATTAGTCTATTCTTTCCCACGCTATTTTTGTTCGAGAAGCTTGGCGAAACATCGCGACTCGACGACGCGATGTAACAATAGATTGTATTACAAGGGAGCGAAATTGCGTATTTACGTTGAGGCCGCTGTTTTGAATCCAGAGCAAAGCAAAGCATTCTATAGTAAAATAATAACCAGTGTAGCGAGGAAGTCAAAGTACGTCAACCGAGATAAAATAATTTTGCGACCATGATAGTGAGACACTCTAGGTCTCGGTCTTGAAGTTAGCGGGCGTGAGAGGCGGCGACGGCGGCCAAAAAACAAAAGGGTGTAGTTAAAAGGCGTTTTTTAAAATAACAATTCAAGATTAACCTACCGTAGTACCTATTATAAAAGAAAGTGACTGACATTAACAAACACAACAAGCCAAAATTAAAGAAAGACTTTGCTGCCCGCTCAAAAAGCTATAGAAAATACCTATTTTGCGCAAACATATCGAGGAACCAATCAGTGTTTTCCGAATCATCATCATCATTATCCGCCAATTTCCGTCCACTGCTGGACAAAATAATTTAGACGAAATATTTTAATTTAAAGCAAAATAAATATTATTGTATTTTCAAAATTCAAGTAGAATGTATCTACAAATAAAACTGTTTAGTTGGTACCTAAAGTAGAAAAGAGAAAGAAATGTACGTCAACTTTTTAACGTTTCAAATCCACAAAAAAATAGATATAATTAACCAAATCATCTCTGAATATTCATGTTGCAGAGATCTGTCTTAGTGAATGTATTAATTACATATCACATGAATTATAATGTTGGCATTTAGCGAATATTAACCCAGATGAGAAGATTAATGTAATAAATGTGAGATATGAAATAAAAATAATTTTATTATTATTGATGAGGTATTAGTGATCAATTAGAATGTTATTTATTTTACGACAGTGATATACCTTTCTCTAATTTGTATGATGATTATGTGAGAACGTTTTATTCCTTAATGTTTAAGCTGTAATATTTAAGCACCGCGATCTCATCGCGTGACCTCTTTCCCTAGGAAGAGCGACGGACTCGCTCGAAACTTAGGTCGAGAAAATTCGACTAATTACGCGAATCACAGCTGGTATATAAGATTATTATTATTTTATTTATATCATATAATCTAGCGTATGACCACTATCTCGCCTATTGGTAAGTGATGATGCGGTTGAAGATGGTAAGCACTAGGCCTAGAATGGGAACTGGTTCCCATCCTCATGAGGATAGCTGCCGGAACACATTAGATGTTTGGCGACAGATTTTCTAACTTGAGGGTGGTAGCTGGCCAGGCGGACACTAAATAGTGTCACTACCACCATGCGGCGGTTTCTGGTATCTTAACGATGTTTTTCCTTCACCGGAGGGCCACTGTGAGAAGCGCACATACATTTTTCGATAAAAAAATCAATTGGTGCACGGCGGGGTTTGAATTCAGTACTTCTGGCATCAAAGCCAACCGTTCTCCCGATTACAATACTGTGTGAAATGAGTTGTGAACTAGTTCTATTCAGAATTTTAGCTTAATCTGTATAGCCTTGAAGGAAACAGAAACAAACTGACAGTAGGATTTAAAATACGAATTTAGAAGCATCTAGCACTATTAGCAGCTCCTGGTTTTGTCAGCATGAATTATGTTGTGTCACCTAACTGTAAAGGGATGTAAGGGAGCACAAATACCACCTCAGTGCTCCCAGCCAACCTCACCTGCCCGTGGTGCATCCTGCTTACCAACAAACGAGGCTCTGGCGACCGACACATGGCGGTATACCATTACAAATTATGGCGTAGCTAAATTCTACAGGCCGGTGACGGGCAGCAGCGTCACTGGTGCGAGAAGCTACGTCCTGCGATCGCCAACCCGCCTGCCCAGCGTGGCGATTAGGGCATATCCCTCCCAATGAGCCGAAGATCGGGCTCAGTGGCGTATCTTGGGAGAGGCCTACGTCCAGCAGGGGACTGGCACAGGCTGATTATGATGATGACCTAACTGTCAACACGCAAAGAGACTAAACTGGTATATTATATTGTATTCTGTTCTTTACACTGTGTCTTTATAAATTTTAGATAAATTGGTCTCACTACTTAGCCACTTCAAATGGTTTACGTATAAGATCGCTTAAAAAACTAAAAGAACCGACTTCAAATGCCGCGTTATTAATTTTTAGTAACAAGTTGGAGGTGTATATCTCCATATCTCTGGAGATACTTATCAAATCTCGATGAAATTACAATGGTCACCCTTGGGAAATCTACTTTCCCACAAAAAAATAATCATCAAAATCGGTTCATAAACGACGAAGTTATCCGCGAACACACGTAAAAAAATATGCAGTCGAATTGAGAAGCCTCCTTTTTTGAAGTCGGTTAATAAAATGATTATTATATTGGTTGTGATAGTGTTGTGGCAAAAAAGCCGAATATTTTAATTGTTCGATATAAAGATAAATTATTGATTATACAACTTAAAAAAATTACTTATAAATAAAACGTTTAACAATAATAAGTGTAACAACAGGCGGTCTTATCGTATAACGCGATATCTTCCAGACATCCTTAGGGTGGAAAAGCTGTGTGCTCAGGGTAGCAATTATGTTTTTCAACGGACTTTCCAAAGAGAAGGAGGTTCTCAATTCGTCTGATTTTTTTTTTGTGTATGTTACGCGATTACTCCGTCAATTGTGAACCGGTTGAAATATTTTTTTTTAAATCGGTAGGGTTTGTTTCCGAGGTATTCCCATTGTAATATTATCGAGATTTGATAAGTATCTCCAGAGATATGACGATAAACGTCTCAAACTTGCTACTGAAACTGACTCGCGCGGCATGGAAGTCGGTAAAACTAAAACATAGTTTTTAAACTGTCTTAGTTATTGTAGTCTAGTATTTGAAATATCTAATATGTTTTTTTTAATGGTAAGTGATGATGTAGGACACTTTCCTAGAAGAAATTATTAACTCATGACTTAAATTGTTAAACACAATCCAAAATTTCATCGTACCGACGGGACTTGAACCCGCAACCTCCGGAATGACATGTTCCGGTGCTTTGCCAATTAAGCAACGGTGCGAAGTATCGTTACGACGAAATTAGTGGATTGCATTTGTTAACCCAATTATGCATTGGAGGCGCCATCTATGACTACTTATTACGTAAGTTAATCATTCGGAAGAAATCATTACAGTTTTCAAATCCGACGAGAGATGTTGCACTGCGTAAATGTAATATAATGTATCTTTGAAGTGTTTCACACTTTATATTTTTGCTTAATTGGCAAAGAACCGGAACATGTCATTCCGGAGGTTGCGGGTTCAAGTCCCGTCGGTACGATGAAATTTTGGATTGTGTTTAATAATTTACAAAAATATAAAGTGTGAAACACTTCAAAGAAACATAATATTAACTCACGACTTGAAGACACCTTCATACACTAAGTTCCTAAAAAGCACAGATTCTGGCAATAAAACTCCATTCCAAGCAAATCACTTCCTAAAATTTCCCATACCTCTTGTAGTAGTAAATATCAAATCGAATTCAGGTTCCCACTTCGCAATTTATGATTTTCATGTAAATAACCCAATTATTTCGTTATTAAACTTAACAGCTTTTGTCCAAAACGGGCCATCTTTACAAAACGCTTACAATTATTGATAACAATCGTTAATAAGCAATTACATTTGTTTATTAAGTAATAAATTTTCTCGCACCAAGATAGTGCAAAAAATTGTATATTCTCGGAGAAAAATTACGAACTTGTTAAAATAAAATGGGCACATATTATTTATTACTCTCGCGCAAGTTGATTGAGCCGTCAAAGAGCAAGTTGCTTGACCAATTTTGGTAAGGGAAAAATTAAACAGTCATCTTCATAAATTTTGCTATTATTGTGATTTATATTGATATCCTTAAATTCCGTTAAAATGGCGGTAGTTGTAAAGAGCAACAAAGCAAAGAGCAAGGCTTTTGCGGTGTTTTTTTTTGTTTACTGATGTACGACCAATTAGCTACTTTTATTCGGTTTCGGAAATGGCAGTTTAATGTAATTGGTGTAAAATTGCCGATGCCACATCATAAACTTCCATCAGGGTTGGAAGTATCTGAATAGTTACCGACATTTTTTGTCACTGTCCAACGTCCCATAAAATAAGATGCAGCTAAAAATATGTATCGCTGGATTTTGTTCTACAGAACTAATATCAATCAAAATTTTTAGTTTTTTTAAATATCTTATAGGCTAGCGTTTGACCACTATCTCACCTGCTGGTAAGTGATGATGCGGTCAAAGATGGTAAGCACGCTAGGCCTGGAATGGGAACTTGCTCTCAACGATAGCTGCAAAATCTGTCGCCAAACATCTTATGTGTTACACACACAGATTTTCTAATTTGAGGGTAGCAGGTCGGGCGGACACTAGATAGTGTCCTACCACCATGTAAAGTTAATATATTTTGATCATTAAATATATGAAATCCCCATAGAAACTTGTCCCCATACAAGAAATTTATTTGTGCGGCATTTTTTTGTTCAATCTTGTTAAAAATTGTACTGTGTTACGAAACACTACGTGTGCAAGTCCGACTCGCACTTGGCCAGTATTGTTTATATCGTATATGCCAGTATTTTACAATCTCACCAGTTGGTAGGTGAAGATGCGTTCGAGACGGGTAGCACGCTAAGACCAGAATGGGAAATGGCTCTCAAGCTCAAGCGAATAGTTTCCGGAAGACATTAGAGGTATTGGCGACAGATTTTACTACTTGAGGGTGGTAGCTGGCCAGGCAGACATTAGTCAGGTTTTTCCCACCATGCTGGGGGTTGTCGGTTAGTTATCGATGTTCTTCACTTCACCGAAAGGCCACTTTGACATGCGCATATGCATTTATCGCCACAAAAATCTATATAGATAGTGGAGATTTGAACCCATTTCCTCAGGCGTCAAGGACGATTTCAATCCATTTTCTCACCGCACCAACAGCCCTCACATCACAAAAAAGTGTTAAAGAAATGACAAACATGAAGTCATACATAGAAATACGGCGTGAATCAATTTGTCATCCTATGTAGCAGAGACTATCATAGAATATTAATTGCAAGACTAATTTACTTACCTTTTAAGCACTGTTTAGTTTTGTTTTTAGTCTTGTTACCTTACTCTGCTTCTTATCTTACGGACCACATACATAATCGGTTTCATTTACTGCATTTGTAAGTAGGAGGAGCCCTGCAATGCCTTTTTTGGATAACCGCGTAGATCTGACTTAAGTCGCTTATTTAGAGATGTCAAGAAATGTAAGGTTCGGTATTGGGCCGAAAAAAAAAATCAAAATAAATATTTTTTTAGTGACCAGAGATAAGTTTTGCCTACGATTAAACGGTCTCCTATTATATTATATTAACTCTGAGTGTAAGACTAAAAATTAAATAACTGTGAAAAGTGAATGTTAGAGCAAAATACATGTAAAGTAAGTAAATGTGAGGGTCAGAACTAATATAAGCGTGAACAGATATTTAAATATTTTTTGTCTCAAACACAAAACTATTATTAAATTATTAAAAATAAAAAATATAAAAATCTATTTTCAGTATTATTAAATATATAAAAATACAGCTGATTATAGTTGATTGTCATTGCAATCACATCAATTTATATGTAAAGCACTCAATAATAAACAGAAATATAAAATAGCAAACATTTTCAATCTGGATAAATGTAAACTGTACTAATTGAAATTATAATTAAATCTTACACTATTTTTGGGTCAACAGGGAATATGCATGTGGTATAAATTTACTTGAAATCATTTATTTTAGAATCATTATTGTTCTGGTGTTCTATGTTAAACATTTTTTTATAAATAAAATACTCTCACATGTGTTAAAATATTATATGAAAAATGCAAAAAAAGCGTAGGTAATTTAAATTTGCTAAACACATCACCACTTGTCAATTAGAAAGTGACGTCACAGTGCACAACACGGTCTCCACAGATTAAATCTTTTTCATATAAATAGTATGCACTGTAGTACGAATACGTAGTATTTCTTTTAAAAATATTTATTCTGTGGAGACCGTGTCGTGCCCTGTGACGTCACAAACGCGCGCGAAAATTTGGCAGCATTTTAGATACCTCATATTTTTTCAATGCTAAAACTATATTTTCTAGCGTAATTTGAACACTTTCAGTATTATTTAATTTTTTTACTGTGTTCAATGGATGTATTCAGTGAAATAAACATATATAAAAAAAATCATGCATATTCCCTATTGTTTTCTAGCAAAAACACAAGTAAGAGTGTTTTTTATTTCTTTTTATGTTGAGAAACAATACTTTTATTCTAATTTATATATTTTTTATTATAATTGTTCTTTTATTTATTTATTTTATTATATTCTTATTTAATTTTAATTGAGTTACAGTTTCGTTTTACCGAAAACCGGTTATATGATGTCTCAACTCTAATTTCGTAGTAGAGTTACAGAAATCAAATTAATGCACATAGTAATTGATTTGATATTGGAATTAGACGTTTTAGGTATAACCGGCGTTGTTGGACGTAAAAAGTTGTCGCAGCATTCTCCTCAATTACTTATGTTATTTATAAGATAGTTAGAAAATGTTTGCCTTCACGCGTTGTTGAATTGTTGAGAAATTAATCGCGCTTACAAAAAAAAATATTTTTAAATCTATAGTATTTCTTCATCATGTCTACAGATGGTAGGAGCATATACCAATGTTCCGCCTGACTTGCTACCAAAAAAATAGCTTACCATAATCAAGGACGAAATATGTCGCTATAACCTTACGGAGTCCCGGTAGCACACAGCCCTTGAGAGTCAGAGTATTATAAAAACATGTGTGTGCATGTTTACCATGTTATATGTCCTTTTTAGAAACTGAATTTTACATGTCACCACGCTTAAAATTACCTTAAGACGTAAAATTGTAAGTCTCTCACATCCTGTAATTTCACTACACCTTTACGACCCGGAAGTGTAGCGTGAGAATGGTCGGCTCTGATTCCAGAGGCACCGAGCTCAATCCCCTCCGAGCACCAATGGTTTTTCTATCGAAACATTGATGTGCGCTTTTCAGTGACCCTCCGGTGAAGGAAAAACAACGTTAAAAAACCACCAACCCTCGCATGGTGGTAGGACACTATCTAGTGTCCGCCTGACCAGCTACTCATGTTACAAAATCTGTCGCCAAATATTTAATGTGTTCCGGCAGCTATCCTTGAGAGCCAGTTCCCATTCTAGGCCTAGCGTGTTTACCATCTTTGACTGCATCATCACTTACCAACAGGTGATGAAGAAAAAAAAACCTTACACAGGATTTGTACTTTCAACCCCTAGCTGAAAAACAATTATAATACTTACTTAAAAAGTATAATACTAATTAAAATAATATTAGCTAAGGCTCAATGAATATCTATCCACAATAAACAGTTTCCGCAATGGTTTTAAAGCTACTGAAAATATAATGCAACGTAAAATATGCTACCCATTTTAAGTTTACTACCAAAATAAAAGTAAAACACCTACCACCTGCCCCAAACTCGACCTAATTTCAACTCGAAAGCGATTTAAGTAATAAATGGAGAGGCGGACCGAAGATGCCGCGATACTGTGCATATTTGGAAACTTCAGTATTAAACGATTGTCGATCGTGAATCGTGAGAAATGATAACCTGAGTAGGGGAGAGGTTGGTAAATGTGCGGATTTATCATAGAGTTGATAAGATCGTGTTTTTTTGCCTGACTACTTAAAAGAAGGGTAATATTATTGGAGTGTTGTATCACGGTAATTATAGATAACATTACCATGGTTGTATGGTTCTATCGTTTGTAGGTAAAGGCTGAATCGATTTTGATTAACGGTCTGTACCCTTAGTACGACTTTTTATACCAAACGCAATATCGTATATCGAGCAAATGTTGTATGAAAAATAGTGAGATTTGTCAAAAGCTTTTACAATTAAAACTAGTACTAAGGGTATTGTTCCATAGTATCCCGAGTACAAAGATTAGATTGTTATAAATATGAAAATATGGGACTTATCACGCCTTAAACATTAATTTTATTTAACTCGACGTTTCGACCAAGCTGCATTGAAGTTGTTTCAGTCGTCTCGTGACCACGATCAATGCAACTTGGTCGAAACGTCGAGTTAAATAAAATTAAGGTTTTAGGCGCGATAAGTCCCGTATTTTCATATTTACAACTATGTGTTCAAATCGCGAAAGCTTAAAGTTTACAAAGATTAGATTTATGTGAGGAATGCTGATGACATAGCTCGTTAAACAGAAATTGACCCTCTTACAACTATATGAATACTAACATTGATAAAAGACGAATTTTTACACAGTGGATTTGATTCGGAAAATAAACCATTATTATTATTATATTAACTTTAAATATCGAGGGTGCAGTGTTAATACCCGATAAATGCAAAAATAAATAAAACTTACCATTAGTTCTTTCTAACTAAAATAATTTTATTTAATTTGCACTTATTGGGTTATTTGGTTAGTATTTCTGTATGTCAAACATTAAAATCTGTTTATCTGGAAACATCACTAAGAAGAGCAAACAATTCTGATTATAGTGGGCTTTAAAACTTTTAAAGCGGGTTTTCGTTTTTTTTTTTCATTTATCGGGTTTTAACACTGCACCCTCGATATCATTAGTATGGCTTCAATCGCAGCTAAGTTTTATTTTTATTACAAGCCTTATCTCTACTTAACGGCGAATTTATTTGTACGTCACAAATCTTGCGATTGATTAAAATCAATCAGCTCAGCTCAAATCAATCAGCTCAATCGAACCCCTGGAAGTCGCTCTAAAGAGCGACTTCCAGGGGTTCGATTGAGCTGAAATTTTGCATACATGTGTACATCGCGTGACAATGCGATATTATGATAACATGGTGCTGATCTGATGATGGAGCTGGATGATGGCTAAAGGAACTCCTAAACTACACATGTTATACCCGTCGTTTTTGAGCTCGTTGGATTTGTCTTGACTTACTCTGGTCCTAGGTTATGTAAAAGCTTGTGTTTAAAATATTACTTGTCTTTTTACAATTGTCGGTGACTTAGCTTTCCTCTTGATTGGGATGACTTAGGGCTGATTTTTTAAGGTAAAATATCCCTTAAAGTACGACCACACCAACGACAAGGCGTCCTGCGCCCGCGTGCGTGTTTGCAATCCGGTTTTCAATCGTTTTCTGATCGCCGGATATCGCGTTTGGTGTGAACCAGTCGATACAAATACTACTGCGCTATCTGATTGCCGCCTAGATCGCGCACGCAGGACGCTGCAGTGTAGCCGTAACTTTACTCACTTTACTCGACCTCTGATAACATTTAGCACAAGCTATTTTTTAAAACATCATTTCTATAGTAAAACCGACTTCATGCCGCATTAGTCAGTTTCAGCAGCAAGTTTCAGAAATATTGAGATAAACAATGATTTAATTTTAACTATCCAGGCGTCTTTGAGTGATCTGGGAACATGCATAAAAATAAATATTCCGACGAATTCGCCTCCCTCCTCCTTTTTGGAAGTCAGTTAAAAAGCGTCTTCTTCCTGCCAGCGTTTGCCAGCATTTAAAACAAAACTGTACAATTTTTTCATCGCATATCAACAGTACATCAATAAATCTTGCTACATCAAAAGAGCCCTATAAATTTTAATGTCATCCATCAATCTACAGACCAATATGTCTCGGGACAGACATCTGGACGGCCCTAGAAAAGTGCCTGTTATTAATTGCTCGGCTAATTTATATAGGTTTAACAGTGAGTTATATCTGTAACATTCTAGGTTATTTTATCTGGTGGATTGAATGGGCTTGGATTTTTAAATTGAAAGTTTAATTACATCGATTTACATTTTTTCGTCCATCTATCGCATGTCTGTTTGTCGCATTACAGCCAATGCTGATTGGTGGATATGATGTGTGACACATATTAGGTCTAGCTGTGATTGGCGGACGCTTTCGCAGCCATATTTGTATACTATGCAAATGTGTCATATCATCTGCAGGCTGTAAAGTAGTACATAAAAACAAAAAGTTTCACATGCATCGTGGTTTTAAAAAAACAAACCACACTTTTTGTGTTGAATTGTATTTAAACCGACTTTCAAAAAAGAATAGGATCTTAATTCGTCTGTATGTTATTTTTTTTTAATGTTTGTAACGCGATTGGTGGTTCTTGATGAAGAATTTTTTTTTCATGGGTAGGGTACTTACATCTCTACGGTGGTACCATTATACAATTAATTGAGATTTAATGAGTATCTGCAAAGATATAAGATAACTTGCTATTGAAATTGACTCGCGCGGCATGGGAAGTTGGTTTTTATTTTTTTTTACTAATTACAGTATTTGTTGTTAATTGCGTGATTTATTTATAAAAGTTTAGCCGTGAGTTTTTGTGAGAACAGTAAGATACCTACTAGTTTTTTTTTTCTTTGTAAAACGAATTGGTTGGATACATGTGAATGAACACGTTATTTCATGACAATGTAATAATTTAAAATTACATGTTCTAACAAATAAACAATTGATTGTACTTTAAGAAACGCAATAATAACATAGTATAGTAGAAAAAATGTAAGGAAACCAAAACAAAATTTGAATTACAATTGGTTCCCTAGTATGTTCCTTCTCAAATCCATGGTAGGTCCTTAAATACGATTTTCTCGACACGTACATTTCTTGCAACTCCCCATTTGTAGTAAAAAGCCAGTTGAATCTATTCCCATAGTATTTCTTGCAGTGATCGACATTGTACCTCTTCAATACGTCCCTATAAGAAGGACAAAACTTTCGTCAACCTTTACGAGTAATTTCTAACAATGTTTTGCGACTTAGAACTCTATTTCAATATGCTAAGGCATGAAATTGCTTGTAAAGTGAATTTTGCAAATAGTCTGAGAGCCGATTGATGCTTTATTATAAGGTACTTCCAAAATTATAATGTTTAAGGTCGTGGTTGGTTTGGTGAGTTTTATTATTGATTTTATTAAACTGTGCTGAAAAAATGTGCCGAAGCAACTGTTTTATTTTCTGCATGCATTGGATAATTGGTTTAATACGATCTCATATTATTATAAATTAGATAGTTTTTATTGGTTTTAGAGACGTAGAAATGTTCTCTTCCTCCTTTCTTTAGAATTAACTAAGTTAAGTAGTAATCTTAGAGTATTAAATGCCATTAACCATTTCATTTATACAATTTAATTAATAGAAAAACTATTTTACCTCTGAAATACATAATAAGCTCTGCTTGTTATCACTTAGTATATTATTATTTAAAAAAATAGCATGAAAAACAAAATGAAAAAACATCTACGGGTACGACTTACAAACTTTAAAAAAAATTCTCACGGATAGAGAACATATTCTATTATAATAATCAATATACATCCAGATTTTCCAGACTAATATTATAAAAACGTGTGTAACTCTGTCACTCTGCCTGTGTGTTACCTAATCACGCCTAAACGGACAATACGATCTTACTGAAATTTAACACGGAGGTACTTTATAGCATGAAGATTAACATAGGTTACTAAGAGAACTTAGTACACTTTTACAAACACCAAGAATGGTGTTTGTAAAAAAAGTCGCGGGTATCAGCTAGTCAAATTATAATTCAGCAAAGCACCTTATCCAAAACGACAGCCACCTCTCCACCCATCAGTCAATGTACTTACATCAAGTGTAGAGTGACATGGGACAATTTCTCTTACCATTTTTGACCGGCGCCAATTGTGCAGTACATGCAAAGCAGGGTTAAGGCAAGTTAAGGCATGTTTAGTTCGGAGCCTTATATGACTGCCTTAGATGGATGGTGTCTGAGCCAATTCACAGGATGGACTTTAGCTGGCTTGTAAAGGTTTCACGGGAATGTGTGGTTTTGTATTACTTGGACGTGCTCAGAAAGGTTCCAATATTCATGTTGTTGTTTGTATAATTTGTATAATATATACATTACAATATTTTAAAGACAAAACTCAGCCTCCGTAGAGACGTCGGAGCGCTATCCATCTTTTACCGTCTCTATAATGGGGAATGCTCTGAAGAGCTTTTTGACTTGATTCCACCATCGCTATTCTTTTATCGTACTGCTCGGCACCGTCAAAAAGCTCACCCTCACATCTCACAGCCCTGGACGTCTCGCACTACCCTTTTTAACCGAGGATTTTTACCGCGTACCTGTAAGATGTGGAATGATCTGCCCGCCGCGATCTTTCCATCTAGCTATAGGAAGGAATCTTTTAAAAAGGGTATCTACAAATTCCTCAAAGGTCGGCAACGCATCAACAGCACTGCTGCATGGTGTTGCAGTCGTCCATAGGCGACGGTAACCGCTTACGATCAGGCGGGCTGTCTGCTTGTTTGCGAAATATAACATGAAAAAAAAAGAAAAACTCGTTTGAAACTCAGAAGATACTTATCAGACGTTGTTAAAATTAAAATGGGAGCACTTTGAAGACACATCCAATCAATGAAAAAAATCATAATTCAAATCTATTTATAATTGGCTAAGTAGTCACGTTAGAAATAAAACAAGTAATGTTAAAAAAATAACCATTTAAACACAAGCTTTTACATAACCTAGGACCAGAGTAAGCAAGACAAATCCAAGAATCCCAAACACGAGGGGTATAACATGTGTAGTTTAGGAGTTCCTTTGGCCACCTTCCAGCTCCATCATCAGATCAGCACCATGTCATCATAATATTGCATTGTCACGCGATATACACATGTATGCAAAATTTCAGCTCAATCGGAAACGGGAAGTGGATCAAATTTAATTTGCAAGATTTGATGACAAACTTCGGGACAGGTGAAACTAAATAAAAGCTGTTTATAAAAATATCACCCAGACGAATTGAGAAGTTTATTTTGGGAAGCCGGTTGAATAATTAAATCAATTGCAATAATAACTAACAGCAGCAAAACACACCCCCGTTAAAAAAATAAACTGGCCAAGTGCGAGTCAGCATTGCGTCTCTTATCGCACACTTAGGGAGGGTTCCGTACAATACGAAACATAACAGAGTTTCAACCTCATATATTTGATTAATTGATATTACCAAGAATATTTGGTTTGGTCGCGATCTAGAAAGACGGGGCTCGTTTACTAGCGCCATCTATGTCATTTTGCCGAAACTAATTAGAGAGATGGCGTTTAAAAAACCGTTTTTTCTATGGGGACCCCCTTTAATTTTTAACTTTATTTTGTTTTTAGTATTTGTTGTTTTAGCGGCAATAGAAATACACCACCTGTGAAAATTTCAACTGTCTAACTATCACGATTAATGAGCTATAGCCTGGTGACAGACGGACAGACAGACAGACAGACAGACAAACGGACAGCGGAATCTTAGTAATAGGGTCCCGTTTTACCCTTTGGGTACGGAACCCTAAAAACTATAGATCTTCTGACAAGATTATCGATCAGACACATTAATAAATAAATTATAGCCAAAATAAAATTTCCAACTTTCCACCGTTTTGGACGATCTTCACGCCGAAGAAAGACTTAAGTACATAGCAGGCATACAATTAACCAGTGATAAATTACCAAAATTGCTATACACATAAGGCAACACCATCGAAAAGATTGCAGTATTGCAAACACTTGATAAATCGCTACAATTTGTATCTTTAAGAAAACTGCGATAGCTATCGACAATGGTAAATGACCCCTGCTTTCGCCGTAGGTCGGTAAATACCTGAAATTACTTCGTTAAATGAAATCTCAGAATGGAATGATCGGAGATAAAATTATAAAGATTGTATCCTGATTTTTTGGCTTTGATGTATCATTTGCTCTCATTTTAACCGACTTCCAAAGAGGAGGTTCTCAATTATTCTGTATGCAGTTTTTTTATTTGATACGCGATTACTTAGCGTATTGTGAACCAATTTGAATGATTATTTTTTCATTGATAGGGTGCGTCTTTTAGGTTAATCATTTTAATTTTACCAAGGTCTGATAAGTATCTTCAGAGATATGGCGATAAACATCTCAAACTTTCTAGTGAACTGACTCGGATGCATTTGAAGTCGGTTTTTTCTAGTTTTGAAACTACAGTCAAAACCGATTATGACGACATTGTTTAGAACAACATACCGGTTATATTGACCAAAATCAAAGGTCCCGGCTGAATGCTATATGATCACCTTATTAAAAACATTGCTTTTTACGACATACTTCATTGAGCGACTACATCTAACTAATATTTTCGAAGAATTATATCAGTTAGAATGACTAGCTCAGCTGTATCGTTAACAATTTGAATAGATATCCACATCTGGCACAGTATAATAGTCAATTGGGTATTGCTATCATAAAAGTAAACAAAAACGTGTTGTGTTTAGGGTCATTTGTAATTATAAATATTAAAATACGGGACTTATCGCGCCTAAAACATAAATTTTTATTTAACTTGACGTTTCGACCAAGTTGCATTGATCGTGGTCACGAGACGACTGAATGTTGTGAGTGTCCGCACTGCTATTTATAGGAGAGTTCGTTGGAAACTACCCTCAATTTATTTTTAATTTTTATCAGAGTTGCCATTTGTAATTTTCAGTTGTAAGTTTTATCATCATTATCAAAGTTTTATCAATTTTGTAATTCTTAGAAACAGAACAAGTGCCTGCAGTAGAGTCAAATCCTTCATATGTCTTCAGTCAGTTTGCTACTTATCTGTTAGTGCATTACGAAAGTTCATTTTAATGAAAAGTTTCACATGCAGATAAATTATGATGACAAGGTAATTAAAATACAACGTGGATAACAAAATGTATCGACAGAAGTGTTTCAAACAGACTAAAATTAAACATTTTATGTCGTTCTTTCATATTATAAGTTTTGTGTGAGATGAACAAATTGTACATAGATTTGTAGTTTCATTTCATACACGAATATATTTTTTCTGTTAATACCTATGGATTTATGTACCTACCTGCACATTCAATAATATCAATTCATATAAAAATACATCACCGGTTGTTACAAATATTGTTTTTTACGACTAAATATGAGTAGTCCCTTTAATTTCGTTATAACAGATTTTGACTGTATGTATATTGACAAAAGAATACTGAATAATATGTAAAAATACAAGCCATTAGTTTCGTCGTATCGTAGCTGAGTTGTTACAGCGCCGAGCATTCCGAAATTCCCAGGGTGTTCCAGGGTGCGGGTTCGAGTCCCGTCGAAACTATGACATTTTGAATTGTAAATTATGACAATGTGATAACAAATAGAATACAAGTTTAACTTTAATAGTTGGCGTTAATATTTTTAATGAGACAGAAGCATCTGCGTAGCAATTAATTTTCAGCAGTTTTTTTATTAATTAGTTATGTATTTTGTTAAGACGTTAATATTTTTTTCATAACAAAGTAGATATTATTTTTTTATGTGTACAAATTATTAACGCAAAAAGAGCCGACATTCGGCCTAGTTGCGGAAAGGAGCCCGCACACCAAGATGTGTACAAATTACAAATAAAATATTCAAAAAAATCAGATCTTATTTATATATGTAACATATTATAGCCTTCACTGTCACCCGAGTAACCTTCCAAAAAAATGATCCAATTATATTTTGCATATTAATTTTATACAATACTCCGATACCTTACACCTTATCGGATTGAAAAACAACAAAAATAAAACATACGTGCAAAATCCATTAACTCTCCAACGAGTTGTCTTGAACGTTACACATTGCGATCTGAAATGCACTCAATCCGTCATCACATCATTGTTTCACACAAAAACAACCTTACCACCTTGAAAATAAGACTCACATATTAGCAAGTTTCGGGAGATGCGTATGCATAAAGCGCGTGCAAATTTCGAACCTAATTGTTGGCAAAATAAGACGATTTTTTGAAGTTTCACAAAAGTTCGAAATACAAAAAATGTTAAAAAAATTGGGATATGTTAACAGTGCTCAGTCACGCCATCTCGTTAACCCTGCGAACCGTGTTATTATGCAACATTTATTTAATTTTAACCCGTTGTGTACAATCGCCGAAGGAAGTGACGGCTGGAATTTTATTGAAAAATAATAAGACTTGTTAAGCGGTGTAGCCAGAGGTGTTTAAATATTTTTAACAAAATCAACTGGGTTGCATGTTTATTTACTATTGGATTTACTATTAATTATTATTGGATATTGTAGTACTTGGAAATACGATAGTTAAGATAGTTTAAAAACTAAAACAATCGACTTCAATGCCCCGCGAGTCAATTTCAGTAGCAAGTTTGAGACGTTTGTCGTCATATCTCTAGATATGCTTATTAGATCTCAATAAAATTACAATGGGACCACTTCGGAAACGTACCCTACCGATTACAAAAAGAATAATTCGAATCGGTTCAGAATTGACGGAGTAACCGCGTAACATAATACACAAAAAAATAACATACAGACGAATTGACTCCTCCTTTTTTGTGATTTCGGTTAAAAAGTAATCACAATAACTCACAGTTTTTATTTAAAATTCAGGTCCATTGACAACTTCAAATTGAACTAATTAATAGATGAACCATTTTTATTCAAACTTTTAATAAAACAAACGAACGCGGTTACTTTATAATACATCAGTTTGCGATCTTATCTCTAAAAGTAATATGTTTCAGATATAAATGTAAGTTTACATGGTAGTTTACCTAATATATCCCTAATAGTACTCAATATCATAAAAATAATTGGTTTTCACGAGACTATTGCTACTTTATGCCACTTTTTCACTCGTAAGTACTTACATTTCACATAATATTGGAAATATTTGGCATCGGTTTAGCAAAACACACAGTTGCACACGCGATCCCACTTGATGTTTAAAGTGAATTCATATATTATTTACCTACATATCACTCTGTCATTTTAAAAGTCCTTAACATCCCCTTAACTGAGGAAAGGTTGCTAATTTTAATGTATTATGACATGGTACTATTTAGTGTGACATGCATGTAGGTTCTGACATTTTGTGTCAAGCCTGTCACGCAATGTTTAACTTCATGAATGCGGTGTCAAAAATTATTATTTTTACCTGACTACAAGAGGGTTATGATTTTGACCGGATTTGTACCGTATGTATGTAAGTTTATCTTTTCCCTCCATAGACGTAATATAAACGAAGGGGCACTGCAGATGTTTTGACAAATTCAATTAAATCCGTATGCTTTAAGTATAAGGTAGTAATTGCTTTGTAGAAAACAGCCCAAACGAAAGGCACCCGGGTAGGAGTGTATCCTTGTCTAAAAACCTGCTAGTGCTATAAATACTCTATACTATATCTATAGTATATATATAAGTTCTCCATGCAAAAGAAAGAGACAAACTCCGTTCAAGGTCGGTCTCATTAGGGCCGGTGTACGCAGTAAATTTGATATTAAATAGAAGGTCTTTGGTTCCCTCATAACTTCTTAACTCATTATCATAATTTGGCAAATGAAGAATTGTTGGAAGCGTCTTGATTGTCTAATGGCTATATTGTGATGTCACATTAAATTGAATCTCTCTATTTTGAATGACATTTGAAATCAAATTTTGACATACATAAATATTTAATGCTTTGTTATTTTTAATTACTTTTTTACTGTTTTATTGATTTTAAGATTTAGCAAATGAAATGTTTATTGATGTATTATTTATTTTAATGATGTTTATTTTTATTACTTTAATTTTGATAATTTTTAAATATTATTATGTCAGTATATAAATTCCAATACAATTTTTTTGTTTCATGGAATAAATGAAAAAAAAAGTAGTTTATGTAAACCTCATGAGGAAAAGTGCGTCGGAAAAGAACAAAACCTTAAAAGTTTTCAATATGAGAAAAAAACTGGGTAAAACTGGGTTAAATACATAAAGCAACCTAATCTTTATGTGTTTTTGATTTGACTTTCTTAGCCTAACTGCCTAAATAGTTTTTATTTGATTTTGAGTCATTTAGATAAGGTCAAGTCAAAAGTATTTATGACCGGCGAGCATGCATGAAAGCGCTCATGAAAGTGGAAGAAGCGAAAGAGCTAGGTATGTCAGGATCGTAGCACGTGGAAAGAAGTAGGTAGTCTTTTTTTTTTTTTTTTTTTTTTTTATAATATAAAAAGTTAAGAATGTGCACACTATTGTTTTCAAGGATCAGGGTCACCAATGCATAACTACTATGTATGCATTGTACATCTTTAAGAGCAACGTTGTTTAAATTCTGAGGAAGATATACAACAATGTCAAGTTTGATAGGTCTCCGATCTTTATCGGAGGATACAAGCAGGACATAAAAAAAAAAAAAAGTAGGTAGTCTCTGCCTAACCCAACGGGAAAAAGGCGTGATTTAAAGAATGCTGTATGCATGAGTCATTTTCAAAGTTATAGTGACAACATGTCTGCAACTCATGATTGTCACTTTCATGACAGACATTTTTGGTATTTATATAAATATTTTAATATTGAACGAAGTATATACCAAATATTTACCCTGTAGAATTTCTTGACTATGCAAATAGCTTGTCTTTAAATTGTCCGAATGAGAAATATATTGTCAGTAAACAATCAACAATAATACGCTTGAGGAGTTTTCCTGCTGCAATATTTTTCACTTATTAGGGTTCTGTACGAAAAAAGTATGAACGAAAGTCTTGAAATATTTGTTAACGATTGTTTAAAAAAAAATTGTTGATGGTTTATAAAAATGCTTTTAATAAACTTCAATTGTAACTACATTTTGAACAATATTATCAAATATTAAGGCAATTTTAATCTATGTATTTTAACTGTCATATCAAAATGTAACTTTTAGTATTGTAGTTTGGATGACAATACAATAATTTGGTATCTTGGAGCTGATGTGATAATGAAGCCAAAAGGTAGATGGTGGAAGTATTCAGTGGCTATAACTAATGCACCTCTCGAGTTTGGGCTCATTTGATTCTTTTGAATTTTCCAATATTTTTTTAAAATATTTTATAGGCTAGCGTTTGACCACTATCTCAGCTGTTGGTAAGTGATGATGCGGTCTAAGATGGTAAGTACGGTAAGCCTAGAATGGGAACTGGCTCGCAAGGATAGCTGCTGGAACACATTAGATGTTTGACGACAGATTTTCTAACTTGAGTGTGGTAGCTGGCCAGGCGGACACTACATAGTGTCCTACCACCATGCGGGGGTTGTATTTCTTAACGATATTTTTCCTTCACCGGAGAGCCACTGTGAAAAGCGCACATACATTTTTCGACAGAAAAATCCATGGGTGCACAGCCGTTTGTATTCGGTACCTCTGGCATCAAAGCCAACCGTTCTCCCGATTACGCCACCGGGCCTTCGGTTTAATTGATTGATGATGAGATTGGTCTTAGTGACATTGGTCTAATGATGAAGCCAGTAGTATAATTTTTAGTCCAATCGTGTTTATTGTATGATTATGTTTTTAGAAATGTATTTGAGGTCAGACTAAAATTATGATATTTTTTGGTTACCGTTCCAATTAATATGTGTCAAGGCAACAGTATACTCGTACATGCATCAAAGGGATTTGACGTACATTTTCACAGTCGACCTGCCCTTTGAGAATGCCGTTGACGATGTTTTACCCGCTATTTCCAAGTGATTAACGGTACTTAGTGGTATGTACCGGATTTTATGGTCACTTTGACGATACTTGCGAAAATATTATGTTGCGGTGGTATTCATAGTATGGACAAAAGCTTTTGTTGAAAATTTTGCTGCTGTTTTCGTAAAATTTACATTCAACTAAAACAAAATACAAAATAAAATACTATGAAACAGCCACTTCAAAACTAAAAAAGATAAAGAAGCGTCAAATATTCCAAATATATTCGAGAAAAATTACGGAACCAACTGTCTTATATGAACTCGTTCTTGTTAAAATTATTTTATTTTTAATTTCACAAGGAAGTTATTTTAATTTGCTTTGTTTATTTATTCGCTGCTGTTAATGAAAGTAATTGGAGTAAATATCAGAGTATTTTTAATGATATTTTATTATCTTGTAAGTATTCTTTGATCAAAGAGCAATATCCCGCGATTGTTGGGTCAGTTTCTGGATTGGCTTTAAATGGAAATGTTCCTTGCTCAGACGTGTGATAAAGGGTGTATTTTTTTTTGTTTCATGACACGATATATTGAAAAGTTGTACATTATAAGATAATTGGTAATGGATCACAGCTTCACGTATAAAATTATTATGCTACTACATGCAAATAAATAATAATACACATACGACACGAACTTAAATCATTTTATTTTCTGGCCAACAATTTTTGCGAGCTACAGCCTTTTGAAGGCCAAGTAGGAGAATGGTCACCAGAGATACCGAGTTCAATCTCCGCCTTGCACCAATAGATTTTTGTATCGAAAAAATTATGTGCGCTTTTTCACAGTGGATTTTTGGTGAAGGAAAAACATCGTTAAGAAACCTCCAACCCCCGCGTGGTAGTAGAACACTATTTAATGTCCGCCTGGCCAGCAACCACCCTCAAGTTAGAAAATCTATAGCCAAAACATCTAATGTGTTCTGGCAGCCTTCCTTGAGAGCCAGTTCCCATTCTAGACCTAGCGTGCTATCATCCTCGATCGCATCATCATTTACCAACAAGTGGAATAGTGATCAAACGCTAACCTACCTTTATGTAAAAAAACTCGACAAAATTCTGGCCGACTGTCTAAGATTAGCAATCTGGCCAAGAAAACTGCTGCATAAAAGCAACATGCTATTGGAATGACGGATAAGATTCATAAAAAGAAATCCTAATAATCTAGTCAAAATAATTAGGTATTAAAATATTTATATTACCTTGTCAAATACATTTGAATAATATTCATACTAGGCTTAATAATAAAAACATCAAAATAAGTTATCTTATCCTAAAGCAGTAATAATCATAATATTTCCAATATCAAACATAATAATCTAAACATACATTACATAACATAAAATCATTTCAATGCTCATGTTTAGAAACTTATTTAAATAAATATTACGTTTACAATACCATGTTATTTGGTTTGATTAGTGCTTTACACTCAGCCAAAACTCTTGACATTGTAATACGCAAGCTCAAATGAATACAATAGTAGCTGTATTACATAAAAATAAGTAAATATAAATATTACTTGAGTATTTATTTAGTTAGATAGAGTTGTGATACAACACAGTATTGAATTGCTTTTTATAATAATACAGAAACAATAACAGCAACTATTTCGTTACCAAAACTTACCGATTGTTTTATGAAGATATAATATTATACAGACTAATATTAAAATAAACTGGCCAAGTGCAAGTCGGACTCGCACTCGTACGGTTCCGTACCACACTACAGTATCTTATAAGATCGAGCAAAAATACCACTATCATTTTTCGCAGGCAAAAAATAATTATTATTAAACATTTTATTTCTTATAACGCCATCTAACGTCTAACAACGGTATTAGGGATCGACATTTCAATATAACGCCATCTATGCGACGTTTACCTAACTAAGCGATCATAGATGGCGTTACATTGAAATGCCGAAAAAACACGTTGCTTGTATGGGGACCTTCTATTATTATTAACTTTATTCTGTTTTTAGTATTTGTTATTATAGCGGCAAAAGAAATACATCATATGTAAAAATTTCAACTGTCTAACTATCACGGTTCATGAGATACAGCCTGGTGACAGACGGACAGACAGACAGACAGACAGACAGACAGACAGACGGACAGCAAATCTTAGTAATAGGGTCCCGTTTTACCCTTTGGGTACGGAACCCTAAAAACGCTTGTAACTCTGTCACTCTGTTTTTTACCTAATCACGCGTAAACGCACGATCACGATCCGACATGCATATTAGCATGAAGATGAATATAGGCTACAACATTTTTGGTGTACGTTAAGTTGCGGGGCGGGTATCAGCTAGTATTGTATAATCAATCTTAAACTGATCAATTCCGGTATGAAAAAAGTAAAATAAAATAACTGACGTTTTTTTTATATCTTACTAGCTGCGCCCCGCAGCTTTGCCCGCGTGGAGTCGTCGTGAAATGTGATAAATTTAAAACCGCTCGACCGATTTTGTGCAAACTTCACATAAACCATCTACTAAATAGTCCGAACAAAGCCTAAACATTTGGTTTGGATAGGTGAGCCCGTTCTTGAGTTATAAAATTACAACGAAAAGTGGCATTGATTTTTATATATATTGATGATGATAGGCTAGCGTTTGACCACTTTCTAGTTTTGAACAGATAGACAAATCAGACAGTATAAAATAGTCAACAAAAACAATTCTAAATATTTGAAAATAATTTTAACATTGTTCAATCAAATTATATTTAAAAGCAACGCAAAAAGAAGGGGTGAAGAACTTTAAAGTGTGTTTCTGTGTATCTGTCTATATGTCAGTCTGTCCGTGGCATCGTAGCGCCCAAACAGATAAACCGATTTTAATTTAGTTTTTTTGTTAGATAGGTGTCTTAGTCGAGAGTGTTCGTAGCTTTGATTCGTGAAAATCTGTTAAGCCAGTTTGAATGAGCTTTTTTCTAGTCGATGACGCTGTGAGCCCAACTTTCATAGGTCTGACAATTCAAAATTCGGTATCCTCTTACTTCATTCACCTGATGGAGCATCTTCTGGAATCTGCAAATGTCGTGTTTGAGCTTCGTAGAATGGTCTCAATGAACAGATAAGATAACTCTGTCGGGGGTGGTTTTAAATTTTGAATCTGAGTATTATAAATAGTATGATTATATAAATATCAAAATACGGGACCTATCGCGCCTAACACAACAAGTTGCATTGATCGTGGTCACGAGACGACTCGTGGATCATTGGAATTTGGTCAAAATGTCGAGTTAAATAAAAAATAATGTTTAAGGCGCAATCAATCCCTATTTCAATATTTATAATTGTGTTAAAATCGCGAAAGTTTAAAGTTTACAAAAGTATGATTATGTTCATCACTTTGGAAACATATTTCGACCGACACTGGTTCCATATACGAGTACAAACTTTTGTAGAGCCATAAAAATAAAAATAAGTGCTATTACGACGGTGACTTCGAATTCAAACACTTGATGCAAAACTAACATCAAGATAATGTCAAGTAGGTACCTACCAATCGGTAGTTATTTGTTTTATAGAACTCGCAACTGCCTTGTCTGTTATTATACTTAAAATAATAATATTTCCTGTATGACTGACAAAAAGACCAGTGAAATTTAATATGAATTATGTTTTTTAAATGTATTCGCGATCTCAGTACATTTCAATTGTTTTCTGATCGCATTTGGTGTAAACCAGTTGATTCAAATACTTCTGCGCTCACCAAACACGATCACAAAACAATTGAAAAGTACTGAGATCGCGCCCGCAGATCGCAGGACGCCGCAGTGTGGCCGTATCTTTATACAATTCATTGTTCTGACGAGTATCAATTCAAATCATATTTTTGAATTCGGTTAAAAGGTACACTTTTGTGTATATAATATGTTATCTCCAGAGATATGGCGATAAACATCTCAAACTTGCTACTGAAACTGACCCGCATGGCATGTGAAGTCGGAAGATCGCCTCTTTGACAATAGGTATTAGATTTAAATGTTTAGTTTTCAATTAAAACGTATTCTAGCATAAGTCTGTACACAGGTGGAAGGAGCATATTATATCGATATTTCGCCTGACTTGCTACCGAAAAGTAGCTTACCACAATGAAAGAGAAAAACTGCCGCTATAATCTTACGGTGTTCCGGCACCAAACAATCCTTGAGAGTCAGAGTATTCTAGGCTAAGCGTGTTCACCATCTTTGACAACATCATCGCTTACCACCAGGCGAGATAGTGTTCTAGCTATAAGATAGATAGATCGCTAGCCTGTGAGATATAAAAAAGCTATCTTAGCCTAGCAACATTGACATGAGAGTGAGAGAGAGAAAGAAAGAGAGAGATAGATGTAGAGTCCTACTATAATAGTGAGTAAAACTTATAGAAAAAGAAGTCAATATAAAGGTTTAATTAAACTTAATACAATTAATTTCTTCTTTTCAGATGAACCAGCAATGCAAAGTGTGCGGAGAGCCAGCGGCAGGTTTTCACTTCGGGGCATTTACCTGTGAAGGATGCAAGGTACATTTTAATTTATTTTGTGGTACATAAAGTTTACGCTATAAGTTACCTCTATTTACATTAATCAATGTTTATTTTAGATGCTAAGAGAACCATCCGCAAAAAAAAAAATTCAAATTTTTTTTTACCTCAACGGTAATAGAATTTTAATTGCACAGAGTATTCTTTCTTCAATTAATTCTTCTAGGGATGAGTACTTAAATAAGTGTGTATAATCACCGTTGATACCGTTGATTTTTCTCTGCCATTGCAACTGGAGCTGATGCTCGCAAATTAAATTTTGTCATAATATTACAAAATAATTTATGAAAAAGGACATTCAAAATTTCCGAAACGGAAGTCGGAGTTTTCGATATCTTAACCCGTAAGTGTAAAGACGTTTCAAATATTTTAATACATTTAGAATTACAAATGTTGAATAATAAAATGATGAATTTATGATTCTCCCTTTAAAATATATAAATACTAAAATTCAAAATATAAAACCACCCCCGACTGATCTATGAGTAAAAATGTGTATTTGCATTCTAATGAGTCCAAACTCGACATCTCTGCTGTATATCGGTGAGGAGTTAAGTATTCTGCAGATTCCAGGAGATGTCCCAGCATCAGTTCAATGCTACCATGTTCTTACAATATCGTTGAAGTCTGAGAATACTGCATTTTTAATTTATCAGACCTTTAAGGCTGTGTTGCATTTTACTTTAACTAAAACAAAAGTAAAAACTCCATATAAAACACTGGTTATAGTTATAGTTACCGTTAACGCATAGATGAATGAATGAATGAATGAATAATACTTTATTGCACACCAAGAACAAAAAAACAAACAAAAGTAACAGAAGAACATAACATATCGGTAGTACAATGGGCGGTCTTATCGCTTAGAGCGATCTCTACCAGACAACCTTTGGATGGAGAGGATTTCTAAATTATAATATTGCGGGGGTGTGCAGCTATAAGTTAACATATATATGAATATACTTAAAATTAATACTTACACATATAAACAAACATAATACATAACATAGATACATATACATTGTAACTAAATAGATATTATTAAAATAGATACATATACCTCAATAAATAAGTTATAAAATCAACTATGGGAAAAATAGTGTTTAAATACCATATTTTTAAAAGCTTGTGGAGATTGGGCTTGTCTTATTGTTGCAGGAAGATCTGTTTAACGGATTTTCATGAATCAAATCTTAGAACACTTTCGATTAAGACTCCTATCAAACAAAAAAAAACTATATCAAAATCATTTGGGCGCTACGATGCTACAGACAGACAGACACACGAATACACAAGTCGAACACATAACACCCCTTTTTTTGTCGGGGTTAAAAAAGCGTAAATTAAGTGGTGGTATGCATAAAAGCTAAGTTTAGCAATATATCCAACTAAAAGCAAAATATCCCTGAAGCTTGCTCAGTACTCTTTACATCGTTTAACTCAGATTGACGCGTGAATGGTAACAGTTGACCGTCCGTCCAGAGTCTAGTGGATTAGGAATATCTAGGAAGCAGTTAGTGGACAAATAGGTAGACAGCTGCTCACTGTCGGGGTCAGGTGGAATTCTATGGGGAATATGCTGATTTTATCTGCATGGTATATACTGACTGTCAGCAAACTCAGGGCGAAGCTTATCGACGTATATTAAAAACCCGATTACACTTTACATAAAGTATCTTACCCAGAAGCACGCTCCATCATCAATTGCATCATCACTCAACATCAGGTGAGATAGTGGTCAAGTGCTACCCAGTTCGGTGTTAAAAATAGCGGCAATAGCGCAATAGGTAAGGCGTTGATTGGCCTGGCGATCTAGAGGTCGTGAGTTCGATCCCCACCAATTCCACTATTGACGTGAACCTATTCTATACACAAGCATATAAAGCTTAGTTGGGGGTTGACAAGACGTCTAGTAATGTGCAATCCAAATTGCTAGCAAGCATTTAAAAAAACTTTACTACAAAATGTTTACCAATATATCTATCACCTGGTGGTAAGCGATGATATGGTCGAAGTTGGTGAACACGCTAGGCCCCGAATACTCTGACTCTCAAGGGCTGTGTGCTTCCGGAACACCGTAAGGTTATGGCGGCAGATTATCGCCTTGATGTTGGTTAGCTACTTTTAGGCAACAAGACAGGCGGAACATCGATATAATAGCCCCTAAAACCACTTATGTTTGAACACCCATGCTGGGATTTGGACCAGTGACCTCTCGCTTAGAAGTTAACAAATCTATTCTTTACGCTAATGGGAACATAACGCAACTATTTCAATTTGTCCTTCTACCTTTCTTACACATAATTAATGTTACAATATACATCCCGCCCTACCTTAACATCAACTTATAAGGTACTGGATACTACCTTATATTCCATTTAGGGAAGGTTTCACCAGTTCCTGATAAAGGTTTAGATAGTTATCTGACATAGTTAAGACGCCATATATAAACTGTCAAAAATATGTCAGATAAGGTCCCAATAAGCAAGAACCGGTTAAATTGGTCATTAGTCTTCTAAACCCTATTTACTTAAACTTATTAACTATATACCTTAACTGTAACTTATTTCCGTACACAATCTACAATAAAGCATAAATATAATCGATTATAAAATCACACCATAACCCTCCATAATTCACCCATCACTTAACGATACAACAAATCTTAACGCATGGGAAAATACACGCACTGCGTCGGAATTTATCACCAAATGAAGTAATAAATCTAAAATCTAAACTATTCGAATAATTGCGCGAGAATCGAGAGAATCGTCTCTATAAATTATTATCAGAACGATTATTCGATTACAGCACTATCGGTCTCAACTTCACAACTAATGTTTTATGATTAATGGGAGGTCGAATTACGTGTGGGTGTTTGATGGACATGGACATTAGACACGTGCTAACAGCCTTTGGCGATGTTTGCTATATGGTAAATATTTTAACGCTGTTTAATTTGACGTGTAGTAAAAATTGTAAACATTAAAATATCGAACTTTTTGGGGTGGATAATAAATATCATATCGATTATGTGATACAGATCTCATGATCATAAGCATGATGTGTCAGCAATTTCTTTACACTATATTTTACTCTGTTGAAGTGTTAAGACTTTTACTACATTTATTGTATACTCTTAGAGACTTCTGTTATTCGATTGATATTAGAGAACTCGGCCTATAAAACTAAAGAAGTGAAGGTGCGGTATAGGATTGAGCGTGCTTGTCTGAAAGAGAGAAGACAAAACATAACCTTCTCTTTTGCTTCACAGTAAAAAGAGCGCTAGATTACTGACTGCTGTTCAATTTTATATTCCATTGATTGACGCTTATTATATACCGTTTGATGTGTAATACATACTAGATCATAAGTAAAACCTTGCTTTAAATTTTAAGTGTCAAACTGCGAAATAGCGACTAATTTCTATGCCAACAAAAATGCACCGATACTTAATAAAACCGAACGGGTGCGACAAAACCTGATCTGAAATTGTCGCTCGTCGCTCCAAGCAATTTGCTACTCCGAATCAATTTGCGACTTTTTTGTCGTACGATAATGTCGGCCGATTCAATTTTCTGTTGAATGCGACCAGCCGCCCTGTCGTGTTGTTTTGTCGCGTAATGAAATTATTTCAGGTTTTAAGCTGGACTCAAAAAAGGGGTTACGTAATTTATTACTCCGAGTATTTTTACCTACGTTACATACCTATGTCCATTCAGTGATTTATCTGGATATCTAATGATTCTCTAATGAGTCTTGACCAGATAGTTTAACAAATTACGATAGGTAATCTAACCTAACAAAAATTTAAATGAATGAATCAATTTATTTGTTTTCAAAACTTATACTATATACATACGAGTAAGGAACAAAATTAACACAATATTATAATAAATAAAGTAGATGATTCGATATGTAGAGATGTAAATGATTCTGTATCCTTGCCACATTCCTTGCCATACCATGGTTGGTAATCTGCAATATATTTTTTAATATACATCAAAATATACGCTAGCGTTTGACCACTATCTTGCCTGGTGGTAAGCAATGATATGGTCAAAGATGGTGAACACGCCAGGCCTGGAATACTCTGACTCTCAAGGGCTGCGTGCTGTCGGAACACCGTGAGGATATGACGGCAGATTTCTCCTTGATGGTTGTAAGCTAGTTTTTGGGAGCAAGTCAGTCGGAACATCGATATAATATCCTCCTACCTCCTGTGAAAGAACACGATGACTTCTCGTTCAGAAGTCAGGCCCACAGCACACAGCCCTTGAGAGTCATAGTATTCTAAGCCTAGGGTGTTCACCATCTTTGACCACATCATCGCTCACCACCAGGCGAGATAGTGGTCAGACGCTAGCTTAGCCGTTATTAAATTACATGCTACTATATATTTGTCCTGGCACACGTTTATACTATGGTTAAGTTAATAGTTTTCAATTTGTATTATTCTCATATTTTTTTTATAATTGCAAGCGGTTGTTTTGTAATCAAGGAGAACTACCCTCAAATACACTAATTTTCTACTTTAGAGATCATTTTGGTTGTACTGAAGATAAAATTAACTGCTTCTGTAATATTAAATAATCCTATAAAAGTTGTCTGAATCATGTAAATAATGTTTGTTATCGATAAGCAGACTTTAAAACTTGCCATAAAAATACTTGACCAACGATAAAATACTGTTTCAACTTAGCATTGAAATAGCATCGCTTTATGAACCGTCTTATCTGCCGACAGCCGACGCCACCAAAATACCTTCTAATCGAATTATCAGATAAAGTCCCCGTGAATTCGAACCTTTCGATATTTAACGTATTTATTAATGAATTAACATTAAATTGTAATTATAATATCGGCACGTGCGTGCCTGTTAGGCTGTGTTCAGATTAGCTTGCTTTTTTCGGGTGCTGAATTCGCACGTTGCGTCAGAAATTGTTCGATACAATTTAAAACTACAGATTAGAACTCGTGAATCTTTTTTTATAGGTACTATAAGTTTTAAATGTCATGGCCACTGAAACTACTATCATTAGAAATTATTTAAGAAATATTTATCATGGTTTTTTATGTTTCTATAACTGCTTTATTGCATAACTAAGTGATTGAGCTATTGCAGGGTTGGTTTAGTAACGATATTAGGCAATTCGATAAACGCGAAATATATTAATAATATTTTCCATTTCCACCTCCAATTCTTGCTTCTTCAAATCTTTGCTTCAATTTTTCTATTAAGACGTGACTGCTGAATTTTCCAATTAATCTTTACATTTCTCTTAAATAGAAAAACTGTCTTTAAGCGAAAAAGATCGGACAAAAATATCAGTTAATTACAAAGAGTTCCAATGAAATTTTGGATTCCTCTTAATTTTTTATAAATCTTTAGAAACACAGTGATTTAGTTTGTGAGTGATTGTGAGCGTAATACGAACGTAGCTTTATTTTGAAATGTTATGTTGACCATACCATAAATGTGTCAGTAAGTTATATAAAAGGCGAGGGCTTTAACATAAATTAGTGGATTTCTGCTATATTTCACATGTTAGTGATAGAATGTGGTGTGTGGGTTTACGTCTAGTAAATCTTTGATTGGTATAATAATTCATTTTTATACAAAATTAATAATTTTGCTGATATAAATCGATTCGGGTGTAAATTTGCCGCAATCCATGACGAAGACTGTTATAATTATTGATACTGTTGAGGTGTTAACTAAACTAAACAAAATTTGACAGCACTAAATATCGTGCTGTCATAATTTTGAAACAAAATAGATATGCCATTATTAATGCTGTCAAATTAGTATAGTTTAGTGAAAGCAACAATAAAATAGGTCCATTTATTTATCTAGCTGGCCGAACTTCGATCCACCTAACAGACAATGAATGTCGTGTTACCTTTTAGATGAACTTGTTTTAGGCTTTTATGAACGTAATAAATGAATACAAAAGAGATATTAAGTTTATTAATGTATTATGGCAATACAGATATAGAATAAAAAAAATTTATAAATGGTTTTTGGAAATATAAACTTTTTTAAGTTGTTTGCAAGCATACATTTCTGAACGCACGCATATTTGACAATCAATAAATATGTCAAACAATTATCATTACTTACAATCTACATGACTTGAATTCACAAAAACTTGAAGAATTTTAACTTGACTTACTACTTGACACTGGCTAAATACACTAATCCTGTGGAACCATTATACCAAAAAAAATAAAACGCGATAATCCGAATATTTTAATATTATCCACACATGGGAATAATTTTTATACTTGACACTGGCTAAATACACTAATCGTGTGGTGCTATAATTAGACAAAAAAAAATTTGGCGGGATAAACAATTGAACATCAAATTATTGGCAGATTTAGACCCAGGAACATTTTGGCAAAATATTTTTTCTTAAATAATTGTTTTAGGTCAATTATTTATTGTTTTTAATGCTTATTATCCTATTCCTGACAAAGACAATTCCAAAAATACAAATATCATAAAAATTGGTCCAGCCGTTCTTGAGTTATAAGTGTAGTAACTAACACGACTTTCTTTTATATATATAGATGTTTATTGTAATAATGTATATAGTTAAGACGGGATTCGAACCTGCGCCTCCTAGGAAACATAAATAAATCATTTAATAAAAGAAAAATTTTAATAAAATTAATAAATAAGGCAGGTAAATATAACAAATTTGGTAACCTGGCACCTAAACTAGGCTTGAGACCCGTATGATAGGTTCCAAGCCTCTTCCGTCTGTTAACAGTGGTAATTACCTATTGGTATAATTAATTACATTTGTACGAATTTTAAAGTTTTTTTTTTTTTTTTTTTTTAAGTTTTATTATGGCTCCACACGATTAGTGTATTTAGCCAGTGTCAAGTATTGAAATTACTTTTCCACGTTCCCGCCAAAAAAAAAAAAACAATTTTAAAGTTAGGAATGGAATTTAGTTACATTATATTAACATGCCCTGGCGCTCAGCTACAGTACGATCCTATAAATACGACAAAACATAGGGATTGCATTTTTAACCAATAATTATGCATTGGTGGCGCCATCCGTTATAACTATTTTGAAGTGAATCACTTCGGATGAAATCATTACAGATTTCAGATCCACCGAGAGACAAAACGATTAAAATATCTCAACAAACCATGACTGAGGACCAAAACATATAATATAGTCATAACAAAACTAGTCAAAATCCCAATTTTCAAAAAAACTCATAAATCAATTCTCAGTTTTGTCCTAATTGCCCCAGAAAGATGATTGTGATCCCAACATGGTGCCTTCATCGAACTTACTGACAATAATAAATTACATAAAGTAATAACATTAGAAACACCTACGGGTAATTAACATCATGATTAACAAGAGCCATTTTTATAAGGTGCCATTTACATTGAAACGGTAATAGACGCCGCGTTAATTACGCCCAAACCAAGATAATATATTTACGACATCAATATTGACATACAAAACAACGTTGCGATGATGATCGGTAGGCGATGATGTCTACCAGTTATAGCATAAATATTTTAACATACACAACTTTGGATTGTTAGAATTTGTCATAACAATGTTTGTGTTGTCCTAAAAAATGGATATGGAATACCTCCCTGTACCATTGATCGTTTTACCCTTCAAACCGAAACTAATTTTCTTCTTACCATTGTCTATCATAGCATTACTACTAGTCGATTAGCAAAAGTTCTTCAACTAAGTAAATGCATGTGAGAAAAGCCAGTACAAATAGCCATATTCATGTCATTTTTATTTCCCTTTTAAATCAAGGCAGCAGGATTAATTAATAAAACAATAACTGTCGTAGGTTGAAATTTCTCAATTATTTTGATTAGAAAGAGAAAGCTAGATAGGACAGTAAATAAAACTAAAGTTACTGTAGCTCTATTTTATTTTTTTCGAAAGACGCTCTAACGCCGTGTCCGTGTGAATTGAACCTAATATCCCCAAATTTATGACGTTGAAATATGACACTTAAGAACTCAGAAATAAGGGCGTCATTACCATATTAATAGCTGGAACCACCCACGTGCCGATATATCTGTTTGTTTTTTATAATTATTTGAATAAATATATAATTATGTTAATTATTTAATCAGTGATACTGATTTTTGATAGTGTGCCTCATTATAATAGTTCAAACGATTATTATCTTAGAATATAAACAACAAAAGCTGTTATCGTGAAATTGCTTTTGAATTTAATTTTGGATGTTATTATACAAGACACTTTTACTCAATTAAATTTTGTGTCAGACACTATAAAGTTTGATTTGTTATCTCCGATATTGCATTATTTATTCAACATTTTTTGTTAGTTTTTCGAAATTCCTTCGGGTTATCATTTTATGTTTATTATCAACGTTATTTAGTTTCCTATCTAAAAATGTGGTAAATTTTCGTAAGAATAACAAGTAACACAGATATGTGTTTGGTCTCATTATGAATGCCTCAGGAGAAGTGTACTTATAACCGACTTCCCAAAAATATATCTTTTTGTGTGGAAGGTTTATACTTCACAAGTGATCTCATTTAAATTTCATCGAAATATATCCAGTATCTCCAGGGATATGAAGATAAACACCTAAAACTTGATACTGAAAATTACTAGCACGTCATTTGAAGTCGGTTCTTTTAGTTTTTTAAACGATCTTAAATTATTTGTCATATCACTATCTTACATGTTGGTAAGTGATGTTATGGATGGTGACACGTTAATCCTAAAATTGAGCTAACTCTCAAAGACAACACTCAAAACGCACCATTAGATATGTTATATATTTATTTTATATTTTTAACCGACGAAAACAAAAACGGAGGAGGTTATCAAGTCGACGCGTATATATTTTTTTATGTATGACCACGCATAACTTTTTACAGACTAGTCTGATTTCAATAATTCTTTTTTTATTAGGAAGGGTATACAACATTCTTTAAATATAAGAGGTTATTTAGTGATCTTTGCTTTTTGATTATTTGGCACCGACTCAAAATTACTTAGGTATACATACTTACATTAGTTTAAGAACTTAGTTATTATGTTTAGTTAAAAACTCAAAATAACTACAAAAATATACACTTAGGTATACTAAGAGTAGTTCAAGAATTTCGTTATTAAGTTTAAATCAAAAAGTTTATTTATTTTTTGCTTTTCAGTTTTTTCGGCGGTTTAATTTTTTTGTGAAAAAGTTTTATGTTTACGCATTTTAAATCGGAATGAGTATGAAGGGGAAGCCTAAAAGTGGCACCAGTGACAGAAAAGTTTAAAAGCAATAGACTAGCTTGGTATGGACATATTATGAGAAGAAGTGAAGTCCAAGTGACTAGAAAGGCAATGGACATGAAAGTGGACGGCTATGGAAGAAGAGGAAGACCGAAAAAAGTGTGGATGGACTGTGTGATAGAAGATATGGATGTAAAAGAAGTGGATGTAGAAATGACTGCGGATAGACCCCGATGGAAGAGAATGACATGTTGCACCGACCCCACTTAAGTGGGGTAAGGAAGAAGAAGATTTATTTACAGATTCATCAAATTGTCTCGTCGAATGCTGCGGCGAGGATTAAAAAAAACTTATTCCTCATCATCAGCCAATTTCCGTCCACTGCTGGACATAGGCCTCTCCCATGACACGCCACTGAGCTCGATCTTCAGCTATTCATTTCCAACCGCTGCCAGCCAGCTTGCGTATATCATCGCTCCACCTAGCTGGAGGGCGTCCTACACTACGTTTACCGAGCCGTGGTCTCCACTCTAGAAGTCGTCTACCCCAACGGTTATCGGTTCTACGACAGATGTGACCAGCCCACTGCCATTTCAGCTTGCTAATCCTTTGAGCTATGTCGATAACTTTGGACCTGTGTCGGATGACTTCATTTCGCATGTGTTATTATATTAATAATATTATATAAACGTACAAAAATTGCTCGTTAAAAAATATAGTTGGTAAGGTAGCTTGATTAAAAGTGTAATTTGCTAAAAACGTCATCTCATCGCTTAATACAAAATAAAAATATTACAAACCATCGAGGTCTCTGACGGATGACTTCGTTTTGAATTCGAAACGTATACCTAACAGACATTAAATTAGTATAATAAAGTTAATAATAGGTATCTTGATGATCAAACGCATTGACATTATCAATTTGCTAAACTGTTTTTTGTGACTACTATGAATTAATTTTGAATTTTATTAGGTACTAATATTATCTAAATTAGGAAGCCCTAATGCGTTTCTCAATTTATTACTGCATTTTAATGAAGGTCGCATAAAACATTATTGACGCATCAGTTTAAATGCAAGTTTAGTATTAATGGTACGTACTTGTGCTGTTAAATTAAATTACTGACCTTTTGGTGGTAACTGTTGACATACTTAGAAGGTTAAACGATTTAGTTAAAGTATAGAAGGCTTTTTACATCTTTTCCTATAAATGAACAACATCAATTGGTGTAAAATCAAGATATTTGGAGAAAATAATAAAAGAAATCCAAAAAGAGTACGGACCAAAGAGACTGTAGAGTTAAGGATTCTTTAATAAAAAAAATTAATAAAAAAACATTGTACTTGTATTTGTATTTTTCGAGTTTGAATTAGCATCTTCGACAATCATCGTCATATTTCAACCAATTTACACAAAACCTTAACGAATGATTACACCCTTACTTTTCTCATGAATCACTCTGTTGATAAATGAAAATGGTATAAAAATCCGTTTCGTTCCGTAAAAAACAGTTTTCGAGATTATCGCTGACTAAACTTAGAGGCAGACGCAGTGTGTGAGGTGTGTGCAACTTTGTTTTATTCATCAGTCAATCTCTATCCACAGCTGGGCATAAACCTCACCTATGGTACGCCACTGATTTCTATCTTCAGCTCTTAATTGTTACCAATCAACGCCCGCCAGCTTGCGTATATCATCGTTCCATCTAGCTGGAGGACTTCCTACACTACGTTTGCCGAGCCGTGGCCTCCACTCTAGAACACGTCTACCCCAACGGTTATCGGTTCTACGACAGATGTGACCAGCCCACTGCCACTTAAGCTTGCTAACCCTCTGAGCTGTGTCGGTAACTTTGGACCTCTGTCGGATGACTTCATTTCGAATGTGTTATTATATGTTGTAATATTATATAAACGTACAAAAATTGCTCGTTTACAGATATACGAGTAGTTGGTAAGGTAGTTTGATTAAACGTGTAATTTGCTAAAAACGTCATCTCATCGCTTAATACAAAATGAAAATATTACAAACCATCTTGGTCTCATAAGAGGACCTAAATTGATATATTAAAGTCGTAAATAAGCGCTTTAACCGAGTAGCTCCAAAGGTATTTGGGGCATAAAAATTATGTTTTTAATATAAATTACTTGCATTACATGTAGGCTTGAGTGTTATGGATTACTCTGTAATTTGGAAGTTTTCTGTATTTTTCAATAATCGAAGTTGTTAAACATTATTTTATATAAAAAAATATTTTTTTATTTTTTGTTTTTACCACTATCTTGGATGTTACTCGTAAGTATGACGTCATACTATGTTCAGTAACGATGCAGTGCCATATTTTTGTAGAGCTTCTTATAATTTATTTTTTTTACCGAGTTTACAAAAAGGGGGTCAACAATTCGTGTGAATATTATATATTACATTCATTTGCATTCATTTCCCAATTTGGACACCTATGCTTTTCTTCCGTTTGATGTCGAAACCATGGGCTAGTAGGATTCACGAGGAAGTGGTTTTGTTAAGGAGCTGACAAGGCGTCTTATAGATATCTCCTACGACCAAAGAGCTGGCGCTTACCTTGGCCAACGCATTATTTTCGCCATTCAAAGAGGTAATGTCGTCACCGAATTTTTGGATACTCACAGCAGACTTCGCCTTACATTCTGTTTTTTATTGGTAGTTTATATTTTAATTTTATTTGTTAATTATGTTATTCTGTTTGGGATAGTAAATGTCTCGTAATTTATTAATAAGAGTGCACTTATACTGTTCGTATCAGGGATTGTGTTATAGAAACACCTTATGGTGTGAACCAGTCCAGATCGCCACCTAGATTGCGCACGCAGGACGCTGCGGTGTGTCCGTACCTTAAAACATCTGTAGTGCAATGGGCGATTTTATCACTTAGATCTCTACCAGCCAACCTTTGGACGGACAGGATTTACAAATTTCTAAAATTACTCTTTTATAAAGTCTTAAATCAAAAGGCATTTATCGCTAATTTACAAAAAAAATCAAAAAAATTACAAAAAAATCCTTTACTAAGTCCAGATTCAAAAGAAATTAAGATAGTTTAAATACTAAACCAATCGACTTCCATCCATGCCGCGCAAATCAGCTTCATTAGCAAGTTTGAGCCGTTTATCGTCATATCTCTGGAGATCCTTTTCAGATCTCAATAAAATTGCAACGGAAACATCTTGAAAATATACCCTACCAATTAAAAAATAAATCATTCAAATTTGTTCACAATTGAAAGAGTAATCGCGTAACATACAAAAAAACATACAGACGAATTGAGAACCTCTTCCTTTTTGGGAGTGGGTTGAAAATGTTTTACTTATTACAGTCAACGATGTACTCAACGATCGCTTTCAAAGATTCGTAAGTTAATTTAAAGTTTCCGAGCAAAGTTCAATGAAGTAATTTGGCAACACCACCGTATCTGTGATGATCGTGTTTCTGGGAATAAGACAGTTTGTGAGAATTCAATAACACGTTCATTCTTTACGGGAATTAAACGAAATTAAAATTATAATCTTAATTATTTATGATCCGAGACATCGAAACTAAAATTATTTATTATAGTCTTGAATTTGATTTACCTACAGCAAAATAGTTTTTTCGTTACTATCCACTTACTATTTATAAAATATTTTATACATATTTACTTGCTCTTGTTGATATTATTTCTAAGTAATCATTCATTTCATGTAGTACGTATATGTAATGTATATATATTTATATTCGTAAATAAAGTATATTTTATTTTTGCTGGAATAATCGCTTCCTTTTGTCTATATTTAATTGCGCAGCCATCATTTTTCTCTGCACCTCCAGGATGACAGGTAGAAAATGCTATATTGGCATTAAGTCCTCCTTGTACAAATGTTATTGTGTGCAAAAGTATAAATAAATAAATAAATTAGATTTTCAGCTGATTTTTCTACCGACTTCCAAAAAGAAGGAAGTACTCAATTCGTCCGAATGTTATTTTGTATGTATACAGTTACGCGATTACTCCGTGACCCGTGTGAACCAATTTGAATGGACTGGACTTTTACAGGAAGCATGAAAATAACAAAAATAAAATAAAATGTACTACAAATTTAAACTTCTCATAATTTGACAACACATGAAACAGTGTCAACATTAAGTCATAAGAACTTCGCAAAATTCTGAGCTGTACAAAAAAAAATCTTGCTACATTTTAAAATCATGACCGTAGCATTATTACCTGTTCTGTGTGTCATGATACACTTTCACCATCACACACATAGTTTGCTTATGTCGACCAAAAGAAAATGTCATTAAAGATGCACAAAGAAATACTACAATATTTGTACTAGTAAAACATATAATATGTTTTCTATACACATAACGGTAAGGTTTTGGCCGCCCGGCAGTTTGATGAATTATTCATCGAATGCACGCACATTATAAGTCATTATAATATTGGGAGGGCGTGCGTACACGCCATTTTTTATGACCTCTGATTTTGGTCAATGTGACGAATTTTAAAATGTTCTTGCATAGATTTAATATCTTTGGGGATAATTGTGTTTTTTGAGACAGACAGGCGCTTGATCACCATCTCACCTGATGTTAAGTGACGATGTTTATGGAATCATGCTTGGCTGGAGTTGGAAGACAGTGTTAAGAGGAGATGCCGGACAATTTAGTTTAGTTTAGCTCGTCACACTTGACTATAACGCTACTGAGTCTCTTCTGGTCATTTTAAAGTAAAATAATCACTCGCCCAAATATTTTAATTACTTTCTTTTACTAATGATGCAGTTAATTAATCTACGAAATTACTACTGCGCTCGATTATTCACTAGCTCACACACACTGACATACACACTCACACACACACAAACGCGCGCGCGCACACACACACACGCGCGCGCACACACACACGCGCACGCACACACCACCCACAATTACAACTCACATTTACACGCACTGAGTTGTAAACCGTTTTTTGTTTTTTTTTTAATTTGAATCATCTCTGAACTGATTACCACCAGTACAGGCTTGCCCTAGTGCAGGAATTGCAAGACATCTGTTAATGTGGATTTGTTTAAATAATTTTTTTTATATTTGTATTTGTAGTTTTCTTTAAACTAACGTCTGATTACTATCTCGCCTACACGGTCTATTAAGGTGGTGTATATGTTAGGACTAAGATTAGTCCTAACATATTATATTACAAATATTAAATAATATTAAGTAATATTAATATTAAATATTACAACATATTATTTATTATATTATAATACTGCAAATTAATACTAATAATAATAATAATGCTTAATACTAATAGTATTTACTATGAATTTCAAGGACTGTGTGCTGGCAGATTTTCTCCTTGATGGTGGTAAGCTATTTTTTGAGATTTTTTGTGATTTCAAAACATTTTTATTTCTCAGTTTTCATTTATTGAGGGCCAGTTTCGCTGGCTTCTCACAGCCCTATTATAAACTTATCTGACGGATTTTTGACATTTATATTATGGCGTCTTATATCAGGTAACTTTATCAAAAACCGATGAACTACTAATGCCAATTTTCACCGGTCTGATTAAGTGACAGATAGTTATATAACATATGACGCCATGTAAACGTTGTCAAAATCTGTCAGATAAGTCTTAGAAGGTATTTCTGGAGATGTCAAAAAAACTAGCTCTCAGTGAATTAAAACTTAGATTCACTTCGCAGAGTTTTCATCGATCGATAAATCGATCACACGATCTCGATACTATAGCCACTATTAGTAACACCAAAAATGAAACTAGAAACGCCGACCAAAACTACAAATTGATATTTTGATTGTAGAGCTCTCGTCTACCGACCAAACGAATTTGATACTTGACGCCGCTATTAAGTAACCGTCGAAAACACGTGTTTTACCGGCACCGGGCCCTGTTATCAACCACTATTAAGGTTAAACGGTGTGATCATTAAAAAAACCGCAATAAACGAGTAATGAGATAGTTCAGTGATCTGATTATTACTTACTCGATTCTTTAGCGAATGATGCTGCATAGTAATCGGGCTAGTAACGTGAAAATTTAGCTTCGATTTTTATTTGACAACGGTGAAGCCAAAAGGTATTGGATTTTTTTTATATACAATTTCAATCTCGAAATTGACTGCAATGATTTCCATGAAACGTTGTATGTGGGAGGTTTCGGGGCAATAAATCAATCTAACTAGGTTTCATTTTTAGAAAACCTCGTTTCATCCGTGTTTTCTGGCAATGAAAAACTGCTACAATATCATTAGAATACAAAGGTAAATTTCGCCACCATCTATCTACAAGGTTATAATAGCTCAGGGGGGAATCGGGAGGTCACGATACCAGAAGACCTCGATTCGAGTCCAGATGAGAAAATATTTTTTTCCTATTTTTAGGGTTCCGTACCCAAAGGGTAAAACGGGACCCTATTACTAAGACTCCGCATTCCGTCTGTCTGTCTGTCTGTCTGTCCATCTGTCACCAGGCTGTATCTCATGAACCGTGATAGTTAGACAGTTGAAATTTTCACAGATGATGTATTTCTGTTGCCGCTATAACAACAAATACTAAAAACAGAATAAAGTTAAAAATAATAGAGGGTCCCCATACAAGAAACGTGTTTGTTTCGGAATTTTACGCCATCTATGAAAACTTAGTTAGGTAAACGTCCCAAAGATGGAGTTATATTGAAATGTCGCACTCTAACACCTTTGTTAGACGTTAGATGGCGTTGTAAGAAATAAAATGTTTATTAATTATTATTTTTTGCTGGCGAAAAATGATAGCGGTATTTTTGGCTCGATCTTATAAAATACTGTAATGTGGTACGGAACCCTACTAGTGCGAGTCCGACTTGCACTTGGCCAGTTCATTTTCAAGTTTCTTTTTTTGTGATAAATACTATTATGTGATTCTACTACAATAATACGACACTCTCACTGGTTAACAAATCACAATATCGAAAGTTTCACCGTATCGATTTGTTAATTTAATAAACATATTGTTAACACAATATTAATATCTATCTATTCGATAAGTATCTATTCGATAACGATAGCTACCAGTAGTTCGCAGATTTTGTAATCGGAGAACCTAGTATCGAATATCATAGCTTTAAAATGTAAAGGCATGTTTACAACTATGAGTCATCAGTTGATTGTAGCTTTTCATTATAGGCAGTGAAATATGGAAATAATTATTAATTTTCAGTCAAAGGTTAAACGAATTGTAAAAATGTTTTAAAAGAATATTAGAATCGAGCGATAAAAAAAATCTCGGGACGAGAAGTAAAGCCGTAAAATAAGCAAATGTAAGGCAGTGACAAAACTTAAGAATCTTTAAAATTAACTCCAAAACCATGAAACTCAATTCTATAGCATTTTAGTTTGCGTTTTATTTATTTATTGTGATTCATTAATTTACATTTTAAAATTTTATTCAAAAACATTTGGATAAAAATTGTCTGAAGTTCTAAAACATGCATTGGGGGTGCACGTAATACGTTATTACGTAATACGTGGCAACCTTACATTAACCAGAAGAATTTTTTTTTTTGTGAGACGTTTGAGTTTAGTTGAAAGCTGAATGGCTCGTTACTTTATTTTTTATTTTTATTCAAAGCAATAAGTTATGTTTTTGTTGTATTAACAAAAATAATTATTGATATGATCTATTTAATGTTTTTGATGTGTGTAAGTGCAGATTTTTAATTTGCCCATATATACTGAATAAATGTTTTGACTTTTGACTTTTATAAAGATAAAATATTTGGATAGCCTAAAATATTTTTTTTTACCTTGAAAACGTATAAAACATTTGTTGTATTGTAAGTATTAATCGGTTTTGTTTTGTTTTACTATAGGTATAGATATATAGTTTTTTATTACAAAGAAAAGTTGTAAGGTTTAGGACAATCTCCTAAACTAGGCTATGCGATGGTCAATCAATAAAAGTTAAGGGTAAACTGGACCTTGCTTAGGCTGACTTTAGATAATATCGTTGTTAGTTTTGACAATACAATTGTAGCCATTGCTGGCACATTCAGTGTAACCGCAGCTTTACAGTTTTAATTGAGTAGCGTAATCGTTCCAAAATGTCAATCGATTTAGTGAAATCGATATTCTGTTTGAAATTCGTGATGTTTTAATTCTCATTTTTTAAATAAAATATCGACTAGCTATGTTATCCAATTTGGTGTTTTTTAGATTTTTCTATTTGATTTATTCCTTACATGGTTGTTTATTTGGTATTACAGGTTATTGTGAGGTCAACATTATGTTATTAATATTATTAATATACATATTAAGTGCATATAAAAATATTAAAAAAATGAGAACAAAATATGCATTTTCATTTAAAATAATTAATACATTCATAGTCCTTACAATTTACAATTACGTTCTAGCTGGTTTTGTTGCTCTATACAACTCAATGCAGAAGATCACAATTTAATCCTCTCTAAACTTAACAGTTTAAATATAATCGATATCTTACTCGATACAAAACCGCAAGTCCCGTGAACTTTTAATGAGCATTCTATTCTATACCTTCTTAATCCAACAATAGGTCCAATCAGCGGTCAAAAAATCACTACCGTTACAGTCACTATAATTCGTATTCGATATAATCACGATCGATTCAGAATCGATACAATGATCGACTTATGACGCCCTGTCCACATCACAAAAGAAAAGAAAGTGTTGAGTCCGTTAACTATGTTTAAATTTGGAATAGTTGCGTTTAGTTCCGAATCCGAAATGACTTTGTTATTTGATGGAGCGAATTTGAACTTAGTTTAATATCGTCATTCGAACTTTCACCCGTCTGTCGGTTATTGTTAGCTTATGTTGACTACAACTGTTCGAGTGTGCTGTCAACTGTAACCAATAATTATGATGCGTCGAAAAGCTCTTGGCAAAGTGAAGAAAATACTAATATCCCTACTACACAATATAAACTCCAAAATTGTGTGCATCACTGCATTGCGCCCGTTATCAAAAATCTTTCAAAATCTTGAAACACCTTGCTTTTCAAATGATTTTTCATTTATGGTTGAATAAAAAGGGGTACTGCCCCAGACAGACTAGCATAAGTCCCACCACCAGTAAAACTGGCATGTATGCATAATTTTATAAATTATTTCAAGCGAAGTGAAACTTTGACTATATTATCAAATCTCTAGTACATTTTAATTATTAATTTTCCGCTCCACTTACTCCATTAATCCAAATCAATGCGTTGAAAAATATGTAAAAACAATTTCGTCATGCTAATAAAATCGATAAATCACTTCTACTGTTACCGATATAAATCAAGTATCTCTAATTTTTCTTTTTAGTATTGAACTTTATAATTCATATTTGCATATTTGACCCGTTTCGAAACGCTTTCGCAGTTATTAAATATTTTAACATTATATTAATAATGATCTATTTGACAACTTTATAATTTTTACCAGTTTTTTCATTGCTCAGTTTTAATTAATGCGAGAAAATGGTTATTAATAAATATTAAAGAAACTGGAGTTGATCGAATTAGGAACTAGTTATTTTTATTGATGTCTTGGATTTTTAATATTTCCTACTTAGCCTGGTTTGAAAAGAGAGTTTTTATGTTAATGAAAAAATATATGAATGAGTACATAATTATAGATTTACAATACTTTTACGATTGTTATTACTTTTTTTAAATAATTTTTAATGGAATATAAGCTGACTAACCTAGCGGGGGTTCGGTTTGGTTTTCTCTACTGTTAGATTGAAATTTTATGTTTGTGTAAAAATACTTTCCTTGATTGGTTTATTTGTTAATTACGGCTCTTGAAAGTCAAATCACTACACATTATCCAATAATTATTATCTTTTAAAAAACTAAAAGAACCTACTTCAAAGGTCGCGCTAGTCCTTTTTAGTACCATGTATGAGATGTTTATCTCCATATCTCTGGAGATACTAAACAAATCTCAATGAAATCAAAATAAAATGACTTGGAGAGTATACTCATTCAATCAAAAAGAGAATTTTTTAAATCAGTCTAGGCATCTTTGAGTAATTGGGGAACATACACAAAAGATTCCGATAAATTGGCAAACTACTCCTTTTTTTGAAGTCATTGAAAAATATATATGTCACTTGTCAAAGAAATCTCAATTAAAGTCAACACCTCACTGAAAGCGAATAAAATACTAAATCAAAATAGTTAACCCAGTTCTTAGGGCACAACACACCACAGTTAACCTTTCAAGCTATAAGCAAAAAAGCTATTAGGATTCAAGTAACATACGGACCTCATTACGACATTACTATTTGCCTGTTAGAATTGTACTGTAGTGCATGCTATAATATGGAAAATGTGTAAACACAAAAAGGTTACAACTTTACAGAAACAAATACTTACAGAACTTAAAATATTAGTGCAATAAAATGCGGTCTTGTGGCTGTAAGCGATGTGTTCCAAACAAACTGAGATGGTTAGAATTTTAACAAGCTTAAGTGTCCGTAAACACTGTTAAATAACTTAAAAAAACATATTTCAAATTTATGGAAAAAAAAATATATATAACATTATTTGATCACTAAGCGTGATAATTATACGTGACATCAAAGTTTTGATAAGCTTATTTGGAATTAAAAAAAAACACAGATAAAAATGTTTAGTTGTAAATAGCATTTATACTGTAAAATTTTATAAATTAAGTAAAACGGTAAATATATCCTGAAAATTGCATACAATAAAAAAGTGATATACATGTGTGTGACCTATCATGAATATTTACCTCTCAATTTTCAAAACATGTTCTACTTTTTAACCGACTTCACAAAAAAGGAGGAGGTTCTCAATTCGTCTGTATGTTTTTTTTTTTTTTTGTGTGTATGTTACGCGATTTCTCCATCAATTGTGAACGGATTCAAATGATTCTTTTTTTAATAGGTAGGATATGTTTCCGAGGTGGTCCCATTTTAATTTTATCGAGATCTGATTAGTACCACCAGAGATATGGAGATAAATACCTCAAACATAGGAGAATGTACTAGTTTTAGTAGAAGAGTCCCAAGAAGATTACACACAATGGAGGTTGCTATTGCATATAAGATATTCTTACGGTAACTGTGAGCGAGATAGAAATAAAGGTGGGGATAATTTTTAACCGACTTCACAAAAAAGGAGGAGGTTCTCAATTCGTCTGTATGTTTTTTTTTTTTTTTTTTTTTTTTGTGTGTGTATGTTACGCGATTTCTCCATCAATTGTGGACGGATTCAAATGATTCTTTTTTTAATAGGTAGGATACGTTTCCGAGATGGTCCCATTTTAATTTTATCGAGATCTGATTAGTATCACCAGAGATATGGAGATAAATATCTCAAACATAAGATAATGTACTAGTTTTAGTAGAAGAGTCCCAAGAAGATTATACACAATGGAGGTTGCTATTGCATATAAGATATTCTTACGGTAACTGTGAGCGAGATAGAAATAAAGGTGGGGATAATTTTTTTTTATATCTTATAGGCAAGCGTTTGACCACTATCTCACCTGTTGCTAAGTGATGATGCGGTCGAAGATAGAGAAGTGGACTAGAATGGGAACTGGCTCTCAAGGATAGCTGCCGGAACACATTAGATGTTTGGCGACAGATTGTCTGACTCGTGGGTGGTAGCTGGCCAGGCGGACACTAGATATGTTCTACCACCATGCGGGGGTTATTGGTTTCTTAACGATGTTCTCCTTCACCGGAGGGCCACTGTGAGAAGCGCACATATATTTTTCGATAGAAAAATTCATTGGTGCACGGCGGTTTGAACTCGGTACTACGGCATCAAAGCCGACCGTTCTCCCAATTACACCACCGGGCCCTCAATAAATAATTATGTATAAATATAAATAATTTGTCTTCACAGGAATGTTCTACCGGGCAAAGTCTTGTTAGAGTGCAAACTTTTTTAAACATACCTAATATTTTTTGACATGACATGACATTTGGCGAAGATGGCGGCCATTTCAGTCCCGCGACACTGCATACATAATTAAATAACTCAGAATCATGAACGTACTATGTACCAATCAACACAGCAAAAAAAAATTATAAGCATAAAACCACATATTATATAATAGTTACTACGTAAATAATACTTTCCGTTGTTAGGTTGGCTACACACTGCTTTCATAATTCGGGTATCCACAATATAGGGAAGTGCCTCTTATAACGTAGTAGAGTGATTCAGTACTCCGTTGGCCATATGGCGGCAATTAATGTTAATAATCGCAAATAATACTTTTTTATATTCATTTTGGAATACAACTAGTCCGTGTTATAAAAGTATTTGGAATTATTGTAATAAAATAGACAATTAATTATCGTGTGTCAGATGCTTTTATTGCACAGGGCCATTTTGGACATTGTCCTATGAGACCTTGATGACATCATTATTACTAGTGAATATTTTCACTTTAGCGCGGCATTTAAAGTCAATTTTTTTAGGGTTCCGAACCCAAAGGCTACCAAATGAACACTTTCTGAGACTTTGTTGTCTGTTCGTCCGTCCGTCCGTCCGTCCGTCCGTGTGTCTATATGTGCGCACTTTACAGATCTGTATCTTCTTAAACGTTATAGGTACACACTTGAAATTTTCAAAATGTATATATCCGTCAGTGTATAACGGCCCAGACACGAAATTTAATAGATGCATGTAATTTCATTAAAACTTTTTTTGCACTAAAAAGGGTAAAATAAGTTATTTTTCAAAAAAAAAAAAAACCGACTTCATAACCCAAAAAGGCACTCAAAAGCGAAAAATAATTTACTTAAAATTATTATAAGCGTTACCCACTTCTCTATTTGAAGTCGGTGCCAGCCAAGTCTAATAGGTAGTAGATAGATAATACCTACATGTATCTACCTACTTACTAACCTACATGTACCTACTTACTACTACTACATACATAGTATCTATCTAATATCCAATAGACTTGGCTGGCACCGACTTCAAATAGAGAAGTGGGTAACGCTTATAATAATTTTAAGTAAATTATTTTTCGCTTTTGAGTGCCTTTTTGGGTTATGAAGTCGGTTTTATTTTTTTTGAAAAATAACTTATTTTTAATATCTTATAGGCAAGCGTTTGACCACTATCTCACCTGTTGCTAAGTGATGATGCGGTCGAAGATAGAGAAGTGGACTAGAATGGGAACTGGTTCTCAAGGATAGCTGCCGGAAAACATTAAATGTTTGGCGACAGATGTTCTGACTTGAGGGTGGTAGCTGGCCAGGCGGACACTAGATATGTTCTACCACCATGCGGGGGTTATTGGTTTCTTAACGATGTTTTCCTTCACCGGAGGGCCACTGTGAGAAGCGCACATATATTTTTCGATAGAAAAATTCATTGGTGCACGGCGGTTTGAACTCGGTACCACGGCATCAAAGCCGACCGTTCTCCCAATTACGCCACCCGGCCCTCAATAAATAATTATATATTAATAATTATAATAAATAATTATATATGAATATTAATAATTTGTCTTCACAGGAATGTTCTACCGGGCAAAGTCTTGTTAGGGTGCAAACTTTTTTAAACATACCTAATATTTTTTGACATGACATGACATTTGGCGAAGATGGCGGCCATTTCAGTCCCGCGACACTGCATACATAATTAAATAACTCAGAATTATGAACGTACCTTGTACCAATCAACACAGCAAAAAAAAAATAAGCATAATACCACATCTAATACTATAAGAATCTTTGTCCTGACATACTGACTGACTCACTGACTCACTGACTCACTGACTCACTGACAGACAACGCACAGCCTAAACCGCTGGTCGTAGAGACTTGAAATTTGGAGGGTATATTTGTCTTAGTACGTAAGGGTGTACTAAGAAAGGATTTTCCAAAATTCACCCCTTAAGGGGATGAAATGGGGGTTCAAAGTTTGTATGGAGAAACAAGATTAGATCGTCTTTTCTATCCGAAACTTCACATAAGTGCTTCAATAAAAAAATAAGTAAAGACGTGTTTCAGGTTTTTTTGGAATTCCACCCCTAAGAGGGTGAAATGGGGTAATAAAGTGTAAAATCAATATTGTTTCGGATTGCGCTGAAATTTGGCATGCAAATAGTTATTACGACGTTAGTTCCCACTGAGAAAGGATTTTCCAAAATTAACCCTCGAAGGGGATGAAACGGGGGTTCAAAGTTTGTATGGAGAAACAAGATTAGATAGTCTTTTCTATCTGAAACTCCACACAAGTGCTTCAGTAAAAAAATAAGTAAACACGTGTTTCAGGTTTTTTTTAATTCCACCCCTAAGAGAGTGAAATTGGGTAATAAAGTGTGAAAATCAATATTGTTTCGGATTGCGCTGAAATTTGGCATGCAGATAGTTATTACGACGTTAGTTCCCACTGAGAAAGGATTTTCCAAAATTAACCCTCGAAGGGGATGAAACGGGGGTTCAAAGTTTGTATGGAGAAACAAGATTAGATAGTCTTTTCTATCTGAAACTCCACACAAGTGCTTCAGTAAAAAAATAAGTAAACACGTGTTTCAGGTTTTTTTTAATTCCACCCTTAAAAGGGTGAAATGGGGTAATAAAGTGTAAAATCAATATTGTTTCGGATTACGCTGAAATTTGGCATGCAGATAGTTATTACGACGTTAATTCCCTCTAAGAAAGGATTTTCCAAAATTAACCCTCTAAGGGGATGAAACGGGGGTTCAAAGTTTATATGGAGAAACAAGATTAGATAGGCTTTTCTATCCGAAACTTCACACAAGTGCTTCAGTAAAAAAATAAGTAAACACGTGTTTCAGGTTTTTTTGTAATTCCACCCCTAAGAGGGTGAAATGGGGTAATAAAGTGTAAAATCAATATTGTTTCAGATTGCGCTGAAATTTGGTATGCAGATAGTTATTACGACGTTAGATCCCTCTTTGAAAGGATTTCCCAAAATTAACCCTCGAAGGGGATGAAACGGGGGTTGAAAGTTTGTATGGAGAAACAAGATTAGATCGTCTTTTCTATCCGAAACTTCACATAAGTGCTTCAGTAAAAAAATAAGTAAAGACGTGTTTCAGGTTTTTTTGTAATTCCACCCCTAAGAGGGTGAAATGGGGTAATAAAGTGTAAAAATCAATATTGTTTCGGATTGCGCTGAAATTTGGCATGCAGATAGTTATTAATTACGACGTTAGTTCCCTCTGAGAAAGGTTTTCCAAAATTCATCCCTGAAGAGGATGAAGCGAGGGTTCAAAGTTTGTATGGAGAAACAAGAATTGATTGTCTCTTATATTCGAAACTTCACACAAGTAGTTTAGTAAATAAATGAGTAAATACGTGTTTCAGGCTTTTTGAAATTCTATCCCTAAAAGGGTTAAGTGGAGTAACAATGTCTGAAATCAATATTGTTTCGGATTGCGCTGATATTTTGCATCCAGATAGAAATTTTGACGTAGGTATCCGCTGAGAAAGGATTTTTCAAAATTCACTCTTCAAGGGATGAAGCGGGGGCTCAAATTTTGGATAGTCATTTTATTCGACATTTCACACAAGTACTTCTGTAAATAAATAAGTAAATACGAGTTTCAGACTTTTTCAAAATGCCACCCTAAAGAGTGAACTGGGGTAAAAAAGTCTGAAAATCAATATAGTTTCGGATTGCGCTTTATTGGGTTTTCGGGTTTTAAAAATATGAATCCTGATTTGTCTTAGTCACGCGATTACATGAAAACAGGTGAACCAATTTGGCTAATTTTTGTTTGATGTCTTTAATGATAGAATCGTTTTTACAAAAGAAAAGTTTTAAGTAAATAAAAGGAGTTTTTAACGCGGGCGTAGCCGCGGGGGACTTCTAGTATTATATAATAGTTACTACGTAAATAATACTTTCCGTTGTTAGGTTGGCTACACAGTGCATTCATAATTCGGGTATCCACAATATAGGGAAGTGCCTCTTATAACGTAGTAGAGTGATTCAGTACTCTGTTGGCCATATGGCGGCAATTAATGTTAATAATCGCAAATAATACTTTTTAATATTCATTTTGGAATACAACTAGTCCGTGTTATAAAAGTATTTGGAATTATTGTAATAAAATAGACAATTAATTATCGTGTATGTCAGATGCTTTAATTGCACAGGGCCATTTTGGACATTTCGTCCGTCCGTCCGTCCGTGTATCTATATGTGCGCACTTTACAGATCTGTATCTTCTTAACCGTTATAGGTACATTCTTGAAATTTTCAAAAAGTATATATCCGTCAGTGTATAACGGCCCAGACACGAAATTTAATAGATGCATGTAATTTCATTAAAACTTTTTTTGCACTAAAAAGGGTAAAATAGGTTATTTAAAAAAAAAAAACCGACTTCATAACCACAAAAAGGCACTCAAAAGCGAAAAATAATTTACTTAAAATTATTATAAGCGTTACCCAATTCTCTATTTGAAGTCGGTGCCAGGATATTAGATAGATACTATGTATGTAGTAGTAGTAAGTAGGTACATGTAGGTTAGTAAGTAGGTAGATACATGTAGGTATTATCTATCTACTACCTATTAGACTTGGCTGGCACCGACTTCAAATAGAGAATTGGGTAACGCTTATAACAATGTTAAGTAAATTATTTTTCGCTTTTGAGTGCCTTTTTGTGGTTATGAAGTCGGTTTTATTTGTTTTGAAAAATAACTTATTCACTATCTACTATCACAACGACGACGAAATATCACAGGCAACGATGTATCATTATTTATAGCTCGCATAGCAGCGCTTTAACTGGATGCAGTATCATCTTCATATTTACGGTCAAAATATTCAAATGTTACCTAACCTCTGAACCTAAGATATGAGTAGGTACTGATGCATAAAATGTCAACATTTTATTACTTTGTCATAATAATTAAATACTTTATTCTTAACTTAAATTTTGATTTAGAAATAAGTAGTTTGAGCGATACGGTTACTTAGAGGTAAAGTTTAACTCATTAGATATTAAATTAGTTCTAAAAATGTTGAAATTGTCATGAAAAATTGAAAAAAAAACTGCTTACTGCTATAGTTCTTAACATAACATAATAATTATAATATAATATGTTGAAATTTATTGGTGACTATCCTGTAAAATTACAGTACCTTTAAGATTTATTGCAATATCTTCTGATACGAGCGCAGTGTAAGTAGTGATGGATGAACGGACGGACGGACAGACTGGCAATGCCTGGTAAAAAATGCTTTTAGTTATTAAGTCCTCCTTTTGTACTCATTTTTTTGCAATAAAGAATTTACAAACAAACTAACAGCGAAGTTTCAATAAGAGGGTTCTATTGGTACCCTTTGGGTACGGAACCCTAAAAACAAAAAATAAAATCGAGAACCTTCTCCTTTTTTCATCAATTAAGATACGTTAATACTAATAACGTAATAGACGTTAATGCGTTTTTGAAAAATGATGAGAGTGAATTTTTACGATGCGCGCGCACACCGACACCTAAATTTAACATCGTGAAGTTAGTTTTAGGTGGTACGATGCGCGCGCACACCGTCACCTAAATTCTACATCGTGAAGTTAGTTTTAGGTGGCATGATTATGTTCAAGTTGTATATGTCATATTTAACGTCATATTTTTACGTTAATAAAACCTTTTTTATTTAAATAAAATATTTTTGATTAATTATAATATTTATCGTTAATCACTACTGCATTTTAGTTATTTTTTTTCCATACGCCACAGAAGTATAACTTCTAACGCGTGTACATAAGTACACACACTCTTTTTTATTTCAGAAAAGGTGTTGATGTTGTATTTTATCTATAATAGTGTCTAGATAGAATCACATCAAATTACGCCTTGATATTTAACTCCAAACGCGGTGAATCCGTAAATTGTGTAGTGACTGTAACAATTGAATGTCAAGTTGTTAAGTCGTAGATTTAATGAACACCCTGTAGTTGCACGTGAATTATTTTATGTTTGGTAAGTTGACTTCATTGTTTTGATATCACTTGTGAGTCTAGATGATTATGTATTGTTTTGATAGACTTTTAAAAAAGGTTAAGTTCTATGATGCAATTTTTAAAGGTTCTGTATCCAAGTGGGACCTTTTGGGTACAGAACTCTCCGTATGTTTCTATATGAGCGTCCTAGCTATAATGGCTGAGAAAATCGCAGGTCGTGTTAATTCATCTAAATACCCATATAACATTAAATTTCGTTAAGTATTACTTAAATTTAAACCAGAAAAAGCATGTATTTACCTTGTATGAATATATATATACCTATATTATATGTATATTTATATTTATTGTATCTATGTATATGTTATGTATTACAATTAGTATGTGACTATTGCTAACATAATATTTACTATTATTTCAGAACCTAGCTCACCATTCTGTCTGAATCACTCATGAGTGATTCCGACTAGCAAGCCCTAAAATGTTCCCCACCGCTGCTGGATGACTGGTAGTAAATGCTTTTAGCATTAAGTCCTCCTTTTGTACTTATTTTGTGCAATAAAGAATTTACAAACAAACAAAAAAAAAGCTGATAATCTTCAAAAAGCTAAACAATGTTTTTAAACAAAGTTAAGAACACTCTTAATCGAGTAATTTATCAAACAAAAAAAAACTTAATTCAAATTGGTTTAGCAGTTTAGAAGCTACTAGTAACCACAAATATACACACATATACACAAACACATAGACACACAGATATACACATCAAACTTAAAACAAACCTCTTTTTGTGCCGGGTGTGTTTAAAAAACTTTTTTAAAAATTTTGTTTAATAACTTTTTTTTTGTAATGTATTGTTGAACAAATAAAACACAATTACAATGTTATCTAGATGATATCTGACAGCCAGATTCAAGCAGCTGGAACGATGCGCAAGCGCCACTGTTTCACGCGCCGTCAACCGCGATGTGTTGGTAATAGTTCCTGATTATATAAATCATTGTTATGGTTTGTTAACTGATTAATGCAATTAAAAGATCAAGCTTTATATGATGCTTCAAAAAATATCAAGCGATAAAACTTTTATAAGGGAAATATTCTTTATGAGTTAAATATATTCAATACACTTAAGTTTATTCTGTACTGTGTTATATGTCTGAAAAACAACCTGAGAGGAATTAACTTTGAAAAAAATTATTGATTATTTTTTAAATAATATTTTGGTAGCAATAAATCGTTTTAAATGAAAAAAGTAGTTAACATAACTAAAATAAAGTTTAACTAATTTGTAAAACAAATAACCAGACCAAACATCTCCAAATATGTATAAAAATAAAAGTTCCCACAAGAGAATCTCTAAACAGTGATAGAATAAATTTTATCATCCCATAGACAAATAAAAGCACCTATAAACAAACGCAATAACTCACAGAATACAAGTTCTAAATCCGTCATTACATTTAAACTATAAAACTCCGGCGTACACGACAAATTTTAACTAGACGTGATTCGTTCACACGGGTGGTCCCATTATACTGAATTCACTGCCTTACTTGTCTATCCCTCGTTTACATATTCCACTTGACTCGCGCATAAATTGTCATTACGGTAATCATTCGATACATTCTATCGATAACTGCGCTCACTTCAATCGATTCGATTCGATCCACTGGGACGCCTATAAACGACCAAAACGGAGAACGAACCTTTTTTACCGTGATACCTTTTGCTTATTTTATCGGACTTTTTATTGGGTTTTATCAGTTTACTGTAGTAAATAACATTTATATAATCGAGTGTTCCCTATCTTGCAGTGGATATTTCAATGAACACACATAGTCGATTAGGTTGAGATCGTTGAAGACTATTTATTTCATAATGTCACTCAAACGCGTCAGTCTCATCTAATATTATAATGAGTGCACTTAAACCTACCATTATTTCCTCTAATTTCCTTTTGGATTATAAAACTACTATACAACTAAAAAGAGCAGAAACTCCAGGTTTCCTAATCATAATCACTGCTATAAACCGAGATCGTATTAGATAAAAGCTTTTCTATGTCGGTGATGTACTAAACTTAATATCGGCAATTTTGTTGAAGACAGCTGTCATCGATCGTAAAAGCCTAATCCCATTACGAATTTTAACGATGATCAAATAGCATTCATAAACCTTCATTCCCTTCGTAATGAAGTTGACGAAAATGATGATAGTCGTCGCAATCGAGTCAGAATTATAGCTAGAAAGATAATAATATCTGGTTCGATTTAATAATGTTTATATGAGAACCTCGATTCAAGTCTGGTCTCATTAGATACTGTAGAGGTCCATGTTTGCGCAAACTTCGTCGTTATAGTTGATAACAAATAGCCTAACAACATCGCAAAGTATTTTCTCAACGATGACTGCAGGACACTTATTAGATGCAAATTGAAATTTTCATTTCGATCCAGTCGTAAAAATCTGCAACGTGAAACGATTTCCATCTTTATGTCAAAGTGTTAAAGTATGTATACGTCCAGGAGTATCTATATAGTCTCTCTGTACATTGACCTAATAATCTACTTCAATTGCTTACATAATATAACTGCGTAGGGAATAACAAGTAAAGATTCAAGTATTTGTATCGCGTGCTGTACCATCGTCATCATTATCAATAGTCACAACTTCATCATCTACTATTCCATTTTCAGTTTTACCAACAACGTCTTTAGGTATATCTTCGTTTGTATCTTGTTCTTACTTAAGCTCTGCTATATTTTGTTACTTGGTTTCATTTAAATTGTAGCGTTTACTCGGATTTGCCCGTTGAATCATCAATGGGTCTGTGAACGTAAATAGGGTATAAAGTGTCAGGAATAAAACTGTTCTAGTATAGAACGAGATATAAATGTAAATCGTTTAATTTTATATACTCTGTTTTAGTAAACAAATATGTTTTTGTATTAAGTTACATGTTTGGTATGTTGTCAGATCACCAATATCATATTTAGTCATAATCCGATACATAAAATATTAATGTTTTTTTGTGTTGTATTTATGAATTTCTGTAGCTTGAAATAACATATAACGAATGAGAGCAACCTTTTCTTGACCACATATTTTTAAGTCATCAAGCGCTTAGTATTCTAATGATAATTAAACTTTACCAACATTATTCAAATTGTTAAGAAAATCTAAATCAAATAGTTTGCTTTTTAATACTTTGAGAAAGATGAATATATCAAATGAAGATGTGAATAAAAATAAAAATTTGATCATATTAGTTTCTATAATTGTCTTTAATAAAATAAAATTCTATAAGTTTCTATAAAAAAAATGATATATGTAAATTATTAGAACAAAATGGTATTTTAAATCTTGAGCAAAGTTACTGAGCAAAATAACTGAATTTATGTTTTTTTAGTTCTGAATATTTATCGATGTTCAATCTCAATATTTCCATAAAATGTTTTTAGTTAACCAATAATTTGTAAATCCAATCGCGTCCCATATCGATTCGGAATTAACGTCTCACATTACACAATCGAATGAATCGATTACAAATCCGATCACACAATCTATTGTCTCGATTACAGTATTTAGTAGTTCTAAAGTTTATTTAAGTGTCACAATATTACTGAACCATTTAAACTGTGGTAATAGTCCGCAATCTTAATTTGAATGTGATTTCTTAAGCGATATAGGTAAATAATAATTATTTAATGAATATTTATATATTTAAATTATAATTATTTATGTGTTACTCATCATAGCGAAATTTTTTATAATAAAACTAGCTGATACCCGTGATTTTATATCTGCCGTATGATCGATAACCGTTGTGTCAGATTGGTTCTAGAGTGGAGACCGCGAATCGGCAAACGTAGGGTAGAACGCCCTGTGATTAGGTGGAGCGACAACATTCGAAAAGCGATGGGCAGTGACTTGAAACAAAGAGCCAAAGTTCGGGCTCAGCGGCGTATCTAGGGGGAGGCCTACGTCCAGCGGTGGACTGATACCGGCTGATTGTGATGATACCCGCGACTTTGTTCACGTACACCAAGAATTTAGTAGCCTATGTTCATCTTCATGCTCTAAACGATCCCCTTGTTAAATTTCTGTAAGATCGGATCTTCCGTACAGGCGTGATTAGAAACAAACAGACAGAGCAACAGTGTGACAGAGTTACACATGTTTTTAAAATATGTATTAGTATAGAAATAGTATGGAAGTATGGATATCCGCTATTGTAATTTTTATTAAGCTATTTTTAACCGACTTCAAAAAAAGGAGGAGGTTTCTCAATTCGACCGTATATATATATATATATATATATATTTTTTTTTTTAATGTTTGTTCGCGGATAACTTCGTCGTTTAAACCGATTTCGATTATTCTTTTTTTGTTCGAAAGGAGATATCCCAAGTGTGGTATCATGGTAATTTTATCGAGATATGATAAGTATCTCCAGAGATATTGAGATAAACATCTCAAAATTGGTACTGAAAATGAATAGCGCGGCATTGAAGTCGGTTGTTTTTTAGTTTTTAAACGATATTATAATTATCTATCTATTCCAAAATTCATAACACGACCAACAAGTCAATATTGTATTGTACAATAATATTAATGAAGGCAAGGCTAGCATGGCAAGGGGACTATTTTGTCTTTCCACCTATCCATGTTTTGTTTAGTGCAGAAGGGAAATTATAAGTAAAGTTTTTTGACAATTATAAACGCCCGCTGACTTTTAATCAATTCTTTTTAACCCATTTAAAAAAGGAGGAGGTTTCTCAATTTGACCGTATATATATATACATATATATATATATTTATGTTTGTTCGCGGATAACTTCGTCGTTTATGAACTGATTTTGATTATCCTTTTTTTGTTCGAAAAGAAATATCCCAAGTGTGGTACCATAGTAATTTTATCGAGGTTTGATAAGTATCTCCAGAGATATTGAGATAAACATCTCAAAATTGGCATTGAAAATGAATAGCGCGGCATTGAAGTAGGTTCTTTTCATCAAAACTCGGGGTTAAACTTCACCAAGCGTTTAAATTGTTGTGTTGATCAGTTGCTCCTGTCAGTGGCGAAAAACAGGGAAATAGTTTTGTCTTTCCCCCGGAGATAAGGCCATGCTAGCCCTGCTGGTCTAGAAACAACAATACAATAATCATTAACATGAAATCGCTAACTTTATAGAGTTTCCTTATTGTTTTTTAAACAAGATAATGTACGATCATCTGCAAAACGAAAAAAAAAATACTTGAAAAGCTAAAAAAACTACAAAAAATCAAAACGTCATCTATGTATATTAGTACATATTTTTGTTGGTGCTAAATGTTTTAAAATCGCTGTAAGTATCAATTTCGATAAAATTTATAAATAGCCGGGACATATCGCGCTTAAAACATTAATTTTTATTTAAATGAAAAATATTTTTTTAAGCGCGATAAGTCCCATATTTTAGTATTTTTAACTATGTGTTTTATTTAAATTGAAATAATTGAACGTCGATTTATATTAGATTATCTAAAGTATGACTTCCTATAAAGTACCAAACAAAAAAAATCATCAAAAACATCTCATAATTAGCGGAGTAATTGCGTAACAAACATACAAGAAATAAATTGGCCAAGTGCAAGTCGGACTCACAGGTAGGGTTCCGTACTACACTACAGTATTTTATAAGATCGAGCAAAAAGTCCCACTATCCTTTTTCGCCAGCAAAAAATAATAATTAATAATTTTTTTTTTCCTGTAACGCCATCTAACGTCTAACAAAGGTGTTAGGGATCGACATTTTAATATAACGCCATCTATGGGACGTTTACCTAACTAAGAAAACACGATTCTTGTATGGGGACCCTATATTAGTTTTATCTTTATTCTGTTTTTAGTATTTGTTGTTATAGCGGCAACAGAAATACATCATCTGTGAAAATTTCGACTGTCCAACTATCACGGTTCATGAGATACAGCCTGGTGACAGAAGGACAGACAGACAGACAGACAGACAGACGGACAGCGGAGTCTTAGTAATAGGGTCCCGTTTTTTATTTACCCTTTGGGTACGGAACCCTAAAAACAAACAGTTGAATTGAGAGCTTCCTCCTTTATGGAAATCGGAAAAAAATAAAGCGATTTGGGATTAAACGTGATTATACAAATATCATTACCAAGTACCTAATTATACTAGTGTGATTATGGGCATAGCCTGAAATAAATGAACTTGAATTTTTTTAATTTAAGAAATATCTCAAACTGTTTCATCAACATTGACAACAATCTCGCCTGACCACTGATCACAGATCAACATCAGTTCAAATCACAATGACGCCACGAAACTGTTAAAAGGGTCGGTTAATGGATTATAGTGTTGATACTTCAGAGTAACTGTTAAACCGGACCCTATTGTGCTGTACTCAGAGGGTCTAAGTTAAAATGTAAACATTGGTCATGAAAATATTGAGTATTTTTTTATTTTCGATGTCCAGTTATACGAGCGCTTCTTTATTATGTGTAACACGGCTTTGTTAAGTTGTACCCAATTTTTCATTTGTAAGTTCACGTTATATATTTTATACCATTTAGGTTTGCGTTTGACCAATTTCTCACCTATTGGTAAGTGATGATGCGTACTAGAATGGGAACTGGCTCTCAGGGATAGCTGCCAGAAAACATTAGATGTTTTGCGACCGATTTTTAACTTGAGATAGCTGGCCAGGCGGATACTAGATAGTGTCCTACCAACATGAGTTTCGTATGAAACCAATATATATGTGATTTGTTGATGATATATATACGTTCCAACTGATTTGCTACAAAAAAGCCGCCATAACCTTACGGTGTTCCGGTAGTACATAGCCTTTAAGAGTCAGAGTATTCTAGGTCTAGCGTGTTCACCATCTTTGACCACATCATCGCTTACCACCGGCCAGATAGTGGTCAAACGCTAGCCTATAAAAAAATAATGCGAGTCGTAAGATTTTTTTACCTACGTTTCGTCTCAAACCTTGAAATAATCTTTAAAATAACACATAGATTTTATATTTTACGTTTTTTTAAAATTATATTTTACGTATAGTCTGCATTTTGCTTATAACCTAACCTAAACGAGGGTCGTTGAACATCCGTGATAAATGGAAAACCACAGTTAACGCACAAACAGGCACTAGAAATCAATTTGTTACCGATACTGGGCAAACTAAGCATTAAACTATTTACAAAATAAACACTTTTACGTCTAACCCATCAAACAACTTCCAACCATAATTCAATAGCAATAGCCAGTATTTTTGTTAAATATATTGCACTATTCGCCTTGTTAAGTGCAATCAATTTAAACCCTTGAGTGCTGGTAATAAGTGTTATGATAAGTTTTGATCCTTTGCAGACGGGAGCAGTGGCGGCGCTTACAAATTGCTGCGTTAGCGCACGCGTTGATTTAGGGTTGCCGCAGTATTTTTTCTCCTTATGAATTGATTTATATCGTTTCATCGTCATCATCATTATCAATCGTTTTCTATTAATTGTATTGTCTAAACTTGGGAATCATATTAAATAAAAACTATATTCAATTGCATTTAACGTTTGTTTTTTATCATTAATTGATTGTTTTTGTTAAATCATACATTTAATCGAATACATAACAAAAAATGTCACAATTTTGCAAAGATTCTTCTAAAGAAGATTAATATCACAAATAACATAACCAAAAAAGTAAATTTTAAATATTGATTATTACTTAGCTTATGAAAATGTATTTATCAAAACGGCAATTCAAATCATAAGCTATTACTCCACTCTCAATCGAAGTTATCTATTACAATATGTCGGCAGCCTCATTCAATTTCAGCCGTCATCTAGTACATATTATAAATAAAATATCTCCGCGTCAACCCTACCCATCACTTTGAAGGATATATTGCTACCCATTGGCTTTCAACTTCGCCGATGTCACACATTCACTGGCTCGCAATACGCATTGTATTATAATTTCAATCGTGCTTTGAATCGACAAATAAACTCAATGCAATATAAATTAATGTCAACCCTAACACTTTGAAAATAGAACTCAATAACTTTAATCAATATTTTCTATTCATCCAAGATTGAATATGAACTTTGAATAGGGGAAGTAAAGGATCAAAACTGTTTAACGTTTGTTGTAATGATGAAGAATTATTAAATAACTTTTACAGCAAAGTGGATTGATTTTAAAATCAGGTCATGTAACTCGAGGCGTAAGGTACTGAAGATGATATTTATTTATTTTTTTAACTTTTATTAAACTATTGATTGTGGTATGATGTTTTTTGGGTTCTCTATACCTACTTAGCTTTTTTGTGGGCGATTTTGAATCGACATAATATAAAGTGTGATTCTCTAGCTATCTAGCTAACTTAATAAACGTGTTAATAATTAAAACTCATTGTTTTTTTTAAGGGGCAAAGGAAGACATAACAGTTTACTATACTTACCTGTACCAATTAATATATTAAACGTACAATACTATAAAGTTTTTTTTTTATCTTATAGGCAAGCGTTTGATCTCAATCTCATCTGGTGGTAAGCGATGTTATTGTGGTCGAACAACGTAAACACGCAACAGGCCTAGAATACTCCGACTCTTAAGGGCTGTGTCCTACCAGAACACCGTAAGGTTATGGCAGTAGATTTTTTCCTTGACGGTGGTAAACTACTTTTTAGTAGCAAGTCAGGTGGAATATCGATATAAAATCCTCTTACCACCCATAGACAGCACCCGTGCTAATATTTAAACCAGCGACCTCTTGGTTAGAAGTCAGCCATCCATTTTTATTCAACGCGGGGCTCTCAAAAATGTATAATTTATTTTTAAGTTAGATTTCGCGTAGTCGTCCTGTTTAAAGAATACCATTTAACGCGCCATTCTTCAAGTATGTGGACACACGGACGTTTAAAAACTTCACCTATTTCTATCCATCAATTACCTACTTTCCTCAACAAGAAGAAATGTACTTACATTCCGTTACCGCTTATTTACGATCTAGCTTTGACAGAAACAGCTTGACAAGAAAATAGATGAAAAAGATTAGAACGCGGCAAAACCTATTTTAAACTAAGCGTTTCAACAAGAAATACTGGAAAAAACTATTTTACAAGAATATCTACGATTCTGTAAGGACTGTCGTAAACAGAAGGTAAGTATCGAGGTACAATCACAGCAAAAAGTTGACAGTCGTAAAACAAGCGAACAGGTAGGTACAATCGAGGCAAAAAGCGGAAACTATCTGATTTCGCGTTTCACGAACGTCTTCGCTGAATCGCAGTAGGTTTGATGTTTTGTTTGCAAGGAAATGTATGGAGATGTTTATTTTAAATGCAACTTCTGAAAAAAACAAAAAAAAACAAATATGATTTGGGTGACTGATGGATAAGATGGAGAACAGCGTGATAAGGAAATGTTGTGATGTGGTAGGAGATGTAGTGATAAAGATATGGAAAGGGATGCTTAGATGGTTTGAACGTCTAGAGAGGATGGATGAAGATAGATTGACGAAACAAATTTATGAGACGAGTGTGAATGGGCCAACCGATAGAGGCCGTACTATCGCCGAGAACTATGCGAACGTATCACGACCAGATTCGAGACGTTCTAAGGAAAGACCAAGTCAAAAGTACCTATAACCGGCGAGCATGTATGAAGGTGCTCATGAAAGTGGAAGAAGCGAAAGAGGTATGTCAGGATTGTAGTATGTGGAAAGAAGTTGTATCTGCCTACCCCAACGGGAAAAAGGCGTGATTGTATGTATGTATGTATGAAACTTCGTTTGGCGCACTGGAGTAAAATTCGAAGGAAGTGACGTAGCATCACGGTCCGAATAAACGGAAGTAACATAACCCTCTATTGTAGAATGGTTAATCTACAAAGACGTATTCGCTATCATTCGGGCATTAGTCCTGCTAAGTTCAACAGATGGGGTTAAACACAATAATTCACCCACTCGGTCAAGGAACTTTCACTTCTAACGCGTAGTTTTCTAAGCACCTTATTTTTTTTCTCTAAAAATAACTACTTTTTGATAAAAAAATATCATGGTTTTATTGTGAAACCTAGTTATTTTTGTAACGAAACCTCCAGTTAACATTGCTTGTAGAATATAGAAAAATAAATTGCAAGGCATTATGTATTCGATTGCATTTACTAGAGAATAGATAAGTTAAACAAAACATTAATTTTATATGGTTTTAACAACTCTTAAGAAATATATTTTTAATCAGATCATTGGTTAGTTGAAGGCTAAACTTAAATTTGTCAAACATTAACTGATAACATTTCATTTTGTTTATTGTTTTAATCGTAATGTTTTGTAAATGTTACGTTTGTTGTTAAGTTTTTGGAAAGTTCAATAGAATTGAACATAACTAAGAGTGAATTAACGTCGGCCTGGCGAGCGAGAGGTCGTGAGTTCGATCCCCACCCATCGCACTATTGACGGGAACCCACTCCAGATACAAGCATATTTAGATTAAAATTAAAAATAATTTAATTTAATTAAAAATTAAATATAAAATTAAAATGCAACCCTCATGCTGATAAGATATTAAAAAAAGTGAACACTGTTTTTTCACTTGAACTATTTTCATTTTGTGCAGGGACTCTGCCAAGACCTTGCGATGGTTAAATGCTTGCATGCCTTTCAAACACCTTATATGTTCCGGCAACTATCCAGTTTCCATTATATACCTAGCGTACCACCATCCTCAACTGCATTATCACTTACCAACGGGTAAGGTAGTGGTCAAACGCTAGCCTAAATTATATTAAAAAAATGTAATTAATAAAGTTTTGCTCTTTTAAGAACTATAAATGTACGACCACACAGCGGCGTCTTGCGTGCGCGATCTAGGTAGTATTTGTACCGACTGGTTCACACCAAACGAAAATTGAAAATCAGACGCACGCGGACGCAGGACGGTGTGGTTGTTAATACGTAAGGTAGTTTAAATTTTTTTATTCCCGTTTGTCTACTTAATCTGTCCCCCTAAGTGGACAAAAGAGGACAGCGTGAACTTTTTTTATCCGGTCTGTCCACAAACATAATGCGCCAGAGGTTGCAGATCAAAGGAAGATTGTAGCCCATATTAATTACTTAACGTCGTGGTCATCTCAATTTTAACTCCAACTTTAACTAATGAATCAAAAATCTATCTAGTTTTTGTATGCAATCATTATCCGTAATTAAGTCTAACTCAATTCGAACTATATTTTATTAACAGCAACTTTTTGCAGTCTTTAATTTAGTTAATCAAAAATCAATCTAAAAATTCATCTTGTTTTTTTTATTTTGAAGATGCTTTATGTCTTTTGTAGACTGCAGTTATTGTTGATTGCAATTTTATGGATTTATATCACGGATATTTAGTAATCTTTGAACAAAAGTTATCTACACTAATATATTAATAGAGGTAACATAGTACGTATATTGTTTGGTATGATTGAGTAAATAGTATGGCTGGCAACCCTACTTCAATATTTTTTAATAGTTTGTCGTTTACGATTGGAGCAAAATTGAATAGCTCATTACTTATTTTTTTGTTTTTAACCGACTCCACAAAAAAGGAGGTGTTTATCAATTCGACTGTATTATTCTTTTGTTTATTTTATGTTTGTTACCTCAGAACTCCGTCAAATCTTAACCGATTTGATTTTTTTTTTGTTTGAGCGATTGTGGCTCCCGTATGGTTTCATTCAAATATTATCGAGATCTGATAATCATCTCCAGAGATATGAGGATAAAAAAAATAAACTTTGATATCTCGATGACAATGATTATGACTAGTGGATATTTTCACTACCACGGCATGTGAAGTCGGTTTTTTCGATTTGTACGAAATTGTTAAAAAATGCTTTTGCCATGTGTACTTGATAATTGATTATAATATATTAATAATTTTAAATGTGTGCGTGCGTATATTAACTCTGTCTACATATTAAATAAATTCCCTTGAACTTTGAACATTATATGAGAAACATTGTGTATGATACATTGTTTTATTTTTTTTATTTATAAGCTACTTAACCCTATTTCTCGAGAGATGAGTGCTATATTTATTAAAGATGCTGTTATTTTTATTCAATTGAAATCTACAAATAAAACCACATGATGCAGCATATATTATAATATTAGTGACATATATGATATCGCAGGATTTTAGAAAATAAATCAGCAATAGGCAGTAACAACTAAGTGAATTCGTGCGCTTTATTTCGCTTATATTTTTTTCTGTCAAAAACATGCAGACATTTTCAACAATCGTACATACGCGCTTTAGATTTATTAAGCATTTGGTTAAATTTTAAGTAAAAAAATCTTCATATAAAATAAATGCAAATACAAATATTTATTTTAAATGAAAATCTGCATGTATAATTTTGCTTGCAGATTTTAAATTAATCATAATTAATTGATTTAAAATACCTTCTTAGTCACTGTTAAACATACATTTCACAATCAGTCAGTAATCGATAAAACAGTAATAGGACAGTTGAATCGATTTATTATCGATTCAAAATCGATACTGCTCCGCTTTGATGTTACCGCTCCGACTTTTACCTAATTACAAATAAAAAAAATATTATTTAATTCGTGTGTTGATTAATATGGAAATATGGTTTAATTAATGCACTAAATCATAATTGAAAGACGCGAAATTATTTCTTTGAAGCTATATAATGATTTTGATTGAGCAATTAAATTGTACGATGGTTTCAATACTTGCACGAGCGACTTTTATCAGATCAGACAGACTACTAGTTTGTAACAAACGATTTTTTTTATACACAGAAAGAATAAAAAAAATTGGTTACAATATCGGTAAGGTAATGGTTGACGGCGATAAGTATTTTAAAATGTATACATTTTGTGTTTAATTATTACAATATCGTAATAATGATTCCGTGTTCTGGAGTAAGCCGTTTTTATTACCACAAATAAAGATAGTTTAACAACTAAAACAACCTACTTCCATTCCCCGCGAGTCAGTTTCAGTAGCAAGTTTGAGACGTTTATTATCATAAAATAACTTTGTAGTTATTTATCAAATCTCGATAAAATTACAATCAAACCACCTCGGGAGTATTACGAACAAAAAATATTTTTTTAAATAGGTTCACAATTGGTGAAAAAATAGATGAACACAAAAAAAATACATACACACGAACATAGAACCTCCTCCTTTTTGGAAGGACGGAAGGCCGGAAGGCATTCCGTGTCAAGCAAGGGCCTCAAGTACCTGATGATGTAAACAGGATTTTAGTTAAAATGTGTAATATATTTTTTTAATGTAACAAACTTTATTTATAAAATAAGACACAATATATTTGTCAACAGACTTATTTTGTATCTGATTTTATTTAAATGTTTTCGTAGGAACTTATAAATTACGAAGCACAAAATGTTATTTTATTGGTAGTTAAAACCAAGCATAGTTAATTATTAAATCATATAGAAAAATAAGCAAACAATAAAATCCTATTAAAAATAATTTTACGTGAACGCGTTGATGTCTTTTATTTGAATGGTTTGATTTTGATTCGTCCGGCTTAATAACTGTCTCTCCTAGATTCATACCTACTCCTAATAAAATACTTTTAAATGATAATAAAAATACAATAATACATTTCATTAACGAATCTGGGCGTGTCTCTAATATTAGATAGTGACTCACCATTCTAGATACATCACATTAATTTCAGTATTCAAGCACATCTAATAAATAATACTTTAATTTGAATACAACATAGAATTAATATTTTAGAAAATCAGCCCTGATTTTGCTCGAGCTCTAGATTTAACATTCTTTAAAATGACTTTTTCCTTTAGATCGCTATTAGCAATGACTTTGGACATAATATATTGGGACGTAGATATGCCGTCAATAACCTCAAAAGGGCACAGTAAAATAGACAGACAGACAGACATTTCCTCCGGTTTGTTAATCAGTTTTCTACCCAGCGTAGCGATAGCTTTTTTATGCTCGTTTTTTCCTCTTTCACATTCGTTGCCATGGAAACTTAGGGTAGGAGTTTGTCAACTTTTAAACTAAAATTTAACCGTCAATTCTAGTTAACGGATGCAAACAGTTATTATTACGGTGATATGAAATTAATGATCAATGTGTATTTATACTTATTATTAAAGTATAAGTTAGGTCTAAACATGGTTAGATCAATTTAGGTGTTGTTTGCAAAAAAGTTGTCATTTTAGTGAAATTCACACTTAAAACATTTTTACAAAATATGACAAACCCATCTTTGATAAATTATATAATTGATTGACGTTGCTATTACATGCCAGACAAATAAAATAACTTTCGTATTTTTGTATTTAACTGAGCTTATGAATTAGGTATCAATTTTAAAGAAACTGTGACCAATCTTTGATTAATACAAAACGATAAATGCATTGATGAATTGAAGGTTGGAAGTGGGTTGTATTAACATTGTTATAATTATTGATAATTTAGTTCTAATGGCCGTTATTATGAATTTTTAAAGGTGATTATAGTGATTGATTGAGATGTTTTTGAAAATTATTATATTTAAAGTATCTTGTTGATTGTCTTAGGTTTTAATGTTTTTAAGCATGATATGTACTGTGATCGGTATGCGTTTCTCTATGTTGTGTTTCACTATTTCACTTTTTTATTTTTTTAATATAAAAATTGTCTGAAGTACTGAAACACACAGTTACATGTCTGGTTGGTTTTAACCTACTTTAATTTTTTTTTAATATTCTGACGTAAACGATTGGATGACAGCTGAATGGTTCATTACTTTTTTTTTCTAATTCAAAACGTTAAATTCTGCTTTTGCTATGTTTACTTGATAATTGGTTATGATTTATTTTATGATTTATGATTTTGACGTGTATATGTGCGTATATTTATACTGCCTACATACTGAATAAATGTTTTGATTCTTGATTCTTCTTGATTCTATAAAATTAAATGATTAAATAGCATAATAGGCATTAAGGTTCGTTAAAAAAATATTGGGAGTCCAAATAGATCAAATCTTTGTAATTATATACGTTTTTATGTTTTCATGGCCACTAACATTTTCATAAGATATTTGAACGGGATATTTACAATGTTTTTCATTATTTCCTACTTACAGTTGTTTTCTTTTTTCAAGAATAGTACTGAGAAAATGAGTTTATTCCTGTTTGTGCCCTTAATCTGCTTAAGTGGACAAACAGGAAAAAAAGTTGTCCCCCACGCTGTCCCCTTGCTACGAGTAAGGGGACAGCATCAACTTTTTTTAAATTGTTTTTTTTATAATTTTTGTAAAAAATCCTTTTAGATTATTATTATTATTGAGAATCTGTTTATTCAAACCTTATCTAACTACATTTATAGAGATTTTATTTTAGGTTAAATATTTCATAAAGTTACGTCTGCATCAAGAAGCGACAATAGCCCAGTGGTTAAGGCATCAGCCTGGCGATCGAGAGGACGTGAGTTCCATCCCCACCTATTGCATTATTGACGTGAACCCACCCCAGATACAAGCTATTTAGCTTAGTTAGAGGGGTTAACAAGAATACTAGTAATTTGCAACCTACATTGCTAGTAAGCTTTTTTAACCGACTTCACAAAAAAGGAGGAGGTTCTCAATTCACCGAGTACTCAAAGATGCCTTAACCGATTTGAAAAATTCTTGTTTTTTGTTTTTTTTTTGTTTTCAGCTTTTCTATGGCGTCATCTGTCACATAACTATCTGAAATTTTGTCAAAAACCGTCGAAACTAGCCCTGAGTAAACTTTAAGTTACTAAGCCTTTAGTTAAAGAAAAACCTCCATTAGAATCATGTTTCGCTAATACCCATTCTCTAAGTAAATAATCTTTAACGGTGTCTTTAAGTGGTGGAGGCACAGTATACAATAATAGTTACGATGTAAGAAGAGGTGTAAACACGCATGTCTGTTTGCTTAGCTAATGACTGCAGTAACTATGCTTTATTCTGTGGGCGAGATTCGTCGAGTAAGTGTGACGTAGTGAAGCTATTGGGGCTTAGTGGAGATTTTTATTGAGGCAATGATATCACAAGTAACAAAATTAAAATGTTGAAGAAACACCCACGACAATGTCCTATAAAAAATTATCGTCAAAACATCTATCTAAGAACCACCACCGATTAATTACGAACCGTTTAAAGACAAAATCGAACTAGTTTTGGAGAAAAATTGCATGATCGATTTGCACCAACAAATGATTACTGCAGCGCCCCCTGGTGAGTTGTCACCGTAACACCTATCTAAAAACATGCACCAATTACACCCGAACCCATAACTGAAAATTGCATGAAAATCGGACTAGCAGTTTTGGAGAAAAATGGCAACATGGATTTGCACACACAAACAAACAAACAAACATCCTCTCACCCCAAACGCATATACAGTCTCCGTTCCGTCGTGGGTAAAAATTCGATATGTTTTGTTCCTGACAGGCTAGCGTTTGACCAATATCTCGCTTGGTAGTAAGCAATGATGTGGTCGAAGATGGAGGCCAGTTAAGCCTAGAATAATGGCCTGACTCTCTCTAGCTGTGCTACCGTAATACCTTAAGGTTATTGCGGTAGATATTCTAAGAAAATAAGGTGCTACCACACCGCGGCGTCCTGCGTCCGCGTGCGCGTTCGCGATCTGATTTTCAATCGTTTTCTGATCGCCGTAGATCACGCTAAGTGTAAACCAGTCAGTATAAATACAACTGCGCTATCTGATCGCCGCCTAGCTCGCGCACGCAGGATACCGCGGTGTGGCTGTACCTTAAAATAAAAATATATAAAAAATCTTTTATTGTCTCTCAAAGTATATAAAAAAGTTAGTAGGTGGTACCTACTCTATTAATTTATTTTCTTAATTAGGCATCTAACAATATCAAACTGTTGTAGGCTACGCACCGTGCGAAATATAATTATATTGAAAATACTTTAAGAGCATCCGGAAAATAATACGAACAAAAATAATTACTTAACTTAGTTACATAATTTTTACAAGCAAACTGAAATCAGTTCTCGTAGCCCTTGACACCAAAAACAAAGCACTACAGACTATCCAAGCTGTCACTACAATTTCAACAATAACACACATCATACGTGTGTTATCAAAAATGTCTTACCGTTACATCGAAAATAATATATCCAACCGAATCCATACCGTCGGCTCCCACGACCTTAGAACTGACTACATTTCGCTGTGCTCTATCCAAACTTACTTCCTAGTACACAGAAAATACAACCTTATTACTATAACTCTAAATATCAAAGCTACAACAGCAACATCTCGACCCATTCAAAAGCATCTTTACTCAAACTGCCTTCGCGTAAGTGTGTGTGTGTGTGTAAGTAACTCTATTGATAGAACAAGGCGTTTTAATTTGAATGTTATGTGTTACAGTTAAGGTATTGTTTTGTTTAACTTTGGTCGTTTGTGTGGGTAAGTTGACCAATATTAATAATGTTAAGGATGGGAGGTCGTGGTCTAGTCAACAGGTGACGCGAAGCTATGGGTGCGCGTGTGTGCGAATGTCAAAGTTGATGTTAGGCTGTGAATACAATGAGCGTTATTTTATGAGGCAGTTTCCAATGTTATTTATTAGTGTTGTCGATAAAGGTTTTTTATTAATTTATTTGATAGCAAATTAACTAACAAGTAGAGTTTCGTTTTGTGGAATTATTAGTCAAGTTACCTGAAAACCTTCTAGTGTATATTGTATTAATTTGTTTTATTTATTTATATAAGATTGTTAGATTTAGAATGATAATGATGACGATAATGATCAAAAAGTCCGTTCGATATAATTTATCAAATATTTATATTTAGATACCTAATAATGTTAATTAGCCTTGCAACTAACGTCGAACGCGTTGTCGATGCGTGTGTGAAATGTGCGTACAAAACGTGCCACGTTTGTTAATAGCCTCAAGGAAGGAAGGCCTAAAAATGTCTGTGTCCATAATTTAAAATTAGCAATATTCGTTTTGGTAGCCATAAAAAGATAAGGTGGAAAAAGTAAGCAGTTTCGAGAATCGATAAAATTAAATTGATCCCATTTTAGATCCGTTTTTGACACGTGCTCAGTGATGTGTCATCGCTATTATTTGTAATTTTTATGTATACAGGTTACATTAATTTTTATACTGGTTTAAAGATCTTAGAGCCTTTTAAATACGCATAAACTATGAATATATTATCAATTAATGTAAAAGATTATGAATAATCAAGTATCCATTAAAATATTACTTTACTTGTCGGAATATTAATTAATTATAAAGTAATGACTTTATAGATTTTAAATAAGTTGCTTATTAATATTCAGTTACAAAAAATGTAATCATAATTTTTTTTATACAAAAACGCCAAAAAATAAAATGGTACTATTCCGTAAGCAAGTGTTGAATGAATAAACAAAAATGATTTGTTATTTTAGTTACAATCATTATTGAAAAAAATACAATAATACTTATTAAAAAAAACGCAATAGTGACAGGTTTCCGGATAAGTACTATGCAAACTAACTAGGCTATTCATAATTTGCGTCGTGGAGGCCATTATAAATTACCTAGTTAGTTATAGCATCAACAAACTATATATTGTGTATTTTATAAACTTAATTCAGCCTACATGAATTTATTATTTCGAGGTCCTTGGGAATTGTATTGATACAAAAGATGACAACAAATACATTAAAAATGTATGCTTCATTTTCATTACGGTTAATGTCGGCTCAAAAAATGTAAGAGGTTTGGTATTGTTGCCGGATTCATTCAGAATATCATCTCACTGCCGTTTGCTTTAATTTCTATACATGCTCTATTTCCATACAAGCAATCCACCCTAGACTGTATTATCACTTTACATCAAATCAATGGTCAAATACTTGTATATTTCTATGCTTACAAAATATAAAGGTACCTACTATTTTTTGAGGGTCTTTTTCCATTCTAGGCTTAGAATGATACCTTCCTCGACCGCATAGTCCCTCACCAACAGGTGAGATAATGGTCAAACGCTAGATTATACAAACTGACTGTCATTATAATCATGATGCTGGTAAGTCGTTAATTTTTATATAGGATAGGTATTAATACATTTTCATCTCCATCAAATGTGTGTGCATCTCATACCAAGATTGTTTAATTAGTTCCTAGGTATGAAAGCTAGCTTTTAAAATACAAGGTTTTTCTTAGTTTAAGAGTTAGTGTACAAGATGTCTGTAAATGATTTTGGTTAATAAACAATTTATTTATTATTATTATTATTATATCGTATTACATTGCATTTGCACTAACTGCATCACTAACTTAACGATTTGTGACAGTGCGCACGAGTATCGCTGCAGGTGAACGTGCCTATGTGTGCGTGAGGTCACCGCGTCTTCACCGTATGTGTGTGTGTGCAACCTTCTCAGCTATTTGCACAGAGATAATCTAGGCGAAACGTTGACCGCTGTTAAAATGTAACGCTTTTGAGATAAGTAAGTATTAATTTGTTATGATTTTAATTAATGTATTTTATTGATAGTAGGTAATTCTTTCTACAAAACAATAATACACGTGACACGTGATCAACAGCCCATTTTTAGGTTCCGTACCCAAAGGGTAAAACGGGACCCTATTACTAAGACTCCGCTGTCCGTCTGTCTGTCTGTCTGTCTGTCTGTTTGTCTGTCTGTCTGTTTGTCTGTCTGTCCGTCTGTCACCAGGCTATAACTCATTAACCGTGATAGTTAGATAGTTGAAATTTTCACAGATGGTGTATTTCTGTTGCCGCTAGAACAACAAATACTAAAAACAAAATAAAGTTAAAAATTAAAGAGGGTCCCCATACAAAAAACGTGTTTTCAAACGCCATCTATCTATTTAGTTTCGGCAAAATGACATATATGGCGCTAGTAAACGAGCCCCGTCCTTCTAGATCGCGACCAAATCAAATATTCTTGGTAATATCAATTAATCAAATATATGAGGTTGAAACTCTGTTATGTTTCGTATTGTACGGAACCCTCCCTAAGTGTGCGATAAGAGACGCGATGCTGACTCGCACTTGGCCAGTTTTATTTATGTCATGTTGCTTAAGATGAGTAGTTTAATCGTCGTAGCAACACAATAGTATAATAATATACAATAATATCATCACTATTTATACATACGTTATTAACACATGCATTACTCATTAGCACGTAACAAACAAAAATAACCAAGTAGCATTGTGTAATCAGTTACCTGTTAAATCAAATAGAAAACATAATTATCGTTAACCACTTAACAAATTTTTATTTTCGAATTTATGATCGTTAAAAGATATCATCAAAAAAAAATCGTATTGCATAATTAAAAATAACACTAAAACAAATGAAGAAATAAAACTGCGACCCGCAGATCGTAAAATGGTGCCCCTTGACCTAAACTGATTCTGATATTACGTAAGTGTAGTAGAAAGTTACTATCATTCGGTGCTTTACACTTATAATAAAGATAGACAAGTCTAAAAAGTAATAATTAAGATTAGCCTTAAAACTAACAAATAAGATAGTATAAAAACTAAAAAAACTGATTTCACATGCCACCCAAGTCATTTTCAGTAAGTAGAAAGTTTGAAATGTTCAACCACCATATCTCTAGAGATACTTATCAGATCTTGACAAAATTCATAATTATTTTTCGATTTAAAAAAGTCTAATGGGACCTGAAACCTTCGAGCATTTACCAATCAAAGCCTGAAACATACAGATATTTTAATTTAATAATCATATTTCTTAAACGAAATCTACAGGCTACAAAAGAAAAAGAAAGCCGTTACAACAATCGCTTCAGGCGCTACCAATCTTCGGTAGCCTCTTCTAATATAATAGTTAAATCATAATCACATCTTAGATACGAAAAATTGATAAATCGTACTTCACCATTCAGTTTATTACCATACACAAACAGGCCGAACTGAACAGGCCATGCTATGCCAGTTGTGCTTTATTTACAGTGAAGAATGATATGAAATAAGTTGTTTAATATATTTTAAGATATTGAAAGCAGTAATAATAAGAATTAAGGTAGTAATTAGAAGAACAGCTTTACAATAATAGTATAATCTATTAACGTGTTTTTCATTAAGTTTATTTTTTGTTTATGGATTGATAACAGTTTACTTGACAGTGACCTAAGCAAATGCTTTTTCTTTTTCTTAGACTTAATAAATGAATACAAAATTTGAATCTACTTCACTTTGCGACTTAATTAAAAATATCACTATTACCTACACCTAACATGAGTCGAGACGCAAACGCAGCACTGGACTACTATTAACCTAAGTCCTCATCCATATGGCCCATCTCTAGCTATGACTGAAGGTAAAACTGCCCGTCTACAAGACGCATTACATATCATACGATATTCCATTTGGATCATTTGTTAATGACAGCTACCTCATTTAAAAATGATAGTGATTGTCGGGCGCTAATCATTTTTTTGTGATTATATGTTATTAATGTATTTTTTGGCTGTTGAGTGATAGGTCTTGTTATGTGATTCTTTTCAATTTGTTAAGTATTGAAAGGAGCTTAACTGTCATCAAAACTGTTAATGATTGGTGCGAAAATTCTTCATCTAAAGTCATTATCTTGATTTTTTTCGATGAAAATCTCCCACAATATAAGAAGCAATCTAAGGACAAACATATTAAGTCAAGCCATTCAAAGATGTCGGCATTTTAGCACCTTCTCAGCTTGCACACTTGATATTTTATTGTAGTTTAACATTTATTTTGTTTTCATTCTAAATTTATTAAGTTTTATAAAAATATCTCACGTCTATTGTATCTAAAGTATAAGTCAATTATGTGGTCTCATTAAATGATAAAAAGTATCAACTGTTGGATATTTTACAATGACTGTTTAAAATGTACTTCATCATCAGCCTTTAATTGTCCACTGCTGGACATAGGCCTCATGTTCTTGACCCTCACGACACTCCTTATTTCATCATCATCATCAGCCTGTGTCAGTCCACTGCTGGACGTAGGCCTCTCCCAATATGCGCCACGGAGCCCGATCTTCGGCTCTCCTCTTGCACTCACTGCCCACCGCTTTGCGTATGTCGTCGCTCCACCTGGTCACAGGACGTCCTACGCTACGTTAGCCGATTCGCGGTCTCCACTCTAGGACAAGTCGTCCCCAACGGTTATCAGTCCTGCGGCAGATATGACCAGCCATGTCGATAACTTTAGTTCTCTGGCGAAATACTTCGTTCCGGATTCTATCCCGCAGAGAAATACCGAGCATAGCTCTCTCCATAGCTCGCTGAGTGACTATAAACTGGTGGACCAGTCAAACTGTGACTGTCCACTCAATTGGTTGCGTAGTTTTAGCGTAAAGAAGTAACAAACAACCTTTCGCCGGTATATTATAAGTAGGATACAAACAATATACAGACAAGTAAGTAAAACACAGTAGTAAAATCATTTCAATATTAAAAACCAGCTTCACCTATGCCTTACTCATAAAACATTTAGTTTTATGGATTATCGAACCCATATTTAATACAATTTAGTATTCATAAACGTATCACATTATGCTTCTACGAGATCAAACTTTTTACTGACTTACAGCGGATACTAGACGGTGAAAAAGTTTCGTTTGGAAACAATCATGTCGTGAGCTTTTAAAATGTATATGCACTTAAATCAGTATGGGAATTTTTGTTAATGCTTTTGTAATAAATATTCTATATCCTATAGTGATGTTACAGATTTCTTTCTACTGCTAGGTATAGGCATAACTTATATAATAGTTACTAAGTAAGAGGTTAGATTTCACTGCACTAAATTTTGACCGGTGAGTAAGAGCAATTATAGAGCAAATACATCGGTGAAGAATTATTTTATTTATAAATACGTGTTGCACATTATTAACAGTCTTGCTAACCCCTCCAACTAAGCTAAATATGCTTGTGTCTGGAGTGGGTTCACGTCAATAGTGCAATGGGTGGGAATCGAACTCAGGACCTCGCGATTGCCAAGCCGACCGACGCCATAGCCCTTGGGTTATTGCCGCGAATATTATTGAATTACAACATATTTCCAGCCCTTTTAAATGACATTTTTATTAAATTGCATTCAAATTAGCAAATTAGCTAGCTATATTGTTAGCAATACCAATAAATACGGTACAGAAAAAACTGTGGCAGTACAGGCTCTTTGTCAATTATTCAACCCTTGTAAATTAATTTGAAACAACTATGATTTTTATACATATATTTAGTATCTATCAAAATATCTATAAGTGTACCTATTTTATCTATGTATCAATTTATTATTTATTGTTATTATTTTTTTTATAAATATTTCGCATTTTTTTCATCACCCGCAGGCTTGTCTGAAAATCAGCGTCCAGGTGTAAATCTAGACATATGTGCTGAGACAAGCCTTTTTGACACCTCACATTGTATCTTGTTTTATTTATAATAACGGGCGCAGAGCATAGTACGCTTCATACCTATACAGAATTATTGTACTACGCACAATATCTATTTGTACTTGTATGTAGACGAAATATTATACAAACAAGCTAGTCTTGTTAGATTATAATAATAATAATTTTACAAAACGCAAAAAACCGACTTCAAATGCCGCGCTAGTGATTTTCAGTGGTATGTTTGAGGTGTTTATCTCCATTTCTCTGGAGATATTTATCAGATCTTGATGGAATTACAATGGGTTTACCTAAGAATTGTATCCTACGAATTAATTATATTAATAATTATGATAGTTTGAAAACTAAAACAACCGACTTCCATGCCCCGCGAGTCAATTTCAGTAGCAAGTTTGAGACGTTTATCATAATATCTTTGGAGATACTTATCAGATCTCGATTAAATTACAATGGAACCGCTTCGGAAACGTACCCTACCGATTAAAAAAATTATCATTCGAATCGGTTCACAATTGACAGAGTAATCGCGTAACATACACACAAAAAAAACATACAGACGAATTGAGAACCTCCTTCTTTTTGAAAGTCGGTTGAAAATAGGACCATTTGTAAATTGTCACAAATCACGTAGTAATCGCGTATTATACACACAAAAAAATAAAACGATTAAATTTTAGATATGTTTATTTAAGTGTTACACACTTAATATGCATTTAAATAACTTCAAAATAGTTGTCATAGATGGCGCAAAAATGCATAATTGGTTAAAATGCAATTCTAGGATCGTATTGTGGCTTAGCATAGTTAGTATAGTTGGTTACAGCACCAGGATATATTTCCAATGAGACGCAGGTTCGAATCCCGTCGGTTCGATGACATTTCAGATTGTGTGTTACAATTATTAAACAAATAAATATGTAATGTATATATACCTAGACGAAATGATTACCTTCTCCTTTTTTGGAAGTCAATTGAAAACTAACCTAAAAGAACACCCATACTGCTCCACATATTTATTTAATTACTCCGGTACCGGTCAAAAACGTTAGTTCTCATGTCGATCAGTGGAAAGACGGCTCAATTAGTACTGTATTGAACTAAATTATAAAGTAACACATTAATGAACGTGTATGGTGTAATTACGGAGAATACCGACAATTATATCGAATCTATATCGGCCTGCTATCGGCCTTATGTCGGGTCTTTAAAGGTGTTTTGGATAACAGTTATTAATACGAAAGTCGAGTGGTGTGTGAGGTTCAGATGAATTTGTTAATAGGTAGGTATTAAGTACGTAGTCTTAGTTTTGTAGTCTTGTTTCCTATTAGGATGAGATTATTTTTATTTAGAAGTACTATTCAGTTTTTTATCATAAGTATTTTTTTTTGTTTGATGCTTGTTGGCCGGGGCGTGACAAACATTTATTTTGCTATGAAATAGAAATGTTTTTCATGGTAGGATTCATCTCCAAGGTAGTCCAATTAAAATTTTATCGAGATCTGATAAGTATTTTCAGAGATATGTATCTGATACACATTCGATAAATATCTCAAACTTGCTACTAAAACTAACTCGCGCGGCGTGGAAGACGGTTGTTAAACTTAATTGTTTTTAAGGCTCCGTACCTAAAGAGTAAAACGGGACCCTATTACTAAGACTCCGCTGTCTGTCTGTCTGTCTGTCTGTCTGTCTGTCTGTCTGTCCGTCTGTCACCAGGCTGTATCTCATGAACCGTGATAGTTGGACAGTCGAAATTTTCACAGATGATGTATTTCTGTTGCCGCTATAACAACAAATTATACTAAAAACAGAATAAAGTTAAAAATAATAGAGGGCCCCCATACAAAAAACGTGTTTTTTTCGGCATTTTACGCCATCTATGTACGCTTAGTTTGGTAAACGTCCCATAGATGGCGTTATATTAAAATGTCGATCCCCAACACCTTTGTTAGACGTTAGATGGCGTTATAAGAAATAAAATGTTTATAAATTATTATTTTTTATATAATGATAGTGGTATTTTTTGCTCGATCTTATAAAATACTGTAGTGTGGTACGGAACCTTAAGAGCGCGAGTCCGACTTGCACTTGGCCAGTTTATTTATATATATGACTATCAGACTGACTCGCGACTTCATTTCACGTACACCAAGAATTTAGTAGTCTATGCTCAGCCTCAGGCTACAAAGTATCTCCTTGTTACATTTCAATAAGATCGGATCGTCCGTTTAGACGTGATTAGGACACAAACAGACAGAATGACAGAGGTATAAAGTTACAAACGTTTTTAGTAAAAAAGTATGGAATTACGGATAATGGTATATTAGTATAGATGGTTAATCAAAAGTTTTGACCATTACATAAGTGACGATATAATCCACGATGTAGCACGCTTGCTTAGAAGACACCTTTTCACTCGCTATTTGAACACCCAGGATTGCAATTACTGGTAAAACGGGTATTACAACGAACTGAATCAGGGTCCCTAATTATTAAAAGTGGGCGTGGACACTTATTACTCAAGGCAAGCGCACTTATAGGCAGACCGGGTCCTCTCTTTCTTCCTGATTAGGGTGCGTTACTGCCTAGTGCCTTACTCTTATTACACCTCCCTGATTAAAGAGTTAGGAACCATGATTCAGTGTGGTGTGTTATCAGTTGCCGAGCATCCAATAAAACGCGCAACCACCTTACCTATTCTAGTTTACTTTCTCTCGCACGTTCACACGGCCATGTAACCGATGAACTTTGTCTACCGGTTGAATGGTATAACACTCCTTTTGTAATTTATTGTCGGTCGATCGGACGAGTGCATGATTGTCCATTTGGCGTGCTGATTCGCGCTTGCTTTTTAAGTTTATTACAGGTTCTTTTTGACGGATTTTTCGCGAGTCTTGGTTTTCTTTCAATAATTCCTAGGAGATTCAACATTAAAATGTTAATTCAAAATTAAAATGAATGTTTATAAGTAACTGAATAAAAATTTAAAATAAAAAATATATATATTAATTAAAATAAAAAAACAATATTAATATAAAACATGGTGCTTTATTTACAATATAGATATATTAATAATGAAGCACCTATGTTAAATATTTTTTTTAATTTTATATTATAATTTTTATTTTAAATTAACAATACTATTAAAAACCAAACCAACTGACTTTCATGCAGCTTCAGTCAGTTTAAGTCAGCAAGTTTAAGACGTTTATTATCATATCTCTAGAGATACATATCTTGATCAAATTACCATAATACCACCTTGGAAAAAATAGAATCATTCGAATCGGTTCACAACTACCCTTTCGGTTAAAATAGAATCATTCGAATCGGTTCACAACTGACGGAGTAATCGCGTAACGTACATACAAAAATAGAAGTCCTGGAAGGAACATGATGATAACGATACAATCTAAGATATAATCGAGCATGTCTGAAAATGAACATAAATAATGTTTAACAAAAATAGTATTAAGACAAGGCGCTAGATAACTGACTTTAGTACAATTCTACTAAAAATATTTAAACTCGTCTTCTAACCTTCTAAAAAAAGCTCCACTACTATCTATGAAATATAAAAATAAAAAAATCTTACATTAAGGTATATACATATATATTACTTATATATATATCTGACACATCGATCTTTCTCTCACACTTTTCACACCAACCAGTAGTCAACAGAACAACAAAGAGCAAAAAGAAAACAATTAACTCATTGTCTTCCACCGTAACTCGATTCGGCAGCCGGCCACTCGATTCAGCAGCTAGTAACTCGATTATATCGAGTAATAATGATACCCAATTATCGATAAGACACGCTCGGATTTCAATGGATGGACTGACAAGCCGAAAAATTATAATAAATGTTCCATATTTTCGATGGGATGGAAACAATTACTAGGAGTTGTGGTGTGGTACAAGTCATATGAGATAAAGTTTTAGAAATGTTTACAAAATGTAAAAAAAATTACGTGTGCATAACACACCAACATTAAAGATATTTGATGGTTATGATTTTATTTCTGGATATCATATAGTTTCTGCTGGAAGGCACGTATAAAAAAAAATTACTTCTATAGTTTCATAATGTTATTTTTATTGCTGCAGTTAATTTCAGCATGCAATAATTTCCTTATTAAGTATTTATACAAAATTAAACTTACAAATTGCATTAAAAATGTTAGGTTTTGAAGTTAAATTCTGTTTTTGCACATTATGGTATTCGTAAATAAAGGTACGGCCGCACTGCAGCGTATTGCGTCCTGCGGGTGCGATCTCAGCACTTTTCAATTGTTTTCTGATCGCGTTTGGTGTGAACCAGTCGGTACAAATACTACTGCGCTATCAGATCGCCGCCTAGATCGCGCACGCAGGACGCTGCGGTGTGTCCATACCCTAAGAAATATTTAAATAGCAACATACATACATTCATTCCTTCGATTATATTCAAAGTTTCATTTCAAATTATGAAAACCGTTGCCTCCCACAACTTATCCCATACCAAACAACGAAGTGTATCATTTGGTAGCTATTCTGTATTTTGTGATTGATATCGAATTCGTAACGAATCGAAAACTGATTTTTGACAGGCAATATTTTACCGACGAAAGGCCACTGTTACAATTTCATTTTTAGTAATGACAAGGCAGGAATTTCAATCACTTGTGAGTATGTGGTGTCTATTGCTTCATCTGTGTTTTTTTTGAACATGTGCTTTTGTGCAAGTAAAATGCTTGAATAAGACGCTTGTTTTAGTGACAGGCTTTCTTTTTGGTGTGTGGAAATCGTTGATGAAATTGCATGGTACAATTATATATTATTGAATGATTAATAACACATTATTGTAAAGCAAAAGTATTTTCCTTTTAATTTGTTAAGAAGTCGCTGCATTTATAAATATATAATTTTCTTTTAGAAGTTGATATTGGTTTCATAAATCTATTATAAATTATAATTAACGCCTTTTAATCTTTTAGATTTAATACTTTTAATTTAAAAGATAATTTTGTATCTTGAAATTTAATGTAGAGTAATTTAATAAAGGTAAGGCCACACTGCGATCTGCGGCCGCGATCTCAATTATTTTTCAATTGTTTTCTGATCGCGTTTTTTGTGAACACTGTGAATCAGTCGGTACAAATACTACTGCGGTATCTGATCGCCGCCTAGATTGAGCACGCAGGATGCTGCGGTGTGTCCGTACCTTTAGATATTTTTTATGATGATTTTACAATGACTCTATTACTCTGTTTGAAAGAGAGCTCTACGCCGACTTTATCACCATGTCATTGACAACTTTTTCATGCAAATACTTGACACCTAGCACCATCTCATTAAAACAATAATAATCAACAAACAAGAAATGAAACACCAACAGAGATAAACAAAGTGGAGAGGAGTAGACGAGCCAATCTAATTAAAAATCTTAGCTCAGGGAAAGTCGATAGTTACCGCTATCTGAGCCCGAGTATCGACCATTAGACAGGACCGCAGTCAGAGGGCATTGTTATAAGCGGCGCGATAAGCGATAAGCGGAGGTCGTTTGCGTAAGATGCCATGTTTTAGGTGATCTTAATTGCGATCTAGATAAAGTATTGCGTTATTTAGACATTTGTGCAATTTAATTATGAGATTTTATTGAACGTAGATCATAAAATTTAGGCAGAGGCAAAAACAAGGAATGACAATTTGAAATTACAAAATAATGCTCTAAGCTCTAAACGTAGTAATTGTTAAAATAACGTTGAACAAAAAATACTTACAATGAATATACATACGGAGTAAATACAATATTTTTCTATGGATGAATTTGCTGCTATGTTAACGTAAAAAATAATAATGCTATAATTTGAAATTATTCTAAGCTAAAAGGATTATGATTCAAAATAATCTCAATAGTCTTATTGAAAGCCTCTAAAGTATATAAATTTGTGCCGTTGTCGCGATCTAGTAACAATCACAATTCTAAAAGAAAGAAAATATGACACATTTTATTCTATTTTAATCTTTTCGAGTCACTTGTGACAATATTCACCAACGTTAATTAATTGTGGAAAGAACCAATATCTGCCTACCACCCAACTACCACCCCAACGGGAAAAAGGCGTGATTTTATGTACGTACTTAAGTCATTATTATTATTATTATTTCATTCATATTTTTCTTTCTTTCTTACTTTATTGTTTGTTTTAAAAGCGTACTAGCAATGTATGTTGGGTTGCACATTACTTATTAGTATTCTTGTTAACCCCTCCAGCTAAGCTAAATATGCCTGTGTCTGGAGTGGGTTCACGTTTATAGTGCAATTGGTGGGGATCAATCTCAAGACCTCTCGATTGCCATACCGACGCCTTAGTCATTGGGTTATTGCCGCTTATTATTCTAATAAGAGCTACCCGCTATCGCCCGCTTATGCAACCTGTTCTCTTCCTGCACCTTACACTGACCTCTTACATTAAGATAGCACTTACTTATGGCGTGCTCATGTGATCACAGATCTGTGTGTTGTATGAACAAAACGTGTTTGGATAATTGAGTTTACTTCGAGTGAGCATTGTTTAAATATTTTAGAACTTACTCGAGCATTGAGCGTAGTTTGAACTGGTTGTGCTCAATTTTGAGGAATTCGACTTAGTCAATATAGATCATCTGATGACAGAGCTTGGCAAATGCACTCGAAAACAATCTATAATGGATATTTCTCCGTCTGTCCGTCTGTCCGTCTGTCCGTCTGTCCGTCTGTCCGTCTGTCCGTCTGTCCGTCTGTCCGTCTGTCCGTCTGTCCGTCTGTCCGTCTGTCCGTCTGTCCGTCTGTCCGTCTGTCCGTCTGTCCGTCTGTCCGTCTGTCCGTCTGTCCGTCTGTCCGTCTGTCCGTCTGTCCGTCTGTCCGTCTGTCCGTCTGTCCGTCTGTCCGTCTGTCCGTCTGTCCGTCTGTCCGTCTGTCCGTCTGTCCGTCTGTCCGTCTGTCCGTCTTAAAAAGTTATGTAATGTAAAATTATGAAAAATTTATGTGCGCTTCTCACAGTGGCCCTCCGGTGAAGGAAAAACATCGTCAAGAAACCAACAACCCCCGCATGGTGGTAGGACCATATATAGTGTCCACCTGGCTAGCTACCACCCTCTAGTTAGAAAATCTGTCGCCAAACATTTAATGCGTTCCGGCAGCTGTCCTTAAGAGCCAGTTCCCATTCTAGGCCTAGGGTGCTTACCATCTTCGACCGCATAATCACTTATCAACAAGTGAGGTAGTAGTTAAACGCTAGCCATATTAAAGATATTTAAAAAAACTCACTTTATGGGAAAAAATATGCAATTTGACTAGATTTGATTAGATTTTTCTTCTAATAGGCTCGTTTCTGACCAGTGTCTCGCCTAGTGGTAAGCAATGATGTGGTCAAAGATGGTGAACGCGCTAGGTCTAGATTGGTCTGACTCTAAAAGGCTGTGTCCTGCCGGAACACCGTAGGGTTTTGACGGTAGATCATTTCCTGAATGGTGGTAAGCTACTTTTTGGCAGCATGTCAGGCGGAACATCAATATAATGGTCTTACCATCTGTAAATAATCTGGCGGACCGCGTTTTTTTAAAAACCAACGGCAGTTAGTCAAGTCACTAGTTAAATTAAATTTCTCCAATCCACATAGTGCAACTATAACCTATCTTCCGATCCAAACATTTTACAATGTTTACATGTTTTTGCGTTAATTTTATATATGGCGTCAAATAAAACTTTTCTTTTAACCGACTTCAGAAAAAATGAAGAGGTTCTCAATTCGTCGGAAACTTTTATTAAATTTCTTTTCTTTATGTATGTTCACCGATTACTCGAAGATACCTGAACCGATTTGGAAAATTCTTTTTTTGTTTCAAAGCGTACCCTTTCCAGGTGGTCCCATTTCCCATTGTAACGAAAACGGTCTAGCCATTTTTAATATATCAACATTTGTATTACGATACACTTACTAGACGACATACTAACTACTGGCACAGATTATATATAATAGTTACTCGTCTATTGGCTACTTTGACTAGCGCGACGTTTGAAGTCGGTTCTTTTAGTTTTTTAAACGATCTTAAATACATTTATAAATATTGCTATTTATAAGTTAGAAAGCAAAGATAAGCAGATCGCTCGCCTAATCTTAGATGTCAAAGTGGCCATCAACACATTCTTTTCCTCAATAAAGTTTATCGAAAGAAATGTGACCTCAATAAGGCTGGTGTCATACCAAAGAACTCCATTACCACGTGATAAGGTTCCATAAATTTATCACCACCGCGGCAGCGTACCGGCACTAAATCTGGTCAATCTATAAACCACAATAAGGTAGTGTTCGATGACTCTAACAATAAAAAATGGTCACCATAAGTGCCGCTTACGAAACTAAGTTTTTATGTTTAAATTGTAAGAGATTGGCGAAAATTAAATCTATTTGACTTAACTTGAAATATTTATGAAAATATCTAATGAATACCTTACGCAAGATGTTTTAATGATATACAATGAAAAATAAAAACGGTTAATTTGAATATAAAAATAAATTATATTTTTAACCGACTTCAAAAAGGGAGGAGGTTTCTCAATTCGACCGTATATGTTTTTTTTATGTTTGTTCGCGGATAACTTCGTCTTTTCTGAACCGATTTTGATTATTTTTTTTTTGTTGGAAAGAAGGATATCCCCAGTGTAATACCATGGTAATTTTATCGAGATCTGATGAGTATCTCTAGAGATATGGAGATAAACACCTCAAAATTGGTACTGAACATTAATAGCGCGGCATTGAAATCGGTTCATTTTAGTTTTTTAAATGATCTTATTTGTGTTTTAAAACAAAAACCAAACTTTTTAACATAAAAATAATTTGTACCAAATTCGACAAAAAAAATACGTATTTTCTTGCAGCCACCATCGCCTTTCACTTGCACCATAAGCTATAAGTATTTTATCGACTCGTGCGCAGCCCAGATAAAAATATATATATATAAAATGCAGAGGCATAATATAGGAATTGAATTAATTAGTAAAATGTGTATGTCTACCGCGGATGCATTTCACTAGCATACGACAAATACTTGTATATATTTGCATGGCGTTAAGCCACACGGAACCATTAATTTAAATCTGTATTAATGGATGGCGTTCGACAGAATGTTGTTAAGAAATGTAAATAAAACATCTTTATTACTTCAAAATTTATAAGATGAAAGACATTTTTAACCGACTTCACAAAAAAGGAGGAGGTTCTCAATTCATCTGTATGTTTTTTTTTTTGAGATATAACGTCGTTGATAGATGTTTAGTTTCTTATTATTGTGCTACAAAGAGGTTGACATACGATATAGACTGAGTAATTTATTATGGTTTGATATTTTTAGGGTAACTAGCTGATACTCGCGACTTGTTCAAGTACACCAAGAATTTAGTAGCATTAGTTATATATTATAGTCATTAGTAGTTTTAGTAGTAGCAGTTTCATCCTCAGGCTATAAAGTATCCATGTTAAATTTCAGTAAGATCGGATCATCCGTTTAGGCTTGATTAGGTAACAAACAGACAGAGGACATAGTTACAAACGTTTTTATAATATTATAATATAAATAAATATAAATATATAAAGTCTGGACATCACAATGTCTTTTGGTGCACCTTCGATTAAAATTAAGTATCATCATAATATATTTTATAAATGGAATTGCTTGAATACAATAGGATTTTATACCAATCTCTTAAATTACATATTGACTTAATTGAATTTTCAAATGATTTCTGTGATATTTAATACGTGTATTAGATTGTATGTTGAAATCAAAATTCTTATAGATAATTTATACTTTAAAACGACTACATGTAATAATGCAACAGTAACGGAACTATCCCACAAGATAGATTATATTTTATTACTAGCACCATGTTGCATAAACCCATCCGCACCCACGTGTTCCCTTCGTCATATCAGATGCGCTCGCGCATTTTATTTTATGGATGTTTATTATGTTCGACAAGTCGTTAAACTTAACTTATGCATGGCTGCCGAAATATGTGCTTTCTTGAATGCTTTCTTTCCAAATAAATATTATCTTTTCACATATATACTAAAGGTCAAAAGAGGATAAACAGTGAGAGTTGCCAAGGATCTTAGCTACATACAAATAATAAGAAAGAATCTATATGGTATTGTTAAGTGATTTAGCAGCGGTTTGGATCAACTACCAAACGAAGATATTTTGCCAATTGGTTTGCCATGTTTCAAAGTGATGTTTCGTAATAACAGATGAAGAGATTGGTTAGCAACAAGTGAAATGTTTGTAACAGTGCGATATACATACTTTATGTATGTTTAAAATGTCCGATGGTTTGTTAAAAGCTTTTATAACTTGCTGTGTTAATATGTATGTATGTTTGTGTGGGGTCGAATCTTGGAAGCTACATTAGATTTAGAACCTTTTCCTGATATAAGATTGGATGCAAATTTAGCGTACTTATGTAAATTTAGTGACAATGCAGTAATATGCTACCATATCGTACCAAACGCAATAATTACAGAATAAAAAAATATAAATATCTAACTAATCAATAAAGTATGGAAATGTTTTAATTATTTTAATTAAAATAGACAGAACTTTTTAACCGACTTCAAAAAAAGGAGGAGGTTTCTCAATTCGACCGTATATATATTTTTTTTTTTTTTTTTTATGTTTGTTCGCGGATAATTTCGTCGTTTATGAACCGATTTTAATTATTCTATTTTTGCTCGAAAGGAGATATCCCAAGTGTGGTACCATGGTAATTTTATCGAGGTCTGATAAGTATCTGCAGAGATATTGAGATCAACATCTCAAAATTGGTACTGAAAATGAATAGCGCGGCATTGAAGTCGGTTCTTTTTTAGTTTTTAAACGATATTATTTAATCATTATAGTCAATCGTTTGACAACTATCTCACCTGTTGTTAAATGACGATGTGGTCGACGATGTAGCACGCTCGGCTAGAAGATACCTATTTACTCGCGACTTGAAGACCTCCAGATGGTACATTTCCGGAAATACAGGCTCAGGCAAGAAGTTCCAATCCTTGGCGATACTTTATGATAAATGTGGAAGCAAATCGCTTCCACAAACAAACTATGCCATTTTTGCAGCACAGTAAAAACGTCCTTAGTAATATTCCTATAGTAAAATAAGTCAAAATCAAATTATTCATTAGTCTAGTTATGTAAGGCTAAATTATTATGGTAGTGAGATATCTAGATATCTACCTAGGTAGAGTATACTTCAACGACGTCATGTAAATAAATAATTATACGAAAAAATAAATAATATAAAACTGGCCAAGTGCGAGTCAGACTTTTGTCCCGCACACGGAGGGTTCCGACCCGAACACCAACTAAGTAAACGTTAAAACAAAGGTAGAATAGTATTATATAGAAGTAATAGTAACAGTAGTAATAGTAATAGTAGTAATTAATATTATTAAATATCTGGTTGACCGGTATTTTTTGCCACTTAAACAGACAAATGTGACTCTTCCCGACATCTATTGACGAATAATAATACTATTTTTTTTAATTGAGAGCTTCTTTACCCACACAGTAACACTAAAGCTACTTCTACTCGCCAATAGATGTCGGGAAGAGTAATATTTTAAGTTGATAATCATTAAAGTTGATTATTGATAACACGAATAAAACAACATTTTCTGAAAATGATTCCTAGCTAGATCGATTTATCGCCCCCGAAATCCCCTGTATACTAAATTTTATTTAATCGTTGGAGCCGCCGAAATTCAGATTAAGGTAAAGACGATAGCGCCATCATTAATGATCATCTAGATGGCGCGGCGCTATCGTAAAAAACTTTTTTTAAACTTTTCTTTAATTTTTAACTTTGTTCTGTTCTTAGTATTTGTTGTTATAGCGGAAACAGAAATGCATCATCTGTGAAAATTTCAACTGTCTAACTATCACGGTTCATGAGATATAGCCTGGTGACAGACGGACAGACAGACAGAGAGACAGACGGACAGCGGAGTCTCAGTAATAGGGTTCCGTTGGTACCCTTTGGGTTCGGAACCCTAAAAAACCACAAGGGTCACTTAGTTGCTCTACATCTGCGTCATGATATATGATTTCATAAAACATGATGAAATCTTTTGACGGTCATTCATAGAAACTATAAATGATATCACCATTCACGGAACTTTTAAGGAAATACCTATGATAACATATGATGTCGATCACGATTTCGCAATTATTCAAACAAATTCTAAGGATTATGTCAAATTTAGGGTAAAGAAATATCAGAGTTTTCCTTAAGATCCTTTCAAAAGTATATCCGAAAAGCCACTATTATCATAATGCCTTTGCCTTTGGTCACTGAGGCGCTGCTTTTTAGGGTTCCGTACCCAAAGGGTAAAACGGGACCCTATTACTAAGACTCCGCTGTCCGTCTGTCTGTCTGTCTGTCTGTCTGTCTGTCCGTCTATCACCAGGCTGTATCTCATGAACCGTGATAGTTAGACAGTTGAAATTTTTACAGATGATGCATTTCTGTTGCCGCTATAACAACAAATACTAAAAACAGAATAAAGTTAAAAATACTAGAGGGTCCCCATACAAGAAACGTGCTTTATTCGGCATTTCACGCCATCTATGAACGCTTGGTTAGGTAAAAGTCCCATAGATGGCGTTATATTGAAATGTCGATCCCTAACTCCTTTGTTAGACGTTAGATGGCGTTATAAGAAATAAAATGTTTATTAATTATAATTTTTTGCTGGCGAAAAATGGTAGTGGTATATTTTAATCGATCTTATAAAATACTGTAGTGTGGTACGGAACCCTACTAGTGCGAGTCCCACTCGCATTTGGCCAGTTTATTTCAATTTTCTCGCTTTTTAAATTTTATTATTGTCCAATTTTTTTTTGCATAAGAATCTTACAACTAATACGAAAATTAAAAAAATAAAATCAAATCAAAATCTGTCCAGGCAGCTCACGTGATGTTTAGTAACAAACGTAATTCATTGTTTACTTTTAGTTTTTCGTTTGTTGCTGTCACTTACTTTGAAATTAATGAATGAATGAATAAAACTTTATGTTTCTTTGAAGTGTCACATACTTTATATTTTCGTAAATTGTTAAAGACAATCCAAAATTTCATCGTACCGACGGGACTCGAACCCGCACCCCCCGGATTACTCGTCCAGGTGCTCTGCCAATTAAGCCACGGTCCGATACTATCGATACGACGAAATTAGTGGATTGCATTTGTTAGACCAATTACGCATTGGTGGCGCCATCTATGACTACTTATTACGTAAGTTAATCATTCGGAAGAAATCATTACAGTTTTCAAATCTGACGAGAGATGCAATCCACTAATTTCGTCGTATCGATGGATCGAACCGTGCCTTAATTAGCAGATCACCTGGACGTGTAATCCTGGGGGTGCGGGTTCGAGTCCCGTCGGTACGATGAAATTTTGTATTGTCTTTAACAATTTACAAGAATAATACTTTATTGCACTTTATTGGTAGTTGGGATATTCCACGCAGACGAAGTCGCGGGCACAGCTAGTTATATATAATTCCAATATCGGATTAGGAAATGTATAAAAATAATGCTGTCTGTAATAAAACACGTTGTTAAAATCAATAGTCAAGTCACTTTTGATTTCAACTGTACTTGTACATATTAGAACATTCTATATTGTAAGAACAGAGTACTAACTAGTTTTACATATAAAGAGAAACTCAGGTTTTTTAACCGACTTCAAAAAAAGGAGGAGGTTTCTCAATTCGACCGTATATTTTTTTTTTTTTTTTTTTTTTTTTTTTTTTTATGTTTGTTCGCGGATAACTTCGTCGTTTATGAACCGATTTCGATTATTCTTTTTTTGTTCGAAAGGAGATATCCCAAGTGTGGTACCATGGTAATTTTATCGAGATATGATAAGTATCTCCAGAGATATTGAGATAAACATCTCAAAATTGGTACTGAAAATGAATAGCGCGGCATTGAAGTCGGTTGTTTTTTAGTTTTTAAACGATATTATACTGATCTAGATCGCAGTGACTAACGATTTCTAGAACTGACCTTGATATAGTTTAAGGAAAATTGGACTCGATCAATCTTTCTTACGTAGAAATGTATGTGGTTTACAGGATGTTTTAAGTGTAATTTTATGCGTCGATTCTTAGATACGCAGGACGCCGCGGTGTGACCGTACCTTTATACGATGTGACCTGAGCAACTGAAGTTACTTATTAGACAAGTTATATACGGTTTCATACAAAATACCTATTGAGTGGGCGTTTTGGCGGGAACGTGAAATAGTGTGTGTAGGTACTCTCCTCATTGTATATTTTCCTAAAACGTGTGTTCTCCCGCGAGTTAATGTGTAATGAATGTGGATTATTACCCATTAAGTGCTAGTGAATGTGTGCGAGTGTTGGGAAACAGCACAATGTTTCAAACATGCTATGTGCGTTCTCACCAAAATTCCGTGATCTGAAATGTGACTTTACCAATCTTTATGACTTACATTCACGAAAAATTGTAGAATTTTTAATACTTGACACTGGCTAAATACACTAATCATGTGGAGCCATAATAAAATTAAAAAAAATATCTACTAAATTTTGTGCTTATTATTTCGACAAGGTTATATTTTCTCTTCACAGAAAATGTGACCATATTTTATCTGCACAGGTGCCAGATACCGGTCTGTGAGTCATTTCTATGGCTAATTCTGAATAAAATCAATCAGACCCACGCGTTTAACAGCCTTAATCTGTAGCATTCAATCTTCTAGGTTTTTTTTAGTTTTGGGGTTCTGACGTGATGAAGTTCAAACGGTGTTCTAAAATCATAATGAAATGTTTATGCTTTGAGTAATTATCAACAGCGTTAGAATTTATAAAGCGCAATTAAAATCTGATGATCCCGATATACTTTTTAAGGTTTTTCGTCAGTATTCTAATGTGGTATTTTTTTTATAAAAGATATTTTTAATACCAGATGCGTTGACTTAGTAATCAACTACAACTAAGTTAACGTATCACCTGATGTTCATTGACAGATTAATATATTTAAATGAAATTGCATTGAAAATCTATATTATATTAAATCCTAAAAATACAATGCTAATTATACAAAACTTTGGCACAGATAATAATTGCTTACCAATTTCTTGTATTACTATCTAAAACTAAACTTTGAAATAGGCTGCATCACAGCAGGAACTAAAGTGACGCTATTATCGACGGAACCCTTGCTGCGCTTATTGCTCTCACACGTGCCTAGTTCATTTTCCATCGCCCTCTGTGACCTGCGCCTACGCAGGTGACCTCGTCATGCAAATCACAACAAAATGGTGTAATATGGATTTTATAGCATTTTCTATGCACACCATTCACGCTCGAACTTAAACGTCAGACCATCAAACGCAGTGCAAGTACGAGGCTACATTATATACGACACGATACCACGATACAACCACACGATACGATGAAAAAAAAGATGTGCCATACAATACGTAAAAAAAGCAAAGACCTATGTAGGCCGTATAAAGCTGCGTCTTTTTTAACCGACTTCACAAAAAGGAGGAGATTCTCAATTCGTTGGATTTTTTAATGTATGTTCACCGATTACTCAAAGACGCCTGGACCGATTTAGAAAATTATTATTTTTTTGTTTGGAAAGGTACTTCCCGGGTGGTTCAATTTAAATTGTATCAAGATATGTTTAGTAGCTGCATATTATGGAAGTAAAGACCACAAACTTGGTACTGAAAATGACTAACGTGGAATTGGAAGTCAATTTTTCTCGTTTTGTCATAAATAATCATCATAAATAATTCTGTACCGAAGTGGTAAAGTCGACATCAAAAACATGTTATTAAATATTTTCGTAATGTCTCTCCTGGAGTTGAAATATAAGACAACTAGTCCGGTTATCTCCTACAATCAAGAATAAGTCGTACCGTACCGCATAGTTGGATGCATGGTCGGGTCGGACCATCCACTATGGTTTTGTAATCGACAAGTCCGACCATGTAGAAGACGCCGCGTTTAAAAGACAGCCATTAATGGTGCCATTTTTATGATGAGGCAATAATTATTATGATTTTTTTATTGGCAATCGATGATAATTTTCGTGGACGGCTAAATGAAACGTGGAACGAATTTGTAAGTCAATAGGAAATGTCTGATTGAATCGGTCCGATTTAATTTAGAATGCTGTTAGTTCGAATTTAATGAAGACGCTTAAATGAAATATAGGAAGGCCCATTGGTTGACTTGATTTAATTTCCGCCTGGTATGTTTATGTCTTTGTTTTGTTATTGTTTAGTGAAATTAAAAGGTCAAATGCATACCAAAACTGATTTCTATTTGACTTTTTCGCGCTGCCTATGGGATCGACTCGGTTATCTGATATGCGAAATCCAGAAGAAAAATGAAAGTCATCCGATGGGGACCTTATACTAGACTCACTTGGAGCTCGGCAGGACATTTGGCAGGATGACCAGTGTGGTGGTATTATGTGGAGAGTTCTCACGAAATCGTTGATCAGGTTCAAGAAAGGAGGAGTAGGCAGACTAACAGCTTGGTCAGAGAGATCCAGGTGATGAAAGAAATTTTCTGGATGAGAGACAGCTTAGGAACATAAATTGATATTGTAAGATAGAGAGCTATAATATACCCAACAGTGGGTAATATTGTTAAAGATGATGACGTTAATATATATATGCACGTAATAGTACAGTTGGCAACCTTACATTAATCAGGGGAATTAAACAACAGGGGTTTTAAGTGTGACGTTCGACGTCTAGATGAAAGCTGAATGGCTCAATACCTTTGTTTTTTTTGTAAATTCAAAGCAATAAGTTATGTTTCTGTTATATCTATAATGATTATTATTGAATATGATATATTTAATGATATTTGACGTGTGTAAGTGCAAATTTTTAATTTGCCCTGAATAAATGCTTTTACTTTTGACTTGACTACCTACGCCCTGCGGCTTTACCCGCGTCAAATAATGTTATAAACCTTCTTCTTAAATGACTCTATCTATTGAAGAAAACCGATTTGAAATCCGTTGCGTAGTATAAAAGATCTAATCGTTCAGAGGGAGAGACAGACGATGGGTGGAAAGTGTCTTTGTACTATGTAAAGAAAAGAAGCGTTAAGTAAATAAAATAAATGTTCTTATTCAAAATCCAACATACGAAACACAATTCAATAAAGGATAACAATTGCAATATAACAAAAATACATCCTCAAAAATATATTCATGTATTCGGACGCATCAGTGGAGTAAATCCATATCTTTATTGTTCATCGCAGCATTATGTAAGTGTATAATAATTTACATACAATCTCATACAAAAATCGCGAGCCATACATCAAGAGGACGCTTTTGACTCCTGCAACTCTTGCGCAATTGTGCAAGTAATCAGAGTATGTTTGTCTTTATTTTCTGTTATTTTGTGTTGGTCTTATTGTATTTCAATTACGGAGGTTTTGATTTTGGTGCTCACGTTTTCTTTTTAGGGTTCCGTACCCAAAGGGTAAAACGGGGCCCTATTATTAAAACTCCACTGTCCGTCTGTCTGTCCGTCTGTCAGCAGGCTGTATCTCATAAACCGTGATAGTTAGACAGTTGAAATTTACACAGATGATGTATTTCTGTTGCCGCTATAACAAAAAAGAAACTAAAAAACAGATTAAAATAGCTGACAAAAATGGAGGAGGCTCCCATACAACAGACATGATTTTTTGCCGTTTGCACGAGTCTGACTCGCACTTGGCCGGGTTTTTTTGTTTGGTGCTTATAAACACTTCGCTTCTATATTCCATGGCAAAGCCGGTGAAGTCTTACTGATTCTAGTGCTATCTCCGTTGCTCCTCTGGTCTTGTCTAATGCTGAAAAACCAGCGTTGGTTTTTAAAATAAAGTTTCAGGCGTTTGATGCAGCCAATTTTTAAGATGTGTTGGAAATGCTGGAATAGCCCGCTATATGGAGCTAAAGTAAAGTAAATTTTCCATTGCCTATCGTATTTTAGTTTCAAATAAGTACAATTTCAATACCTTATATTTGTATCTGCTGTACACTCGTAAGAGTAAGTTGTGATGGAACAAACCGAATAGTTCTTAAGATCTTATCTACTCACAATTGACATTCAATAAAATGGTTTCAATGGTTTCCTCACTGAAAATATTATATAGTAACAAAAGTACAAATTCTCGACATGTTATCATGTTCACATGCCAGCCTGTAATCAAAGTATCTCAGACAATAGCGCACCGTCGATAATAGCGGTGGCAAGTGCCATGGTCACTCTGTTCTCACGACTAGTGCTGGTTAGGTAGCGATGAGGTTATAGGAGAAGCGATAGCGTTTATAACACTAGCTTTGCCCCGCGGCTTCGCTCGCATTAAAAAATTATCCTATAGTGTAATTCATAATACTGGCTAACCCTGTGCAACATTTCAGCTAAATCGGTCTAACCGTATGACCGTGAAAAAGTCCTAGACAAACAATCAAATAAATATACAAAATAATTTTCGCGTGTTGATTTATAGTAGCACTAGTGGATTTTTGCTGTTCAAAATTCACTGGAAAATGGGATTTAAGAAAAAGAGATGCTTTGATACAGCTGTATCAGTATCAAACATTTTAGTGTAGTGAAACTGAAATAAGAACGCTTATTTGTGATTCAAATATGATTGCACTTATATGTTTTGTTGTTGTGTTTATGTATACCAGTGAACAGCGGCATATTTGATGAAAAGTGGTCACAGTTCTCCAATAATATGTGTAGCATACTGGTCGTAATTTTGACAACCTAAGAAAATTATTAAAAAAATATTTTACAACAAATATAACATAAGCGTCCCAAAAAATAATTTAGAAAGAACAGCAATCATGAAAAACGTATTTTAATCTCAGATAGATACAAAATTACCTTTTGCTTCATCTAAGCTTCTACCAATAATGGACAATAATTTTAGCTAATACTTTAGCTTAAAAAACGCCACTAGCTCCACCCCACACTCAAACAACTTTCAAACCAATCCGCTAACGCTACTCCTATCACAGTACTACGAACATAATATAAATGGCCCACGCCCGAGGCGATGCGTGCAGCAGGTAGCTAATAGTCCATCGTCGACTTTGATAATCCCGACCTAGTTATTTATTTAACAAATATTACAATTAAATTACTATTGTTATTGTCTAAACATGTGTTAAAAAAAACAGGATGCGCAGAAAGCTACGCGTTAGAAGTAAAACTTCCAAGTTCATTTAATTTATTTCTCAACATCACTAATTATTTATTTTTTTGTACAACTGCATCTGTTGAAATTTAGCGAATACGTCTTCTTAATTACGCCGTTCTACAATAGAGTGCGTTTTTAATATAAAATGTAACATGACGCTTACGTCACATCCGTTCCCTTCGGACAGTGACGCTACGTTACTTCCGTCTAATTTTACCCCAGTTGCCTGTAGAAGTGACTTCATTTCAATAATTAAGATAGTTTAAAAACTAAAACAACCGACTTCAATGCCCCACGAGTCAATTTCAGTAGCCAGTTTGAGACGTTTATCATCATATCTCTAGAGATACTTATCAGATCTCGATGAAATTACAATGGGACTACCTCGGAAACGTACCCTACCGATTAGAAAAATAATCATTCGAATCGGTTCACAATTGACGGAGTAATCGCGTAATATACACACCAAAAAAAAAAAGAAAAAAAAAAACAAAAACATACAGACGAATTGCGAACCTCCTTCTTTTTTGAAGTCTATTGAAAAGCATTACTAAAGGATGTTGGCATGTAGTTGCCACAACTATGAATTAACTTCTAACTACGGTGCGGTTTGCGAAGAAAATTTTATATATTCACTAGCTGGCCCGGCGAACTTCGTACCACCTAACAGACAACGAATGATGTGATCGTGTTACCTTTTAGATTAACTTAATTTAGGCTGTTATGAACGTAATACAATGAATACAAAAGAGATATTAAGTTCAGTAATGTATTATGGCACTTTGATTATTAAGTAAATAATAAAGTTGTGGCAATACACAACAAATATACAACAATCAAGTACTTCAACCGCGTGTCAGCAAGACATGATGCGATGAAACAATCTTATTATTATTATAGAAAGTATAAAGATAAGTTATAAACTTGAAATTAGTTCGATTGAGTTTAATTTTGATTGTAAAAATATAATCACCAGTATTTAATTTTAATTCTGAATAAGTATAGGTACTTACTTACTGAATAACTGTCTAATATTTTTTGCCTTATGGATAAGACTGTATACATACGACATTCATAACTTGGCTATCACATTCTTGCATATCTCTGTATTTACCTACATTCTGACAAAATATAAAATTGATTAGGCATTAGTGTATTTAGCCAGTGTCAAAAATTAAAATTTTTCAAGTTTTTATCAATTTTGGTCGTAGAGATGGGTCAGAGTCACATTTCAGCTCAGTTTTCAAGTAAAAGTCTAGTCTAAGTCATACCTTCAGTAAAGATGAGGTGCTTACTGAAGATTTTCAGTGGAATTTAGGTGAGAATGCAAATAGCATGTTATTCAACATTGTGCTGTTTCCCTACACAGACACGCACACATTCACCAAAAAAAAAAAAACACCAAAATAAATAGTATCCTATGTCCGTCTCCTGGCTCTAAGCTACCTCCTCACCAATTTTCAGCCATATCGGTAAAGCCGTTCTTGAGTTATAAAATTGTGTAACACGACTTTCTTTTATATATATATAGATTTTCTTTTCTACACGGTTTTCTTTTCCGGTAATTTTCAAGCAACTTCAAAAAAGGAGGAGGAGCTCAAGTCAACTTTTTTTTATATATGTTTGTTACCTCAGAACTCTGTCATTTATTAATAAATTTAGATGAAACTAAAATTTATGATCCCTTGCGAAAAACGTGAAAAACCGACTTTATATGCCGTGCTAGTCATTTGCAATAGCAAGTTTGAGGTGTTTATCTCCATATCTCTGAAGATACTCTGACAAATCATACAATGGGACCACCTTAAGAGTGGCCTTAATTTTGATAATCGTTCCACAATAGATTTTTTTTTATGGTAAAAGGTAACAGGACAAGCACGACGCTCGCCTGATGGCAAGCGATGACGTCTACCTATTACAGATACAGCGGCATGCAAAATTCTGGACTGCCATAATCTAGCATGTCACTGCACTGCGCCTGTTACCTTGAGATATAAAGATGTTTAGTATCACATGCCCTGTAATTTCACTGGACACCTTGTCATTTCAACGGAAAAACATTCCTATTTCACGGCTGAAAATTAATTGGCAAAGTGGTGGTACCGCCCCAGGCGGACTAGCAGAAGTCCTACCACCACGTATACCACTACAAAAATGATGAGATATCAATGAACAAAAATGATGAGATATCAGTGAACGCATGAATACTCGTACATACAAAAAATACATACAGACGAACAGAAAACCTACTCCTTTTTGAAGTCAGTAAAAATACGGTACTCCAACGCTAAAAATAGAGCTAGCGGCATCTCCGATATCAATATTTCCGAATATGACAGAATATTTTATTTTATGTATTTCTGAGTAGACCCGTCCAGCAATATATCATGCTTAGACGTAATAAAATACGTCACCAGATATTAACAAAATCCATTGTCATAATAATATGGAAAAAGTAATAGTTATTATTCATAGGCCGTGAGAAAATATATCTTTTTCCAAAAATATATCCATTATTGTACCTTGTCAAAGTATTATGGACTTAAAACTGTGTAGAGCTCTCAAGAAAAAACAATTCTGGTTTTACTGTAATACAGTCTCATATTTTTGAAGATTCAAAACCCACGCGTGGTCTTGAATTCCTCAAACATTTGTCATTTAGTTTATGGAATGATTCTCTGATATACTATTCCATTCAACTTTACATGCAAAGAGTGACTTTGATTGACTAAAAAGCTACGATACCGTTTCAATGGAGATAGGTAAACGTTTTGTCACTTCTTTCATGGAAATTCGTTTATATAATTCGATTTAATTTAAACAGAAGCACTATCTTTAATATCTACGTTGTTTTACTTATAAACGTAAGGTCTATTGATTTAAATTAAACTTGAAATACTTTATATAAATAATTTAAGAGTCAAAGTCAAAGCATTTATTCAGTATATGGGCAAATTAAAAATTTGCACTTACACTCGTCATCATCATCATCATCATCATCAGCCTGTATCAGTCCACTGCTGGACATAGGCCTCTCCCAAGATGCGCCACTGAGCCCGATCTTCGGCTCTTCTTTTCCAGTCACTGCCCACCGCTTTGCGTATGTCGTCGCTCCACCTGGTCACAGCACGTCCTACGCTACGTTTGCCGATTCGCGGTCTCCGCTCTAGGACAAGTCTGCCCCAACGGTTATCAGTCCTGCGGCAGATATGACCAGCCCACTGCCACTTCAGCTTGCTAATCCGTTGACACTGAAATGCCGTAAACACTCGTCAAATTACATCAAATAGATCACATTCAATAAAAAATATTATAGATATAACAGAAACATAACTTATTGCTTTGAATTTACAAAAAAAAAATGTATTGAGCCATTCAGCTTTCATCTAGACGTCGAACGTCACACTTAAAACACATGTTTAATTCCCCTGATAATGTAGAGATCAATCAGATCAAATCAGATTAATGTAAGATCCTTTACAAAACGAAAAAAACCGACTTCACATACCGCGATAGTGAAAATATCCACTAGTCATAATCATGTTATCAAGGTATCAAATTTGTTTATATTATTTATCTCCATATCTCCGGAGATGATTATCGGATCTCGATAAAATTTGAATGGGATCAAACGGGAAACATATCCTCTGAAAAAAAAAAATTTTTGAAGTCGGTTAGGATTTGACGGAATTCCGGTGAGATAGCAGGTCAAACACTGTGTTCAACACACCCTTTACTAATAAAATGTAAGGGAGCACAAATACCACCTCAGTGCTCCCAGCCAACCATCTAATCATCCATCTATCCTGCCCGTGGTGCATCCTGCTGACCAACGAACGAGGCTCTGGCAACCGACAAATGGCGGTATCACCATTATAAATTATGGCGTAGCTAAATACTACGGGCCGGTGACGGGCAGCAGCGTCACTGGTGCGAGGAGCTACGTCCTGCGATCGCCAACTCGCCTGCCTAGCGTGGCGATTAGGGCATGTCCCTCCCAAAGAGCCGAAGATCGGGCTCTCAGTGGCTTAATCTTAAGAGAGGCCTACGTCCAGCAGTGGACGGAAAGTGGCTGATTATGATGATGATAATGATACTAATAAAAACACGTGTGTGTGTGTGTACATATGTACGCACGTAAGAAGTTATACTTCTTTGGCGTAACATAACAAAAATTGCTAAATATTCCATCCCGTTTGACACAACTCCTTGTTTGATATAATTAAGATAGTTTAAAAACTAAAACAACCGACTTCCATGCCCCGCGAGTCAATTTCAGTAGCAAGTTTGAAACGTTTATCATCATATATCTGGAGATACTTATCAGATCTCGATGAAATTACAATGGGACCACGTCGAAAATGTACCCTACCGATTACAAAAAGAATCATTCGAATCAGTTCACAATTGACGAAGTAATCGCGTAACATTCACACAAAAAAAACATACCGATGAATTGAGAACTTTCTTCTTTTTGGATGTCGGTTGAAAAGGAATGAAAATTTGTGACAGTTAACAGCTGACTTCAGCGCTGTCAATGTGTGCGCGCATCGTAAATAATTTATGATCGTAAAATACAAAAAAAACTTCACAAGCCGTGATAGTCAAAATACTGGCTAGTTATAAGCATGTTATTTAAGTATACAAATTTGCTGATATTACTTATCTCCATATCTCCGGAGATAATTGTCATAGCTCGATAAAATTTGAATGGAACCAGCAATAATCCCTCAAACAAAAAAATACTCTTTCAAAGGTTAAAAAAATAATCTTTCGTTTAAGATTTGAGGAATGCGGAATTCTGAGGTAAGACATTTTTTTAAAAAAAATGTTGTATAGAGAACTTTCTCCTCTTTTGCGAAGTCGGTTAGAAACAGCTGATTTCATCATGTCGCTTTTAGGCTGTCGGTGTGCGCAATTTTACACTTATACATTTTCAAAACGCGCCAAAAGAAGTGTAACTTGAAAAATATGGATGTTTCTTTGACCCGAAGGCTAAAATTCCGCACGATTGTGATTTAATTGCATGTTATTTTCTCCACACGTGACTTTCTGCTTTTAAAATAAAAGCGCTCTCACATAAATCTTAGGATTACCCAATTCGTACAGGCGTATTTACATACCACAGCTTACTTAGCAGTTACTTGAGCCTGTGGGGTCTCGGAGCTTTGTCATAAACATCGTCGGATACATAATATTAACTTTATTTCGATGTTACTTTTGGTAATTTTGTTTTATCTGGCTTTTTAATAGAATGGGAGTTACTGTTTTGTATCCGTGTATTTGAATGTTAGATGCATAAACGTCGCACGATCACGTTTTTAGGGTGTCCGTTTGTCTGTCTGTCTGTCTGTCCGAGGTTTTGCTAAGAGACCGTTAATACTAGAAAGCTGTAATTTTTCGGGGGTATGTATATATATTACGCCGACAAAGTGCTGAAATAAAATTGTGAAAAATATTTTTTTTAGGGTAGCTCCCCTATATGAGAAGTAGGGATGAATTTTTTTTTCATCGTCTACCCCATTGTGTGGGTTGCTAATACAATTTTTCGATTGAATTACGAAATATTATACTTTAAAGTTAAAATTTTTGTTCCAGTAGGGCGTACCCCCCCCCCCCCCTCTAAAAGCTAAACTGCTGGCTTGAAAAATCTGGGAAATATCGTGATAATAGCGCATTTAATGAACTTTAAAGGAAAATTATAGCGGTTAAGATAACTTTATTAGTTTAGCAGTAACAGTCGTTGAACTTGGGTGTTGGGTAATTTTGTACCAAATACAAAATCCTTAGAATAAATCCTTTAAAGTGTTAAAGACGGAGTACTTAGTTGCTTGTTTATAACGGGTAAAGACTTGCATTGAATAACAGGCTACTACGGAACCCTACACTGCGCGTGGCCCGACACGTACTTGGCCGGTTATCTTATATTGCGTAGGTGCTAAACTTATACCCCTAGATTAATCTGTGTGACGTTCGACGTTTGGATGAAGGCTGAAAGGCTCATTACATTTGGTTTGTTTTTTATATTCAAAACATTATGTTATGCTGTTTTGGGTTCCGTAGCCGAATGGCAAAAAACGGAACCCTTATAGATTCGTCGTCTGTCTGTCTGTCTGTCTGTCTGTCTGTCCGTCCGTATGTCACAGCCATTTTATTCCGAAACTGTTAGGACTACAGAATTGAAACTTGGTAAGTAGATGTATTCTGTGAACCGCTTTCCGATTTTTATACAAAATAGAAAATATAAAAGTTTAAGGGAGGGGGCATCCCATACATGGAAATTAAACAAAAAAAATAATTTTCTTCAAACCTATACGTGTCTATGGATAGGTCTTCAAAAATGACATTGAGGTTCCTTAATCCTTCATCCTCCCTTTTTTCTCAAAGTCAATCATTTGAAAGATAGGCGCGTCTAAAGTGGTAAAATGTGTGCCCCCCCCCCCCCATCTAACTTTAAAAGTACGAGAGTGAAAAATCTCAAATAATATATGCTATAGATCTCAATAAAAACTAACAACGAAAATTGGTTTGAACGAGATACAGTCAGCATTTTTAGAGATATGGCGACCGCAAAGATAACTTTGTTTTTCATACAAACACTATCAAAAACAAAGTTAATTTTGTAGTTGCGAAAAATCATAGTTATGGAATACTTAACGGTGTTACGGAACCCTACGAGTGCGAGTCTGACTTGCACTTGGCCAGTTTATTTATATTAAGAATCATTATTATTGATACAATCTATTTCATTTTATTTGAAGTGTGTAAGTGCAGATTTTTAATTTGACCGTAATATGTTGAATAAATGCTTTGACTTTTGACTAACAATATACACCATTTGTGTTTAGGTATTTCATTCCATTCCAATAATTTCTAACTGTTAGTAGAGAAAATCGCCTAATGGTACATAATTTATTTGATTTTTAACCCTCGACGCAAACATTAGGGGTTTTATAAGTTTAACGTGTGTATCTATGTGTGGGTGTCTGTCTATGGTATCGTAGCGCCGAAACTTGCCTTAACTGGCCTTAAGACAAACTGGCCTTAATACTCAAACTACTTTGTGAATAATCTGGTAGAAAATCTTATGCGGAAGTTAGGCGAACTGCGTATCGTAGATGATTGAGGGAAATTACCCAATTATCGATATGGAGTAAAGTTGCTTGTGTAAGCATTTCATATATACCTTGTACTTGTAGGTAGTAACTGCTGATCAAGGCACAGTGGTTCAACCGATATTGATCCTTTTGGCTTTGCAGTTCTAAATTCGTACGGATTCATATTCCAGCTGGTGCAAAGTTGGAAAGTTGCGGTTTGTGAATCGGACTAAAGTGCATTCATTGTCTAGCGCCTCGTCTCATTATAGTATACAACTTTCAGACTTAGACTAGACGAGACTAGTATTTCTTGTCACATAATGTTAGGTGACATACTATATTATAGTCATGAAATTATAGGATGTAGTAATAACATATGTTGATCGCTATATCGACATCGCGTAAGTCACGTTAAATTCCCGTCTTAAATCTATAAGGATGTAGTAATATTGAAACACGCGAAATGTTATGTAAAGGTTAAAATATTAAGATGTCAGCTGACGAAGCAAATTAATCTGGTTCTAACATCGCGAAAAATATCGTTTGCGCGATGCAGGATCTCATACATTCAGACAATATTCAAAAGTAAAAATGTGCAATTTACTCCAGCGCCATCTAGATGCTTTGACACTAATTTAAATGTATGAATGTTTGTTTCTCTTTCACGCAATAACGGCTAATCGGATTCGTATCCGTAAACGTAGCGTAGGACGTCCTGTGACCAGGTGGAGCGACGACATACGCAAAGCGGTGGGCAGTGTCTGGAAGAGAAGAGCCGAAGATCGGGCTCAGTGGCGCATCTTGGGAGAAGCCTATGTCCAGCAGTGGACTGATACAGGCTGATGATGAATGAATGAATGAATGGATTCGTATGAAATTTGGCACACAGATACTTTTAACCTGAATTGACACATAGGATACCTTCAGATGCGGGCGAAGCTGCGGGGCGCGACTAGGTATAAAAATATCTTTACCAGGCTTAGAACTAATCGGGCAATGAATGAGTAAATATGGCTTCTGCCATCGATCAAGTGTGGGGACATGAGTGTGCTAGCATATTTGAACGTGTTGTCAATGGCCGGAAAAGTACATAAGATCGTTTAAAAAACTAAAAGAACCCACTTCAAATGCCGCGCTACAAATTTTCAGTACCAAATTTGAGGTGTTTATCTCCATATCTCTGGAGATACTAATGAAACCTCGATGAAATTACCATGGTACTACACTTGGAATATTTCCTTTTCAACGCAAAAAGAATATTCAAAATCGGTTTATAAACAACGAAGTTATCTGCGAATTAATATTCATAAAATATAAAAATATAATATTTATTTTTGTTCGTGGATATATTGGTCGAATTGAGATACGTCCTCTGTTTTTGAAGTCGGTTTTCATGTCATTGGAGATTTATACATTTTAAATATCATCATAAGCGTATAATAATAATAAGGATTTGTAAATAACCTAATGTATGCACTATTATGTAAAGTTGAAATATTTCTCTTTTGTTATTTTGAGTCCGAAAGTAGAGCCCGAGTTTCGAAAACAACACGCAGAGATAAATTGTATCAGGACTTAACCTACAGATAATATTTAAGAGACTCCTCATCCATATAAAATGGCAGAGTCCACCTACGTTGCCCTTTTTGACTTAAAAATTGAGGTAATTTTGCGAATGCGATAGCTCCTACACAGATCAACTTTGTTGTTACGATACTTTCTCGCGATGACAAAAAGTTTTAACCTTGTTTGTTTTCTAAATTATTTCCCAAGGTCTATAACTAAATGTATAAACTATTAAATTTATTGTCAAAGGATAAAATAGAGTTTCAAATAGATCATAATATAAATCAATTCTGTTTTTCATAAAAATAATGTTGAAACTTATAGACAATAAACCATTTAATTATTGTTTTATATTTTGAAAGTTTTTTGAAAATGATTTATTTTTTTGTAGATATTTTTTTTTACAATGTAATTACAATGACAACAGTATCCTTACATGGAGCACAATTTTGATTTTAGTAGCAGCATGTAAAGGCTCATATATATGAGTCAGTGAGTCAAGATTAGAAATTGTTGATAAAGAGGAGCTTCCTTATGGGCGCGGATCGCGCGTTTCTGATATCACTAATTGAGCATTTCAGCAGAACGAGACTACGTGACGTGATTTAGTTTCGTTAAAATATGTGGTCATACTAGAGCGATTCAAATGACTGCATTGCAAATGAAGTGTTTCAATCGAAAATATCATTACTGTTACGGATACCACGTTATTCATAGTTGTAAGGTTTTTGTTTTGAGACTTTCTTATTAAGTGGACCCCTGAGTTGTTAAATTAGTTCCAAAATTGAAATGCGTTTCCGTCGTTCAGTCATATGCAGATAGATACAAATACAAATAAATAAATAAAATACAGTGAATTAAATCAAGGGTTGCAGGTAATCCAAAAAACAATAATCCCAATCTAGATCTAGCGTGCTACCATCCTCGACCGCATCATAACTTAATAACAGGTGAAATCGTGGTCATTATACGCTCGCCCATACAGGTCTGAATATACACATACGTCCTTAAATTGTTTCAAATGTTACGATCAAATAGTTCCGAACTTTTTTCCTTATTCTAACGCCACTGCTGTGTCTATGCAAGCCCACAGAAAATAAAACATTGTTTTTCTTTCTCTAGTTTTAGTTAGTCCTCGACTAAAACACTGCAGTCGTTTGAAATGCTCACGTATGAACTTTATGGATAACCGCATGATGGCTAGTGTCCGATGTTTTTTTGCGGAAAATGACTCATTTGATGGCGATCTGTTTAAATTGGTCATTTTGTAAAGCGTGTCTACATTCTATTACAGTTATAAATGTTATGGCAACTATATTTTTTGCCCAAATATGAAAGTTGTTCTAATTTACGTATTTTAAGTATGAACTATTGTTGTGTATTGAAATTTTGTAATAAAAAAATTGTTCAATTATTATTTATGGTAACATGACAAATCACACATACATTGCCAAATTAATAGCAATAAGAGCAGATTACGCAAATTAAAGCCTGAAATTATCAATAAATAACCTTTGAACCAACTGTCGTTGCATTTAAATTAAAAATTATAAATACCACCGCAATTAGATACGAATTAAACATTCAAATTGTAATGAAACTTCTGACAATAAGTATATTATAAGAAACGCAAATTGCGAACCGAAATATTGTTGTAATCCCAAATAACGAGGCATATCGTTATTTACTGCTGAAAGTAAACGAGGCCCGAAAACGGCGGGTCTGGGTGAAACAGTACTACACTCACATATTTTATGCTTTTGTCCGAATTTAATTGAGTAAGAAGAGACCTGAGCCCGCTCTCAGCGGGGTAACTTCCAAATTTATTTAAAAAATTCGCGAAAGACCCCCATTACTTACGTCAAGACCCAACAGGAGCTCGACCAAGCCCACTTCTGTAATATCGAGTGTGAGATACGGCCTTATTCGCGGTGACCCAGATTGTAATACGGCTCGCACTGCTCTTTATGATGACTTTTTGAAAAATGTAATTTTTAATTCCAAATCGAAATTGAATGGGCCCACGGATGGTTCTCTTAACTGTATCGCTTATAACTCCCATTTCTTATGCGACGCCGACGGAAGTTCGTCGATATTTTACACTGAATTAATGCAAGCGCTCGCCAAAATTGGATGTCGCTTTCTTGCGAAAATCGAATGCCCTTTTTTAATCTTCATTTATTGCATACATCATATCTTCGATGTAACCCTTTGGTAGTCGAGAGCTCGGAACCGTTGTTACATCATTTAAATGTAAATTTTTGTTTGTTTCAGTCGTTCTTCGGACGGACGTACAACAATCTATCCTCGATATCCGAGTGCAAGAACAATGGGGAGTGCGTCATCAACAAGAAGAATAGAACCGCTTGTAAAGCTTGCAGACTGCGCAAATGTCTACTTGTAGGCATGTCCAAATCTGGATCGAGATATGGGAGGAGATCAAATTGGTTCAAAATACACTGCTTGTTACAAGAGCAGCAACAACAGCAGATGCACCATATGCAGACCAGCAAGTCACCGCCAAACTTTAACAACTCAATAAACCCTTCATTTTTGCCATCGAACCTCCTACCAGCTTCTGCGCTAGCGGAGTACTACAAAAACTCAGACAAGAGTCATTTCACAGAAGATATGACGCGGCAAAGCGTGTCTCCTTCAGATTCCGGTGCATCTTCAGCTGACCCGGAGGATGATAACAGCTCGAGAAGCACCAGTGGTCTGAGCATTTTCCGTCCTGCTTCCTCACCTAGTAGCGAAAAGGATGTGAGATTACAAGCTATAAGGAATCAAACTAAAGATGTCCGGAAACGGAAGCCAGCGCTGCCACCATCGCCATTTGCAGTGTCCCCTTCAGCGAGTTTCTCTCCTAGAAGCGGTCCTTTCATTCCTACTCCGATGCACACCATGAGATCAGTTCCAGCAGGAATAGCCAACTGGCAAATCCGTAATGGAGGTGACTTGCTCCAACATTCTCCAGCCGTCGCAGGAGTGGCAATAGATCAAGACAAACCAATAGACCTTTCCATCAAATCTACAGCAGTTATATTCAGAAGTCCTAAGAACGACGAGGTCAGTGACTCAGAGCCAGAATTGAGCATCGATCTTAGCGAAGACAACACAAAAGACCTTATGAAGAACCCCCTAGATTTATCTCTCGTCCCAAAACGGACTGAAGAAGTGCCTATGACTGGATGAAATTCAAGTATTGCCATAAGAACCGGCCATGTTTCTATTTTCTATTTATCTGTAAATATTAGTTAAGTTACTTCTTTAGCTATTTCTTAATACTCTGCCATACAGTATTTAAGTATTAAAACATTCCTTCTCTCTTAATTACCTGATTTTACCATTATAAATAGTAGTTTTCTTGTAGATAGGGTTGGAGTCATGTTAGGTAGAAAATTTGAATTTAAATGCATTTGATTCGTAGCATCTTTAAGGTGTTACGATATATATTTGAATGCCCGAAATGTGCCAGTTTTTTTACCAGTTTTAATTTAGTATTTAATTAAAGGATGGGATTTAAAGGCCAGTTGAAACGAAGCTCAAAATTAAATGTACAAATATTTGAGTCTTGTATTATAATTTGTTTGTATACTTTTTGAACTATTTATTTTGTTAGTTTGTAGGCCAGTTTTATTGAGTCATTTTTGTCGTAAGTACTTAATAATTTAGATTTTTAACATAGTTTAATGTAATATTTAAGTGAAGCTTGTGTGTTTTTGTTATTTGTTTCTATTTGTTGGATTTTTATACTTTTATTACATTCCATGTGAGATCGTACAATGGTAGATATAGAAGTAGAATTTGATGGGATCATTTTAAATACTATTTTTAATCAGAGACTGTTCTAATGTTAGCATTCTAAAGTAACCATTCTAGGCTTAGCGTGTTCTCCGTCTTTGACCACTTTGCTTACCACCAAGATAGTGGTCAAACGTTATTAGCCTATGAGATATTAAAAAAAAACTCATAATGGAATACTTGAGTTAATAACGAGTCCTAATTTTGTAATTAATTTATTTTGAATGGAGGTTAGATTTTGAATATTCATTAATCGTAATGTTACTTTTGTGATTATATCACAACAGTTAATAAAAACTTTAAAATGTCATTTCCCATTAAAATGTTCATTATTGTTATCATTGTGATACGATCTTTTGACTATGATTGTGTTTATACTTTTTTACGTTTATTAAATAAATATTAATATATTTTCATAGAAAAATAAAATGTGAGTGCCTTTTAAGTTTGAAGTTTTATTTGAATATTAAACATTATTTCTAGAAAAGATCCCATAGGTAATAATAGGTAGTAACATATTATGTTTCTTTGAAGTGTTACACATTTTATATTTTAGTAAATTGTTAAACACAATCTAAAATTTCATAAATGCTTAATTGGCAAAAAGCACCGGAACATGTTATTTCGGAGGTTGCGGGTTCAAGTCCCGTCGGTACGATGAAATGTGTTTATCAATTTAGGTAGTAACATTTTATAATCTTTTATTAGGGTTCCGTACCTTAAAAGGAAAAAAGGAACCCTAACCTCTGTCTGTCCGTCTAGCCGTCTGTCTGTCTGTCTGTCTATCTGTACGCCTGTCCGGCTGTCAAAACCCTTTATCTCCGGAATGCGTGAAGGTATAATAATAAAGTTGAAACCTATACTTAATACTTGAGTCTACGATGTCCTGTGGCTTTCCAGCAGGCGATGATGGTCAAACGCCAGCCTCTAAGATATAAAACAACACTTAAATTAATGTCAGCAGAATCCCCAAATTTAAACTCCAGAGAGCTAAGATGTTTAAACTAAGATGAGAAAATGATATTCCAAACTCACTTTGACCCAAGACATTACTGTATCAGGCAAATGATAATGAATATCAGAAAACAGGAAAATATCCTAAATTCATCAAAAGTCATTATAATAATTATACAGGTATATTTTTCTGTTGTGCCTCCTATGCAAAACGATAATAACATGAAAATAGTGCGTATTAGCAGTTCTATACCTAAAAATGTTGAGGGCCCGGTAGCGTAATCGGGAGAACGGTCAGCTTTGATGCCGTGGTACCGAGTTCAAACCCCGCCGTGCACCAATGGATTTTTCTATCGAAAAATGTATGTGCGCTTCTCACAGTGTCCCTCCGGTAAAGGAAAAACATCGTTAAGAAACCAACAACCCCCACATGGTGGTTAGGACACAATCTAGTGTCCGCCTGGCCAGCTACCACCCTCGAGTTAGAAAATCTGTCACCAAACATCTAATGTGTTCCGGCAGCTATCCTTGAGAGCCAGTTCCCATTCTAGGCCTAGCGTGCTTACCATCTTCGACCGCATCATCATTTACAACAGGTGAGATAGTGGTCAAACGCTAGCGTATAAGATATTTAAAAAAATAAAAAAATTAAAAATGTTTGTAGTTTTATGAATCCTCGATGGAAGTGAAACTTTTTGTTTATGTGTAGTTATGATAACTAGCTACTAAAACAACAGTTGACATGACACATTAGCATGCATACAAATATGGCCGTCCGCCAATCACAGCTAGGCCTAAATGTCATACATCATATCCGCCAATCAGCACCGGCTGTAATGCGACATGCATGTGGTGACATGAAACGCGACATGCGATTGACAGACAAAAAAAATTGAAGCCATGTGATAAAAGTTCCACTTTATAAAAAAATACGATTTCATTTTATCTAACTCACGTTCCGATATCACTCGTAGTTTAGGTAGTTTAGTTAGGTAGTTTAGTAGATCGTATGATAAAACTCGAGCATATTTTGCATTTCTCCGTGAATTTTTCGTGTTTAATAATTACTGCTAGTAAACAAACAAACAAAGATTAAATAAATTAAAAGTAAAACATGTTTTTTAAACCAAGCTTTTATCTGGGACAAGGAACTAAAATATTAAAAATAAATTCTAGTAAGTATTTTGCGGGTAGATACTTACCTATATTCTTAAAAGCTTGAGGCACTATCCGTTTTATAGGTTAGGTACTTACTATACTTCTGTATCTCAAGCTTTTAAGAATATAGGTAAGTATCTACCCGCAAAATACTTACTGGAATTTATTTTTAATATTTTAGTTCCTTGTCCCCGATAAAAACTTGGATTAAAAAACATTTTAAACTTTTAATTTATTTTTAACTTTTTGGTAGATAAGATAACTAACTACCTGAGTATCTTAGAGTAAGCATGATGTTTCAAATATTCTACGGATATTATGATGTGATTATGGGTAAAGTGTTCTTCAAAGCAAATCGATCGAGCCCAAACTCGGTCGGTGGGGTTATGTTGTTTTATCACAGAAATGCCATGGCCAACTTTCAGCTTCATCATCAGATCCTGGATATCGTTTAAGTGTAAAGTGCTCCTCAAGACGAATCAATGTAGCCTAAATTCAGTGGAGTTACGTTAATTTATCACAGAGATGCCGTGGCCACCTCCCAGCTTCATCATCAGACCCTGAATATCCTTTAGGTGTAAAGTGCTCCTCAAGACGAATCAATCGAGTCTAAACTCGGTGGGTTTATGTTGTTTAATCACAGAGAAGCCGTAACCATCTTCCAGCTTCATCATCAGACCCTGGATATGATCTAGGTGTAAAGTCCTCCTCAAGACAAATCAATCGAGCTCAAACTCGGTTTGGTTATGTTATTTTTTCACAGAGATGCCGTGGCCACCTTCCGTCTCCATAATCAGACCAGCTCCATGGTACCATATTATTGTATTGTCACCGAAGATACATAAGTTCACCAAATTTGAGTCAAATCGGACATCAGGAAGTGTGTCTAATTTAACTTCCAAGATTCCATCCGAACATACATACATACATACATACATTGCAAGTTAAATAAAATTTGTAAAAAATCATTGTATGTATTTGAATTTTATATATGCACTAGCTGTGCCCGCGGTTTTACCCGCGTAGACATAGTACCTGGTATGGACCCCTGGTAATATGGGGATGAATAGTATTCTAACTGTTATTCCAGGGTCTAGGCTAAATAAATATATGATAAATAACATAGCAAATTTCAGCTCAATCGGTTCCATAGCTTTTGCTTGAAAGAGTAACAAACATACATCCATACATTCTAACAAACTCGCTTTATAATATTAGTAGGATAGTAGTATAGAGATGGCGCTAGCGTAGATTTTCATAGCTCTCCTTTAAACATTGCCTAAATGTATGAGATCCTGCATCGCGCAATCGATATTTTTCGCGATATTAGAACTGATGCACTTGCTTCGTGATAAAACATCTTAAAAGTTAAGCTCGTTACAAAATGTTTTCTGTTTTTATAATATTGGTGGGGAAGTGGGGATTAGTGTGGATAAGTATGATTATTTGTCTTATACGCCAAGTAAATATGCAATGTATGCTGAAACTATAAGAAGCAAGATAAATGAGCTGTGTCATGATCAACCAAGCAATATATAAATGACACGGATAATTAAACTCAAACATAAGTATTTAGTCATAAAGTCCCCGTCACGAGAAGCTATAAATTATGTAAACAAGTGTTCAGGAGTTCACAACATTTGGACCAACAAAAAAAATGAATTTGTGAAAATAAAACTCGTACGCATTCGAAACTCGAATGACGCGTTTATTTCAAAATGGCGTCCCGATAGTTTACAATCCCTGCGTCTGGTACCAAGAAACACAAACGATAGCGCTTTGCGTCGTTAAAATATGATTCGACTAAATTAAATAGGTTGTTACTTTCATATAACCCGTCTATATTTCATGTCGATTGAATATGGTCAATTTATTATTATCTCGCAGTATAAAATGTTTACTTAGTAAAAGATGTTTGTTTACATAATTTATAGCTTCTCGTGACGGGGACTTTAGAGGAAAATGAAATAAAACAAAATTAGAGAACGGTTGAAACTGTCCAAATAACGCCGAAAAAAGCAAGTAAAGGCAAGTATTAAAAGATATCCGACTAAAATAAATACCACATTTTTGACCCCATCATCGCTTACCACCAGGCAAGAAAGTGGTCAAACGCTAGCCTATAAGATACAAAAATACCTACATTTATTGCCAATATCAGTCAAAAGGACCAACACTTAAGGTAAGACCACACCGCGGCGTCCTGCGTGAGATCTAGGCGGCGATCAGATAGCGCAGTAGTATTTGTACCGACTGGTTCGCACCAAACGCGATCTACGGTGATCAGAAACAATTGAAAATATTTACGTTTAAAGAATATGTACAATATTTTTTGGCAAAATTGGATAGACATAGACAGATCATGATTCTTTCCACAGATGGTAGGATAGTAGGAAATGATAGGAGCATATTATATCGATGTCCCACCTGACTTGCTACCAAAAAGTAACTTAACACTATTAAATAAAAAATCTGCCACCATAACCTTAAGGTGTTCCGGCAGCACACAGCCCTGTAGACAGAGAGTATTCTAGACCTAGCGTGTTCACCATCTTCAACCATATAATTGCTTACCACCAGGTGAGATAGTGTCATCATCATCATCATCAGCCGGTGTCAGTCCACTGCTGGACATAGGCCTCTCCCAAGATACGCCACTGAGCCCGATCTTCGGCTCTTCTCTTCCAGTCTTGAGATAGTGTATGGTTTATGGTTTAAGACATTTATTTTCTCTAAAGATTACAAATCACTTAACAGAGAGAATACTAGAATTACTTACAAATAGAGTGTACGAAACTTAAATAAAAAAAAGAGTGTGTGTACTTATGTACACGCGTTAGAAGTTATACTTCTGTGGCCTATGGAAAAAAAATGACTAAAATGCAGTAGTGATTAACGATAAATATTAAAATTAATCAAAAAGATTTTATTTAAATAAAAAGGTTTTATTAAAGAAAAAATATGACGTTAAATATGACATATACAACTTGAACATAGTCATGCCACCTAGAACTAACTTCACGGTGTAGAATTTAGGTGTCGGTGTGCGCGCGCATCGTAAAAATTCACTCTCATAATTTTTCTCTATCGCGCCAAAAGAAGTATAACTTCAAAAATAAAGATTTTAATTACCTTATCATATCTTATCGTCCCAGTTCAAACTCATCGTAGCCTTTAAGCGGTCAAGCAAACGGGTATTTATCATTATAATCAACATTTGCAGATTTGAGAGATATCTTGGAATAATCCAACTCACTAAATGTACACCATGTATATCATAATATATATCATCACTTACCGACAGGTGAGATAGTGGTCAAAAAAAGGTACTCCGTCTTTGTCACTGTAAAGAATTTATTCTAAGAATTTTGTATTTGGTACAAAATTATCCAACACACAAGTTCAACGACTATTACTGCTAAACTAATAAAGTTATCTCAACCGCTATAATTTTCCTTTAAAGTTCATGAAATGCGCTATTATCACGAATTTTCCCAGATTTTTCAAGCCAGCAGTTTAGCTTTTAGAGGGGGAGGGGGGGGGGACGCCCTACTGGAACAAAAATTTGCACTTTAAAGTTTAATATTTCGTAAATGGATCAATCGAATCGTGAAGTCAATCAATCGAAAAGTGGCATTAGCAACTCTTAAGTCATTTTAAAAGACCTATTCAACAATACCCCACACGATGGGGTAGGCGACGAAAAAAAATTCATCCCCACTTCTCATACAGGGGAGCTACCCTAAAAAAAAATATTTTTACAATTTTATTTCAGCACTTTGTCGGCGTAATATATATACATTCCCCTACAAAATTACAGCTTTCTAGTATTAACGGTCTCATAGCAAAACCTCGGACAGACAGACAGACAGATTGTTTGTTTTTATTTAATGTTTGGCTTGACCAATTAGTGTTCTCCTATGTACTTACTTACCTATGGTATAAAATGAATAAATCTGAATCTGCAGCTGTGAAATTCCTATATACCAGGATCACATAACAAGTAATTAATGATATATGTATAATGCAGTGTTGCTACTGTGAACTACCGTTTCCTTCGATTCCGATCATCAAATATTTGACCACAGCCGTGTCTTGGAATTGACCAAACAGTAGGTGGCATAGTCTTAGTCACAGTGAATTGATTTGTATTATTTAAAATAATTATATCTTTAGAGCAGTCTGAACTGACAAATGTTTACTGAGAAACGAAACCTTAAGTACATATACTCAGCAATGTGATTATAGGCTTATTGATATTATACGATAAATCTGCTGGGAAATAAGATATCTACCTACCAAAATATAGTAAACTAGCTGATACGGTCCGTGGCTTCGTTCACGTACATCAAGAATTCTATCACCGTAAAGCTCTGTCAATCAACGTTTGTGTTATTTGTGTTATGAAAGCACAAAAAGTGCTATGTAAAGTATCTTATTGTGAAATTTTAGTAAGATCGTTCGAATCGTACGTTTAGGCGTGTGATTAGGTCACTAAACAAAATGACAGTTATAAACGCTTTTAACCGACTTCAAAAAAGGAGGAGGTTCCTCAATTCGAGCGTATATATATATATATATATTTTTTATGTTTGTTCGCGGATAACTTCGTCGTTTATGAACCGATTTTAATTATTCTTTTTTTGTTGAAAAGGAAATATTTCAGGTGTGGTACCATGTTAATTTTATCGAGGTTTGATTAGTATCTTCAGAGATATGGAGATACTCAAAATTGGTACTGAAAACTAATAACGCGACATTGAAGTCGGTTATTTTTTAGTTTTTTAAACGATATTATTATTATATTATTAGTCTGGATTGAAACAAGAAAGATTCAAATCAAATTGGCTGAAGACGATGATGATAAAAGGAAAAAAAAATGGGCAGTCTTTGAGGACTGCCGATAGAAGTTAAAACTAAGTAGTATCGTCGATATACTATTTTGACTCTTATGGGAAGCGTGCGGTGACGATGACGCGAGTTTCACGCTTTTCGTTCACCCAAAAAGTACACATATATTATATACACTGTATATATAGAGCGCATCGAAAGCATTTTGGTGCTCAACGCTAGCCTATAAAATATATATAAATAAAACTGGCCAAGTGCGAGTCAGACTTTTGTCTCGCACACGGGTTCCGAACCGCAGTATAATAATAATAATATAAGTATAATATTATATTACTGTGTCAATACCAAACATGCTTATTAACTACAACGCCATCTAAAGAACTTCTAACACCAACTAAGTGAACTTTAACACAAAGGTAGGTTATTAATATTATTTATTGATAAGTTAAACAATCGTTCATAGATGGCACTATAGCAAAAACACTTTTTTTGTATGGGGACCCCCTTTAATTTTTAACTTTATTCTGTTTTTAGTATTTGTTGTTATAGCGGCAACAGAAATACATAATCTGTGAAAATTTCAACCATCTAACTATCACGGTTCATAAGATACAGCCTGGTGACAGACGGACAGACAGACAGACAGACAGACGGACAGCGGAGTCTCAGTAATAGGGTTCCGTTGGTACCCTTTGGGTTCGGAACCCTAAAAAAGAAGTTTTCTCTTCAATAATCGCTTAAAATCGAACTAAGTACTCAACTATTTCTCCAATAGTTAGGTGCCACTTTAAAAGTAAGTGTGCGAGTATCGTGAAGTAAATAATTAAGTCATTATAGAACTCTATCTAGTAAAACTTAGCAATAAACTTACATTAAATACATCTTGAAGTAATTTCACCTTTACCAAGACTCCTAAGATTTCAAAAGATGTTCTTTTAATTAAAAATTAACAATTTAACCGTATGTCATGACGCAACATCATCAAGATAATTTCCCGGCAAAAGTCCGTAACAAGAAACTATAACAATAACAACTTTATATAAGTGTTCGTCTCAAAAAGGCAACAATAAAATGTTAACGTCATTAATAATATGAAGCACTGCGTCCACTTGTGTTGAAGCAAGTTTGAGCGCCTCTATCTGTAAACATTTTTAAGGTCAATCTACGACGCGTAGGCTACAATGTCTACGGAATAACTTGTAGCATTACTCGTAGTTAATGCAGTTAATAGTAATAGAGTAAATCGTTTCGATGCGATTCAAACTGCTCCTTACTATTGGACGCAAAGCTTCACAATCCGCACCAATTCTTACACCATTTTCGTATTATACACAAAATGGACTTTAAATTTCAACGCGTAAAGTTGTCAGTTTGTTGACATGGATTTTGTCACTCGAAGTTAATTGATGTCGCGGCAAAGTAACAAATCATCACTTTTTCGCAGTGTCCGATTGTCGGTCACTTCCCGATATAGCTGGACGCGGGATAAATCGCTCGTTAGCGAGGATAATGGGAGTTTTGCGATTGCTTCGCGTACAGACGCTGAAATTGAGAGAAAAAACAAGTAGTTCCGGACAATGAGACCACGTTCGTATTGAATAAGACATAAGGCGTAAACGAAATATTTTGTTTCAAGTTTGTGCTCACAGTTAAGGTAAGAGTATATGAACTAACAATATTTACACTAAAGGTACGGACACACCGCAGCGTTCTGCGTGCGCGATCTAGGCGGCGATCAGATAGCGCAGTATTTGTACTGACTGGTTCACACCAAACGCGATCAGAAAACAATTGAAAAGTACTGAGGTCGCACCCGCATATCGCAGGACGCCGTACCGCTGTGTGGCCGTACCTTAACTATATAATACGTATATTGAGTATATTGAGTAATAAGACAATATAACGAGTTTAGTGCCACACAGTGAAATATAAGTATAAAAAGTAATAACGAAATAAAATGTATTGCTTAAAAATCACTAAAACCATTAAGTATTATATATTAACTTTAGTAGTTAAGAGTATGCAGCGAGATATCCTAGCCTATGGCCCACCTACTACTGAATGTGTAGCAGCATTGAAGATAAAATCACAAAGGCTTGATAATAACTTCAACCGCATCATCACTTACCAACAGGTGAGTAATGGATGTATCATGACTTTGAGATTAGCAATTTGATCACACTCTGAAACAACGATAGTGCAACTGACAGGCAGAGCCAGTTAATGCCAAAATTTTCCATTTTCCAATTTATTTTCCCCAAATATTTTTTTAGGTTATGAAATAATTACAACATAAACATTATTAATTATTTATTGTGATGTTTAGTTTTTATTTTATTTTCATTAATTATTGTGACCTATTTAATTATTTTTATTGTATAGATAATGACAAACTGCAGGAAATCTGAATAAATAAATGAATTTGTTCACATATACATAACAAAAAATGGTTTCTATCTATGTCCGCTACATACTTTAAAGCCATCTAACCGATGTGGCTCTAACTGGTTTCATTAGAAATGCAATAATGTGAAGATTGTTTTAGACCACTAAAAAAAAGCATTAAGGGGGTACGATTTCTATACAAAAGTATAATGCACAAATATAAGTAAATAGAGGGAAAATTTGCACTGAAATCACATCTATTGGTATTTTTTAAGTCTTTACGTGTCGGGAAACGTATTTACCTACATGATTTGATTGATTAAGATTACATTATTTTAAATAATAGTAAAATTCAATTTTAGTTTGAAAGTTTTCGCGAAAATTATTCATTTTAATGTGAACGTACCGGCTTTTGTTCGCGTGTATTTACTTCGGATGTGCTCCGACCAGGTTTCAACCTAATACGTAGGTCATCGTCTGGGAGCGGCTAGGATGGCGGCAACGCACGTCGTATCGCCGGCTTTTGTTCCCGGCGCAACGCTAGTTGCGCCGGGAACAAAAGCCGGTACGTTCACATTAAAAATTAAAATTCAAGTTAAACCAAAAAATATTGATTGAGTAATATGTTTGTATTATTCAATTAAATCATGTAGATAAATATAATTCCCGACATGTAAAGACTTATACAAGACCAAAATATGTGATTTCTGTGCAGGTTTTTGCTCCGTTTACTCATATTTGTGCATTATTGTTTTGTATGGAAATCATACCCCCTTAAGCACATTTGGTAGTAATACACGACGGCTATCTGCTAGTAATTTAATATAACAAATTTCGTGTAAAAAAATACTGGCCAAGTGCAAGTCGGACTCGCACTCGAAGGGTTCCGTACCACACTACAGTATTTTATAAGATCGAGCAAAAAACATCACTATCATTTTTCGCCAGCAAAAAATAATAACTAATAAACATTTTATTTCTTATAACGCCATCTAACGTCTAACAAAGGTGTTAGGGATCGACATTTCAATATAACGCCATCTATGGGACGTTTACCTAACTAAGCGTTCATAGATGGCGTGAAATGCCGAAAAAAAAACGTTTCTTGTATGGGGACCCTCTATTATTTTTAACTTTATTCTGTTTTTAGTATTTGTTATTATAGCGGCAACAGAAATACATCATCTTTGAAAATGTCAACTGTGGGACATCTATTAGGGTTCCGTAGTCCTGACAAGGAACCCTTATAGTTTCGTCATGTCCGTCTGTCTGTCTGTCTGAGGTTTTGCTAAGAGACCGTCAATACTAAAAAGCTGTAATTTTGTGGGGGTATGTAAATAAATGACGCCGACAAATTGCTGAACTAAAATTTCGAAAAATATTTTTTTAGGGTAGCTCCCCTATATGATAAGTGGGGATGAATTTTTTTTTCATCGTCTACCCCATCGTGTGGGGTGTCGTTAAATAGGTCTTTTAAAATGACTTAAGGGTTGCCACTACCATTTTTCGATTGAATGCTCCATTTACGAAATATTAAACTTTAAAGTGCAAATTTTTGTTCCAGTAGGGCGTCCCCCCCCCCCCTCTAAAAGCTAAACTGCTGGCTTGAAAATTCTGGAAAAATTCTTGATAATAGCGTATTTCATGAACTTTAAAGGAAAATTATAGCGGTTAAGATAACTTTATTAGTTTAGCAGTAATAGTCGTTGAACTTGGGTGTTGGATAATTTTTTGTATCAAATACTTTGAAAATGTAATACAAATCCTTTGAATAAATCCTTTAAAGTGACAAAAACGGAGTACCTAGTTGCTTGTTTATAACGGGTAAAGACTTGCATTGAATAACAGGCTACTACGGAACCCTAGACTGCGCGTGGCCCGACACGCACTTGGCCGGTTATTATTTTTAACTTCATTCTGTTTTTAGTATTTGTTGTTATAGCGGCAACAGAAATACATCATCTGTAAAAATTTCAACTGTCTAACTATCACGGTTCATGAGATACACCCTGGTGACAGACGGACAGCGGAGTCTTAGTAATAGGGTCCCGTTTTACCCTTTGGGTACGGAAACCTAAAAACCGGCCAAGTGCGATTTTGACTCGCGACCCGAGACTTCCGTATAATTTGGCCAACTAGGACTAACTACGTTATAAAGAACAAACTTAATTTGCAGTTCGATCTATAGGAAATGTATTGCACCAAACGCAAATAATAAGCTTGTAATAAGTAAATTCACTTTGTTTTGTTATTAAAATCCATATTTACGGTTATAAGATTTATTCCTATATAAGTGCTTCAAGTCAAATTCTTCTTGCCGAATTTCATGATCCTAGGTCAACAGGAAGTACCTTATAGGGTTTGATTTCCTTGTGAAATCGTAAAATATGCGAAAATATGCGACTTAAACATATTTTGATCGCGTTGACTTACGAGTTTGATTTGTTGACCGCAACCCCAAGTATTTAATTTTATATCTCTACGCGTTCCTGAGAAAAATGAGTGTCGACAGACGGACAGACGGACCGACGCACAACAAAGTGATCCTATAAGGGTTCCTATTTTCCTTTTCAGGTACGGTACCCTAAAAATTAGAATATGTGACCAAAAATGTAATATATTACTCGAAGCAAAAATTAAAATGAACCAACTAACCAACGATACTTTCTAAATCAAAATTGATCTAGCCAGTTTTTCATAGGCGTTCACATACAAACATACACATAGACACATGAAATGCACAAGACATACCTACAATCGATGCGAAATTATCTCTTTTCGGGAAGTCAGGTAAAAAGAAAGATAAACTGACCAAGTGCGAGTAGAACTCACACACATAGGGATCCAATTGAACAACATTTTCGGTAAAAATAAGTTTTTTATAGGGCCCCCTTTCGTTTTTAATTTAATGTAGTTTTTAGGGTTCCGTAGCCAAATGGAAAAAAAGGAACCCTTATAAATTCGTCATGTCTGTCTGTCTGTCTGTCCGTATGTCACAGCCATCTTATTCCTAAACTATAACTACTAAGACTACAGAATGTAAACTTAGTAGATAGATGTATTCTGTAAACCGCTTTTCGATTTTATACAAAATTAAAAAAAAATAAAAGTTTAAGAGGGGCCATTCCATACATGGAACTAAAGCAAACATTTTTTTTTCTTCAAACCTAAATTATTTAGGTTTTAAAAAAAAAAAAAAAAATTACTATGCGTTTGGGGAGTCTATGGATAAGTCTTTAAAAATTACATTGAGGTTCCTAAAACCATTTTTTCTCAAACTTAAACATTTGAAAGATAGGCGCGTCTAAAGTGATAAAATGTGTGCCCCCCCTAACTTTTAAATTAAGGGAGTGAAAAATCTAAAAAAATATATATGCTGTAGATCTCAATAAAAACTAAAAATCAAAATTAGTTTGAACGAGATACAGTCAGCAGTTTTTGAGATATAGCGACCGCAAAGATAACTGGGGGGGACTGGGGGACTATTACTGCTCGCGTCCGTAGGGTTTAGCCCTCGATGTCCTACACGTGTCCCCTGGGTGGCGCCAAAAGAGCAGTACTTTTCAGGTGGTAGGCTTAGGCCGCGGCGTGTTACCACCCACCAGACAAAGCCATGCCGCCAAGCGGTCGCTTTACGGCATGAATGTTTGGTGAAGCCATTATGGGGAACGGGTCGGAAACAGTTGCGTTGCTTACTATAGCTAGTCGTGATACATTGAAGGTCAATTTACCTGGCAGCCAATCTTGGAGAGCAGCGGGATCCGAGGCACGGTTCTCCGCTGGCCGACCGCAGATAGTTGGGGGCCCAAGTAGTGAGCCAGCCACTCATGAAAGGCTGCCCCGCCATCTCGCGAAAAATCCCGGAGGTGCGCCATCGTGCCGGTTGGCGACCGGACGAGAGGACCCGATGGACACCTCTGGGGGGGCTCGGGCGTCCCCGCGGTCTCCAGGATTGGTTCCCAATAGGTGAAAAGACCTAATATGTATCACGGGTTGGTAATTAGCGCCTCGTTTCCACTTCCGTTTCCCTTACCTAACTTCACTCCCCACAAAATGAAAGGCAGAAACAGAATAAAGGTTAAACAGCGGAAGCACGTCCTCTCCCTTCAAGTGCACCTCTCAAACATTCGAGGCTTGCACTCCAATATCCTCTCGGTCCACCACCACCTTGAGACCGAAAAACCGCATATTCTGTTCCTCACGGAGACGCAGATCAAATGTCCAGCTGACGCGGCGTACCTTGCCTACCCAGGCTATGTTCTAGAGCATAACTTTAGGGCGAGGGCGGGAGTTTGTATGTATGCCCGCGATGACATTTGCTATCGGTGTCTCCGCAACCTTGAAGACCCTCAACTTTCCGTCATGTGGATTTTGGTGGACACTGGCATAGAGAAAATTCTTTATGCTAGTGTCTACCGTTCGCACAGCGGAGACGAGGAGACAAACAGGCTCACAAACCACCTCAGTGAGGCGGCTGATGTGGCCCAACAGAGGTATCCTTCTGCTCAATTAGTGCTTCTGGGGGATTTCAACGCCCATCATCAAGACTGGCTATACCCATAGCAGAGCACAGACCTCACTCAGTTGGTCCAGGGAGCAACAAGGATACCGGACGTTGATGGCCATACAGCCAATTGCTTGGACCTTCTGCTGACAACAGAACCAGACCGCTACTCGGTGTCGGTTTTATCACCTTTAGGTAGCTCCGACCACTGTCTGGTGAAGTCTGTATCCGTCTACTCCCCGCCCGATCCCAGCCAAAAAGGCACCCGGCGGGTGTGGCGATACAGGTCAGCAGATTGGGATGAGATGCGTTCTTTTTCGCGTCTTATCCTTGGCGGCAGGTATGTTTTTCTTCGAGCGATCCCTCAGCTTGCGCGGATGCTGTGACAGAAGTGTAACGTCAGGGTATGGAGTATTTCATACCATTTTCTGACGTTCCGGTGTCAAGCAAAGCTCGTCCATGGTTTAATGCCAAATGTAGAGATGCAGACGCATCAAAACATGAAGCTTACTTAGCCTGGGCTGATGTTCGAACCCGCAAGACTAGAGATGTACGCGAAAAGAAGAAAGCCTTTAACTTAGCCGCCAAGTCCTGCAAAAAGGCTCTCAAGAAGGCTCGCTTCGATCACATACGCCGAACAGGGAACAAACTTGCCTCTTACCCCTCGGGTAGCAAAGCGTTCTGGTCCCTGGCGAAGTCGATCGAAGAGAACTTCTGCCGTCCCTCACTGCCTCCACTATTTGCGAATTATTTGTTACTCTGTTTGCGGAGTCTTCACGTTTAGATGCTGGCAATGCTGTACCTTCTAGTCTGCCGACTTGCGGGACGTTTATGTCGGAAATCCGCATTCGTCAGACTGAAGTACGCAAAGCGTTGCGCAATCTAGACGTGAACAAAGCTAGTGGTCCAGACGGTATACCAGCTGTAGTCTTGAGGACGTGTGCGCCTGAGTTGGCTCCTATTTTGACACGCCTCTTTCGCTTGTCTATGACGACTGGTCAAGTGCCTAAGTCCTGGAAGCAAGCAAACGTGCAACCCGTGCCGAAAAAGGGTAGTCGTGCAGATCCTGCCAATTACAGGCCTATCTCAGTCACTTCCATACTCTGTAAGACTATGGAACGTGTACTGAACCACAGGCTCCTGGCATACCTAGAAGTGAACGATCTCCTCAGTGACCGACAATACGGGTTTCGCCGAAACCGGTCTACTGGGGATCTTCTAGCGTATGCCACGCACATCTGGAGCGAAGCCATCGAGAACCACGGCGAGGCGCTGGCCGTCTCTCTTGACATCTCGAAGGCTTTCGACAGGGTTTGGCACGATAGCCTTATTAGCAAGCTTCCTTCATACGGCCTGCCCACTGGTTTATGTGTTTGGATAGCAGATTTCTTAAGGGATCGGTCGATTCGAGTGGTCATCGATGGCTGTTCTTCCGACCAATTGGCCCTAAATGCCGGAGTCCCTCAAGGATCAGTACTCTCTGCAACACTTTTTCTGCTGCATATTAATGACCTGCTTAAACCCGGTATCTTTGGGTACGCAGATGACAGCACTGTTGTAGAGAGTTATACATCCAACGCACGAACCAGTGCATTACAAATCCAGTCTCATAGAGAAGCGATGGTCGAACGCTTGAACTTTTCTTTGAAGGCAGTCTCTGATTGGGGCGATGCCAATCTGGTCAAGTTCAATGCTGCGAAAACCCAGGCGTGTTTTTTGTCCGCTAAACGGAGCCCATTTCTACTGGCTCCTACTTTCCGGGATGTGTCCGTTCTGATAAGTAACAATCTCGAGCTTCTTGGCATCTCTTTGACACCAACTCTCAATTTCGGCTCTTATATTGAGTCTAGAGCCCAGCTAGCCTCAAAAAAGCTTGGCATTTTGGCTAAGGTGAGACGGTACTTCACACCGGGACAGTTGCTTAATCTTTACCAAGCACAAGTCCGGTCGTGTATGGAGTACTGTTCTCACCTTTGGGATGGTTCTGCTAAATATCAGCTGGAGACACTGGAAGCTATTGAGAGGAGAGCCAAAAAACTAATCAGCGATGACCAATTAGTAAGCAAGAGACTCCAGAGTCTCGCGCATCGCCGCAAAGTCGCTTGTTTATCGGTTTTCTATCGGATACATTTCGGAGAGTGTGCAATGGAACTGCATGATTTGATTCCACCATCCCCATTTTATAATCGGACATCCAGAGACACTAAAAGGCGCCACCGATTTATGGTGGATATACCATCTACCCGAACGAAGCGATTTGCTTCTTCGTTCATCATACGAACCGCTAAGGAATGGAATACCCTGCCTGAGTCCGTGTTTCCGATTAAGTACAATATGGGGGTCTTCAAATCGCGAGTGAATAGGTATCTTCTGGGTAAGCACGCTACATCATCGATCGCATCATCACTTAACATCAGGTGAGATAGTGATCAAGTGCTACCCAGTTCGGTATAAAAAAAAAACAAAAAAAAAACTTTGTTTTTCGTACAAACACTATAAAAACAAAGTTAATTTTCTAGTTGCGAAAAATCATAGTTATAGAATACTTCACTGTATTACGGAACCCTACGAGTGCGAGTCCGACTTGCACTTGGCCAGTTTTTATTATTTGATACTATAGCAACCATCATAATACACACGAGCAAATTTAAATCTATTACGGTTTGTAAGATCGAGCATAAAACGCCTGAAAAGCAAGTTTCTTGTATGGGGCCCCCTTTTATTTTAAACTTTATTCTGTTTTAGTATTTATTATGAAATCCCCCGTAGTAATACATACTTCGTGAAACTATCACGTAACTCCTAGTACGGTTAAGGAGATTCAGCCCTGTGAAATACGGACAGACAGACGGACGGAAAGCGATGTCTCAGTAATAGGGTTCCTTCGGTACCCTTTGGGTACGGAACCCTAAAAATACACTTGTCCCCTTGCACTATCAAAAGTTAACCGTCCGATTTTAACGAGTAACCACAGCGCTAATTGTGATTGCAGCGCGCTGTTCAAAAAAATCATGTCATTACCCGTACAAGGCGTTGATTTATTAAGACGTCCATGGAATAGACAGCTCGAAACGGGAGCAACCAAAATGTTTTTTTTGAATGCACGTGGCATTTCGGTTTAATCGTCTTTTTTGAGAGTGGAATTTTGATTTAGTCGTTTTCCGAGGGGCCATTAATTTTTGGTGACAGTAACTTTCTTCGGTTGAATGACTTTTAAATGCGTTGATTGTTTAAGGTGCTTGCGGTACATAAATTATAGTATATCTGTTGTGTAGTAAGTATAAAATAGAATAGAATAATAATATAATTTATTAACTTTGAAATGTTGATAAATGAAATGTTTACATAAGCTGTATTTGTTAGAAATTTGGTATGGATTTTTTATGTTTATGAATAAGAATAGTACCTGATTGAAAAATATTACAGTATATTAGGATCATTTTTAGGGTTCCGTAGCCGAATGGCAAAAAACGGAACCCTTATCGATTCGCCATGTCTGTCTGTCTGTCTGTCTGTCTGTCTGTCTGTCTGTCCGTCCATATGTCACAGCCATTTTATTCCGAAACTGTTAGGACTACAGAATTGAAACTTGGTAGGTAGATGTATTCTGTCAACCGCTTTTCAATTTTTATACAAAAACAAAAAATATAAAAGTTTAAGGGGGGGCATCCCATACATGGAACTGAAACAAAAAAAAATGTTTTTCTTCAAACCTATACGTGTGGGGTGTCTATAGATAGGTCTGTAAAAATGACATTGAGGTTCCTAAAATCATTTTTTCTCTAAGTCAATCATTTGAAAGATAGGCGCGTCTAAAGTGGTAAAATGAGTTTCCCCCCCCCTCTAACTTTTAAAGTATGAGAGTGAAAAATCTAAAAAAAATATATGCTGTGGATCTCAATAAAAACTAACAACGAAAATTGGTTTGAACGACATACAGTCAGCAGTTTTAGAGATATGGCGACCGCAAAGATAACTTTGTTTTTCATACAAACACTATGAAAAATAAAGTTAATTTTGTAGTTGCGAAAAGTCATAGTTATGGAATACTTAACTGTGTTACGGAACCCTACGAGTGCGAGTCCAACTTGCACTTGGCCAGTTTTTTAAAACTAACCGACTTCAGATGCCGCGCTAGTCATTTTCAGAACCAAATTTGAGGTGATTATATCCATATATCTGGAGATAATTCATCAGATCACGATTACATTTAAAAACAAACACCGTATGGTGGTTGTTTTTTTTTCAATCAAAAGATAAATTTTCCAAATTGGTTCAGGCGTTTTGAGTAATAGAGGAAAATACATAAAAATATTACGGCGAGTGAAGTACTTTTTTTTAAGTTGGTTAAAAATAACGGGAAAATAAAGCAATTTTATTTACTACAAATTAAATAAAATACTATATTTTATTAGTAAATAAAAAATATACTTAATAGTACCAACACGGGACCAAAATGCTGGCATATATTTAGCTCAGAGACTAAGCATCGCCATTTAACCCTGGAATACAGCCAGCATTTTGGGAACTTTACTCATACTGCTAGTGATTAGGTAGACAAAATTTTAGTTTTTATTGTTTTTAGGTTTATTTATGTGTTTATAGTAAGGTAGTTTTACGGTTATAATAATGTATATACTCGATATTTCTTAAAATTACTAAAAGTAATTCAACATAGAGTAAATTGCTGCACTTATAAAATAAGCCCTCGCAACATAATATTCACCGATTCCAGAGAAAAAATAATACAGAACACATTCCTATATAAAAAATCCAGTGTGACCACATTTTGTATATTATAGCACAGATAAAAATACCCAACATGAAATCAAATACCAAATCTCAAACGTCAAAACGTAACCAACGATCTTTAGGAGCGGGATCAAATTAAAAGAAAATCCGTTCTACTTATTAAGTTTAATATCGCGATATGAAGTCGAAAAATTAATAAACTTGATAATATTATTGAATACGACCAAATTACCGACGCGATTCGATGATAAAATTATTATTTAAAGTGACACGGTCGCGGCGATTTCACAATAATATTATTTACATTTTGATCAACAGTAATTACTGTTTTTCACACTGGGCGGTTGTTGTAATAAAATTACTGAATTGATATATTTGGGCTTCAAAATTGGCATAATATTATAACTCTTTACATGGAATTATTTTAATAAAGAAAACATCATATCTTGATTGTTTAATTAAAATAAGTGAATATATTTTTGTGATTCGTGATCGATCGGAAAAAATCTGTAAAACCTTTTTTACATTGTTAATTAATTTAGGTACCTACCTTTATGGTTTTAGTGTATTATTAGGCTAGCGTTCTAGTGGTAAGTGATATTGTGGACACGCTAAGCCTAGATAGAATACGCTGACTCTCAAGGGTTGTGTGCTTTTTTTTATATCTTATAGGCTAGCGTTTGACCACTATCTCACCTGTTGGTAAGTGATGATGCGGTCGAAGATGGAAAGCACGCTAGGCCTAGAATGGGAACTAGCTCTCAATGATAGCTGCCGGAATACATTAGATGTTTGGCGACAGATTTTCTAACTTTAAGGTGGTAGCTGGCCAGGCGGACACTAGATAGTGTCCTACCACCATGCTAATAAATAAATAAATATTTAAAAAAAATAGTGCTGCCGGAATACCATGTTAAATTATTTATGACGGCAGATTTTGCAGACAAATAGCGGGATAACCATTTCAAAATTATGGCGTAGCTATATACTACAGACCGGTGACGGGCAGCAGCGTCACCGGTGCAAGAAGCTACGTCCTGCAATCGCCAACTCACCTTCCCAGCGTGGAGATTAGGGCATATTCCTCCCAAAGCTGGAAAGTCACACACAAAGCCAAGGCCCCGAGGCAGTGACTGGAAAATAAGAGCCGAAGATCGGGCTCAGTGGCAAAGTTCGGGTGAGGCCTATGTTCAGCAGTGAACTGTCACAGGCTGATGATGATGATGATGGTAACCTACTTTTTGGTGACGAGTCAGGCGGAAGATTGATATAATATGCTCCTACCATTTGGGTAGCAGTTATGTTGTCTAGTTAAACATCTTTTGCGATCCGACTGAATAAAAATGTCTACATTGTGCCCAAAATTTCAGCTTTTCGGTCAGTTTTTCGTAAGCTATGAAGCTCTCAATCTACATTATCAAAGCTCTCAATATTTTACCTGCTTTTTCATTATAATTTCGTTATGTGTTTGATATGTTACGAACAGTATTTGTAATAATTCACTAGCCTGTAGTGTTGCATAGCTATGTTAGTTTTTTTTTTTTGTTTCTTTATGGCTCCACACGATTAGTGTATTTAGCCAGTGTCAAGTATTGAAATTTTTCAAGTTTTTATGAATGTTAGTCGTAGAGATGGGTCAAAGTCACATTTCAGGTCAGTTGTCAAGTAAAAGTCTAGTCTAAGTCATATCTTCAGTAAAGATGTGGTGTTTACTGAAGATTTTCAGTGGAATTTTGGTGAGAACGCAAATAGCATGTTTTTCAACATTGTGCTGTTTCCCTACACTCGCACACATTCACCGGCACTTAATGGTTAATAATCCACATTTATTACATATTAACACGCGGAAGAACACAAGTTTTAGGAAAGAATACAATGAGATCACACACACTTTTCCACGTTCCCGCCAAAACTCGCTATGTTAGTTAGCTAGTATGACAGCAGTCGCCATTATACAAAGCATGTATACAAATATGGCTGCAGAAGCGTTCGCCAATCGCAGCTAAATCTAAATGTCATACATCATATCCACCAGCGCCAGCATCGGCATCAGCATCGGCTGTAATTCGACATGCATGTCAGCGACATGCGATAGAAGAACAAACGAATTTGAGGCGATGTAATAAGAGTTGCACTTTTAAAATTTAATTACTTCGTGGTTATACAGTTTTGATCGACATTTTCCCAAAAGATCAACTTCAATATTGAGACACATTGCCCAATTTTATTGCCAACCTACAACACTGTTTTCACCAAAGTTCAATCCGTACATAAAATGCTCAATTCTACAATTATATGCATAATTTTGACATAATTTTAACGAAATGTCATAATATTGTTCACAGGGGTCTGAGTTAACCTATTTTATTTTTATAATATTTGGATAAAATTGGCAATAAAAAGAACAATAGTTTGGTATTTGGAGCGATTTTATGTTTTAGGTTTAACATGTCGCATTTTACTGCCTTTGTCGGTCTGGTCCGATCTTCATTGTTTAGCATTTCATTGTGTCATTAAATATTTTATTGCTATAGGTACTTAAATAATGGTAGAAACATAAACTCAAAGATAATGTCTAACTCTCATGCTCTTTGTAGCAAATGGAAAATTTCTAGGAGATATCTGGGTGGAATAAACTGGCCAATTGCAAGTCGGACTCGCACTCGTAGGGTTCCGTACCACACTATAGTATTTTATAAGATCGAGCAATAAATACCAATATCATTTTTCGCCAGCAAAAATAATAATGAATAAACATTTTATTTCTTACAACGCCATCTAACGTCTAACAAAGGTGTTAGGGATCGACATTTCAATATAACGCCATCTATGGGACGTTTACCCAACTAAGCGTTCATAGATGGCGTGAAATGCCGAAAAAAACACGTTTCTTATATGGAGACCCTCTATTATTTTTAACTTTATTCTGTTTTTAGTATTTGTTATTATAGCGGCAACAGAAATACATCATATTTGAAAATTGCAACTGTCTAATTATCACGGTTCATGAGATACAGCCTGGTGACAGACGGACAGACAGACAGACAGACAGACAGGCGGACAACAGAGTCTTAGTAATAGAGTCCCGTTTTACCCTTTGGGTACGGAACCCTAAAAATGGCAATAGGCCAATGGCTAAGGCGTCGGCCAGGCGATCGAGAGGTCGCGAGTTCGATCCCCACCCCACTGCACTATTGACTGACTGATATCTTTAAACTGTCAGCATTTTGCGTCACTGCACTACAGCCAGAACTACGACCCAGAAACATTGAGACGTCAAGTCTCCAAAGGTTATTAAAAAAAAAGTTTTAAATAAAAAACGCCCCAAAACACCGGCGACATTACCTGGTTGAACTGCTGGACTACTAGATTCAGACATCAAGCAGCACACATTCATAGCTTATAACAACGTCAGAATGAGCCAAATTATATATGAATATAACTTGGCTCATTCTGACGTTTCTATAGTGGTAACTTCGAGCATTTACCAAAGGAGATGTTAACGTTGTAAACCGCAAACATTTTTTTCTGTCGATACTTACGGGGGACGATTTAAACATGCATTGCACACACACAAATCACTCACTTTAACGATCCCGCACACTAGTTTGAAACACGCACACAGTACTAAAAATACAGCGAAGCTACGCATGCTCATATGGACAATAATGGCTATATGGCCAGCAGAGGGGTAAGCCTTGCATTGACATCTCCATTGATAAATGCTCGGAGAGTGGTAAGTATTAAGTCGAGTACATGGATGAACCCTAACTCCTAATTAGGTTTCGCTGTATTTAGGAAATCAGTGTCTTTCCTGTCTTTGCCTCTCATTACAACTGCGCGTGACTATGTATATGGGTTATTATATGCTGCTAAGTGGATTACATTTTAATCAAATTGTCAGTTTAGTCGTAACGTAAGTGTATAAATCACTGTTAAGTAAGTAAATAGGATATTCAGCCTTTCAAAATACATTATTTCTCCATATGTGATAGGAGCATTATATCAAAGTTCCGTCTGATTTGCTACCAAAAGGTAGCTTATCATCATCATCCATCATCCAGGAGGAAATCTACCGCCATAACCTTACAGAGTGCCGGCAGCACACAACCTTTGATAATCAGACCATTCTAGGTCTAACGTATTCATCATCTTCGTTTACATCATCGCCTACCACCAGGCGAGATAGTGGTCAAACGCTAGCCTGTCAGACTCAAAACATTCTTCAGTTTGTAGGAATATCGTAATACAGTGTTACCTTCGAGCATTTACCAATGGAGATGTTAACGTTCGAATCCGCAAACATTTTTTTCTGCCGATACTTACGGGAGACGAGGTAAACACGCATTGCACACAAAAAAATCACTCACTTTAACGATCCCGCACACTAGCTTGAAACACGCACACAGTATTAAAAATACAGCGTAGTTACGCAAGCTCATATGGCCAATAATGGCTATATGGCCAGCAGAGGGGTACGCCTTGCATTGACATCTCCATTGGTAATCGAAGAGTGTAACTGATAGTGATAATCAATCAAAATCATTTATTGCGAACAGAATAAGATCGTTTAAAAAACTAAAAAGAACCGACTTCAATGCCACGCTATTAATTTTCAGTACCAATTTTGAGGTGTTTATCTCCATATCTCCGGAGATACTTATCAAACCTCGATAAAATTACTATGGTATCACACTTGGGATATTTCCTTTCCAACAAAAAAAAAATCAAAATCGGTTCATAAACGACGAAGTTATCTGCGAACAACCATAAAAAAAACATATATACGGTCGAATTGAGAAACCTCCTCTTTTTTTTGAAGTCTAATATATATTAAAAAAAATGTTAAATTGTCTTCTTTAGGTGAATAAAAATTAGTTCGGCGGATATACAATGACAATTATTTACATGACAAGAGTCAATTGAAATGGTAAAAATTAATTGTTGTCTGATCATGATTTGATATTCATGAACAGCTACCAAGCAATATGTGAATACTATCTTTGTCTTAAAGACAAATTAAGTTGCTATTATAACAAACGAGACAGACAGACAAAAGGTCAACTATCGCCAATATCACCTATTATACTATATTCCATCTAATTGCTATAAATTAACCATTTTACGACCGCGGCATTGTTTAAAAATTTATTCTGTGATACTTTATATACAGCTTTTTTTAAATTTTTTAACATTTATTTATGAACGTCTGATAAGTTTAACTTTTATTTATTTAAATTGATTTTTAATTTGCTTTATTTATGGTGGAGCGCGATGTCTGATTCCTGCGGCGCCTAGAAATCAATATTATTAGCAAATAATTTCCGCATTTGACTAATTTTATACGTTAGCGATTGACCACTATCTCACCTGTTGGTAAGCGAGGATGTGGTCAAATATGGTGAATATGCTTGGCCTAGAATAGTCTCTCGGGCTGTGTACGGAACACCGTAAGGTTATGGCGGCAGACTTTCTCCTTGATCGTGATAAGCTACTTTTTGGTAGCAGGCGGAACAGAACGGAGGGCTTCGTCTTCATCATTGCTGTTTTCTTCAGATGAAACCACATCTAACCGGCAGACGGAACTCAAGGTGTCCGCCTCACTGTTGCCACTGGTGACGTGCTTTCCATGAAGAACGGTTTTCCACGTATGTGACAGGTACCACCCTCTGTCTCTGTTGAAGTTACGATGACGACTGATCTCAGTGGCTTCTCGGATTTTGCTGGGAACAAAGTGCTTTTCACGCGCCAAAATCCGTGCCTTGTCAAATCTGATGTAGTGCGTCGTCCCAGATGTGAGAGCGTGCTCTGTCACCGCCGAGCTGCCGCTGTCCTGAAAACAGCAGTGATGAAGACGAAGCCCTCCAACCTCTAATTCCGCGCCTCCACTATGTACACCGCATCATCACCCTCCACCAAAACCACCGCCGCCGCCGCCGCCGCCCGCTCCGTCCGCCCGCACTGCACGAGCAGCGGCCCGTAGTGCGAGGCTGAACGCGTAGGCGAGCGCCCCGTACTCAAGATCCTGAAGAAGGCCTTCGGATGAGGCCGAAACATATGTCGATCGCTTTATCGACATCGCGTAAGTCACGTTAAATTCCCGTTTTTTAATATATAAGTTTAAAATGAACGTGAGTGTTTATAATAAAATTGTTACTAATTAATTAAATTAAACTTTAAATATTTGTTAGTGTGGTTAGTTATTATTTTGACACATATGAATCTCGTTTAGAGGGCCTCCTCCAGCTCCTTCCATTGCTCTCTCTTCTTCTTCTCTTTTTCTTTATTTTTGCTTTTACTCATACAGTCTTTTCTTATTAAATACATCTCACGCTGGTCTGATAATAGATGGACAAAACTAACTACACAACGGAAAAGTCAAATTTCAGGTAAAATGAAAGTTGGAAGACCTAACAAACGGTGAGGCTGGTACAAAGAGTAGGGAAAAAAATATGTATTTATATTAAGACAAATTGAAAACCTCCTTTATAGTGAAGTCGGTTAAAATACAGCCCACAATTTCAAGTCATCTAACCCAAGTCACAGGAATCTTACAAACCTATCTTTAAATCTAGGTATTTTGGAATCCACGAGTGAGCAACAAATTCTGCCTTATCAGTGGAAGGGTTTAGATAAAGGACCTAACTAGGCATGGGGGGATACTTTGAATGCCTAGATGGGTGAGATGGGAACATTAGGACCGCAGGATAGTGGGATAGATAGTTTAGTGCATAGAGCTTTGTTATTTTAGAATCCGAGTAATCCTACTTATATAATCCTACGTGTTTTAAATTTGATAGCAATTATTATGTTTCTTGAAGTGATACACACTTTGTATTTTTGTAAATTGTTATACGCAATTCAAAATTTCATCGTACTGACAGGACTCGAACCCGCAACCCCCGGATAGCATGTCCAGGTGCTATGCCAATTAAGCCACGGTCCGATACTATCGATACGACGATATTAGTGGATTGCATTTTTAATCCAATTATGCACTGGTGGCGCCATCTATGATAACTTATTTCGAAAGTTAATCATTCGGAAGAAATCATTACAGTTTTCACATTCGATGAGAGATGTTGCACTGCGTAAATCAAATATTATGTTTCTTGAAGTGTTACACACTTTATATTTTTGTATTGTGTGTAACAATTTTAAAGCATTTGTTTACTTTTTAATGTTTCAATATATTATTCTAATTAGCCCGCTATAACCACAAATCGGCGATGAGCATCGACCGAATTTTTGGGGTCAATTAGAAAACCAGTGTTGCGTACTTGCAATTGGACGAATAACAAATATGGTGAAATTGATCCTTCTGTCGTTAATATGTTACTCTAAATGTGACAATAAATTATTTTTCAATTTCAATTTTATTTTTTTACTAATATTATACATGCAAATATTACTTAGAATGTTCAAATTTTATTATGTTTAAAGATGAAACAAGAGCATCCGGTTCTAAGATCGCGGAAAGTATCGTTTATATTTTTATTTTTAACTGACTTCCTAAAAAAGGAGGAGGTTCTCATTTCTTTCGTATATTTTGTTCTTTGTTTTTTGTGTGTATGTTACGCGATTACTCTGTTAATTGTGAACCGATTCGAATGATTATTTTTGGTAGGTTACTTTCCGATGTGGTCTTAATTTAATTTCACCTTGATCTGATAAGTATCTCCAGAGATATAACGATAAACGTCTCAAACTTGCTACTGAAATTGACTCGCGGGGCATTGAAGTAGGTTGTTTTAGTTTTTAAACTATCTTAATTATTATAGGGCAATATTTAAAAGGAGAACTGTGCCACCGACTCCAGCGCCATCTAGATGGCTTGATGGATGCTTTTAGGTTACGTAGGTGAGTAGAAATCTTCGAGCATTTACTAATGGAGATGTTAACATTGTAATCCGCAAACATTTTTTTCTGCCGATACTTACGGGGGACGAGGTAAACACGCATTGCACACACACAAATCACTCACTTTAACGATCCCGCACACTAGCTTGAAACACGCACACAGTATTAAAAATACAGCGTAGTTACGCACGCTTATATGGCCAAAAATGGCTATATGGCCAGCAGAGGGGTACGCCTTGCGTTAACATCTCCATTGATAAATGCTCGAAGGTAAAAATGGATGAATGGATGTTTGTCTCACTATTTACGTACAGACAAGTATAACTCCTAAGAATTGTGCGATGTTGTCTAAACTACAACGTCACTTAAAATGCAGAAAGATAGTAGTAAAGCGTTGGTGAACTCAAAATTATTAACGTTAAAACGTCAATAAGATTTTGACCAGTGCCTTATTTAAGACTGCCCATAATTAGGATAGTTTAAAAACGAAAACAACCTACTTCCATGCCCCGCGAGTCAGTTTCAGTAGCAAGTTTGAGACGATTATCAATAATTTAGGATCGTTTAAAAAATTAAAAGAACCGACTTCAAACGTCGCGCTAGTCAAAGTAGCCTATAGTTATAGCATGTCGCGAGGTATATAAATGCATCGTAATAGAAATGTGGCTATATTAATAACGGCTCGACCGATTTCGTTAAAATTTAAATGGGACCACCTCGAAACTGTACCCTAATGATTAAAAAAGAATCATTTGAATCGGCTCACAGTTCACGGAGTTATCGCGTAACATACTCGTACATACAAAAAAAAAATACAGGCGAATTGTGAACCTCCTCCTTTTTGGAAGGCGGTGGAAACATTATTACTCTTCAAGTAGTAACCACTTCTAAGAATAACTATATCGAGTGTGGTGATGCAAAAATGAGAATGAGAAATAAGATAATAAAAGTGAATTGCTTGTCTGTTTAGAATTAAAAACGAAAACATTTCCATTGGTACTAGTAGTACATCGGATCATAAAAAATTGCATCAAAATCGGACTAGTAGTCTTGGAGAAAAATGGCAACATGGATTTGCACACACAAAACTCTTCTCACCACGAAAACATACACCGTCTCCGTTTCGTCGCGGGTAAAAAGAATTGCTCTTTGACTGACCATCCTATCGTCTTAATAATGTTTTTTTCAAGTGACAGTCTATGCACGTTTCTGCAATCATACACTAAAATGTAAAGAAACCAGAATTAGCCACGACAAAACATCTGAATTGTGTGCGCCGAATAAATCATCCCGATATGTCCCTCGGCCGCGAGGTGGCGCGCGATCGCGATATCCTTGTTTAGGAGGGTAGGGGGACCATCAATTATGAGCAGTTGAGGAAAATGGATTTACATTGTAAGCTATGTTACCCCTGTGAAGCAAACTTTGTACTGAGTGGGTAGAAGAGATTGTAAGACAACGAAGCGGTCAGCTTAAATCTGTATATATAAAAGGCAAACGTAACTGACTGACTGACTAACTTATCAACACACCGCTCAATACACTTAACAGATTGCGCTGAAATTTGGCATGCAGATAGTTATTATGACGTAAGTATTTGCTCAGAAAGAATTTTCCAAAATTCACCCCTTAAAGGTATGAAATGGGAGTTCGAAGTTTGCATGGAGAAACAAGATTAGATAGTCTTTTTTATTCGAAATTTCACACAAGTTCTATTTGAAAAAAATAAGTTAAGTTAGTGTTTCAGGCGTTCAGGAAGCGGCAATAGCCCACTAGTAAGGTGTCGGACTGACGATTGAGAGGTCGTGAGTTCGATCCTCACCCATTGCACTATTGACGTGAACCCACTCCAGACACAACAATATTTAACTTAGTTAAAGAGGTTAACAAGACTACTAGTAATATGCATCCCACATTGCTAGTAAGCTTAAAAAAATCCCAAATTTTCCTACAAAATAATGGTCTCCTCATAGTCGATGCGTGCATCCGATCCGTTTATCAGATCTCTACTGGGAGAGTGTTGGCTTCGCATTTGTAAAAAGGTGTGTTGTTGTGATTGCAGAAAAATGTCGCTTTTAATAAATGTATCAGATCGATAGATTTATTAATCGGTTCTACGAGGAGTTCCGCAATCAGAGTTGATTCTTAACCACTTGGATGTGGAATTATCGGTGATTTTTAGTCATACCAATTTGTACTGGTTATTTATTACGATAGGGTGGGCGTTGGAGTAACGACCAGGTTCAAGCAAAAGGTCTAAGTAGAGACGTATGCACCTATGAGCTTAATTGAAGCAGAGCCCAACAGTTGGTGTAAAAAAAAATACGGCAATAGCCCAATGGATAGGGTGTCGGACTGGCAATCGAGAGGTCGTGAGTTCGAATCCCACCCCACCCATTGCACTATTGACGTGAACCCACTCCAGACACAAGCATATTTAGCTTAGTTGGAGGGGTTAACAAGAATACTAGTAATGTGCAACCCACATTGCGAGTAATCTTTTTAAAAAAAAAAAAAAAAAAAAAAAAAAAGGCTGACTTCGAAGTGAGAGGTCACACCACTTCGAATCCTAGCATGAGCGTTCGTCCACAGGTGGTAGCAGCATTATATCGATGTACCGCCTAAGTTACTACCAAAAAGTAGCTTACCACCATTAAGGAGAAAATTTTCAGCCAAAACCTTACGGTGTTCCGGTAGCACAGTCTTTGAGAGTCATACCATTCTAGGCCTAGCGTGTTCACCATCCTTGATCACATCATCGCTTACTACTAGGCGTGATACGGTTCAAAGGCTAGATATAAAAGATACCAGAATATTCTACGGTCAAAGTCAAAGTCAAAGCATTTATTCAGTATATGGGCAAATTAAAAATTAGCACTTACACACGTCAAATAACATTAAATAGATCATATTCAACAAAAAATATAGATATAACAGAAAAATAACGCTTTGAATTTACAAAAAAAAAAACAAAGGTATTGAGCCATTCAGCTTTCATCTAGACGTCGAACGTCACACTTAAAACACATGTTTACGGCATTGCACTGCCCCCATTAACCTTGAGACATCTACTTAGATGTTACGTTTTTAAACAGACTTCACAAAAAAGGAGGAGGTTCTCATTTCACCTGTATTTTTTTTAAATATTTGTTACCTCAGAACTCCGTCAAATCGTAACAGATTTGAAAAATTATTATTTAGTTTGAGAGATTATGCCTCCCGTTTAGTTCCATTTAAATTTTATCAAGATCTGATAATCATCTCCGGAGATATGGAGATAAACAATATAAACAAATTTTTATACCCTGATGACATGATTATGGCTAGTGGCTATTTTGACTGTCGCGGCATGTAAAGTCGGTTTTTTTGTTTTATACGATCATACATTATTGTAATTTAAAGTTCTGCTACAATGACTAAAGTAACACTGACTTATACCATAATTACCGACTATAAATACGCAATTCTACCAATACGGACACCATCCTTTTTGCAACTAGATAGGATGGACAGTATTTTAGATTAAAATCTGGATTTTCCAAATGAGTTGTGCTGCAATATAATATGCACATACACAATTTCCAAGTTTCTGTTAGTGTTTAGACTGATATTTATTCAAACAGTGGGAAAAAATAGGACGTTTACTATTTTCCTAAGCAAACACTTTTTATTCAACTTTCAATAAAGAGGAGTTTCTCAATGCGTCTGTTTTTTTTTTGTATGGCAATTACTCCACCAATTGTGAATCGATTTAAATTTGAATTTTTGACATGGGTAGTATTTTCCTTCGAGATGGTTTCATTAAAATTTAATCAAGATCTGATGAGTATCTTTAGAGATATGACGATACATATCTCAAACTTGCTACTGAAACTGACTCGCGCGACGTGTGAAGCTGGTCGTTTTAGTTTTTAAACTATCTTAATTATGGCTACAGAATAATGTATGTTTTTGGCTATAATTTAAAGTTTTTTTTTAATATCATATAGACTAGCGTGATGATGCGGTCGAGGATGGTAGCACGCTAGGCCTAGAATGGGCACTGGCTCTCAAGGATAGCTGCCGGAACACATTAGATGTTTGGCGACAGATTTTATATGGTGGGTTGGGGTGGTAGCTGGCCAGGCAGATACTAGATAGTGTCCTACCACCATGCGGTGGTTGGGAGTTTTTTATCGATGCTTTTATTTCACTGGAGGCTCACTGTGAAAAGTGAAAATTATTGATGCACGGCGGGGATTGCACTCGGTACCTCTGGCATCAAAGCCGACCATTTTAAACTTAACGATTTAATCCGCCCTCGAGATCCTGAAGATGGCCTTCGGATAAGGCCGAAACAATTGTCGATCGCTATATCGACATCATTTCAGATCCAGTTTCACAGGTTCCTGATAATGTGTCAGATGGTTATCTGACACATGACGCTCTATAGAAGCTGTCAAAAATCTGTCAAATATCTTCATAATAGCGCTACCCGGAACCAATGAAATTGGCACTAAATCTATAAACCATATGACGTAAACTATCTATAACTTTAGCGGGAACCGATCAATAGAGTTAAAACACATATACAAATATATTTATACACATGGGTTTGTTAACTATTCGTGGTAAAACGACTAGACCGATTTGGCAGAAATGCTCAGACAAAGCCATTTAGAAAGGAGATATGATACTTTTTTACGCGAGCGAAGCCGCGAGGCGCATCTGGCTAGTCATAATTACGAGTAAACCAAATCATATTTTGTGAATGACATTAATATTTAGTAAATTATTAGACTAACTTCAGCCCGCGGCTTCGCCCGCGCGGCCTACAGGAAACAAATGACATATTTTTATTTAGAAACAAATATTATATGCGCTCAATATTATAAACGCTGAATATATCCCAAACAAAGCAATAAAGACAAATTTATCTGTAAAAGTAAACTAATATCTAGGATGAGAGTTTAGGCATAAGGCTATTCTAGGCCTAGCGTGCTTACCATCCTCGACCGCATCGTCACTTACCAACAGGTGAGACAGTGGTCAAACGTTAGCCTATAATATAAAATATAAATAATTTAAGATCGATCACAAAACGAAAAAAAAAACCGACTTCACATGCTGCGATAGTCAAAAAAGCCAGTAGTTCGTATGTCATCAAAGTATACAAAATTTGCTTAAATTGTTTATCTCCATATCTCCGGAGATAACTATCAAATCTCGATAAAATTTCAACCAACCAACCAAACTTTTGGACCAAACGGGAGGCATAATCTATCGAACAAAATAATAATATTTCAAATCGGTTAAGATTTGACGGAGTTCTGAGGTAACAAACATTTAAAAAATACAGTCGAATTGAGAACCTCCCCTTTTTTGTGAAGTCGTTTAAAAAAGAGTAGTATGGTTTTAACAGAACTCAAAGCGTGGATAAACGAATCTAAATAGAAGACAACCAGATGTGGATTATAAATAATTCATATAGCTTACAACAAAATACTAAATGTACCCACAGTATTTCTTTGTAAAGAAAATTGTTTGTTTTCCTTCAGGTACTAGAAACACCAGGCTACTTCGAGAGCTTACTCTAGAGCAGGCCAGGTATAACTGACTGCGTGAAAAGCAGTTCTCCCTTAAGTCTACCCTTGCTAAATCAAATTTGGCCTTGAGATTGATTGAGGTTTATATAATTATGGCTATGGCAAAGCAGAGGGCCTTTGAGGGGTAACTGCACTCTTTTGACACAACTGAACTTGAAGGGGTAGTTCGATAAAATTGGGAAAGTCAAAGCATAGGTTTAAATAAATACAGAAACAAACGCGTTAGGGATAATTTTGAAAAACTTTGATACACATGTCTAAACGTTTTAATTAGAAATTATATAAAATATTATTTATTTATTTTATTTATAATTGTATTTATTAAATTTAAATGTGTATTGTGTACCAAGATAATAAAAAGTTTTACAGAAAATTCAATCCATTTTACACTCTCTTAAATCCATAATTCCACCCCTGACGGTGTAAGGGTAATTTTTAAAAAACCCCTTCTTAGAACCTACTATGAACGGCTTTTTTGAAATTCCACCCTTCAATTTACAAAGATCACACTCTCCAAATTTAATATCTCTAAGGACCAGCTTTTAAGGCTGTGCGTTGATAAATCGGACAGTCAGTCAGACAAACGCGTGGGGAATGATTTTGAAAAAACTGTTATATCAGTGCCTAATAATTTCAATGACAGAGTTGTGTGTACCAATTTTCGAGTAATTCGAACCAGAGAATAAAAAAATCACAGAAAATGCAATTTTCCATTTCACCCTCTTAGGGGTTAAATTTCGTAAAACCATTTCTTAATGGATTGCGATTCAGAAACACCCTCAGAACACACCCTCCAAATTCTAGTCATTAGGACCAGCGGTTTACCCTAAATTCGTTGACACATTCGTCATAATAACTATCATCTGCGTGCCAAATTTCAGCGGAATCCGTTCAGTGGTTTGAGCTGTGTGTTGATAGATCAGTCAGTCAGTCAGTCAGTCAGTAACGATTGCATATTATATAAGTAGAAGACAGATAATCGATGTTCATTGTAATTAACATTCGTGCACTACAAATCATAAATATCACATTGCAGATAAGATATCTTGCAATTGCAGATCCGTGACCTCACGGGCCATCTCTGATCTTATTCACTTTACTGTTCTATACTTGATACTCACAATTTATAGATTTTGTAACTTTGACGTATTTAGCTTACCCTTGATTTTAAAATAGGGTTTGAATAAGTTTTGCATTATGTTTGCAGCATCGTAGCTCCCAAAAAAATTAACGGATTTTGTTTAGAAGACGCTCATGAAAGTGGAAGAAGCGAAAGAGGTATGTCAGGATCGTAGCATGTGGAAAAAAGTAGTCTCTGCCTTCTCCAACGGGAAAAAGGCGTGATTGTAAGTATGTATGTTATTGTATACCATTTCAACAATTAAGATAGTTAACAAACTGAAAATCTTCAACACCACATCTTTACGGAAGGTATGACTTAGACTAGACTTTTACTTGAAAACTGAGCTGAAATGTGACTTTAACCCATCTCTACGACCAATGGATTGATGACACGTGGTTGAAGTACTTGATTGTTGTATTTTTATTCTATTTCTATATTGCCATAACTTTGATTATTTACTTGATAATCAAAGTACCATAATGCATTACTAAACTTAATATATCTTTTGTATTCATAGTATTACGTTCATAAAAGCCTAAATTAAGTTCATCTAAAAGGTAACACGACATTCATTGTCTGTTAGGTGGTACGAAGTTAGATAATGGAATTTTTCAGTGGCTACTTGTACCCCCTCTAGTTTGAGCTCATTTGAATAGTTTTTACTATTGCAGTAGATTGGGTCTTATAAACGATCAAGATCTAAAGATAAAACCAGGAATCAACTTTTGGGTCTAAGCGGTTTTCTTTTCAAGAATTATTTTTGACACAATCATTTCGAATAGCAAAAAACGTCGGAATCAACCTAGAGATTGTCAACAAAGCAGTCATCAGCACAAGAAATGTCACTCCCACTACTAAATCTTCATACCCTAAATCTCAGCACAAAATATGACAATGCAAGGCCACGAACAAATTAGATGAGTATAATAAACCGGATGTGATGCACAATTAGATAAATCTTGATCTTTTATCAAAATGTGAAGGACTGTAGTACAATGAGACGTTTATTACAATCGTGGAGTATATATATATATACATTTCACTTTTATTTGAAGTAATGTTTTTAAAATAATCGATGTGATGTTTCTTGGAGACAAATAAAAGTTCGGCGACACCGCTGCAATCTGTGGGCGCGGGCGCGGTTGCGATCAGAAAGTGTAGTAGTATCTGTACCGACTGGTGGTAGGACACTATTTAGTATCCGCCTGGCCAGCTACCACCCTCACGTTAGAAAATTTGTCGCCAAACATCCAATGTGTTCCGGCAGCGTGCTTTTACGACAGCATCATCAATTACCAACAGGTGAGATAGTGGTCAAACGCTAGCCTATATGATATAAAAAAAGACTGGTTTAAACTAAACGTGTCAAAAATCAGACAGCCGTTGAAAAGTAAATCGCGCCCGCAGATCACAGCGGTGTGGCCGTACAGTCAATGGTTTTTTTACAGATATCACCGGATTTTTGTAGCATATAGGTAAACTGTTTAGTAAGTACTATATCAGCTGTTCGTAAGTGACGATGTGATCGAGGATTTTACGCTAGACCTATATGATGAGAGATGAGAGATGCCCTAAAGTACATTTCTAATTTTAAAGGATATCTTGAGGAAAGTGTATATATTTCAAAAACAACACTGGAGGCCACAGTAAATACGTTGGTTAAACTTTTTTTTAAATATTTTGAGTTGATGTATAATATAATATCGTTTAAAAACTAAAAAAGGACCGACTTCAATGCCGCGCTTTTCATTTTCAGTACCAATTTTGAGGTGTTTATCTCAATATCTCTGGAGATACTTATCAGACCTCGATAAAAAAAACCACGGTTCTACACTTGGGATATCTCCTTTCCAACAAAAAAATAATAATCAAAATCGGTTCATAAACGTCGAAGTAATCCGCGAACAAACATAATATATATATATATACGGTCGAATTGAGAAACCTCCTCCTTTTTTGAAGTCGATAAATAATATTTTATTTAAATTATCCATGACCCAAAAAGCATAAATACAACACAAGTTTCAGTTCAAGCTATAGTAAAAATAACATATTTAACGCAATTTGTATTTCCTGAATTTTCGAGCAACCCTTACAAATTATTCTAATCATCTATACTAATATTACAAAGAGAGAACATATGTATTTTTGTATTTTTGTATTTTTGTATTTTTGTATTTTTGTATTTTTGTATTTTAGTATTTTTGTATTTTTGTATTTTTGTATTTTTGTATTTTTGTATTTTTGTATTTTTGTATTTTTGTGTTTTTGTATTTTTGTATGTTTGTAATGATTTGGATCAAAAACTACTGAAGCGATTTAAAAATTTCTTTCACTAATACATAGAATAGACTTTTAGAATGAAAATAGGCTATATATTATCCCGTTTAAATCAAAGGTACATTCGTGGAGACCTTATTTGTAACCAAAGTCGGCAAAAAAACGGTCGAAAAAACACGTTTTTTACGAACGCTGCTCAATTGAAAATAGATAGTAGAATATTTTCTATGGAAGAGTTATACAAATTAATAAGACCTACAAAAAAGTCCGGGACAGCATATGTCTATCTCTTAAGGTTGACTCACAGTAACCATTTTAATCTTAAAATTTTTGTTAAAAAATATTACATAACTTCCAAGGCTATTTTCAAGTATATAGTATTAATCCTTATCCAAATAATTACGTTAATTAGCTTGGCCACATATTATAGATTAAAATTGTCCCTTACAGTATATAATTCAAATGAAAACTCAAGAAGATATCACGAATTTCACATACACGCATCGCAAAATTAATAAAATATTTGCAGTGAAACCGCAGATTAGGTTATAGGTACTACGAAAATATTATTATAAGCTTAGCTATGCTGTAGATCCCCATCGCTCACAACACACATCACAATTTGAAGTCAATATAGTATAATAATATGATCTATTGTATAAAATAATATTCATCTATATATATAACTATATTATATACTATATTACTATATTATATACTTAAATTAAGCCTATTGTAGTTTAAGAGTTTCATGTAATTTGTGTTGTACAATAAAGAGTTATCTATCTATCTATAACATTATATAACATTTTAAACCACCCCGACTGATCTATGTATAATATTTTCATTAAAAGCATTCCAATGACTCTAAACACGACTTTTAAAATCTGAGCTGTAAGTTGGTTAGGATTTGAGTATTCTGTAGAGTCCAGGAGATGTCCCAACATCAGGTCAATGTTCCATGTTCTTACAATATCGTTGATGAAGAAGATTTTCGAATTGATCAGACCTATGAAAGTTGATTTCATAGCGCAATTAAGGGCCGGCGCTCACTGCTGGCACGGCACGGCGTGTCATGGCAAAGGATTTTGTTACTAATCAAGTTATTATGAATCTTATTTCAATGAGTTTAGAATTCATGTTACTTTATTTTGATACCACGATGCCGCGGCATAACGTGACGTGCCGCGGTATGCTGCGGCATGACGCGACGCGCCACGGGATGCTGCGGCATGGCGTGTCATGTCGTTTCATTGTACGGGTTGCATTTCCCAGAATTGCGAAAAAAAACCCCAATTTAACAACATTGGCTGGGCTTTCAGTAATATGCCACGGCATGCCGCGGAATGCCACGGCATTCCACGGAACGCCGCGGGATGCCGCAGCACAACCTGCCATGCAATGCCATGCCACGCCGTCAGTGAGAGCCGGCCTTAACTAGAAAAAAGCTCATAGTTTTATAACGATTGAACGAATTTTCATGAATCAAATCTTGATGAAGACATCTATCAAACAAAAAAAAACTATCAATAATAAAAACAAAATCAGTTCATCCAGTTAGGTGCTAAAATGCTACAGACAGACACACAGATACACACGTTAAGCGTATATTACCTCTACTTTTTGCGTCGGGGAACGCCGTAAGGTTAAGGCGGCAGATGTTCTCCTTGGTGGTAGCTACTTGGTACTATGGTAACTACTTTTTGGTAGATTTATTGATCCCACTACCACTGTACGAAAACTCGTGATTCATGAATGCACATAAAACTTTCATTGGTAGGTATATAACTAGGATTAGAACCAACGACCCTCGGGTCAGAATCAGGGTAACTATCCTTTACGCCAAAGGGCCGTCCAATATCACTACGTAAGTATTATAAAACAAAGTCCATCACTGCGTCTGTCTGTTCGCAATAATCTCAATAGCTACTGAACGGATTATCCTGCGGTTTTCACCAATAGCCAAAGTGTTTATGAGGAAGGTTTAGGTGCATAATTCGTTAAGGTTTTGTGTAAATTGGTTGAAATATGACGATGATTGTTAAATATGTTCACATTTTATATTTGATGCAACAAACTGATGCAAATTTTATAGGCATATATGTTCAACCCGTGCGAAGCCGGGGCGGGCTGCTAGTATAACATAATTTATATCATGACAAACATTACAAATTAGAAATGAACATCGAACAAAAAATAAAAAAAAGCAAATCGATTCAGGTGTATGGGATCAATACCTTGCAAATGAAAAGCTTTCCAGAAATCAGTCAACTTAGAAACTATTGTTACAGTAATAATTTGATACAGGTATATTAAGTCAAAGTACCTATAACCAGGGAGCATGTATGGCGCTCGTGAAAGTTTTGAGGGCCCGGTGGCGTAATCAGAAGAACGGTCGGCTGTGATGCCAGAGGTACCGAGTTCAAACCCCGCGTGCGCCAATGGATTTTTCAATGGAAAAATTTATGTGCGCCTTTCACAGTGGCCCTCCGGTGAAGGAAAAACATCGTTAAGAAACCAACAACCCCCGCATGGTGGTGGACAATATCTGTGTCCGCCTGGCCAGCTGCCACCCTCAAGCTAGAAAATCTTTCACCAAACAAATAATGTGTTCCGGCAGCTATCCTTGAGAGTCAGTACCCATTCTAGGCCAAGCGTGCTACCATCTTCGACCGCATCATTGAGATTAGGTTCAAACGCTAGCCTATAAGATATAAAAAAAAGTGAAAGAAGCGAAAGAGGTATGTCAGGATCGTAGAAAGTACCCCAACGGAAAAAAGGCGTGGTTTTATGTATGTGTGTATATTAAGTACTTCACTTAAATTACTTCTTTCTTTAGCTTCTAAAAAGGTGTTTAATTAGGTATCTAATCTATGTTAAATAATTGGTACAGAAGAAAAATGAGATTCCAATTCTAATACCACAGGACAACATTTTTAGGGTTCCGTACCCAAAGGGTAAAACGAGACCCTATTACTAAGACTCCGCTGTCCGTCTGTCTGTCTGTCTATCTGTCTGTCTGTCTGTTCGTCTGCCTGTCTGTCTGTCTGTCCGTCTGTCACCAGGCTGTATCTCATGAACCGTGATAGTTAAACAGTTGCAATTTTCATAAACGATGTATTTCTGTTGCCGCTATAACAACAAATACTAAAAACAGAATAAAGTTAAAAATAATAGGGGTTCCCCACACAATAAACGTGTTTTTTTGGCATTTTAATACTATAATAACGCCATCTATGAACGCTAAGGTAAACGTCCATAGATGGCGTTATATTGAAATGCCGATCTCTAACACCTTTGTTAGACGTTAGATGGCGTTATAAGAAATAAAATGTTTATTAATTATTATTTTTTCTGGCGAAAAATGATAGTGGTATTTTTTGCTCGATCTTATAAAATACTGTAGTGTGGTACGGAACCCTACGAGTGCGAGTCCGACTTGCACTTGGCCAGTTTATTTTTATTTTGGGATTCAACCCACATATACCAGCTTATCTTAACTATTAACATAATGACTGTAATTAATTATTTTGACTATTATGCAAAAATACTATCATCAAGTATAAATTAAGCTACGTCTTGTATAGCACCATTTCGTTCCGTGTCACTAATTAATTATGTCAATTTGGATGTAAATCCTCCCAATAATGTTATTTGTACGTTTGTTTGTCTGTTACTTAATTATGCTAACGGTTAGAGACATTTTACATGTCTATACATATTCAAGTTATGTGACTTAACATAAAATTAATAAAATCAAAATGTTTTAACTAGTGAAGAAGGGCTGGTATTAGACCAATTAGTGGCACCTAAGTTTTAAATCAAAACTTTTAGTTAATTATAAGATCGTTTAAATAAAACTGGCCAAGTGCGAGTCAGACTTTGGTCTCGCACACGGAGGGTTCCGAACCGCAGTATAATATTATATAAGTATAATATTATATTATATTACCGTGTCATTACCAAACATGCTTATTAACTACAACGCCATCTAACGAATATTTAACGAACTTCTAACACCAACTAAGTGAACTTCAACGCAAAGGTAGGTAATTCATAGTATTTATTAATAAGTTATACTATCGTTCACATAGAAGGCGCTATAGTAAAAACACGTTGTTGGTATGGGGACCCACTTTAATTTTTTACTTTGTTCTGTTTTTAGTATTTGTTGTTATAGCGGCAACAGAAATACATCGTCTGTGAAAATGTCAACCATCTACAGACAGACAGACAGACAGACAGACGGACAGACAGACAGACAGACAGACAGACAGACAGACAGACAGACAGACAGACAGACAGACAGATAGACAGACAGACAGACAGACAGACATACAGACAGACAGACAGACAGACAGACAGACCGACGGACAGCGGAGTCTCAGTAATAGGGTTCCGTTAGTACCCTTTGGATTCGGAACCCTAAAAACTAAAAGAACCGACTTCAAATGCCGCGCTATTAATTTTCAGTACCAAGTTTGAGGTGTTTATCTCCATATCTCTTGAGATACTTATCAGATCTTGGTGAAATTACTATGGTACCATTCTAGGGATATCTCTTTTGCAACAAAAAATAATCATCAAAATCGGTTAATAAACGACGAAATTAGCCGCAAACAAACATAAAATAAAACTGGCCAAGTGCGAGTCAGACTTTTGTCCCGCAGACCCGCACGCACACGGAGGGTTCCGAATTTCCGAAGTTCGAACGCCACGAACATCTAACACCAACTAAGTATTTAATAAATAAGTATTAACACAAACAAAGATAATTAATATAATTAATTATCTGGAAGTCCGGGTGTTCGTACGACTAACTTTCTACTTATTCAAAGTTTTAACTAAATGATACTCATAAAGTATTAAAATTGTGGATATATTACAAGTAAACAAATCGACCGAGGCCCACAAATTTAACAAATGAAACGCTTGCGCGTGCTAATTTTTCCTGTGCTGCCATCTAGCTGCGTCGAGGTGAATTAATTTCGTATCTTATCGTATCGTAATAATCACGTTTTTTGTCTTCAACCCTTTAATTTTTAACTTTGTTCTGTTCTTAGTATTTGTTGTTATAGCGGCAACAGAAATACATCATCTGTGAAAATTTCAACCGTCTAACTATCACGGTTTATGAGATACAGCCTGGTGACAGACAGACAGACAGACAGACAGACAGACAGACAGACAGACAGACAGACGGACAGCGGAGTCTCAGTAATAGGGTTCCGTTGGTACTCTTTGGGTTCGGAACCCTAAAAATATACGGTCGAATTGAGAAATCTCCTTTTTTTAATTCGGTTAAAAAAAACTGAATTTACTATCACAAACTTATTATTTGCGGTTGGTTCAGTTCATTTTCTATGGATCGAATTGCAAAGTTAAGTTTGTCTTTTAACTGAATTTGAGAAGTGGAAGCCTCGATGGGCGAGTTTACTTGGCCGGTTTTATGCTTAAGTATATGTTTGCGGCGCGACTCCGCTAATTGTGAACCGAATCGAATGATTATTTTTCGTGAGTAGGGTACATTTCCACAGCGGTCTCATTATTCGAGGTGGCGTAATCGGGAGAACGGTCGGCTTTGATGCCGTGGTACCGAGTTCAAACCACCGTGCACTAATGGATTTTTCTATCGAAAAATGTATGTGCGCTTCTCACAGTAGCCCTCCGGTGAAGGAAAACATCGTTAAAAACCAACAACCCCCGCATGGTGGTAGGACACTATCTAGTGTCCGCCTGGCCAGCTACCACCCTCAAAATAGAAAATCTCTCACAAAACATCTAATGAGTTTCGGCAGCTATCGTTGAGAGCCAGTTCCCATTCTAGGCCTAGCGTGCTTACCATCTTCGACCGCATCATCACTTACCAACAGGTGAGATAGTGGTCAAACTCTAGCTTATAAAGTATAAAAAAAAAAAAAATTATACGAATCATTGGGATCTGATGATTATCTTCAGGGATATGAAAAACACCTCAGTAGTAACTATTACATAATCTGTGCCAGTATTTAGTAGTATGGTTCAAGGGTTTTTTTCTAATACTTTATAGGCTAGCGTTTGACCACTATCTCACCTGTTGGTAAGTGATGATGCGGTCGAAGATGGTAAGCACGCTAGCCCTAGAATGGGAACTGGCTCTCAAGGATAGCTGCTGCCGGAACACATTAGATGTTTGGTATATAAATGCACCGTAATACAAATGTCGATATATAAAAAACGGCTCGGGCAATTTCGTTAAAATTTAAATGGGACCATCTGGGAAGGGTACCCTTTGAAAAAGAAAAAAAGAATTTTTCAAATCGGTTCAAGCATCTTCGAGTAATCGGTGAATATACATTTAAATAAAAAAACTGGCCAAGAGCAAGTCGGACTCGCACTCGTAGGGTTCCGTAGCACAGTAAAGTATTCTATAGCTATTATGTTTCTTTGAAGTGTCACACACTTTATATTTTTGTAAAATTGTTAAACACAATCCAAAATTTCATCGTACCGACGGGACTCGAACCCGCACCCCCCGGATTACACGTCCAGGTGCTCTGCCAGTTAAGCCACGGTTCGATCCATCGATATGACTAAATTAGTGGATTGCATTTGTTAACCCAATTATGCAGTAGTCATAGATGGCGCCACCAATGCATGCATGCACTAAAGAAATAACTTTGTTTTTCATAGTGTTTGTATGAAAAACAAAATTATATCTGCGGTCGCTATATCTCAAAAACTGCTGACTGTATCTCGTTCAAACTAATTTTCGTTGAAAGTTTTTATTGAGATCTACAGAATATGTTTTTTCTAGATTTTTCACTTCCTTACTTTAAAATTTAGAGAGGGGGGGAGGGGATGGGACAAAAATTTTACCACTTTAGACGCGCCTATCTTTCAAATGATTGACTTTGAGAAAAAATTATTTTAGGAACCTCAATGTCATTTTTAGAGACCAGGGGCCTTATTCAGTATGACCATTTTAAAGTCTTACCGTGCCGTGTTACGTTATCTCCGCGTTATGGTATTCTCTATGCCAATAAAAACTCGGTAGGGTAGGAACACTGAAACATGCACTGGGTTGCGGGTGCACGTAATGGTACGGTTGGCAACCCTACATTAATAAGGGGAATTAAACATGTGTTTTAAGTGTGACGTTCGACGTCTAGATGAAAGCTGAATGGCTCAATACCTTTGTTTTTTTTTTGTAAATTCAAAGCGTTATGTTTCTGTTATATCTATATTTTTTGTTGAATATGATCTATTTAATGTTATTTGACGTGTGTAAGTGCTAATTTTTAATTTGCCCATATACTGAATAAATGCTTTGACTTTGACTTTGACTTTAAGGTTATGAGCGCGTTTTGAGCTGTCAAAATATCGTGACATATGAGGACGTGTAACGCGCGCGTTTTGTATAATTTACCTATCGTGTGGCATACAGAATACAATTTTTCAATAACGTAACGTGGCGCGTTAAGGAACGCGTTATCTCATTGGTCATACTGAATAAGGCCCCTGTCCACACCCCATACGAATAGGTTTGAAGAAAAAAAAAATTTTTTGTTCCAGTTCCATGTATGGGAGGATGCCCCCTTAAACCTGTATATTTTTTATTTTTGTATAAAAATCGGAAAGCGGTTTACAGAATACATCTACCTACCAAGTTACGATTAAATTGAAATTGTTTATGTCTATAGAAAACCGTTTGATATTATGTTTTATTATCATCTAGTTTGTTCTATAGTCCGAGATCTAGGATTAGGAACTAGTTCTAGTCGCGGAAGAGCTCGTTCCATTAATTATGCGAGACTAAGATAAGTTAGGTCATATGGGAAAGGTCAACTCTTGGTCTAATTTTAGGGATTTGCTCAGATATTTAATTTATACAATTTATTAGATCATTTGTGTCATTTGGTGTATTTTAATAGATTAAATTTATAATAATGTCTTGATTTTTATGTTGATATTAAAATTTTGGTTTCTTTTTATCCAAATTAGTTTGCATTAAGCGAGACACCTATTTTAACCGTTTTATCTATTTTTGGATCCGGTCACTTGATTTTATTACTATTTTTGATTCGAATAGGCTAGCCTTTGACCACTATCTTTCCTGTTGGTATATGTTGATGCGGTTGAGCATAGTGTTAGTACACTAGGCCTATGACTATGACTAGACTAGACTAGACTATGAGAACTGGTTTTTAATGACAGCTACCGGCTCATTAGAAGTTTGGTGACAGAGTTTACCAATTTAAGGGTGGTAGCTGGCTAGGCGGACATTATGTTTTTTCTTCACCAAAGGGCCAATATGAAATGCACACAAACATTTTTCGATAGAAAAATCCATTCACATCATCGCTTGCCACCAGGCGAGATAGTGGTCAAACGCTAGCTTATCAGATATATAAAAAACCTAGGTCGAGGCAGTCGACAACACATGGTAGTGAGTAGGTAAATTTATTATCATAATTTAAAGAAACTGTAACTGTAAATGTAAAATTAAGTATTTTTTGTCCACACTCTGACGCGACACCAAAGATGATCATGGCTATAGTAAAATACGCCATCACTGTCAGGATTACTCTGTCTCTTTCTAAATTGTCCGTACTTAAACGGAGACGGAATATTACATAGACAAGACATTAGCGTATACGCATGAAATAGCTATAGAGATATAACCCGACTAAAATGATGAACACGTGATACATATGCCAGCTATAAGATAAAATAAAACTGGCCAAGTGCGAGTCAGACTTTGTCCCGCACACGGAGGGTTCCGAACGCTATCTATCGAATTTCTAACGAACTTCTAACACCAACTAAGTAAACGTTAACACAAAGGTAGAATAGTATTATTTAGTATTAATAGTAATAGAAAGAAAGAAAGAAGTAATAGTAGTAATAGTAATTGTAGTAATTAATATTATAAAATATCTGGTTGACCGAGCTTTGCTCGGTATTTTTTACCACTTAAACAGACAAATATGACTCTTCCCGACATCTATTGACGAATAATAATACATTTTTTTTTAATTGAGAGCATCTAACTGCTTTACTGATACAGTACTTCTACCCGCCAATAGATGTCGGGAAGAGTCATATTTTAAGTTGATTATCAATAAAGTTGATTATTGAAAACACGAATAAAACAACATTTTCTGAAAATGACTCCTAGCTAGATCGATTTATCGCCCCCGAAATCCCCTGTAGGTATACTAAGTTTTATTTAATTGTTGGAGCCGCTTCCGAGATTCAGATTAAGGTAAAGACGATAGCGCCATCTTAGCAACTAGATAGGTGACGCTACGCTATCGTAAAAAACTTTATTTAAACTTTTATTTCATTTTTAACTTTGTTCTGTTCTTAGTATTTGTTGTTATAGCGGCAACAGGAATACATCATCTGTGAAAATTTCAACCGTCTAACTATCACGGTTCATGAGATACAGCCTGGTGACAGACGGACAGACAGACAGACAGACAGACAAACAGACAGACAGACAGACAGACAGACAGACAGACAGACAGACGGACAGCGGAGTCTCAGTAATAGGGTTCCGTTGGTACCCTTTGGGTTCGGAACCCTAATGAACAACGTAATTTGGTCGGGTCATACATGACAGCGGGTGAAAACCAATGGGCGCACTAGAACTGGGAGCCTCTAAAAAATATAATCGCATATGCAGAGAAGGATAAAAAATTGTTGTCCATCTCGCTCTCTCATACTAATGATTGCATAGTTTTATCCTTCTAATATTATTATTGTTATTGTAATGCAAGGTTCATTTTAATATAGGTACTCTGTCTACCGCCCTTAATACTTAATGGAAAATAGAATGACGTCACTTTTAAAATCATCATTTTATATACCTAGTCTTTACTCTATTTTCAATAGATCTATCTGTATGAGGGACAAGAAAGTATATTGAAGCCATTGAGGTATACAAACTCAATGCTTTATGCTGATTCTACACCTATGCATAATGGTTTGAATGAATAACCATAATGAACTGCATTATGTCTGTTCTAGGAAATGGAAAGGAGGAAAATGACGCATTAGTCTATACTAGTACTGTCTCTTCTAGTGGGTATAATATTAGTAATGTTCAATACGGAAATTGGTTTGGAGAAGGTTACTTGAGTTCGTTTTGTCAGGTAATGCAAATTCTGACCATCAATATTTATTTAACTTAGCTAGGTAACATGGCAAACATTTTGCTTGTATGCATATGTATGCATACATATGCATACATATGCATACATATGCATACAAGTATGCAACCTAATAACAAAAAATAAGCCGGCCAAGTGCGAGTCAGACTCGCGCACGAAGGTTTCCGTACCATCATCTATAAAAACGGCAAAAACATGTCTGTTGTATGTAAGCCCCCATACAATAGACATCATTTTGTTGTATGGCATGTTATATTTGTTTTATTTTAATTAAATTATTAATTTTTAAAGTGAATATGTAACTAAATATTTTGTGACTATTTCAAGCGTCTACTTGTTGCCGTTATCAATATCAAGCAAAACCGAGCAAAAAAATCTAGTTTGTTGTATAGGAGCTCCCTAAATATTTATTTAATTATGTTTCTCAACCGACTTCCAAAAAGGAGCTTCTCAATTCGTCTTTATGTTTTTTTTGTGTGTATGCTACGCGATTACTCCGTCAATTGTGAACCGATTCGAATGAATCTTTTCGTAATCAGTAGAATACGCTTTCGAGGTGGTCCCATTGTAATTTCATTAGATCTGATACGTATCTCTAAAGATATGACGATAAACGTCTCAAACTTGCTACTGAAATTGACTCGCGGGGCATTGAAGTTGATTGTTTTAGTTTTTAAACTATCTTAATTTATTTATTAGTATTCGTTGTTATAGCGGCAACGGAAATACATCATCTGTGAAAATGTCTACTGTCTAACTATTACGGTTCATGAGATACGGAGTTTTAGTAATAGGGTTCCGTTTTACCGTTTGGGTTCGGAACCCTAAAAAGTAAGCGCCAGAGGTGAATAATGCACGGCCCGCAGTACTTATTTTGCAGTCCGAAATCAACAGTTTCATCATAAATGTTCATAAATTATTGAATCTTAACTATATTTTACAACGCCACACCCCAACCAGCAAAAAACTACACTTAAAATAATCTCTAGACCACTGTTTTCTTGCTCTTATACCATTCTTATATAGTCGTATTAGCCTGGATTTGGGCACCATTTATGAGCGTAATTTGTTTATATCTTTCTAATATCAGTCTTATTGAATGTTGTTTTCACTTAAATTATTCTTACCAAAACTAATTTAAGCGTACATAGGCTTATATTGTTTTGACGCTAAGAGTCCTGTGAGCGTAAGAAAGTTTATTTTGATTTTACATAAGATCAAACACAATCGTAAAATAAACTTGGCGTAGTGTTTGTTTGAAAGTTACAACTAATAAAAAAGAAAACAAAAACAGTAAGGATAAGGGTATTTAATAATTATATTGTAATAACCGTACCATTATTAACAAGTGTCATGATTTCTTATTAAATAATAAAACGTGTCATCATTGTCGATCACAGCAAATGTGTTCATACACATGATGCTATCCTATGCTATGATTTGAGTCATATTGATGCTTTAAACGAATGCGACGAAAAGGTAACCTTTTCGATAAATCAGGTATATATCCAGACAATAAAATAGAAAAAATTAAAATATTTTTATACAGATATCCAAAGAAAGCTGATTTTTAGTTCATAACTACCGATCCATAGTAATAATGCCAATAATATCCAAACTATTTGAAAAGTATGTAATATAGATATGCATATATATATATATATATATATATATATATTTCTTCTACAATTAAACGACTACTTCGAGTAATATGATATTTTCTGTGACGAAAAAGGGATATAGATTTACACATTATCACAATAATTAACTTTAAAGCAGCAAGAATATAAGTTTCGATGTTGACAACCATAATGCAGTTTATGCGATCTACTGTAACCATAACCATACTACTTAGTTAAAAAGTTACTTAGTTACAAGCTGGACGTCCATGGCGTCAAATGCACTTGGCATAATTATTCATATTTCATATTCTTTTATTCCTAAATCGTCAAATTTACACGTCATTTTTACAGTGTTGTACCCGTGTACAATACACGCAGCCAGCTTACAATAAGTTGTAAGTTATCATCTAAATATAATTTATTAAATATACACATCAATTCAACGCAAGGTGAAGTATGGAGTAGCTAGCGTACTTAGCCCACTTCTATTTATCATCTACATTAATAATTTTTCTAGAGCAATCCGATCAATATCCAATGACTCTGTTTGCCGAAGATAGCATGTTAACGATTCCTTGACACCCTACAGGTCTTACGAGATGTAGCAACTTCTTCGCTGGTATTAGTAGTAGAAGGTGACCTTCTCTTCTGGTTATTACATGGTCGCCGTCGAGTGGCGAGTCAGGCAGGGTTCCATCATCATCAGTAGACATCATTGGCAACACACTGAAATACACACATTGCCAACGGCATAATCCATTCACAAACAAAACACCGACAATATTCAATTTAGATTCATTAAACATTTAAATTTTCCAAAATTATCTAGCATATTGAATCCAGTATTTAAAATAAAAAAAATAAAACTCCTATTTCTATTTAACCCATTTTTCAATTCATATTTACTTTAGTAAGCTGTTATATTTTTATAAACATCACCATCATCTCCACCATCATCATCACTTCCATCAACACCATCACCGTTATCATTATTGCCACCATCATCACCATCATCATCACCACCATCATCACCATCATCGCCGTCATCATCACCGTCATCATCACCGTCATAATAATCATCATCACCATCATCATCACAATCACCATCATCATCATCATCACCATCAGCATCACCATCATCATCACCATCATCACCATCACCGCCATCATCACCATTATCACCATCAGTACCATCATCATCATCACCATCATCGCCGTCATCATCGCCGTCATCATCACCGTCATCATCACCGTCATCATCACCGTCATAATCACCATCATCACCATCATCATCACCATCATCATCACCATCATCATCACCATCATCATCACCATCATCATCACCATCATCATCACCATCATCATCACCATCATCATCACCATCATCACCATTATTATCTCGCTCAATTTACCAATAAGTACAGCTAGTCCTTTAACTGATAATCCGACGTGTCTAATCGACTCAACCAACGTACAATGTGACACTCACGTGCCAGCTCAATTAACCGATGAGTACAATTAGAACGCCCCCTAATTAAGAATTCGACGTGTCTAATTAACTTAACCAACATCCAACGTGACACTCACGTGCCCGCTCAATTAACATCCAACGTGACACTCCCGTGCCCGCTCAATTAACATCCAACGTGACACTCCCGTGCCCGCTCAATTAACCATCCGACGTGTCTAATCGACTCAACCAACATCCAACGGGACACTCACGTGCCCGCTCAATTAACCGATGAGTACAATTAGAACGCCCCCTAATTAACCATCCGACGTGTCTAATCGACTCAACCAACATCTAACGGGACACTCCCGTGCCCGCTCAATTAACCGATGAGTACAATTAGAACGCCCCCTAATTAACCATCCGACGTGTCTAATCGACTCAACCAACATCCAATGGGACACTCCCGTGCCCGCTCAATTAACTGTTGAGTATAATTAGAACGCCCCCTAATTAACAATCCGACGTGTCCAACCAACGTCTAGCGAAACACTCAGGTGCTCGCCCAATTAACCGTTGAGTCAACTGGCATGCCCTCTAATGTATCCAATAATCTGACAACCAGTCGACCCATCCATTAGAAAAACAATATATTATTTTAACACACTTGTAACTTTATATTCTGAATGCTTGTTAGACTTTCTGTTTGAAACGTTTGTAAATATTAAAATCAAAACTTATAAAGTTCAATGACTTTCAATGGTTTAATACTTTCTTATAGCACGCGCAACCACAACATAAAAATAAAAATAAAATGTCAAACGTGTTATATGCTATCGGAGGGTGGCCCCGACCAAACACAAACACGCCCAACTCAAAAGCGTACGAAAGCATGCGCTAGGTTCTACCAGAGGGTAGCCTTGGCCAAGAACCCACGCACACCACCGCACACGAATGATCTTGATTTAAGCAGCACATCACCAGAGGGTTGCCCTGACCAGACACGCTGCACAAATCCAACACAATCATGTAAATTGCACGTGATCCAGTTCAATTTTCAAATAAATGTCAGTTACTTCTGATAAATTACTTTAGTGGACGCATATCAAGCATACCAAATATAGGAGAAAAAAAAACAATCTATTAAAAGCTATCAACATACCCTTTGGGTTATCCCGCTTCTGAATTGTCAGTAAAACACCTTCTTCCAATTGAAACATCGTGTAATGGGCGCAAACTTCGTATAATATACATCCGACCAATGTCGGTACATCACAAACTATACAATAAATGTCGAGAATTTAGAGGTACTTTTATAACCACGACCTACTAGTTTAAACGCCAAGACCGAACTGAAGCCCGACTGCCAACACTCTACCGCGTTAACTTTCTTGTTTTCTTTTTAAGGTTGGCATCCATGCTTAGAGGCCACAGACAATTCTCATTCGCGGTAGTTTTGAAGTTGGCAGGTTGGCACCATCGATTGACACTGACAGTGTGAGTCAAAACGTTTCCAATGGCAGTTTCACAAAACATAAGTCAAATGAGCACAATTCATTATTAAAATACATCAATATAAGTAAATTTAACTTATAAAAATAAGAAATCATGACACTAGTGTTTCGTTTTATGCTTTTCGATAAGTATTAGTGTTGGAAAATATTATTTACTGTAAAGTAGACCCTAGTTTATGCTTCACAATTCGTGCGCTTCATCAATATATAGTATTTAGTATTCTTGTTTAATTATTTTATTTGTTAATTTGTATTAAAAGCGACGCCATTAGTATTGCATTTATAAGAATCACTATAAGACTATTTTAAGCTCATTTAGATCATTCCAACATGACTCCATGTTGGAATAACTTAGAGATCTTTGAATTGACATAAAACATTTATTTTCATTTAAGAGTGAACGCTTGGGATGTGAAATGGTATTTTATGTGACCGCACTAAAATACTTTTGATGAAATATAATAGTCAACATCAAATGTTACTCTCACAATTTTAGTCACAAATTCGATTTAAGATCAAACTTTCTTAAATTAGACTCGTTTTCTCTATTGTAAGTATGATGATTCAATATCACTCTAATACTGTGCCTATCCACTGCTGTTGATCTTATAATAGTTTTGAATAAGATCAATATTTACATGTTTTAAGTACTCTAATTAAATGCTGATATTAGTCTAACATTCTTACAATAGCATTTAGAAAATATGTAATAAAATTAAATGAGCTTAGAAAATGTGGATATGGGAGCTAATTTATCTCAAGTGTGATAAGTCTTAATAAATGCTTTTTTAGGAGAGTGTGGCTTACAACGGCGCTGTAAATTTAAACTTATATGCATAATTAAGACAAGGTATTAATATCAAGCGTATTAGAGCCTGTAACGGCTTGTCAGAGACTAATATAGGAGCGATAGCAATGACGAAAACAGATAAGAGACCACTATAAGCTCAGAACTCTTATAAAGTTAGAAACGTAAGACGATTTTGCTAGTTGGGACGCCACAACCGACTAAGATCTTTGCATTAGGCCACCTTTTACCGTCATTGTGAAAACAATCCAGATGAATTGGATGGCTACAAACGGCGTGGAAAAACATGAGGAAGACTTTAGCCCAGCAGTGGGATCAAACAGGTTAGTTAAAAAAACCGATAAACAAAAACTAAATAAAACATTTCTCATTAGAATATTATACAAATTATTTTCTTGGATAAGAAACAACATTCACGAGTTATGCCGTAAAACTAATAATAGCCTAATGATTCTAAACAATAAGTATCTAGTAGAAACACTAACTCCAGTAGCTAGTGTTAAACAATAAACAGCAAGTAAAAACATAGGTTATTCGCGAGTCAGTCGTGCTGCTCCGTGCCCTTTGTCGGCCGCTGCTGTGCTGCTCAGGGGTAGGCAACACTTTAAAGTATGTAACAATTATAATATCGTTTAAAAAAACTAAAAAAGAACCGACTTCAATGCCGCGCTATTCATTTTCAGTACCAATTTTGAGATGTTTATCTCAATATCTCTGGAGATACTTATCAGACCTCAATAAAATTACCATGGTACTACACTTGAAATATTTCCTTTCGAACAAAAACAGAATAATCAAAATCGGTTCATAAACGACGAAGTTATCCGCGAACAAGCATAAAAAAAAAAAGAAAAAAATATACGGTTGAATTGAGAAACCTCCAACTTTTTTTTAAGTCGGTTAAAAAATGTTGTTAAATGAAACATGTAAAATTGTGCTTCAATCTTTATCGCGTCTTAGTGCCTAGTGCGAGTGCCTAGAATCACGTGATTTGTGTAGATTGAAATTTATGTTACCTGGTATTAATAACCCCATGCGCTTACCTAGTATTATAAATACATTTAACTAAATTAATACATGACAATACATTAGTTAAATTAATAAGAATATTTAAATTCATTTTTAGGGTTCCGTAGTCCTGACAAGGAACCCTTATAGTTTCGTCATGTCCGTCTGTCCGTCTGTCTGTCTGTCCGAGGTTTTGCTAAGAGACCAATTATACTTGAAAGCTGTAATTTTGTAGGGGTATGTATATAAATTACGCCAACAAAGTGGTGAAATAAAATTGTGAAAAATATTTTTTTTAGGGTAGCTCCCCTACATGAGAAGTGGGGATGAATTGTTTTTTCGTCGTCTACCCCATCGTGTGTGGTATTGTTGAATAGGTCTTTTAAAATGACTTCAGGGTTGATAATACAATTTTTCGATTAAATGCTGCATTTACGAAATATTAAACTTTAAAGTGCAAATTTTTGTTGCAGTAGGGCGTCCCCCCCCCCCCCTATAAAAGCTAAACTGCTGGCTTCTAAAAATCTAGAAAAATTCGTGATAATAGTACATTTCATGAACTTTAAAGGAAAACTATAGCGGTTAAGATAACTTTATTAGTTTAGCAGTAATAGTCGTTGTACTTGGGTATTGGATAATTTTGTACCAAATACAAAATCCTTAGAATACATCCTTTAAAGTGACAAAGACGAAGTACCTAGTTGCTTGTTTATAACGGGTAAAGACTTGCATTGAATAATGGGCTACTACGGAACCCTACACTGCGTGTGGCCCGACACACACTTGGCTGGATATTTTTTATATCTTAGGCTAGCGTTATACCACTATCTCACCTTTTCGTGATGCGATGTTGATGATGCGGTCGAAGATGGTAGGCACGCTTGCCCTAGAATGGGAACTGGCTCTCAAGGATAGCTGCCGGAACACATTAGATGTTCTGGCGACAGATTTTCTAACTTGAGGGTGGTAGCTGGCCAGGCGGACACTAGATAGTGTCCTTCCACCATGCGGGGGTTGTTGGTTTCTTAACGATCTTTTTCCTTCACCGGAGGGCCACTGTGAAAAGCGTACATCAATGTTTCGATAGAAAAATTCATTGGTGCACGGCGGGGATAGAACTCGGTACCTCTGGCATCAAAGCCAACAGTTCACCCGATTAAGCCACCGGGCCCTCAAAATCGGGCCTTTAATTAGTAACTGCAACCATTTGTGACTAATTCCATCACAACCTTGTGCAGTTCACCTGGTGTGCAATGGAATATATCCAAATGTTCATTGGTACGTGAAGGCGTTTAGCAAGCGCAGATTATACACACTAGATGGCGCTTTTAAATTTAATGCATATCTGAGTTAACTCTAAAGTAATTGAGTAAGGTACGGCCACACCGCGGCGCCCTGCGAACTACGGGCGCGATCTCAGTACTTTTCAATTGTTTTCTGATCGCGTTTGGTGTGAACCAGTCAGTACAAATACTACTGCGTTATCTGATCGCCGCCTAGATCGTGCACGCAGGACGCTGCGCTGTGTCCGTACCTTTTGACCTTTGATGGCATTGACTTACAAGTTTCATTTTTTCAAAGCTGGCACTAGGAAATTTGATGTAGCGGACTGTGATAAGTGTGAAGTTTATTTTGGAAAGTAATGAGGGGATGCTATTACCTACTATTAAGTTTTTTCGTTACACTATTCAGATTTGCGATGTACACCTTTGCAGACTTATCTTACGAAACGGGTACCGAAACGGGTTAGGTTACCTAAGAAACTAAGAAAATTTCGACCTTCGATGTCAAATCAGAGCAATAGGTTTGTGGAGGAATTACTATTAGTAAAATAGATTTATATGCCTGTATCAGAAATAGAAAACTTCCATTCCTGATCTCCTTGAAACTGTGGTAAGTGGTGGTGGAAGAAGAAATTAAAACAAAAGTTAAAAGATGATGACAACGGAGGATCGAGTTACGTGGGTACAGCAAAAAGTAGCCTATACCTAGTAGTGGATTTGCAAGCCGTAAATGATGAGTCATTATCATCATAATCCGCCAGTATCAGTCAACTGCTGGGACGGCCTCTCCCAAGACACGCCACTGAGCCCGATCTTCAGCTCTTCCTTTCTAGTGGCTGCCCATCGCTTTGCAAATGTCGTTTCTCCCCCTGGTCATAGGGATATGATGATTGGTGTGCCTCATTAACTATATTACGAACTAGTACTGAGATATAAACCATATTTGTATATTATTAAAAGTACCTAAAATTTAATAAATTAATAAAGCTAAAATATTAACTAAATAAAATAGTATAAAATATCACTAATAATTAAAATAAAAACTACAAATAAAAATGGAATTTAGGTCACTGTCTGCTGGTAGAGTACTTGGACCCCAAACGGAAGAAAAGCATAGTTGTCACCGATGCTTATATATTTCCTCCGTTTGAGAGCCTCTGCCGCGGTAACAGGCACCACAAGAGGATTGGTCTCCAAAGGCTGCTCCCAAGGAGGTGTCCTCTCGCCGCTCTTATGGAACATTGTTGCAAATGACCTAATCACCAAACTTAACAAGCAACGATTCTTTACTATCGGATACGCCGATGACTTGGCCATTCTGATACCAGGATACTTTGCAAGCGTAACATGCAACCTTATGAACAATGCACTAAAAATAATAGAAAAATGGTGCACAGATTACGGACTAAACGTGAACCCAGCTAAAACAGAACTGGTCATGTTTACCAATAAAAGAAATCTTGGGAACTACGAACTACCTCGCCTGTTTGATACGCAACTAAGGCTGTCTGACGAGGTAAGATATTTAGGTGTCGCCCTAGACAGCAAACTAAACTGGGCAAAATATATAGACAACAAAATAAAAAAGGCCACCATATAATTTTGACAATGCAGAACAATGTTGGGCAAAACATGGGGACTCAGCCCAAAGATAACCCTATGGCTATACAACACTGTCATAAGACCGTCCGTTACTTACGGCGCCCTAGTATGGTGGCGTAGAACAAAATTAAACACATGCAATAACAAACTACAAAAGTTCCAAAGATTGGCGTGTGTAGTGGTTACGGGCTGCATGAGAACAACTCCAACTTCAGCTCTTGAGGCCCTATTGGACCTAACCCCGTTACACCTACACATCCAACAGGAGGCAGCAGCCTCCGCCTACAGGTCAAAAGCACTAAACCTTCTGGAATAAGATAACCTAGCAGCCCACACACAGATTATCGATGAAATTGCAAACACAAATGTGATTTTAAAGTCGATATAATATGATAGGGTACCTAAAGAGTTCGACTTTAACTAAACACTACACTATACAACTACACAAAGAACCTAGTCACAATTCTAACATACACGAAGTGAGGATATACACTGATGGCTCTAAAATGAATACAGGATCAGGTGCGGGGGCGTTCACGGACAACCTCAACATCCACATAGCAACACCCCTGGGTACACACAACTCCATCTTCCAGGCAGAATGTGTAGGTATAATCAAGGGGGCGTCAGCGGTACTACAACGGCAGGTATATGACCAAACCATCAGAATACTCTCCGATAGTGCAGCTGTGCTACGAGCCTTGCAAAGGTACGATTACTCATCAGGGCTAACTATGCAGTGCCATCAACTACTAGAAGAGGTATGTAAACACAATCGCATTCCTCTTCAGTGGATCAAAGGTCACAGCGAATCCAGAGGTAATGATGCGGCTGATGAACTAGCAAGGAGAGGATCTAACCTGCATCCCGCAGGAGTAGAACCAATGATACCTATACTATTCAGCCAAATCAGAGCTTGGATCCGTGAATACATCAGGAAACAACATCAGGACTACTGGGCAGGCCTAAAGGAATGTAGGCAGTCGAAGGAGGCTTTCCCGGAATTAAATCCCAGATACTCCCGAAAACTGCTCAACCTTAAACGTGACATACTCCGACAAATAGTCGGAGTAATCACGGGTCACTGCTCACTAAACAAACACCTATTTACCATAGGTGTCACCGACAGCCTTGTGTGCAGAGGATGCATGGAGGCTGAGGAGACGGCCTCGCATGTGCTCTTGGAGTGCAATAGCGTGGATGCACAACGTCGGACGCTCCTCGGGTCCCCGACGACGATGCGAGAGGCCTGCGCCGGCATCAGCGAGCTGCTGGCCTTCCTCGCACATCGCATCGCTCGACATCAGATAGCTGGACTGATGCGCCACCAACTGCCAATGTGTCGACGCACGTCGCAACACACTAGCGGCTTCCCATGACACCAAGGAACCAACGTCAACTAGTGCTTACTTAATTATAAAACACAAATCTAAGTTAATATGTGAAAATGTTGAACATCTCTGTCGGGTAAACGGCAGCACTCGTGGTTACCGACTTAATTCCGAGATCTAACGTTCGATCAATATTACGGGAGAAGCACGCAACGCAATTGACTGCCTATTTTCGCACACGTTTATGTGTCACTGACGGGATCACACAATTTGGACTCATTTTAAAGGTTTAGTTTATGAAATTTTTTGAAGTGAACTTAGGCGCACTGGGGTAGGATTTAAAGGATGTGACGTAGCATCACGGGCCGAATGCAACGGATGTGACGTACACGTAAATCTAAATTGTCAATATTTGAATGTGAAGGAAGTTTCACTTCTACGCGTAGCTTATACAATCCAAAATTTCATCGTACCGACGGGATTTGAACCCGCGCCTGCTGGGGCCGTCCGACTCTGTACTAATTCAGCAGGTACGAGACCCTACTGATACAATGAAACTAATGGATTGCGTTTTAACCAAGTATGCATCAGTGGCGCCATTTGTATTATAAATATGACATACATAAAAGTTGCCAATAATCTGTCTAATAAGTTTCTAATAGGTCTGTATGTAACTTGTGAAACTGGCCCAAAACCAAAGGAGTATTTACTTGAAACTGCGTAATTTGATTTCATACAAGTGAATTATTGAATAAAACTGACCAAGTGCGAGTCAGACTTTTGTCCCGCACACGGAGGGTTCCGAACCGAACACCAACTAAGTAAACGTTAAAACAAAGGTAGAATAGTATTATATAGTAGTTATAGTAGTAATTAATATTATTAAATATCTGGTTGAACCTCGCTCTGGTTGAAGCTTTGCTCGTCATTTTTTGCCACCTAAACAGACAAATATGACTCTTCCCGACATCTATTGACGAATAATAATACAATTTTTTTTTATTGAGAGCCACTAACTGCTTTACCCACACACTAAAACTACTTCTACTCGCCAATAGATGTCGGGAAGAGTAATATTTTAAGTTGATTATCAATAAAGTTGATTATTGAAGACACGAATAAAACAACATTTTCTGAAAATGACTCCTAACGAGATCGATTTATCGCCCCCGAAATCCCCTGTATACTAAATTTTATTTAATCGTTAGAGCCGCTTCCGAGATTCAGATTAAGGTAAAGACGATAGCGCCATCTTTAATGATCATCTAGATGGCGCGGCGTATCTATCTACTATCACTCACTATCGTAAAAAACATTTTTTAAACTTTTTTTAAATTTTATCTTTGTTCTGTTCTTAGTATTTGTTGTTATAGCGGCAACAGAAATACATCATCTGTGAAAATTTCAACCGTCTAACTATCACGGTTCATGAGATACAGCCTGGTGACAGACGGACAGACAGACAGACAGACAGACAGACAGACAGACAGACAGACAGACAGACAGACAGAAAGACAGACAGACAGACAGACAGACAGACAGACAGACAGACAGACAGACAGACAGACAGACAGACAGACAGACAGACAGACAGACAGACAGACAGACAGACAGACAGACAGACAGACAGACAGCCAGACAGACAGACAGACAGACAACGGACAGCGGAGTCTCAGTAGTAGGGTTCCGTTGGTACCCTTTGGGTTCGGAACCCTAAAAAATCATTAAGCCCGTTAATTTATCATTCTTAATTAAATTTAAACATGTAAGTTATACATATTATTGTTCTCCTTTTAATTTTCTTTGTTTTGATAACCTCCTTGATATTTCGCGCCAAAAATCCGCCATTTTGTTATTTTAAACACCTATTTAAGAACACTTGACAAATGTAATGATACTTTAATTTTCAAAATCCATCCAGCTGTTTGAAAGATAGGTAACATTCAATACAATCACGCCATTTTCCCTTTGGGGTAGGCAGATACTACTTCTTTCCACATGCTACGATCATGACATAGCTCTTTCGCTTCTTCCACTTTCATGAGCGCCTTCATACATGCTCGCCTTTTGCACTTTTGACTTGGCCTTTCTTTAAAACTTTTGGAAGATATGAGGTAATAAAAAAAACAACGGGTTGCACTCCGGGAGTGGTGGCAGAAGTGAAAACTGAAAATTAACGTTGTGCATTTGGTGTTCTCTCCCTCCGTCTTACGAATTTTCGATCGGGTCACGTGTCACGACTCGAGTTTAACATTTTTTACCCATCCCAAAAAAAGTATACAATGCCGCTAAATAAGTTTTCACTACAATAATATCGTTTAAAAACTAAAAAAGAACCGACTTCAATGTTCATTTTCAGTACCAATTTTGAGATGTTTATCTCAATATCTCTGGAGATACTTATCAAACCTCGATAAAATTACCATGGTACCACACTTGGGATATCTCCTTTCGAACAAAAAAAGAATAATCAAAATCGGTGCATAAATGACGAAGTTATCCCCGAACAAACATAAAAAAAAAAAAAAAAAAAATATACGGTCGAATTGAGAAACCTCCTCCTTTTTTTGAAGTCGGTTAAAAACAAGCAAACAAGATTTGCGCGAAAGCCATACATTTTCATTGGCAGTCGGGTAGAAGCTTGCTCACAACTCTAGATTCAGTATAATTTACCAACGTATATGAGGTTATGAGCATTCTTATCGGAGCATCGCTTGCTTCCTGTCCCAACGCATCATTGTCGAAAATAAGTAATGTCATCATCATAATCGTTCATCTTTGAGTACAGTCACACGCAAAAGTGCTAATTTTTTAGTTCATTTTCTGTACAGATATCTAATGTATGTCGGATGAATTGTAGGATAAAATAACTTTGTCGTAAAATTTACGTGTCTTATGTTTGTATAATTAGTAAATATGTATAATATATATATGCTAGTCTGTAAGGTATTTATGAAAAATATGCGTCTTAGTATAACATTTCATGTTTACATAAGTTACCTGAAATAAATATGTATTTATTTATTTGTAAATTCACTATTGTTTTACGGTTACTGTTGTTTTACGAGGTATAGTTCACAGCTTGCCTGATGGTAAGCGATCATGTCGGCCTTCAACTAAAATATATAGGTGAGGCCTATGACCAGCAGTGGACAGAGGCAGGCTAATGATGATGATAGCATGCAACACTCCAGAATACACTGCTTACATTACCTGAGACAGTCTATGAAATGAATCTGACTGTCCTGTGGTGTAATGGATAAATAGCTTGCCTTTGAACCGGAAGATCACCGGTTCACATCCTAGCCAAATGGATTTTTCTATAAGAACATTATATCGAAGTTCTATCTTGCTACCAAAAAGCAGCATATCACCAATCCAGGAGAAAATATGCTACCATACAGTTACAGAGTTCCGGCAGCACACAGCTTTTGAGAGTCAGGCTTCTCTAGGCCTAAAGTGTTCACCATCTTCGACCTCATCATCATTTACCACCATGCGAGATAGTGGTCAAACGCTAACGGTAACCTATCAGATATAAAGAATTTCTACCTTGCATTATTTTTTACTATCTACATAGTGTTAAATCTACCATGCAATTTGACTGTCGCAAAATAAAGCTCTACTCACATGTACCCAATTTTTTTCCGCAAATCATAAGCGGAATTGATGACCTGCTGCCATCAGATACAGCTAACAAGCGGTAGCAGATAGGAACGTGAGATATCTCTTCATATGATGAAGGATGATCTAAATAACCATCCTCAAACGTTTACGATTTTGGATGCTAAAGTTGGAAAGCGTTTTGAGCGTACAATTACGCAGAACATTGGCAGAAAGGTCAGTAAGGTTTCAATAGTTTCGCTATGTGGTTGGACAAATGATAGATGTTCAGCGTTTCATTTCATTCATCATTTGCCGTATTTTGCTCACAGTTAGTAGGAACATTTTATCGCTGTTCTGCCTGACATGCTACTAAAATGTAGCTCACCAACACCAAGAGAAAATCTGCCTGCATACTCTTACAGTGTTTTGGCAGTGTGTGCACTGCGAAAGCTCTTAAATAACAGTCCATTTTAAGCCTAGCGTATTCACCATCTTTGACCATGTCATTGCTTACCACTAGGCGAGATAGTGGTCAAACTAAAAAAACCTGACCTATCAAATAAAAAAATAAATATTGTAATCTACATTCAGCGTAAACTTAATTTTGACTATAGCACCAACCGCTCGCATTCCAACCGACCAGAATCGTACAGCCAAATACGAATTAATCTTATAAGGCAACCGGCTCCGTTCACAAATTCTCTTACAAATTGTCTTAAAACCGGCGCGGGCGCAAAAAGCAAATCATCACGAAATTACCTGATTAATTGTTTAATTAATTGTACCTGGGACAGCAATGTGGCTGGTTTTTCGAACAGGACATTTTGGATACAGTTATGATGGCGGGGTGGTGAGTCATAGTCGGTAATGATATGACTTAGTTGGACGTAAGCGGTAATAGCCCAATGGCTAAGGCGTCGGCCTGGCGATCAAGAGTTCTTGACTTTGATCCCCACCCATTGCACTATTGACGTGAACCTACTCCAGACACAAGCATATTTAGCTTATTTGGAGGAGTTAACAAGACTACCAGTCATGTGCAACATGCTGCTACTGGTAAGCTTAAAAAAAACTTAGCTGGTGATGGTGATGAGAATGATGATCCCTGATCCCGGAAGTTTTCTGTACTGTATTCGACGCTTTTCATAATTGCAAACGTCTTAAAGAAACAGATACAATGAGAACTCTTTGTGACTGACTCCTCGATCTACGTCTATAGCAAACATCGCATCGGACATAAGACCTTTGCCATTAATATGTGGTTGATAAAGACATCATTGACAATCAGTTTGCCGAGTCCTTCCAGCCAGTTAGGGAGACGTGATGTAATAGTTGGTATAGAGATTGGATGAAACATAGGATAAGATATAATGTATAAGATGCCGTCAGTAGCGGAGCAGAGCTCAAGCTATGGTTAGGGCTGCAGAGAGAGAGAGAGGAACCTCCTGACTATGCGTGCTGTGTCAAGGAGTACCGCCAAATGTATCTGGCCCCTGATCCAACCGTCTAGCGAGTCTTTTAAGATCTTTATCGAGACTCTTCGCTATTAAGACGTTCGCTGAAACGATTAATAATAACAATCGGGATAATGCTAGCCAAGTCAACATCCTACATGGAGGTAGCCTCGTGAGCCAAGTCAGGGTAAGTACCTTGCCCTTCTCGGCCTTCACGTGGTTCTCGTCTCGAGGGTAATGTCAACTAGCACTGCCCACCGCTGGCACCAGTCAGCTACCGTGACATTAGGCTTATTGGTTGACAATTAGTCCCGTATGTGCTGATAACCAAGCGATCCCTAATAGTGTATAGTTTTAATGCCATCTTCCACTTACAAACGAGCATGATTTTTGGAGTGGAGCTAGCCTGTAATAAGTATAAGTAATTAAAGCAAGTTGAAGACATTGCTCCACTTACAACCAAGTAATTGTTATTGTGATGATACAGGCAAGCTCAATGCTTGTTTCATACTGCCAGCTAAGTTAGTTTAATGTGGAGCTAACTAAGACACGGGTTTGCTCAGACAAAATGTTTCATTTCACCGTAATGGCACCTGTGCATGACATCACCTTTTTGTATGCAAAATCCTCCCGTTCAAAAGTCAAGGTCTCAGTCAATAATTGCACCACAAGGCAGCGAGCCGTGTTGTGTTAAGACCTATAATAATATGCTATGTTGCTCTACAAATAACGTTTTGATCACATTTCAAAAATAAAAATAGATTTTTCTATCGAAAAAGTATATGTGCTTTTCACAAAGGCCTACTGTTGAAAGAAAAACATCGACATAAAACCCGCAACCCCCGCATGGTAATTGGACACTATCTAGTGTCTGGCCTGGCCAGCTACCATCTTCTATCTAGAAAAAGGTATGTATGTATGGGGACACCCTGTAATTTTAAACTTTTTTAAAGCAAGGTCTTACAGCACAAGTAAAGGAAAAATCACGAAAAATAAAAAAAGTTGAAAATTAAGGTAAATTTTGGTACTTACAAGTTTTCGCGAAAATCTAAATTTGCCCATATCTTTATATCGTGTTGACTCAGGGCCTTGATTGATCATACACCTAATAGGGACTATAGACCTCAGTATCGGGTATACATTTCAACTTGCTAGGTCCACCCGTTCCTGAGAAAATCGGTAGTGACAGACGGACAAACGGACAGACAGACAGATGGACAGACGGACAGACGGACAGACGGACAGACGGACAGACGGACAGACGGACAGACGGACAGACGGACAGACGGACAGACGGACAGACGGACAGACGGACAGACGGACAGACGGACAGACGGACAGACGGACAGACGGACAGACGGACAGACGGACAGACGGACAGACGGACAGACGGACAGACGGACAGACGGACAGACGGACAGACGGACAGACGGACAGACGGACAGACGGACAGACGGACAGACGGACAGACGGACAGACGGACAGACGGACAGACGGACAGACGGACAGACGGACAGACGGACAGACGGACAGACGGACAGACGGACAGACGGACAGACGGACAGACGGACAGACGGACAGACGGACAGACGGACAGACGGACAGACGGACAGACGGACAGACGGACAGACGGACAGACGGACAGACGGACAGACGGACAGACGGACAGACGGACAGACGGACAGACGGACAGACGGACAGACGGACAGACGGACAGACGGACAGACGGACAGACGGACAGACGGACAGACGGACAGACGGACAGACGGACAGACGGACAGACGGACAGACGGACAGACGGACAGACGGACAGACGGACAGACGGACAGACGGACAGACGGACAGACGGACAGACGGACAGACGGACAGACGGACAGACGGACAGACGGACAGACGGACAGACGGACAGACGGACAGACGGACAGACGGACAGACGGACAGACGGACAGACGGACAGACGGACAGACGGACAGACGGACAGACGGACAGACGGACAGACGGACAGACGGACAGACGGACAGACGGACAGACGGACAGACGGACAGACGGACAGACGGACAGACGGACAGACGGACAGACGGACAGACGGACAGACGGACAGACGGACAGACGGACAGACGGACAGACGGACAGACGGACAGACGGACAGACGGACAGACGGACAGACGGACAGACGGACAGACGGACAGACGGACAGACGGACAGACGGACAGACGGACAGACGGACAGACGGACAGACAGACAGACGGACAGGAGGACAGACGGACAGACGGACAGACATAGATCTTATATGGGTTCCCTTTTTTACCATTTGAGGTACGGAACCCTAAAAAATAACAAATTCCAGTATTTGCTATCCCTAATCTATATACACAACACTAATATTTACTGCCAAAAAAGCCACTTATTAGGTACTTTAAGATGTTCACCACCCTCCTTCCCACGAACATCCGCCGCACAGTGGTTTAACAGGACATACCGTTCATAACTTGGCGCAATCTACGCCCTTGCGTTGACTGACAGGCGCCGTAAAACTTTACGAGGATCGAACGCTCAGTGGGCTGACGACCGTTTCCGCGGACAAAAAATTGGAGCACGCTCAAGCCGCTCAACTTGCTCGAACCGCTTGAACTTTGAGTTGTATTTGTACTAGAGGTGACGCAAAAAAAATTATTGCATAATATTGACGTTTAATTAATCGTATTAAACATCTTCTGAAATTAATCTGCATAGCGTTGTTGCGCTTGCCAAAAACCCGTATGTGGAATTTTGAGATTTTTCTTTAACCGACTTCCAAAAAGAAGGAGGTTCTATGTTGGTCTCTATGTATTTTTTATGTATGTATGTCGATATTTTCACCAATCATGAACTGATTTAAAAAAATATTTTTTAGTTCAAAAGGGTATACTCCCGAGGTGGTTCCATTATATTTTCATCAAGATCTGATCAGCATATCCAGAGATATGACGATAAACGTCTCAAACTTGCTACTGAAACTGAATCGCGCGGCATGGAAGTCGGTTGTTTTAGTTTTTAAACTACATATCTTAATTATTGTTTCTACCCTCCTAAAAAGTTATACCTACTTTAGTAATTCAGACCCTTGAATAGTACCTACTGAATAATTTTTTCTAATATATGTAACAGTAATCGAATCGATTAATTTTTACCTCTATGAATTAAAAAGGTAATTAAAAAGTAAATTAAAAATTGTATATTTCAATGAGTTATGTAATTAAATATTGCGTTCTTTTTAAGGGTTCTAAACCGAAGGAACCCTATTACTGAGACTTCGCCCGTCCGTCCGTCTGTCCGTACTTCACAGGGCTTTATCTTCTTAACCGCAATACTTGACATTTTCACGAAGTATTTGTTACTATGGGAAGGATTTAACAACAAATACTAAAAACTTTTTGTAGTGGTAGGACTTCTGCTAGTCCACCTGGGGCGGTACCACCACTTTGCCAATTTTTTTAAACTTATATATTTTTTCAAACTTCAAATCTTATATGGCATCCGAAAATATATTTCAGAAGAGGTATGTACTGCTATGCGATCTTCTAGTGCTTTCTCCATTTCATTATTGCAGTGCTGTGTATGGGCCTAGACTCTGGGTTAAAACAGAATACACCATTCAACGTGTGCAGAATGCGTGTGCCCGTTTCTGTTTTAACATACCTAGAAGAGAGCATGTAAGTCCTTACCTGGTAGAGAAAGGTATATTAAATATGAAACTACGAAGAGAGTTACATATAGCATGTACTACACAGAAGATTCTCTGGAATAAACAACCCGAGTATCTATTTGACAAATGTACGTGGTTTAAGGATATTTATACATTCAATACCCGTTCAAAATATTCTAATCGTCTCTTCTTACCACTACATAGAACCACAGGCTTTAAAGGTTGTTTCAAATACCGGGCCTCTAAGATTTGGAATGACCTCCCTCCTCCTCTAAGAAAAAAAATGTGTACTCATACTTTTAAATCGCGTATGAAAATTTTGCTAATGTTAAAACAGAAAAACATATATGAAACAACTATTAAAACTTAGAAGTCTAATAAAAATACACATACTAAAACACACACACTCACACACATACAAAAACACTCACACAAAAACACACATACACACAGAGAGATAGTAACAGAATCAGTCTATTAAAAGTTTTTTTTTAAAGCAATATTTTATGGCAATGACAAAGCTAAGAGTTGATGTTTGCTTATAGTTGTAATTTATAGGGTACCTTCTAATGGATATATTATATTATATTGATATCCGCTTCATTACGAACATCGCGGCGAAGACCTCAGCCCGAGCACTGGGCAAGTTGAAAACCAGCGCTGCGTGTGCAAGAAATTGTGCACGCAGCACAAGCTGAATTTGCTCCATTTGCCAATTAATTTTCTTTTTTACTATTATTTTTGTATTTAAATATTGTTGCCAACCTTTTGAGGTGTGCACCATTTCTCGTCCAGCTAGCCTATGTTAACGAGCTGTGGGTTCTTTGTCTGCGGGGTGTTACATACTGGAGTGTTAGTTTTGAGGTAGTGTCCTGTTCTATAAGGGCGCCACCAGTATAGACTGGAAAATTTTACAGTTATTGCATCAAAAAAAACACTATGCAGAAAAAGAACTGCAACAATATGTAATTATCTTTTAAATGGCAATAAACTAATTTTTATTTATTTTATTTATTTATTTATTTAATTTTCAGCCGTGAAATAGGAATGTTTTTCTATTCAAATGGCAAGGTGTCCAGTGAAATTACAGCGCATGTGAGACTCAACATCTTTATGTCTCAAGGTAACAGGACACAGCAGTGCAGTGACATACAGCGGCTTGTAAAATTCTGGACTGCCAGAATTTTGCATGCCGCTATTGCTAATATAAAAAGTGTTTTTTTCGGCGTTTTTTGCTAAAAATATGAACCTAAATAGATAGAGATAGATACTTGAAATCTTCACAAAGTATGGATTACTATGGCCGCTATAAATTAAAAAGGGGTCACTATACAATAATATATACCAAACCATACCCATACCGTAATATCAATGGTTGCTATAACATCAAATAATATAAACTTAATTCAATTATAAATTAAATGGGGGCGCCAATACAAAAAACTTTTTTCCGGAAAATTCTGTTTAATCGGAACCCTACGTGTGCGAGTCCGACTCGTACTTGGCCAGTTTATTTTAAAATGCAATTTGTTTTCGTACTTGACCACATTGTGACATATGAACAGGCAAAATTGTGAGATAGCTCTAACGATAGTTTATATGCAATTAAAAATATATTTAACGTATTTTTCAACAATTTTATTTTTTAATTACAAGCTTTTTTAATCTGTACAAAGTTTTGGTAAAATGTGTCGGTCCATTATGTTCTCAACAAGTAAGTTCCTATATTATAATGTTGTGTTAAGGTGCGTACAGACTATGTTACATTACATGTTATACAACATTGTTAAAATAAATAACATGTTCCATGTCATGTGAACACTGAATGTTATATAACATGTTATTAATATGTGCAACAATGTTATATTAGTCACGTGTACTCACTAGCTCCGAAGACTGGTTATATAACATTATTATATAACATTGTAATTCTACTTTGTACAGTAGTGTTTTATGTTGAAATGTTGAATAACAAGGTTACATAATGTTAACGTGTAACAAAACACAAGTTATTTAACATGTTACACAGTCTGTACGCACCTTTACAGTCAAGTCCTACGATGTTATCCTTCTACACATATAAATATATATAATAGCTGCGCCCCGCAGCTTTGCCCGCGTTTAATCTTGGCTACAAACCTTCTTTTAAAATCACTGTATCTATTGATGAAAACTACATTAAAATCAGTTGCATAGTGCGTAAAGATAAGTGGTAAGCGATTCTGTTTTATACAATGTAAACATACAGGATAGCGTTTCATCACCATATTGCCTGGTGGTAAGTGATGATGTGGTCATAGATGATACTTTTTGGTAGGAAAACCGGCGGAACATCGATATAATATGCTTCTATTACTTTCATATATATATTTACCAGTGGACTTATTGACATTTCAATTACGAGTATCATTATGATTTAAGTATAAACCGGCTGCTGGTGCCGTAGGGTGTAGTTTCCCCGTAAGAATATCGGGATTCAAAGTAACCTACGTATTATACCAGGGTCTAGGCTATCTATACACCAAATTTAAGCTCAATCAGTTAAGTTGTTTTAGCGTGAAGGAGTAAAACATAATACCTACACACTCACAAACATACTACCTACACACTCACAAACATACTACCTACACACTCACAAACATACTACCTACACACTCACAAACAAACATACTACCTACACACTCACAAACTTTCGCCTTCATATTAATAGGATCATTATCATTATCAAATTCCCTTCCTCTGCTGGACATAGGCCTCTCCTATGGCACACCACTGAGCTCAATCTTCAGCTATCCATTTCCAACCGCTGCCATTAATAGGAAAACAAATATATAATATAACTAACTGATACCCGCGACTTCATTTATGTACTCAAAGAATTTAGTAGCCTATGCTATAAAGTATCGCCTTGTGAAATTTTAGAAAGATCCGATCGTCTGTTTAGGCGTGATTAGGTAAATAAACTGGCCAAGTGCAAGTCAGACTCGCACTCGTAGGGTTCCGTACCACACTACAGTATTTTATAAGATCGAGCAAAAAATACCACTATCATTTTTCGCCAGCAAAAAATAATAATTAATAAACATTTTACTTCTTATAACGCCATCTAACGTCTAACAAAGGTGTTAGGGATCGACATTTCAATATAACGCCATCTATGGGACGTTTACCTAACTAAGCGTTCATAGATGGCGTGAAATGCCGAAAAAAACACGTTTCTTGTATGGGGACCCTCTATTAATTTTAACTTTATTCTGTTTTTAGTATTTGTTGTTATAGCGGCAACAGAAATACATAATCTGTGAAAATTTCAACTGTCTAACTATCACGGTTCATGAGATACAGCCTGGTGACAGACGGACAGACAGACAGACAGACAGACGAACAGCGGAGTCTTAGTAATAGGGTCCCGTTTTACCCTTTGGGTACGGAACCCTAAAAACAGACAGAGTTACACTTTTTTATAATATTAGTATGGATGGATTGCACTTAATTGATAACATTTATATTACAGTATTTGTAGTATCGGTCGCGTTGATTGAAGAGTCTTCAGCTTCTCTTTTAATGCATACTGATGATGCCTTGTTGAATACATCTCCTGGAAGGTATCCCCGCTCACCACAAGACAATATGAAGCAACTTCCAGTCGCACTTAATGTTATATCTCGTTTATTTCAAAAACTTCGAGAGGATTTGCCAATAAAACCAAAGCAACGACTTTCATTACATCTATCGAACGATTTCACAATTTTTTGGATAAAAATTGTCTGAAGTACTGAAACATGCACTGGGTTGCGGGTGCACGTAATGGTACGGTTGGCAACCCTACATTAATAAGGGGAATTAAACATGTGTTTTAAGTGTGACGTTCGACGTCTAGATGAAAGCTGAATGGCTCAATACCTTTGTTTTTTTTTTGTAAATTCAAAGCGTTATGTTTCTGTTATATCTATATTTTTTGTTGAATATGATCTATTTAATGTTATTTGACGTGTGTAAGTGCTAATTTTTAATTTGCCCATATACTGAATAAATGCTTTGACTTTGACTTTGACTTTGACTTTGTGGGATGCCATTTTATGAAAATGAATTGTTTGCCGTTTATCTATAAATAAACCACCTAATGCAAATCGGATCTGATTGGATCGGACTTGCACATGAAGGGTTTGGATTTCATACTATAATTAAATATATTTATTAAACATTAAGTACGTTTACGTTTTATATATATGTCAGAGAAGATTATCTTTAGAGTTGAATTGTATGGCGTCCATTACACGGTTGGTTCTCCGTCATTCAAAACCATCAGTCATGACTTTTGGTTGCTGTTGCAGCAATCAAAAGTATGTAAATATCGGTCAGTCACCGTCAATCACGCCATTAGGCGATCAGTTATCCATCAGTCACAGCCGTGACTGCCAGCAAACTGGCAGCAAAACCTATCGTGTAATGGACGCCTAACGGTACGCGTACACCAAAACCGATTTTGTCGGCCGATGGCGGACAGAACTACTCGGACGAGTAACTCGGACGTTCAACTGAATACACTGCAGATGATAACGGCTGTTGTCGGTGGAACTTATGAAGCATCGCAGAAAGAAGCCGATAAAACTTGTTGTGATATTTCTAAGTTATTGAATCGACTTCTTGCATGTTTTCATAATCCATCCTTTTTTTTATATTGGAATGTAATCGTTTTATTTTTCGAGTGTGGGTGGAACGTTTTCAAAATTTGAAAAAAAGAGGAAGGATAAAAAAATCATTTTTGACGGGATTTGTATTTTGGGTCTAGAAAAGATAGACACGAGAAATGAAAGTAAAAGATTAAAAAAATGATTGAATAAGGAGAAAATTAATGTAATTTACAAAGAGAACAAGTAAAAGGATAACGAGAAGCCGGCGTTTCGGTAGATTGATAAATATACACAAAATACGGAGGTTCGGGGACTCTGCACCAAGTTCCGAAAAATACAATCCTCCAACAAGCTTGCAACAGCTATTACTATAGGAATTACACGAAGACGCCAGCAAAAACGCATCTATGGGTTTCACGATGAATGCAAATGACAGTATTTAACATAATACATAAATGTTAGGCCGATACGTTTGTATTGCGAGTGAGCTGGCCTTTCACTCGCTATATAGAGGAGAAAATAATATGGAATAATATGACAGAAGATTAGTTATGAACATTGAGTGTAGTTTTAATTTTAAAATTATCGTGAATTTGTAACATTATTATTGTTATATACCAGTGAACATCGCGATCTCACCGCGTGACCTCACTCCCGAGGAAGAGCGACTGACTCGCTCGAAACCTAGGTCGAGAAAATTCGACTAAAGGTACGTGAATTACAGCCGGTATATAACAATTGAGTGTAGTGATTGATAAAAAGTTAAGTATTCTGTGCAATCGATATTTATGTATAACCCGTATTTAATATTTTATTGTTTAGACTTCCCCAATTCATGTAGCGTACGGTAGGTCTCCTCCAGGCGCTCCGTTACGTTACAAACTGACAAAAATCCAAACACGTTCGGACTCGTCAGTTGATCGTCCGTTTTCGGGCGTCATCGGACGACGTCGGTAGTAGCAGTGTATGCGCTCTCTTTCATTAACTTACGTTTGATTTGATCGGCCGAGTTCGGCCGATGACGCCCGAGCATACTTCGGCCGATGACGGATTCGGTGAACGCAAGCCATAACGCTATGTAGTCGTATAGAGTTGGATAATGGTTTATGGTGCGAGTTGATGTCGGCTGTCAAGGTCAATGTTATCTTCACTCAGTCAGAAATGCGTTAAATGGGGGAGAGGATGAAGCTGTTTCTCTCGATTGAACCATCTGCCGTACTTGTAAGAGCAAACCTGACGATAATGGTGAACATAGGCGGTGACCATGACAGTCAGTATCCATAAGTGCCTATTTAGCTCTCAGAAAAACCAAAACTAGCTTGCTCCAAAATATATATATATGCGTGGAAGTAAATTTTTTTTTATTTCAAGGCGTTAATGATGAAATCCAAGCAGATGCAGTATACACAGACTTCAAAAAGTTCACCTCAAGGATCAACCAGGCGAGCAGGATGTAAGGGAGAACAAAATACCACCTCAGTGCTCCCAGCCAACCTCACCTGCCCGTCGTGCATCCGGTTTACCAACAAACGAGGCTCTGGCGAGCGACAAATGGCGGTATAACCAAGGTTTAAGAGGTGAGATAGTGGTCAAACGCAAGCCTATAAGATATAATAAAACTGGCCAAGTGCGAGTCAGACTTTGTCCCGCACACGGAGGGTTCCGAACGCCATCTATCGAATTTCTAACGAACTTCTAACACCAACTAAGTAAACGTTAACACAAAGGTAGAATAGTATTATATAGTAGTAATAGTAGTAACAGTAATTGTAGTAATTAATATTATTGAATATCTGGTATGAATATTATTGAGTTGTTGAATTTTTTGCCACTTAAACAGACAAATATGACTGTTCCCGACATCTATTGACGAATAATAATACTATATTTTTTTATTGAGAGCAACTAACTGCTTTACTGATATAGTACTTCTACTCGCCAATAGATGTCGGGAAGAGTCATATTTTAAGTTGATTATCAATAAAGTTGATTATTGAAAACACTAATAAAACAACATTTTCTGAAAATGACTCCTAGCTAGATCGATTTATCGCCCCCGAAATCCCCTGTAGGTATACTAAATTTTATTTAATCGTTGGAGCCGCTTGCGAGATTCAGATTATGGTAAAGACGATAGCGCCATCTTAGCAACTAGATAGGTGGCGCTGCGCTATCGTAAAAAACTTTCTTTAAGCTTTTCTTTAATTTTTAACTTTGATCTTTTCTTAGTATTTGTTGTTATAGCGGCAACAGAAATACATCATCTGTGAAAATTTCAACCGTCTAACTATCACGGTTCATGAGATACAGCCTGTTGACAGACGGACAGACAGACAGACAGACAGATGGACAGCGGAGTCTCAGTAATAGGGTTCCGTTGGTACCCTTTGGGTTCGGAACCCTAAAAATGAGACCTTCGCCCAGCAGAGAACGAAGCAGGTTGATTAAAAAAATATATTTTAAGAGCTGTGTTAGAAGCCATATAGCTCTCCAATCAAACCTATACGAAAAAGCAAGCAAGCATGCAATACTAAAAGCTGTCATTTTACTCGTATATTATTTACCTCTTCGCTTACGAACAATCTGCTGTTCTTGTTGAAGCTGCGAATACAGATTGTTCATTCATTAATTTATTTAATACTAGCTGTACCCGCGACTTCGTCCGCGTGGAATAGTGTCTTTGGGTAGCATTTTTAATTATTTAGGCTGATTATTTTACAAATAGACACATTCGTATCCTCCCTACACCACACCGTACTACGCCGCGCTAATCCCCCCTTCCTCTCTCCCTACCCCTCTCCCCTCCCCTCCCCTCCCCCTCTCTCTTCCCCCCTCTCCCTCCCCTTTCCCTCACTTCACGCGTGAAAGTGACACAGACAGACAGACAGACAGACAGAGTTACTTACGCATTTATAATATTAGTTAGGATTTTGTACGGGCACACAAACTGTCAAATCAATAAAGGTTAATGAATAGCTGCAGAAAGCTTCGTCCGGCAAAGTCGTTAAATACATAAAAGTGTATCCTCTAGCAATAAAGCTCAGCGCACGAAACTCATGAAAATTAATAAGTGTTCCTCAGAAACGGTCCGGCGCAGCGGTTTCGGCAATTTTTTACTGATGACAATTTGTCCAACTCCAAATTGAATTTTTCGGCGTTTTAATTACGAAGTAAGGTGGAATTATTTTTATGGGAGGCTTAATGTAGACACATTAAATCATCAGGTGCCGGTATGAAGTCGGAGAGAAACTAGGAAACAAAATAATGAGTTATTATGTTTCTTGAAGTGTTTCACACTTTATATTTTTGTAAAATTGTTAAATTGTGGATTGTGTTTAACAATTTTACAAAACAATGAGTTATTACTGGTTTTTAGGAATTTTACTAATTTAACACTATTTTAGGAGCTTTAATTCTCTAGAAGTCTTGAAGAATGGGTTGGTTTGATTGGAGATAACAGGATTAGTAGAACTCTCGCCTGGTGATAGGTGATGGTGTCTGTCTATCATGGAATTGAACTTAGTCGATAGATAGATTAACACTTTATTGCATACCAAATATAATAAAAATCTTAGAACAAACACAATCGCTAGAACGGTTTGACAATGGGCGATCTTACCAGACAACCTTAGGAAAGCGGTCGGTGGTATACAATACTTGCGGAAACATTGAATTTACAGATTGAATTAAAGTCTTAGGGCCAGTTTCACCGGTTCCTGATAGCACTATTATGAAGAAATCTGACAGATTTTTGACAGTTTTTGTATGCCTTCATGTGCCAAAGTGTAGAATTTTATTTGTTGCTAGCTATGCCCCGCAGCTTTGCCCGCGTTATAAAGTATCCTATAGACTAATCCATAATACTGGCTATCCCTGTGCAAAATTTTAGCTAAATCGGACCAGTTATTTGACCGTGAAGAAGTCCTAAACAAACAAACAAAACAATATATACACTGAATTTCGCATTTATAATATTGATTTTCTCACAACTAGTCTAAAAACGAAGAATGAAGGAAAGAAGTAGTCTCTGCCTACCCAAACGGGAAAAGGAGTGATTTTATGTATGTATGTAGTCTAAAAAAATCACAAAATTTACAAACTGCGTAAAATAAAACTGTTTTAAAGAACCAGAAATAAAAATCTCTCGAAAAACCTAGTATACCAAAACCAATAAATAAAAATTAACACTGTCACAACCGTTTAAACATGCGACGAGCAAAAAATAACATTTTAAATACGGACTTTCGATAAACAAAAACCGTCAGCGACATTCTTCCTGGCTCTCTCTATAAACACTATGTAATCGCCGCATCGATTCGTTTAACCGAGTAAACTCGAATCGAATCGAATCGCATCGCATCGAATGATTTATTGCACTGACACGTGGTTTTTGTTGCCGTCTCTCGCTCGCGGAAACAATTTTGGAATCATTTATGCCGGCCGCCCGAAGTGAGCCCGTATACGGACCAACTCGGTTTTCTGTTTCACCTTAATTTTGGGAAAATGGGCTCCCTTTTTGCGTTTTTTTCGTCGATGAGAAATTGAATTTGACAGCGTTTTTTGACTCGTCTTCGGTTAACGGTATTTTATTTAACGCGTACGTTGTAATTATGTTGCTACGGCTTTTCGCTTCTTAATTTTGTGCTTTTTGATTTTGCATTTGAAATTACCGGGGAATACTTTGCATATTTGAATGTTGTCGTGATTTGTATGTAGGCTGAAAATAATCAAGAAATATTAAGGTAATTTATGTTTGAGAAAAATACATAATATGTGGTATTGTGTTGTTTTCTGAAACCGTAAGTAAAAGTGATTTTCGGAGAAAAAGTCGGCAGACACGTACCCCTTGCGTGTCAAAACATTCTAGGTCTTGCGTGATAATCATCCTCAACCGCATCATTGCTTACCACCTGGTAAGATAGTGGTCAAACGCTATCCTATCTGCAAACTTGGCAATGTAACACGCATACTAAGCGCAGATTTTGCTCGATGCATAGTCCGTACACACCCACACACCCACACACCCACACACAGGCGTAACAATAAATTTTGTATTTTTCAATATAGAAAAAAACTGTAAACTATTTTCATCCCACTATTTAATTTAAAATAGTTTTAATCTCTCCCAATAATTTTATGCAAACCACAACTCACCGACAGACATTTTTAAAACATTTCTAGGCATTTTAAACTGCCACCTTTGTTACAAGCACAGATAAATCACATAAATTTTACTCAATTACCATAATTACTATCCGATATATTGTGCTAACGATTACGTATGTTAGTTGTAAATCTTGCTGTATTGACAGCAAAGATTTCAACTCAATGCTTTCTAATGAAAATATACTGGGACAGATAAGTTGACACTAGTTTAAAGTTGCTACATCGTTAAAAGGAGACTTTTTTTAAAAGGTTCAAGATTAGATAGTTTCTAATTTGAAATGGGAAGATTTGTGTCTCATTCGCTTGCTTTATATTTTTTCTTTTATATGATGCTAGTATATAAATGTAAAGACGAATGCTAGAGAAACTTGAAAATGTTTTCAATGGCGATTTCAGAAGGGTTTTATAAATCCTGCTATACATCATTATGTTTCAGTTAAAACATTCTGACCAGGAGGAATCCAGAGATTCAATGTAACTTTTGGAATTTTTGGAACGCGCGTCTTGCCCTAGTTGATCTTAGTCGATAAGACTAATTTCAAAGTTTCAACGCCTTGTCTTAATTCCTTGTTCCACTTTCTGATCATACTTACCTACAATATAAATTCGAGCATCCACAATTCCAATTTAAAAAAAACACTCACATTACCCATTTATATAAATTCCCGCGGCGTTATTTTTCGAAAAGCGCATCGAAACGCCAAACTGACACGCCGAAGGCGTCGATATGCAAAACTCTTCGGCAAAATTTTAGCTACTCGAAAATTACGCGTAGAATATTTATGGCTCAATTTTGGGTACGGACAATGCCGTGAATTTCGGTGGCTTCGCACGGAAACATTTTAGGTATGGACGTGGTGCAGACTGCAACTTTAATTACATTCGGATTTTTTGCCCGACAACCGGTGCATCTTGCCGCGAATTTGTTATTTACAGATCTTTACCCACTGGTGACGATTTGGCAGAGTATTATTTTTTTTATCGACATATTTTTATTATAAAAACTTACGTTCATTTTAATCGGATGAGGCCGAAACATATGTCGATCACTATATCGACATCGCGTAAGTCACGTTAAATTCCCGTCTCAAATCTATAAGTCTATAAGACATATTTTTAGTTTATATCCGACTGTATATATGTCTGTATGACTATAAACTATAACTGATCATTAGTTGGTTCGAATCAGGACACAAGTAGTTGGTTACGCAATCAGATTTGTTTTCAACATTGATGTATATGTTAAGGCCCCTGTACACATTGGTTCAACTCATTGAGACAACGCGTTTTGTAATGTACCTCGATAGTTTTCAATAATATTTTGTAAAGGCCCCCTGTACACATTGGGCCAACTCATTGAGACAACGCGTTTGCGTTTGCGATGTGTATCTCTAATCACACATTTGCGTCGCTCAATGTGCATTGGCGCTTCAGCAAAGATTCCTTTGATGTGTGCACAAAAAACCGACACAATGTGGTTTGCCGGCAACGCTCGCTCCAAATGTGATTTGCAACCAATGTTCCGCAAAATAGCCCTCTACACATTGGTCCAATGCATTGGCCCAATGTGTACAGGGGCCTTAAGATAAAGACACCTTGCTTGTTGGTAACCAATAATAGTATTTGCTTTCAATAAATACTTCGATAAACAAAACGGTGTTTATACCAACACAGACATACTAACAGAAGCCATTATTTATCGAGGTCCCAGGTAAAATCTTAAATGGCAGCGCTTTATTTACGTTATCATAATATTATTTATGAATTTTACTCGCACGGTGCGTAATTTGGATTTGTTATTATTATTAGTAAATAAAAAAGAGGTAAATAAAGAGAAGTGCAAAAAGCTAAAATGTACATATAATATTGTGCTCCAAGCAAACTTAAAATACTAAAGAGTTTTGGTCAAATTTCTACCACTGTAGCAACCACTAGTAATCACTGGTCAAAACAATCGCAACCAGTGCGTAGAACCCGAACCACCGATTCTTTTTGGGCTGTCACCATGTTCGGCGGAATGGCACCGACGTTATAATCGATCGGGTACGTGATCGCATCTTTTTTTTTTATTGTTATGATGAATTGAGGGCAACGTTACCGACTGAAGATGTCACTCGATTTATTTATGTGGGATGCGTGAATTAATTATTAGCAATAATACCGTTGCGATGATATCGATTTCTTTTTGATGTGTCATTAATAAATTTATAAGAAAATATGATGAAGTTTTTTTGGATGATGACATGATAGCGTCAATTTGTAAGGTACTCAGTACTTTTCAATTGTTTTGTGATCGCGTTTGATGTGAACTTTGATTCTTTGATTCTTCTTTGAAACAATGTTTTATTTGCGTTCACTGGTACAAATACTACTGCGCTATCTGATCACCGCCTAGATTGCGCACGTATAGGACGCTGCGGTGTGTCTGTACCTTAAATGATATTATTTTACTTCGCTTCAGAAAAGACATTTTTTATTTTATATTTTACAGGCTAGCGTTTGACCACTACCTCACCTGTAGGTAAGTGATGATGCGGTCGAGAATGGAAGCACGCTAGGCCTAGAATGGGAACTGGCTTGCAAACATAGCTGGCGGAGGAAACACATTAGATGTTTGGTGACTTTTTTTATAATTTTGTATAAGCCTTTTTTTCATGTCTGGTAACCAAGCACTTGACCTTTATCACCTGATGCTAAATGAAGATGCATTCTAAGATAGAATTGTGCTTGTTTGAAAGCGGCTCTGAGACGAGGCGCAGATCATTTAATTTAATACATAAAATAAAAATAAATCATATCATTCAGATCAAAAACCTTAATCAAAATGTTCAACAAAATAATTAAGATAGTTTAAAAACTAAAACAACCGACTGCCATGCCCCGCGAGTCAGTTTCAGTGGCAAGTTGGAGACGTTTATTGTCATATCTCTTATCAGATCTCGATAAAATTACAATGGGACTACCTCGAAAAAAAACCCTACCGATTAAAAAAGAATCATTCAAATCGGTTCACAATTGACGGAGTAATCGCGTAACATACACACAAAAAAATACAGATGAGTTGAGAACCTCCTTCTTTTTTGGAAGTTGGTTGAAAAAGAAATCATATCATTCAGATCAAAGTACCTCAATCAAAATGTTCAACAAAATAAATAATTGAGAAGCTTTAACATTTTTTTTCTCCCTAATTATATACGTAGGTATATAACGAACACTTGTCTTATCTTTTATTATAATGATTATCTTAGAGGCTAGCGTTTGACCACTATCAGACCTGGTGGTAAACGATGATGTTGTCGAAGATGGTGAATATGCTAGACCTGGAATACTCAAGGGCTTTCAAGTTCAACTTTCAAGGGCTGTGCTGCCAGAACACATGCTGATTTACTCCTTGATGATGGTAAGCTACTTTATGCTAGCAAGTCAGACGAAACATCGATATAATGCTCCTATCATCTATGGACAAACACCCGTGCTACGATTTGATCCGGTGACCTCTCGCTTAAAAGTCAAGAATCTTTTAAATTACCTAAATGGCCTAAATTACCTAAATACCACCCAAAACTTTAGAACTATATATAGCACTAACAAAATCCCAAACTATTTCTAACCAGAACTAAAATCCTATCACTTTTCCTTACCACTTATTCAACTGCAGCATCATCATATATTTTTTCTATACATTTATTAAACTACCCGTTAATTTGCACTAATTGCCAGAATTTAGACTGTACCGTGTTCGCTAATTACAATCATCAATTAGTCATAAATCATTCGGTAGCGAAACTCAGTCGATTAAATAAAACTCGACATGAAAATCTATGAAATATCTCAATCTCAGCTTCAATTATTTGCAAAGAGTTAAGATGGTATAGAATTGACCTTAATTATAACTATGGATGGGCAAAGAAAGAAAGAAAGAGAAAGAAAGAAAATATGTTTATTTTGCATCAAATACAATTAACTAATTACTAACTTATATATTAATTGAACAAATGTTACTTGGTGCAAAATAGGACCCACCTCAGCATAATGTTGGTCATGACTGACATAACCAACGCTGGTCTTCCGTTGGGACCCCAAAGTGACATCACGGAGGTTCTTACCTCTGACACACGCTACATATTCATATAAAGCCTGGTAAAGATTACAAAAAAATTTTAAATTTTCTACTCTAAGTAAAATAAAATAATAAAAAAAAAAAAAAAAAAACAAGATTTACATAAACTAACAGTATATTTAGTATTGTTTCAAAGCGAGGGTAAACAATTTTTTTTTAGCAAAGCCTGGGTGACCAATTTTTTTTTACTTTAAATTAGTATTCTGTTGCAATACTTCTAATTTCCACTAGTATATGAGCTTACGAGCTGCGCCAAATTTTGCTCAGAGATAGCCAATATTATGGGATAGGCCATAAGAAACTTTTTGTCGCGGACGTTGCCATGTCGTTGCCACGGGGCACAGATAATATAATAGTTATATGATTTTTTTAGGTTTAAATTATATAGTAATAAGATCGTTTAAAAAACTAAAACAACCGACTTCAAATGCCGCGCTATTTTTCAGTACCAAGTTTGATGTGTTTATCCATATCTCTGGAGATACTTATCAGATCTCAATTAAATTACTATGGTACCACATTTGGGATATCACTTTTCCAAAAAAAATCAAAATCGGTTCATAAACGATGAAGTTATCTGCGAACACACAAAAAAATATATACAGTCGAATTAAGAAACCTCCTCCTTTTTTAGGTCAGTTTAAAATATAGTTATTTATATATGTATATATTAGAACTAGAAGTGCCCCGTGGCTTCGCCCGCGTTAAAGACTTCTTTTATTTACATAAAACATTTATTTTGTAAAAACGTTTCTATCTCAAGAGAAATCAAAGAAGTTAAAGCCAAATCTGTTCCAACTTTGAACCTCTGTTTCATCCCCTTAAAAAAGTCAAATGCCTATAATATAATAATAAAATAAGTCCTTAAGATCTTTTAAAACAACCTTCTAAAGTAACTTTAAGCAATTGCGACTTGACGACATCAGACGGTTATATTTGTGGTTTCAATCAATCAATAATTTTATTTGATTATAAAATGCATCCGTAAACACTAATAAACTTACAACTATGCAATACATTAGTGGATAATGCAGGTATTTAGAGGGTGTGTCTGTGCCTGGACAAGAAAATCTGATTCCCAGACACTACTATGACAAATGACTATGTAAACGATTTATGTAAATAATTTTAACGATGTAATATAATCACTGACGGAGACAATTTTGATATAATTTAATTTGTATAAATTACCACTAAATGTGTTTAAATAAAATGTGTTTTAATAAATTTAATACTTAATATTAATTGTACATTTCATATGTCATAATATCATGACAAGATAGACGGACTTATAACATCACCAACATCTGTGTACCTACTCTATTTTTTATGAAATAAATGAATTTGTATTTGATGATTTGACTATGACAAATGATGTTAACTTACCACAAGTAAAACTAAAAAGGCCTACTTTCTCAACTGACTCATACAACTTCCTTCCTTTTACAAAATCTCTTTCTCAGAAAACATTTCAATTCGGCAAAATCCCAGAAATAGTAAAAGTTGCTGAAATAGCTCTAATTGGCAATCAAAGATTTGTTCCTCAATGTTTTTTAACCACAAAGTGATATTGGTATAATAAAATTACTCGTAATTATAATTGTTCTCTGAGAACATGATCGATTCTCGTTGTAATAGTGTAAATTAATCATAATATTGTATTAATATCTTATGATTGAATTAATAAATCCTATTGGTATATTTTTAGGGTTCCGTAGTCCTAACAAGGAACCCTTATAGTTTCGTCATGTCCGTCTGTCTGTCTGTCTTTCTGTCCGAGGTTTTGCTAAGAGACCGTTAATACTAGAAAGCTGTAATTTTGTGGGGGTATGTACATAAATTACGCCGACAAAGTGCTGAAATAAAATTTCGAAAAAGATTTTTTTTTGGGTAGAAATAATTATCCCCACTTCTCATATAGGGGTATATGAGAAGTGGGGATAATTATTTTTTATCGTCTACCCCATCATGTGGGGTATTGTTGAATAGGTCTTTTAAAATGACTTAAGGGTTGCTAATACCATTTTTCGATTGAATGCTCCATTTACGAAATATTAAACTTTAAAGTGCAAATTTTTGTTCCAGTAGGGTGTCCCCCCCCCCCCCTCTAAAAGCTAAACTGCTCGCTTGAAAATCTGGAAAAATTCGTGATAATAGCGCATTTCATGAACTTTAAAGGACAATTATAGCGGTTAAGATAACTTTATTAGTTTAGCAGTAATAGTCGTTGAACTTGGATGTTGGATAATTTTGTACCAAATACAAAATCCTTAGAATAAATCCTTAGTGACAAAGACGAAGTACCTAGTTGCTTGTTTATAACGGGTAAAGACATACATTGAATAACAGGCTACTACAGAACCCTACACTGCGCGTCGCCCGACACGCACTTGCCCGGTTATTTTTATATAATTATCTCATAAGCTATCGTTTGACCACTATCTCGCCTGGTGGTCAGCGATGATGTGGTCGAAGATGGTAAACACGCTAGGCCTAGAATACCCCGACTCTCAAGGGCTGTGTGCTTCCGTAGCACCGTGAGGTTATAGCGGCAGATTTTATCTTTTATGTGTTAAGCTACTTGTGCTCCACGTTATCTTAGAGAACGTTTCAACTTCCTTCATAGCTAAATACTCTTTTTCTTAGGTCATCAGAAAACTATACCCTCAGTTTTCCACCTCACAGTTCTGTGTTTTTTGACAAATCCTTTACAGTACAGGCTATTCGCCTGTGAAACTCTCTACCTGAGGACATTACAGCATCTCAATCCATTAATATATTTAAGGATCATTTAAAACAATTTTATCTGTCATTGTAACTGTAGTCCCCTGTTATATATATTTTTTTAATTCTCTTTAAAGGTTATTATTTGGTATTATACTGTTCTAGCTGCATAAGATTATTTTCGCTTAATAATTGAGTCACTAGGTATTTATATAAGATAGTTAAGTTTATTTATAGCTATATATGTAAGTGATTAGCGTTCAGAGTTGTAAGATACACCCGTCATTAGTCACAAGTTCTATCCTCTCCATCCTAAGGTTGTCTGGAAGAGAATCGATATTAGCGATAAGACCGCCCGTTGTAACACATTATTCTTAAGTTTACTATGTAAGTTAGTTTTAGGAGAGTGTAACAATAAAGAGTTGTCTATCTATCTATCTACTTTTTGGTAGCAAGCCAAAAAAAGGAAATAATTCTCCTGGTAACTATAGATGAGTACCTATGAATGCACATAGAAAAATCCAATTGTGCACCAATAGTGGATTCAAACCGTCGACCTCTCGGTTCAAAGGTGAGCTATCTAGCCTTTACGCCAACGTGCCATAAACTAATGATAACCAATGTAGTGGTATAGGACATTTTGCCGCAAGCGATGCCGCCTAGTTGGGTCCATTTTTAAACCCCCGACGCAAAAAGAAGGGGTGTTGTAAGTTTGACGTGTGTATCATGTGTATGTGTGTGTCTGTCTGTGCCCATCGTAGCGCCCAAACTGATTGAACTTTTTTTGTTTGATATGTATCTTAATCCAGAGTGTTCTCAGCTTTGATTCCTGAAAATCCGTTCAGCCGTTTGAAGGTGTATCGATGATGTATCGATCATCATCTAAAAAAAGCTCATACTTTTCTTTAGATAATGACGCTATAAAACCAATAGGTCTGACCACTTCTAAATACTTCAACAATATTATAAGAACATAATAGCATTGACCTGATGCTAGGACATCTCCTGAAATCTGCAGAATACTCAACTCCTCACCGACTTACAGCAGAGATGTCGAGTTTGTTCTTATTGGAATGGTTTCAATATGGTTATACATAGATCAGTCGAGGATTGTTTTAATTTTGAATCTAGGAATTATCTCAATATATTCTTGTAGGCATGACTACTAGAGTGTAAAGTCTACAGTAGCAGGCGTGAGCGAAGCAAGCCCGGGGGCAGTTGTCGTGACTACTGTAGCGGCAGTTAGTGCGTGGGAACCGGACTAGTCTAGTGCCGATTGTGATTTATTGTACTTACTGGAGAAATTTTGGAAACAAAATCTGTAAGGTCATCAGTCAAAGTAAAACTAAGTTAAAGGAAGTCGTATCTAAAACTTGGTTAAGATAATATGTTCATGATCAAGAAAGCACGTATTAGTTGAGGGCCCGGTGGCGTAATCGGAAGAACGGTTGGCTTTGATGCCGAGGTACCGAGTTCAAACCGCCGTGCACCAATGGATTTTTCTATCGAAAAATTTGTGTGCGCTTTTCAGTGGCCCTCTGGTGAAGAAAAAACATCGTTAAGATACCAACAACGCATAGGACACTATCTGGTGTCCGCCTGGCCAGCTAGCACCCTCAAGTTAGAAAATCTGTCGCCAAAACATCTAATGTGTTCCGGCAGCTATCCTTGAGAGCCAGTTCCCATTCTAGGACTAGCGTACTTACCATCTTCGACCGCATTATCACTTACCAACAGGTGAGATAGTGGTCAAACGCTAGCCTATAAGATAAACATTTTTTTTCCTACATTTTATTATTTCAGGTAATGGTGATTGGGTAGTCAGTAATCATCGATGGAAGGCTTCGACGAGTCGAGCCCCTAACTAAAAATAGAAAGTATAAAACCTTATCGTCTCGCTAAATTGCGGTATGATCTTCGGGTCAAGCCGTTCTATGGATTGTTGGGAAAGGTTGCAAAATGGGAAAAATAATTATATTAAATGGAGAGTGGGCAAATGCACGTAAAAGCGCAATGTAAGCAATATACCTAAAACCTACCTACATATACACACAGTACTACACAGTGGTCAAGTTTTATGGATTTGAAAGTATTGAAGGCTATGTCAGGAAACCTTTGGTTTAAAACACAGAGATCTAAACTAGTAGTTCTGTGAGAACAGTAGTCCTCGCGAGCCCTTTTAAAAATTGAAATCCGTCCATATATAACGCAAATAAAAGCAAATTTTACCCCCCCCCCTCCCCTCCCCTCCCCCTTCTTGAAATTTTTTTTCGCCACATCTTATGTAGAATGAAGTCCTCAGTGTGCCTCTCAAATTCAACTGAGATCCGTCGATAAATAACGCTACAGCAAACATGCCCCCTTTTCCCCCTCCTCCTCCTTTTTGATTTTTTTTCGCAACCTGATTCTTGTGTAGAATGAAGTCTTTAGTGTGCTTTTTCAATTTGACTGAAATCCGTTGAAACATCCTCCTTAATATAAAATAATTAACTCCCAATAGCTCTCAAAAACTGACAAAAGCATGTTTGGCTTAGTCGAAGCTGAGACGCTTCGCTCGATCGGTACATAATAAGTGTTATAAATATTTAGACTTCTGTGGTTTAAACTCTTCACACTTCTCACGTTCAATACTAAAATAACCGGAACTAAATACATCAAATGGCTACACAAAATTAACCCGACCGCCCTGCGTGTTCAGAAGCAATTGAAACCTAACATAAATACTGTTCAGGCAACATCTAACAAATGTGGGAAAATACCACTTTCACTCGCAGTTGTTCTTAATTAATTTCTCAAAGATTTTTTTTTTTTTTTTTTTTTTTTTTTTTATACCGAACTGGGTAGCACTTGATCACTATCTTTCCTGATGTTAAGTGATGATGCGATCGATGATGTAGCGTGCTTACCCAGAAGATACCTATTCACTCGCGATTTGAAGACCCCCATATTGTACTTAATCGGAAACACGGACTCAGGCAGGGTATTCCATTCCTTAGCGGTTCGTATGATGAACAAAGAAGCAAATCGCTTCGTTCGGGTAGATGGTATATCCACCATAAATCGGTGGCGCCTTTTAGTGTCTCTGGATGTCCGATTATAAAATGGGGATGGTGGAATCAAATCATGCAGTTCCATTGCACACTCTCCGAAATGTATCCGATAGAAAACCGATAAACAAGCGACTTTGCGGCGATGCGCGAGACTCTGGAGTCTCTTCCTTACTAGTAGGTCGTCGCTTATGAGTTTCTTTGCTCTCTTCTCAATAGCTTCCAGTGTCTGCATCTGGTATTTGGCAGAGCCATCCCAAAGGTGTGAACAGTACTCCATACACGACCGGACTTGTGCTTGGTAAAGATTAAGCAACTGTCCCGGTGTGAAGTACCGTCTCAACTTAGCCAAAATGCCAAGCTTTTTTGAGGCTAGCTGGGCTCTAGACTCAATATAAGAGCCGAAATTGAGAGTTGGTGTCAAAGAGATGCCAAGAAGCTCGAGATTGTTACTTATCGGAACGGACACATCCCGGAAAGTAGGAGCCAGTAGAAATGGGCTCCGTTTAGCGGAGAAAAGACACGCCTGGGTTTTCGCAGCATTGAACTTGACCAGATTGGCATCGCCCCACTCAGAGACTGCCTTCAAAGAAAAGTTCAAGCGTTCGACCATCGCTTCTCTATGAGACTGGATTTGTAATGCACTGGTTCGTGCGTTGGATGTGTAACTCTCTACAACAGTGCTGTCATCTGCGTACCCAAAGATACCGGGTTTAAGCAGGTCATTAATATGCAGCAGAAAAAGTGTTGCAGAGAGTACTGATCCTTGAGGGACTCCGGCATTTATGGCCAATTGGTCGGAAGAACAGCCATCGATGACCACTCGAATCGACCGATCCCTTAAGAAATCTGCTATCCAAACACATAAACCAGTGGGCAGGCCGTATGAAGGAAGCTTGCTAATAAGGCTATCGTGCCAAACCCTGTCGAAAGCCTTCGAGATGTCAAGAGAGACGGCCAGCGCCTCGCCGTGGTTCTCGATGGCTTCGCTCCAGATGTGCGTGGCATACGCTAGAAGATCCCCAGTAGACCGGTTTCGGCGAAACCCGTATTGTCGGTCACTGAGGAGATCGTTCACTTCTAGGTATGCCAGGAGCCTGTGGTTCAGTACACGTTCCATAGTCTTACAGAGTATGGAAGTGACTGAGATAGGCCTGTAATTGACAGGGTCTGCACGACTACCCTTTTTCGGCACGGGTTGCACGTTTGCTTGCTTCCAGGACTTAGGCACTTGACCAGTCGTCATAGACAAGCGAAAGAGGCGTGTCAAAATAGGAGCCAACTCAGGCGCACACGTCCTCAAGACTACAGCTGGTATACCGTCTGGACCACTAGCTTTGTTCACGTCTAGATTGCGCAACGCTTTGCGTACTTCAGTCTGACGAATGCGGATTTCCGACATAAACGTCCCGCAAGTCGGCAGACTAGAAGGTACAGCATTGCCAGCATCTAAACGTGAAGACTCCGCAAACAGAGTAGCAAATAAATTCGCTTTCTCTTCAGCCGAGTGTGCTAGTGATCCATCGGGTTTCAGTAGTGGAGGCAGTGAGGGACGGCAGAAGTTCTCTTCGATCGACTTCGCCAGGGACCAGAACGCTTTGCTACCCGAGGGGTAAGAAGCAAGTTTGTTCCCTGTTCGGCGTATGTGATCGAAGCGAGCCTTCTTGAGAGCCTTTTTGCAGGACTTGGCGGCTAAGTTAAAGGCTTTCTTCTTTTCGCGTACATCTCTAGTCTTGCGGGTTCGAGCATCAGCCCAGGCTAAGTAAGCTTCATGTTTTGATGCTTCTGCATCTCTACATTTGGCATTAAACCATGGACGAGCTTTGCTTGACACCGGAACGTCAGAAAATGGTATGAAATATTCCATACCCTGACGTAACACTTCTGTCACAGCATCCGCGCAAGCTGAGGGATCGCTCGAAGAAAAACATACCTGCCGCCAAGGATAAGACGCGAAAAAACAACGCATCTCATCCCAATCTGCTGACCTGTATCGCCACACCCGCCGGGTGCCTTTTTGGCTGGGATCGGGCGGGGAGTAGACGGATACAGACTTCACCAGACAGTGGTCGGAGCTACCTAAGGGTGATGAAACCGACACCGAGTAGCGGTCTGGTTCTGTTGTCAGCAGAAGGTCCAAGCAATTGGCTGTATGGCCATCAACGTCCGGTATCCTTGTTGCTCCCTGGACCAACTGAGTGAGGTCTAGCGTTAAAGCAAGCTTTCGCATCTCTCGACCAGCGTGGTCTGTGCTCTGGTATGGGTATAGCCAGTCTTGATGATGGGCGTTGAAATCCCCCAGAAGCACTAATTGAGCAGAAGGATACCTCTGTTGGGCCACATCAGCCGCCTCACTGAGGTGGTTTGTGAGCCTGTTTGTCTCTTCGTCTCCGCTGTGCGAACGGTAGACACTAGCATAAAGAATTTTCTCTATGCCAGTGTCCACCAAAATCCACATGACGGAAAGTTGAGGGTCTTCAAGGTTGCGGAGACGCCGATAGCAAATGTCATCGCGGGCATACATACAAACTCCCGCCCTCGCCCTAAAGTTATGCTCTAGAACATAGCCTGGGTAGGCAAGGTACGCCGCGTCAGCTGGACATTTGATCTGCGTCTCCGTGAGGAACAGAATATGCGGTTTTTCGGTCTCAAGGTGGTGGTGGACCGAGAGGATATTGGAGTGCAAGCCTCGAATGTTTGAGAGGTGCACTTGAAGGGAGAGGGCGTGCTTCCGCTGTTCAACCTTTATTCTGTTTCTGCCTTTCATTTTGTGGGGAGTGAAGTTAGGTAAGGGAAACGGAAGTGGAAACGAGGCGCTAATTACCAACCCGTGATACATATTAGGTCTTTTCACCTATTGGGAACCAATCCTGGAGACCGCGGGGACGCCCGAGCCCCCCCAGAGGTGTCCATCGGGTCCTCTCGTCCGGTCGCCAACCGGCACGATGGCGCACCTCCAGGATTTTTCGCGAGATGGCGGGGCAGCCTTTCATGAGTGGCTGGCTCACTACTTGGGCCCCCAACTATCTGCAGTCGGCCAGCGGAGAACCGTGCCTCGGATCCCGCTGCTCTCCAAGATTGGCTGCCAGGTAAATTGACCTTCAATTTATCACGACTAGCTATAGTAAGCAACGCAACTGTTTCCGACCCGTTCCCCATAATGGCTTCACCAAACATTCATGCCGTAAAGCGACCGCTTGGCGGCATGGCTTTGTCTGGTGGGTGGTAACACGCCGCGGCCTAAGCCTACCACCTGAAAAGTACTGCTCTTTTGGCGCCACCCAGGGGACACGTGTAGGACATCGAGGGCTAAACCCTACGGACGCGAGCAGTAATAGTCCCCCAAAAGATACTGCTGAATTAGTAAGGTATTTGTAGGCTTTGTAGAACATGGTTTAGTGCTTTGTCTTGTGAAGTTATTGATCTGTGGTAAACGGTGTCGAGTAGAATACAGATAACAAGAAAGTTGTGGCTATATCTGAGGAGGTGAGGATAACAAACTTAAATATCTTCTTGAAATAGTTTATTAAAAATTAAAATAGTTTAACAATTAAGATAGTTTAAAAACTAAAACAACCGACTTTAATTCCCCGCGATTCAATTTCAGTAGCAAGTTTCAGACGTTTATCGTAATATCTCTGGAGATACTTATCAGATCTCGATGAAATTACAATGAAACCACCTCGAAAACGTACCCTACCGATTACAAAACGAATCATTAGAATCGGTTCACAATTGACGGAGTTATCGCGTAACATACACAAAAAAAAACATACAGATGAATTGAGAACGTCCTTCTTTTTGGAGGTCGGTTGAAAGCTAAAACAACTAGCTTCCATGCCGCGTGAGTCAGTTTCAGTAGAGTTACTGATCAGCTCTCGATGAGATTACAATGGGACTTATAGGCCAGTTTTCCAAAGACTATCGCTTCCTCTGGTCGCGAGTTATAATTGGGTTCCCGTTGTCCATTCAAGAACTCCATTACCAAATATCTTGACATCATTCTGGCAAACTGTGATTGTTTGGTTGTACAAATAGCGCATATTGATTTGTAGCCTCAACTGTAGGGGGGGTAAGATAAACTATTTCCCTCAAACATCTTGTCAAAAATGGAAACAACCTTAAAAGAATATGATCCCAATACCTGATATCGATACTTCGATAAAAACATTAACACGAACATCGGTGGGCGCAAAATTCAGACATTTTGACATGATTTTTAGTGCCCCAACGAGCACTGACAGGTGTGGTCGAAAGTCAAAATAAAACTCGTAATAAAGATGGTTTCGGTCGCTTTACGACGTTTTGAGTGCTAATAAACATAATGTTATAAGAGGAATGTAAAACTAAACGTTTATGAAGTATATTGTGGTCTTTTTGTTAAGGGGGAGCTTCTTAAGTGTTTTTCTTTTCATAATCATACTAGCTGATACCCGCGACTTTGTTTGTTTGTTTGTTTTTAAATTCTTTATTGCACAAAATAAGTACAAAAGGAGCACTTAATGCTAACAGCATTTTCTACCAGTCATCCAGCAGCGGTGGGGAAAATTTTAGGGCGTGCTAGTCGGAATCACTCTTGAGTGATTCAGACAGAATGTTGAGCTAGGTTCTGAAATAATAGTATATATTATGTTAGCAATAGTTACATACTAATTGTAATACATAATACATACATACATACAATATATATAAATAAACATATGATATAGGTATATAATATGTTCACGTAGACCAAGAATTTAGTAGCCTATGTTCATCTTTAAGGATCTCCTTGTAAAATTTCAGTAAGATTGAATAGTCCATTTAGGCGTGATAAGGTAACAAACAGACAGAGTGACACTTGCAAACGTTTTTATATTAGTAAGGAAGTATGTATTAGTATGGATAGGCTAGTGTTTGACCTCTATCTTGCCTGGTGGTAAGAAATGATGTGGTCTGAGATGGTCTACACGTTAGACCAAGAATACTCTGACTCTCAAGGGTTGTGTGTTGCCGAAACACTGTAAGGTTATTGATGCAGATTTTCACCTTGATGGTGGTAAGTTACTTTTTGGTGACAAGTCAGGCGGATCATTGATATAATGCTCCTACCACTATTATATTATTCTAAGCTACACCAGCTAGGCTTGGTGTACGAAGAGTAAGTACACTGCTCCATTTATTCCTTTTCCTTTTGGGCTTGAGCTGAGTGAGCTAAATTGAGCTATTGACTTAATCTTACCTAGCGTCCCGCTTCTTAACTCACATATCTGGTGGAAGCAACCTTAATGTCATCATTATAATAAAGACAATCATTAAGAAACGCCATCGCCTTAACCACCATAATAAGTTTACGAGCGTGCATTATGAGTTTCAGTGACTTCCTTGAGATAATCGCTTAATTTGCGTACCTTTATGGTGGTCATCAAAAAATACTCACCGCTGAGTTTTTTTGGAAATAATTCCCCTCTTTTCACTGTTAAACGTGACGTCTGGTGCAACCTTTACTCCATACTGATAATATAAAAACGTTTGTAACTCTGTCAATCTGTCTGTTTGTTACCTAATCACGCCTAAACGGACGATCCAACCTTAATGAAATTTAACAAGGAGATACCTTATGGCATGAGGATGATCATAATTATGGGTGTCAACTAATATAGTATTGAATATATTAAAAACCAAGGTAAAACAATGTTAGGTGAATGAATATAAAAAATATGCCTGAAAATATTTTAATTCCAAGCTCCTTTTGTGAACAATGAAGAGCACTCTATTCTAATTTATTCTACTCTACAAAGGATTACTTGTCTTATACTTTTAACAAACTTTAAGTATATTATTAAATTGTAGGAAAAATAAACAAAAGTCCAAACTTTAGGTAAAGTTAAACCTAAATCCATAACAGAACTAAATAAAACTATTTTATGTACAACCTACAACGAGAAGATCAGCTCATCGATATGGCATCGTGTGTCCATCTATTCTCCATACTAAACGCGTTCTACATGCGTCTTCATTAGATTACATTCCAAAAAGAAACTCGTCCTAGGTAAACTAGGTCCATGAACAAGAAAAATAAATCACATCACATAAACTATAACATCAAACACACGGTCGAACGCTAAAGTTGTAAAGCAGGTAGTGGGACGGTTTTGGAACTGTAAAGTAAATGATAGACGGACGAGTAAGTTCGCGGACTTGTAGATTGTCGAGCGTTTGCTCTTCATGCGTTCTATACGAATTTTAAATTGCCGCGCATGTTTGTCAGCGATCGCCTCTGTCGTGTCTAAGTGGGGACGATTTCTTTTTAGTTTTTTTAAAAAGCTTACTAGCAATATGGGTTGTATATTACTAGTAGTCTTGTTAACCCCTTCAACTAAGCTAAATATGCTTGTGTCTGGAGTGAGTTCACGTCAATAGTGCAATAATGGGTGGGGATCGAACTCACAACCTCTCGATCGCCAGGCCGACACCTTAGCCATTAGGCTATTGCACGAGAAGGTGCAATGATTTCACAATTAGTGGTTCAAAGTACCTACCGGATAAAAACATGTCACCAATAAGTTCCTCGAGATCCAGTAAGATGTTTGGTGCCAACCAGTGTGGAAGACGGTTAAGGTTAGTTGCGCTAAATGGATTTGACAAAAGTCTGTTGTCCAGCACCTCGTCCAGTGAGTGAGACTAGTCTCGAAGACTGCAGTGGCTGTTTTCCATTGCCAAGCGCGATTCCATCTTAGATCACAATATCGTCACATTACATCAGCTGGTCAAAAACTTGACTGTAGTCAAGGAGAAAACCTGCCCCCATAACTTTACCGTGTTTCTTTAAGAGTCAGAGCATACTAAGCCGTCTTCGACCACATCATCGCTTACCACCACGCGAGATTGTTGTCAAACGCTAGCCTATATGATATAAAAAGAAATATCGATCCGAGTAAATACACGAGCTTTAAATCTTATGCCTATCATGCAGTTAATGATCAATTTTATCGTAGGCTATCATGGGAAATTACTGTCTGTCATGTCACTTAGCCAGTCCAAATCAAGGGATACCTACTCGTTTACATAATGAAGCAATGATATCCATGTTAACTTACAAAACAGTATCTAATAAGAAGAAATACGTGTTGTTAATGGTGTTTCTAGTGTATGTTGGTATTTTATAATGTTTTAAGTTTTTCTTTTTAACCGACTTCAAAAAAAGGAGGAGGTTTCTCAATTCGACCGTATATATTTTTTTTTTATTTTTTTTTATGTTTGTTCGGCGATAACTTCGTCGTTTATGAACCGATTTTGATTATTCTTTTTTTGTTCGAAAGGAGATATCCCAAGTGTGGTACCATGGTAATTTTATCGAGGTCTGATAAGTATCTCCAGAGATATTGAGATAAACATCTCAAAATTGGTACTGAAAATGAACATTGAAGTCGGTTCTTTTTTAGTTTTTAAACGATATTATCAGCTTTAATACTGGATTAGATTCGAAGAAGTGACAGTAAATAATTAAGGTTAAGTTTGAAAACTAAAACTAAACTGACTTCCATGCCGCGCGAGTCAGTTTCAGTAGGTAGTTTGAGGTGTTTACTTCCATATCTCTGAAGATACTATTCATACGATACATACTTATAATAAGCCTAAAATATGGGAGAAACCACAGGCTCTTGAGACACAGCTATGCTAGTTCAGGAGTCTATGGATTCAACATGTATTGTGTAAACTATACAGTATGTCAATAAAGATTTTGTATTTGTATTTGTATTTGTACTAATCAGATCTCGATACAATTTAAAAGAGACTATATTGAAGATAAATTCTACTTGTGAAAAAAATAGTCATTCAAATCAGTTCACAATTGGCGGAGTATTTGCGTAACATACATACACAAAAAAAACATGCAGAAGAATAATTGAGAACCTTCTCACTTCCATGCCGTGCGAGTTAGCTTCAGTAGCAAGTTTGACACGTTTATCACCATATCTCTGGAGATATTTTTCAGATCTCGATGAAATTACAATGTTACCATCTTGGAAATGTACCCTACCAATTAAAGATAGTAATAATGATTTTTATTATATATGAATGATTATAATAATTCGGATCGGTTCACAATTAAAGGAGTAATCGCGTAACATGCATACAAAAAATAAACATAGAGATGAATTGAGAACCTTCTCCTTTTTGTGAAGTCAGATAAAATAGTTAACACTGCTTACAAAGAACGAAATAAAATAGTGTAGTAAAAATATTCCCTGTAACAGAGACAATAGGAAAGGTGCGATTGGACACATGCTTAGTTGAACAATAGTTAGTCAAATTAAAATTATTTATGTCAAATTGAAATTACTTATTAGTCTTAAGACTATTATTGTATTATTATTTTTGGAAAAAAAAATAATTATATTATTGTAGTTGAACAATAACATTTAATTAAATAAATCATTCAATCGACCACGATAAATAATTAAATGAGTTTGTTAATTAATTTTGATCATATTTCTACTTGAGTTTTAATGAAAAAGGAAAGAGGAAGTAAATGAATATTTATAATAATTCCAAACAGCGGGGGAGAATGTTGGCGCAAACCCATTGAAAACACAAAAAATAATTAGTTTTTTGAACGAAACAGTTCCGTTAACATTATCCAATACCACGTCTACTTAAAATACCTTTTTATTTATCCGCATTGACAGAAATCATCTTCGATGGTACGCGAATTTCTCGAAATTAAAGTGTATTGATTATTGCTAATGCGCGTGTTTCCATTCGACAAGACGACAATTACTTATCGCCGTGAATACGACGAATCAACGGCATTGGATGTTCATCACAACACTTCCAAATTGTTGAACACAGTATAATGTAATGTTAGCTGGATCTACTAATAATATAAAATAAAAGTGTTGAAAGTAGGTATATGTCATTCGCATTTCTATTTTCTGTTATCACAAATGCGAGAAATAGCACCTGTCACGCGATAGTTGGGTAAGTCATTAATCATAACGCTTAATGGCTCGCCGCGAACCTAAATCGCACGAAGGTGTGTTTATGTGTATTCACACATTACTCCAAGTTAACATTGTATTTCCATACTTTGAGCGTAATTCTATCATACGCAGGGATCACGCATTACTTCTAACGACCACGATATGATGAGTCCACGATGAGAGTGGTTGAAGATCGTGCTCAGTAGAATTAGAGCGTGAAATTGGAAAGGCCTATGTCCAGCAGGGGACTAGTATAAGCTGATGATGATGATGATGATTTTTCTCACTCGTTTAGTCATATGCACAAAACATAGAATACCTTGTACTCATACTGTACCGTTTTATATAATGTTTGTCGTTTAACTTGTCGGAGACGATAAAACCGGTGTTGTGTGTGATGGAAATACGCTCTAAGGAACTGGAGGGCCATTAAATTATGACAAGGTTAATTTGTTAAAGTACTTTATGGGGGAAAATTAACTTCTTGTTCTTAAGGTTCCTAAATAAAATGTCGTTTCAATTGAGCCGTTTGTGTCATAGGTTGGTTATGTTTATTCTCTTGGTTGAATGTCAGTTGCACTAATTTCTTGTTTACTTTTATGTTGTAAAATAGGTTTTATATTGAATAAAGCTAGATTAATGTCATTTTCAACCGACTTTCAAAAAGGAGGCGGTTTTCAATTCGTCTGTATGTTTTGTATGTATATTACGTGATTACTCCGCCAATCGTAAACCGATTCGGATGATTTAATTTTTTAATTGGTAGGGTACATTTCTAAGGTAGTCATATTGTAATTTCATCGAGATTTGCTAAGTATCTCCAGAGATATGACGATAAACTTCTCAAACTTGCAACTGAAAGTGATGCATGGAAGTTGATTGTTTTAGTTTTTAAACTATACTATTTATGTTGAATCAGTTTGTTGCATCGAGTATGAATAAGCATCTTTAACAACAATCTTCATATATCAGTTATATCACTCACAACTTAGCGGAAAACAGACTTTAGATAAAAATAAGTACGATTTGGTCTGAATGTATACCGTGTATGTATAATGTAGAATGTAGAATGTTTACCTAGATAATACCAGTACCCCTACGAGTTTTCATCGTAAACGCTTTTGACAGATCACATATAGTTTTCGACTTATTCTGGCTCCCTGATTGGTCTAAATTTAGTTAAGTGTGAAAACCACTAGAGGCGCTGTACTGTTTATCATACAAAATTTGTTCGATATACGATATCGAGTTTGGTATGAGAACTTGTACTATGGGTACAGGAGCCCAATTCTCCACGGTAGCGAATCGCTCTAGCAAAGCCACTCGCATATCGAAAGCCGATTATACAGTTTCTTAGTCTGTGGGGCTTGCTAGCAAAATGCGATTATTGTAAATAAATTAATAAATTAAAAAAAAAACAAATAAACACATAATAATGCTAGTGCCTTGTTGAATCGTGCTTTGCGAGAAAAAAGCTTAAAAAAGAGCAAAAAACATCTAATGTGTTCCGGCAGCTGTCCTTGACAGCCGGTTCCCATTCCAGGCCTAGCGTGCTACCATCCTCAACCGCATCATCACTTACCGACAGATGAGGTAGTGGTCAAATGCTACCCTATATGAAATGAAAAAAGAAAGAGAAAAAAGACACGATAAAAATTCGAGCACATATATTTCTCTGCCCCGCATTTCTCAACGCATGATATTATTTGCTGCTCGGGCATGCTCCGAATAAGGTGCTCTGATTTATAGCCCGCGAGTGATCTACATGCGGACGGTTGATATGCGGGGAGTAAGACACATAAAGGGCTTACTGCACTTGTATCTTTCTTGTATTCTTATATTATTCAACCAACGAAATATTAATAATTAATATTCATGTTTCTGTATATTCAACTGACGCGATTTTTTGGACATAAATTAAGATTCTCTGCCCTGCATTTCTCAACGCATGATATTATTTGCTGCTCGGGCATGCTCCGAATAAGGCGCTCTGTTTTATAGGCCGCGAGTGATCTACATGCGGACGGTTGATATGCGGGGAGTGAGACACATAAAGGGCTTACTGCACTTGTATATTTCTTTTTTTTTTCAACCGACGCGACGTCCAATGATATAATATCGTTTAAAAACTAAAAAACAACCGACTTCAATGCCGCGCTATTCATTTTCAGTACCAATTTTGAGATGTTTATCTCAATATCTCTGGAGATACTTATCATACCTCGATAAAATTACCATGGTACCACACTTGGGATATTTCCTTTCGAACAAAAAAAGAATAATCGAAATCGGTTCATAAACGACGAAGTTATCCGCGAACAAACATAAAAAAAAAAAAAAAAAAATATACGGTCGAATTGAGAAACCTCCTCCTTGTTTTGAAGTCGGTTAAAAAGCTAAAACAACCGACTTGCATGGCCCGCGAGTCAGTTTCAGTAGCAAGTTTTTACGCTTAGCGTCATATCTCTAAAGATACTTATCAAATCTTGATGAAATTACAATAGGACCACCTCGAAAATGTATCCTACCGATTAATAAAGTATCATATAGTATTCATACTAGTTTGTCTGTACGTTGTATGTTACGCGATTACTCCGTCAATTCTGTACCGATTGGAATGATTCCCTCTTTGATTTGTAGAGTAAAAGTTTTAAAGTGGTTTCATTGTAATCTCAATCCTCAAACTTTTTTTTTACGTGAAAATGGGTATCGCTTGACCACTATCTCACCTGATGTTAAGTGACGATGCGGTCGATGAAGTAGCGCGCTTAACCAAAAGATACCAATGACTAACGAGGTATTTGAAGTCGGATTTTTTCATTTTGTAAACGATCTTAAATCATTTAATATCATATATAGGCTAGCTTTTGACCAGAATCTCAACTGTTAGTAAGTGATGATGCGGTCGATTACGGTAGCAGGCTAAGCCTAGAATGGCAACTGACTTATTACAACTACTGGAAAAATTTAAAAAATTGGCGACAAATTTTCCGTCATAAAAAAATTGACATTTTTGCTACAAAAAAACATTAAGTACCAAAACAGTTAGGTACTTACGAGATTTTTTTTACGCCTTACATTAAAAGATAAACGACATTAACCGGAAATGGCTTTTAAATACAAGTCCTATAATTCATATTTAGCTCCAAAAAGTATAAATCACATCTTATTAACGTAAATCAGGGTAAAATATATTTGTCATTCATAAACCATTCTGTAAATTACGAAAAACAGATTCCATTTTGCTGCTGACACTTTTATGGAGTGTCGATGTAGACTGACCTTATTTTTAATTGTCTGGACAAAATGTCAATCGATATTTCATATACTACATGAAGATTAAATTCTTGTTGTTCTTTTGATAAGAGTGAGTGTGGTTATTTTTTAAGAAAGTACAATTATAATTTAATAGCTCTTTATTTGGCGCAGCGCCTATTCCAGCAACACCAGTCTTATTTGCACTTAAGAAATACATTATGATCTCAGTAAAGAGACCTCAATTCATACATTTACCAAAAACAGAGGGACAAGACTATCAAAACCATCTGCCTGTGTTTATTTCTTATGAAGTAAGTAATCATTACTGTATCAACTTAATGCACAAAAATACTTACTGTATTTGATACATGATAAGGGATGTGAGGGAGCAGGGATGTAAGGAAGCACAAATACCACCTCAGTGCTCCCAGCCAACCTCACCTGCCCGTGGTGCATCCTGCTGACCAACAAACGAGGCTCTGGCGACCGACAAATGGCGGTAAAACCATTTCAAATTATGGCGTAGCTAAATACTACAGGTAACATAATAATACAGGCCGGTGACGGGCAGCAGCGTCACCGGTGTGAGGAGCTACGTCCTGCGATCGCCAACCCGCCTGCCCAGCATGGCGATTAGGGCATATCCCTCCCAAAGAGCCAAAGATTGGGCTCAGTGGCGTATCTTGGGAGATGCCTACGTCCAGCAGTGGACTGACACAGGCTAATTATGATGATGATGTATTACTGTATCAAATAATTTTTGCACGCAAATAATCACGGATAACTTTTAATTTGTAGGTTTTTAGGGTTCCGTACCCAAAGGGTAAAACGGGACCCTATTACTAAGACTCCGCTATCCGTCTGTCTGTCTGTCTGTCTGTCTGTCTGTCTGTCTGTCTGTCTGTCTGTCTGTCTGTCTGTCTGTCTGTCTGTCTGTCCGTCTGTCACCAGGCTGTATCTCATGAACCGTGATATTTAGACAGTTGAAATTTTCACAGATGATGTATTTCTGTTGCCGCTATAACAACAAATACTAAAAACAGAATAAAGTTAAAAAAATAATAGAGGGTCCCCATACAAGAAACGTGTTTTCTTCGGCATTTCACACCATCTATGAACGCTTAGTTAGGTAAACGTCCCATAGATGGCGTTATATTGAAATGTCGATCCCTAACTCCTTTGTTAGACGTTATATGGCGTTATAAGAAATAAAATGTTTATTAATTATTATTTTTTGCTCGATTTGTGCGAGTGCGAGTCCGACTTGCACTTGGCCAGTTTATTTATAATTTACCAAGCTTATAAGATAGTTATATTCGCCTTATTCGTGATTATTTGTAGGTAAAAATTATGAAATACAGTAGGTATGTTTGTGCAGTAAATTGACACAGTTATTATATATACTTCAGAAGAAATAAACGTGTGGCAGATGGTTTTGATAGCCTTGTGTCTGTTTCTGGTAAATGTGTGATTTATTTAAGGTCTCTCAACTGAGATCATAATGTATTTCCCAAGTGAAAATAAGTCTGCGGTTTTCCGCAAAATCAATGACAGGCACAAACGACCCTTAAAACTATTTCCTCTAAATGGAAATAGGTGTAAACCCATTCTAGCTGGAGATGACATTATATACTTATATCAAATGAGTCCTATAGAATCAAAAGCGGTAATCGGTACTTAGAATAAATTTTGGAATTTCAATAAAGCGTTTTATTATGTAGGCCGGGTTTAAATTTTAACTATCAACAATTGCCGCATTTAAAACTAATGCTGATTTTTAACCGACTTCAAAAAAAGGAGGAGGTTTCTCAATTCGACCGTATATATATATATATATATATATATATATATATATATATTTTTTTTTTATATGTTTGTTCGCGGATAACTTCGTCGTTTATGAACCGATTTCGATTATTCTTTTTTTGTTCGAAAGGAGATATCCCAAGTGTGGTACCATGGTAATTTTATCGAGGTATGATAGGTATCTCTAGAGATATTGAGATATACATCTCAAAATTGGTACTGAAAATGAATAGCGCGGCATTGAAGTCGTTTGTTTTTTAGTTTTTAAACGATATTATCAAAGCCTATTTTGAACGCCATATTGCCGCATTTGATATCATTAACTCATTTTTGTAAAATTTGACAGATTGACGACTTCGATTGTATACGACTCAAATATTAATAATTTATGGTCGTTCATAAAATGAGAAAAACCGACTTCAAAGGCTTAAGAGCCGAAGGGAACCACAATAATTAAGATAGTTTAAAAAACTAAAACAACCGACTTCAATGCCCCACAAGTCAATTTCAGTAGCAAGTTGGAGACGTTTATCGTCATATCTCTGGAGATACTTATAAGATCTTGATGAAATTGCAATAGGACCACTTAGAAAACGTACCCTACCGATAACAAAAAAATAATTCGAATCGGTTCAGATTTGACGCAGTAATCGCGTAAACATACACATAAAAAAAAGAACAGACGAATTGAGAACCTCCTTTGTTTTTGGAAGTCGGTCTAAAAACCAAAATGTCTTCCATGTATGTTAGCACATATTTTTACTTTTTCTTTTTTCGAAATATTTTTTATATCATAGGCTAGCTAGGCTAGCGTTTAACCAAATCGGGATCACCTGGAAAATGTAACCTTTGAAACAAAAGAAGAATTTTCCAAATAAGTTTAGGCGTCTGCGAGTAATCGAGTAATCGGTAAATATTTTTTATACATTAATACATTCACAAACAAAAAAAAGTCCGACGAATTGAGAACCTCCTCCTTTTATAAAGTTGGTTGAAAATAGTCAAAATTTTTCTTAGTGGAAGATAAAATCTATTTTATTTATATATTGGCTATTTCTCGCTCTTTAACTTCTTCGTGGTGGAAACCTGGTTTCAGCCTGGTTAGCTTTCAAATGACGGTTTTCCTAAACAGTATTATTGTAAATCTAGCTCCGCAGATCAATAGAACCAAGTGCAGCGCACCTAATCCTGTTCGGTTTTTTCACATCTCGGCTAATATGTTACCTAGTTAAGTGCAATGGTTTGCATTTATATCATTCTATGACCATAAGTTTACTTGCGATTGAATCATGTATTGGAAGTTTAAACACATACGGGTCTGTTTACAAAATTTTACAAGTTACTTTAGTTCATTGTTTCAAAATATTTTTTTTTCTAATCTAACCTATTTGATCCTACTACCGGGCAAAGACTGGGCAAAGAACTCGTCCAATTTTTTCCACCTATCTCTATCTAACGCCGTTTGTGGCCAGTCATTGTGAAAACAATCCAAATTGTCCACCGCTTTTTGGTCTTTCCTCTACGTCGACGGCCGTCTTTAGGTACCCAGTGCGTGACAATTTTGGCCCACCTGTCGGGATGCATCCGACAAGTATAACCCACCCAGTCCCATTTCAGCTTGGCAGTCTTGTCACCCACGTCAGCTATGCCGGTTTTTGAGCGCACTCCCATTGATTCACTCCCATGCTGCGTTGTTTTTTCCTCTTTTTGCTCCATTGCTCTTTGGCATACCTTGAGCTTGAACTTTTCAGACTCGGTAAGCGACCATGTTTGGGCATCGTAGGTTAGGATAGGCAGAATACAAGTGTCGATGAGTTAACCAAAATCTATTTATGTATTTTAAAATCAGATGTTGACCACTATTACGCCCATTGCAGACAGACATGCAAAGATATGGTCGAAAATGGTGAATACAGTAGGCTTAGAATACTCTCAATTCTCAAGGCTGTGCGCTGCTGGAACACGGCGGTTATGGTGCCAGATTTTTTCCTTGATAACTATAATTACCACTGTAATGAACTTTTTGGTAGCAAGCCAGGTGGAGCATCGATATAATATGCTCCTGCCACCTGCGGAAAGTTACAAATACAATTTTTCTCAATTGGAAATGTTATTCGATACTTCTCAACTTGTCACTTCAGTAAAACCAACCCATCACGGGACCAGTAGTGTCCAAGATTGGAGTGCACCAATTTGTCGGTCATCGGTCCAGATATAACGTGCTATTCCTGACCGACACCTGGAGTGACGAAACGAGATTAATCTGGTTTTTGTCACCCATTAGTTATGGTATATCTGATTAGAATCAACTAGTCGGTATTGCGTTGACAAATTTATTGATTTCCCTATATTTTTTACCTTCTTGTATTTTCTGTACATGGTTCTAAGAAAGTGTCCCTTGCCGTTCGTTATGATAAACCTAAATTATATGGTTTGCAAGCAATAAATACAATTATACACAATATTAATCCTGTAAGGAATAATACAGTCTTGATTACCTTTGTTATTGTTGTAAAAAGTACATACCTTCCTGATTCATATGAAGAAAATCAAGTTCCTCTTGTGCAAATTGGATTACAATGAATAAAATATGTTTGCGAAAAATAAACGTTTTGTCATCACCATTATTATCATTAACAGCCTGTATTCGTCCACTGCTGGACATTGGTCATTGTAGGCCTCTCCTATGGCACGCCACTGAGCTCAATCTTCAGGTCTTTGTTTCGAACCCCTGCCTGAACTTGCGTATATCATCGCTCCACCTAGCTGGAGGGCCTCCTTCGTTTCGTTTACCGAGCCGTGGTCTACACTCTAGAACACGTCTACCCAACGATTATCGGTTCTACGACAGATGTTACCAGCCCACTGCCAGTTTGCTTATCCGCTGACAATTTCTATTACCTTTATAAACGTTTAGTATGAAAAAAAGCAATTTACTATTTCAGTTTAAAACTGTTGCCAATGACGTCACTTTCGAGTAAATTAGGTGTAAAACACTCGGCGTTCTGATACTAAATTGCTTATTTTTACATATCTACATACCATATCAACACATGATATAGCGTATTTTTGAAATCCTAGTTATTTATGATGTAAAACATTTACTTATTTAATGTACTACAATCTTGCATCCCACAAATAACCATCTCTTGACACAGTGTCTCCATTAAATCAGATTTTTCAGGAACATAAAGGTCACGGCTCCGTATCCTCGCAATAAGGCTTCGGCAATAAAGCGCATTTTGACAGTTACCAATTCATAACTTATTTAAAGCATCATACATTGCTATAATTATTAAAATATCTGATATTCTTGCATGAGCACCTGTTAAATGTTCTTGTATAAATAATAATTATTATTGAGGTTTCGTTATTAATTATTGTATTAAACATAAATGATAAACGATGCAATGTATCGGGTATTACGCGGTATTTAAATACAATTGAAGGAATTAAGAAGTGAATTTTCGAGTCTTGAAGTAGTATAAAAAAATACATTAAGTCACTTGTTTATGTTTTGTGGTAATAGAACAAGCAATACGCTAGTCTGATGGTAAGCGATAATGTAATAATGCCAACAGAAACTCTGGTTTGAGCAGGTTTGACAGACTTTTACGCATTTCGCCAAGGGCTGTGCTGCTAGAACACCGTATGGTTTTGGCGGCAGATTTTCTCCTTGATGGAAGTAAGCTACTTTTTGACGTAAAAACGTCTAATAAATCGATGAACGCTGGCTGCATGCACGAAAAAGTGTCCCGTTCCGCTCATTGTCCCGTTACGCTCATTGTACGCATGCACCGATTTCATCAATGTTTTGTTATGACGTTAAACTATCGTCCGTAAACCAACTTTACAGACAACCAATTTTTTGGTAGTAAGTTTTTAGGGTTCCGTACCCAGAGGGTAAAACGGGACCCTATTACTGAGACTCCGCTGTCTGTCTGTCTGTCTGTCTGTCTGTCCGTCTGTCACCAGGCTGTATCTCATGAACCGTGATAGTTAGACAGTTGAAATTTTCACAGATGATGTATTTCTGTTGCCGCTATAACAACAAATACTAAAAACAGAATAAAGTTAAAAATAATAGAGGGTCCCCATACAAGAAACGTGTTTTCTTCGGCATTTCACGTCATCTATGAACGCTTAGTTAGGTAAACGTCCCATAGATGGCGTTATATTGAAATGTCGATCCCTGACTCCTTTGTTAGACGTTAGATGGCGTTATAAGAAATAAAATGTTTATTAATTATTATTTTTTGCTGGCAAAAAATGATAGTGGTATATTTTGCTTGATCTTATAAAATACTGTAGTGTGGTACGGAACCCTAATAGTGCGAGTCTGACTTGCACTTGGCCAGTTTATTTTTTAAATCATATAGGCTAGCGTTTGACCAATATCCCATCTGTTGATAAGTGATGATGCGGTTGAAGATGGTAAGCACGCTAGGCCTAGAATGGGAACTGACTCTCAACGATAGCTGCCGGAACACATTAAATGTTTGGCGACAGACTTTCTAACTTGAGGGTGGTATCTGGCCAGGCGGAACATAGATGTAATGGAGTCACCACCACCATAGTATTCTTTGTAATAGTAAGTACATTACATCGGTCCTATTTTATCACAAACTTAGCTAGTGTTACGGAGATGTACAGGCGTTCTTGATTCCCTCGCTACTTGGCTATATATTTTGCAAGTCAAAATGAACAGGAGTTAACACAAAGCCATTGTCGGTGCATCGTGCTGTCTTACGTATGATTTGTAACGCTCCCGCTTTATACGTGACCATTTTATGTGGTGGCATTTGGTGGATGAGATTTAGCGGTTTGAACTAAAGACTTAGGCTGAGTTGCACTATCTTTCGTTATAATAAATAACTATAACCGGTGTTTTTGTATGGAGTTTGGCTGATTTTTGACGTCTGTTATAGTTAAAGTAAGATGGTGCAACTCAGCCTTAGCTTTTTAAGATATAAGGTGACAGGACAAGCACGTACGATGCCTGATGGTAAGCGATGACGTCTACCTATTAAAGATATAGCGCCATACATAAATCTGTATAGCCAGAATTTCGCTTGTCACTGCACTGCGCCTGTTACATCATAATCAGCCAGTGTCAGTCCACTGCTGGACGTAGGCCTCCTCAATATACGCCACTGAGCCCCATCTGTAGCTCATTGGGATATGCCCTAATCGCCGCGCAGGGCAGGTTGGCGATCGCAGGACGTAGCTCCTCGCACCAGTGACGCTGCTGACCGTCACCGGCCTGTAGTATTTAGCTACGCTATTATTTGAAATGGTTATACCGCCATTTTTCTGTCGCCAGTGTTGTTGTTGTTGCAGTTGAGGTTGGCTGGAGCACTGAGGTGGTATTTGTCCTTCCTTACATCCTTGTTACACGGAGGCATTAAAAAACATTGAAACTCCATCATTCGTACCTTCAATTGAATCGGTCAATCTCAATCACGTACCTATTGACAAATGGCGAATGACCGTTTCTAGGCACTTTAGGCGCTATGCAGTGACGTGCCAAATTTAATAAGAAGAAAGCTTACCATATATATATAAGCTTTCTTACATTACGAAACTCGCTCAGCTTATGTGCCCGCTCTACGCTCCGCCCGTCACAAAATCCCACCCTAAATCGGCACATGTCTCTCGGGTCATGTACGTGCACCCTGGCTGCAAGTTCCGTTCACAGGTGTGGTTCCATCCGAGGATTTCCCAAGTTCTGATGAAGAGGTGCGCCTGAGAAAGTGGGTGTTGAGTTACAAAGGATACCTACGTGGTTTGATTAAAGCCTACGTACCGATAGGGTTGTCAAACGTATTTTATCAAAGACTCATTACTATTCGTTTTGAACCGACTTCAAAAAAGGAGGAGGTTCTATGTTCCATTGTTTATACAGACCTAATTGTTATTCATTGTTACAAGCTTTTATTGAGTTTCACCAGTCCCAATTTTTGTCATCAACCGATGTTTATTATTAAATCTTGCAAATTAAATTTGATCCACTTCCCGGTCACTGATTGAGCTGAAATTTTGCATACATGTGTGAATCGCGTGACAATACAATATTATGATGACATGGTGCTGATCTGATTATGGAGCTGGAAGGTGTCTAAAGGATCTCCGACTAAACTACACATGTTATACCCGTCGTGTTTTGGGCTCGTTGGATTTGTCTTAACTTACTCTGGTCCTAGGTTATGTAAAAGCGTGTTTAAAAATGTTCTTTAGAGTTAAAATATTACTTGTTTACGGATTTTTTAAGTACCAGCCCTATAAAGACCTTTTTTAGACTAGAGTGTCATAAAAAATCCAACTACATTCATAATTTTTAAAATGTTCTTATTTTTTGAGCACGTTTTAGGTCGCTGATGTAGTTGTCGTATATATGTCAGTGAAAAGGAAGTATTGGTATATTTTTTTATCATTTAAGTAAGTAAAAAGCATGGTTAATCTTTAGTAGTACCCTTTTAAATTAATTGGGCAATTAATAATTTACTTTGCAAAATATTATTAACAATATTAATTTTTAAACACCACAATTACTAATAATTCAAAAATGTATCCGTTTGGTCGGTGACCTCTTCACAGCTAAGCCGATTGATCAATCTTGGCGAATTTATTATTGTTTTCTATGCTAATGCAGGATAAACTAAAACAACATTAGCAAGTCAGGCTTAACATTAATATAGAATTATATATATTATTATATTATATATTAATATAAGTTGAGGTAAAGTCACATTAAAGTCAAGAAGAAGTCATAGTCCAATCCAAATCATACATACATACATACAATCACGCCTTTTTCCCGTTGGGGTAGGCAAAGACTACTTCTTTCCACATGCTACGATCCTAACATTCCCCTTACTTCTACTTTCATGAGCGCGTTCATACATGCACGCCGGTTATAGGTACTTTTAACCTGGGCTTTCCTTAAAATGTCTCCGATCTGCTAGGCTATTCTGTAAGCTATCTCGACAGCGGAATCCGCGGTGAGATTTGAATTGCTTATTACGAAATTCAACCATATCACGATCGCGATAGGATTGAATTTCGTAGTACAAAATTCGAATCTCACCGCGGATTCCGCTGTCGAGATAGCTTACAGAATAGCCTAGCTGAAGGGGTATTCTGTAAGCTAGTTTACGCATCTCGCAAGCGGTGAGATTTGAATTTCGTATTACGAAATTCTACCGTATTACAATCGCATTACTCACCGCGGATTCCGCTTGCGAGATGCGTAAACTAGCTTACAGAATAGCTCTACTGGTCGTGATACGTTCTCCTAGGTCGGCCTCTATCGATTGGCCCATTCACACTCGTCTCATAAATTTTCTTCGTCAATCTATATTCATCCATCCCCCTAGATGTCCAAACCTCCTAAACATCCCTTTCTCTATCTTTGTCACTACATATACTTGTCCAAATCATATCCCCAGTACAAAATGGACCTTACCGAAAGTTGTCAGTGGGATTTTGGTGCGAACGCAAAAAGGTATGTTTTGCAACATTGTGCTAATTTCCAACAATACCATTGTAATAGTGCCGGTACATATTCATCAATGGTTTATTATCCACATTTACACTGAAGAACACAAGTTGTAGTTCAAAAACAATATGAGTACAAATACTTCACGTTCCCGCCAAAACTACGAATTGTCATCGTCATCAACGCCACAGAAAATAATCTTCATTTTCATGAAGAAACGAATGCCAACATTAATAAGAAATCAATAAAAATACCTACCACTAACAATGTTGCAATAACATCAAGGCTGGACAGTCACCATCTCAAATGACCGTCGGAGTTTTTCGCTCATCTTCACAGATCTACGCTGAATGTCGCCATATCATTAGACTTGCTAAGGGCAGGGCTTCACATGCGAGTCGATAAAGCCCGCAGCATTTGACAACTATCTCGCTTGGTGGTAAGCGATGACGTGGTCGAAGACTCACAAGGACTGTGTGCTGCCGGAATACCGGAAGTTTATGCAGGCAGATTTTCGCCTTGGGTGGTAAGCTACTTTTTGGTAGCAAGTCAGGCGGAATATCGATATAATATGCTCATACCACCTGTGGGATAAACTCTTAATTTTAAGTCTCACATGCCCTAAAATTACACTGGACATTAGCGTTTAAAGCCGTTTATTTTTAGGGTTCCGTACCCAAAGGGTAAAACGGGACCCTATTACTAAGACTCTGCTGTCCGTCTGTCTGTCTATCTGTCTGTCTGTCTTTCTGTTTGTCTGTCTGTCTGTCTGTCTGTCCGTCTGTCACCAGGCTATAGCTCATTAACCGTGATAGTTAGACAGTTGAAATTTTCACAGATGGTGTATTTCTGTTGCCGCTAGAACAACAAATACTAAAAACAAAATAAAGTTACAAATTAAAGGGGGTCCCGATACAAAAACGTGTTTTTAAACGCCATCTATCTAATTAGTTTCGGCAAAATGACATAGATGGCGCTAGTAAACGAGCCCCGTCTTTCTAGATCGCGACCCAACCAAATATTCTTGGTAATATCAATTAATCAAATATATGAGGTTGAAACTCTGTTATGTTTCGTAATGTACGGAACCCTCCCTAAGTGTGCGATAAGAGACGCGATGCTGACTCGCACTTGGCCAGTTTTATATTATACTGATCTTGGTAGCACTTGCCCACTATCATCCCTGATGTGATGATGTGATCGATAGTGTATTTCTTTAGAATGATTGCATTCAAGATTTAAAACCACCCCCAACCGATCTATTCATAAACCATTACGATGAGCCCAAACTCGATATCTCTGCTGTAAGTTTGTGAACAGTTGAGTATTCTGCAGATTTTATTACATGTCCTGGCAACGCTACCAAGTTCTTAAAATGTCGTTGAAGTAAAGTATACCGGATTTCGAATTGATGAGAACTACAAAATGTTTATTTCATAGCATCATCATCTAGAAAAATGCTCATAGTCTTCAAACGGCTGAACGGATTTTCATGTATCAAAGCTAAGAACACTTTCGATTAAGATACCCATCACACAATAAAACTAAATCAAAATCGGTTCATCCGTTTAGGCGATATTATGCCACAGACCGACACATACACACTTCAAATCTATAACACCCTTTCTTTTTGCGTCAGGGGTAAAAATGGATATACAATATGAATTTTATTTGATAACTGACAAAGCGGTGGTACCTACCTCAGACGACCTAGTAGAAATCTAACCTCTGAAAAGTTGCGTTACACATCGCGCACACTTAAAGCATCATTGTTCTACATTTGAACATCATCATAACCCAGCACAGTGGACACAGGTCTTAACCTCTTCCCATTAATCGACACTCAACGTGTGTGGTCGTCACAAAAACATCGTAAACATGTCCCAGTGTCAACGTAAATTACATTCCGACATCATGGGCTGGGAGATGATGTACAGTTTTATTGCTTTTGAGCATAGACATAATATAGAAAGATCGTGCACTCCAGATGTCTTGACAAATGTAATTTAATCCGTATGCTCTAAATATAAGGTTGTAATTGCTTCGTACAACAAAACGGCCCAAACAAAAAGCACCTTGGTAGGAGTGTGTCCTTGTCTAACGACCTGCCAATGCTATAATTATGTACTATATACTATATGTATAGTATACATATGTAGTCCATACAAAAGAAAGGGACAAACTCCGTTTAAACTTGGTCTCTCGCGGGCCAGTTTTGGGGTTTAGTTCGCTGTCGAGTTTAATATATTACAACGTCGTTGCTCTTGGGGACTCTCGTAAAGCGACTAGTTTATCGGTTTTCTATAGGATATATCTCAGAGAGTGTGCTATCTAATTGCACGAACTAGTAACACCATCGCCTTTCTTTCATCGGACAACCAAACGTACCGATGTGCGTTATTGCTTTTAGGGTGGACAGGAATGTCCTCCATAAAGCGATGACGCATCGTGTGGATGGAAATTTACCCGTACGATACGTTTTGCTTCTTTATTCATCATATAATATTATATTTAAAGTTCCGTATCAGTGCCTTGCACTCTTCTTCCTGAATAAAAAAATCCTTAAATAATCTAATAAACCGTTGACTCCCAGCCTAGCATGTTTGTATAATATTTTAGAACATAGCACCGAACTACTTAAGTAGCTGTATATTTGATAGGATTACTAACGCTGTTTGAGCTAGTGGTTAGAACAACCACGCATAGTTCGGTTTAGGCCTGTTGATTGTTTTGAGTGTCCATTCATTACCATAATTGGAATGTTAGTTAGCTGTGTTAGATTGTTTTATCTTGAGCTTCCGTTGAGATTTGGATGGAGATTTATTATGTAGATTTGAAATTTTATTTACAGTTGTAGGTAGAGATTTTCTAACTAGTTACTCTGTGGTAGAGCCATGAGAAGGTCTAATAAAACTGGCAGAGTTCAAAAGAGGTGGGATATTGATATCGGACTAGTAGCAGCATGAATTATGTAGGGAAGAGCGGCCATAGACCAGAATGCAAAAAAACGGAGAAACTTCGAAAATTTTCTATCATAATCATAATTTATTTGCAAACTTAGCTCATCAGAAACAGAGTTTATAAATAGCGTATGGTAAAACATAGCATAATATGAGCTCTGAGTCTCACACTAGGGAATCCCTGCGTCGTGAGATTCAGTCTCTTCCAGTTTTGGATTAGATTAGTAACTAGGTGTATACTTATTGTTATTTTTAACAAAGTTTTACATAACTTACAACAATACAAAAATAAAAAAATAGATTTATTTGTCGAAAGTTCTACTCAGTAATGCTATTTACTTAAGAAAAGGAATAATATGTTTTGTTATACATATTAACAAAAGCAAAACACAAAAAAACAATCCCTTGAATTTTAAGAATCATAACTTACAACAGTACAAATATAAAAAAATAGATTTATTTGTCGAAATTTCTACTCAGTAATGCTATTTACTTAAGAAAAGGAATAATATGTTTTGTTATACATATTAACAAAAGCAAGACACAAAAAACACAATCCCTGGAATTTCACAGAATTATAATTATTTATTAGTAATTTTGTCGTGTCGTGCAAATAGAATACTAAATTTATTGAAGTTCATTATAGGTTATGCAGTTAATTGTTGATGTTATGAAATCATAAGTGTAATGTTGTCTATAATCGTGATGAATCTGCTTCCTTTGAATTATCTTCCTTTGAATTTATAGAGCGTTGTGACTGTGAGTACAATCCTCACCTGAGATCAACTTTGCTGTTATTTTTACGACAAGCGACGCGACGGAAATGTGGCTCTACAATCCGAAGTTGAAGTGATGTGTGGTCTTTACTTTTTAATGCTCCGGGTGTTTAGTGTCTATTTGGCCTGATAATTACTGTGTTTTTATAAATTGTTAAACACAATCCAAAATTTCATCGTACCGACGGGACTCGAACCCGCACCCCCCGGACAATTTACAAAAATATAAAGTGTGAGACACTTCAAAGAAACATAATATTTGATTTACGCAGTGCAACATCTCTCGTCGGATTTGAAAACTGTAATGATTTCTTCCGAATGATTAACTTACGTAATAAGTAGTCATAGATGGCGCCACCAATGCATAATTGGGTTAACAAATGCAATCCACTAATTTCGTCGTATCGATGTATCGAACCGTGGCTTAATTGGCAGAGCACCTGGACGTGTAATCCGGGGGGTGCGGGTTCGAGTCCCGTCGGTACGATGAAATTTTGGATTGCGTTTAACAATTTACAAAAATATAAAGTGTGAGACACTTCAAAGAAACATAATATTTGATTTACGCAGTGCAACATCTCTCGTCGGATTTGAAAACTGTAATGATTTCTTCCGAATGATTAACTTAAGTAATAAGTAGTCATAGATGGCGCCACCAATGCATAATTGGGTGAACACATGCAATCCACTAATTTCGTCGTATCGATGTATCGAACCGTGGCTAAATAAAAAGGCGGCAATAGCCCAATGGATAGGGTGTCGGACTGGCGATCGAGAGGTCGTGAGTTCGATCCCCACCACACCCATTGCACTATTGACGTGAACCCACTCCAGACACAAGCATATTTAGCTTAGTTGGAGGGGTTAACAAGAATACTAGTAATGTGCAACCCACATTGCGAGTAATCTTTATAAAAAAAAAAAAAAAAAAAAATTGGCAGAGCACCTGGACGTGTAGTCCGGGGGGTGCGGGTTCGAGTCCCGTCGGTACGATGAAATTTTGGATTGTGTTTAACAATTTACAAAAATATAAAGTGTGAGACACTTCAAAGAAACATAATATTTAATTACTGTGTTGTTATAACCGCACACCTATGATAAATACCGGCTGTAATTCACGTAGCTTTAGTCGAATTTTCTCGACCTAGGTTTCGAGTGAGTCTGGCGCTCGAATCTTCCTCGGGAATGAGGTCACGCGGTTAGATCGCGATGTTCACTCGTTAACTGTTACGGCTTAACCAACTCTAAGATTGTAAAAGTCTGAAATGATTTGCTTATTATGATGGACCGCGGATTGTATTACCTTACACTACTGCGTCATTATTTCGTATATTCTATTATAATTTCTAAAATGTTGGTGCTTGTATATATTTTAACATATTTTCATATAATATTATTGGTTAAAGTGCGCAGATATTTTTATTTTGACCATTAGTCATTCCAAGTTTTATTTAAGAAAAATGATTACGGTGACGCATAGACTTTATTTAAAATGCAAAAGCCAATATGTGTATTTTTTCATTAACCGACTTCACAAAAAAGGAGGAGGTTCTCAATTCGTCTGTATGTTTTTTTTGTGTGTATGTTACGCGATTTCTCCATAAATTGTGAACGGATTCAAATGATTCTTTTTTAATAGGTAGGATACGTTTCCGAGGTGGTCCCATTTTAATTTTATCGAGATCTGATTAGTATCTCCAGAGATATGGAGATAAATACCTCAAACATAGGATAATGTACTGGTTTTAGTAGAAGAGTCTCAAGAAGATTATACACAATGGAGGTTGCTATTGCATATACTTTTGAAGACTAAAAAATATGACCTTGAATAATGTTTTTAAATCTTTCTTCTCGTTGATTTTGGTTTTCGACAGATATTTTTACGGTAACTGTGAGCGAGATAGAAATAAAGGTGGGGATAATTTTTTTTTTATATCTTATAGGCAAGCGTTTGACCACTATCTCACCTGTTGCTAAGTGATGATGCGGTCGAAGATAGAGAAGTGGACTAGAATGGGAACTGGGTCTCAAGGATAGCTGCCGGAACTCATTAGATGTTTGGCGACAGATTTTCTAACTTGAGGGTGGTAGCTGGCCAGGCGGATACTAGATATGTCCTACCAGCATGCGGGGGTTGTTGGTTTCTTAACGATGTTTTCCTTCACCGGAGGGCCATTGTGAGAAGCGCACATATATTTTTCGATAAAAAAATTCATTGGTGCACGGCGGTTTGAACTCGGTACCACGGCATCAAAGCCGAGCGTTCTCCCAATTACGCCACCGGGCCTCAATAAATAATTATATATTAATAATTATAATAAATAATTTTATATAAATATAAATAATTTGTCTTCACAGGAATGTTCTACCGGGCAAAGTCTAGTTAGGGTGCAAACTTTTTTAAACATACCTAATATTTTTTGACATTACATGACGTTTGGCGAAGATGGCGGCCATTTCAGTCTCGCGACACTGCATACATAATTAAATTACTCAGAATTATGAACGTACTTTGTACCAATCAACACTGCAAAAAATAAATAAGCATAATACCACAGATTATATAATAGTTACTTCGTAAATAATACTTTCCGTTGATAGGTTGGCTACACAGTGCTTTCATAATTCAGGTATCAACAATTAGTTAGTTTCTTAGTTTATGGCTTCTGTGGCTTGTTGTCACAATTTTGCCAATGTCCGTTTCACAGATTACTATATGTGTTCCATTCATGCTAGTTTCATAAAGCATGTGGAGAGTGTCGGTAAAATTAGAATATGGTCGGTGTTCAGGAGTGAGAATCGACCAGAATTTTACACACCATGATGATTTAATAGATTAAACAAAAGACAACACAACTAATATAATATACAAACTATGTTACAGTACACATAAACTAAACTAATTACACAAATGATACACATTATTTGACAATATTAACAACCAATATAGTTTACAATCTAATCTAATTTATTTTAATAAATTTATATAACAGAGGGTTAACTAGAGGAGAGAAGGTTAGGGATAGGAGGTATTTAAGTGTAGTTGGACGAGGAATACTAGGAGGAAGAAGATCGTACAAGATGCAATTAAGTCTAGGACAGTTAAAACATATGTGGTTCCCGCTCCCTTCCTTCAGACCACATTCACACATTGAGTGATCCCTGATCCTTAGTTTGGCTAGGTTAACAGGAGTACATATATGACCCAATTGAAGACGACAAATTGTGGAAGTCACAGTTTTATTTGCTTTGTGAACTTAAAGAACCAGGGAAGTTTAGGGATGTCAGATTGGATGTCACCATAATGTTTGCCTTTAATTATTTTAGAATCTTCCCAATATTTGGACCATGAGTTATGGAGATGGAATTTAGAAAGAAGACATAAATCATGTGCAGGTATCAACAATATAGGGAAGTGCCTCTTATAACGTAGTAGAGTGATTCAGTACTCTGTTGGCTATATGGCGGCAATTAATGTTAATAATCGCAAATAATACTTTTTAATATTCATTTTGGAATACAACTAGTCCGTGTTATAAAAGTATTTGGAATTATTGTAATAAAATAGACAATTAATTATCGTGTGTGTCAGATGCTTTAATTGCACAGGGCCATTTTGGACATTGTCCTTTAATACCTTGATGACATCATTATTACTAGTGAATATTTTCACTTTAGCGCGGCATTTAAAGTCAATTTTTTTAGGGTTCCGAACCCAAAGGGTACCAAATGAACACTTTCTGAGACTTTGTTGTCCGTTCGTCCGTCCGTCCGTGTGTCTATATGTGCGCACTTTACAGATCTGTATCTTCTTAACCGTTATACATATACATACATATATCCGTCAGTGTATAACGGCCCAGACACGAAATTTAATAGATGCATGTAATTTAATTAAAACTTGTTTTGTACTAAAAAGAGTAAAATAAGTTATTTAAAAAAAACCTACTTCATAACCACAAACAGGCACTCAAAAGCGAAAAATAAATTACTTAAAATTATTATAAGCGCTACCCACTTATCTATTTGAAGTCGGTGCCAGCCAAGTATATTGGATCGTAGATAGATACTATGTATGTAGTAGTAGTAAGTAGGTACATGTAGGTTAGTAAGTAGGTTATTAAGTAGATACATGTAGGTATTATCTATCTACTACCTTTTAGACTTGGCTGGCACCTACTTCAAATAGATAAGTGGGTAGCGCTTATAATAATTTTAAGTAATTTATTTTTCGCTTTTGAGTGCCTGTTTGTGGTTATGAAGTCGGTTTTATTTTTTTTTGAAAAATAACTTATTATATTAAAAACTAAACACAATGTTTGCTTAAATTGAGTATGGATAAAGATTTTAACTAAATATGCCACAAATATTGTTCGAGTATTGTTCACAAATTTGAAATCCACAATATGAGATAATATATATTAATAGGCTAGAAGCCATTCAAAAACGATTCCTGAGGCATTTACAGTACAAATGCAAAAAAAATGATGATAATTATGAATCGAGATGTAGAAGGCAACATATGATACCACTTCACGAAAGACGCAAAATATACGATGTAGTTACGTGGATAAAGGCGCAATCTCAGATAGATTCTACGGATCTCCTTTCGAAGATAGGTCTATTGGTACCTACAAGATCTTTTAGAAACGCAAAATGCTTAACTATTCCTATGTGTACCAGCAATTACAGACAAAATTCATTTTTTATTAGGTCTCCAAAAACCATTAATAACCTAAACTTGCGTGAATTTGACCTGTTCAACATATCTCTAAATACGAGTAACTACCGAAATGTAATGTCCAATAATATCGTTTAAAAACTAAAAAACAACCGACTTCAATGCCGGGCTATTCATTTTCAGTACCAATTTTGAGATGTCTATCTTAATATCTCTGGAGATACTTATCATACCTCGATAAAATTACCATGGTACCACACTTGGGATATCTCCTTTCGAACAAAAAAAGAATAATCGAAATCGGTTCATAAACGACGACGTTATCCGCGAACAAACATAAAAAAAAAAAAAAAAAATATATATATATACGGTCGAATTGAGAAACCTCCTCCTTTTTTTGAAGTCGGTTAAAAATTGGTTTGAAGGGAATTCCTAAGGCTCTTTTCACACGTACCGGTTTCCGGGTAGCCGGCGCCGGTTACCCGGTGGTGAAGTGTATGGGCATGGTACATAGCTTTCACATGTACCGGCGTAATTTATCCGGCATTTAGCTTATTTGACACCGGGTATCCGGCGCCGGGCTACCCGGCAACCGGTACGTGTGAAAAGGCACTTACTGTCTAGTTACATAAATTATACTTCTCTATTATTTTTTTTTAATTCATTGAGATGAATAGAAGCAAACAAGAAAATTAGATGCAATATGCGAAAACTAATAAATAGTGTATAGATACACGTTAATGAATGAGTTAATGAATTACACTGTCAGTTTTCCGAACAAAATAAAATTAAAAAATAAAATAGCGATTGGGCTCCAATTGTCTTATCTTTGCCAAACTTCATAGCAAACGCTACATCTATATGTATGAGAAAACAATCTTACTAAACATTTTTATGCTTCTGCACCGACATCCATACTTTTTACACCTGTCTCTGTATGTATCATTAACATTATTAATTACAGCAACATTATATCTAATTGCCGCGAAAGGCCCCGACGCATAGTTGCATCTTTTTCTAAAGACATGTGACTTTTTATAGTACATAGGTTTATTGACGATTCTAGGACAGACAGATCCCTAATTAATGAGGTAAACGAAGCCGACTGGCAAAAAGAGAACAGTAGGGTAGTTGCTAGGGATGGGCTGAGTTTGTAAGACTATATTTGCTAGGTTAACTTTGTTTTTAGTGTATTAAAATTGTTGAAATTTTTGAAAATTCCAATTTTAAAGTCGAGTCAAAAATTCAATTCAGATTAAATTGCAGTCATATTCCAGTCCTAGTCATACCTTTAATTTTACTAAGGGTATGGTTTGGACTGGACGTCTAGTTTATGTGGACATTACTGAATATTTTCAGTGGAATTTTGGTATGAACGCTTTAGATTGTACTACTTTGACTACTATTGACTGTTTTTCAAAACGTGCATAAAAATATTTTGGTTTAAAAGGCGTATGCAAACGAACGAACGAACCTAAAATTAGACCTCTCACGACGAAATGACGTCCAACGACAAAATTCTGTCATGCAGATATCTCCGTGCCATAGTATTTCCTTTTTAGGGTTCCGTAGTCCTGACAAGGAACCCTTATAGTTTCGTCGTGTCCGTCTGTCTGTCTGTCTGTCTGTCCGAGGTTTTGCTAAGAGACCGTTAATACTAAAAAGCTGTAATGTTGTGGGGATATGTATATAAATTACGCTGACAAAGTGCTGAAATAAAATGATGAAAAATATTTTTTTTTAGGGTAGCTCCCCTATATGTGAAGTGGGGATGAATTTTTTTTACATCGTCTATCCCATCGCGTGCGGTATTGTTGAATAGGTCTTTTAAAATGACTTAAGGGTTGCTAATACCATTTTTCGATTGAATGCTCCATTTACGAAATATTAAACTTTAAAGTGCAAATTTTTGTTCCAGTAGGGCGTTCCCCCCCCCCCCCCCCCCTCTAAAAGCTAAACTGCTGGCTTGAAAAATCTGTAAACAGTTGTGATAATAGCGCATTTTAATAACTTTAAAGAAAAACTATAGCGGTTAAGATAACTTTATTAGTTTAGCAGTAATAGTCGTTGAACTTGGGTGTTGGATAATTTTGTACCAAATACAAAATCCTTAGAACAAATCCTTTACCTAGTTGCTTGTTTATAACGGGTAAAGACTTGCATTGAATAACAGGCTACTACGGAACCCTACGTTCTGCACGTGGCCCGACACGCACTTGGCCGGTTATTTTTCTGTACAGTCAAGCAGTTGACCACAATCTCACCTGACGTAAAGCGACTATTTGGTACATTTTGTAGGACATTTGCTAAGAATGATAATCTATAGTCGTATACCATCGCTTACTTTACTTACTTTAATAATATATCTTTAAAAAGATATGAGGAAGTAGAAGTAACTCCTATGTAACTATTCATTCGAAGGTCTATTATATGAATTTTGTATTTATGATTATTGAAATGAAAAAAAAAGAGTAATTTTAATTTCTCTTTTCAAATAAAATAAAACATTCTATCTAAATATTTGTATGCTTCAGCACCGGCAACCATACTTAGATACTATACCATTACTAAGATACGTACACTTATTCCTTTTACCTGTTCCCTTAGTCCTACTATATACTTTCATATACATTTGTGAAGTCATGGTAAGTCCACCATATGTTCATCCAGTACATCGACTGTAGATCTCTGCACAAGTCAGTACCGCCAAAGCGACAAATAGAAGACAAATTAACCCAGCTTGTAAAAAGAGTAGGTAACTCAACCGTTGATGTAGATATTGTAATAACTAGAGGTGACAGCATCCATAATAAAAATGCGTGTAAGCCTTTTTTATGATAAAGGTAACAGGACAAGCATGACGTTTGCCTTATGATAAGTGATGACGTCTTCTATTATACTAGATACAACAGCATGTATAATTCTGGATAGCCAGAATTTTGTTTGTCACTGCACTGCGCCTGTTACCCTGAGACATGAAGATGTTAAGTCTCGCATGCCCTGTAATTTCACTGAATACATTGCCATTCAAACCGAAAAACATTCCTATTTCGCGGCTGAATTAATTGGCAAAATGGTGGTACAAACTTTTTTCAAGTCAGCGAATATTTATAAGCTACAAAAAGATAAGTTTGTCTTGACTGACTTTGCAATAATGTGGTACTCAATTAATTTGTATGCTGTTTTATAATGTTGATATTGATATTTTTGTTCCAACTGCTGAAAGTAGCTGTAGGTAAGACCCATATATAATGTGTTATCGATTGGTTAAGCATCTTCATGAATATGGGAAAACGGTCATAAACACCTCAAACTTGCGAACTGAAATAAACACGTGCAGCATATAAAATCAAGCCATTATAAAGTTTTTAAAAAAAACGGAAAATGTACTGGAATATTTACGATCTGTGGATATTTGACTATTGACAATTTGCATCTAATATCAGTGCCGTCTTTTTATTCCAGATAAGAACAATTTCATCTTAGACCGTATCTCCACTTAACATCATGTAAGATAGCGGTCAAGTGCATGTCTGTCAAACATTTAATAAAAACAGATCATCGTATTTTCTCCCGTACACTTGTAAAATACGAGCTGCCGTCTGCTGCTTTCCCGCGGAGTTACAACATGGAGTCCTTCAAAAGGGGCGTTAAAAGAATCTTGACAGGTCGGCAACGTATGAGTAACACCTCTAGTGTTGCATGTGTTAATAGGCGACGGTCGCCATTAAGTGGGCCGTTTGCTTGTTTGCTGATTATATCATAAAAAAAACTTACACTGCAAGTTAACGGGACATTGTCTTATCTAACAGGTGGTATATATCAAAGTATCCGTCAGCAGTGACTCATTCCGCGCACGATTCACAAACTTTATGTTGTCCGGGCTAGTGTAGTTGTAGTGACTAGCCTCCATACCAGTCTTCTGCCTTCTTTGATGTTAAGCGCAAGTAACACAGATCGGTGGCTGCATGTTTTTACACGTAAATTTGCTAGATTTATAAGAATGGTGATCTTGATGAGGATAAGCGTTCGGTAGCGAAACGAGAGCACGTCTTGGACGTATGTAGAGTTGGGGTGATTTATTTGTAGTTTTTTTTTGATAAAGCTCTTTTGAATATAAATTTTCCTCTTTTTTTGTTTTGGTTATTTGAGCAGATACCTGCCTATTTATGTTTTTAACCTCATGAAGTGAGTAAACAAATTTATAACACTTCTGTTATAAATTTGACGTCTCTATATGTGTATCTGTCTGTGGCATCATAGCGATCAAACGGATGAACCGATTTCGACTTAGTTTTAACTATTTTTTTGGGTTCCGAACCCAAAGGGTACCAACGGAACCCTATTACTGAGACTCCGCTGTCCGTCTGTCTGTCTGTCTGTCTGTCTGCCTGTCTTTCCGTCTGTCACCAGGCTGTATCTCATGAACCGTGATAGTTAGACGGTTGAAATTTTCACACATGATGTATTTCTGTTGCCGCTATAACAAAAAATACTAAGAACAGAACAAAGTTAAAAATTAAAGAAAAGTTTAAAAAAGTTTTTTACGATAGCGCCGCGCCATCTAGATGATCATTAAAGATGGCGCTATCGTCTTTACCTTAATCTCTATCTCAGCGGCTCCAACGATTAAATAAAACTTAGTATACAGGGGATTTCGGGGGCGATAAATCGATCTAGCTAGGAATCATTTTCAGAAAATGTTGTTTTATTCGTGTTTTCAATAATCAACTTTATTGATAATCAATTTACAATATTACTCTTCCCGACATCTATTGGCGAGTAGAAGTAGCTTTAGTGTTACTGTGAGGGTAAAGCAGTTCTGTGGGTAAAGCAGGCTCTCAATTAAAAAAAATAGTATTATTATTCGTCAATAGATGTCGGGAAGAGTCATATTTGTCTGTTTAAGTGGCAAAAAATACCGAGCAAAGCTCGGTCAACCAGATATTTAATAATATAAATTACTACTATTACTATTACTTCTATATAATACTATTCTACCTTAGTTTTAACGTTTACTTAGTTCTTGTTCGGTTCGGAACCCTCCGTGTGCGGAACAAAAGTCTGAATCGCTCTTGGCCAGTTTTATTTATAAAAAACCTATTGTTACCACTAAATTCTACTGTTATATGTGTGTCTATAGTAATAATTATATTTTAATAACAAAGAATATTTATTTCTCGTTTTGATATATTTCAATATCAACCAAAATATATATTTTATTTAATTTTTTTACATTCCCTTTAAGATTTAATTTTTTTTGGCTGAATCATCCTACTACTATTATATAGGCGAAAGATTGTGAGTGTGAAGACATATTTGTTACTTCTTCACGCTAAAACTTCTCAACCGATTGAGCTAAATGTATGTAATTTGGTATGTAGATAGCTTAGACCTTAAAATAACACATTGTACACCTTATCTCGATATTATCACGGAAACAATGTCTAAGCTGCTATAACTACGGGGCACATCTATCAGTAAAATATAAAGGGTAGTTATCAACATTAATATTAATTTTATTTAACTTTTTAAATTCCGTTTAGCATTAACTATTTTTGACTGCACAATCCAGACTAAATAAAAACGTTTGCAACTCTGTCACCTAATCACGCCTAAACGAACGATCCGATCTAACTGAAATTTAACAAAAAGATACTTTATAGTATGAGGTTATCGTCATTGTTAACATAAGCTACTTTTTGTGAAAATAAAATCATACTTTTACACATAACTTAAATAGCTTAGATCGCACAAATGTTGATAGACAGACCTTTTCCTAGACCAAGACCTTGACTTTACAGTGATAAAAATTCTTGGTGTACGTAAATGAAGTCGCGAGTATCAGCTAGTATAAATGAAAACAGCCAATAAAATGCAACTGACATGATATTGATCCAATAAACAAGGCGAGGTCTTACAGAACTGCTCTGTCGACGACATCTATAAATTATACCATTGTTTTTTACGACATAGCCTTATGAGGCAAAATACTGTCGCATCTGTACTATTACAAAAATGTAGTGAAGATATGTCTGTAAAATATATTATATCATCATCATCATTATTATCAGCCGGTATCAGTCCACTGCTGAACATAGGCCTCCCCCAAGACACGCCACTGAGCCCGGTCTTCGGCTCTTTGCTTCCAGTCACTGCCCACCGCTTTGCGAATGTCGTCGAATATATTATATAAAATACTAAAACTTGTATGTGTACATATCTATATAAACTATCGGTTTTATTTTTTTGTTGGTGTTTGTCTGCTTGTTTGGAAGACGGGTTGCGCTCTGTTGATTGGACATAAGTCAGTTATTTTCTTCTGTTGACTTCTTAACAGACGGAAAGGAAATATATACTACATAAATAAACCCAACCACGACTATTTTCCGTGGGTAGGCAGGGTAGTGGTGTCAACTGTCTAACTATCACGGTTAATGAGCTATAGCCTGGTGACAGACAGACAGACAGACAGACAGACAGACAGACAGACGAACAGCGGAGTCTTAGTAATAGGGTCCCGTTTTACCCTTTGGGTACGGAACCCTAAAAACATACATACAGACTAGCTGAGAACCTGCTTTTAGAAGTCGGTAAAAATTATATCTTGTTCTTTGTATTCTACGAGCAAAACAGCGTGCGTCTTGTTTATTTGCCAATAATATTCTGCATTCACAATATATTAGTGAAGAACAATGGAGACAACGTGTATAAAGTACTTTTCTGAATGTAAACTGACGTATCGTTGACACGTATTGATGTAAAACGGTGTTTCAAGATGGTACCTATTAAGGAGAGTGCAATAAACAAGTTTAATAATAAATGAATAAAAGTACAGCCAAATCGCGGTGTCCTGCGTCCGCGTGCGCGGGCGCGATCAGATATTCCAGTAGCATAGTTTTACAATCATATGTAAAACTGTGGCAGTAGTATTTGTACCGACAGGTTTAAACCAAACGCGATCTACGGCGATCAGATAAGGATCGAAGATCAGATCGCGCCTGAGCCCACGGACGCAGGACGCCGCTGTGTGGTCGTACCTTATACATATATTAAATAGTTGCTTACAACTGTAACCGATAACTATATCTTGCCTACTACCGGCGAGCATGTATGAAGGCGCTCGTAAAAGTGTAAGAAGTGAAAGAGGTATGTCAGGATTGTAGCATGTGGAAAAAAAACTGGTCAAGTGCAAGTCGGACTCGCACTCGTAGGGTTCCGTACCACACTACAGTATTTTATAATATCGAGTAAAAAATACCACTATCATTTTTCGCCAGCAAAAAATAATAATTACTAAACATTTTATTTCTTATAACGCCATCTAACGTCTAACAAAGGTGTTAGGGATCGACATTTCAATATAACGCCATCTATGGGACGTTTACCTAAATAAGCGTTCATAGATGGCGTAAAATGCCGAAAAAACACGTTTCTTGTATGGGGACCGTCTATTATTTTTAACTTTATTTTGTTTTTAGTATTATCTGTTATAGCGGCAACAGAAATACATTATCTGTGAAAATTTCAACTGTCTAACTATCACGGTTCATGAGATACAGCCTGGTGACAGACGGACAGACAGACAGACAGACAGACAGACAGACAGAAAGACAGACAGACAGACGGACAGCGGAGTCTTAGTAATAGGGTCCCGTTTTACCCTTAGGGTACGGAACCCTAAAAAATGGTCTCTGCCTACCACAACGCGATAAAGGCGTGGTTTTATTTATTTATGAATGTACATATTAGCTTTATAATCTACGTCTTTTACAGGCTCTCTGGCTAAAAACATGTTATTATTAGAGAAGATGGCACACCTCTTCGGTAGTTGTATCAAAATGTACTTAACAGATTGTCTAGAGATTAACTACATATGAAGCTACATTCATAAATTTAAAAAAATTACAGCCACCGACCGATAAAAATACGCTATTTATTTACCTAAAAAGTTTGGAGCCAATTAATTCTGCTTATTAAAAATGTCAAGATACTCTATGGGTTTAAATATGACAAGAGTTCAAGAAATGTCTCAACCATCTTTGACCACATCATCGTTTATCGAGAGGCGAGATAATGGTCAAGACGCTAGGCCCAATAGACAAAAAGTTGCAAAAAAGCTTTTTCCATGGGTACATTGAAGAGACAACATTATCAATTTATTGTTAAGTAGGTATTTTATTAAAAAATGTTTAATGCTGTTGAACTACTTTAATATATTTTAACGAACGAACTATTTCTATATGTAACTATAGTTAATTACTCGTTTAAAAAAGTTAAAAGTGTATTCAACTACCGGTAACATAATATTTACTATTATTTCAGATTCGAGCTAAACATTCTGTTTCAATCACTTAGAGTGATTCCGACTAGCACGCCCTAGAATTTTCCTCACCGCTGCTGGATGACTGTTAGAAAATGATTTTAGCATTAAGTCCTCCTTTTTTACTCAATTTTGTACAATAAAGAATTCGTAAATTGTTACACACGATCCAAATATATAAAAAAAGAAAATAAAATACAGAATTAAAAAAAAAAACAATAAAAATAAAGATTTTACAAACAAACAAATAAACAAAAATTAATCTTTCTATATCCATTTTAGGGCACATCATCACTTATCAATAAAAGGTGTGATAGTGGTCAAACGCCAAATATAATTAAGATAAAACTAAAACAGCCGACTTCAAAGCCCCGCGAGTCAATTTCAGTAGCAAGTTTGAGACGTTTATCGTCATATCTCTGGAGATACTTATCAGATCTCAATGAAATTACAATGGAACCACCTCGAAAACGTACCCTACCGATTACAAAAAGAACCATTCGAATCGGTTCACAATTGACGGAGTAATCGCGTACATACACTAAAAAAAAAATATACAAAAAAAAAGAAAAAAAACATACAGATGAATTGAAAACCTCTTTCTTTTTGGGAAGTCGGTTGAAAATATTCACTTAAAAATACACCTACTCTTATGAAGGATCATCTTACTTTCATGTAGGTACCAACAATTATTTTACAAGATAAAACCATACAGTCATGATAATCAAAACATCTTATTAAACAACAATAACAGTATTATTAAGATAGTGATGATTCTTTAACATGATGTTAACGCATTGGTTCCCTCCCATCATAATCTTAATTCATCAACTTCATAAAGTCCTGAGGACATCTGATGTTATCTATATTTAATCTTTTCTGTAAATGTCACTCATTTATTAAAAACCCATCTTGTGCTATTGAGAGTTTAATATATGTACTTAATGTATGCCTTTGGGATTTTATGGGTACGCTATTTACGTGTTGAGATTTATTGGCTTTTTTATGATAAAAGGTAACAAGACAAGCACGACGCTCGCCCGATGGTAAGCGATGACGTCTACCTATTACAGATACAGTGGCACTGTACTGCGCCTGGCTTTCGGTATTTTTGCTTTTTAACCGACTTCACAAAAAAGGAGGAGGTTTTCAATTCAACTGTTTTTTAGGGTTCCGAACCCAAAGGGTACCAACGGAACCCTATTACTGAGACTCCGTTGTCCGTCTGTCTGTCTGTCTGTATGTCTGTCTGTCCGTCTGTCACCACGCTGTATCTCATGAACCGTGATAGTTAGACGGTTGAAATTTTCACAGATGATATATTTCTGTTGCCGCTATAACAACAAATACTAAGAACAGAACAAAGTTAAAAATTAAAGAAAAGTTTAAAAAAAGTTTTTTACGATAGCGCAGCGCCATCTAGCATCAAAGATGACGCTATCGTCTTTACCTTAATCTGAATGTCGGAAGCGGCTCCAACGATTAAATAAAATTTAGTATACAGGCGATTTCGGGGGCGATAAATCGATCTAGCTAGGAGTCATTTTCAGAAAATGTTGTTTTATTCGAGTTTTCAATAATCAACTTTATCGATAATCAACTTAAAATATGAATCTTCCCGATATCTATTGGCGAGTAGAAGTACTGTGTCGGTAAAGCAGTTAGTTGCTCTCAATTAAAACAAATAGTATTATTATTCGTCAAAAGATGTCGGGAAGAGTCATATTTGTCTAAGTGGCAAAAAATACCGAGCAAAGCTCGGTCAACCAGATATTTAATAATATTAATTATATTACTACAATTACTATTACTACTATTACTACTATATAATACTATTCTACCTTTGTGTTAACGTTTACTCAGTTGGTGTTAGAAGTTTGTTAGAAATTCGTTAGATGGCGTTCGGTACCCTCCGTGTGCGGGACAAAAGTCTGCTTCGCTCTTGGCCAGTTTTTTTAAATATATTTGTCACCTCAAAATTTCGTCAAATCTTAACCGATTCAAAAAAATATTTTTTTTTGTTTAAGTGATTATGCCTCCCGTTTGGTCCCATTTAAATTTATTGACGTGTGACAAATATCTACGGAGATATAACAAGAGATAAACAATATAAGCAAATTTGTATACTTAAATGACATGATTATGACTAGCCAGTACGTTGACTATCGCGGCATGTGTAGTCGGTTTTTTCGTTATGTACTATCAAACAATTATGAAGAGTAGGATGTACTTCGGTCATTGCGTGCAGGTTGTCAACTATACTTTTTTTTCTGACGGACAAGCATTTGACCTCTATCTCACCTGATTTAATGTAATGAAATATCCCACAAATATCTTCAAATAAACATGTATTTATAGTATACTAGCAGACCCGGCAAACGTTGTTTTGCCATATAAATAATTTCGTAGTAATTTCTAGTGTAGACAAAAAATAGCTTACTTATTGTAAGTATGTATGGAGGAAAAATGATTAAATTACTAAAATGGCTATTAAAAAATAAGGGTTGATTGTAGAAGGGTGAAAATTTAAGATTGTATGTATTTTGGTATGTTGTATCATAAAAAAATAGAAATTAAAATTTTTGTCTAAAAAATAAAAAAAAAATTTTGGGGTGGACTACCCCTAACATTTAGGGGGATGAAAAATAGATGTTGGCCGATTCTCATAGATACCGGATAAGCACAAAAAATTTCATCAAAATCGGTCAAGCCGTTTCGGAGGAGTATGGCAACGAAAACTGTGACACGAGAATTTTATATATTAGATTACGATACGTGTGACTTAAGTAGTCAATTTTTGCACGGCGTGAAGCTAGCACGCCGTCCAATAATAGACATTTTAAGTCACGAGATATTGTATATTTTATTTTATAGCTGTCAGTGTGACATAAACCCGCACATTACGCATGTTACGCTTTTCCGTCAAATAGAAGATTATGCTATACGTCGTGCAATAATCGACCATTTAGTCACGGAAAAGCGTTCGTAAAGTGCGGGTTTAGGTCACACTACAAAATTGATTTAAAAAAAAACAATTAGACGAATTGAGAACCTCCTCCTTTTTGTGAAGTCGGTTAAAAAGGGTATCAAAAATGCCTCAAAGGTCGACAATTCATCAACAGCGCCTTTGGTGTTGTTGCAGATGTTTATAGGCCGCTTAGACGGTAGACGGTAACCACGTTCTATCTGGCAGGCCTTCTGCTACTTAACGATTAGTTATAAATATTAAAATACGGGACCAGAGTAGAGTGAGTAGAGTAGAGAGAGGAATACCAGTTGCATTGATCGTGGTCACGAGACGATGTCGTCTCGTGACCACGATCAATGCAACTTGGTCAAATCGTCGAGTTAAATAAAAAATTATGTTTTAGGCGCGATAAGTCCCGTATTTTAATATTTAAAACTATGTGTTCAAATCGCGAAAGTTTAAGGTTTACAATTACTTAACGATTGCCTACTCTAAGGCTGAGTTGCACCATCTTACTTTGACTATAAAAAACGTCAAAAATCTGTGTAAATCCATATAAAAACACCGGTTAATAGTTATAGTTACGGTTAAAGTAAGATGGTCCAACTCAGCTTAAGATAATAATTAAGATTTAGTTTAAAAACTAAAACAACAGACGTCCATGCCGCGCGAGTCAGTTTCAATAGCAAGTTTAAGACGTTTATCATCATATCTCTCAAGATACTTGTCAGATCTCGATAAAATTACAATGGAATCACCTTGAAAATGTAGGGTACATTTTCAAGGTGAACCCATTGTAATTGATTAAAAATCAAATCTTTCTAATCGGTTCACAATTGACGGAGTAATCGTGTAACATACATACAAAAAATAAACTGGCCAAGTGCAAGTCGGACTCGCACTAGTAGGGTTCCGTACCACACTACAGTATTTTATAAGATCGAGCAAAAAATACCACTATCGTTTTTCGCCAGCAAAAAATAATAATTAATAAACATTTTATTTCTTGTAACGCCATCTAACGTCTAACAAAGGTGTCAGGAATCGACATTTCAATATAACGCCATCTATGGGATGTTTACCTAACTAAGCGTTCATAGATGGCGTAAAATCCCGAAAAAAACACGTTACTTGTATGGGGACCCTCTATTATTTTTAATTTTAGTCTGTTTTTGTATTTGTTCTTATAGCGGCAACAGAAATACATCATCTGTGAAAATTTCAACTGTCTAACTATCACGGTTCATGAGATACAGCCTGGTGACAGACGGACAGACAGACAGACAGACAGACGGACAGCGGAGTCTTAGTAATAGGGTCCCGTTTTTCCCTTTGGGTACGGAATCTTAAAAAACAACATACAGACGAATTGAGAACCTCCTCCTTTTTGGAAGTCCTTTGAAAAAAAGTTGAGGTCATAGTTTTAGCAACCCGCAAGCTTATATAATACGTCAGTGTCAAAATAATGCTTATAGCTACTGAATCTTTTCGTACAATATTAAACCTGCAAGCCACATTCTCGTACAGTAACGCGAAATATGTCTTCCGAAAATCACTCTCCATTACTTACAATCGGGCTGAAAACAATTAATTTTAACCGGGCCATGTTGTCGATATCGTTAACCTGTCAATAAAATGAGTTTTTTCGAAAAATATGGATGAAAAAGCCGAGAAGATGGATGGACTGTACGTGAAAGTTTTTGGGGATAATTGATTTTTGGTAGAGTGGAGTAAATGCAGTATTATTGATTACATCAAGTAGCCTGGAATGTTTGAAAAATCACCACTGGAATTTGGTTTTTGCAGTATTTTAACCCTTTGCATTACACTAGTAGTAAATGAAAATGCATCGGCATCCTACACAGAACAGGAAACAAAAAAACATGTTCATAGTAGGATTCCACAGAAATATTAATAATAATATTGTATTTCCTAAACAACGAGTGTGGGTTGCATCGCGATGTGGTGGCGGTTAACAGGACCTTAACACCTCTCTCCTTAGGCAAAGAGAACTGGCGCAAACTTCAAGTGCTGAGCACCGAAGATCGCAAGGACGTCTGGAAGAGCAAGGAGCTGCACGGGAGGTTCTATCGAGTCTTAACAGGGCCCGATGTGGACCTGCTCGCGTCGGTGAACTGGCTACGATTCGGAGACCTCTTTGGGGAAACTGGAGGTTTTGTTTGTGCAATTGCGGACGAAGTTATCAAGACGAACAACTACCGGAAGTATATCATGAAGGACGGTACGGTCGACATTTGTCGAGCATGCCGCCGTCCCGGAGAGTCACTCAGGCATATTATTTCCGGTTGTTCTCATCTTGCTAAGAGCGAGAGAGGCGAGTACTTGCACAGACATAATCTCGTAGCCAGGATCATCCATCAGCAACTTGCTCTTCAATATGGCCTTGTCGAGTCTGAGGTGCCGTACTATAAGTACGCACCTGCACCAGTTCTTGTAAATGGTCGTGCTTTGCTCTATTGGGACCGATCGGTTATCACGGACAGGACTATTGTCGCCAATAAGCCTGATATCGTGATAGTCGAACGGTCCCAGCGGCGGGCAGTGTTGGTCGACATCACCATCCCGCATGACGAGAACCTCGTAAAGGCCGAGAAGGACAACCTTAGCAAGTACCTTGACTTGGCCCACGAGGTTACCGCCATGTGGGATGTTGACTCGACTATCATTGTACCGATAGTTGTCTCTGCGAACGGCCTAACAGCAAAGAGTCTCGACCAACATCTCAAGAGGCTCTCGCTAGACGGCTGGATCAAGGGCCAGATACAGAAGGCAGTGCTTCTTGACACGGCACGCATCGTCAGGAGGTTTCTCTCTCTGCAGCCCTAACCACCGGTAGCTTGGGCCCTGCCCCGCTACCGGCGGCACCCTAGGTTTAGGTTTTTTTATAGTATTGTTTATTTTATAATGATTTTTGTATTGTTGTTTTGATATCTATATTGTAAAAAAACCTAGACATAAGTAAAAATAATAAATACGAGCATAAACAATTTTTTAATAATAATAAGAAATATTAATAATAATATTAATATTTTTGTGGAATCCTAGTATGAACATATTTTTTTGTTTCCTCTTTACGATCAAACAGCTGGAGCTATTTAGATGAAATTTTTACATGTATAGCTAATATGACTGAATAGAATTGGATAAAGGCTCTACGGTGAAGAAAAATATTGTTAGGGGTCCCTGCTTAGTAAGGATACAGGTACATATTAGGTAAGCTTGTATCAATCTATTAACCAACGGCCTTAACATAGTAGTAGGACATAATCTGGTGTCCGCTTGGCCAGCTACCACCCTCAAGTTAGAAAATCTGTCGCCAAACATCTAACGTGTTTTGGCAGCTGTCCTTGAGAGTCAGTTCCCATTTTAAGCCTAGCATGCTACCATTCTCGACCGCATCATCACTTACCAATGGGTGTGATAGTGACCAAACGCTTGCCTGTATAATTTTTTTTAAGCTTTTATGGCAATGTGGGTTGCACATTACTAGTAGTTTTGTTATCCCCTCTAACTAAGCTGTCTGAAGTGGTTCACGTCAATAGTGCAATGGGTGGGGATCAAATTCACGACCTTTCGATCGCGAAGCCGAGAGGCCTTGCTTACCATTGGGTTATTGCCGCTAATTTTTTTATTAAAAAAAAGTTTACACGTCGATTTCAATAGTCATTTTCCCATATCAAAATTTCGTAATTAAAAATTAACATAATTAATTATCACTAATGTAAATTAATATTAAGCAATGCAAGAATCAAACATTATTTTCTCCCTAGGGGGTGCTTTAATTATATTTCATTTATTGACGAATATTAATTACTAAAGTCCCCGTCACGAGAAGCTATAAATTATGTAAACAAACATCTTTTACTAAGTAAACATTTTATACTGCGAGATAATAATAAATTGACTATATTCAATCGACATGAAATATAGACGGGTTATATGAAAGTAACAACCTATTTAATTTAGTCGGATCATATTTTAACGACGCAAAGCGCTATCGTTTGTGTTTCTTGGTACCGGACGCAGGGATTGTAAACTATCGGGACGCCATTTTGAAATAAACGCGTCATTCGAGTTTCGAGTTTATTTTCACAAATTCATTTTTTTTGTTGGTCCAAATGTTGTGAACTCCTGAACACTTGTTTACATAATTTATAGCTTCTCGTGACGGGGACTTTAGTATTAATTACTAAACGAATATTTCTATATAATTCCATTTCATTACTAAAGCTTCTCTACACGAACAATTAATATAAATTGGTATTGGCATTTTTGTCAAACATATAAATTATTTTCAACCGCTTTCCAAAAACAGGAGAAGGTTCTTAATTCGTCTCTATATATTTTTTTGTATGTATGTTACGCGATTACTTCGTTAAGTATACACCGATTCGAATGACTCTTTTTAGGGTTCCGTACCCAAAGGGTAAAACGGGACCCTATTACTAAGACTCCGCTGTCCGTCTGTCTGTCTGTCTGTCTGTCTGTCTGTCTGTCCGTCTGTCACCAGGCTGTATCTCATGAACCGTGATAGTTAGACAGTTGAAATTTTCACAGATGATGTATTTTTATTGCCGCTATAACAACAAATACTAAAAACAGAATAAAGTTAAAGATAATAGAGGGTCCCCATACAAGAAACGTGTTTTTTTCGGCATTTCACGCCATCTATGATCGCTTAGTTAGGTAAACGTCCCATAGATGGCATTATATTGAAATGTCGATCCCTAACACCTTTGTTAGACGTTAGATGGCGTTATAAAAAATAAAATGTTTATTAAATATTATTTTTTGCTGGCGAAAAATAATTGTGGTATTTTTTGCTCGATCTTATAAAATACTGTAGTATGTAAATTGTTAAACACAATCCAAAATTCATCGTACTGACGGGACTCGAACCCGCACCCCCCGGATTACACGTCCAGGTGCTCTGCCAATTAAGCCACGGTTCGATACATCGATACGACGAAATTAGTGGATTGCATTTGTTAACTCAGTTATGCATTGGTGGCGCCACCTATGACTACTTATTACGCAAGTTAATCATTCGGAAGAAATAATTACAGTTTTCAAATCCGACGAGAGATGTTGCACTGCGTAAATCAAATATTATGTTTCTTTGAAGTGTCTCACACTTTATATTTTTTTGTAAATTGTTAAACACTATCCAAAATTTCATCGTACCGACGGGACTCGAACTCGCACCCCCCGGATTACACGTCCAGGTGCTCTGCCAATTAAGCCATGGTTCGATACATCGATACGACGAAATTAGTGGATTGCATTTATTAACCCAATTATGCATTGGTGGCGCCATCTATGACTACTTATTACGTAAGTTAATCATTCGGAAGAAATCATTACAGTTTTCAAATCCGACGAGAGATGTTGCACTGCGTAAATCAAATATTATGTTACTTTGAAGTGTCTCACACTTTATATTTTTTTGTAAATTGTTAAACACAATCCAAAATTTCATCGTACCGACGGGACTCGAACCCGCACCCCCTGGATTACACGTCCAGGTGCTCTGCCAATCAGGCCACGGTTCGATATATACATACACAAAAAAAAAAAAAGTGTGAGACACTTCAAAGAAACATAATACTGTAGTATGGTACGGAACCCTACTAGTGCGAGTCCGACTTGCACTTGGCCAGTTTATTTTATTTGGTAGGGTACACTTTCAAAATGATCCCACTGTAATTTCTGTATATCACGCATACATTTGCCTGGCTTGTACCTAGCATTTCCTTCTTTATAACAGGTTTCGCACAAAATCATAACAGTGTCACTCCAGTATTAAATTACCATTAATTAACATCCATATCTGCCCTTCTATAAGGACGCTTCAACATTTCCCGATCCGATTCCATTAATAAAAATAACCGAATTCTTTTAAAAATTTTACTTTAAATTAAGCGTTTAAGTTTTTACTCATCAAAAATGCGCATATATTTTATTCATCCGTTGTTTTTAAGACGTATTCAATTAAATAAAAACCTTGATATTCAGTTTTAATTTTAGGCAAATTGGGTGGTAGGCGTCATATGATTCATTGTATGTAACGTGTCGATTACACCTGAAAAGGGTTGTAATTGATCATTAAATGATTAAGATCGATTTTTACAATCAATTAATGCCAGAAGAGGTGCTACTTTCGGGCGATTTTTCTTCCGATTTTTGGTTGATGGGTGCGTCGAAATGATATGGTCGGAATGGTTTTGTGAATAGCGGAAGATTGGGCAATGTATCTTGTCATTTAAAGTACTGCTGGTACCCACGAATAATAATAGCCTTTAATACCAATCTTACTTTACATCTTAGCTAGTTCTATATATTACTTAATATACGGTACATGTTTATTTTAGTAGTATTACAGACATAAACGAGGGACTGGTCACATCTGTCGTAGAACCGATAAGCGTTGGAGGAGACGAGTTCTATAGTGGAGACCACGGCTCGGCAAACGTAGTGTAGGACTCCCTCCAGCTAGGTGGAGCGATGATATACGCAAGCTGGCTGGCAGCAGTTGGAAACAAATAGCTGAAGATCGAGCTTAGTAGCGTGCAATGGGAGAGGCCTATGTCCAACAGTAGACGGAAACTAGCTAATAATGATTTCAGACACTAGTTTGTCGATTGTCTTGCTTTTATATAGGCTCCCCAAATCTTCACCACAAGCATCGGTCTCTTGCTTTCTTCATATAATTTGTCCTTGCAACCTTCTTCATGTCATCTTTCCATCTACAAAACTGTTTACAAGAACAAGAAGAAGGGCTTCTTGTTTTACACCCACGGTTTAGTCTGCATTAGAAGCTCTGTACAGTTAATATGTTAATAAAATTCAGGTTATACAATATCTGGCAGTGACTGGAAACGAAGAGCCAAAGATTGGACTCAGTGGCATGTGTTGGGACAGGCCTATGTCCAGCAGTGGACTGATACACGCTGGTTATGATGATGACTATAGTATAAGGTGCCAATTTTCGTATGCAAATCCGCTCAGCTGTATTAAAATAATAAATAAACACGAGCAACTTCTGATTAGGTACAAATCCAATATCGAAATGTATTAATATAAATATTAGATTCACATAACTACTTTAACTTTACTGCAGCAAACCTGTCGAGTATCGTATGCCATGCCAATACACTTATTTTAGCTTACAGCAAATTTGTACCATGTAAGTTATATTCATTTCCATTCACACCTAAAAGCGAGATAAAAACCGTTTCGGCTGTCGTGTTCACAACCCAAAAACGACCTCTTAAATAAAGGGTTTTATCTCAAAATAAAGTTCAAAATACAAAATCTAAAAGGGGATATTCAAATTGAAATTCTGCAAAATATCGTCTCACGGAATCAACAAAAGCGGACCACGACTTTGACCTCTGGATTTTTGCACTTATAAACTGTCTCAGTAAAACTTTTCCATGCAAAAAGTTGTGTAAACTGAGTATAGAATGTTTCCATACAAAAAAACTGTATACATAACCCAGTTAACAAAATATATGGTCCAATTTATTTTTGAATTTGGTCACATTGTGTTGTGAGGAATGAGATACATTGGGTCGTACGTTTCGCATTCGGCTTTCGACTTTCTCCCAGCTTAAAAAGGTCGGATGTTTTTGTGTTTTCTTGAATGTAATAGTTTTTTAAGCTTAACTTTATGGAGTGGTCATTTATAGGGTAAGGAAAATAAGGCATTTTGTTTGTGGGTCGAAAGCTCTCGGAAAGCTTCAAATTATTACGAGAATGTGACTAAATGTGGTATGATTTCTATACAAAAATATAATGCACAAATATGTGTAAATGTAGAAAAAACTTGCACTTAAATCACATCTATTGATCTTATGTCTTTGATCAACATCATTATTATCAGCCAATTTCCGTCCACTGCTGAACATAGGCCTCTCTCATAGCACGCCACTGAGCACGATCTTGCGCCTGTTACGTCGAGACATATAGATGTTAAGTCTCGCATGCCCTGTAATTTTACTGGACACATTGCCATCCAAAACTAAATATATATTTCTATTTTACGGCCAAATTTATTGGCGAAATGGTGAGGAGCTCTTTGATTCTAGTCACAGCTCGTAAACTTTTCTTTATTTATCAAATAGGCTATTTTCTTTTTTTATTTATATCTTATAGGGTAGCGTTTGACAACTTTCTCACCTGTTGGTAAGTGATGATGCGTTCGAGGATAGTAGCACGCTATGCCTAGCATGTGAACTGGCTCTCAAGGATAGCTGTCGGAACACATTAGATGTTTGGCGACAGATTTTCTAACTTGAGGGTGGTAGGTTGCCAGGTGTCCTGCCACCAAGCAGAGGTCGGTTTCTTAATGTTTCCTTCAACGGAAGCCACCTGAGAAAAGCGCACATAAAGTTTTTCAATAGAAAAATCCATTGGTGCACGGCGGGAATTAAACTCAGTACATCTGGCGTCGAAGCCGACCATTCTCTCACTACACCACTAAAGGTACGGACACACCGCAGTGTCCTGCGTGCGCGATCTAGGCGGCTATCAGATAGCGCATTAGTATTTGTACCTTCGAGCATTTACCAATGGAGATGTTAACGTTGTAATCCGCAAACATGTTTTTCTGCCGATACTTACGGGGGACGAGGTAAGGCATTGCACACACACAAATCACTCACTTTAACGATCCCGCACACTAGCTTGAAACACGCACACAGTATTAAAAATACAGCGTAGTTACGCACGCTCATATGGCCAATAATGGCTATATGGCCAGCAGAGGGGTACGCCTTGCGTTAACATCTCCATTGGTAAATGCTCAAAGATTTGTACTGACTAGTTCACACCAAACGCGATCAGAAAACAATTGAAAAGTAGTGAGATCGCGCCAGCAGAAGGCAGGATGCCGCGGTGTTGCCGTACCTTAAGCCCTTAATATCATCGCTTCATAGTAGTAGTAGTAGTAGGAGGGTGTCTTACACTTTATTATGTAATACCATTGTAATTCACTCCAAGTGAGTTCCTACTTACATCGTCGGAACTGCTCCATTAAATATAAGTACCAATAAAAAGGACCTCCTTCACACATTCTTATGTTATTTTTATCTGTTGTCACCTGTAGTTAATTAGTACTACACATTTCGGCAAAGAGGTACTAAATTTACCGTGTCCACTTAATGAGCATTCATATGCCACGACTTTTTGTCGTGAGAACGGACGACACGGTGAAAATTAGTATTTTAATGTTTATAATGCCATTGCTATAGCACAATAAGATAATCACCCAGAATGCCTATAAAAAGAAATAGACAGTGTGAAAAAAGTTATCAACCGGTTTATAATATCATATTGTTTAAAAAACTTAAAGAACCCACTCCAAATGTCGCGCTAGTCAAAGTATCCAGCAGCCAGTATCATATCATCGAAGTATACAAATGCATCGTAATACAAATGTTGATATCTATACTAATACTATAAAGAGAGAACATTTGTATTTTTGTATTTTTGTATGTTTGTAATGAGTAAGCTCAAAAACTACTGAACCGATTTAAAAAATTCTTTCACTAATACATAGAATGGACTTTCGGAATGGAAATAGGCTATATATTATCCCGTTTAAATCAAAGGTACATTCGTGGACACCTAATTTGCAACCTAAGTCGGCAAATAAACGGTCGAAAAAACACGTTTCTTACGAACGCTGCTTAATTGAAAATAGATAGAAGAATATTTTCTATGCAAGAGTTGTACAACTTAATAAGACCTACAAAAAAGTCCGCGACAGCATATGTCTATGTATATATATCGTACACGTAAAGGTTTGAAGAAAAAAAAATTATTTTGTTTCATTTATAAGTATGGGTTGCCCCCCCCTTAAACTTTTATATTTTTTATTTTTGTATAAAAATCGAAAAGCGGTTTATAGAATACTGTCTACCTACCAAGTTTCAATTCTGTAGTTCTAACAGTTTCGGAATAAAATGGCTGTGACATACGGACGGACAGACAGACAGACAGACAGACAGACAGACATACATGACGAATCTACAAGGGTTCCGTTTTTTGCCATTCGGCTACGGAACCCTAAAAACCGATGAATTGGGATCCTTCTTTTTTTTGTGAAATCGGTTAAAAAGAAATAAGTTTAAGCTGTAATTTACGTAGGTACTTATTTGTGCTTAAAATAATTTTTATTTTATTGAGCGCGTGTATAATGAAGCCTTACTTCTGAATCTATTTGTTGTTAGTAAGTACTTGCCATAGACCTGCTACATATTAAACTCGATCGCGTACACCGGCCCCCATGAGACCAACCTTGAACGGAGTATGTTCCTTTCTTTTGTATGGACCAATGGACCAATAATATATAGATAATATACCATACATTTAGTATAGAACATATATAGCACTAGCAGGTTGTTAGACAAGGACACACTCCCACCCGGGTGTCTCTCAATCGGGCCGTTTTGTTCTACAAAGAAAATTAAAACCTTATTATTAAAGCATACGGATTAAATTGAATTTGTCAAAACATCAGCAGTGTACCATCCTTTTATATTACGTCTATGGTACTTGCCTACCTACTTAAATAAATAATATAAATATTATTTAAAAAAAAAGAGTGTGTGTACTTATGTACACGCGTTAGAAGTTATACTTCTGTGGCGTATGGAAAAAAAATAACTAAAATGCAGTAGTGATTGGTGAGTGATGGTCACATCTGTCGTAGAACCGATAACCGTTGGGGTAGACGTGTTCTAGAGTGGAGACCACGGCTCGGTAAACGTAGTGTAGGGCGCCCTCCAGCTAGGTGGAGCGATGATATACGCAAGTTGGCTGGCAGCAGTTGGAAACAGAGAACTGAAGATCGAGCTCAGTGGTGTGCCATAGGTGAGGCCTATGTCCAGCAGTGGATGAAGATAGGCTGATGATGATGATGATGATTAAAAAAAAAAGGTTTTATTAACGTAAAAATATGACGTTAAATATGACATATATAACTTGAACATAGTCATGCCACCTAGAACTAACTTCACGATGTTAAATTTAGGTGTCGGTGTGCGCGCGCGTCGTAAAGATTCACTCTCATCATTTTTCTCTATCGCGCCAAAAGAAGTATAACTTCAAAAAATATGAATACAATACATAAATTCAAAATTTCAAACCAAATAATCTGTTCATTGAGATCATTCCAATTAACCCAAACACAACATCTCTGCAGTAAGATGGTGAGGAGTAGAATATTTTATAGATACCAGGAGATGCCCCAGTATCAGGTCAATGCTACCATGTTCTTACAACATCACTGAAATAAGAGGATACCGATGTAAAAGATTATTTATTTTATCATTTAAAAAAAAACGCTTCCATTTGAGAATCTCGTCCGTTTTTTCGTCGGTTAAAAAGCCTTAAAACGGTTGAACGGATTTTCATGAATCAAAGCTGAGAACACTCTCGATTAATTTTAAGTGTATTGTATACCTATAAACCAAAACTAAATCAATATCGGTTCAGCCGTTTGGGCACTACGATGCCACAGACAGACACACGCATACACAGATACACACGGCAATCGTATAACAAAGACCCCTTCATTTTGCGTCAGCGGTTAAAAATAAGCTGTAAATAGCTATCACGAATCACGAGCAGAATTTTATTTGTAAATAATTTTTAATGGCCTAAAATTGTAATGATAATTTGCTTGAATAGTATATAAACTAATACTACTTTTACAGATATATTATTAGAATTAAATTTAACGCTTGTCACTAAAATTAATGAATGAAAGCGCCTCAAAAATACGTACTTCCAAAAAATAAGGAACCATACCGTGAATTACCGTGGCACATAAATAGATAATATTAGATATACCGAATACTTATCGAAAAATTGAAATGAAACGCATGCGAGTTTTAATTTTATCTGTGGCTCCATCTAGTTACAAATGAATAATACATTGCATTCGTGATGCAAAGCGAATTTAGGCAGTTGTTCAACTTCCTAGGGATTCAATACGAGTTAAAACAAATAATTGGGTATAGGTACGGCTTCCGATATTATTTTTAACATTTCAAACCACCCCCGACCGATTTGTATTATGTATAATTTGTTCGCTGAGACTATTCGAGCATTCCATTGAGCCTCAGACACGACATCTGAGACGAGGAGTTGAGTATTCTGCAGATTCAAGGGGATGTCTCAGCATTAGGTCCAGTTTATTATATTATTGCAATATAATTAAAGTAACAGGATACTGAATTTCAAAAGAATAAATTTTAAATGTGTTTCAAGTGTACAAAGCGAAGTTTATTTACATTAGTCAAGTATCTCGGCCTAGCAAACTGGGCTCTGTATCTCGGGCATTACTCGACTCGCCTTCCTAAGTAATTGAGCCCAGTAATTTCTGGTTTATGAAATGTATAAAATAGGTGGTGGGGGAACAACTCGGCCGAGCAATTACGCTCCGCGCGAGACCACTCGACAAGCTCAGTACTAGGCCTAGTTTACTTGCCCTTTCGTTTACGTTGGTCGAGTTGGCCTGCTTTTTAAATTTTGCTAGTCGACTCGGTTGCCTAATAAATAAATACCAATGCAAAATACGCTGAACAGACGGTAGCAGAGTGGCGGGTAAGTAATAAGCAGAAGCGCCCTTTAGTTTTTTTAAACGACTTCAAAAAAAGGAGGAGGTTTCTGAATTCGACCGTATATATATTTTTTTTATGTTTGATTTTGATTATTCTTTTTTTGTTGAAAAAAAAATGTCCCAAGTGTGGTACCATGTCAATTTTTTTGAGGTTTGATTAGTATCTCCAGAGATATGGAGATAAACGTCTCAAAACTGGTACTGAAAACTAATAACTCCTAAACTTAAGCCCAAAGTCATACTTCAGCGCAGTTTTGGTTCGATGGACATTGAAAAACTCCGTAAAGACGCTTTCAACATTGACTGGACCCCTGTGTTCAACGCTGATAATATTGATATCAAAGTATCTTTATTTAATTCCTTGCTTATTAGACTATATGATGATCATGCTCCGCTACGGCCTGTCAAAATTAAACAGCTTCCATCACCGTGGTTAACTGATGTCATTAGAGAGCTCATGCACAAAAAGGCAGTTGCCAAGTCGAAATACAAGTCCAACACTAATAACCACAACAAAAATAAATACATGCTAGTTAGGAATCGCTGTAATAGAGAGTGTCGAGACGCACAACGCCACCATATCCATAGTTCTATTGAGAATGAGGACCCTGCCAAAGTTTGGAGATTTCTTCGGTCTTTGGGAGTTGGTAAACAACAACAAAATACTTCGCCTAATAATTTAGATATAAATGCCTTAAACCTACACTTTTCTTCGTCTTCAAAAATTGATGCGATTGACAAAATATCTACGATTAATTATCTGTCATCACTTCCTACTCCTGATTACTCATCTTTCGTTCTTAATGAATTTACCGCATGTGATGTTAAAAAGAGCATCCTTTCCATATCCTCTAACGCCATAGGAGGGGACGGCATCAGCCGAAACATGATTGTTCCAATATTGGATGAAATATTACCTATTTTATGCCATATGTTGAACAGTTCTATTTCGGAGGGTGTCGCGCCTTCCTGCTGGAAGGAAGCCCATGTTATCCCTCTTCCCAAGAAATCCAACCCCAAATCTTTTTCGGAATATCGTCCCATTTCCATTCTCCTTCTGTTGTCCAAAGTCCTGGAACGGTTAGTTTACAACCAACTCAACATATTTCTCAACCGTAACAATCTCCTCAATCCTTACCAGTCTGGTTTCCGTCCCGGCCATAGCACAGTATCTGCACTTGTGAAAGTCACAGATGACATAAGGCTGGGTATGGAAAACAGTAAACTCACCATCCTATCCTTGTTAGATTTCAGCAATGCTTTCAACACGGTTGACTTCGACATCCTCCTATCATTACTGTGCTCTCTTAACATATCTCCATCGGTAATTCAATGGTTTCGTAGCTACCTGTATGGGCGCCGGCAGCGTATCCGCATTGAAGATTTATTTTCTTCTTGGTGTGACACGAGTGCTGGAGTCCCTCAGGGCGGCGTGCTTTCTCCTCTTCTGTTCGCTATCTTCATTAATTCTATATCTTCTTCTCTCTCTTCCTCGTATCACCTCTATGCAGACGACCTCCAAATTTACACTCAAGCATCCGTAGAATACTTAGATGAAGCGGTTAAAATTACCAACGATGACCTTTGCCTAATAGCAAATTGGAGCAAGTCATATGGGTTAACTGTTGTGTAATCCCACCAAAACGCAAGCGATCATTCTTGGTAGTTCTAGACTTATCTCAAAAGTGGACTTTACAAATCTTCCCCATGTAGTTTTTAACAGTGTTGATATTCCTTTTAGTAAGCAAGTCAGAAATCTTGGAGTCATATTTGATAGAAATTTTACCTGCGACCCACAGATACAGTCGGTAAGTCAAAAGTTATTCGCATCTGCAGCTTCACTCAGAAGATTGCGAAACTTTTTGCCAACTGCGACTAAAGCTGCGCTCGCTCAATCTCTTCATCTTCCTATACTTGACTACGCTGACGCTAGCTATCTACACCTTAGGCAAGACCAATTAAGTAAGCTTGAGCGGCTGCAAAATTTTTGCATCCGTTTCATTTTCGGTCTCCGAAAATTTGACCATGTTTCTGAGTTCCGCTCAAAGCTCAAATGGCTGCCTATCCGCCTTCGCCGGAATGCTCATATCCTTTTCCTTTCTTTATACCATCTTGTTTAATCCCTCCACTACGTTATATTTAAAAGAACGCTTCGAGTTTCTCTCTTCCACGAATACCCTTTCTCTTAGGTCGTCCGAAAACTTGGTTCTGAGCACTCCAGCACACAGTAACAACTTTTATGATGCATCTTTCACTGTGCAAGCTGTACGCCTCTGGAACAATTTACCAGTGGATATAAGACGTGCTCAATCACTGTTCTGTTACAAGGCTCAAGTGGAAAAGCATTACCTGTCAATTGATTAATATTAATTATGACATTTGTCTACATTCGCAACGTTTTATTTAGTTTAATTCTTGTATAATATGTATGGTTTATGCATGTATATATATATAGTTTATATTTTGTATATGTATGTAGATATATAAAATGTATGTATTGAATATCTGTAGATCTAAGTAAGTTTATGTACCTGATATATATATATCATGCCACCGTCCATGCTTATCATAGGTTTCATATCCATCCAAAGGTTGTCTGGAAGAGATCGCTCTTACCGATAAGACCGCCCATTGTACATCTAATTTAAGTTATGCCAATTTTGTTTTTTTATTTATTGTTTATATATTGGTGTCAATAAAGAGTTTTAGTATTGTATTGTATTGTATATTAATAACGCGGCATTGAAGTCGGTTCTTTTTAACCGACTTCAAAAAAAGGAGAAGGTTTCTCAATTTGACCGTATATATATATTTTTTTATGTTTGTTCGCGGATAACTTCGTCGTTTATGAACCGATTTTGATTATTCTTTTTTTGTTCAATAGAAGATATCCCAAGTGTGGTACCATGGTAATTTTATCGAGGTCTAATAAGTATCTCCAGAGATATTAAGATAAACATCTCAAAATTGGTACTGAAAATGAATAGCACGGCATTGAAGTCGGTTCTTTTTTAGTTTTAAAACGATATTATTTACGTCCGCTGTCAATGTGTTACGAAAGTTGCTAGCTATCGTAGTCTCGTCAACCAAAAAAGAGCTAATAATATTTAAACGGCTGAATGGATTTTCATAAAACAAAGTTAAGAACATTCACGATGAAGACACCTAACAAACAAAAAAAAAAAAAAAACGGTTCATCAGACACACACATACATACTCAAATACACAGATACACACGTCAAACTTAGAACACACCTTCTTTTTGCGACGGGCGTAAAAAAAATCTATTTCCCGATGCCTAATATACAGATGTCTGTTACGTTAATTATTTCCGTACATCTATACTAATATTATAAAGTGAGAACATTTGTATTTTTGTATTTTTGTATATTTGTATTTTTGTATTTTTGTATTTTTGTATTTTTGAATGTTTGTAATGATTTGGCTCAAAAACTACTGAACCGATTTAAAAAATTCTTTCACTTATATATAGAATAAACTTTCGAAATGAAAATAGGCTATATATTATCCCGTTTAAATCAAAGGTACATTTGTGGAGACCTAATTTGCAACCTAAGTCGACAAAAAAATGGTCGAAAAAACACGTTTCTTACGACCGCTGCTCAATTGAAAAAAGATGGAAGAATATTTTTTATGCAAGAGTTGTACAACTTAATAAGACCTACAAAAAAGTCCGCGACAGCATATGTCTATCTCTTAAGGTTGACTCACAGTAACCATTTTAATCTAAAAATTTTTGTTAAAATATATTACATAACTTCCAAGGCTATTTTCAAGTATACAGTATTAATCCTTATCCAAATAATTACGTTAATTAGCTTAGCCACATATTATTGATTAAAATTGTCCTTTACAGTATATAATTCAAATGAAAACTCTAGAAGATATCACGAATTTCACATACACGCATCACAAAATTAATAAAATATTTGCAGTGAAACCACAGATTAGGTCATAGTTAATACGAAAGTATTATTATAAGCTTAGCTATTCAGTAGATCCCCACTGATCATAATCAATTTGTATGGTAAGTATAATAATATGATCTATTGTATAAAATGATATTGATCGATATATATAATAATATAATATTTTGAAACCCCCCCGACTGATATATGTATAATCTTTTTATTAAAAGCATTCCAATGACTCAAAACACGAAATTTGCAAGCTGAGCTATAAGTTGGTTAGGATTTGAGTATTCTGTAGAGTCCAGCAGATGTCCCAGCATCAGGTCAATGCTTCCATGTTCTTACAATATCGTTGAAGAAGAAGATTTTCGAATTGATCAGACCTATGAAAGTTGATTTCATAGCGCAATTAACTAGAAAAAAGCTCATAATTTTAAAACGATTGAACGAATTTTTAACCGACTTCAAAAAAAGGAGGAGGTTTCTCAATTCGACCGTATATTTTCATGAATCAAAGCTAAGAAAACACTCGATGAAGACATCTATCAAACAAAAAAAAACTATCAATAATAAAAACAAAATCGGTTCATCCGGTTAGGTGCTAAGATGCTACAGACAGACACACAGATACACACGTTAAACGTATAAACCCCTACTTTTTTAGTTACGTTAAGATTACGGCGGCAGATGTTCTCCTTGGTGGTAAGCTATTTTTCAACCGACTTCCAAAAATAAGGAGGTTCTCAATTCGTCTCTATGTTTTTTTTGTGTGAGTATGTTACGTGATTACTCCGTCAATTGTGTACCGATTCGAATGATTATTTTTGTAATCGGTAGGGTACGTTTTCGAGGTAGTCCCATTGTAATTTCATTGAGATGTGATAAGTATCTCCAGAGATATGACAATAAACGTCTCAAACTTGCTACTGAAGTTGACACGCGGGGCACTGAAGTCGGTTGTTTTAGTTAAACTATCTTAATTATTGGTAGATTTAATGATTCCACTACCACTGTACGAAAACCCATGATTCATGAATGCACATAAACATTCATTGGTAGGTATATAGCTAGGATTAGAACCAACGACCGTCGGGTCAGAATCAGGGTAACTATCCTTTACGCCAAAGGGCCGTCCAATATCACTACGTAAGTATTATAAAACAAAGTCTATCACTGCGTCTGTCTGTCTGTTCGCAATAATCTCAATAGCTACTGAACGGATTATCATGCGGTTTTTACCAATAGCCAGAGTATTTATGAGGATGGTTTAAGGTTAAGTGCATAATTCGTTAAGGTTTTGTGTACATTGGTTGAAATATGACGATGATTGTTAAATATGATAAAATTTTATATTCGATGCAACAAACTGATGCAAATTTTGTAGGCATATATGTTCTACCCGTGCGAAGCCGGGGCGGGCTGCTATTATAATAATATTATCTATATAATATGTTTATGGATACATGCGACATAAAGTCGCTGTACGTAAGGCCACCAAAGGTATAAAAGTCGTTATCTTAATGTTAACACTTTGTTTGAGAACTCGTAAACTTTGGGCCATAAAGTGCAGCCAAGATACAATTTGCATTGAGTTAAGAAGAGGCAAATTGACGCCATTTTGTTTTTTTTTTGTGGCGTGGCATTTTTTTGTATAACTTTTATTTTCATAATGATACTTTAGACTCACGCATGTAACGGTCATTTTAGAAAATAACGAGACACTGCTCTGCTTTGCTCCTGTTCATCCAGAGTTTTACATCAGTATTTTTTATAGGTAGGTGTCATCGCTTACTATCAGGCGAGCGTCGTGCTTGCTCTGTTACCAAATAAGGTAAAAATATTTAACTCATAATTTAAAACAAAATATATAATATCGTTTAAAAACTAAAAAACAACCGACTTCAATGCCGCGCTATTAATTTTCAGTACCAATTTTGAGATGTTTATCTCAATATCTCTGGAGATACTTATCATACCTCGATAAAATTACCATGGTACCACACTTGGGATATCTCCTTTCGAACAATAAAAGAATAATCAAAATCGGTTCATAAACGCGAAGTTATCCGCGAACAAACATTAATATATATATATATATATACGGTCGAATTGAGAAACCTCCTCCTTTTTTTGAAGTCAGCTAAAAATAATTCATAAATATACTATGCCTGGCATATATTAATATATTAAACATTCCAGAAATTTCAAAACTCAAACATACGAGTATATTTGGGTCTATGTAGCTTTTTCCCGCGACTTCGTGGCTGCCCAGTTCTCGTCTCACTGCCTTCCTTTTTAGGGTTCCGTACCTTAAAAGGCAAAAAAAGGAACCCTTATAAGATCACTTTCTTGTCCATCGGTCCGTCTGTCTGTCCGTCTGTCCGTGTGTCACCACTGATTTTCTCAGGAAAGGGTGGACCTAGCAAGTTGAAATTTATACCTGATACTGAAGTTTATAGTCCCTATTGGGTGTATAAAAATCAAGGTCTTGAGTCAACACAATAAAAAGATATGGGCAAATTTAGATTTTCACGAAAACTTGATAGTACCAAAATGTACCTTAATTTTCAACTTTTTTTATTTTTCGGAATTTTTCCTTTACTTGTGCTCTAAGACCTTGCTTATAACCAAAATTGACAATTATAGGTAAACCGGAAGTACCCTATAGGTTTTGGGTCGAAAACCTATAGGGTACTTCCCGGTGACCTAGAATCATAAATTTGGCAAGAAGCAAGGTATTAGCACAACAGTACAGCACACACAGCACAACAGCACAAATTAAGGAAAAATCCAAAAAATAACAAATGTTGAAAATTATAGGGTGTCCCCATACATACATAGTATGCGCCAATTAAGGTAGACCTCTGAGTTATATGAGCGTTGATACAATTTAAAGGTCTAGCTTAATTGGTTGTCACGGAATCCTCGGTGGGCGAGTTCAACTCGACTTAGCCGGTTTTATTTTTCGAAACAAGCACGATCCTATAATTCACATCATCACATAAAAATAGAAAAAAAAATAGAAAGTCAAAATTCATATTTAAAAATATGATAAGTAAGAATATTATTTTGAGTTTTATTTGTACCAATAATTAGCCAAGACTGAAATAATAATAGTTCATTAAAAGTGTAAAATATTTGTAACAGCGATAACTTCTCCTTAACACAAGGTCTTAATGGGGCCACAAATGATGTAGAATTATCTTGAAACCTTTCAAAATGGTTGTAAAGCTTTGTCGCTTAAGTTATTGAGTGTAAAGTGACGTAAAATAACGAGCCTTATTTATACATGAATCAAAATAAGTGTCTTTGGATAAGACGCAGCTTAGGAGCAAATTCTCAAAATTTTACTCGAGTCCAATGACTGACTATGACCAATGTCAGAGACGGGATTTCCCCTCAGTAGGGATACAAAGATTTGATTTTACTACACCTTTGATTTGATCACAGTGTTACTTTCCTTTTTAACCAACTTCACAAAAAAGGAGGAGATTCTCAATTCGTCCAAATCTTTTTGAAGTGAAAACTTCTTTAGCGGCGTTGTGAACTTTTTTGGGATGGGTAAAAAATGTTAAACTCGTGTCAGGACACGTGACCTGATCAAAAATTCGTAAGTCGGAGGGAGAGTAGAAACTATTTTTGAGATGGGTAAAAAATGTTAAGCTCACGTCAAGACACGTGATCTGATCGGAAATTCGTAAGACGGAGGGAGAGTATACCAAATGCACAACGTTAATGTTCAAGTTTTCACTTCTGCCGGCACTCCCAGTGTGTAACCCGTTTATCTTAATCTTTTATCACACAGTCCATCCATACTTTCTTAGGTCTTCTTTCTAGATACGTACACTTCACTTCACTACACCTATTTACATATAAGTTAAATTTGACACAGTAAAGACCAGCCTTTATATTGGCTTCTGCCAAGGCCACAGCGCAGCGTCCTACGTCGCGATCTAAGCGGCGATCAGATAGCGCAGTAGTATTTGTACCAACTTGTTCACACCAAACGCGATCTACGGTGATCAGAAAACGACTGAAAATCGGCCAGGCTATTCTATAAGCTCGTTTACGCATCTCGCAAGCGGAATCCGCGGTGAGTCGTACTACGAAATTCAAATCGTACCACGATTGTAATACGGTTGAATTTTGTAACACAAAATTCAAATCTCACTGCGAATTTCGCTTCTGAGTTTTAGCTAACAGAATAGCCCTACGGATCGCGAACGCGCACGCGGACGCAGAACGCCGCGGTGTGGTCGTACCTTTATTATATCGTAAACGCGACATAATAACTAAATTATATGGCTAAGTATGAAACTCCTTTTAAATAAATGAGACATTCTGTAGCGATAAAGCGGAATTTTTATATTTATTTTATTAGCAAAATAACAATAAACAAGATCGGTTGTATTATATCTTGAAGGTCTTATTTTGTGTGTTTTTTTTCGCAAAACATTGAGTTATAATAGATGTTTTTCTTGATATATCTTTATGTTTATTTTTAACCGACTTCAGAAACAAGGAGGAAGTTCTCAATTGACCTGTATTTTTTTTATACACACGTTTTCCTTCAGACGCGTATTTTGCTTTCCCTGCTACCTTATGAATTTTGATGGTATTACATCAAAATTCATAAATGAATATAAGCATTATTATACATTAAAATAATATAAGACTGATTTCTTAGGATATCATCAGTCTTATTATATTTTAATGTTCCCAATGGCCGGCCTATTCAAAGCTAACAAAACTAAATTAATTTGTTCTACAGATGGTATCAGTAACAATAGGCTCTATGCGGCATAGCAACTGGCACTTATTCTGTGTCCGAGTCCATATAGAGCAGCCAATTTAACCAGGAGCCGACGGTAGTTGGTAGTGCACGCGATTGGCTAGGCTGTGGTTACAGTAGAGTGAGTTAGAACTGCGACATTGTCATATTAGTTAGGGAAAATTGGGACTGATGTTAGGCCACGTGGAAATTGAAGAGTAAATAGTCAGGGAATATTTCAAAGTCAAAGTCAAAGTCAAAGCATTTATTCAGTATATGGGCAAATTAAAAATTAGCACTTACACACGTCAAATAACATTAAATAGATCATATTCAACAAAAAAATATAGATATAACAGAAACATAACGCTTTGAATTTACAAAAAAAAAACAAAGGTATTGAGCCATTCAGCTTTCATCTAGACGTCGAACGTCACACTTGAAACACATGTTTAATTCCCCTTATTAATGTAGGGTTGCCAACCGTACCATTACGTGCACCCGCAACCCAGTGCATGTTTCAGTACTTCAGACAATTTTTATCCAAAAAATTGTGAAATAATGAAACATAATAGATAAATAAAACGCAGACTAATTGCAGTACAAATCATGTTCCGAATGGAACTGATTGTCCGACTATCAGCCGCATAATACCGTCGTAACAGGCAACCCTAGATCTGCAAACAAAAGATGAAAAATGATTGACTGTTGACTGATTAAAAGTTAAAAGACTGTTAACTGATTTAAAGTTGAATAGGATACTTGAAGCACTATTTTAATACATATTTTTCTTTAAGAACTGCCCCTATATCATAAACTTTGACAGTTGATAATTGCATAAAATAATACCTACTTAAATTTAAAATTTAAAACCACCCCGGATTCCGTACCCAAAGGGTAAAAAACGGAACCCTATTACTAAGACTCCGCTATCCGTCCGTCTGTTTGTCCGTCTGTCGCCAGGCTGTATCGCATGAACCGCGATATCTAGTTGACATTTTCACAGATGTATTTCTGTTGCCGTCATAACAACAAATACTAAAAAACAGAATAAAATATATTTAAGAGGGCTCCCATACCACTAACGAGATTTTTTTTGCTCGTTTTTGCTCGATATTGATAACGGCATTAGATAGAGGCTTGAAAGATTCATAGAATATCGAGTTATAATATTCACTTTTAAAAAAAAATTAAAATAAAGTAAATATTTAAGGGGGGCTCCCATACATACAACAGACATGATTTTTATGCCGTGTTTATATTATAATGGAACGGAATCCTTCGTGCACGAGTCCGACTCGCACTTGGCCGGTTTTATTTTCGTTTTATTAACGATCTTAAAATATAAAATTGTTGATACAGCAAGCGATTAAGTATATTGAGTATTGTTATATATACATAGTATATTATGTGGTATATTGATAAAGTTGAAACAGTTTACAGTTTCAGTAAAAAGTTCGCCGCCTTTTGCGTCACCTCAACAAATAAAAAGTCCTGTACTTGTAAAGCTTTTAGCTCAATATCGTCGATATCACCCTACCATTGTACATATGCCCTAGCTAACTAAAGCGCAACTTCCGAACTAGGCTATCGAAATATCTTCGCTGCACTCCATTAATTACGACGTAGCGGCCAACAATAAATTAGCTCGTTTTAATGAGCGCTTCTGTAACACCCTGTTTAATTAATATAATTAATTAGTTCTATTTAGTTATGCTGATTGTTTTTTTTCATGTTTTTTCGGCTTGCGTTTGACCACTATCTCGCTTAGTAGTAAGATATGATGTGGTTGTAGATGGTGAACACGCTAGGTCTAGAATACTCTGGCTCTCAAGAGCTGTGTGCTGCTGGAACGCCGTAAGGTTATGGCGACAGATTTTCTCCTTGATTGTGGTAAGCTTTTTGATAGCATTTCAGGCGGAAAATCGTTATAATATGCTTCTACCACCTCGCTAAAATTATATTTTGGTCATTTTCATGTCATGTATTTTCTAAGTTTTTACGTTTTGTTTTCCTAGCTAATTACTTTCATAAACTATTTAATCATCATTCGGGTCTTGCTATCCCTTCTCGGGTTTGCGTTGTTGGGCCTCGAGGTGGACCTCTTTACCCAGGTGGGGCGCCAGGGGCAACTACCCCCGGGGAGCGTGCGGGCTTTTAAGTAGCCCTATTTTGGTCTTCATTAGTGGAAAACTATTTAAGCTTCTGATTTTGTTTGAATTTGAGCGATAATACTATTAACAACTTAACTTACTGGCTTCACCAACTTTTTAAACTAACGTTTATGATAACAATACGATTATTACCAAGGAAAACCATAGTTATTTATAATTTTAGTTTTGATTTCCACTCTGGTTTAAGACCTGTATTGTGGTTGGAATACAGTATTTTTAAGTAAAACACTCTAAACTAGTAAATCTTAAAATATGTATGAGAACTAGAACTATTATAATAATTATATATAGGTAATTGTTATAATTATATTTATATCTAGGTAATAATTATGTTTGTATCTAGTTAATAGTTATAATTATATCTAGGTAAAAGTTATAATCATAGTTATATCTAGATAATAGTTATAATTAAAATTATATCTAAGTCATCGTTATACTTACATTTATATCTAGGTAACAGTTATAATTATAATGTTATCTAGGTAAACATTGTATAATTTTAATTAATGTTTTTAATAAATTTTAATAAGTACTTAATTATATATCAATAATGTACACAATTCAGATGACAATAAATATAACAAAAGTTATTCTATTTAATTTATACATGACCATGTCTAGGTAATAGTTATAATTATATAAAGTAGCGTTTCTGCGACTTTATTTTAAAGTACATGGCTAACGCACTAGTAACCCGATTTAAACTAGAGCTTCAGACGTTTTAACTTTAGTTAAAACCTCGTTTTATGATCATTTACTCTAGCTTCAAATTAGAGAGCTAGGTAAAACATCAAGCCTAAGTAAGGTTGTGCCTTTTATTGTCAAATATTACTTAGATACTTGTCAATTTAAATTAAAGTTTTCTTCAATATCAATTTTCATTATAGTTTATTGGGTTAAATCTATGGGGACACAAATAGTTTGAAAGTTTGAGATGATTATTGTATGATTATTCTTGATAAAATTAAAATGAAACCACCTTGGATATTAAAACTAAATATGAAAAATTAAAATTAAAAAAATACATGAACAAAATTAATATTAAAATTGGTTTACAATTGGCGTAGTAAAGAAAAAAAAAAAAAAAAAAAAAAAAAACGTATATATGATCGTTTAAAAAACTAATAAACTGGCCAAGTGCAAGTCGGACTGGCACTCGTAGGGTTCCGTACCACACTACAGTGTTTTATAAGATCGAGCAAAAAATACCACTATCATTTTTCGCCAGCAAAAAATAATAATTAATAAACATTTTATTTCTTATAACGCCATCTAACGTCTAACAAAGGTGTTAGGGATCGACATTTCAATATAACGCCATCTATGGGACGTTTACCTAACTAAGCGTTCATAGATGGCGTGAAATGCCGAAAAAACACGTTTCTTGTATGGGGACCCTCTATTATTTTTAACTTTATTCTGTTTTTAGTATTTGTTGTTATGGCGGCAACAGAAATACATAATCTGTGAAAATTTGAACTGTCAAACTATCACGGTTCATAAGATACAGCCTGGCGTCAGACGGACAGACAGACAGACAGACAGACAGACAGACAGACATACAGACAGACAGACGGACAGCGGAGTCTTAGTAATAGGGTCCCATTTTACCCTTTGGGTACGGAACCCTAAAAAAGAATCTACTTCAATGCCACGCTATTTTTTTCAGTACCAAATTTGAGGTATTTATCTCCACATCTCTGGAGATACTTATCAGACCTCGATAAAATTACCATGGTACTACACTGGGGATATCTCCTTTCCAACAAAAAATAATAATTGAAATCGGTTCATAAACGACGAAGTAATCCGCGAACAAACATAAAATATCTATACTTCTATATCTATATCTATACTAATATTATAAACAGAGAACATTTGTATTTTTGTATTTTTGTATTTTTGTATTTTTGTGTGTTTGTAATGATTTGGCTCACAAACTGCTGAACAGATTTAAAAAATTCTTTCACTCATACATAGAATGGACTTTCGGAATGAAAATAGGCTATATATTATCCCGTTTAAATCAAAGGTACATTCGTAGAGACCTAATTTGCAACCTAAGTCGGCAAAAAAACGGTCGAAAAAACACGTTTCTTACGAACGCTGCTTAATTGAAAATAGATAGAAGAATATTTTCTATGCAAGAGTTGTACAACTTAATAAGACCTACAAAAAAGTCCGCGACAGCATATATCTATCTCTTAAGGTTGACTCACAGTAACCATTTTAATCTTAAAATTTTTGTAAAAAAATATTACATAACTTCCAAGGCTATTTTCAAGTATATAGTATTAATCCTTATCCAAATAATTACGTTAATTAGCTTGGCCACATATTATAGATAAAAGTTGTCCTTTACAGTATATAATTCAAATGAAAACTCTAGAAGATATCACGAATTTCACACAATGAATTTTATACACGCAACGCAAAATTAATAAAATATTTGCAGTGAAACCACAGATTAGGTCATAGTTACTGAGAAAATATTATTATGGGCTTAACGATGCGGTAGATCCCCACCGATCACAATCAATTTGAAGTCAATATAGTATAATAATATGATCTATTGTATAAAATAATATTCATCTATATAAATAATAATATAATATTTTAAACCACCCCGACTGAACTATGTATAATCTTTTCATTAAAAGCATTCCAATGACTCTAAACACGACATTTAAAATCTAAGCTGTAAGTTGGTGAGGATTTGAGTATTCCGTAGAGTCTAGGAGATGTCCCAGCATCAGGTCAATGCTTCCATGTTCTTACAATATCGTTGAAGAAGAAGATTTTCGAATTGATCAGACCTATGAAAGTTGATTTCATAGCGCAATTAACTAGAAAAAAGCTCATAGTTTTATAACGATTGAACGAATTTTCATGAATCAAAGCTAAAAAAAACTCTCGATGAAGACATCTATCAAACAAAAAAAACTATCAATAATAAAAACAAAATCGGTTCATCCGGTAAGGTGCTAAGATGCTACAGACAGACACACAGATACACACGTTAAACGTATATTACCCCTACATTTTGCGTCGGGGAACGCGTAAGGTTACGGCGGCAGATGTTCAACTTTTTTTTTTTATATCGAACTTATAGGCAAGCGTTTGACCACTATCTCACCTGTTGGTAAGTGATGATGCGGTCGAAGATGGTAAGCACGCTAGGCCCCGACTGGGGAACTGGCTCTCAAGGATAGCTGCCGGAACACATTAGATGTTTTTGGCGACAGATTTTCTAACTTGAGGGTGGTAGCTGGCCAGGCGGACACTAGATAGTGTCCTACCACCATGCGGGGGTTGTTGGTTTCTTAACGATGTTTTCCTTCACCGGAGGGCCACTGTGAGAAGCGCACATAAATTTTTCGATGGAAAAATCCATTGCTCTCGGTAAGGTTTGAACTCGGTACCACGGCATCAAAGCCGACCGTTCTCCCGATTACGCCACCGGGCCCGGGCTCCTTGGTGGTTAGCTACTTTTTGGTAGATTTAATGATCCCACTACCACTGTACGAAAACTCATGATTCATGAATGCACATAAAAATTTCATTGGTAGGTATATAGCTAGGATTAGAACCAACGACCGTCGGGTCAGAATCAGGGTTACTATCCTTTACGCTAAAGGGCCGTCCAATACTACTACGTAAGTATTATAAAACAAATTCCATCACTGCATCTGTCTGTCTGTTCGCAATAATCTCAATAGCTACTGAACGGATTATCATGCTGTTTTCACCAATAGCCAGAGTGTTTATGAGGGAGGTTTAGGTGCATAATTCGTTAAGGTTTTGTGTAAATTGGATGAAATATGACGATTATTGTTAAATATGTTCATATTTTATATTCGATGCAACAAACTGATTCAAATTTTGTAGGCATATATGTTCTACCCGTGCGAAGCCGGGGCGGGATGCTAGTATATATATATATACGGTTGAATTGAGACACATCCTCCTTTTTATGAAGTCGGTTAAAAATGTGACAATAGCGCAACGGCTAAGGCGTGTTAGCCTAGCGATCCTACCATCTACCGCTCTAATCCCCACCTACTGCTCTATTAACGTGAACCCCCTCCAGACACAAGCATATTTCGCTTAGTTAGAGAGGTTAACAAAAGTACTAGTAAGTTACTAGACTGGTGTAGTAAACAAAGTGCAAACCACACTGCTAGTACGCTTTTATATATAAAAACCTTACAAAAGAATTAAGAACCTCCTCCATTTTGAAAGTCAGTTAATAAAAAAAAGCACCAATTTTTCATATTTGGTATAAGCAGAGAAATAATTATAAATTGAGGCTCGCCCACGTTTGAGTCCGAATTCTCTTGATGATCAAATATTTGTTTTGAAAGTGAGAGACATTATTTGTTCGCCCCATTTGTGGGCTCGGTCAATAATTTGGTATGCAGTGCAATCTTTATTCTGCTTTTAAGTTTTGTGTGCTTTATTTTATTATGCTGCCATTTTCTAAATATATTTCCCTTTGTTGAGATCGAATTTTGACAACTGAGCTTCCACTTGTATGCAAAAACTCTATTTCTACCAATTGGTAGAATTATTATTTTATTATTATTATTGGTAGTAATTATATAACCACCATAACCATCATATTTTAAATTATAAATTAAGTTTTTAGGGTTCCATATATTATAAAGTGTACCAACGGCTGCATTTACTAACCTATTTAGTCTTAGTAGACTTCACTGTCCGTCCATCTGTCCGTCTGCCATAGATTTGTATCTGTTTAACCATTAAGCTCATGTCAGACTACGCTAAAATATAATAGCTTATAGTTTATAGCACAACAATATCGCTCACAATACATTTACCTAGAACACGTTCACACTAGACGTGTGTAACTCAGGAGTGATTAACTAAAAAAAGTGATATCTCCTTAAACCAAAGATTATATTCGTATATCTTACATTTCACCACCATCTCTTTAACTCTTTTATATCTTCAACGCAACAACTCATTTCGCAGAGTTAGAGTAAGCGGGATGTAACCATATAACATACCATACGTTAAATAGAGAACGTAAAGGAGTTAGAGTAAGCGAGATGCATATAACTCTCTATGCGTTAAAAAGAGAGCGTCACGGAGTTAGAATAAGCGAGATGTAAACATATAACAATCTATGCGATAGAAAGGGAGCGTAGCGTCACAGAGTTATTAGGGATATAGAGATATAAAGATATATATATATCTTTTGTTCAAAATATTACGTATCTCGTACTCTTTTCTCTTTAAGGATATGTTTTGCACATGGCTAGTTCACATTTAGCTATAACTATATAGCAGCCAGTTTGATTGTAACTTGTTTATCATGCTGTACTATATAGCGAAATAGTGTAGCGTAGTCTGACATACACTTTATGGGTAGACACTTGAATTTTTTATTTATTACTATAATAGCTGCTATAACAATAAATCAGACAATGACGGTGATTTCCAAAATGGTCTGACAACGGGAGTAGGACTTACGGCGATAGCAGTAGGTATTTAAATAAATATATAAAATAACACAAGTAATATTTTAAAACAAATTTTTTAAACACAAGCATTAACATAACCTAGGACCAGAGTAAGTCAAGCCAAATCCAACGAACCAAATCACGAGGGGTATAACATGTGTAGTTAAGGAGTCCTTTGGCCACCTTCCAGCTCCATCATTAGATCAGCACAATGTCATCATATTATTGCATTGTCACGCGATATACACATGTAAGAAAAAATTCAGCTCAATCGAACCCCTGGAAGTCACTCTAAAATCAATCGCAAGATTTGTGATGGACAAATTCACCGTGAAGTAGAGATAAAGCTTGTAATAACATAAATAAACAATCACAGACAATCTTTATCTTTACATAGTATAAAACAAAGTCTGTACACTTAGATCTTTTAAACTACGCAAAGGATTTTAATTCGGTTTTCATCAATAGATAGACAGTGAGCCGAGAGGAATTTATAACTAGGATTAAACGCGGGCAAAGCTGCGAGGCGCAGCTAGTTTAATCATAAAATCAATAATGAATAGGAATTTATATAGTTTAACATACACGAGATGCATCTTAACTCTAACCTTAGAGGGCCCGGTGGCGCAATCGGGAGAACGCTTGCCTTTGATGCCACAGGTACCGAGTTCAAACCGCCGTGTACCAATGAATTTTTCTATCGAAACATTTATGTGCGCTCTTCACAGTGGCCCTCCGGTGAAGGAAAAACATCGTTAAGAAACCAACAACCTCCGCATGGTGGTAGGACACTATCTGGTGTCCGCCTGGCCAGCTACCACCCTCAAGTTAGAAAATCTGTCACCAAACATCTAATGTGTTCCGGCAGCTATCCTTGAGAGCCAGTTCCTATTCTAGGCCTAGCGTGCTTACCATCTTCGACCGCATCATCACTTACCAACAGGTGAGATAGTGGTGAAACGCTAGCCTATAACGTATTAAAAAAAAAAAAAAAAAAAACCTTACATACTTTCATCTCCCTCTGTTTAACTTTGGTGATGACAGAAAGCTTCGGCGACTATGTAAAGACCTACTGTGAACTGCAATAATCATCAGTGTGTCGCAACCGCAACAGATGCGGCCAAAATATTCAACAAGTCCTCATAAAAGATCAATAAAACATCAAAATGATCATCGATATCCCAATTATAGAGGACAAAAAAGTAAAGTTTAATTACAGTTTTCATCAGCTCTTGTAGACACTTAATGTAACCATGCACGGACATTTTAAAATCTTTCATAATAGATGTATTGTGAAATAATTTTCTCTTACAAATAATTAGACATCAAACATTTTTTGTAAGAAGTATTTTTTACAACACGATATCTCGGCGTCTATATTTTTAACCCCTGATGCAAAAAGAAGGGTGTTATAAGTTTGACGTGTGTATGTAACTCTGAGTGTGACATGGTAGCGCCCAAACGGATGAACCGATTTAGATTTTTTTTTGTTGTTTGATAGGTGTCTTTATCGAGAGTGTTCTAGTGGCTTTGTTTTATGAAAACCCGTTCAGCCGTTTAAATAGTATTAGCTCTTATTTTTTTAATGAGACTACTATAGCAACTATCGTAGGTCTTTAACCGCGGACGTCAAAAAATCATAATGGCGCTTTTGCGCGCACTACTTACCCATCACTCTGCTGCCGTCTGTTTAGCGTAGTTTACAAGGCGACCGAGTCGACTGAGTCAAGCGAGCAATAATAAGCAGGCCAACTCGACCGACGTAAACAAAATGGCAAGTAAACTAGGCCGAGTACTGTACCCCTAGTACGAGTTTTCATCGCAAACGCTTTTGACAGATCTCACATAGTTTTCGACTTATTTTGGCTCCCTGATTGGTCTAAATTTAGTGAAGTGTAGTAACCACTAGAAGCGCTGTACTGTTTTTCATACAAAATTTGAATAGAATAAAATAGTATTTATTGCTTAAACTGTGTATACAAAAGATCTTACAATGTATTATAGTTCCAACAGTTTGTTCTTTTCGAACATGCAATATGTACACTCGTGTTAGTGGTGTACGAGTAGGTTACCTTCTATAACTAGGTATCTATTTTAAATTATAAATCTACATTTACAAACTTAATTAATACATTTTGGTATATCAAAAATATATGGTTACATATAACATCTAACTTAATTATTGATCGATATACGATATAGAATTTGGTATGAAAACTCGTACTAAGGGTACTGAGCGAGTCGAGTGGTCTCGCGCAGAGCGCAATTGCTCGGCCGAGTTGTTACCCCACCACCTATTTTATACATTTCATAAATTGAATTCAATTCTGTTAGGGGTGGGTTACTGGGCCCAATTACTTACCAATGTAAATGGTGGAAGGCGAGTCGAGTAATGCCCGAGTTACTGGGCCCAGTTTGCTAGGCCGAGCTATTTGACTAATGTAAACTAACTACGTTACCTGAACTTCAAACACATCTCAAATTTATTAATTTGAAATTCAGTATCCTGTTACTTCAATGATATTGCAAGAATATGGTAAACTGGACCTAATGCTGAGACATCTCTTTGAATCTGCGGAAATCTCAACTCCGTCTGGGATGTCGTGTCTATGAGGCTCATTATAAATAGGTATCAACTACTAATCAGTTGGGGGTGGTTCTTAAAATGTAAATTTAAGTATTATTTTTCCGTTATCCGAAACTTTTATTATTTGATAATACAAGTAAATATAGAATTGTAAAATCCTTCGAAATTTCTGCCTGCCTTTTTAATTTCGACCGACCACTTTCTTCGTTGCGCCATCAATGAAGGCCAAAAGAACCGCACCCAAAATTGATTTATAAGCACCCAAAAGCGAACATACGAGGGATTTCGTTCTTGAAATTTGTCGTAAGATGTTTCTTAAGATATTTTTTTTATAGATGGCTGCAAAAGAACCATTATATGTCCATCTATGTTATTAATTCTTACTAATGTTATAAATGCGTAATATTTCTAAACAGTATTTTTTTGTAGATATTGGAACTGCAAGTACATCTGGTATTTACACATGGTATTTCCATTTGGTATTTACATCTGGTATTTACATCTGGTATTTACATCTGGTATTTACATCTTTTTTTTTTTTTTTATACGTTATAGGCTAGCGTTTGACCACTATTTCACCTGTTGGTAAGTGATGATGCGGTCGAAGATGGTAAGCACGCTAGGCCTAGAATGGGAACTGGCTCTCAAGGATAGCTGCCGGAACACATTAGATGTTTGGTGACAGATTTTCTAACTTGAGGGTGGTAGCTGGCCAGGCGGACACTAGATAGTGTCCTACCACCATGCGGGGGTTTTTGTTGGTTTCTTAACGATGTTTTTCCTTCACCGGAGGGCCACTGTGAGAAGCGCACATAAATTTTTCGATCGAAAAATCCATTGGTGCACGGTGGTTTGAACTCGGTACCACGGCATCAAAGCCGACCGTTCTCCCGATTACGCCACCGGGCCCTCAAACATCTGGTATTTACATCTGGTATTTACAAAGCGAAGATTGTCGTTTGTGCGATGGATCTCATACATCTGGTATTTACACATGGTATTTACATCTGGTATTTACATCTGGTATTTACATCTGGTATTTACAAAGCGAAGATTGTCGTTTGTGCGATGGATCTCATACATCCGGTATTTACACATGGTATTTACATCTGGTATTTACAAAGCGAAGATTGTCGTTTGTGCGATGGATCTCATACATCGAAGCGATATTTACAAAGATAACGATGCAAAATGCTTCAGCGCCATCTCGATATTAAATTAACTTTGAGTATGGATGGATGGATGTTTGTTGCTCTTTCACGCAAAAACGGTTTAACGGCTTCAGATAAAATTTGGCATACAGATAGTAAAACGTGATGTAAACACATCGGAATATTGTTAACGTGGGAAAAGTGGCGGGGTACAGCTAGTCATTTAATTTAACATGCATTTTGAAATGAAATTTTAATTTATAGGAAACTAGCTTACAATCGGAACTTCATTTTTTAGTAGCACATGTTCATCCTCATGCTATGAAGTAAAATTTGTTAAATTTCAGTAACATCGAATCGTCTGTCTAGGCGTGATTAGGTAACAAACAGGAGAGTGACAGAGTTACAAATGTTTTTATAATACTAGTATGATCACTATACTTATTTGACAATTAATCCTACACCTTTAAGTAATCTCGTGTGCACCCGAGCCGCCGAAGATGGCTCGATATCGGAATGCACTGGAAAGTACTAATTGATGCAGGCCCTCACGTACTGTTTGGGTAAGTTTGTGGTTACCGTACCACGACAGAATTTATTTTCATGTAGCTACAAGCATGGGTAGATTAACAATATGTCCTTACGTTTTAGGGTTCCGTATCAAAAGGGTAAAACAGGACCTATTACTAAGACTCACTTGTCCGTCCGTCTGTCACCAGGCTGTATCTCATGAACCGTGGTAGTTAGACAGTTGAAATTTTCACAGATGATGTACTTTTGTTGCCGTCATAACAACAAATACTAAATACAAAACAGGATAAAATAAATATTTAAGGGGGCTCCCATAGAACAAACGTAATTTTTAGGGTTCCGTACCCAAAGGGTAAAACGGGACCCTATTACTAAGACTCCGCTGTCTGTCTGTCTGTCTGTCTGTCCGTCTGTCACCAGGCTGTATCTCATGAACCGTGACAGTTAGACAGTTAAAATTTTCACAGATGATGTATTTCTGTTGCCGCTATAACAACAAATACTAAAATCAGAATAAAGTTAAAAATAATAGAGGGTCCCCATACAAGAAACGTGTTTTTTTCGGCATTTCACGCCATCTATGAACGCTTAGTTAGGTAAACGTCCCATAGATGGCGTTATATTGAAATATCGATTCCTAACTCCTTTGTTACACGTTAGATGGCGCTATAAGAAATAAAATGTTTATTAATTATTGTTTTTTGCTGGCGAAAAATGATAGTGGTATTTTTTGCTTGATCTTATAAAATACTGTAGTGTGGTACGGAATCCTACTAGTGCGAGTTCGACTTGCACTTGGCCAGTTTATTTTTACTCGTGTTTGCTCGATATTGATAACGGTAACAGGTAGGCGCTTGAAATATTCACAGAATATTGAGTTATATTATCTACTTTAAAAGTGTGCGAGTCCGACTTACACTTGGCCGGTGTTATTTTTTTCATTCAGCACGACATGAGTTGATGTATCGATGGGTGAATAGAATCATGTAGGTATTTTGGTATGCCTTGTTCTTTACAACTAAACAGTTAACTTAAGCAAATGTCTTAAGCAAATTTTTGAAGGCCCAGTGGTGTAGTGGGAGAATGGGAGGTTTTGATACCAGAGGTACCGAGTTCATTACTTGCCGTGCACCAATGGAACGTTCTATGGGTGCGTACAGACTATGTAACATGTTATAAAACATGATATTATAACATGGCACATCTCTATGGGTCAGAGTCGTGGAAGATTCGGGCAACAGAACTGAAGAAAATAGAAGCCTTCGAAATGTGGTATTGGCGGGAGGCGTATGCTCCGCATACCATGGACAGCTAAACGAACCAACAGGTCTATCCTGGAACAACTGCACCTAAAGACTCGTCTGTCCACCATCTGTAACCAGAGGATACTTGGTTACTTCGGCCACATCGCCCGTCGACAACCGGACAGCCTTGATAAATTAGTTGTTGTGGGAAAGGTAGAAGGCAAGAGACCTCGCGGCCGATCACCGAGCCGCTGGTGTGACCAAGTGACCACCCTCACCGGACTCCCTATAGCAACCGCCCTGAAAGAGGCAGAGAATCGGACAAAGTGGAGAAAAATTACAGAAATAGCAACAAAGGCCTTTCAGGGACACGACCTTCAGTAATGAAGAAACGACTAAGAAGAAGAATATTATAACATGTTATTATAACATGTTTTTTAAAATTCCGTGTCCACATTATCTGAAACATGTTAAATAACAGTGTTATAACATGTTACGTTACATAGTCTGTACGCACCGTATCAAACTTATATGCGCTTTCCACAATGGCTATTTTATTTAGCTCACAATCTGTTGATATAATAACACTATCATCATCATTATCGGCCCAATCAATGAAAATACCAATAGAAGATTCTTAAGCAGGTAGGTACTAAACATCGCCAATTTTAATTAAGTACAGTGACATGGCAGCATTAATTCCAAACTATATCCAAAAACGGGCAAGACCATTTAATAATAGCACCATTTAATAATCTGAGCAACCGTATTTCGCTGAACCCATAAGGAACCCTAAAAAGTATGATGGGCCCGTATAAAAGCGAGGCACGTAAGTTCTTTTTGAAGGAAATCCTATTAAATTTTATGAGCCTTTTCCATACTTGCTCTGCTCCAATTTTTTTGTGAAGAGTCGTTGTGGATGTAGAGATCTTGGAAGTGGCATTTAAAACTGCATTACAAGGTTGACCTCTTACAAAATCTCTTAAATCTTATGACATTATAATTATGATTAATGGAGAGGCTTAATTTGCTAAAATCGGCAACAGCAATCTAATCACTATAATTTCAGATCGTTTAAAAAACTAAAAGAACTGACTTCAAACGTCGCGCTAGTCAAAACATCCTGTATAATGTCATCGAAGTAAACATCGTAATACAAATTTTGATACATTAAAAACGGTTCGACCAATTTTGTTAAAATTTAAATGGGATCACCTAGGAATCCTTTGAAACAAAAAATAATTATCCAAATCGATTCAGGCATTTTGAGTCGTTGATCGAGTAATCAGTGAACATACATAAAAAAATAGATTTCGACAAATTGAGAACCTCCTACTTTTTTGATGTCGGTTAAAAAGAGAAAAACCTCAGAAATAGCATGATTTTTTTGTGGACAGGCAATGTGGCTTATTGCAAATTATGTGATGAAATTAAGTATATAAATTATACTCCCTAGAATAACTAGTTTAGTTAAGTTTTTTTTTTTTAATTTCTAAATCTTAATATAAACCAACGTTTGTGGTTATACCATCTTACTAAGTTTTTGGCCTCTTCTTGCTCTTGATCAGCGGGTGCAAGTGGGATGATAGACTAAAGCCAAACTGTCTTCTGCTCTACTTACCACAACTGCCACATCTAGAGTCTAGACGCTTTACATCTTTCATTCGCACCGGCGGTTGGAACCACTGTGCGGTGATCTTGATTCTCGTAAAATTTTATGTCTCTCAGACAAAGAGAATTTTGTTAATTAACCGTACATTTCAGGCCAATGTGCACTGTGCACCTTCTTACGTAGTGATAGATAATGCGTCCTTTTTATATCAGAAGTGCGATCTTAATGACCCACTGTGGACATTTTTCAGATTGTACAAATTTTGGGTGGATTTTTTCGTTGTGTTTATTTGTTTTTTATGTCTGTGGAGCGTTTGAGATCTTCTTTTAGTGAATTTAGTGGAAATGTTAAATTGAAATGATCACAGAAGATATTTTTGTATGTTGTAAATGGTTTAAAACGCAAAGCAGAATACCATATTTTTTAACTGACTTCAAAAAAGAGGTGGTTCTATGTTCCACTGTATATATATTTTTTTATTTATATATGTTCATTACTCAAAGACGCCACTTTAGAAAATTGTTCTTTTGTTTGTAAGAGTATACTTCCGAGGTGGTTCCATTTAAATTTTAATTGAGATCTTATTAGTATCTCCAGAGATATAACGATAAACGTCTCAAACTTGCTACTGAAACTGTCTCGCGCGGTATGAAAGTCGGTTGTTTTAGTTTTCAACCGACATCCAAAAAGGAGGTTCTCAATTTCGTCTGTATGTTTTTAAGCTATTGCATAGCTTCTATCGCGGGCCTTGAGCGTGGAGACCGAATCCAGAAATTCCGTAACGAAAATAAAACCTAAAACCCAACCCCAACCTCATTGTTTAAGCCTTAGCGTAGTAGAGATAAGGTCGTTATGGTAAAACTTGATAAAATGAAACATTTGCGTGTGTTAACGGTGTACAACGATTTTAATTATATTACTGTATGTAATGCCAAACTACCAAAACTTTTCTTACTTACTAATCTTTTTAGTAGCTGTAGTTAGTAGTTTTTTAGTAATACTGCATAAATAAAAAATAATAATTATTGGTTTGAATGACCTTATACCTTACATAGCGTTGTTTTTGAATATGGGAGTAAACTGTACTATAAATTGTTTCATTACATAAACATCAGATTATTGAAATCACACATTTACAATACAATAATTCACATCCTAGACACCTCCTTAGTATATCGCAATAAAGTTTACTATCGTAAACGTATATTGCAAATCGTTTTAATTTGTATTTACTGTTGATATGAACCTTATTTATAAATAGATACTGCTTAAAATTGCATACATTATCGGAAAAAGTTATGTGGTTACTTAAAAGCACTACAGTGCAGTATAAAACAGTGATGAAGTTTTTATGTGCTTATGTTTTAGCTCACTCACATAGAAATCTTAGTTTACATATCCACAGCTAAATTATTAATGAAACTGTTTGTAGAAATTGTGTGTATAAATTGTAGAAATGTGCCGTATATTTGTTAGAAATTTACGATATATTGAAGTCAACGTAGGTATCACAAAACTCTTATTTAGTAAACGCTACAACGGAATCCTATCCTTGTACTTAACAAAGAATTGCCATACAATGTATGTTAGGATTTGCACGGCACGACGTCACTCAAAACTCCATGAAACTTATGAGTTTTTGCGAGGTAAAATTAAATAAATTACATTTCATTACATTTCAGTCATTAGCCTATGTACAAAATGTGCAAATTATTGCAATAGTAAATATAATAATAACCTAGTGTAGGGCGCCCTCCCGTTAGATATAGCGAAGATATACGCAAGCTGGCAGCGGTCGGAAACAAAAAGCTGAAAATTGAGCTCAGTGGCAAGCCATAGATGAGGCCTATGTCCAGCAGCAGAGTCTGTGCAAGAAGAGAACCGTCGTAGAAATTGTCGTCAGTAGTTTTGATTTACTGTTTTATTGCAATGACAGCACTGCTGTTATTACTAGTACGACTTAAATGTTAGATACTTGCCCAACTAGCAAAATTGTCTTACGTTTCTCACTTTATAAGAGTTCTGAGCTTATAGTAGTCTCTTATCTGTTTTCGTCATTGCTATCGCTCCTATATTAGTCTCTGACAAGCCGTTACAGGCTCTAATACGCTTGATCTTAATACCTTGTCTTAATTATGCATATGAGTTCAAATGTACAGTGCCGTTGTAAGCCACACTCTCCTAAAAAGCATTTATTAAGACTTATTACACTTGAGATAAATTAGCTATCATATCCACATTTTCTAAGCTCATTTAATTTTATTACATATTTTCTAAATGCTATTGTAAGAATGTTAGACTAATATCAGCATTTAATTAGAGTACTTAAAACATGTAAATATTGATCTTATTCAAAACTATTATAAGATCAACAGCAGTGGATAGGCACAGTATTAGAGTGATATTGAATCATCATACTTACAATAGAGAAAACGAGTCTAATATAAGAAAGTTTGATCTTAAATCGAATTTGTGACTAAAATTGTGAGAGTAACATTTGATGTTGACTATTATATTTCATCAAAAGTATTTTAGTGCGGTCACATAAACTACCATTTCACATCCCAAACGTTCACTCTTACATGAAAATAAATGTTTTATGTCAATTCAAGGATCTCTAAGTTATTCCAACATGGAGTCATGTTGGAATGATCTAAATGAGCTTAAAATAGTCTTATAGTGATTCTTATAAATGCAATACTAATGGCGTCGCTTTTAATACAAATTAACAAATAAAATAATTAAACAAGAATACTAAATACTATATATTGATGAAGCGCACGAGTTGTGAAGCACAAACTAGGGTCTACTTTACAGTAAATAATATTTTCCAATACTAATAATTATCGAAAAGCATAAAACAAAAAACTTGTTAATAATGGTAGGGTTATTACAATATAATCATTAAATACCTTTATCCTTACTGTTTTCGATTTCTTTTTTATTAGTTGTAACTTTCAAACAAACACTACACCAAGTTTTTTACGATTGTGTTTGATCTTATGTAAAATCAAAATAAACTTTCTTACGCTCACAGGACTCTTAACGTCAAAACAATGTAAGCCTATGTACGCTTAAATTAGTTTTGGTAAGAATAATTTAAGTGAAAACAACATTCAATAAGACTGATATTAGAAAGATGTGAACAAATTACGCTTATAAATGGTGCCCAAATCCAGGCTTATACGACGATGTAAGAATGGTATAAGAGCAAGAAAATAGTGGTCTAGAGATTATTTTAAGTGTAGTTTTTGCTGGTTGGGTGGGTGGTAGGTACCTCTTATCATTATCGTGTGCTACTAGGTAGGTATGTACCTTCCTTCCTTACCTTTGAATGTCAGTTCATCGTAACGCCACACCGGTTCTCTTTTTGCACAGACTCTAGACAATAGATAGGCCAAAGATGAATATTGCAATAGCAATAATTGTATCTCAACCAAAAACCTTGTTTGTAATACTCAAACCACGAAAACTTAGCTACTGTGTCCTACAGCACTATGTCCCAGTGAAAGTAGGCTCATCATTTGACCGCGGATAACCTTTGCCCATAACCTGTCGTTGCGCTGTTATTGTAAAAGATACACCTATTAGTGATCGCCATAAGATTGTCTCGATACTGGATAGCGGTATCGATTAGATCGATTTCTCGCATGAATCGATTATCGATGTTTTATCGATGATATCCGATGTTTATTGGGATTATTTTTTGACGTTCGTTTTTGGATTGTTTTTTGAAATTAAATCGCAGAAATAACAGATGAAGTAGTGGGAATTCGATTGAATCAATACTAATATTATAAATGCGAAATTTAGTATATTTGTTTGTTTAGGACTTTTTCATAGTCAAACAGCTGGACTGATTTAGCTGAAATTTTGCGCAGGTATAGCCAGTACGTATTATGAATTAGTAAGGCTAGGATACTTATTAACGCGGGCAAAGCCGCGGAGCACAGTTGGTGATGTTGTAGTGTTACCAATGTGAGCTTGGTATGTTGGGAATAGCGAAATTTTCAGTTTTTTATTTAATAAAAATTATTATTAATCAATTTTTTTTTAAAGATATATTTAATATTATGATGATAAGCTATAGTGAAGGGCAAGTGTAATCCTCTAAGGATTCCTTAAAGTAACATCTAAGATATATATGAATACTTTAGAGGGTAATGCGGGTGGGTGCACGTAATAGTACGGTTGGCAACCCTACATTAATGAGGGGAATTAAACATGTGTTTTAAGTGTGACGTTCGACGTCTAGATGTAAGCTGAATGGCTCAATACCTTTGTTTTTTTATTGTAAATTCAAAGCAATAAATTATGTTACTGTTATATCTATAATATTTTTTATTGAATATGTTCTATTTAATGTAATTTGACGTGTGTAAGTGCAAATTTTTTAATTTGCCCATATACTGAATAAATGCTTTGACTTTTGACTTTTGAAATAATTCAGAAGGCCCGGTAGCGTAATCAAGAGAACGGTCGGCTTTGATGCCAGAGGTACCGAGTTCAAACCCCTCCGTGCACCAATGGATTTTGCTATAGAAAAATTTAATTAGCGCTTTCACAGCCCTTCGGTGAAGGAAAAACATCGTTAAGAAACCAAAAACCCCCGCATGGTGGTAGAACACTATCTATTATTCGACTGGCCAGGTACCACCCTCAAGTTAGAAAATCTGTCGCCAAACATCTAATGTGTTTCGGCAGCTATCCTTGAGAGCCAGTTGTTCCTATTCTAGGCCTAGCGTGCTTACCATCTTCGATCACATCATCACTTACCAACAATAAGATATAAAAAATACACTAAACTGGCCAAGTGCAAGTCGGACTCGCACTCGTAGGGTTCCGTACCACACTACAGTATTTTATAAGATCGAGCAAAAAATACCACTAACAGAGTTGTGAGCCACGTGCTTTTTTCTTATAACGCCATTTAACGGCTAATTCTAGTTAAAGTTCTTCTTTGATTCTTGATTCTTGTTATAGCGGCAACAGAAATACATCATTTGTGAAAATTTCAACTGTATATCTATCACGGTTCATGAGATACAGACAGACAGACAGACGGACAGCGGAGTCTAAGTAATAGGGTCCCGTTTTACCCTTTGGGTACGGAACCCTAAAAAAACACTTTTATACACAACTCTGGATATAAAATAACTTCAAAAAAGCTACAAAACCTCAACGCATTTTTAGATATAAGGCCTTCACAAATTTGTATATGTATAAGGACAATGAGGAGTGAGTGCTCAGTAGCGTAGTGGGCGAATAGTCGCCTTAGGAGCCAGAAGTAGTTAGTGGGTTCAAATCCCCGCAATACACCAATGGATTTATCTATTGAAAAATGTATGTGCGCATTTCTCAAGTGGTCCTCTGTCGAAGTAAAAACATCGTTAAGAAACTCATGGTATGAGGCATGGTGGTAGGACACTATATCATGTCTAACTGGCCAGCTACCGATCTCAAGATGAAAAATCTTTTGCCAAACATCTAATGTGTTTCGGCAGCTGTCCATAAGAGCCTGTTCCCATTCTAGGCCTAGCGTGCTACCATCCTCGACCGCATCATAACTTTCTTACAGATGAGACAGTAGTTATTGTGTCAAACGCTAGCCCATACGATAGAAAAAATCCTTTTGAATTAATTTGTTTCATACTTAACTACTTAATGGTTAATTAAATTGGTTAAAAAGTTCAGTAGAAAATATATGCATGTCTCAATGTAAACAGAAGCACTAGTAGATATTTATACAATCTTACAAGTCCAAACGCAAATCTAATTGATTTAAATGTGTATAAACCGCCTTATTTATGACCCTATCAAGTCATTACCTCGGCCATGTTCAAATTTCTGACATACCGTAAGGCACAGAATATATCAACATCACTGATACAGTTTTCTTTCAAATTACCTCTAGATACCTAGTACTCTGCCAAGCAAAAATTACTTTTATTGATACAAGTGTACGTTTCATAATCGAGGGTAGTTGTGAAAAGAGATAAATCAGCTTAAGAACGCTGACAGTGACAATTTTGCAATTTAACCGTCAGTGTGATCTAGTCTCCTTACAGTCCATTGAAAAGTTACATTTGGGGTTGCATTTGTCAGACGACGCGATTTTATTTTTTAGATGTCAAGGAGGGGGGTGTTAGTGTAAGACTAAATCCAAGTTTGTAGGGTCACAACTCTTGTCCCGCGGCCGCCACTCGGAAAAAGGGGAGATGGTCGATGATTTTTCTGAAAAATGGCCAGAAAAAAGTAAAAAGAGCAAAAAGAAAATTTTATCAATTTTCGTTTATAACTTTTTGAAGTTATAGTTCTTTTGGCGCGATAGAGAAAAATGATGAGAGTGAATTTTTACGTTGCGCGCGCACACCGACACCTAAATTTAACATCGTGAAGTTAGTTCTAGGTGTTACGATGCGCGCGCACACCGACACCTAAATTCTACACCGTGAAGTTAGTTCTAGGTGGCATGACTATGTTCAAGTTGTATATGTGATATTTAACGTCATATTTTTATGTTAATAAAACCTATTTTATTTAAATAAAATCTTTTTGATTAATTTTAATACTTATCGTTAATCACTACTGCATTTTAGTTTTTTTTTTCCATACGCCACAGAAGTATAACTTCTAACGCGTGTACATAAGTACACACACTCTTTTTTTGTATGTGTAACTAAAGTTAAGTAGAGAATAACATTTGCAACAAAATATTTTACAAATTTTCTATGCGGCCAAAATAATTTGACAGATAAATCATTAAAACCATCGTCACCGCTTTTTCCAAGATGGCGGCCGCGGGACAAGGGTTGTGACCCCACAAACTTGCATTCAACCTTACACTAACTCTTCCCAACCCTTCATTGACATCTAAAAAATATAACTGGCCAAATGCGTGTCGGGCCACGCGCAGCGTAGGGTTCCGTAGTAGCCCGTTATTCAATGCAAGTCTTTACCCGTTATAAACAAGCAACTAGGTACTTCACCTTTGTCACTTTAAAGGATTTATTCTTAGGATTTTGTATTTGGTACAAAATTATCCCAACACCCAAGTTCAACGAGTATTACTGCTAAACTAATAAAGTTATCTTAACCGCTATAGTTTTCCTTTAAAGTTCATAAAATGCACTATAATCACAAATTTTTCCAGATTTTTCAAGCCAACAGTTTAGCTTTTAGTGGAGGGGGGGGAGGAGGGACGCCCTACTGGAACAAAATTTGCACTTTAAACTTTAATATTTCGTAAATGGAGCATTTAATCGAAAAATCGTATTAGCAACCCATAAGTCATTTTAAAAGACCTTTTCAACGATACCCCACACGACGGAGTAGACGACGAAAAAAATTTAGCCCCACTTCTCATGTAGGGGAGACCTTAAAATTAAATATTTTTCAAAATTTTATTTCACCGCTTTGTCGGCGTATTATATAATACGTACCCCTAAAAAATTACAGCTTTCTAGTATAAACGGTCTCTTAGCAAAACCTCGGACAGCCAGACAGACAGACAGACAGACGGACATGACGAAACTATAAGGGTTCCTTGTCAGGACTACGGAACCCTAAAAAATGCGCTCTCTGATAAATACACGCTAAGAATAAAAAATGTAACATTCAATGGACTATTAAAGGTGCAAAAACCTTGAAGAAGCGGTTCTGCATAAGTGGCATACTGGATGAAAAAGTATTGACGCAAATGAGCGCTTGAATGGGATCCTAGAAAATGAGGAAATGGAGTACCTAGACTGTAAGCTGAGGTCTAGAATTTATGTGATAGGATAAGAACTCGGGTATTTAGCGTTGACATTTGTAAAGTCTACAATTTTAAGCGACACTCGACACTTTAATGCTACTATTTAAGCATCTTTTGAAAGGGATATAATAGGGCAAATGAGATTCGTAAATGCTATACTTATCTCTTCAAAAATTATATTTCTATTATATTTTTTTTTTTTTTTATTGTAATTATCAAAAAATTGCCTTTGTAATCAAACGGAAGTGGCAGTGGGTTGGTCATACCTGCCGCAGGAATAATAACCGTTGGAGTAGACTTGTCTTTTGTGACTTGTGTAAGTTCATAATTCACACCAAAATATAGAATTATGATTGTCTGGAAGTGGCAAAAGACTGTGAGACGAAATGCTGAACGACGGTCTACTCTCCCATTTATTTAGCAACACCACAGTTTGTGGCAATACCCAGGGATCACAATGTAGGAAAATGGTTTGAGCCTACAGTCGTGATTGGGTAATGACTATCCCTAAGGTGGCAGTGTTCTCAAAAATAAAGGATAACTCCCTGTTTGAAAGTCCCATACTTTGATATGGATTATTAAGCATTTAATTTATTTATCCCTGATTACTAAGCATTTTTTTAGAATAAACGCGTGCGGAGTTGTAGGAAAAATAGGATGTAGGGCACAATTATGAGAAACTTACTAAGAAGTAGAAGTAACTAAGGGTTTGACTTGGGCTGGATTCTGACTTCTCGAATGAGAATCAGAAAATATTTATTGCACTTTTTGAAACTTGAATTATTCTTACTATATACATATTTTTTTATAATCATAGAAATAGGAATAAATTCCTATTTCTATGTTTGTTCTATTCTATGTATACACTAAGTGTGTGAAGTCGTAAACTAAAAAAAAATGGTGGAGCGACGATATTCGCAAAGCGGTTGTCAGTGACTGCTAAATAAGAGCCGAAGATTGGTCTCAGTGGCGTGAGTTGGAAGACGCCCATTTCCAGCAATAAACTAATGCCGGCTGATTACGATGATAATGATGTTATTTATTTGTTCGAATTTAGTTATACAGTAAGAACGTCCTACCACTGAAATGATAACATCTACTTAGAACTGAAGTAAGGACACAAATAAGTAAGTAATTAAATTTAAGAGTTGCATTTATCCAAGTTGGTGAACATTAACTTTCCTGGATGTGATTGTAACTTAACTTAAGCAAGTGTTGAATTAAGTTAACGACGTGTTTACAACTTAAGCGTCCCGCAATTTAAAATGACATATTTTTCAAGCCCGCATTTTGGGAATTAAGTTTGAAAAAAGGCATTTTTCGTGGATGTTGGAGTGTTAGGATTTTATGAGCTGCAAAGATAAGGTAGCTTTATAATTTTTGTTGAATTAAAAATAACATCCATGTTTGAAAATACAATTAAAATGTACTACCATTTTTGTATGTTAAACAGTTGTGACAAATAAAAAATAAAAAAGACGAAACGGAGACTGTATATGCGTTTTGGGTGAGAGGATGTTTGTTTGTTTGTTTGTGTGTGCAAATCCAAGTTGCCATTTTTCTCCAAAACTACAAGTCCGATTTTGATGCAGTTGTCAGTTATGGGTTCGGGTGTCATTTGTGCATATTTATAGATAGGTGTTACGGTGACAACTTACCAGGGGGCGCTGCAGTAATCATTTGTTGGTGCAAATCCATGTTGCCATTTTTCTTCAAAACTACTAGTCCGATTTTGATGCAGTTTTCAGTTATGGGTTTGTGTTTGATTGGTGCGTGTTTTTAAATAGGTGTTATGGTGTCAATTCAACAGAGAGCGCTGCAGTAAACATTTGTTTGTGCAAATCCATGTTGCCATTTTCCTCCAAAACTAATTCGATTTTGTCTTTAAGCGGTCGTAATTAATCAGTGGTGGTTCTTAGATAGATGTTATGACGTTAATTTTCTAAAGGACATTGTCGTGGGTATTTATTCAAAATTTTGATTTTTTTGTAAGGCGCGATGTGTATAATCAACAAATACTTGAGACAAATTAATGATCTGGAAGGTTGGTCCTTTGCCTTCTTTTAGATAGCTTAGCTTAGTCTGAAGTTACAGTGCATAGATCAAAGTAGAATAACTCTATTTTTAATAGGGTATTTCAGTTTATTTATGGGTACAATGATAAGATAATCGTAGGCTCTTATCACAAGCTTTTAAGCTACCTTACTTTGAAAATGAATTTTCAAAACTTCGATACAAACGATCATACTTTTTAATGTCCCTTACCTCAAAGGAATAAAAAGATCTTATAACTAAGTGATCACTCTGTACGAAAAGAGTTTTTTTTGTTGAAAAGGGTGGAGGTTATCAGATTTAAATTAGGTGCTAATACTTACTTACGACCATTTGAGTCATTTGGAACTGTACTAAAATCAGCTTGTAATTCAACTGAATAGCAAACAAAAACATCATTCATGCCGCAAATATGTATTAACACTGGCCATAAATCAAAACAAAAGCGCATTTTTTTGTTAACTTAGCATTATGAAATTTAATAAAATACCTCAAACTCACAGCGCATATACTAATGGCAAAATCCAAACATTAATAATACACAGTTATTTCAATATACATTTTCTTCGCCAATTCGCCAATGACTACAAAATATTAACTAACTAGCTGTTACCCGCGGCTTCGCCCGCGTTATTTGTGTCTTTATGACCATTGAGGTCTAGATCGATGATCTCTTAGGCCAAATCACCATAGGTGCCCTCAAAGTCGAACTCATTATCCTCTATTGTTAAAGTCATTAATCATTTTGGTTAGGTTAGTATACGAAATTGTGCTGTTTAAATGTTTGACTGAATACAACAGTTCCTCAAACATTTCTTACAAAGAAAATAAGGTGAATAGCTGCGCGAGCGTAGCGAGCGCTATTATTGGGCGAGTGAAAATTTTTATGGCGTTTTATAACCCTGACAGTTTAATGACCTAATCATCAAGTCAATATAGATGACTCTTAGGTCGAACTCGATATCGTCAATTGTTGAAGTCAATAATCATTACTTGGTACTTGGTAAACCTAACGAAGGTTTACCAGCGAGCGCGAGAATTTTTACGTCATTATATAACCCTGGCAGTTTTTATAACCTACTAAATCAACACCGATGACCCTAGATACTTGATATCCACTTATTTTAAGGTAAAAAATCATTATGATTATTGAAGGTACTGTTTCAATTTATAAACTCGTTTTGATACATGTGGCTATTAAAATACAAAAAATGCTGAAATAAAACCTACAAAGTAGACAAAACAAAGGTTTGCGCGAGCGCAGCGAGAGCTAACAATGCGCGAGTGAAGCGAGCGCGAAAATTTTTACGTCATTTTATGACCCTGACAGTTTTTATGACCTACTTAGTCAACACCGATGACCCTAAGGTTAAACTTGATATCCACTTATTTTAAGGTAAAAATCATTATGATTATTGAAGATTGTACTGTTTCAATTTATAAACTCGTTTTGATGCATGTGGCTATTAAAATACAAAAAATGCTGAATCATTTCTTACAAAGTAGATAAAACAAAGGTTTGCGCGAGCGCATCGAGCGTTATCAATGCGTGAGCGAAGCGAGCGCGAAAATTTTTTACGTCTTTTTATGACCCTTACAGTTTTTATGACCTTCTAAGTCAACACCGATGACCCTAAGGTTAAATCTTGATATTAAATCTTGATATCCACTTATTTTAAGGTAAAAATTCATTATGATTATTGAAGGTTGTACTGTTTTAATTAATAAACTCCTTTTGATGCATGTGGCTATTAAAATACAAAAAATGCTGAAATAAAACCTACAAAGTAGATAAAACAAAGGTTTGCGCGAGCGCAGCGATAGCTATCAATGCGCGAGCGAAGCGAGCGCGAAAATTTTTACGTCATTTTATGACCCTGACAGTTTTTATGACCTACTAAGTCAACACCGATGACCCTAAGGTTAAACTTGATATCCACTTATTTAAAGGTAAAAATCATTATGATTATTGAAGTCTGTACTGTTCCAATTTATGTCATGTTTTGATGAATGTGGCTATTACAATACAAAAGTTGCTGAAATGTATCCAACAAAGTACATATAACAAATACTTGCGAGCGCGAAAAATTTTTACGTCCTTTTATGACCCTGACAGTGTTTATGACCTTCTAAGTTAACACTGATGAGACAAAGGTTTAACTTGATATCCACTTATTTTAAGGTAAAAAAATCATTATGATTATTGAAGGTTGTACTGTTTCAATTAATAAACTCCTTTTGATGCATGTGGCTATTAAAATACAAAAATGCTGAAATATTACCTACAAAGTAGATAAAACAAAGGCTTGCGCTAGCGCAGCGAGAGCTATCAATGCGCAAGCGAAGCGAGCGCGAAAATTTTTACGTCATTTTATGACCCTGACAGTTTTTATGACCTACTAAGTCAACACCGGTGACCCTAAGGTTAAACTTGATATCCACTTATTTTAAGGTAAAAATCATTATGATTATTGAAGTCTGTACTGTTCTAATTCATGTCATGTTTTGATGAATGTGGCTATTAAAATACAATAATTGCTGAAATGTTTCCTACAAAGTAGATATAACTAATGCTTGCACGACCGGAGCGAGCGCTATTACTGCGCGAGCGTAGTAAGCGCTATCACTGAAAACGAAACTGAAATCACGAAAAAAATTTTACGACCTTTTATGACCCCGACAGTTTTTATGACCTACTAAGTCAACACTGATGACACAGAGGTTAAACTTCATATCCACTTATTTTAAGGTTAATATTCAATATGATTATTGAAGGTTGTAATGTTTTAATTAATGGACTCGTTCTGATGCATGTGGCTATTAAAATACAAAAGATGCTGAAATGTTTCCTACAAAGTAGATACAACAAATGCTGCGAGACCGGAGCGAGCGCTACCACTGCGCGAGCGAAGCAAGCGCTATCACTGCGCGAGCGAAGCGAGCGTGAAAAATTTTACTACCTTTTATGACCCTGACAGTTTTTATAACATACTAAGTTAACACTGATGACACAAAGGTTAAACTTGATATCCAATTATTTAAGGATAAAAATCATTATGATTATTGAAGATTGTACTGTTTTAATTTATGGACTCGTTCTGATGCATGTGGCTATTAAAATACAAAAGTTGCTTAAATATTACCTACAAAGTAAACCAAACAAATTATTGCGCGAGCGCAGCGAGCGCTATCACCGCGCGAGCGAAGTGAGCGCAAAAAATTTTACGTTTTATGACGCTGACAGTTTTTATAACCTACTAAGTCAACACCGATGACCCTTAGGTTAAATGTGGCTGTTAAAACACGAATGCTTATGAAATACTTCCCACAAAGCAGATAAAACACGTTGGGCAAGCAAAGCCATCGCGTAAATTTTGATGACTTTTAATGACCCTGACAGTTTTATGGCCTAATTAAGGTACTTATTAAGTTTAGTCATAATCTATGAACCTAAGGTCAAACTTTTATGATTATGCAAACTCTATGTAAAGTTAACCAAAAATATAGGCACCCACACTTAACTGCCGAAAAAAAGTATTATTTGCCCTCTTATGCCCTATTCAATGTGTTTGTACAAAATTTCATCTGAATCGGTCAAGCCGTTTGGCCAAAAAGAGGCCACACATTTACAAAATTCCATAATATAAATATAGACAACCGAAATTTCCACCCAAAAAAAAAGTATTCGTTGCCCTCCTATGTCTTTTTGACTGTCTGTGTACAAAATTTCAGCTTAAATGGTTAACCCGTTCGACCTAGAGTAGGCCACACATTTAATAACTTCAATTTAAAAATTCTGGACACCTGGACTCGACTGCCAGAAAAAAATTATCCCATGTGATTCTATGCAATATGAACTGTAATACTCGTATGTATAAAACTTCAGCTGAATCGGTCAAGCTGTTTAGCTGATAAGAGGACACACATTCACAAAATTCAATAAAAAAAATCTAAACACTCAGACTCGATGGACAAAAAACAGTATCCGATATCCTATTCTGCCCTATGAACTGTCTTTATACAACATTTCAGGCAAATCGGTCAAGCCGTTTATTCGAGAAGAGGTCTTAAATTTACAAAAATTAATTAAAAATATCTGGACTTGAAAGCAAAAAAAAAAGTATCCTATATCCTATTCTACCCTATGAACTGTCTTTATGCAACATTTCAAGCAAATCGGTCAAGCCATTTATTCGAGAAGAGATCTTAAATTAAAAAATATTTGTACCCTCTGACTCGATAGCCAGAAAAAAAGTATTGTATATTCTATTCTGCCTTTTGAACTGTCTTTAAACAACATTTCAGGCAAATCGGTCAAGCTGTTTATTCGAGAAGAGGTCTTATATTTACAAAATTCAATTAAAAATATCTGGACCCCCTGACTCGACAACCAGAAAAAAATTATCCAATATCCTATTCTGCCCTATGACATGTATTCACACAAAATTTCAGGCAAATCGGTCAAGCCGTTTATTCAAGAAGAGATCTTATATTTACAAATTTCAATTAAAAATATTTGTACCCTCTGACTCGATAGCCAGAAAAAAAGTATTCTATATTCTATTCTGCCTTTTGAACTGTCTTTAAACATTTCAGGCAAATCGGTCAAGCTGTTTATTCGAGAAGAGGTCTTATATTTACCAAATTCAATTAAAAATATCTGGACCCCCTGACTCGACAGCCAGAAAAAAAGTATCCTATATCCTATTCTGCCCTATGACATGTATTCACACAAAATTTCAGGCAAATCGGTCAAGCCGTTTATTCGAGAAGAAGTCTTATATTTACAAAATTCAATTAAAAATATCTTTACCCCCTGACTCGATTGCCAAAAAAAAAGTATTCTGTATCCTATTCTACCCTACGAACTGTCTTTATACAACATTTCAGGTAAATTGGTCAAGCCGTTTATTCGAAAAGAGATCTTATATTTACAAAATTCAATCAAAAATATCTAGACCCCCTGACTCGATAGCCAAAAAAAAATTATCCTATATCTTATTCTGCCATATGTTCTATCTTTGTACAAAATTTCAGCCAAATCGGTCAAGCCGTTTGACCGTGAAGAAGTCCCAAACAAACAATCAAACAAACAAACAAATAAACAAACTGACTTTCGCATTTATAATATTGGTGTTGATGATGTATGCCCAACCCTCGTGCGTGATCGTTTTCGAGTGCGTAAGTCAAACACATCATTGTTTTTAATGGTGCAAAGGATTCCAGAATAACAAGAGTTGCCCTTCTGTCTCCACCCGCCACTACACCCTTCCTCTTAGTTTTTGCTCGTGACTTGAAGTGCGAAATAGTCAATTCAATTCCGATGTTGTGCAATAAGTATTAATCCACGATCGTCGGTGGTCGACTGCGTATGGCGTTAATTGCTTGGCTCCATTCTGTGCAGATTGATTAAGCTGGGCGACGCCATTGCAAGCGTTGTTTATTGGAGATGGCTTTTATCGCAAAGTACGCTTTTTCAAAGAAATTGGACGCTTTGAGGCTATCTCACGAGTTCGGTTTGAATTTGTTAGAAAGGACATGTTTTTGTTATTGTTTTGCTCATGAAGAGGCAATGGAGGTAAATACTGAGTGGCAATTATTGACAGAGTTTGTTTCTCTTAAAATTTAACTAGAACTTACTGACCAAACATTCATTTTGTAAAGGTACGGACACACCGCAGCGTCCTGCGTACGATTATATATATATATAGGTTATATATATAGATATAGGTGGCGATCAGATAGCGTAGTAGTATTTGTACCAACTGGTTCACGCCAAACGCCATCAGAAAAGTACAGAGATCGCGCCCACAGATCGCAGGACTGCGGTGTACGCGTGCCGCGGTGTCGCCGTACCTTATCAGTAGGCTAATATTTGGTCACTATCTCGCTTAGTGCTAATCGATGATGTGGTCGAGGATGGTGAACATGCTAGGCCTAGAATGGTCTGACTCTCAAGGGAGGTGCTGTTGGAACACCGTAAGGTTTTGGCGACAGATTTTCGCCTTTTTGGTGGTAAGTTACTGTTGGTAGCAAGTCAGGCGGAATATTGAAATAATGTCACTACCAACTTTGTAAGAGCACCCATGAATGCACATGAAAAAATCCATTGGTGCACGGCTAGATTTGAATCGGCAACCTCCGCGCTAGAGCCAAAATATCTATACTGCCATCATCTGCCATGTTGTAGCTAATGTAAAGTGACGATGGTATTGTAATTATGAAATTTGACGTTCATTTTAAACTTTGACTCAATAAAAAAGGTCGTTGAAGTGAAAATAAATTAAAATCAACTCGAATAAACAATTTTTATGTACTCAGTGGCGTATTTCGGGAGAGGCCTATGTCCAGCAATGGACCGATACTGGCTCATAATAATGACTATGATGTGCTGCACGATGTTCACTTCTTGATCAATGGCCTCGATGATTTGGCTGAAAATTGCTCATAGATAGCCAATATAGGTAGAATAAGTTCAAGAACAGTGCTAAGTACTTAATATAGGTTTTTAAGCTTCCGTACCCAAAGGGTAAAACGGGACCCTAAAAACCGTGATAGTTAGTCAGTTGAAATTTTCACAGATGGTGTATTTCTGTTGCCGCTAGAACAACAAATACTAAAAACAAAATAAAATTAAAAATCAAATCCCTATATAAAAACGTGTTTTTAAACGCCATCTATCTAATTAGTGTCGGCAAAATGACATAGATGGCGCTAGTAAACGAGCCCCGTCTTTCTAGATCGCGACCAAACCAAATATTCTTGGTAATATCAAATAATCAAATATATGACTTTGAAACTCTGTTATGTTTCGTATTGTACGGAGAGAGGATGGATGAAGAAAGATTGACGAAACAGATTTATGAGACGTGTGTGAATGGGCCAGTTGGTAGAGGCCGACCTAGGCGAACGTATCACGACCAGATCGGAGACGTTTTAAAAAAAGGCCAAGTCTAAAGTATAACCGGCGAGCATCAATTATTATATATTGATTTGAAATTGAGTATGAAGACGCTCATGAAAGTGGAAGAAGCGAAGGAGGTATGTCAGGATCGTAGCATGTGGAAAGAAGTAGTCTCTGCCTACCCCAACGGGAAAAAGGCGTGATTGTATGTATGTATGTATGTACGGAACCCTCCCTAAGTGTGCGATAAGAGACGCAATGCTGACTCGCACTTGGCCAGTTTTATTGTCCAGCGCAGAGTATGACGCTTTTAGTAAAGTTGCACTACAACAAACATTAGTGAGTATATAATTAAGATTACAAACTAAAACAACCTACTTCCATGCCCCGCGAGTCAATTTCAGTAGCAAGCTTGAGACGTTTATCGTCGTATCTCTGGAAATACTTATCAGATCTCGATAAAATTACAATGGGACCACCTCGGAAACGTACCCTACCGAAAAAAGAATTGAATCATTTGAATCGATTCACAATTGTCGGAGTAATCACGTACTCCTTCTTTTTGGAAGTCGGTTGAGAAGTCGGTATTTTTGCTATAATTACAATTCTAATCAAGTTGCACTTAGTTTAAAATGTGTAACTGTCATCGTCATATCTCTGGAGATACTTATCAGATCTCGATGAAATTACAATGGGACCACCTCAAAAACGTACCCTACCGATTAATAAGTTATAATATCGTTTAAAAACTAAAAAAGAACCGACTTCAATGTTCATTTTCAGTACCAATTTTGAGATGTTTATCTCAATATCTCTGGAGATACTTATCAGACCTCGATAAAATTACCACGGTACCACACTTGGGATATCTCCTTTCGAACAAAAAAATAATATTCAAAATCGGTGCATAAATGACGAAGTTATCCCCGAACAAACATTAAAAAATATATATATATATATATATATATATATATATACGGTCGAATTGAGAAACCTCCTCCTTTTTTTGAAGTCGGTTAAAAAAAGAATCATTGAACCTTCTTGTTTTTGACAGTGGGTAGATAACTAAAAAAAAAATTCTGAATATGCTTCTGGACGATGCTTTAGAGTTCGCATTTCCTCTAGTTCCGGATAAGAAAGAACTAGATCTAATATGATTTCAAATTATATGACGATCGTAAATTAATATTAGGGTTCCGTTACGGATTAGCAACGCATCAATTATTTTATTGAACCGACGGATTACAGTGAATACAAATCACAATGTTGGTTTTTAATGTACCGCTACATTGGAGTTCCGTGACTATTATTACGAAATTGCACTTTATATGATAGATTTAAGCTGAGCAACTGAACTAATATAATTGTTACTATTCTGTTTATGAAAATAGGTATTAAACCACGGATTAGACAAAGGAGGTTGGATTGGCAATGTGGGCGGGGCAGGCGCGCCACTAGTATGATTAGACAATCATAGATTCATAGAACCACGCGATCATACTTTTTAGTGGCTCGTGGTTTGCGTCGCAGCGCGGAGGTGCGCTAAAATCGTCTCAAAATGCCGTGTTGTGCGATTATTACGTGTAAATTAAAGAGTCAGACATCAAGTATTAAACAAGGAGGAATTTCTTTTCATCGGTAAGCATAAAATCTTCGTATTATAGATATTTTTGTCCAAAAACTATTTTTAATTATGAAATTCTTTGTTCAAACGACAACATACCCAGAGAACAGATAACTATACATTGCTGGTAAAGTACGAATATTTCTACCTCGAGACGCAGTTTACGCGCAATGGATTGCAAAGCGAGCGAAATCACCACGCCTCTCCGACTCGTTATATTCACGTTCGCGTCGGTCGCCGGCCGGTCGGCCGCGTGTGATTGTGTGTAACTTATAGAGTCTCGAAGTAATGTGCGTAACAATTGCAGTAGTGTGCGAAGCAATTGCAGCCCCGTGTTCTATGTGTAATTTGTTTATTAGTTTGCGTAATTCGTGTATCTATTTGTATTGTTTATGTTGTGGAATCGTTTGGTGGGAGTAACGCGGCGACGCTGGTTTTCAAACAAAAGTGTGATTATTGCCAATCCAACCTCCTTTGTCTAATCCGTGTATTAAACAATACATTTTATACTGGCTGCTGTGCTCCACGGCTTTGCTCACGTTAAAATGTATCTTATGGCCTAATCCATAACATGCGTTATCTTTGTGCAATATTTCTGCTAAATCGGTCCAGCCGTTTGACCGTGAAAAAGTCACATACAAACTGATATTCGCATTTACAATTATGATTATAGTATGGCTATTAAAAAAAACATTTTCGTTTTAGTGTTTTGAATTTTACTAACCTAGAATAAATATTTCAAAATAACATGAGAACCATTAATATTTCAAACGGTTGTAAGCTCACATGATTTTTTATTGAAATTGTTCCGTTCATTTTCATCATCATCACTAGTTTCGGACATACGGGTATTTTTATGTCTTTCTTATATATACTGCAACTTACTCGCGCGCTCCGGCGCGCTTGCTTACCTGTAATTAAAAAAACATATTATACAGAACCCGCCTACAATATTCCATTAACACCTTTTTTAATTTCATGCATCATTCAAATCAAGATCGGTAAAAGCTCGTAAATTAAAATAAAACCTAAGATAAGCTGTTGTTACATTGAATTACTATTTATGAGCGCTAAAATGTTTATGTAAATAGTAATAAACAATTTTCTGTATCACGATTGATATTATTTTTATAGGAAAGGTGTTAAAATATCCGCTCTAGTTTGTGAACGTGAATTTTGAATTATTTTATACTCAGCAATGTATGCAATATATATTTCCAAACTTGATTTGACTTCTCGTTAACTCTCGACTTGTTAAAATAACTACCATTCTAAAACATACAAAGACTTTCACACTTTCAAGCTAAATAAAAAAGTGTTTTTATTTCATATAGGCTAGCGTTTGACCACTGTCTCACCAGCTGGTAAGTGACGATGCGGTTGAGGATAGTAGCACGTTAAGCCTAGAATGGGAGGCTCTCAAGGATAGCTGCCGGAACACATTAGATGTTTGGCGACAGATTTTCTTGAACTTGAGGGTGGTAGCTAGCCAAGCGGACACTAGATAGTGTCCTATAGCGATATGTGGGTGTGATGGGTCCTACACTCCGGGGGTTGAGGGTTTCTTAAACGATGTTTTTCCTTCACCGGAGGGGCAACTGTGAAAAGCGCACATAAATGTTTCGATAAAAAAACCCATTGGTACACGGCGGGGATTGAACTCGGTACCTCTGGCATCAAATCCGACCATTCTCCCACTACACCACCGGGCCCTCAAACAAAACATTTATGTTATAAGCGCATTAAGTCCCGTTTTATTACAACCTAAATCTGAATAGTAGTAACACAGGTAATGAAAGATGTAATTCCGCGATAGAAGCTATTAGACATTATTATTCAATGGATTTTCATAAGTATGTGCGTGTGTTCTATTCAGCGGTCAATTATAAATTATCTTATCGTATTATGTCAGTGTAGACATTTGACTTGCTTATTGGGGCAGCATCGCTTCTAATTTTGTTACCTAATTGATATAGCCATGATGCTTTATGCTTTCATAGGGATTGTCAACCGTTTGAGCACTATTTTACCACAATTGCGCGTTGCTTTGCGCGCTTAATTAATCACTTAACTAATAACTCGTAACTACACAAATACCACCTCAGTGCTCCCAGCCAACCTCACCTGCCCGTGATACATCCTGCTGACCAACTAACGAAGCTTTGGTGACCGACATATGGCGGCAAGACCATTTCAAATTATGGCGTAGCTAAATACTAAAGGCCGGTGACGGGCAGCGTCCCCGGTGCAAGTGAAGAATTTTTGTGAAGTCGGTTAAAAAGACAGGGAATTGCGAGTATCAGCGCTGTTTTGATTGAGAGTTAGTTGGAACCATCCTCATTTAGTCTTTATTATAAAACACAATAAGTATATGTACTATGTGTTTAATTTGCGAAAGGTTATAGTTTACAATCTGGGTTTAGTTTTTATTAGGATTTTGTTGTATCTCAAAACGAAAAGATCATTCCTTAAAGGATCACTTCGTTTTCTGTCTATCTGTGAAGACCCGAAACAGTCCATTAAGTTGAAAGTTATATCAAATATTCGTTTGCTATCCCCTAGAACTGTGAAAAAATAACTAAAATGCAGTAGTGGTTAACGATAAATATTAAAATTAATCAAAAAGATTTTATTTATATAAAAAAGGTTTCATTAACGTAAAAATATGACGTTAAATATGACATATACAACTTGAACATAGTCATGCCACCTAGAACTAACTTCACGGTGTACAATTTAGGTGTCGGTGTGCGCGCGCATCGTACCACCTAGAACTAACTTCACGATGTTAAATTTAGGTGTCGGTGTGCGCGCGCATCTTAAAAATTAACTCTCATCATTTTTCTCTATCGCGCCAAAAGAAGTATAACTTCAAATAACTTATAAAAACTCCTGAAGTCTCTTGTTTCAGTGAACGCAATCAAAATATATGGCCGTAAACTAATTACTTATTTTTGTAATTACTTCACACTTAAAGCAAGAGTCCGATTTACACTTGATCGGATTTTTCCGGATATAACTAGAATATAGGTATTTAATTCGGCCGTATCCAAACAAGCCAGTTAACTGAACTATCAAGACTGCAGAACTAGACAGCTTAGTTTGAATGTCGGCAGATGGCAATCTGCAATGGGCGCTGTCCTAGGCTAAGCTATGTACTGCCTACACTTGGAATTTATAGAAGGGGTTACCTCTTGTCTCTTTTTTATTAAAATGAAACTTTTATTACATTGCCTCAAATGTTTTCGTCCATCTATCGCACGTCATTGATATGCATGGAGCCGGTGCTGATTGGTGGATAAGATGAATGAAATTTAAGTCTAGCTGTGATTGGCGGACGCTTTCGCAGCCATATTTGTATACATGCTTATGTGTCATGCCAACTGCTGTCATAGTAGCTAGCTACCATAGCGACATATAAACAAAAAGTTTTACTTGCATCGTGTTGTCATAAAACCACACCACACTTTTTTTACCTAGGAATAAATTATAAGTCAGGAACTCTTATTCAGAACAAATTCCACACAAAAAGTGGAGACTTCAAACCAAAACGAAGTAGATTCAAAATAAGAATCACTTTCGAAGTTACAAATGATTGGCTTGGAGATTGATTTCAATTCCGAACGAAAGCAGGGATTGGCGCATGTGCTGCAATGTCTATTATGACAGTTGAGTCAAACAAGACAAATGTCCGGCTAATGAAGCGCTGGACGCGACTCTTAACCCCGCCTGCATGGACACGCTTTTGTAGGTCCATTTTATAACGCATTTACTTTTCCTGACTTATGATTTATTCGTAGATTTTTACCTTTACAATTTGAGCATATATTATAATAATGCTTTTACCATCTGTGGAAGAACACCCGTGCTAGGTTTGAACTGGCTTTGAACTGGCTCCTTTACTTCATTGGGTTCTCAAAATGATACCTATTCACTCGCGACTCGAAGACCCTTATTTATAGTGAGTACCAATAGTAACCACCGTTGTCGTCAAGTATCCAAGCTGTCTCATCGTACGATAGCAGAGTTTCGAGGAGCGATATATTTACGTCCTCTGAGTCCTGAAGTCTCTTGTTTCAGTGATCGCGATACGGTTCGGCTGCCTTTGAATTGAGGAGATTTTGTCTCTAATAGGACACCGTTTTAGAAACATTGTAAGGTGAAAATTCGACTAAAATATCTGCTAGAGGTTTACATATTTTACTGTTTTACCGTTTTATAATATAAAAAAAATCTATACAAGTATAAGAGGTTTATATAAGGGTGCTGCTGTACTTCAAAACGCTTTGAAGTACGAAAGCCTTCAAGGATTACTGCGATATTCGTGCATGTCAATGTCATTCTGACAAGTAAACAAGTAAAAGGTCTTACAAACTTTTGCTGCGATAGTTGAACTAAGCGGGTGGTAGGAAAATATTATATCTTTGTTTCACCTGACTTGCTACCAAAAAGTAGCTTAGCAACATCAAGGGGAAAATCTGCCGCTATAACTTTACGGAGTTACGGCAGCACACAGTCTGCGTGTTCACCATCATCGGCCACATCATCGCTTACCACCAGGTGAGATCGAGGTCAATCGCTAGCCATTAAGGTATATTAAAAAAAAGTTAACTTTTTTATCAATTTACAAAAGTAAACTTATTCAATGATTTGATAATTGTTGGTGTTTAAAAAGCAACTGATATTCAATTCTAAGTTTAAACGTATTGCTTTATATCTTTGAAGATATATTTATTATTATTTTTTTTTTTTTTTATACCAAACTGGGTAGCACTTGATCACTATCTCACCTGATGCTAAGTGATGATGCGATCGATGATGTAGCGTGCTTACCCAGAAGATACCTATTCACTCGCGATTTGAAGACCCCCATATTGTACTTAATCGGAAACACGGACTCAGGCAGGGTATTCCATTCCTTAGCGGTTCGTATGATGAACGAAGAAGCAAATCGCTTCGTTCGGGTAGATGGTATATCCACCATAAATCGGTGGCGCCTTTTAGTGTCTCTGGATGTCGGATTATAAAATGGGGATGGTGGAATCAAATCATGCAGTTCCATTGCACACTCTCCGAAATGTATCCGATAGAAAACCGATAAACAAGCGACTTTGCGGCGATGCGCGAGACTCTGGAGTCTCTTGCTTACTAATAGGTCATCGCTGATGAGGTTTTTGGCTCTCCTCTCAATAGCTTCCAGTGTCTCCAGCTGGTATTTAGCAGAACCATCCCAAAGGTGAGAACAGTACTCCATACACGACCGGACTTGTGCTTGGTAAAGATTAAGCAACTGTCCCGGTGTGAAGTACCGTCTCACCTTAGCCAAAATGCCAAGCTTTTTTGAGGCTAGCTGGGCTCTAGACTCAATATAAGAGCCGAAATTGAGAGTTGGTGTCAAAGAGATGCCAAGAAGCTCGAGATTGTTACTTATCGGAACGGACACATCCCGGAAAGTAGGAGCCAGTAGAAATGGGCTCCGTTTAGCGGACAAAAGACACGCCTGGGTTTTCGCAGCATTGAACTTGACCAGATTGGCATCGCCCCAATCAGAGACTGCCTTCAAAGAAAAGTTCAAGCGTTCGACCATCGCTTCTCTATGAGACTGGATTTGTAATGCACTGGTTCGTGCGTTGGATGTATAACTCTCTACAACAGTGCTGTCATCTGCGTACCCAAAGATACCGGGTTTAAGCAGGTCATTAATATGCAGCAGAAAAAGTGTTGCAGAGAGTACTGATCCTTGAGGGACTCCGGCATTTATGGCCAATTGGTCGGAAGAACAGCCATCGATGACCACTCGAATCGACCGATCCCTTAAGAAATCTGCTATCCAAACACATAAACCAGTGGGCAGGCCGTATGAAGGAAGCTTGCTAATAAGGCTATCGTGCCAAACCCTGTCGAAAGCCTTCGAGATGTCAAGAGAGACGGCCAGCGCCTCGCCGTGGTTCTCGATGGCTTCGCTCCAGATGTGCGTGGCATACGCTAGAAGATCCCCAGTAGACCGGTTTCGGCGAAACCCGTATTGTCGGTCACTGAGGAGATCGTTCACTTCTAGGTATGCCAGGAGCCTGTGGTTCAGTACACGTTCCATAGTCTTACAGAGTATGGAAATGACTGAGATAGGCCTGTAATTGACAGGGTCTGCACGACTACCCTTTTTCGGCACGGGTTGCACGTTTGCTTGCTTCCAGGACTTAGGCACTTGACCAGTCGTCATAGACAAGCGAAAGAGGCGTGTCAAAATAGGAGCCAACTCAGGCGCACACGTCCTCAAGACTACAGCTGGTATACCGTCTTGACCACTAGCTTTGTTCACGTCTAGATTGCGCAACGCTTTGCGTACTTCAGTCTGACGAATGCGGATTTCCGACATAAACGTCCCGCAAGTCGGCAGACTAGAAGGTACAGCATTGCAAGCATCTAAACGTGAAGACTCCGCAAACAGAGTAACAAATAAATTCGCTTTCTCTTTAGCCGAGTGTGCTAGTGATCCATCGGGTTTCAGTAGTGGAGGCAGTGAGGGACGGCAGAAGTTCTCTTCGATCGACTTCGCCAGGGACCAGAACGCTTTGCTACCCGAGGGGTAAGAAGCAAGTTTGTTCCCTGTTCGGCGTATGTGATCGAAGCGAGCCTTCTTGAGAGCCTTTTCGCAGGACTTGGCGGCTAAGTTGAAGGCTTTCTTCTTTTCGCGTACATCTCTAGTCTTGCGGGTTCGAGCATCAGCCCAGGCTAAGTAAGCTTCATGTTTTGATGCTTCTGCATCTCTACATTTGGCATTAAACCATGGACGAGCTTTGCTTGACACCGGAACGTCAGAAAATGGTATGAAATACTCCATACCCTGACGAAACACTTCTGTCACAGCATCCGCGCAAGCTGAGGGATCGCTCGAAGAAAAACATACCTGCTACCAAGGATAAGACGCGAAAAAACAACGCATCTCATCCCAATCTGCTGACCTGTATCGCCACACCCGCCGGGTGCCTTTTTGGCTGGGATCGGGCGGGGAGTAGACGGATACAGACTTCACCAGACAGTGGTCGGAGCTACCTAAGGGTGATGAAACCGACACCGAGTAGCGGTCTGGTTCTGTTGTCAGCAGAAGGTCCAAGCAATTGGCTGTATGGCCATCAACGTCCGGTATCCTTGTTGCTCCCTGGACCAACTGAGTGAGGTCTAGCGTTAAAGCAAGCTTTCACATCTCTCGACCAGCGTGGTCTGTGCTCTGGTATGGGTATAGCCAGTCTTGATGATGGGCGTTGAAATCCCCCAGAAGCACTAATTGAGCAGAAGGATACCTCTGTTGGGCCACATCAGCCGCCTCACTGAGGTGGTTTGTGAGCCTGTTTGTCTCCTCGTCTCCGCTGTGCGAACGGTAGACACTAGCATAAAGAATTCCCGCCCTCGCCCTAAAGTTATGCTCTAGAACATAGCCTGGGTAGGCAAGGTACGCCGCGTCAGCTGGACATTTGATCTGCGTCTCCGTGAGGAACAGAATATGCGGTTTTCGGTCTCAAGGTGGTGGTGGACCGAGAGGATATTGGAGTGCAAGCCTCGAATGTTTGAGAGGTGCACTTGAAGGGAGAGGACGTGCTTCCGCTGTTTAACCTTTATTCTGTTTCTGCCTTTCATTTTGTGGGGAGTGAAGTTAGGTAAGGGAAACGGAAGTGGAAACGAGGCGCTAATTACCAACCCGTGATACATATTAGGTCTTTTCACCTATTGGGAACCAATCCTGGAGACCGCGGGGACGCCCGAGCCCCCCCAGAGGTGTCCATCGGGTCCTCTCGTCCGGTCGCCAACCGGCACGATGGCGCACCTCCGGGATTTTTCGCGAGATGGCGGGGCAGCCTTTCATGAGTGGCTGGCTCACTACTTGGGCCCCCAACTATCTGCGGTCGGCCAGCGGAGAACCGTGCCTCGGATCCCGCTGCTCTCCAAGATTGGCTGCCAGGTAAATTGACCTTCAATGTATCACGACTAGCTATAGTAAGCAACGCAACTGTTTCCGACCCGTTCCCCATAATGGCTTCATCAAACATTCATGCCGTAAAGCGACCGCTTGGCGGCATGGCTTTGTCTGGTGGGTGGTAACACGCCGCGGCCTAAGCCTACCACCTGAAAAGTACTGCTCTTTTGGCGCCACCCAGGGGACACGTGTAGGACATCGAGGGCTAAACCCTACGGACGCGAGCAGTAATAGGCCCCCTAAATTTATAATATGTAACGAATTATCCCAATCAGTGAACATCATCATAATCAGCCGGTATCAGTCCACTGCTGGACATAGGCCTCTCCCAAGTCATGCCACTGAGCCCGAGCCCGAATCAGTTAACAATATGATGTTAATACAAGGTTCGAGGTAACATTTTATTTAAAAATACACAACTTAAACCCTTTTGTGAAGACAATTTATATAAAAGCTTATTTATATGCACGTTAAAACTATAAAAGCACAAAACAAATGGACAATCATACAAGATCGTTCAATAATTTCATACAAACATATCCCAATTACAATGATTTTGATTGTAACCCATCAGAATCGCATATAAAATCACCAATAAAACCTGAACCTGAATGGTAACCCTTCTCGTAAACACTTGCCAAAATTTACCGTCTTCATAACAATAAAATAATCATGTTTACAAATAATACGAAATTGCAGTTTAAATAAACAATAACAGTATAGGAATGATTATAGCGCAATTTCGATAAAAACGTATTTTTAGAGGCTGTAAAATTTAAGTGCGATTGAGACGGGCCTTAAGGACTCAATGATCAGTAAGGTAACGTACACATTGAATTTCTGAAAATATATGAGTTGTATTTGAGTGAAAAATGTGACTTGCATTGCATCATAAAAGCAGGCTTACTTCAGATTAGACTGCTAATGAATGAATGAATGAATGAATGAATGTTTATTTGTCAGAAAACTATGATAACAATATTAAAGTAGCTGGTGTAGTGCTTAAAATACTATACTACTAAACTAATAATAGGTACATTAGTTTTCTACCCGTGTGGGTGCACAAATGCTTTATAGAATACAATTAATAAATTACTAAATAAAATAAATTACATTACAAATTTTGTTATATATAAATTAAAAGTCATGATAAATAATTTTAATTACCTATCAAACAATGAAAATTCATTTGTAGGTACATTTTAAATATAATGCTAATTACTAAAATTAAATAATTTCTTACTAATATATCAATATATGTGCTAGAAAATAATATATGCTAGAAAAGTTTAACGCGTGTTACTGTGTATGTGTGTGTCTGTCTGTGGCATTTTAGAGCCCAAACGAAAGAACCGATTAACAAAACCGATTAACCGGGTTAACAAGATGCAATCCACTAACTTCGTCGTATCGATGTATCGAACCGTGGCTTAATTGGCAGAGCACCTGGACGTGTAATCCGGGGGGTGCGGGTTCGAGTCCCGTCGGTACGATGAAATTTTGGATTGTGTTTAACAATTTACAAAAATATAAAGTGTGAGACACTTCAAAGAAACATAATATTCGATTTTGATGTAGTTTATTTTGTATGATAGGTTTTTTTTAATTTACGAGTGTGCTTAGTTTTGAATGGTGCAAATCCGTTCAAGCGTTCTAAGGCTATGAGCTGTTTTCTGAATGTTGACGCTATGAGATCAACTTTTATAGGTCTAACCAATTCGAATTTCGGTTTCCTTTAACTTAATGATATTGTAAGAAAATGGTAGCATTGACCTGATGCTGGACCATCTCCTGGAATCTGCAGAATACTCTACTCCTCGCCAACTCACAGCACAGATGTTGTGTTTGGACTCATTGAAATGGTCTCAATGAACAGATTATAAATAAATCAATAGGAGGTGGTTTTAATTTAAATTTTAAATTTAACAATTATATACCTACATAGTATATGAATGTGACAGCAGCTTTTAATTTATTACCAAATCAGGAAAATTATTTTTTGTTACTGAGACAGTGTACTTCTGTACATCCCATTATTACTGATCCCATTATACAAAACCGTAACGTTATCTCCCATGGTGTCGATGACCACGCCGCCATAACGTTACGGTGTTCCAGTAGCACTCAGACCTTGAGAGTCAGAACAAGTTTCTAGGCCTAGTTTGTTCGCCATCTTTGACCACATCAACACTTACCACTAGGCGATATTCAAACGTTAGCCTATAAGATATAAAAAAAAATACTTGGAGTGGCGTAATCGGGAGAACGGTTGGCTTTGATGCCAGAGGTACCGAGTTCAAACCGCCGTGCACCAATGGATTTTTCTATCGAAAAATTTGAGTGCGAACAGTGGCCTTCCGGTGAAGGAAAAACATCGTTAAGAAACCAATAACCCCCGCATGGTGGTAGGACACTATCTGGTGTCCACCTGGCCAGCTACCACCCTCAAGTTAGAAAGTCTGTCGCCAAAACATCTAATGTGTTCCGGCATCTATCATTGAGAGCCCGTTTCCATTCTAGGCCTAGCGTGCTTACCATCTTCGACCGCAGCATCACTTACCAACAAGTGAGATAGTGGTCAAACGCTAGCCTATCAGAATAAAAAAAGAAAAAAAAAAGTTGGAAGAAAACTTCCTTATAACATTCAATAAGCATTCTCAGATCCAATTCCTACTACATCAAAATAACCATCACTAAAGTGTATGCGACATTCACAGTTGCCATTTAACTCTGTCCTCAGTGTAAAGACTTTAATTTACACTATCTTATACTTTTAATTGTGTTAATCAGTACTGGACAAGGTGTCGCTCGTTCGTTTTCATTGGGAGATAATGAACGTATTTTGTACAAATTAAACTGTGACTGTTTTGTAAAAGTTTCTTGTATTACGGGAAGCTGCAGTTCGATTAATTACACGACAGCGTAAGAATGGTTGTCATTTTTTTTACAAATAAACAATTTAAAAATATTTTTGTGGTATTTTAACTATATTCCAGTTTATTATTTCTTTGGTAGGTTTTGGGTCTTCATTGTTCTTCTCTAAGTTTTTTATGCCATATTACTTGCTAAATTATTATAATGAGTTATATTTTTTTATATGTGTTATTTAAATCTAGACCAACTAAAAATAACTAGCGTGGTGTTTGAAGTCAGTTTTTTTCATTTTGTATATTTGATCTGAACTGATTTTAAATTATTATCTTTGAGGGCCCTTGTCATAATAAACGACGAGTTCGTGTAAATATCTCATCCTTCAAAATTAAAAACACCAAAACATGCAAAAAAATTCGTACTTACATTAAGATATAACGTTATAGAGATGTGTGTATAATATTGTAGTGAGGATAAACCATAAACCTTTTACATATATATTTATATGTTGGTAACATTAAGGCTAGCTGTCAAATATGCTCTTACTTCCTTCAATCAAAGAGAATCAAAGAATCAAAGCATTTATTCATTACTAGCTGTTACCCGCGGCTTCGCCCGCGTTATTTGAGTCTTTATGACCTTTGAGGTCTAGATCGATGATCTCGTAGGCCAAGTCACCATAGATGACCCCAAAGTAGAACTCAATATCCTCTATTGTTAAAGTCATTCATCATTTTGGTTAGGTATAAGAAGTTGCTCTGTTTAAATGTTTGACTCAACACAAAAATTCCTGAATATTTTTTTACAAAGAAAATAAGGTGAATAGCTGCGCGAGCGTAGCAAGCGCTATCATTGCGCGAGCGAACATTTTTATGACTTTTATCACCCTGACAGTTTTATGACCTAATAATCAGGTCACTATAGATGACTCTTAGGTCGAACTCGATATCGTCTATTGTAAAAGTCATTAATTATTACTTGGTAAACCTAACCAAGGTTTACTAAGTTTTGCTGTTTAAGTATTTGAGTCAGTCTTATGTGAGGCTGTTAAAACACGCTATTATACGCTATATAGCGTTATTACTGCGCAAACGAAGCGAGGGCGAAATTTTTTTATGACTTTTTGAAAGTTTTTATAACCTACTAAGTTTTTATAACTACCCTAACTTTAAACTTGATATCCACTTATTTTAAGGTTAACAATCATTACGACTATTGAACCTTGTACTGTTTTAATTTATGACCCGTTTTGATGCATGTGGCTATTAATATAAAAATTTGCTGAAATATTACCAACAAAGTAAATAAAACAAATGCTAGCGCGAGCGAAGCGAGTGTGAAATTTTTTTACGACTTTTTATGACCCTGACAGTTTTTATGACCTACTTAGTTAACACCGATGACCCTAAGGATAAACTTGATATCTACTGATTTAGAAGTCAATGATCACTATGATTACTGAAGGTTGTACTGTTTCAATTTATAACTCGTTTTGATGCATATGGCTCTAAAATAAAAAAATTGCTGAAATATTACTTACAAAGAAGATAAAACAAAAGCTTGCGCTTGCGCAGCGAGAGCTGTCAATGCGCGAGCGTAGCGAGCGCGAAAAATTTTTACGGCTTTTTATGACCCTGACAGATTTTATGACCTACTAAGTCAACACCGATTAACCTAAGGTTAAGCTTGATATCCACTTATTTAAAGGTTAATAATCACTATGATTGAAGGTTGTACTGTTTCAATTACTGACTCGTTTTGATGCGTATGGCTATAAAAATAAAAGTTGCTGAAATATTACCTACAAATTAGATAAAAGAAATGCTTGCGCGAGCGTAGAGAGCGCTATCAATTCGCGAGTGCGAAAAAATTTTACGACCTTTTATGACCCTGACGGTTTTTATGACCTACTTAGTTAACACTGATGACACAAAGGTTAAACTCTATATCCACTTATTTTAAGGTTATTAATCATTATGATTATTGAAGGTTGTAATGTTACAATTTACGGACTCGTTCTGATGCATGTGGCTATTAAAATACAAAAAATGCTGAAATATTACCTGCAAAGTAGATAAAACAAATGTTTGCGCGAGCGTAGCGAAGGCCATCAATGCGCGAGCGAAGCAAGCGCGAAAAATTTTTACGTCTTTTTATGACCCTTATCTATCGCTATCGCTGAAAACAAAACTGAAATCACGAAAAAATTGTACGATCTTTTATGACCCTGACAGTTTTTAAAGCCTCCTAAGTCAACACTGATGACACAGAGGTTAAACTTCATATCCACTTATATTAAGGTTACTAATCATTATGATTATTGAAGGTTGTCCTGTTTTAATTTATGGACTCGTTCTGATGCATGTGGCTATTAAAATACAAATGTTGCTGAAATGTTTCCTACAAAATACTCGTAGATCAAACAAATTATTGCGTGAGCGCAGCGAGCGCTATCACTGCGCGAGAGAAGTGTGCGCGAAATTTTTCACGTTTTATGACCCTGACAGTTTTTATAACCTACTTAGTCAACACCGATGACCCTAAGGTTAAATGTTGCTGTTTAAACACGAATGCTTTTGAAATACTTCCCACAAAGCAGATAAAACACGTTGGGCAAGCAAAGCCATCGCGTAAATTTTGATGACTTGTAATGACCCTGACAGTTTAATGGCCTAATTTTATGATTATGCAAACTCTTATGTAAAGTTAACAAAAAATATAGGGACCCACACTTAACTGCCGAAAAAAAGTATTCTTTGCCCTTTTATGCCCTATTAAATGTCTTTGTACAAAATTTCATCTAAATCGGTCAATCCGTTTGGCCGAAAAGAGGCCACACATTTACAAAATTCCATAATAAAAATATAGACAACCGAAATTTCCACCCAAAAAAAAGTATTCGTTGCCCTTCTATGTCTTTTTGACTGTCTGTGTACAAAATTTCAGCTTAAATGGTTAACCCGTTTGACCGAAAGTAGGCCACACATTTACAAAGTTCAATTTAAAAATTCTGGACACCTGGACTCGACTACCAGAAAAAAGTATCCTATGTGATTCTATGCAATATGAACTGTAATACGTATAAAATTTTAGCTGAATCGGTCAAGCTGTTTAGCTGATAATAGGCCACACATTCACAAAATTCAATAAAAAAAATCTAAACAGTCAGACTCGATAGCCAAAAAAAAAAAAATCCGATATGCTATTCTGCCCTATGAACTGTCTTTATACAACATTTCAGGCAAATCGGTCAAGCCGTTTATTCGAGAGGAGGTCTTATATTTACAAAATTCTATTAAAAATATCTGGACCCCCTGACTCCAAAGCCAGAAAAAAAGGATTCTATATTCAATTCTACCCTATGAACTGTCTTTATACAACATTTCAGGCAAATCGGTCAAGTCGTTTATTCGAGAAGAGATCTTATATTTACAAAATTCAATTAAAAATATTTGTACCCCCTGACTCGATAGCCAAAAAAAAAGTATTCTATATTCAATTCTGGCCTATGACATGTATTCACACAAAATTTCAGGCAAAACGATCTAGCCATTTATTCGAGGAGAAGTCTTATATTTACAAAATTAAATTTAAAATATCTGAACCCCCTGACTCGACAGCCAGAAAAAAAGTATCCTATATCCTATTCTGCTCTACGACATGTATTCACACAAAATTTCAGGCAAAACGATCAAGCCATTTATTCGAGGAGAAGTCTTATATTTACAAAATTAAATTAAAAATATCTGAACCCCCTGACTCGATAACCAAAAAAAAAGTATCCTATATCCTATTATTCCCTATGAACTGTCTTTTTACAACATTTCAGGCAAATCGGTCAAGTCGTTTATTCGAGAAGAGATCTTATATTTACAAAATTCAATTAAAAATATTTGTACCCCCTGACTCGATAGCCAGAAAAAAAGTATTCTATATTCAATTCTGCCTTATGACATGTATTCACACAAAATTTCAGGCAAAACGATCAAGCCATTTATTCGAGGAGAAGTCTTATATTTACAAAATTAAATTAAAAATATCTGAACCCCCTGACTCGACAGCCAGAAAAAAAGTATCCTATATCCTATTCTGCTCTATGACATGTATTCACACAAAATTTCAGGCAAAACGATCAAGCCATTTATTCGAGGAGAAGTCTTATATTTACAAAATTCAATTAAAAATATCTGAACCCCCTGACTCGATAACCAAAAAAAAAGGATCCTATATCCTATTATTCCCTATGAACTGTCTTTTTACAACATTTCAGGCAAATCGGTCAAGTCGTTTATTCGAGAAGAGATCTTATATTTACAAAATTCAATTAAAAATATTTGTACCCCCTGACTCGATAGCCAGAAAAAAAGTATTCTATATTCAATTCTGCCCTATGACATGTATTCACACAAAATTTCAGGCAAAACGATCAAGCCATTTATTCGAGGAGAAGTCTTATATTTACAAAATTCAATTAAAAATATCTGAAGCCCCTGACTCGATAGCCAAAAAAAAGTATCCTATATCCTATTATTCCCTATGAACTGTCTTTATACAACATGTCAGACAAATCGGTCAAGCCGTTTATTTGAGAAGAGATTTTATATTTACAAAATTCAATTAAAAATATTTGGACCCCCTAACTCGATAGCCAGAAAAAAAGTATTCTATATTCTTTTCTGCCTTATGAACTGTCTTTATACAACATTTCAAGCAAATCGGTCAAGCCGTTTATTCGAAAAGAGGTCCTTTAGTTACAAATTTCAATTAAAAATATCTGGACCCCCTGACTCGACAGCCAGAAAAAAGGTATCCTATATCCTATTCTGCCCTATGACATTTATTCATACAAAATTTCCGGAAAATCGGTCAAGCCGTTTATTCGAGAAGAAGTCTTATATTTACAAAATTCAATAAATTATATCTAGACCCCCTGACTCGATAGCCAAAAAAAAAGTATCCTATATCCTATTCTGCCTTATGTTCTATCATTGTACAAAATTTCAGCCAAATCAGTCAAGCCGTTTGACCGTGAAGAAGTCCCAAACAAACAAACAAACAAATAAACAAACTGACTTTCGCATTTATAATAATGGTGTTGATGTAACGCACATATACACGTCAAAATCATAAATCATAAAATAAATCATAACCAATTATCACGTAAACATAACAAAAGCAGAATTTTAATGTTTTGAATTAAAAAAAACAAAAGTAATGAACCATTCAGCTGTCACCCAATCAATTACGTCAGACTATAAAAAAAATGTATTAAAGTGGTTTAAAACCAACCTTACATGTAGGTAACTGTGTGTTTCAGTACTTCAGATGGATTCAGATTCTTCAATGGCTTCGATGTGCAATGTGCAATGCTATATTCGGTGATAATAACTATATTTAAATTGTATTTAGAATCTCTCAATACAGTAAATTATTGTATAACACACGCAGTGTTTTAATTACAAAACGATCTACGATCTGCAAAAGCACTATACCTACCTACCTACCCCGAATTAATCTAAAGGTTTTTAAAATTATCGTGAATTCTTAAAATGATTAATGTTATATACCCATGTGCTGTGATTTGTTATACTGCTGTTACCAGAGAACTTTTTGTCGAAACCTAGCTAGGGAAAATTCAACTAAAAGTACGTGAATTACAGCCGGTATATAACGTTAATTAGATCTAAAGGTCTAAGTTTCTCAGCCAATCTAAACGTATAGGGGCGTAAAATCCAGTAGCCACAATAATCCAAGCACCAAAGGTCGCCTGCAAATATTTAGTACAGCTAGATTGCTTCCTCTATAAATCATCGAAGCCATAGCCAAGTTTCCATACAGGGGGGATATAATTCAATTGCAAGGTGCATTGTGCACGTACCTTTAACTGTATTAAGAATGTTTCGACTAAAACTCTTTTACACTTGATTTTATTAACCGACTTCAAAAAAAGGAGGAGGTTTCTCAATTCGACCGTATATATATATATATTTTTAATGTTTGTTCGCGGATAACTTCGTCGTTTATGAACCGATTTCGATTATTCTTTTTTTGTTCGAAAGGAGATATCTCAAGTGTGGTACCATGGTAATTTTATCGAGGTATCATAAGTATCTCCAGAGATATTGAGATAAACATCTCAAAATTGGTACTGAAAATGAATAGCGCGGCATTGAAGTCGGTTGTTTTTTAGTTTTTAAACGATATTATTTAGGCAATTTACTTACTAAAGAAATCAACATAATTACAATTAAATTCAAACTATACAATATTAAAACCTCCTTAAAGTATTATACAGACTATTTTAAATAGAATTTTTTTAAAATTTAGAGTTTTTGCGAGAAAGTGGCAAAGTGCATGCAGAACTACTCATACTCATACTCAAAAGATGCAGAAATTCAGTGTTATTGTATTTTTTTTCTAAGTATTCTTCTAATTCCTGATTGATTTCCATGATTTGATTCCACCATCCCCATTTTATAATCGGACATCCAGAGACACTAAAAGGCGCCACCGATTTATGGTGCATATACCATCTACCCGAACGAAGCGATTTGCTTCTTCGTTCATCATACGAACCGCTAAGGAATGGAATACCCTGCCTGAGTCCGTGTTTCCGATTAAGTACAATATGGGGGTCTTCAAATCGCGAGTGAATAGGTATCTTCTGGGTAAGCACGCTACATCATCGATCGCATCATCACTTAACATCAGGTGAGATAGTGATCAAGTACTACCCAGTTCGGTATAAAAAAAAAAAAAAAAATCCAATTACAATAGGTTATACAATATAAAACATATAGCAAAACATTATTAATTGCTTTAAATAATTATTTTCACACCGTTTCTATAACGAAAAAGACGGCCAAATGCGAGATATGCATAACAAAAAGAAAATAAGCTAAATAAACGGTAATTCTTTTGATTGCATTGACTTACAAGTTTATTTTTTTCTCAGCCAAAGAGACCGTATACCTGAGTATTTGATATAAGTTTCAACTTGATAAATGTACGCGTTCCTGAGAAAAAGAGGTCTTGACAGACAGACAGACAGACGGACAGCAAAGTAATCCTATAAGTGTACCTTTTTTCTTTTTGAGGTACGGAACCCTAAAAATCAGGGGAATTGAAAAGCTCCCCCAGTCTTTTAAATAAAATTAAAAAAAAGGTTAATAAATAAACCGTCAAGTACGAGTCGGCTTCGAACGGTTCTGTGCCAACGTAGAATATATTTAATAAGATCCGGCAAAGATGCCGAAAAAACACGCTCCTTATGCGTCGACCCCTTTTGCTTCTGACTTATTTTTATTTTTTTATCATAGCAGTTATATAGATCTGTGGCAGCTATCGTTGTGCTAATTCCGTAAATATTTTTAGTATCTATCAATAACCACAGTTTATCCACACGTATAACTGTGCTATTACGTCCGTAAGATCAAACAAAACATGCCGAAAAACACGCTCCTTGTGTCCTTTTAATTTTTAACTTTATTATTGCATCATAATCATCCAACACAGTTTTACATATAAATAATAAGTTAAAATAATAAAGTACCCTTACTGTTATTTTTCTCACAAAAGGGTTTACAAGAACTAATACAAATTGATCTCTCGCGAGACTCGACATTCATTGATATCTGTATGGTAAGTGGTAATTTAGTTTAGTTTAATTAGGCTTACATACATGCATTTTTAACGGACTTCACAAAAAAGGAGGAGGTTCTCAATTCGTCTGTATGTTTTTTTTTGTATGTTACGCGATTACTCCGTAAATTCTGTACCGATTCGAATGAATCTTTTTGTAATCGGTAGGGTACGTTTCCGAGGTGGTCCCATTGTATTATATATATATATATATATATATATATATATGTATATTTTATCGAGATCTGATAAGTATCTCCAGATATATGTCGATAAACGTCTCAAACTTGCTACTAAAATTGACTCGCGGGGCATTGAAGTCGGTGTTTTAGTTTTTAAACTATCTTAATTATTTAGATTTATAGTTATGGTGAGTTTGAATCATGATTATAAATAATAATATAAAATATAAAGTTAATATTGAGTAAAATATAATGTATAAAGTAACGGTCAGTGACTGTGGTCGTTCCGATCTTGCTGCGTAAACTCCCGAGGAAGCGCATAGGACATACACGAAACCTAGGTCGAGACAGTCGACAACAAATAATAATATTTAGAGGAAAGAAAGAAAGAAAGAAAGAAAATACATTTATTCAGCATTACACAAGAGTAAAAAAAAAACCAGGAGGACCCAGTGTTGAAGTGGGAAAATGGTCGGCTTTGACGCTAGAGATACCAAATTCAATCCCCGCCATGCACCAATGGATTTCTCAATTGAAAATGTATGTGCGCTTTTCACAGTGGCCCTCCGGTGAAGAAAAACATAGTCAAGAAACTCCCAATCCCCGCAGGGTGGTAGGACATTATCTAGTGTCCGCCTGGCCAGCTACCACCCTCAAGATAGAAAATCTGTCGCCAAACATCTTATGTGTTCCAGCAGCTACCCTTAAAAGCTAGTTACCATTCTAGGCCCTAGCGTGCTACTATCCTCGACCGCATCATCACTTACCAACAGGTGAGATAATGGTCAAACGCTAGCCTATAGGATATAAAAATAATAATAACAAAAGTCGGTGTTTTAATAATTATCATTTCAATTGCTTATGTCAAAGTTAAATTTTATCTAAATATATTGTGGGTATTGCATATATTTTTGGGCTTATCGCATAGCTACGGCTAGTTTAAGCACCAGTGCACTAATTGCTTAAAATACCTTAAATAATATGATCATAAATGATTTAAAAAACTTAATTGTATATAACATTTGTACACAAAAGTTCACATCAGTTCTACACTTCCAGTCAATGCCAGTTATCTTTTTTTATGTAGGAATCGGTGAACATACTACCATAATAGCAGCATATTATATCGATGTTCCGCCTGATTTTATACCTAAAAGTAGATTATCACCATCAAGGAGAAAATCTGCCGCCATAACCTTATGGTGTTCCATCAGCACACAGCCCTTGAGAGTCACGAGATCGTATTTTAGGCTTAGCGTATGGACCACATCATCGTTTATCTCCAGGCGAGATAGTGGTAGAAATAAATAAAACTGGCCAAGTGCGAGTCAGCATCGCGTCTCTTATCACACACTTAGGGAGGGTTCCGTACAATACGAAACATAACAGAGTTTCAACCTCATATGTTTGATTAATTGATACCAAGAATATTTGGTTTGGTCGCGATCTAGAAATACGGGGCTCGTTTACTAGCGCCATCTATGTCATTTTGCCGAAACTAATTAGATAGATGGCGTTTAAATACACGTTTTTTGTATGGGGACCCCCTTTAATTTTTAACTTTATTTTGTTTTTAGTATTTGTTGTTCTAGCGGCAACAGAAATACACCATCTGTGAAAATTTTAACTGTCTAACTATCAAGGTTAATGAGCTATAGCCGGGTGACAGACGGACAGACAGACAGACAGACAGACAGACAGACAGCGGAGTCTTAGTAATAGGGTCCCGTTTTACCCTTTGGGTACGGAACCCTAAAAATATGTTGCAAGACTTGCAAGTCAGTCTCCGCCTTTGAGAAACACAGCGTAACTAGCTTCTTAACAAAATATTTATAAGAAATTCACAAAAATCTTTTTGTAAAGTTCAAGAAAAATCCCAAACTAAAAATTCAGTCACGTACAACATATCTTAGAGGAACGTCAAACCTCCCAGGATACCTTACACTTTATTAAATGAAACGACCAACGGAAACACCTATCAAAGCCGTGATATCTTCATAGTTTCAATAAAAACTACTAATAACTGCAGCGCGGCATAAATATTGATAACTAAAAATATAAATAGACAGGGACAGACGAAGGAGCTATCATTGAACACATTTTTATTATCCCTCGACGCAAAAAGAAGGGGTGTTACAAGTTTGACGTTTGTATCTATGTATGTGTGTGTCTATCTGTGGCATCGTAGCGCCCAAACGGAAGAACCGATTTTGATTTAGTTTATTTTGTTTGATAGATGTCTTAATCGAGAGTGTTTTTAGCTTTGTTCCATGAAAATCCGTTCAGCCGTTTAAATATTATCAGCTCTTTATTGGTTGATGAGACTACGATAGCATTTTTCGTTGCCCTCAAAATGGCGCTTTTGCGCACGCACTACTTACCCGTCACTCTCTTGCCGTCTGCTTAGTTTAGCGTAGTTTACATTAGTCAAGTAGGTGACCATTATACATATGCAAATCAGTCGGGGTGGTTTTAAATTTTAAATGTAAGTATTATGTTAACACCAGATGCAAAGAGAAGGGGTGTTATAATTTTGACGTGTGTGTCTACGGGTATGTATGTGTGTGTCTGTCTGTGGCATCGTAGCGCCCAAACAAATGAACAGTTTTTAGGCTTCCGTACCCAAAGGGTAAAACGGGAACCTATTACTAAGACTCCGCTGTCCGTCTGTCTGTCTGTCTGTCCGTCTGTCACCAGGCTGTATCTCATGAACCGTGATAGTTAGACAGTAAAATTTTTCACAGATGATGTATTTCTGTTGCCGCTATAACAACAAATACTAAAAACAGAATAAAATTAAAGATAATAGAGGGTCCCCATACAAGAAACATGTTGTTTTCTGCATTTCACGCTATCTATAAACGCTTAGTTAGGTAAACATCCCATAGATGGCGTTATATAGAAATGTCGATCCCTAACACCTTTGGTAGACGTTAGATGGCGTTATAAGAAATAAAATGTTTATTAATTATTATTTTTGCTGGCAAAAAATGATAGTGGGTTTTTTGCACGATCTTATAAAATACTGTAGTGTGGTACGAAACCCTACGAGTTTGAGTCCGACTTGCACTTGGCCAGTTTATTTGATACAGTTTATTTTGTTTGATAGGAGTCTTAATCGAGATTGATTCATGAAAATCCGTTTATCCATTTTAAGACTATATGTTTTTTTTTCTAGTTAATGACGCTATGAGATCAACTAAATAGATCTGATGAATTCGAAATTAGATATTCCCTTGCTTTAAAAATATTCTAAGAACATGGTAGCATTGACCGGATGCTGGGACATCTCTTGGAATCTGCAGAATACTCAACTCCTCACCAACTTACAGCAGAAATGTCGTATTTGGGCTCAGAGGAATGGTCTCAATGAACAGATTGTACTTACATAGATTAATCAGGGGTGGCTTTAAATTTTGAATGCCACTATTATTTCAATAATAAACTGCAAAATGGTGAGAGATACCTTGATTTGGTCCCACCCTAAGATTACTAATAGATACGCGAGATCATATATATACCTGTCAAGGTATGTGGCACCACTTGTTGAGAGGAACGGTATCATCGACACTTCGACGTACTAATGTGGTATTGCTTTCGTTGGGTATGGTACAAGTTATAAGAACTTGGCAGGTTAAACTTTATTCATTATCCCTTTTCAGGTCTAGCTTTCAGGTCTACCATCTTTGACCACAATATAATCATTAACTAAAGTCTCGATGGCACTGGGCTAGTTTACAAGCTACAAGCCAAGGTGAGATAGGGATCAAACGCAAGCCTACACTGTAAAAAAAAATATCTGTAAGGTTGTTTTTAAAGCTTACTCGCAATGTGAGTTGCACATTACTATTTGTCGTTGTGAAACCCTACAACTAAGCTCAATATTCTCTTGTGTATGGAGTGGGTTCACGTCAATAGTGCAATGGGTGCGGATCAAACTCACGACCTCTCGGTCGCCTAGCCGACACCTTAGCCATTGGGCTATTTATTGCCGCATAGGAAAAAAACTTACATTATGAAATTACTCAAGCAACGCATGTGATGATATCTACTTTTCATTTACTCTCATAGGAAAACGCAAATTATTTTAGTGGTTTTACTATACAATTTGATCAAAAATATAGTTTTTACCGAAGACTGTATAAGAAGATATCCTAGCATAAAATTGACACAGTGATTGTGATCACTCAAAGTACAAATGGCTGACTGTATCTTAAGGATTAACTTCACAGTTTTTTTTTAAATATTTTTAGTTGTACATCATATAGGTGCATTGACAACTATCTCGCCTGGTGGTAATTGCTAATGTAGTCGATGGTGAACGCGCTAGGCTTAGAATACTCTGACTCTCAAGGGCTGTGTGTTGCCGGAACACCGGTTGGCAACCAGGGCCGTTGTTTAAGTCACGTGATTGGTTTCCAACCTTATAAATTGTTTTTGGTCGATTCCGCATGGCTTTAGAAATAAAAACATTCCCCCTAAAGACTCCTGATTTAAAACGCGACATTGATTCCTTAGTATGTTTTCCAAATTTACAAGTTTTAAACACGCTCGTTTCTTATGACTTGCCCCATCCACTATCTCGCAAAGATGAATGGCATACATTTAAGAATGCGTTTTTCTCACATACCCGCTCTCAGAGTTATGTGTTCAGGCAAAAAAGGCCTTCCAATTAAAAAGATATATTGTACCATTACTCGATCAGGGTCCTATCTCTGATCATTTAATTCATATCTCACGTAGTTTTAACTGCGGGGTTTATTACACGGTTTGAATGCCGTCTCTTTTCATCGTGTTTGTTAGACAGAGAGGCGTGATGAGATTTGTTGAGTGCTAATTCTTTGTTGTCCTAGCAGCATTGTTCTGGTGTCTAATTAGTTCTATGATGTGTAGTATCATTTTATGGGAGTACCATGAAATGCAAGCGGGCATTGCTAGCGTGATATCCTTTCGTTATAGTTTTTGTGCGAATTTTGTAGAAGTGGGAAAGTATGTGAGTGCTATTTCATGCTTGTTAGCTTTGTTTGGAACATGGGGAACTTTTAGGGTTCCGTAGCCGAATGGCAAAAAACGGAACCCTTATAGATTCGCCATGTCTGTCTGTCTGTCTGTCTGTCCGTCCGTATGTCACAGCCATTTTATTCCGAAACTATTAGGACTACAGAATTGAAACTTGGTAGGTAGATGTATTCTGTAAACCGCTTTCCGATTTTTATACAAAAATAAAAAATATAATAGTTTAAGGGGGGGCATCCCATACATGGAACTGGAACAAAATAAATTTGTATTTATGGATAGGTCTCTAAAAATGACGTTGAGGTTTCTAAAATCATTTTATCTCAAAGTTAATCATTTCAAAGATAGGCGCGTCTAAAGTGGTAAAATGTGTGTCCCCCCCCCCCCCCTCTAACTTCTAAAGTAAGGGAGTGAAAAATATAGAAAAAATATATTCTGTAGTGAGATCTACAGAATATATTTTTATATATTCTGTATAAAAACTTTCAACGATAATTGGTTTGAACGAGATACAGTGAGCAGTTGTTGAGATATAGCGACCATAAGTATAACTTTGTTTTTCATACAAACACTATGAAAAACAAAGTTATTTTTGTAGTTGCGAAAAATCGAAGTTATAGAATACTCTACTGTGTTACGGAACCCTACGAGTGCGAGTCCGACTTGCACTTGGCCAGTCTATTTATAAATAATTTAGTTAGAAATGGAAATTGCACATTTACTAAACAATAAAGGTACCTTAAGATCGCATTACTTTGGCGCGGGGGAAAACTTTGGCCCAAATTCGGAAAAAGTTTTAAACGTCCCGCCACGTTGTTTAACTACTACTATTGAAAATGTTCTAACTACAATCGGTAGATGGTGTCACTGGCTTGTCGGCATCGACAGTGTTGTTTTTGCTGGTGCTGAGTTTCTATTGGTTAAGGAGGCCGGTTAGAAATTGTTGTTTTTACACCAAAAATTTACAGTGCAAACTTTTCAGTGAGGCGGTATTTTTTTGTAAGTATTCTTGTTGGATCGTATTCTATAGTTTGTAGAATGTATTTGTTATTATGTGCATCATGCAGTTTAATCAATTCAACCGATTACTTACGAGAAAATTAAAAAATAAAGTTTGGTCCTTCTTTGACCTTGCATTTTGTATTACTTTAGCCCTGAGCCAAAGTTGAAAATTAAACAAAATGTGTTAATCAAGTTACCGTTCATTACCTTAAAATTTATGTTTCGCAGGTAAACTTAAACTTTTCTCAACTGTAATATATCCTGGCAAGATACTCTCCGTATGTGAAGAGGGTGTCATGGTTAGTGCAATGAAAAAGGGAGTTATGTTTTGGCGATGGCCGCTTATTAGGGACGAAAGCTATACTACTGGAAACAAGTTTTCAAGAAGGTAAATCCTCCCTCATGAAAAAGGCTGTTTCTTAGTATCCGAATTAGACAAATTAAGTGATAAAAACTAATCTTTAAGCTACTAATTCTATGATGCGTAGATATTTTAATTTTATATTAGTATATATTCTTAATTTGTGTTTAAGTGATCTCTTTTGTCGACTTGTGTTTAGTTAAAATGTTGTTCCTAGTTAATTTAAGAGTGTTTATCCATAATTTTGTTAATATTATAAAAGAAAGAACAATTTACATTGACAAAATGTCTATATGTTCCTATTTGTTGAAAAAAAACGAAAAAATTTATTAAAAACTGACTTTTGTAACCTATGAATATTTTTTCTTGTTTCTGTAATCGTTTCAATTGATAATTTCAGCCCATTCATAAGAAAACAAGCTAATATAGAAGGAAAAATACACTAAACCAAAGTAATCGCTGCCAAAGTCAAACATTGGCCCAAAGTTTAACAAATAAAATTATTATGAAATTATTGAAAAATATATGTTTTTAATAATTAAAGTGGTTTGCTACATCCCAATTAATAGTTTGAATTCATTCAAATAAGCGAAGTAATAAGAACATCAGAAATATTTAACGAAATAGAAAAACACACTGAATTTTGGAACAAAGTAATATGACCTTACCGGTACGGCCACACCGTGGCGTCCTGCGATCTTCTGGCGCGATCTCAGTACCTTCACAGAATAATGAATAGTATAAGTACTTTTAAATTGTTTTCTGATCGCGTATGGTGTGAACCAGTCGGTACAAATACTACTGCGCTATCTGGACGCCGCCTAGATCGCGCACGCAGGACGCTGCGGTGTGTCCGTATCACAGAATAATGAATAGTTGTCCGTACCTTAAAGAGTTCTATTTTGGATTTGAAACTAACGCCTGTTTTTATGTCTGACAAACAAATACTTAACCGCAGTATATGTATTATGAATGTGAATCCCAAAGTCATTTTGCGTAATTTTGATTTAAAAAATCAATAGGAAAATTACCAAAAAAATACCCCTTTTTATGACATTAGTAAATAAAACGAAGATGAATCATTTATTAAGAAATATAAGATCGATTAAAAAACTAAAAAGAACCGACTTCAATGCGCGCTATTAATTTTCAGTACTAATTTTGAGGCGTTTATCTCCATATCTGGAGATACTTATCAGATCTCGATAAAATTACCACACACACAAAAAAGAATAAACAAAATCGGTTCATAAACGACGAAGTTGTCCGCGAACAAATATTAAAAAAAAAAAACATATATACGGTCGAATTGAGGAACTTCCTCCTTTTTTGAAGTCGGTTAAAAGACGGATTATATTGAAGTACCACCACGTCATATTTTACATAAAACGATATTAAAAACTCGATATTTTCTCATAATCCGACGGCGACTTCAAAATATCATTAGAGAACATTTTTCCGAACACTCGCCTGTCTATTTGATAGTCTAATAAGCCTATGTCGATAAATAAAGCCTTATTTACACTGAAACGAAAATGTCGTATTTGATTTACAACACCGCTGTTTAACTCCATGGGTATATTATACTTAATATATTAATTGATGAACTTTAGAACGAGATGTCATATTTTATGTCTGGAAATTTTATGCTTATTTGGTTTCGATGCTATTATTGTACAGAGACAGCTAAAATTACGCTAGGACACAAGATGCTTTCAAATTCATTCAATCGTGATTACATCTAATCACGATTACACCTGAATTTAAAAGCATCTGACACATTGAAGTAATTATACAATTTTATAAATCAATATACTACATGATTTATTTTTACGTTTGACAGACAAGCACTTGACCGCTATCTGACCTGATGTTGAATGAAGATATAGTATTAAATGGATTTGTGCTTGTCTAAAATTGGAAGATGACAGTCAGACGTGGCGCTGGACAACTGAGTTTGTCCAAACCACAGAGCTCAATTATCCCAACCTGTATTCCATTCAGGCTGGCAACGAACATTATGACAAAACGCAGCGAACCGATACTTAAGCTATATTTTTCCGATTTCTAGCGATTTCCCGTACGACGCAAGTGTCTCAGTCTAACACAGCCCTAAGGGAGCCTAGTCCGATAAATAATACACATAACTTCGTAGCACGCAACCGTAATAAATAACTTGACGAATATACCGATAAGCATCTATTTTTACGATTATTTAATTGATGTCATTAACGTAGTAGTATTGATTACAATTTATTGCCGCAAGTTTTTTGGGATAAGATTTAGAGCTGTAAAAGCCTGAGGCATTATTTGTGGAGCTACTATTACTTTCGCAAATCTTAATTGTGTTAGATTGTCCTTAATGTGTGAATTCCGGTGGGTTATCAAGATAGTCTTTTGATTGCAAATGGTGGTGTGGAAATAGTGCTCTAAAGCTGAGGAATCGATTAGGTTAATTACGCTAGTAGACCAAGGTGTAAAGTTTTTCAGAGTTTTAAAGAATTCTGTCTTGTGATTTGTTGCCAATCAAGGCTCGCTTTGTGGCCGTTTGTGCGACTCTCATTTTGTGCAGTTTCCTTCTGTCCTTTAGCGCACTTAGGCCCTGTCTCGGTATCATACGCATGGTGGTAGGACTGTATTTAGTGCCGCCGCCTGTCCAGCTACCAACCACCCTTAACTTAGAAAATCTGTCGCCAAATATCTAATGTGTTCCGGTGGCTGTCTTTGAGACCCAGATCGACCGCATCATCACTTAACAACCGGTGAACAAAAAAGTTAGGGTTGGACCACTACCTCGCCTGGTGGTAAGCGATGATATGGTCAAAGATGGTGAACACGCTAGGCCTAGAATACTCTGAATCTCAAGGGCTGTATGCTGCCGAAACACTGTAAGGTTATGGCAGCAGATTTTCTCGTTGATAGTGGTGTACTACTTTTTGATCAAATCAAGCGAAATATTTTCTCATATACTTCTCTTAATAATATGCTCTTACCACCTGGTGAGCGACAATACTGAAACTCTATTGGATCACAATTTTTAAACCAACAAACCAGGAAATCTAAATTAATGATCACCGATGCATCCATCTCAGTGGGTGACTAACAAAAACCAGAACTATCCTACCCATCTTCCGGTTACGCTAATAATCGGCTACACTCCAATGAAAAACCCTAAATTAGCAGCTAATAGGCATCAAATGAACGAGAAACGTTCGTAGATTTAAAAACCTTTTTCTACTTACCATTAACATAATGAGCGTTTGCAACTGTACTGAATTCTTTCCCACGTAAGCGAAATTCAGCTCAAAATTCTAAGAGCGAAGGTGGACTTTTATTTGTCAAGATCTTGTATTAAAGTATTCTGCTACAATTATTTAGAGGCCCGTTGAGATAACTAACGAGGTATCAGAATACTGTGCGGATCCTTGGAAGTGTCCATTCTATTGCTTCTTAAGGCTTTGTGGACAAATTGTTCCCATTCAATGGGCATATGGAGTCCGCAATTATTGAGTGTGGATGTTTGTGGGAATGTTTTGGCCGGATGGCGGTTGCTGGTGGTCGTGTTTGCAGCTGCAGCCAATGTGTTTGTCACGTAACACAAAATATAAGCTTGTTGTACATGTATGGAAACACGTTCGTTTGTCTAATACAAATCATGTGCTTAACTGCTTAAGCTGACTAAAAAAATTATATTCGTATTTTGATGATTTGTTGACCATCATTTAGGTGGCGTCATAAAATTTTCGTAAACTGTCACATATTATGTGCAAGCGTACTGGCCGGCGATTTCTCAAACGTACAATGTTTTAAAGCTCATCAGACTGCTCGGTATTAACCCTTAATTTTGACACACATCTGTCAACAAGAGTTTGTAGCTAATTTTGTTATTATTTTACATTTTTGGAGGGTGTGTTGGTGTTCGTCTACAGGGGAATAGAAGTAAAAGAAGCTTACCACCATCAGGGGGGAAAATCTGCACTCAATATCTTACGGTGCTCCGGCAGCAGTTCAAGAGTCAGATCATTTTAGGCCTAGCGCGTTCACCGTCTTTGACGACATCATCGTTTACCACCAGGCAAGATAGTGGACAAACGCTAGTCTATCAGATATAAAAAATGAAACAATCAGACTGGCACTAGTGTCGACACAAGAACTAAAGAGTCGACAGAGTCGAGTAGACGTAGTAACAGTTTCATGAAACAACCAATAACTAAAGTACACTCTGGCTACAGTTATAATCATCATCAGCCTATAGGTACTCTTCCATAGTGGGCTGGTAAGACCGCCACCTAAATAATTACCTTTGTCAGATACTTTTTCATCTATGAAGTTGGTTCACCTTATCTGTACCCTTTGCCCTTCATATTTACCTTAACATAAGATATTGTATGACTTTAACATGGCGTTGGTTTTTCACAGACATAAGTATTTTTAAAACAATTCAGCACAAAAACGTTACTGACAAGATTGCAATAATTTAATTATTTTAAACAGGTTTTTTTTCTTACGGACACACCGCAGCGTCTTGCGTCCGCGATCTAGGTGGCGATCAGATAGCGCAGTAGTATTTGTACTGACTGGTTCACACTAAACGCGATCAGAAAACAATTGAAAAGTACTGAGATCGCCTCCGCAGATCGCAGGACGCCACGGTGTGGCCGTACCTTTACCTGTTTGATCCCACTGTTGGGCAGGTGGTGGTTGGCCTATTCCCATTTTTTTCACCTATCCCTATCCAATACTAGTTGTGGCCAGTCTGTGAATTTTCACAAACGCGGAAGAGATTTAGGTATTTACCTAAATCATCTTGCCACCGCTTTTTGGGCTTTTCTCTACGTTGACCCCCATTTCAGGTACCCATTGCGTGACAATTTTAGCCCACCTGTCAGGATGCATCCGACGAGTATGAAATAAACTTAATTGAATGAAATGAAATGAAATGAAATGAAATGAAAATTATTTATTTCGCAACAATATGAATAACAATTATAAATCACCTACTGCTAATACAGTATGTTGCAAAACAGGACCCAGCTCAGCAAAAAGTTGGTCATGATGGACATGACCAACGCTGGTCTTCCGATGGGACCCTGACAGTGATGTCACGGAACCTTACCTACTTTGGACAATGCTCTACAATTTGAGTACACAAAAGTTAAAGATAATTATGTAAATTTGTATGATTTATATAAATTTTTAGCAGATTAAATAAATTAATAATATAATTAATAATAATATAATAATATAATATAATTAATGACAATTCACAATACCCACCTTTAACGCTTAACCGACATAATCAGAATAAGCCGGATTCGCCGGTCAACCTCACCAACCAACCATTCCCTGCTCTAATTGGAGCCTAGTTCGGTATTCGTTTAATGAACATTGTTTTCTAGTTCTGGTACCGACTGAATGGACCAAGATTATGCTAACAGTGATTAGTCGTGATTCACTTGGTTTTATAATGAGACCGCTTTGTCGGCGCTGAGTTAGGGTACCTTAAAGAGAGTATTTTTTACTCGACTGTGTGTAAGAATAGCAGAAAAAGATCAAAACAGTCTGTAATCCGATTTTAATGTATCTTTTAATTATTAATTACCCTTTTCGTGAACCACCTCCCAAAATTTTGAAAAAACTGTATTATTGTCAGATCTCATCAGTGCTGCCATAAGGATCAAATTTTTTAACCTATTCTACCAATTATATCTTTTCTCAAGCATGCCATATTACATTTTTAGTCATCATTTTTAATCACAATGTTTCCCCGTATCTGTATTGTTGATTATCCAAAATCAACGAACTCAACGAATCGCAATTTAATGGCCACAGAATCCACATCACAAACAATAATATCGTTTAAAAACTAAAAAAGAACCGACTTCAATGCCGCGCTATTCAATTTCAGTACCAATTTTGAGATGTTTATCTCAATATCTCTGGAGATACTTATCATACCTCTATGAAATTACCATGGTACCACACTTGGGATATCTCCTTTCGAACAAAAAAAGAATAATCAAAATCGGTTCATAAACGACGAAGTTATCCGCGAACAAACATAAAAAAAAAAAAAAAAAAAAAAATATATATATACGGTCGAATTGAGAAACCTCCTCCTTTTTTTTAAAGTCGGTTAAAAAAAACACACCACTAATAGCAAAAAACCAACTGAACTTTCAATCTCACCACCTGCAGCTAACATCCCGTCTACTAACTCACCAACATACATTAAACCTTTCAGAACTAATGACAGAAATCATTTAAACCACCCCTCAGACATATCATGGACTTATGTTCAAGACATAAGTTGATAGAACATAACATGCGCGCACATAAATTGAAAGGCGATATTGACATAAATATGTAGTGGTTCGTACGTGACGACATGCGATGTCGTACGATGTTATCGCCGTACCGTGTGGACGAGGCCTTATTTATCGGTCTGATATTAATTGCTAATTCGTCGAGATGTAAATGTTGGGAAGATGTACTCAGGGTGTTCTATGGGGCGTTGGGAGGAGGGCCTATTCCTAAAATAAGCACTTACAATTTACCTGATTTTTTTTACATTTTTCTTACTCATAGTTCGGTTATTGCACATCTAACAGGTTAACGCCATGTTTCTTTCAGTCTCGTGTGCGTCAAAACACCCACTGAGACTGAAATCTGTAACCGAATCGTTCAAAAACGATGCATATGGTTCACATCTTTGATATTAAAGTGACGATGTATGATGTATTTGAGACTCAATGCATCAGGCGACAGCAGTACAAAAAAATTTTACCCTCATTAATTTAGTACAATGAATTAGCTTTGAATATGTTTTACTTATTACTGCCATCATTTCACGGGTAATATCTCGAAATTTGCACCAGTGTGTAAGTATTATTTTTAGAAAAAATCTATAAAAATATAGAATCAAGAATCAAAGCATTTATTCAGTATGTAGGCAGTATACATATATACGTACATATACACCTCAAAATCATAAATCATAAAATAAATCATAACCAATTATCAAGTAAACATAGCAAAAGCAGAAATTAAACGCTTTGAATTAGAAAAAAAACAACAAAAGTAATGAACCATTCAGCAACCATCCAATTTTTTACGTCAGAATATTAAAAATGTATACATATAACTGTGTGTTTCGTACTTCAGACAATTTTTATATAAAAAAAATTAAAAAAATGAAATAGTGAAACACAACTTAAAGAAACGCATACCGATCACAGCACATATCATGATCCGAATGGAACTGATAGTCCGTCTGTCAGCTGCATAATATTGTTTAAATTAAAATAAGAATGGCAAGCCTAGAAAGAAAATCTGCGGACAAAAGGGGAAAACTGAATGGCTGTTGAATCTACCGGTGTTTCGGAAATACTCCCATCAGAGAAGAAACACCAAGAAACTCGATGGGGCTTGTCTTGTCATTTTCTCTTTTTTAAATTAATTGTACAAGTCAGCTTTAAAATTTTAACAAGATACCCCATGAATGAACCCTTAACTTTCTGCAGTCTGAAATCGGGTATAATTAATCTATTTTTATGTCTTGTATTAAAATTATGTAAATAAGACTTTTTCTTTTATTCATTATTATTCTTGCGTATGAACATAATATTTTCATAAATGTATTGACATGCCACTGTTAGAATTTTAATTTCCTTAATTTTTTCACGAAGTGAATCTCGCGACTTCATACTATATATAGAGCGAATAGCTCGTTTATAATAGCAGAGGCACAACTAAAATAATTGTATAACCTAGTTATAAACCCTCATAATGAATAATATATCTTCTGTTTTGTCACGGGCTCCTCTGCTTAAACATCTCTCTTTTAGTTCCCCTTAAGTGCATCCCTGGAAAAAAGTAAGCAAGTTATGGTTCGTACATACACTATGTTTATTGAATGCGCCTGCGTTGAAAAAAATGTTCTATGAAAATACACTTTATAGATAACGGTGTTCTTGTTAATGGTACCCAAATTAATGTTGGTAATTTTAATAAATTACTGAGTTGAATGCAAATAAAATCTTAAAAATACTATCTACTTACTTTAGTTGGTGAGGTTTTTTAAATGTTCCCATTACAACATAATTTTAATCAAACTACGATTATTTTGGATCAAGCTCTATGTTTTCAACATACGTGTAATTTTGTACTCGAATTTGTTTTATTTAGTACCTTTTACTTCCGATTATTGTCTGATTCCGAAATTTTTCTGATTTGCAAAGAGCTAGTAGTAGTAGTAGTGCTATATATATCGCTATGAAATAATAATATTCTGTCTACTTGAGACAGATATATAATTTGCTTCCAAAAATTGAAAACCATACTATGGCTTTCAATTAATATACCTAGAAGAATCAAAAGATTCATCATCATCATCATCAGCCTGTATCAGTCCACAGCTGTACGTAGGCCTCTCCCAAGATGCGCCACTGAGCCCGATCTTCGGCTCTTCTATTCCAGTCACTGCCCACCGCTTTGCGTATGTCGTCGCTCCACCTGGTCACAGGACGTCCTACGCTACGTTTGCCGATTCGCGGTCTCCACTCTAGGACAAATCTACCCCAACGGTTATCAGTCCTGCGGCAGATATGACCAGCCCACTGCCACTTCAGCTTGCTAATCCGTTGAGCTATGTCGATAACTTTAGTTCTCTGGCGAATTACTTCGTTCCGGATTCGATCCCGCAGAGAAATACCAAGCATAGCTATCTCCATAGCTCGCTGAGCGACTTTAAACTGGTGGACCAGTCGGACTGTGAGTGTCCACGTCTGGGCTCCGTATGTCATCACAGGTAGGACGCACTGGTTAAAGACTTTTGTCTTTAGACACTGTGGTATAGGCGACGAGAAGACTCGACGGAGTTTTCCGAATGCTGCCCAGCCCAGCTGAATTCTTCTCTGGATTTTCTTCTCGAAGTTATGTTTGCCTAGTTGAAGCGTCTGCCCTAGGTAAACATACTTAGTGACAACTTCGAGTGGGATTCCATCTACGGCAATCGGTTCCGGAACAACGTGCTCGTTATACATGACTTTGGTTTTATCCAAATTCATCCGGAGACCGATGCGACGAGAAGAATCAGCTAGGCCATTCAACATTCTTTGTAGGTCCTGCAGCGTCTCTGCCATAATGATGATGTCATCTGCGAATCGTAAGTGAGAGATGTACTTGCCGTTGATGTTAATGCCACGATCTTTCCAGTCTAGCGTCTTAAACATTAATTAACCAATACAGTATAACCGTGATAAATGAACACCTGAAACAGATAATTGCAATCTGTCAAGAAAATTGATTTCCCTGCCGACACCGAAATCTGACCAAAAATGAGGACGTTCATTTCAAAAGGCCAATTAACACTCTTCACTCAAAATACTCAGTACTTACCTTACCAGGATAATTGTAGGCAAATTGCCATCAGTGACCAGTTGGTAATTCATAACGATGCGCACTCGCTTGCCGAACAAATTCTTCTCTGCAAAAAAACAAATCAAATTGATAATGTATAAGGATTTTTAAAGACGTATCATAATAATCAAGATATAAGTTTCAAAACTAAAACAAACCGACTTCCATGCCCCGCTTCCATTTCAAGTCAATTTCAGTAGCAAGATTGAGACGTTTATCATCATATCTCTGAAGATACTTATCAAATCTCGATGAAATTAAAATGGGATCACCTCGGAAACGTACTCTACCAAATAAAAAAAGAAATAAAAAAAAAAATTCAAATCGGTTCACAATTTACGAAGTAATCGCGTAACATACACACAAAAAAAAGAAAAAAAACAATCAAACGAATTTAGAATCTTCTTTTTTTGGAAGTCGGTTGAAAAAATTAGGGCTTAGATGGAGCCGAAGCCAACATTATGAGCCCCTTTAGATTTTGTTACCCCTTCAGGGTCAAACGGCTACTAGTGCGAGTCCGACTTGCACTTGGCCAGTTTTTTTTATTGGTTGTTCTCTCAGCTTCCGCTCAGCTCAGTTTTGAGAAGATCAAGATTTGTTTTATGAAATGATCCAGCTAAAGAAAGAAATATGTTTTTCATGAAAATCTTTCTTAACCGATCTCTTCTTGACTTTGACAATCCTGGGTCTTCAAATCGCGTTAAAAAAAATTAAAAGACTGATACGTCTCACGCGACAAGTTTGGTTTGATTGTCATTCGTCCGTCTAGTCAGTACGCACCTTTAAAGAGTTTTATAGTGTGCACTGTACATCTTAACGGCCGCCTATGACACCGTCTTGTAGCAAAAGCCGTACCGTGTTTGGTAATGTCTGGCAATTATGTTCACCAGAGGTCGAGGGCTAATCGTTAGCTGATTCCGGTGTTATAAAACTCGACAAAGAAGGAATAGATAAATGAGCTGCTATCAACATTAACTACTTTGCATTTTGTTGGCTGTGTTGTGTTTTTTGCTTCTTAATTTAGGTGCCAAACGATTTATTATTTATATACATTTAGTATATTTTATACATGTGTGATTACTCTATTGGATTAACTTTATTTTGATTAAAACATTGCGAGTTTGTTTATGATCTATCAATTTCAACTATTGAAGTATAAAGGTGATTTGATTTAATTTAATAACAAAGTCTGTATCAACGCTTATTTTAAACTGATATTAAGCAATTTATCACAGACCTTAGTTTTGCGACCGATATTCGTTTTGTAGAGCTAGATGCAGCTGTATTTATTATTTTTACAAGCCTTTATTTAACTTCCAATGTTTGTAAGTATGTATGTTCGGGTGGAATCTTGGAAGCTAAATTAGACCCACTTCCCGATGTCCGATTTGACTCAAATTTGGTGAACTTATGTATCTTCGGTGACAATACACCATGGAGCTGGTCTGATGATGGAGACGGAAGGTGGCCACGGCATCTCTGTGATAAAACAACATAAACCCTACCCAGTTTGGGCTCGATTGATTTCTCTTGAGAAGGACTTTACACCCAGATGATATCCAGGGTCTGATGATGAAGCTGGAAGGTAGCCATGGCATCTCTATGATAAAACAACATAACCCCACCGAGTTTGAGCTCGATTAATTCGTCTCGAGGAGGACTTTACACCCAGATGAAATCCAAGGTCTGATGATGAAGCTGGAAGGTGGCCATGGCATATCTATGATAAAACAACATAACCCCACCTAGGTTGGGCTCGATTAAATCCAGGGTCTGATGATGGAGACGGAAGGTGGCCACGGCATCTCTGTGATAAAACAACATAACCCCACCGAATTTGGGCTCGATTAATTCGTCCCAAAGAGGATTTTACACCCAGATGATATCCAGGGTTTGATGAAGAAGCTGGAAGGTGGCAATGACATCTCTGTGATAAAATAACATAACTCCACCTAGTTTGGGCTCGATTGATTTGTCTTGAAGAGGACTTTACACCTAGATGATATCCAGGGTCTGATGATAAAGCTGGAAGTAGGTCACGGCATCTTTGTAATAAAATAACGTAACCCCGCCGAGTTTGGGCTCGATTGATTCGTCTTGGGGAGCACTTTACTCCTAGATGATATCCAGGATCTGATGATGAAGCTGGAAGTTGGCCATGGCTCTTCTGTGATAAAACAACATAACCCTTCCGAGTTTGGAGTCGATTGATTTGCCTTAAAGTTTACTTTACCCATAATCACATCAAAATCAAGCAGTCTCTTGCCCGTAAGCCGTGTGCGCCGCACGAAACAATGGCTACTGTACGGTCGCCCCCGCGTCCGCCTACAAATAACGGTACAAATCGCGATAATGTGTTATCCACGATTTGCACGGAGGTGCAGTGTTCTAGTTGCAAGATTGTGATAAACGAGTTACTTGCTTTCCTAAGTAATAAAGTTGACGTATTGCCTGAGACGGCAATCTCAGAAATATATCTAACAGCGTACACAGGAGCTGAAATAGAAGCAGCTCGAAGTATTGCATGGAATTTGCTAGCACCGAATAAGAAGTATATGCGGAAGAAAGAAGGAAGTGAACAGAAAAGCATTTGTGAAATGGTAAAATTAATAAAAGAATTCGACCCTGATTGTTTGCCCACGTTTGTCGCTAAGGACCTTAACAACATACCCCCTGTTTCGTTTAATTATATCGATTCGACATCTTTCCTTAAGGAGATAGCATTATTAAGAAATGACATGGCTAGTCTGAAGGCCAACCATGTGACTAAATCGGGTAATTGAAGGGTTGGCAGCAGAGGTTGAGGAAGTAAAATTAATTTTAAAAGACCTACAACATCATGTTCAGAATCCTTGCAAAAGTACGCAGCAAATAGAAAGTGCTGGCATTGTATCTGTGCAACAGGAGAGCGTTAAAGATAATAATGTAACGCAATCATTTGCATCAATAATACAGACGCGCGGTAGTGTTAGCAAAAACTTGTCAAACGAGTTATCTATCGGGCCCGACGCAACAAGTAAACAAAGCGCGCTGCTCACATTGACACTTACGAGAAATAGCTCGAATAAGCAGGGGCAGTCAGCTGCTCCAGTAATGACAATCCATACACCGCTATATCGCGATGTCAATGTTAGTAAAAGTACATTGCAAACGAAGGAACGTAATCTGCAGAAGAATGATAACAAGGATGATAGTTTTATCGTAGTGGAACACAAGAAACGTCGGCGAATAAATAATAATTTGACGGGCACCGCGGAGTTTTCGAGTAAATTACAGATAGCAGAGATGACGTCACATGTCTACATATTATCTCGATTGAAAAAATCAACTACTATAGAAGATGTGAAAGATTACGTGAAAGAGAAGGGAGAAGATTGTTTTAAAATAGACTTGCTAACTCAAAAGCACGAAACAGACTTTTTTTTTATAAGCTTGCAGTACCTAGGAATAAGTTAAATATCTTTCTGAGTAATGAATTTTGGCCTGAAGGCGTTAAATTTAGAGTTTTCCGTGAGTACACGGCGAGAGGACGTATACATTCTCATAACTAACATGGATAGTACGACTTTAAGAATAAAAATATCATCTTTTAATTGCAAGAATATTAAAAGATCATTTAACACAGTGCTCGAGTTGACCACTTCTTCACAATTAATAGTTCTACAAGAGACTTGGTTGTTGGAGCAAGACCTGAACTTCGTACATGAGATTAACAGATCGTTTGGATGTGTAGCAAAGTCCTCAGTGGATTCTTCTGAGGGCATACTTCGTGGACGGCCCTATGGTGGACTCGCGATAATGTGGAACAAGGCTGCATTTCCTAATGTATCCCCAGTGGTCTGTACGAACAAGAGGATCCAAGCTATTCGGTTTGTGATGAACTCGGGTTCTTTTTTATTAGTAAATGTGTATATGCCCACTGATAAGAGTGAAAATGTCGAGGAATTTACGGAATGTTCACCTGAGATTAGCGCGATAATTGACGAGTCTGATGTCCAGATTGCTTATATCATGGGAGATTTTAATGCGCACCCTAGCGCGAGGTTCGGTAAACAGTTAGACAAGTTTTGTGATGATTTGTTATGGGAGTGGGCAAACCGTAAAATATTCGGTGGTGATTCCGATACTTATACATTTCAATGTGTAGCTAGCGGTAGCAGGAGATGGTTGGACCATTGCATCACAACTGAAGCTGCATTGGGTACTGTGGTCGGCGGCCGGGTGACGCATGACGTCAGGTGGCCTGACCACCACCCGCTGACCATTGAATGTGACATCTCGGGAATGGCAGTTTGTCCCGCCACCTCAAGTATAGGTGACTCATTGAGGTTTATTAAGTGGAGCGAGAGATCTACTAGTCAAATTAATGCGTATGGTGAATTTTGTTACAATAATTTAGATACATTTTCTGATTTAGTTCTGTGTAACTGTGATAATATGTTAAACTGCGTACATCTTAGTGACTATCATAACTATATTGATAAATATTACATGCACATAATAGATGTGCTGCAAAATGCAGCCATTGTAAGTTCTGGTCCATCTGAGCAGCCACGCCATAGAAAAGTTCCAGGCTGGAACTACCACGTCAGGGAAAGTCACGAAAAAGCTAGGCTTTATTACAGGTGTTGGACTGTCGCTAACAAGCCCTCCAGCGGCATTGTATATGATAACATGCGTAATAGCCGTACTGTTTTTAAGAATAAATTGAAATGGTGTCAGAATAACGAAGAAATGATTAAATTGAATGTTTTGGCTTTATATAGAAAGAATAAAAACTTTGTAAAATTTTGGAATGCAACAAAGAAGTTAAACCATAAACAGAGCTTACCTGTGTCCGTGGAGGGCTGCCAGCGACTGTCCGATATAGCTGAACTGTTTGCGCAGAGGTTTAAAGTAAGCCCTCTGCCTGCGGAGCGTGTGCTCGAGACTGAACCACGTCACAATGATAACGTCATAGAATTTACACGGAAAGATATTTAAAAAGTCATAATGAGTATGAAACGTGGTAAATCACCGGGACATGACGGGCTCAGTATCGAGCATATACTCTGGGGTAGTGATAGATAGATATATTGACCGCTTATGTTGTTTTTTCAGCCTATGTATAAAATTTGGTTACTTGCCTGAAGCTTTAATGTACACGTTAGTGGTACCTATTATTAAAAATAAGACTGGTGACCTTAGTGCTGGATCTAATTACCGTCCAATATCGTTAGGTACGATAATTGGTAAGATATTAGAGCGTCTTATTCATCCTGAATTACTTAAAAATATAAAGATCGATGATGCGCAGTTCGGTTTCCATCCCGGTCTCTCAACAGATACCGCTATTTTCAGCCTAAAGAGTACAGTTAGCTACTACACAACTCGTAAGACAACTGTTTATGCGTGCTTTCTGGACCTCAGCCGTGCGTTTGACCTAGTCAATTATGATATTCTCTGGGCCAAACTATTAGCGTCGCAAGTACCTATCCAAGTGGTCAATCTGCTGAGATTCTGGTACGGAAATCAAACGAATGGCGTTAAGTGGGGCGACACAACTTCTAACAAGTATAAGTTAAAATGTGGGGTACGTCAAGGGGGGGTAACCTCTCCGGACCTTTTTAACTGCTACGTGAACGGCTTGATCGAGGAGTTGAGGAGCACCAACGTCGGCTGCCATATAGGAAACGTGTGTGTAAATAACCTGAGTTATGCGGACGATATGGTGCTCCTCAGCCCCTCTGTCATGGGGTTGAGGAGACTACTTTCCGTCTGTGAGCATTATGCCAATGCTCATGGACTGAAATACAATGTCGCTAAAACCGAGATGATGGTGTTCGTGTCCGGTCGGGGTCCAGACAGGGTACCTGAGGTATTTTTGAATGGAACAGCGGTTAAGGTTATTAAACAGTTTAAATATTTAGGACATTTGTTGACGGAGCGCTGCAGGACGATGAGGATGTGAAGCGGGAAAGGAGGGCCCTCGCCGTCAGAGGGAACATGCTCGCTCGCCGGTTCGCTAAGTGCAGTAACGACGTAAAGACCACACTATTCAAGGCGAATTGCTTATGCATGTATACCTGCCAGATGTGGGTAACGTTTACGCAGAAAGCAGTGAACAGGATAAGAGTCCAGTATAATGACGTATTTCGGGCTCTTATGAGGCTTCCGCGGTACTGCAGTGCTTCGAGTATGTTTGCTGAGGCGGGGGTACCAGACTTTTTTGCTGTGATCAGGTCTAGGGTGGCCTCGTTCTGGCATCGTCTGCGCCACTCCACCAACAGTATTCTCGTGGCTGTCTCTGACGATATTAGGGGTCCTGTGTTTAAGCGTTGGATCTCTGTGCAAATGGATCAGAACAAAAAGTGATTCAGCACTAGTAGTGCTACGACTCTTTTTTTTGTATTTTTATTTGTATTTTTATTTTTACTTGGCACCTCTATACAGTGTTCAAATTTTAGTTTTTAAGACAAATATGGGTTTGTATTGCCTGAAATAAATGATTATTATTATTATGCATTTATTCAATTAAAATCACGGGTCGTACACGCCCGGTCTTTTAGAGGGCATTGATGGAGCCGAAGCCAACATCAAGAGGCCCTTTACAATTTTAACTTAGTTATTACTATGGATAAGAAGGAGATATGGGAAACTATGTTATAAAAATATGGTACATTATATTATAAGACTATTGAGTGAGCTGATTAAAGTCGAATTGCTGGTCTATGGGATGAGGTACGGCACCCGCCAATTATGCCTCATTTCAAAATATTAAGGCGGGTGGTGACTCGCTATACACTGAATGGGCCCCCCATAAAGGCGGACCGTTATGTCGGCGCCGCGGGGCAACATTGGCGTGGATAGCTAAGGGTGTTGAGAGGTGTGCTGCACTTTCACTAAACGCTACTAGCGGCTTTATGCCTTTAACACTTCCACCCTGGAGCTTAGGTTTTAGCTCTTGCGATTCCCACCACCGGCCGGCCGGTCAAGGCAAGCCAGTGGTCAGAGGGTCTCATTTAGCCCTCACGAGATAGGGGTACGCGGTGTCGCCACTCACCGTCGGCTCGCCACAAAGCCGCCCCTGCGGCACTACCCGTTTTACAGATTAGGAGGTACTTACTATATACATCTGTGCCTTGAGCTATTAAGAATGTAGGTAAGTACCTACACGCCAAATACTTACTAGAATTTATTTGTAACTTTTTAGTACATATTCCCAGATAAAAGCTTGTTTTTAAAAATATTTTTTACTTTTAATTTATTCTTTTTTTTTCGTTTTGACCACTATCTCACTTGATATTAAGTGACAATACAATCAATGAAACACGCTTACCTAGAAGATACTTGTTTACACGCGATTTGAATATTTTAAATTAATCGTTAGCAACAAAACAAGCAACAGTTTTTAAAACTGTTGCTTGTTTTGTTACAAAACGAATGATGTTTCTTTCTTTCTTTCTTCGATGACAGAAAGTGTCGACACGTAGACATTATTTACCCTAAACCACTTTTACGATTTTTACGTTCCTTATACTGCAAAGGTGCGAGGACTCTGAAGGTCATTAATTTTATGATTTTAGTATCGATCTATAACTTATACAAACTACTTAAATTTAAGATTCTGTCCCGCGGCGAACAAATCGCATTAATTGTCTCTCATTAATATTCAAAACTCATTAAATATTATGTTCTTTACGGTGTGATAATATTTTTAATATTATTTCAAACTCTGACTTGCCGTGTAAGTGTTAAAATACGTAAAATATGCCGATTCATATTAGTGTGTCATAAAATATGCTTATTATCTTATTTAATATAATTATATGAAAAACTTGGTTTGTTTATTCAAGTGCGAGCTTTCTCGGAAAACATGACTTCAAATTGCTTAATTAAGTGCAAAAGTTATGATTAAGTATTTCTTATTTAAATATCCGATATTCGAATGTTTTATGAAAAATGGCATTGGGTTGCTTCTACGTGTGAATAAAAAATATGAATGTTTTAAACATATTTTGATATTAATAAGGAATTAATGTTAAATATTTAAGTACATACTACTAAAATTAACATTAAGTCAGAAAAGTATTTATTATTATTTCTATATTTTATTTAACCTTGTGGTGATAAAAATGTTTTTATTTTTCAAGGCTGTGATAATGTGTGAATTCTAAGTTATAGTTTTTTTTATATATAATTGCATTAATTACATAAATGTACAAAATATATTTTTAAAAACGTACAAATTACAAAAATATTTAGATGACAAATGATGATAGCTAAAATTATCCATACAATAAAATAATCCAACGCTTGTCATACAATAATAATTGTAACACGTGTTACAATTATTATTGTATTGTTGTATGACAAGCGTTTATCAATACAATGCAAAGAAAAGAAAGATTGTTTGTTTTGCTCTGCGGCTTTATCCACCTCTAAAAGTACTTACTTATTCTGCCATAATTTTTTTATATCTAGATTAGCGTTTGGCCACTATCTCGCCTGGTGGTAAGCGATAATGTTGCCAAAGATGGTGAACATGGGCCTAGCCTAGAATACTCTAACTCTCAAGGGCTGTGTGCTGCCGGAACATCGACAAATTATGGCGGCAGATTTTTTCTTGATTGTGGTCAGCTACTTTTTAGTAGCAAGTCAGGCAGAACATTGCTATATAGTATGCTCCTACCACCTGAAGGATTTTTAATTAGCATTGTACGACATGTTTTGCTGATTTTTTTTCCAATTCAGTGCAGCCATCAAGTCCTTACAGCCATAAAACATACCAAACAGATATACTTTCATATGTATTTAATGAAAAGCTGTTAACTTAGAATTAGAATGAAATTAAACAGAAACTTCAATTTTATTTATCTGTACAGATAAAGGCCTACTGTATAAGAATTTATTGAAAAAAAAAACTAAAGCAGCGTTTACAAGACCTAAAACTGGCTTAGCTTTAGGCCGAACCTGGTAGTCCAGATAACCCACTTGTAACCATGTAAATATCCGTTCCCTTCAATTTGGGGCCATAAAACTGCGTAATGTATGTAATAATGGGCCTCACGTCGAAATTGTGAGACGAAATAATAAATTTTTCGAAAAACCGTACCGCAGTACGATTATGACACTTAATTGAAAAATTCGGTTATCGAGATCTTTTTAACTGCATTCGTAGAAGAAGTGCTGTGGTTCAGGGTTGCCATTTACAAGATTTTGCAATGATTTTAGTAGATCATAAAGTTTTTTTTTTAAATACTTTATAGCCTAGCGTTTGACCACTATCTCACCTGTTGGTAAGTACTGATGCGGTCAAAGATGGTAAGCACGCTAGGCCTAGAATGGGAACTGGCTCTCAAGGATAGCTGCCGGAACACATTAGATGTTTGGTAACAGATTTTCTAGCTTGAGGGTGGTAGCTGGCCAGGCGGACACTAGATAGTGTCCTACCGCCATGCGGGGGTTGTTGGTTTCTTAACGATGTTTTCCTTCACCGGAGGGCCACTGTGAGAAGCGCACATACATTTTTCGATAGAAAAATCCATTGGTGCACGGCGGTTTGAACTCGGTACCACGGCATCATAGCCGACCGTTCTCCCGATTACGCCACCGGGCCCTCAAAGTCAAGTGCCTAGTGAAATCAGGGCATGTGAGATCCAACATCAGAAAATACTTTAAAGTACTACGTACCAACATCTAGATTTCTCAAAAGGTTTTTTTTTACATCTTGTCAGACTAGCACGAGATTTAAAGTCGGTTTTTTCGTGTTTTTAGACGATCTTAAGTTATACTTTACCTACTGTGTGACTGATAAGTGATAATAGTGGGATACATATTTGATATAATTTGATATAATTTTTTAATAATATAATATGTTAAATAATTAACTTATCATCGAAACTACCCATAATTAGTAATTAACTGCAACATTTTGGGTATTTCCCCAAAATTATAAAAAAAAAAATAGTCATACTTCGTCTTAGACAACCATGGCTCTAATCGTTCTAAATGGTCTATACTATCATCACCTAGCAGCTTTGCACCGACTTCCCAATCACCCTGTAGAATTGCGTCGGCTCGCGCTAATGCGTAAAAACGCAAACATTTTTTTTAAATATCTTATAGGCTAGCGTTTGACCACTGTTCACCTGTTGATAAGTGATGATGCGGTCGAAGATGGTAAGCCTAGAATGGGAACTGGCTCTCAAGGATAGCTGCCGGAACACATTAGATATTTTGGCGACAGATTTTCTAACTTGAGGGTGGTAGCTGGCCAGGCGGAGACTGGATAGTGTCCTACCACCATGCGGGGGCTGTTTGTTTCTTAACGATGTTTTTCCTTTACCGGAAAGCCACTGTGAAAAGCGCAAATAATTTTTTGATAGAAAAATCCATTGGTGCACGGCTGTTTGAACTCGGTACCTCTGGCATCAAAGCCATCCGTTCTCCCGATTAAGCCACCGGGCCCTCAAATAGGTATGTCAGCAAAAGCACTTATCCATATTTTGTTTTGTCACCTATCCTCAAAGTTGATTCAAGGTAAAATAATCATATACTTTTATTTAGATATGACTAATTATTTTTTTGTATCATATAAGTTAGCGATTGACCTCCTGCTGATTGTTGTTGATCGATTGATTGATTGTTATCTCACCTGTTGGTAAGTGATGATGCGGTCGAGGATGGTAAAACGCTAGGCCTAGAATGGGAACTGGCTCTCAAGGATGCTACTGGAACACATTAGACGTTTTGGCGACAAACTTGGGGGCGATAGCTGGCCAGGCGGACACTTGATAGTGTTCACCCATCAATGCGGGGATTGACGGTTTCTTAACGATGTTACGCTTCACCAAAGGGCCACTGTGAAAAGCGCTCCGTTGGTGCACGACGGGAATTTAACTCGGTACCTCGCTTCAACATTACAAGAAGCGTTAGACTAAGAAACGTTTTGACGCAATTTTTTTTGTAGTATTAATTAACTTTAATAAATAACAATTTATTAATAAACAACATTCTGTCAGCTCCACATGGCTGTAATCTCGATCTCAATAAGAATATATTAAAATCCAGATTATTGGCAGCCCTAACACAGCGTCGCCTAAATAATGGGCACCCCACACCATGTTGTCAATGTAAACATCGAAATTGATTTTGAAACAATTTACGATTTAAAAAATTGCGCTTCAAGGAAACATTCATTTCACTTCCCATACTTTGAGGTCGCTGATTTAATAAAAGAAATCGCTCATGATAAATGTTCATTATTTTATTTCCCTGAATATCTTTTTGTAACAAATACTCGAAGTTCAAAATCGAGTCTTATACAAATTAAATCGCCCTCTAAAATGGAAGTTGGTATGCTCGTTGGTTTTTAGAGTTCCGTACCCAAAGGGTAAAATGGGACCCTATTACTAAGACTCCGCTGTCCGTCTGTCTGTCTGTCTGTCAGTCTGTCTGTCCGTCTGTCACCAGGCTGTATCTCATGAACCGTGATAGTTAGACATTTGAAATTTTCACAGATGATGTATTTCTGTTGCTGCTATAACAACAAATACTAAAAACGGAATAAAGTTAAAAAAATAGAGGGTCCCCATACAAGAAACGTGTTTTTTTCGGCATTTTACGCCATCTAGGAATGCTTAGTTAGGTAAACGTCCCATAGATGGCGTTATATTGAAATGTCGATTCCTAACACCTTTGTTAGACGTTAGATTATAAAATACTTTAGTGTGGTACGGAACCCTACGAGTGCGAGTCCGACTTGCAATTGGCCAGTTTATTTTTGTATAGCGCATAAAGGGATTAAGATAAAATTGAATAGTTGTATAGAATACAAAGGAAATAGGATAATTTATAATTAAATTCATTTCAATATTAATCGCGTGGGTGACTGCTCATAAATTTGCTCATAAGCTAGAAACAACTACGTAGGTATGTACGTTTCCAAATAGCATCGATCTCAAACTTCGTAATTTTGATAATTCGAAAAGTTTAGTCTGTGATTTTTAATTAAAATTAAAAATGACAAAATAACTTCAAAATTTAAACTTGGTAGAGTAAAAGTATGTGACCTTTAATGACGTCAAATCATGTTTTTGTTCCTTTTTAGGGTTCCGTACCCAAAGGGTAAAACGGGACCCTATTACTAAGACTCCGCTGTCCGTCTGTCTGTCTGTCTGTCTGTCCGTCTGTCTGTCTGTCTGTCTGTTCGTCTGTCACCAGGCTATAGCTCATTAACCGTGATAGTTAGACAGTTGAAATTTTCACAGATGGTGTACTTCTGTTGCCGCTAGAACAACAAATACTAAAAATAAAATAAAGTAAAAAATTAAAGGGTGTCCCCATACAAAAAAAGTGTTTTTAAACGCCATCTATCTAATTAGTTTCGGCAAAATGACATAGATGGCGCTAGTACGCGAGCCCCGTCTTTCTAGATCGCGACCAAACCAAATATTCTTGGCAATATCAATTAATCAAATATATGAGGTTGAAACTCTGTTATGTTTCGTATTGTACGGAACCCTCCCTAAGTGTGTGATAAGAGACGCGATGCTGACTCGCACTTGGCCAGTTTTATTTTACGTTGATTAATTATTGTTAAAGTGTGAATAGGATAGGGACATAGGTATCTAGGGTTAATTAATTTATCTCTATAGCATTTTACCTTGTAAGCTTCAGTTATAGTCTGGCCATAACTGCTGTGCACTCTCTGAGGTATGCGCGGCGAGGTGGGAGCCGGGGAAATGGACTAATCTTACGATATCAGTTTACATTTCTAAGGCAAGACTTGTAGCGGAACTGTGCGCGTCCCCCCCCCGTCTCGCCGCGCGCATACCTCAGAGAGTGCACAGCAGTTATGGCCAGACTATAGGGTATACTCCTTATTATTTGAAAGAACCAGATCGGCATTGAACCACACATTCGAAATTCAAAACATAGTTGGCCAGTAATTGCTCAGCGATTATTCATTCGAAATTTGAAAAATTCCGCTTTATTACCACTGAGGTGGTCTTGGCGCGAACTTGGGGCGGGACTTCGATCGATATCGATCGAAGGGGTCAAAATGGCGTGATTTTAGTCACGATTAACCGATTTTTCTTAAATATTCCGACGTTACTTTGATGCTGATCGTTGTGAATTAAGCTATTGCAGTTATTATCGTAAGTGTAGATGCAGATTATAGAGATGTGGCTGTGATCGGTAGTTTAAATTAGTTTTAGAATGATCTGTGAGAAAATAGTGTAGTAAAAATAACGATTTATGAAAAGTTTTAAGACTCCAAAATTTTTAGTCGATTCCCAAAAGACAAGTCACATAGAGCACTCTACATTTTATAGAAGGTTATATATTTGGTGTCTTAAATCTCTTTCTTAGCTTTAGCCTTGTAGAAGTTTGCCGCCAATAAATATATTTTTTTCGTAGTCAGACTCACAATTGTTCAAATTAATAAATAATATAATAATAAATTGTCTATTGATTGCATTTTACAATGTTACATTTAATTAGGCATTTACGTATGTCTACGCTAATATATACCTTCCATGGGGTATTATGGGGTACCTTCGTGGATCTTTTTGTCCTGCACTAGGTCTATTGAGCCTGTGTTGCTGGGTCAAAACGACTCCCTTCCGTTATAGGTGCTTTGCGTGAATATGTAGACAATCTCGCTAGAAAAATATTTAATATATTTATTGTAATTTGTAATATTATACATTTTAATGTTGATGTGCATGCTGTGTTCGTGTATCTATTTAACCATACTTTTTAAATAAATGTAGTAACTACAATAATAAAAAATAAAAATAATAAATTCTATCAGCTGTCCAACTACAGTTTTTATAACTTTCTAATGCATTTTGCTTTATATCTGTGAAGATACCAGTAGGCTATTTAAAAAAATACTATACATAGTTATATATGTTAGTGATATATTAACCGAGCGCAGCAAAGGTACGCTAATAAGGTATTACTTATGTCCAAATGACTGGATGTCTGAGTTCTCCTCTACAGGTCGTATTTCTCAGGCGATTCTCGTAAAATTTTGTATACGGATTTTTCTATCGATTCTGTTTCTGGAATATCTTTTAAGTGGCGGAGATTTGGGCGTCAAAAACGTAATAAAATCGTGTTTCAACCATTTCGAAAAATGTTCAAAAATGCCACAAAACTCTTTTGTTACTTACCCTTATTAAGAGCAATAGCGCACTAGCGGCCAGATCGCAGCGGCCAGCGAGATCACACATGCGCTATAGGTCTAAGACCTGGCACGCACTAGAGGTCAGTGGGCTTACTTTTGAATTCAATTCCAAACGATCGACATTGGATTTGTGACATTTCGTACTCTTGAGTAGTCTTGAGTTCAATACTACATTGTTTTGCGCCATATTGTTTTGAAATTGGGTGTCCATTTAAGGAACTATGTGAAATCGGGATTGGGTTTGGTGTGTGCTTATCGCTACTTTTAAGTTGGATTTGAGAGCTCAGTATTGCGTCTGCATCGGATCAGGATTCATTGTAGATTGTGATTATTCCAATAGCTAAAATGTAACTTTTACAAATTCTTTTGCGTGTTTAATCTTTTTTTAAATTTTTAAATTGATTTAATAATTTTTCTGGTCGTTATCGCCACAAAGCGCGCGCACCTGGCCGCGGACCGCAGGTGCGTGCGCTTCGTGGTGATTTTATACTAATGTGCTTAGTATATCTCGCTGGCCGCTGCGACTTGGCCGCTAGTGCGCTTTTGCTCTAAGATGCTTTAAGATTAAAGATAACTTTTGTCCGAACAACTTTATGATACGATAAAGTTCAAGGGGTTGAGTTGTGGTATTAAGTTTTAAGCTTTGCAAGGACAGACACAGCAACTAGTCATTGTATCGAATAAAACTGCAAATATGATCACCTACCTTTAGTAAAAAATTACACGAACATAAAAAAACATTTTCCATACATGTTCTACTCAATTCCTGTTAATATTACCTCTACCACAGATTATATAATAGTTACTACGTAACCTCTACTCAGTAAAAAACACAACTAGCCAAGTGCGAGTTGGACTCGCCCACTGAAGTTTCCGTACAAATTTGTCAAACTAGGTTAAAGGAAGACAAACATAACTTTGTTGCTCGATCCATAGAAAATTTGTTGCACAAACCACATATATAATATTATTGTAATAGTAAATGGTTTTTTTTTCGTTTTTTAACTACATATTAACTGTTTTTAGATTAATTCCCATATAAGTGCTACAAGACCTCGCTTCTTGCCACATTTCATGATTCTAGCTAAACAGGAAGTACCCTATAGGTTTTGATACCCTTGTGAAATAGCAAAATATGCTACATAAACGGCGTTGATTTTTGACAGCCAAAAGCGACCATAGACCCGAGTATTACATGTAAGCTTCTACTTCATATCTCTACGCGTTCCTGAGTAAAATGGGTCTTAACAGACGGACAACAAGGTGATCCTGTAAGGATTTCTTTTTAGGGTTCCGAACCCAAAGGGTACCAACGGAACCCTATTACTGAGACTCAGCTGTCCGTCTGTCTGTCTGTTTATCTGTCTGTCTGTCTGTCTGTCTGTCTGTCTGTCTGTCTGTCTGTCCGTCTGTCACCAGGCTGTATCTGATGAACCGTGATAGTACGACGGTTGAAATTTTCACACATGATGTATTTCTGTTTCCGCTATAACAACAAATACTAAAATCAGAACAAAGTTAAAAATTAAAGGGGGTCCCCATACAAAAAACGTGTTCTTACTATAGCGCCATCTATGTGAACAATTGTTTAACTTATTAATAAATAATATTAATTACCTACCTTTGTGTTAAAGTTCACTTAGTTGGTGTTAGAAGTTCGTTAAATATTCGTTAGATGGCGTTGTAGTTAATAAGCATGTTTGGTATTGACACGGTAATATAATATAATATTATACTTATATATTATTATACAGCGGTTCGGAACCATCCGTGTGCGAGACAAAAGTCTGACTCGCACTTGGCCAGTTTTTTTTCTATTTGAGTTACGGAACTAAAAAACACGTAAACTACCTAATTATATAGCTTACTACATTACTTCAATATCAAGCTAAACTTTACCCATTCAAATGAGAACACAACCTTAAAACCACATCTCGTCGTGTCATTCCAAAACCGAATCATGCATTTGAATAGCGAAACGTAACAAATTACACTCTCAAACTCTTAATTTACGTCTCATTAAGGCTTTACAATAAAGGGTCGATCAACGATCAATCAATTGAACAATCGGAGTGAACTCGATTGATTACTCGAGTGGCTCTCATTAAAAAATACACTCGCAAATCAACCTGAAGACCTTAACTCAAGCGGAGTTATGAGTTGGCCCGACCAATTATAATGAAGACAATCATATCGTTAAGTGTGGATGGAGCTTTATTTTGCTGCATGTTGTAGGTTTTGGTGGATGTGGTATATCATTCAATCGACATCCAAATGTAGATGACTTGTCTTCGAAGTGAGTTGCTGGTTCAAATCCTAGCACGCGTATTTGTCCACAGTTGGTAGAAGCATATTATATCGATGTCACGCCTGGCTTGCTTGCTACAAAAAAAAATATACCACCATCAAGGAGAAAATCTGCCGCCATGTCCTAACGGTGTACCGGCAGCACAACAGCCCTTGAGAGTCAGAGTATTCTAGGCCTAGCGTGTGTTTACCATCTTTGACTACTTACATTATCGCTTACCACCAGGCAATATAGTGGTCATACGCTAGCCGCCTATAAGATATTTTAAAAAATGCCAAAAGCCTCTCTAAGATTGGCATTTTTAGGGTTCCGAACCCAAAGGGTACCAACTGAACCCTATTACTGAAACTCCGCTGTCCGTCCGTCTGTCTGTCTGTCTGTCTGTCTGTCCGTCTGTCACCAGGCTGTATTTCATGAACCGTGAAGGTTAGACGGTTTAAATTTTCACACATGATGTATTTCTGTTGCCGCTATAACAACAAAAACAGAATAAAGTTAAAAATTAAAGGGGTTCCCTATACAAAAAACGTGTTTTTGCTATAGCGCCATCTATGTACGATTGTTTAACTTATTAATAAATAATATTAATTACCTACCTTTGTGTTAGCGTTCACTTAGTTGGTATAAGAAGTTCGTTAGATATTCGTTAGATGGCGTTGTAGTTAATAAGCATGTTTGGTATTGACAAGGTAATATGTATAATATAATATAATATTATACTTATTTATTGACATATGACTTATTTATGACACTGCAGTTCGGAACCCTTCGTGTGCGAGACAAAAGTCTGACTCGCACTTGGCCAGTTTTATTTATTTTAATTTTTTTATAAATAAATGAAATAAATTTATTTCAGGCTACACCCATAATCTTACAATAACATTTTAACTTACCTAATATCATTAAGCAAATAAAAAGCAAAGTTTTAGAAACGCTTCTTGCCTCTTTCTTAACAAGCTGTCTGTTCAAATATGTGGCTGTATAGTTTTTTATCGTATAGACTTTCTTATAGGTATACTATCTCACCTGTTGTACAAGTGTGCTTCTCATCGTTGACACTCCTCGTCACTTTTAATGGACAATTATGTATTGTGTGTTTAGAAACAGTAAGCGATGGAGCGATACAGACTGATAGGTACTCGTTATATACTGAGTTATAGGGACGGCACACGCATGCGGGCTAATGGTTAGGGAGGTCACGATCAAATAAAATAAATTTTATTTGATATTTTTCGCCAGCAAAAAAAATTAATTAATAAATATTTCATATCTTATAACGCCATGTAACATGTAACAAAGGAGTTACGGATCGACATTTCAATATAACGCCATCTATGGACTTTTACCTAACTAAGCGTTCATAGATGGCGTGAAATGCCGAAAAAACACGTTTCTTGTATGGGGACCCTCTATTATTTTTAACTTTATTCTGTTTTTAGTATTTGTTGTTATAGTGACAACAGAAATACATCATCTGTGAAAATTTCAACTGTCTAACTATCACGGTTCATGAGATACAGCCTGGTGACAGACGGACAGACAGACAGACAGACAGACAGACAGACAGACAGACAGACAGACAGACAGACAGACAGACAGACGGACAGCGGAGTCTTAGTAATAGGGTCCCGTTTTACCCTTTGGGTACGGAACCCTAAAAAGAAGCATCGGAGAAGAGTTTCGTACCACTAAGTTATTAAGAGCGAACGCGGGGTGCAGTTTTCCATACAAAAGTATTCTCCCGTTTCCTTCCTGGAATATGCTTCTAGAGCAAACTTTGTTTCTACAAAAAAACAAGGTCTATGTAGCTACGCCCCACGTACGCTCTTAACACCATTTTGATAAATGCAAAAGTCAGTTTGTATATTTGTTTATTTGGGACTTCTTTACGGTCAAACGACTGAACCGATTTTGCTGAAATTTTGCACAAGGATAGCCAGTATTATGGATTAAGCTATAGGATACTTTGGCAAACGTGCCAAAGTACGTGGCTACGTGGGAAAAGCCGCGGGGCACAGCTAATATTCTTAAACACACGAATTCTTACGATGCACGACACAATTTTTGACACAGTGGTACCAACGTGGAGATAATGTCGAACATGAATTAAAGGGGAGAGAATGAGCTCACGCATATTTGCATTGTTAGATCTCCGTTTTAAAGCGACTGGTATAATATAAATATAATTTAGTAGAAAGCGGAAACAAAATTACTGAACGCCGTGGCCTACAATTATCCGATGTTATCTTACAATTTTATCATATAGTAATTACACTTAAAATGTGACTTTATTGAAGTAAAACTTAATTGCTCACACTGGTATAAAATTAAACGGAAGTAACGTAGCGTCACGGTCCGACTGCAACAGAAGTGACGTAAGCGTCACGTTATATTTTATATTTATTACCACCCTCTATTGTAGAACAGCGTAACTACAAAGACGTATTCGCTATCATTCGGGCATTCGTCGCGCTAAATTTAACAGATGGAGATGTACAAAAAATAATTGAAAAATAAATTGTATGAACGAATAGTTTCACTTCTAACACGTAGCTTTCTATGCCCCCCTTCTTTTTCACTTTTCTTTGGGTAGACCTAAAATTTGAATTACTTAAAATTCTCAGCGTATTCACCATCTTCGATCACTTCATCGCTTACCACCAGGCTAGATAGTTGTCAAACGCTAGCCTATATATAATATTTTAAAAAAAATCTTGCTAATTACAGCACATGGACATTTTCTTCACTTAATAAGATAATTTTTGGCGGTCATCTCTGGGTCTATAAACATAGAAGTAAGTAATGCATAAACACCAACTTCAGTACCGGCTTTAAATATAGATGTTAAATATATGATTTCGTCGAAGGTTCGATTCGAAGAAACGGGATTGCCATAATGAACAGGTTGGGCTAATTTTCACTGCGTAATATATATTAGTGGAAATAGTTCTATACGAGCTGATTGTATTGTCTAAGATCTTTTCTGTTAAATTTACTGCAGTTTTTTTCATACATTGCATAGTATAGGATAGCGTTTGACCATTGGTAAGCGATGATGCGATCGAGGATGGTAAGAAGCTAGGCGTAGAATAGGAACTGGCTCTCAAAGACATCTGTCGGAACGGAACACATTAGATGTTTGGCGATAGATGTTCCAAGTTAGCAGAAACATTTTATGTTATCAATATTTTAGTCAGGGGTAAGAGCGTATTATGGCATTGTATACGTAAAGCAGTCAAAACAAAACGTACTCTCCTTTTGTTGTAAAACATAGCCAGTCCATTACGCAACAGTGTCAAATTGCAGCCCATCTCTATATAATTTAGTCGCTGAACTGTAATATAACTCGATTTAACTCGATCGTCGTTTATGAATGCCAAAGGCGCGAAACATCTCATTTTAGAATATCATTATTTTATATCCAATTTAGAGATGGCTGTAACAATCGATCGTGACTATCGGGATCTCGATTTCGATGGCTACTTATAGTTTAAAGCGTGTTGGTGTTTTTGACATTAAGGTTTTTTTAATTTTGAGCTGACTTTTGCTGTAGTTTTTGTCTGTTTTTTTTTCAACCGACTTCCAAAAAGAAGGAGGTTCTCAATTCGTCTGTATGGTTTTTTTTGTATGTGTGTTACGCGATTACTCCGACATTTGTAAACCGATTTGAATGTTTCTTTTTTTAAACGATAGGGTACGTTTTCAAGGTAGTTCCATTGTAATTTCATCTAGATGTAATAAGTATCTCCAGAGATATAACGATAAACATCTCAAACTTGCTACTAAAATTGACTCACGCGGCATGAAAGTCGGTTGTTTTAGTTTTTAAACTATCTTAATTATATTATTTGGACAAGCGTTTACCCTCCAAATGTCAAGTCTCTACGACCAGCGGTTTAGGCTGTGCGTTGTCTGTCAGTCAGTCAGTCAGTATGTCAGGACAAAGATTCTCATAGTATTATATTTATTCATATAGAAATATGCATAATTTATTTATATATAAATTATGCATATTTCTGTGATACTCACCAACTTAACTCAACAAAAAGCGCCTAAATGGCGTTAGAGTAATTTGCAAATATTGCCAAATGTTATTTCATCGCGCAAACGATATTTTCCGCCATATTGAAACTAGATTAAATTAGATTAGAGCTATCTTTTGGCTTGTACTATTAATTATTCTGTGCTTTTGGGTAAGCGCGCCACATCATCGACCGCATCGTCACTTAACATCAGAATCAGATGAGTTAATGGTCAAGCGATACCCATTTTTGGATTAAAAAAAAGATCCACTTGCTTCGTCAACAAATATCTTAAATTGTGAATTCGCTACATAACATTTCGCCTTTATAATATTTGTTGGAAGGAGGATCAAAATAATACTAGAACACCCTTTAACGCAATAGCTTGTATATAGGGGCGACCATCATAACCTGTGCATATAATATCAGAATATTAAAGTAGCACGTTCTGTATATTCTCACGCCTGACATCGGTTTACATCATTACTTTTATATGATGGGGTAATTATAATAACGTTAAAGTCAAAGTAAATTTAAGTTGTGTTTAGCGGAACTAGAAGCTATAGTTAGTCAGTTAGACAACATGTATCTAATTAATGGGCGATCATAAAGTTCCTAAATGCAGCGAACTAATGAAAACTTATGAACTCACGTAGCTAATACTTGATGATGGAGCTAAAGCCTGGAGTTCATCTTAATACGATGTCAATTTTTAGTAAGGCAAGATAGTGGTCAAACGATTGATAATAGTAAAATATATAGTTACCTATATATAAATAAACTGGCCAAGTGCAAGTTGGACTCGCACTCGTAGGGTTTCGTACCACACTATAGTATTTTATAAGATCGAGCAAAAAATACCACTATCATTTTTCGCCACCAAAAATAATAATTAATAAACATTTTATTTCTTATAACGCCATCTAACGTCTAACAAAGGTGTTAGGGATCGACATTTCAATATAACGCCATCTATGGGACGTTTACCTAACAAAGCGTTCATAGATGGCGTGAAATGCCGAAAAAAACACGTTTCTTGTATGGGGACCGTCTATTATTTTTAACTTTATTCTGTTTTTAGTATTTGTTGTTATAGCAGCAACAGAAATACATCATCTGTGAAAATTTCAACTGTCTAACTATCACGGTTCATGAGATGCCTGGTGACAGACGGACAGGCAGACAGAAAGACAGACAGACAGACAGACAGACAGACAGACAGACAGACAGACATACAGACGGACAGCGGAGTCTTAGTAATAGGATCCCGTTTTACCCTTTGGGTACGGAACCCTACAAAGAGGGTGCGTAGAAAGCTACGTGCTAGAAGTTAAATTTCCTCACAGAGTGGGAATTCAGAGTAAGTATCGAATTCATCCAATTTATTTCTCAACATCATTAATTATTTTTTGTACAACACCATCTGTTGAACTTGGTGGGACGAATGCCCGAATGATAGCGAATACGTCTTCGTAGTTACACCGTTCTACAATAGAGGGCGTTTAGAAGTATAAAATATATGGTGACGCTTACGTCACTTCTGTTGCATTCGAACCGTGACGCTTCGTTAGTTCCGTTAAATTTTACCGCTGTGTGCCTAATAATAGATAGATAGATAGATAGATAGATAGATAGATATATAGATATATAGATATATAGATAGATAGATAAATAGATAGATAGAGAGATAGATAAACACTTTGTTGAACACCTTAAAAGTAAAACATGAAAAAAAAAGTTACTAACAAACAGTGTACCAATAGGCGATCTTATCGCTTAAAGCGATCTCTTCCAGACAACCTTGGTTTTCAAAGGAATATCTGAAATATATATATGGCGGTATAATTTTTTTTTTCTGTAAATAACACAAATCAAGTAATGTACCTTAAACCTATATACCATAAAAATATAAAAATAATAAATACAATCACTAATATACAATGTGCAATATATACAATAATGGTGTTAATATTGCTAGAACATAATATCTATAAACGTATATACATACATAAAAATACTATACACAAAATAACATTGTACAATAATAATATAAATATAATACATATACAGATACATACATAAATACATATATGTAATAAGTGCTCTTCAAAAACTTCCCAATATTGGTTTATACAATTTCATAACAAATGTGTGGGTAGATGTTTCTCCGTTTGAAGAGCGAAATGGCCAGCAAATCACAAGGCGTGTGGATCTCAACATCTTAACGCGCAAGGTAACCGGCACAGTGAAATAATGACACGCAAAATATGGCCATCTAGTGTAGCATGCATCAATATCTGTTATAGACAAACATCACCGCTTACCATTATGTAAGCGTCTTGCTTTCCTTGCACCATACCATTAAAAACACAAAATGTATTTTATTTCAAGAGTTGAGTATATCATCGTTTATAGCAATATTATGCACTATGCAGTGACCTTATAATAAAATAAACATTACTTTTTAACCGAATTCAAAAAAAGGAGGAGGTTTCTCAATTCGACCGTATATATATATTTTTTTTTTTTTATGTTTGTTCGGGGATAACTTCGTCATTTATACACCGATTTTGATTATTCCTTTTTTGTTCGAAAGGAGATATCCCAAGTGTGGTACCATGGTAATTTTATCGAGGTTTGATAAGTATCTCCAGAGATATTGTGATAAACATCTCAAAATTGGTACTGAAAATGAACATTAAAGTCGGTTCCTTTTTAGTTTTTAAACGATATTATATGTCCAGTTGCCAGAAATCATTATTGTTACTTCTAGTTATTTATTGGTTTACCATTTTTAAATGCGGCTCGTGATTATAGCGTTTTGTGGGCTACATTCTGATAATCCGTCTTTGAAATCACCGATACAAAAATATATACCGTCGAATTGTGAAACCTCCCTTTTTTTGAAATGGGTTAAAAAGAAAATTAAGGAACTTTTTTTAAGTTGGTTTAAAATAAGATTATTCTCAAGCCACTTTCAAAAAGGAGGAGCTTCTCAATTGTACTGTATGTTTCTTTCTTTTATGTATATTTGTTCGCCGACAACTCCACCAATTGTAAGCCGATTTGAATGATTATTTTTTCATATAATTCATTTCATCAAATTTAATCAAAATCTGTTAAATCTGTTTAATCAAATTCATGTTTAGATTAAATTTTATTAAAATCTGATAAGAACTTTCAGAGCTATGAAGATAAACGTCTCGCTACTCAAGTAGTATAGTATAGTGACTCGCGCGGCATGATGTCGATATTTTATGTATATGTTTTTCTAGATTTTATTCTTATAATATCGTTTAAAAACTAAAAAAGAACCGACTTCAATGTTCATTTTCAGTAGCAACTTTGAGATGTTTATCTCAATATCTCTGAAGATACTTATCAGACCTCGATAAAATTACCATGGTACTACAATTGGGATATCTCCTTTCTAACAGAAAAAGAATAATCAAAATCGGTGCATAAACGACGAAGTTATCCCCGAACAAACATAAAAAAAAAAAAACGGTCGAATTGAGAAACCTCCTCCTTTTTTTGAAGTCGGTTAAAAACTAGGTAATAACAGTTATAATAAACCTAAAAGAAAGAAAGAAAAACACGGGTTACATTACTGCTTAGTAACAAAACCACAAACCAGATCTAAAATTTCACTTCATTTGTATACAAACGCAAATCTACCCACATAAATATTCACACAACGGCGGACCGACGCGCGACGCTATCACTATTTACCAATAAGGGTAAAAAGACCTTTCTGAACAATTCTAGTACACCATTAACACCTAGTGCACAGATAAGTATAGGGCCTTGTGTGTCAATCAACTAGTGCCATGTGCCCGGCTTCGCCCCATTTCATGTCAATCTTTGGGTCGGCTATCAGGGGCCTAGGTGCTGATCTTAGATTCTTATCACGCGGGCTTCTGGTCAATAGGACTCAGAGATGAATTTGGATGGTATACAGTGTTGTTAGTGTAAGGTCTTGAATATTCATCATTTTTGTGTGGGTTTATTACATTTATAATAGAGAGTGGAATTACTGGTTCTTTGATAATATACGATGGGTTTATAATTAAAGTGGTGTATGTCTTAAGAGGGAATGTGGGGTGCACTTTCCCAAACAAATGTATTCCCCCGCCTCCTCCCTGGAAAATGCTTCTAGAGAAACATTTATTTCTAGAAAAAATCAAGGTGTATTGTAGCTACGCCTCTATCATTTTCGTTTTTTGACCAACCTATTGCAAACAGAAATATCACCCTTCAAACATCTTAAAGAGGAGATTAAAATGCATATATTTCTTTTTGCAATAGCTTGGTCAAAAAAGGCAAATCATAGGGGCGTAGCTACAGTAGACCTTGATTTTTTTTAGAAACTAATGTTTCTCTAGAAGCATTTTAGTAGGTATAGCAGACCTTAATATTTTGTAGAAAAAAATGTTGGTCTAGAAACATTTTCCGGGGAAGAAACGGGGGAATACATTTGTATGGAAAAGTGCACCCCGCTTTCCTTAATAGACCGCAGCGCAGTGAAGAGTTAAATTTGGGATTACATGGGAAGGGCTAGAATTAGATTGTTGCGTACCACAATGTCAGTTAAAAGAAAGTATTAATGTTTACCATCAGACAAGATTCTTGCTTTACCTATTACGTATTACTACTATGAAAACTATCAATGTGACATTTTTGATGTTTGATCACGCAAAAACAGTATATTAACATCGTCCAAGCGACTTTTATGTCTACGTGCTACGTTATCGTTCTTATTAACCTAGGTTGGCGTAGTTTTTTTTAAACCTAAACCAATAAAATAAGAAATCTTGAGCATAGATTTAGATAAAGTATATAGTTTTAACATCGATATATATAAATACCGTGTCAATACTAAACATGCTTAACGCCATCTAACGAATATTTAACGAACTTCTAACACCAACTAAGTGAACGTAAATATAATAATATAAGCCAGTTTTTTTCAACATGTGGGTCGGAGGTCGCGACCACTTGGGGGGTCGCGAAGCCTCTATAAGGGGATTGTGGGGAGTCGCAAAGCCTCAGTAAAAGAAAAAACAAAGTGTGAAAATATAATTTTAAAGAAAATATTAATTAAAGAGCATTTGTAGGTGTTGATTGTGTGATTGATAGTGCTTATAATATTTGATTCAAAAGAAAACTATGTAATTTGTTTCCTGTAGGCCACACGAACGAAGCCACGGGCAGAAGCTAGCAATATAACATAATACAGATTATAAAAAGTGCATGTAGGTTGAATTTTTTTACTAAGGGGGTCGCGTCGCGTCATGAAAAAGGTTTGAAAACACTGTAAACAATCGTTCATAGATGGCGCTATAGTAATAGCACGTTTTTGTATAGGGACCCCCTTTAACTTTTAACTTTGTTCTGTTTTTAGGGTTTCGAACCCAAAGGGTAAAAAACGGGACCCTATTACTAAGACTCCTCTGTCCGTCTGTCTGTCTGTCTGTCTGTCCTGTAATTATTATTTTTTGCTGGCGAAAAATGATAGTGGTATTTTTTTGCTCGATCTTATAAAATACTGTAGTGTGGTACGGAACCCTACGAGTGCGAGTCCGACTTGCACTTGGCCAGTTTATTAGTATTTTTTGTTATAGCGGCAACAGAAATACATCATCTGTGAAAATTTAAAACGTCTAACTATCACGGTTAATGGGATACAGCCTGGTGACAGACGGACGGACAGACAGACAGACAGGCAGACGGACAGCGGAGTCTCAGTAATAGGGTTCCGTTGGTACCCTTTGGGTTCGGAACCCTAATCATCATCTTAAATCGCGTCGCCTGAATTTAGGGAGGGAGAGGGATAAAGGGAAGAGGGGAGGCGAGGAGAACCTTTTTATTAAGGAACTTATAAATTAAATGGACATTTTACCGTTAAGATTTTCTGTACATTTCTTTTAAACGCTACAGCGTCGGTTCTGGTGACGCGGTTCGCGGTGTTTCCTTAGTGTCAGAATAAAACTTTACCTAATATTTATTTTCCATTTCACGCATTTGCAGGTTTTTCACGCGAATATACAAAAATAAAATTATTAATTTAAATTATTTTGATTTTACTGTGGCAGCTAAAATTGAATTAGGAGGATCAAGACAAGACTCCCACAAAAACAGAATCCTCAAATTTGAGCGAGGCAACGCGTTTTAATATGCCACCTGAAAAATATATACACACGCAAAGTCAAGTTTTCCATTAGATGCCGTTTAAAAAAAATTGTTGCAGTTTCTAAAATGGACTTTTAAAGTTTATATTTTACAAAAGTGATACCATAACGCAAGAAGAGACACCTCAATAGGTGTCTAAATAGGTGTCTCTTAGGTACATACTTACCATTGCACCAAGTTTCTTGCAAATATAAAACGCAGTAGGCAACTGTTCTAGAATAATTATTCTCAGTATTAGTTTTTGCTTTTTAAAAGGAAGTCAATTTAAATAATGATTTGGCTAAATAGTTAGTGAAGTAATTTGCCGACTGATTTACTATATTCCCTGATATAGGTGGCGTTTTTGCTGGCATTTTGTTCCTTGGTAGGCTGTGTGCACATTAGCACTTATTTTTGTAACTGAATGATAATATTGTCGCTTACAGACTTTAGGACAGTTATAGTTATTTTCGTATACTACAGGGTGTGTTGACTTTTTTTGCAAAAAATAAAATTGACTTAAATATTCTGTGATACGAGTGTTTCTTATACTTAAGCCTGTTGTATCGAAAAATGTATAAGAGTTTATATAGAACAAAAAAATGTAATGATAATGATTGCTATGCTATTTATATGAAAGAATTCAGACAGTCACGATAGGGTAATTTTATAAAAATACACAAAGCTTTGAATCGCTAATATCTAATGAAACCTACCTCTTAACATCGTAGAGTAAGCTTCAACGGATCCTTCCCGCCACACACACATATAATATGGTTGCTGGATACAAATGATGTTTTTCAAGAGAAAGTTAAGAAGAATCAGGAAGATAGGCAACTCTACAGGCTACTAGTTCCACCCTTGGTGTTGCAGGTGTCTATTCCTACGCTAGTAACTTCTTACTATCAGGCGGGCCACAGCTTGCTAGCCGCCTTATTATTACAAGAAAGGCATAACTGTGAACCGAGCTTTTAGTCCAAGAAGTCAACTTCTCCAAACTAATTGTTCCCAGCACCATAATTTCCTTTTGCAGTGTTAATGTTGGTAATAATGTTTCCCCAACACCCGTAGATGGCGCTAGGTATGCACGTAGGTCGCTTTGGCACCTAGAAGCAATCGTGATTGGTCGGAAAAATAACTGGAATTGCTGATACAATGTTTTCTATTCCTAGTCTGATTTAGATTGGTGATGCCGATTTACAATTTCTTACAAAGTCGGTTCAAGCCGACTTTTTGTTGGCACTAGACGGACGGTACTTACGGAATAGATAATTAATCTAACGCTTGTTACAAAGTTGGATAAAATTAAGTGATAGTGATAGTTAACGTTCAAGAGTATATGTTCAATAAATAAAATAAACAGATATAAAAATAAATATATACAAAATAAAGGTTACTAGTAGTCAAACAGTAGCCTATAAGATATATAAAATTTACGAAATATTAAACTTTACAGTCATCGAATTATAACTTCACTTTAAAGTTTAATATTTCGTAAATTCGTTTAAAGTGCAATTTTTGTTAGGGTACCCCCTCCCCCCCAATATCTTGAAAAAATCGTGATAATAGTGCATTTCATGAACTATAAAGGAAAACTATAGCGGTTCAGATAACTTTATTAGTTTAGCAGTAATAGTAGTTGAAATTGGGTGTTGGATAATTTTGTACCAAATACAAAATCTATGGAATAAATCCTTTAAAGTGACTAAGACGAAGTACATAGTTGCTTGTTTATAACGGGTAAAGACTTTCATTGAATAACGGGCTACTACGGAACCCTACACTGCGCGTGGCCCGACACGCACTTGGCCGGTTATTATTTATTATTAGGAACTGGTGATAGAACTGAGTGGTTTAATGTTTAGCTGTGAGCTCTAACCTTTCAGTAATGTGCTTTATTTTGCGTAAATATTTTTTGCGCAACGACTGTTGTACGTAATAAAGCGTTTTTTTTACTGTGGGTACTTTATAACATCTGCAGAGTTTAATCGTTCGAAAGCAAATTCCGATTCGGAAACTGCCTTTACTTCTACTTGGATCTTTGCAATTCACAATGCTTCGATCGGTGATTTTTGATATTTCAAATTAAAAAAAACCAGTGATGATAGTTGGAAAGGTTTCCGCGATAAAATATCTCATGGATCATACAAAAATATTAAAAATTAAAAATAAAGCTTCCGAATCTGATACAGTTTTCGAATGATTGATAATCAGGGGGCTAATGTAATAAGTATTATAATATACAAGTGGTTATCTATACTTCTATACTAATATAAAGAGAGAACATTTGTATTTTTGTATGTTTGTAATGATTTGGCTCAAAAACTACTGAAAAGATTTAAAAAATTCTTTCACAAATACATAGAATGGATATTCGGAATGAAAATAGGCTATATATTATCCCGTTTAAATCAAGGGTACATTCGTGGAGACCTAATTTGCAACCTAAGTCGGCAAAAAAAGGTCGAAAAAAACACGTTTCTTACGAACGCTGCTCAATTGAAAACATATACAAGAATATTTTATTAAAAAATATTACGTAACATCCAAGGCTATTTTCCAGTATATAGTATTAATCTTTATCCAAATAATTACGTCTATTAGCTTGGCCACATATTATAGATAAAAATTGTCCTTTACAGTATATAATTCAAATGAAAACTCTAGAAGATATCACGAATTTCACATACACGCATCGCAAAATTAATAAAATATTTGCAGTGAAACCACAGATTAGGTCATAGTTACTTCGAAAATATTATCGGAATACATTAGATATTTGGGGACAGATTTTCTAACTTGAGGGTGGTAGCCAGCCAGGCGGACACTAGATAGTGTCCTACCACCATGCGGGGGTTGTTGGTTTCTTAACGATGTTTTCCTTCACCGGAGGGCCACTGTGAGAAGCGCACATAATTTTTTCTATAGAAAAATCTATTATATATATAATAATATAATATTTTAAACCACCCCGACTGATCTATGTATAATCTTTTCATTAAAAGCATTCCAATGACTCTAAACACGACATTTAAAATCTGAGCTGTAAGTTGGTGAGGATTTGAGTATTCTGTAGAGTCCAAGAGATGTCCCAGTATCAGGTCAATGCTTCCATGTTCTTACAATATCGTTGAAGAAGAAGATTTTCGAATTGATCAGACCTATGAAAGTTGATTTCATAGCGCAATTAATTAGAAAAAAGCTCATAGTTTTATAACGATTGAACGAATTTTCATGAATCAAAGCTCAGAAAACTCTCGATTAAGACATCTATCAAAGAAAAAAAAATATCAATAATAAAAACAAAATCGGTTCTTCCGGTTAGGTGCTAAGATGCTACAGACAGACACACAAATACAGACGTTAAACGTATATTACTCCTACATTTTGCGTCGGGGAACGCGTAAGGTTACGGCGGCAGATGTTCTCCTTGGTGGTAAGCTACTTTTTGGTAGATTTAATGATCCCACTACCACTGTACGAAAACTCATGATTCATGAATGCGCATAAAACTTTCATTATATATATATAGTATATAGCTAGGATTAGAACCAACTACCGTCGGGTCAGAATCAGGGTAACTATCCTTTACGCCAAAGAGCTGTCCAATATCACTACATAAGTATTATAAAACAAAGTCTATCACTGCGTCTGTCTGTCTGTTTGCAATAATCTCAATAGCTACTGAACGGATTGTCATGCGGTTTTCACGAATAGCCAGAGTGTTTATGAGGAAGGTTTAAGTGCATAATTCGTTAAGGTTTTGTGTAAATTGGTTGAAATATGACGATGATTGTTAAATATGTTAATATTTTATTTTCGATGCAACAAACTGATACAAATTTTGTAGGCATATATGTTCTACCCGTGCGAAGCCGGGGCGGGCTGCTAGTTCCTATATATTTTTAAATTTAATGTGTAATCGTGTTGACTATAACGTCTTCCTAGTTGGTTAAAATCGAATATCACGCTTAACTCGACAAGTCTTTTTACAAGACGTGTTTGGAGTAGAGAAAAGTTAATAAGTATCATTAAAACTCAACAACTTCTGAAATAAACAAGAGCTTTCTTAAAGGTCCCGTCTTATTAGCACCATATACTCTGAATCTTGAGCGCTTTATTTATTTGACTTGATTGTTAATCTCTATATAAAAGGCAATTTCTCAGACAGTCACACACACGACAAAAATTGTAAAAATATCACCACCGTGCCTTAATTCGCCTTAAAAAACCGAACAATCGATTGCGTCCTTAAAATCGAGATCTCGATTCGCAAAATAAATTCGAATACGTAACGGATCTGTGTACATACAAACCATATTTTACTACTCTGTACAAAGAAACGATGTCGACTACATTTTCGGCCCGCAACCTTAACATCCAACACAATTCGATCTTAATCGATTAAGTTAGAGTTGCAAGTTGATTAAACTACCCGCAAAATTGATTTTCGTTAATCGGTATTTATAGTCTTTTGTGACCGTATAGAGTGCCCGATAATGCTCATTGGAGTGTAAGTTATTTTGTTTCGTCCGAAAAAACCGAATTATATGAATAATGCTTTTGTCTCATTAAGCCTAAAAGGTGATTGGTTGATTTAATATGCCATCAGGATGCGCAGGCGTCGCTTTTTAAGGCTTTAAACGCGAAAGATCCGTGGCTAATTCATTATCAGCCTTGGACATTTTTTAACGAAAAGGTATTGTTGGTAGAAAAAACATTTTTTCGCTTAATTAACGACGTTGCCATATTTCGGGATAATAATATCGATTAAGATTTTTTCTCTAAATTTTGCCGAATCGATTCGACTGTAAATTATTGCCGATTACGATCCAATTTATATCGAATGTCAAATCTTAATTGATGTTCTCCGTAAAACCTTGCTGACATACTGAACTTTTGTACATATTTTATTAATATAAGATAAAGACAGTCTTCCGTTTTGTTGCTCGTAAATTAGGAATAAAGGTGAGATAATTATTTGATTATGATCTAAATATTCTTGAATTAATGATGAATACCGATAATTTTAACACTTATACTGAATTTTCTCCACAAAATGGAAGGCATTAAAGCCGTTTATGGCAAAGACTTAAATTTCCGATACATTTAGCGAAACCATTAAGTTGATAATACATCTAGGAGCGAGCGTTTTCGTTTCGACACCTGGCAATCTACTGAAAAGTTGAAGCGTGTTTGCTTAATTTACTTATAACGTTTAATTGATTTGCACTTACTCTTACATGCTTTGCTAGGACATTTTATACAGACAATTCTATTATTTTTAGTGGTATAGCCAGTATTTATGATTAATTTTATTCAAATGACCTTTAATAATCATGGGGCCATTACCCTAAATTGATTCTATATTCTTTCACATCCCATCGACGTATAACTGCTTAGACATAAAATTGTTGGTTATAGCCATTGAATGATATTTTATTATTGATTAATGGGTAATTCACCAACTAGCTGAGCCTACGGCTTTGCCCGCGTGGATAATGATATGTGGCAAGTAGAGAACAATTAAATATCAAAGAATCAAAGCATTTATTCAGTATGTAGGCAGTATTAATATACGCACATACGAGTATACACGTCAAAATCATAAATCATAACCAATTATCAAGTAAATATAGCAAAAGCAGAATTTAACGCTTTGAATTAGAAAAAAAAAAAGAAATGAACCATTCAGCTGTCATCCAATCGTTTACTTCAAAATATTAAAAAAAAATTAAGTACGTTAAAACCAACCATTCATGTAACTGTGTTTCAGTACCTCGGACAATGTTTATATAAAAAAAATAAAAAAGTGAAACACAACTTAGAGAAACGCATACCGATCACAGTACATATTATGATCCGAATGGAACTGATAGTTAAAATAAAAATAAAAATGGTAAGCCTAGAAAGAAAATCCGCAGCCAAAAGGGGAAAACTGAATGGCTGTTGAATCTACCGGTGTTTCGGATATACTCCCATCAGAGAAGAAACACCAAGAAACTCTATGGAGCTTGTCTTGTCATTTTATCTTTTTTTAAATGAATTGTACATGTCAGCTTTAAAATTTTAACAATATATTAATAATTATTATACAATTTATATTTGTTCTTGGAACTTGGGGCATTCAGGCCATGCATATCAAATTCACACAACACTTACTTAATACTTATGCATATATAATATTAGTAGGACTTTAAGGTTTATTAAAATTTGTACCAAGTTTTGATTAAATCGAATCAAATAATATAATTTTCCATAGAAACTTTATCACCCCGTTGAGCCATTGCTGGGGATAATTTTCTAAAATATAAGCCTAATGTTATTCGCAAACCTACAATATCTACATTTCCGATTTCATTTATTTTAGTTGTGTAGTCATGGAGAGACGTGGTAACAAATATTCACATATTTTCGCTTCCAGAATATTAGTAGAATGTTGCCAATTTATATTTAGCGACTGCAGTTACTTTTATATAAGGCTTGCTTTTATAATAATAAATAATAACTATGCAAGTAGTCTCACGCACTTACGAAATTTAATATTTTTTCTCATTCAATCAGTCAGCCTAAGTGTAGAACCATGTAGTAACGGAACCATCCGAACTATTAGCACAAGAACTAGTGCGGAACCAGAGCTTCCAAATGACTTGTCATGTCCATCGTTTGGGTCATTAGGTCTGGCAAAAGAGTTGTCCGACTTGTCGTGTACTTAGTGTGCTGTCGACTTTACTTACTAGTGCGGAAATGAATGATGGCAGGTCGATTGCATGATAATGAGTGAAATATTGATATTTTCTTTCTAGCCAGACTCTTAAATGCTATGTAATTAGTGTTTAAGATGGTGAGATAATCCTTAGTGTTCTAAATTTAACATGACTGTCTTTTACTGCCGTTTTCTATTTTCAACCGACTTCCAAAAAGAAGGAGGTTCTCAATTCGTCTGTATGTTTTTTTTTGTGTATGTTACGCGATTTCTCCGTCAATTGTGAACCGATTCGAATGATTCTTTTTGTAATCGGTAGGGTAAGTGATTCCATTGTAATTTTATTAAGATCTAATAAGTATCTCCAGAGATATGACGATGAACGTCTCAAACTTGCTAATGAAATTGACTCGCGGGGCATTAAGGTTGGTGGTTTTAGTTTTTAAACTATCTTAATTATTTACTCAAATATTTTGATCACTACATTCAACGTGTAGCATTTTCATTTTACTAGATTCAAATCAACACGATATAAAACTCGAATCAAAACACTTAACCTAACCGTACACAACCAATTTCACTCACCCAAAAATTACGTAACGATCATTATTAGGCGCCAATTTTTGAATTCCGAACGCTCGTAAATTCCGCGGTAGTTTTGACAGCTGTCATTATGACAGGCCGCCATTACGTGCGTCCGATCGGGCGAGAGATTTCACTTAACTTCTTTATAATTTTGATGCGATTTTCGTACGTGACTCCGACACCTATAGGTATGGTGTTTTGGAAATTTGATCGCACAGGATGGTGTTTTTATTTTGTTGATATTTTAGGGTCGCTTAATATTTTGGATTTTTTGTTTTTTTTCATGTAAGAAAAAGCTTGTGTTTTGTTGTGCTAATTGACAGCACTGCAAGTATAAGCCCTTAACTGTATATTTACCAAATACTTGCTTCGATAATATCAAATTAATATAAAGTTGAGAGAAATTAAGATAAAAAGTTTTTTTTTGTCTGACAGACAAGCACTCTAACGTTTTCGCACTATGTTATGTTAACATGCCATCTAAGATGGAATCGTGCTTAAATTTTTTTGATAAAACTTTATTATTTTAATTAATGGAACGATTAGGAAATGGAATTATTATTCTTTTAACGGTAAATAAAAATTCTGACTTTGATTAGGCTAATACCTAAAGTTAACAGCTGCTTGTAAGTAATGGTGATACGAGATATAAAAAAATTTACAAAATTATGTAAAATTTGAAATCAGCCTTTATTTTTCATTTAAACCCAAAAACCAAACCTACCTAATTGAAACTAAAGACTCGCACTGTGCAATAATGTAATGAGGGTCAGCAATAAGAAATCGATAAAATAACACTTGATAATTTGTCCGAATTATACGATCGATACAGATTTTCTACTGTGTCGAATGTTGAATATGATATTCGGTGCGTTCCGTTTGTAACTAGGAGCGTTAACTTATCAGGTTATAATTCGGATTTTGAATTTCGAATCTATTTATTAACCGACTTCACAAAAAAGGAGGAGGTTCCCAATTCGTCAGAATATTTTTTTTTATGTATGTTCACCGATTACTCGAAGATGCCTGAACCGATTTGAAAAATTATTTTTTCAGAAATTCTTTTTATAGATATTAGAAATTCTTTTAAAAAAAATTCTTTAGACTTTTTCAGGTGGTCACATTTAAATTTAGACGAAATCGGCCAAGCCCTATTGAATAAATTAACATTTGTATTGCTATGCATTCACTTATCTCGACGACATACTACTAACTACTGGCATAGATTATATAATAGTTACTGTGTCTACTGGCTACTTTGACTAGCGCGACGTTTGAAGTCGGTTCTTTTAGTTTATTAAACTATCTTAAATTATTTTATTTTGGGATATGGTTGTCCTCACGCTGCTGCAAACATGAATTTATATTGTGGCTGGTATAATTTCAATGAGCAATTTTACCAATTGAATTAATACATTTATCAATTTCTAGTAATTTACGATATACGAGATATACATAGATAGAAACACTTTATTATTTAACACCTTAAATAACAGAATCAAACATAATAAGTAATACAATTTAAAATAATAGTGCAACAATAGGCGGTCTTATCGCTTAAAGCGATCTCTTCCAGACAACCTATGGATGGAGAGAAATGTAACAAGATATGGTGGTAAGTGGTGTTATAAGTGAGAGGAGAAAAAAACTATTTAATAAATTACAATAAATTACAAAGTTAAGTTAAGAAAGAAGAATAAATATACATTATAGATTAGAATAGTTCACGTGAGCATGAGTACATTTAAGCGAGGTAGAAAGATTTGACTCGTTCTTTAAACGTGTAAAGAGTTTGTGACTGTTTAATTTCTAATGGAAGTGCGTTCCAAAGTCTCACAGCTTGTACAGCAAATGATTTATCATACAAGGAACTATGATGACTGGAAAAAGACAGCATTAAATTCTCTGATGACCTACATAGTATAGTTATACGATTTTATTCAACATACTAAAAGTGCCCCGCGGTTTCGCCCGCGTTAAAAACTTCATTTATTTACTATACGTCATAAAAACTATCTGCATTCTAAATTTCAGCGCAATCCGAAACAATATTGATTTTTAGACTTTGTTACCCCAGTTTATCCTCTTAGGGTGATATTTTGAAAAAGCCTGAAACTCGTATTTACTTATTTATTTACTGAAGTACTTGTGTGAAATGTTAAATAAAATGACTATCCAAACTGTGAAGCCCCGCTTCATCCCCTTGAAGAGTGAATTTTGAAAAACTCTTTCTTAGTGGATACCTAAGTCAAAATAACTATCTCTGCATGCCAAATTTCTAAGCAATCCGAAACAATATTGATTTTCACACTTTGTTACCCCATTTCACCCTCTTAGGGGTGGAATTAAAAAAAAACCTGAAACACGTATTTACTTATTTTTTTACTGAAGCACTTGTATGAAGTGTTGAATAGAAAATACTATATAATCTTGTTTCTCCATACAAACTTTGAACCCCCGTTTCATCCCTTTCAGGGGCGAATTTTGGAATTTTCTTTCTCAGAGGTAACTAACGTCATAATAACTATCTGCATGCCAAATTTCATCGGAATCTGAAACAATATTGATTTTCACACTTTGTTACCCCATTTCACCCTCTTAGGGGTGGAATTTCAAAAAAACCTGAAACACGTATTTACTTTATTTTTTATCTGAAGCACTTGTGTGAAGTTTCGGATAGAAAAGATTATCTCATCTTGTTTGTCCATACAAATTTTGAACCCCGATTTCATCCCTTTAAGGGGTGAATTTTGGAAAATCCTTTCTTAGTACACTCTTACGTATTAAGACAAATATAGCCACCAAATTCAAGTCTCAACGACCAGCGGTTTAGGCTGTGTGTTGTCTGTCTGTCAGTCAGTCAGTCAGTCAGTATGTCAGGACAAAGATTCTTATAGTATTAGATTTAATATAAATATGTACCTATATAAGAATTAAATGTTTTGAGAACGGGTTGGTATTAGTAACAAAAAATGTTAATGTGTTGTTTTCCAAACAAAAATTGAGAGAGTTAAACATAAACTTTATATGCTTTACATTTATGGCCTGCAAAGTAAAATCTAACGAGTGGTGATACATTATAATGTTACTATTTTCAAAGCTTCAGTTCAAATTTATTTATTTTAAACTCGATGCAAAATTTGTGAAAACAATAAGTGCCAAGTGGAACATGCCCTTTCGTCCACTGAACCGTAGGACGGTCATCAAGGCTCATTAAGGTTAACATCAAACCCCGGCCGAAAATCGATTTTAATGTATCGATGAAAGTATCGATTCGAACTCGATTAATCGTAGCCTGAACGTGCATGAAACGTGTTGAATGATACACTGATTGATTTTGAATTCGTGAGTTGTACAATGGATTACACAATGGATGTTGGTTGAATATAATAAATACGTTAAAAAAAGAAAAAAATTTTTTTATGGAGTACCTACTGTTGATAAGTAAATGTAGAATCCAATACCGGCCGGGTCCACACCAAGGGAACAAAGATGAACGAATGGGCAAATGGAAGAAGACGCATAGGCGTATAGCCTCATCTCCCTCTATTCAGCATTCGTTGACGTTCAATCGACCAGTGTGGACGCGGCAGAAAACAGTTTGTGTGTTAGATAAGCATGCCACTTCAGTAAAAACGCGTACTCACGTAGAGTAATTATACCCAGCCGTCTTCGATTCTGAATATTATGCTCCAAATTTTCCAAACCTATGGGCAACTTTATTTTGCTTACGGATGGTTTGAGCCGTGGTGGAAAGCCACCACCATCACCAGTAGTACCAAATTAGTAATGCTAATAAAGTATGGGTTAAGGTTCAGGTATCGTGAGTTTACGTACATTCTACGCTTGGACACTCACTCCAAAAGAGGAGAGGAAGCTTTTGGTTACCGAGAGAAAAGTACTCCGCAGAATTGAGAATACTAGGCCCGGTTCATCTACACAACGGCAGCTTGAGGATAAAAACCAACAGAGAACTGGAGAGACTTTATACTGAACCCAGGCTTACTCCGAAATGATACATCCGAAAGTTCGGGCCCGACCGAACGAAGCACGACCGAATTTGCCGATGTGGACCTACTACGAACAAAGTTCAGACATTTTTGACATAAAATGACGACAAAACACTTGTCAAATTATCGGTCGGGCTTTTTTCGTTTAGACCAAAGTTTACGATACAAAAAATATCAAATTAATTTCGGTCGGACTGAATCATAAGCTAAACCAACCGAACGAACCGAATGTGATTCGTATTAGGAGTCACCCGATGAAATTGGCCGATACTTCGGATTACCACTTCAGAGTAGGCCTCCAGAATCTTGGGCGAAATTGAGGCACACAGGCTTCGATGGCTTGGACATATCGAGTTGATGGAAGATGATTGTACTGTGAAACGTGCATACCTAGGACATGCAAAAGGTCGGCGTCTTATCGGACGTCCCAGATACCGTTGGTCAGACGAGGTCAGACATAACTCGGAGTGTCCGACTGGGGAAAGACTGCGCAATCCAGAGAGCTTTTATTGTCGAAGGCCAAGATCAACTTTGGGGTCATCGCGCTACCCTTGTAAGTAAGTATAGTGAGTACTTACAAACGCATAGACTACTTTTAGTTTTTGTAGATCACCTGGACTACGGGGCTTAAAACTTTCTTAAATATGCCGAAAAGAGCGAGACAAAGCGATAGGGCTGTACCCATAGCAGTATTTCACTCTGGCAAAGTGAGCTATTAAGAAGAATGTTCTTATATAGGTATCATGGTGTAAGGAAATATCGCACTTTACTAAAACCAGCAGGCTATCACACATTTAGTTCATTAGAACATGCCTTGAATTTCACCTAATATTTTGATCTCCTAACATTTTAACTGCCTAATTTGAATAATCTTACAAATCCAACACAAATTTTACCAGGTCATTAAACATTCGTTATAAAGGTTTGTGCGCACCTTACTTTACTATAACAGATTTAACAAATTTATAGCTTTAATAATAGTTATCATTTCGTGCCTTTGAAAACATTGGGAAATGTGTGGATTATTTTTGCATATGAACACCAACCCACACCAATATTATAAATTAATGCTATAATCAGTTTTTATATTTGATTGTTAGTGACCTTTTCATGGTCAAATAAATGGACTAATTTGGCATACATTTTGTACAGAGATGGCCACTATTGTAGAATAAGGACAACATAGGGCGGAGAAACCCGTGGGGCACAGTTTTTCACTCTTCTATTTTCTTTTTTTTATGGTAAAAGGTAAAAGGACAAGTACGACTCTCGCCTGATGGTGAGCGATGACGTCTACCTATTACAGATACAGCGGCATGCAAAATTCTGGCAGTCCAGAATTTTGCATGTCACTGCACAGCGCCTGTTACCTTGAGACATAAAGATGTTAAGTATCACATGCCCTGTAATTTCACTGGACACCTTGCCATTTCAACCGAAAACATTCCTATTTCACGGCTGAAAATTAATTGGCAAAGTGGTGGTACCGCCCCAGGCGGACTAGCAGAAGTCCTACCACTACATCTTCTAGATGAATGATAAATAAGAATCAGTGTTTCATGTTTTAATCGTGATTTTAATCGTGTTTTAATCGTAGTGGACGGCAACCATATTAATAAGTACATTCCTTGTAAGATAATTAAAAGTCTAGTTTATGGGATTTTAAAATTTATGGTCGAAATGTTATTAATTAGGTAAATCTGTGTATAATCAGATTTAGAGATCGAATTAAAAGATATACCGATTCATTTTAAAATCTTTTGTAAAAAGTAGCACAAAAATATATGTTTGTACTCAATTAATTTGTTTCTAAAGTTCTTCTAAATCTTCTAGGCAAACGTGCTAGTGCTACATCGCACTTAACATCAAGTGAGATAGTGGTCAAACGCAATTAAAAAATGATAAAAGAAAAAGAAAAGTAGAATTACGAATGCATATTCCACTAAATCAAATAAGACAATTTGATAGTCCACAATGGGGGATCACTGATGTTAGGCTCTGGCAGTACCTACCAAAAAACTTAATGTCAATCGGGTCGCCAAGTTTCAACATGATGTTTTTTCCCCGTCTTTTTGGAAGGTATGCCTTTTGCACATTATAAGATATTTTCTTGTCTTGTGTCTGATGAGACATGAGAAATGCAGTCGCATTGATTGTTATATGAGACCATACATATTACAAGATATTTTTTCCTATGTCTGATAAGACACGCGCATACTAATCGACCGTCGTTCGTGTTTGTCTCATGCACATTATAGATAAGACAAGACATTTCTTGTCTGCCATAGACAAGAAAATATCTTATATTGTGCAAAAGGCCTTTGAGATTCTTGAAAAATGTGTGTACGCATTTCATAGTAGCCCTCCACGGAAGGAAAACATCGTTAAGAAGCCCCTGAATTATTAAGCTGACAGGATAGAGGTGTTAGGCAAGTTTGTCCACCATTTGTCGTCACTAGTCAGTCTAGTGGTACATATAAATAAATGGCAGTGGAGCAAGATTTGGTGTCTCCTCCTGGCCTAGCTGTTACGTTCAAGAAAAATATCTGTCGATAAACATCTAATAAATGTTCCGGTAGCTGTCTTTGAAAGCGATTAGTCATCCTAGGCCTAGCGTGCTACCTCGACTGCATCGTCACTTGCCAACAGGTGAGATATTGGTCAAACGCCAGTCTATATGATATACTACAAAAAATAAACTGGCCAAGTGCAAGTCGTACTCGTAGGGTTCCCTACCACACTTCAATATTTTAAAAGCTCGAGCAAAAATACCACTTTATTTTGTACAATAAAGAGTTATCATTCATTCATTCATTCATTCATTCATTCATTCATTCATTCATTCATTCATTCATTCATTCATTCATTCATTCATTCATTCATTCCGGCAGCAAAAAATTAACTTTGTTTTTATTAGTGTTTGTATGATTGAAAAATTGTTATATTTACGGTGCCGCAGTGTCGAAAATATAAAATATATCTCAAAAACTGCAGACGATATCTCATTCAAACTAATTTTCGTTGTAAGTGCTTATTGATTATCTACCAGCATATATTTTTAAATTAAATTAAATTAAATTTATTACTCCCTTATTTTAAAAGTTAGAGGGGGATGGTGGACATACATTTTACCACTTTAGAAGTGTCTATCTTTCAAACGAGTGACTTTGAGAACAAATAGTTTTAGGAACCTCGATGTTATTTGTGAAGACCTATCTATAAACACCCCGCACGTATAGGTTGGATGAACAAATTTTTTTAGTTTCAGTTTCATATATGGGAACCCCCCCCCCCCCTAATTTTTATTTAGTTCGTTTTTCTTTTTGTATAAAAATCGTAAAGCAGTTCACAGAATACATCTACACACCAAGTTTCAACTGTGTATTCTTAATAGTTTCAGAATAAAGTGGCTGTGACATACGGACGGATAGGCAGACATGACGAATCTATAAGGCTTCCATTTTTTGCCATTTGGCTACAGAACCCTAAAAACGAGATAGTTGTGTTCTATGGATTGGGCTATAGTCACTGTCCAGCACCTCGTCTGCCGTCTGCTGTCTGCCACTTCCAGATGAACCTACGAGCATTTACCAATGGAGATGTTAACGCAAGGCGTACCCCTCTGCTGGCCATATAGCCATTATTGGCCATATGAGCGTGCGTAACTACGCTTTATTTTTAATACTGTGTGCGTGTTTCAAGCTCGTGTGCAGGATCGTTAAAGTGAGTTATTTGTGTGTGTGTGTAATGCGTGTTTACCTCGTCCCCCGTAAATATCGGCAGAAAAAAATGTTTGCGGATTACAACGTTAACATCTCCATTGGTAAATGCTCGAAGAGATGAACACGTTACCATCTTCAACCACATTGTGATTTGATAAATTATAAAGCGAGATAGTGGCCAAGTCTTTGACTGTTTTAAAAAAACAGGACGTAAATAGGTCCTGGTGGTTTTTTCGCAAGATCTTATCCACCCTCATATAATTAGAAAATTATAACATACTAGCTGTGCCCGCGACTTCGTGCGCGTGGAATAGTGTCTTTGGGTAGCATTAGCTAATAAGGCAGAAACTTATCCCAACTACACTGCATCCTACCACGCCACGCTAATCCCCCCTTCCCCCCTCCCCCTCCCCTAACTTACCCTCACCCCCCCCCTCCCCTCCCCTCTTTCTTCCCCTCACTTCCACTTCCTTCCATATTTATTTATATCTAATCAACAGCCTAAAAAATAAGTTTCAAGCTTCTAGCTCTAAAAATGACGATACTTCCATACAACTTTTCATCCCCTTACAACTATTTTTTCGCATTAAATAGTAGACTGTGTCCTTTTTCAGGCTCTAGACTATCTGTAAACAAATTTCATTTAAATCGGTTCAGTAGAACATTCACATAAACCTTACATATTTCCATACAAACTTTCATCCCCTATTGTTATTTTACACCCTTGAGGGTAAAACTTTTACAAACTTTGAATGTCATATTTATTTATATCTAATCAACAGCCTAAAAAATAAGTTTCAAGGTTCTCGCTTTAAAAATGACGATACTTCCATTCAACTTTTCATCCCCCCTTTCAACCCCTTACAACTCTCTTTTCGCATTAAAAAGTAGCCTATATCCTTCTTCAGGCTCTAGACTATATGTAAATTGTTAAACACAATCCAAAATGTTTCATCGTACTGACGGGACTCGAACCCGCACCCGGATTACACGTCCTCTGTCCACTGTCCTCGTCCGTAGGTGCTCTGCCAATTAAGCCACGGTTCGATCACCAGAGCACCTGGACGTGTAATCCGGGGGGTGCGGGTTCGAGTCCCGTCGGTACGATGAAATTTTGGATTGTGTTTAACAATTTACAAAAAAATATATATATAAAGTGTGAGAGACACTTTAAAGAAACATAATATTAGTAATTTTAAAAATTAACTATATGCGTATCAAATTCAATTTAAATTGGTTCAGTGGTTTTGGCGTGAAAGTGACACAGACAGACAGACAGACAGATAGAGTTACTTTCGCATTTATAATATTAGTTAGGATGGGCTATTCCACATTAGATCACGCTTCTAGCATAATTTCAGACCACTTAATAAAGCGTTTATTACTAATTATGACAAGCCGAGTAATTGTAATTACATGTAATTGTAGGAGCTTATAGTAATCGTAGCAATTTGAAATGCAAAAATGTTAAAAGGTCTTTTCACATTTTGCGCATTAATAAAAAGATAATAGATAAATACTTTATTGCACACCTACCAATTTAAATATAATCTAATCTAAGACAAGTAAAAATAAGTTTAGTTTGACAATGGCATCTTATTGCTTAGAGCAATCTATACCAGACAATCTTTGGATGGACGGGGAGCTAGTTATGAAAAATAAGCATTAGGTGGCATACAATAAATACCTTTGACAAAATATGTTTAGACCGAAAACCGACTTCAAATGCCACGCTTGTCAATTACAGTACCAAGTTTGAGGTATTTATCTCCATATCTCTGGAGATACTTATTAGATCTCAAAGAAATTACAATGAAACCAAACGGGAAGCATATTATTATTAACAAAAAATAATTTTACAAATCGGTTCATAAGCGACGGATTTCTGAGATAATAAACAAAAATACAGGCAAATTGAAAATCTCCTTCTTTTTTATGGGGTCGGTTAAAAACACAAACTACAAGATTTATTTATCGACTGAAGTTTTTTTTTCATCGATTGATTTTCTTTGGCATACGTTTGACCTTGAGGCTCGACTATAATATGTTTAACAGTTTTTTCCTTGGATATTGTATGTACCGAGCATTTATAATTATTTAGTCATTTCCATGTAGATTCCACACAAGTACCTAAATCAATCAAGACCTGACATAGAACTGATTAAAGTAACGCTAATCAAGCGGAGTTACGCAACGAACCATATCAAAGCTGTGGTTTTATATTCAATTAAAGTTTTATCTAAAATACACAGTACAAACAGTATGGGCTATAATTTATACAAGTGAGTTTTCATTTTGATTTGGGATTTTTTCAACTATATACAAGAAAGTTGTAAATGTTCAATTGTGTTTAACAATTTACAAAAATATAAAGTGTGTAAAACTTCAAAAGAAACACTATATACAAGTATATACATATATTTGTATTGTGCTAATTGAGCCCTTTTATTTAATATCCAATATGGCTAATTTTACTTTTATTTAATTCATTTCTTACGTCCTCTAGAGGGCGCCCTATACAATTTTATAGGACGTCACATAGCCTAGGACACTCCTGACGCAACAATACCTCTTATTTTGTCGAATTATGATTAAGAGTTAAGAAGTTATGAGGGAACAGATGAACGTATGTTCATGTGTTACATTGTTACATATATGTTTACATGTTTACATACATACCGGTCAAAATCATAACCCTCCTTTATTCGCGTTACAGAAATAGTCAAATTATCTTATAGCGTTGACTTAGAAAATTGAATTATTAAGCTTTTAGCTGCAATACTTGATTTACATTTCAATATGAAACCTATGACGCGTGCCTGAGAAAAAAATGCCAAACAGGCAGAGAGCGAACGCCCAACAAAATGATTTCATAAGTGATATCGCGATCTCACCGCGTGACCTCACTCCCGAGGAAGAGCGACAGACTCGCTCGCGAAAACTTAATCAAGAAAATTCGACTAAAGGTACCTGAATTACAGCTGGTATAAATAATCAGTTCTGAGTAATTAATGATAATAATGATAAATATTTTTTTGTAGAGGTACGAATTTTTCTTGCCCGCCTGGGGCGGTACCACCAATTAGTTTTCAATTAATTCTCAGCCATGAAATGGAAATATTATTTGGTTGAAATGGCAAAGTGTCCAGTGAAATTACAACGCATGTGAGACTCAACTTATGTCTCAAGGTAACAGGCGCAGTGCAGTGACATGCAAAATTCTGGCAGGCCAGAATGTTGTATGCCGCTGTATCTGTAATAGGTAGTAGTCATCGCTTACCATCAGGCGAGCGTTGTGCTTGTCCTGTTGCCTTATATCATAAAAAAAAGATTTCATAAGGATTATTTTTTAGTAAGAAGACTCGGAATTACTATCATAAGTATTTTACGAGTGACCTTACTGGACATACGTTTGCTCTGTGATAGATTACACACGAGGGGCGCTGGCTTCCGTAATGCTCTATTTAATGATTAATGGTGGGTTCATGCACGACTTATTATTTATTAATTAACTATCAATAAGTTTGCGGATCTGCCTGCAATCTTATTACAAAATAAAATTAATTCCCCGATACATAGCAACGAATGGCAATTTAATTTTATTTGTGAAGATCATGACGGTTAAATAAACACGTGTACAATACATATTAAAAAAAACATCCATTCATCATCTTTGAGTTAAGAAAAAAAAACCTCATATACTAACATGCCTATTTTATTGATTTTAACATTTCCGTATTTAAAAAAACCTTTCAATACACTGCTATGAGGTTGTTTTTTAGGGTTCCGTACCCAAAGGGTAAAACGGGACCCTATTACTAAGACTCCGCTGTCCGTCTGTCTGTCTGTCTGTCTGTCTGTCTGTATGTCTGTCTGTCTGTCTGTCTGTCTGTCCGTCTGTCACCAGGCGCACCGCAATCGCAATATAGCTCATTAACCGTGATAGTTAGACAGTTGACATTTTCACAGATGGTGTATTTCTGTTGCCGCTAGAACAACAAATACTAAAAACAAAATAAAGTTAAATATTGATGGGTCCCCATACAAAAAACATGTTTTTAAACGCCATCTACCAAATTAGTTTCGGCAAAATGACATAGATGGCGCTAGTAAACGAGCCGCGTCTTTCTAGATCGCGACCAAACCAAATATTCTTGGTAATATCAATTAATCAAATATATGAGGTTGAAACTATGTTATGTTTCGTATTGTACGGAACCCTCCCTAAGTGTGCGATAAGAGACGCGATGCTGAATCGCACTTGGCCAGTTTTATTTTAAATTTAATTAGTAAACTTTTTGTGGATGGGAAATATAAACTAGATGGAAATCGTTGTCAGTTTTAAGGGCTCCCGCACACGGATCGCCGACCAAAACCACAAAACGCCGCCACCGGCCTATTTCCTGTAGTTTTCATGGACTCGCCGCACACGGTTGACGCTGGTCGTCGCCACTCGCTACTCGCACTCGCTCGGAAACCGACGACTAGACACTGACACAAAACGCCGACACGCGCCACTCATACCCCGCCTCTCTCTCCTATCGCTTTGGAAACAAAGTTAAAAAAAAGTTGCGGCCACATGACAGCAAGTTAGTAAATTCAGGTGGCGGCGTTCGTGCGTGTGGCCCGTGTGTGGCCAGGCTTATAAGATTTTTTTTGTTACAGAACCCCATTACTTTTCGATTTTTTCATACATTTATTTTTTGATAACATACCTAGAAACCATGGTTTACCTATTTACCAACAGGTCAGATGCTAGTGTTTGACCTGTTGGTAAAAAAATGCGTGGTAGAATGGCCTAAAATGAGAATAATATTAGGTTTTATAGCACGCTTCGGACGACTTGGATTTTTTTGCATAAATGAATAATTCCTTAGTATGTCAGGCTAAAAAACAATCCAGTAAAAAGTAGAATCGACCTGCAAGTTTATTAATGATTTCAAAAGAATTTTATAAATAAAGTATTTCAAGAACCACGTTCATCCAGTTTTTGTAATCCCGCTGTGATGAACTGGACACAACTACTTCATGTTTAAGCTTTAATTTACTTACTTACATTACGAGTAAACGTGTTGCCATTGTGAAATAATATACAACTTTAAAGTTTTAAAGGAGACTTCTGAATTCGGTTTCGCAAAATCTCTTCTGTACGCAATTTGGGAACTTTTTGATTGATATACTTGGCAATAAACAAATAATGTACTAAAATATTGTTCCAATTTTTTCATGTTATGCTAAAAGCTAAAAGGACAAGCACGACGCTCACCTGATGGTAAAGCAACGATGTCTACCCATTACAGATACAGCGGCGTGCAAAATTCTGGATAGCCAAAATGTTTCAAGTCGCTGCACTGCGCGTGTTACACCTCAAGACATAAAGATGTTAACTGTCCCATGCCCTGTACATTTTTTTTTTTCTATTTTAAATTTCAAATATTGTTTTTTACGTGTGAGTACCTAAATGCAGTACACGAACTAAATACACTAAATGTAAATTGATGGAAAATTGATTTTTCTATCGAAACATTTATGTGCGCCTTTCACAGTGACCCTCCGGTGAAGAAACATCATCGCTAAGAAACCTCCGACCCCCGCATGGAGGTAGGACACTATTAGTGTTTGGAAATTCCCGACAATTTCAAAGTCCCGGGACACGAGACAGCCTAAAATCAAAGTCCCGGGAATTCCCGGGACTTCGAGACTTAAGAGACTTATTTTTAAGAGGGGTAAGCCTTTTTTGATGAATTTTAATTGAGTTAATTTCTTGTTAAACGTTCTATGTTATCTTTTTTTATAAAATAACATTAAATAATAAACGATAGCAAAGGGCTGATACTGAGTTTTTGCGAAATAAAACCGAAAACGCAATACTTTGCGAATTTTAACCCGACCAAATTAAGTAAATTAAGTTGTATTAAAATAAGGTGCTCTTTGAAAACAGCATTTATACACCAAACCGCAGTTGCAAAAGGAACACCACATCACACTCACATCCATAAATGCAATTGACGACTGACTGACTCAACTGACACAGACACAATCATAATCCAAACGTCACAGAACAACCAATAAGGTGGCATAATGACGGCACGGTAAACGCATTTATTGTGTTGTGTACTCAGTAGTTACGTAGTTTTCTACGTCTCGAGTCTCGACCCGAAAGTCCGGGACTCGAGACAACTAAAATTACAAAAATTCCCGGGACTTCGTGACACGAGACGTCCCGGGACCTAAACCCTAGACACTATCTAGTGTCCGTCTGGCCAGCTACCACCCTCAAGTTAGAAAATCTGTCGCCAAACATCTAATGTGTTCCGGCAGCTATCTATCCTTGAGAGCCAGTTCCCATTCTAGGCCTAGCGTGCTTACCATCTTCGTCCGCATCATTACTTACCAACAGTTGAGATAGTGGTCAAACGCTAGACTATATTATATTAAAAAAAATTAAGTACTTTTTTTAGATTTTTTAAAATCCTAGTATTAGATATATTTTTTGTGTCCTAAGTACATGACACTCGTCTACTAAGTTCCAGATAATTCTACTAAGTTTCTAGGAATATTTTTATTAGGCTGATATAGTATTTAAAATATACTAACGATATTATTGCCAATGCCAATAAAGATCTCTTCCAGAATACGATTTGATAAATCAATGAAATACAAGGCAACATTGTTCTACTGATAGTTTATATGAATGCTTAACCTGAGTCACGAAAAATCGCAAAAGAACTAGCAACTAGAGCATTCACACCATTTTTACCCGACTACGAAATAGAGCAGTCGATATCGTGCAAAACTGGCACGAGCGTCATCTAGCTGCATAAATCTAATATGGGGCCAATTCTGCAAAATTTTACTCAAAAATAAACTGTTGGAGAACTTACTTTTTAACCGACTTCAAAAAAGGAGGAGGTTTCTCAATTCAACCGTATAAATGTTTTTTTTTTTTTTTATGTTTGTTCGCGGATAACTTCGTCGTTTATGAACCGATTTTGATTATTATTTTTTTGTAAATTGTTAAACACAATCCAAAATTTCATCGTACCGACGGGACTTGAACCCGCAACCTCCGGAATAACATGTTCCGGTGCTTTGCCAATTAAGCCACGGTGCGAAGTATCGTTACGACGAAATTAGTGGATTGCATTTTGTTAACCCAATTATGCATTGGTGGCAAATATGCATTAACAATTTACAAAAATATAAAGTGTGAAACACTTCAAAAAAACAGAATATATTATTTTTTGTTGGAATGGCGAAATCCCAAGTGTAGTACCATGGTAATTTTATCGCGGTCTGATAAGTATCTCCATAGATATGAAGATAAACACCTCAAAATTTGTACTGAAAATTAATAGCGCGGCATTGAAGTCGGTTCGTTTTAGTTTTTTAAACGATCTTATAAGCATAAAATTAGAGTTAGATTTCAGTATAAAATTAGTGTTGGTTGTGTTGGTTACTATACATGATCATTAGACCAATTTCTATGTATACGTTGCGTTTATAAAGAAGTTTAATAACATAAGAAGAAGTAGAAGTTTTGTGAAATTCAAAGTTTTGTCGTGGTGAATAAAGTTGACATTTTAGTATAATAAATTAAACAATCTTAAGAATCGCTGATAAGAGGGGGTTGACAATATCTCTTCTCATTAGCGTGCAGTCGTTATATCAAACAATATGTATTAGATGAATGATACACCATCATAGTCTTCATTCATCCTTTTCCGACCTTCGACCCATATCTATCTTACCTTTCCTTTCCAAAGTCCTCGAGCGTCTGGTCCATCAGCAGCTCTCTCTTTTCCTTAACACTAACAACCTCCTTAATCCCTTTCAATCAGGTTTTCGTCCCGGTCACAGTACAGTGTCTGCTCTGGTCAAAATTACCGATGATATCAGACATGGAATGGATAATGGTCTTGTGACTGTGTTATCACTGCTAGATTTCAGTAACGCATTTAACAACGTCGATTTTGACCTTCTCCTAGGTATCCTTCGCTCTCTTAACATATCTCCTGTAGTAATTTCCTGGTTTCGTAGTTACCTGTTCGGTCGTCGGCAGCGTATCCGTGTTGATGATTCCTTTTCTACATGGTGTACTACGTCTGCAGGCGTACCTCAGGGTGGCGTTCTATCTCCCTCCTTCTTTTTGCTATTTTCATAAATTCTATTTCATGTCATCTTTCTTCTTCCTACCACCTCTATGCCGATGATTTACAAATTTATAGACAATCACCACTCACCGAACTAAATGAATCTATTGTGCACACCAACACAGACTTGCAGCACATTCTTGAGTGGAGCAAATGTTACGGAATCAACGTCAACCCATTAAAGACGCAAATTATTGTAATTGGCAGTTCTCGAATGGTCTCAAAAATCGACTGGTTCCGCCTTCCGCAGTTTATATTCGATGGTACTCATATTCCAATAAGTGAATCTGTCAAAAATCTTGGGGTACTTTTGGATAGGAAACTTTCCTGGGTGCCTCAATTAGCGGAAGTCAGTCGAAAACTTTTCGCTTCTGCAGGCTCTCTTCGTAGGTTACGTAACCTCCTCCCAATTTCAACCAAAACTGCACTTGCAAACTCTATCCTACTCCCTATTCTTGATTATGCCGACACCTGCTATCTGGATGTGACTGAGGAACAGCTCGATAAGCTTGAGCGTCTCCAAAACTTGTGTATTCGGTTTGTGTTCGGATTACGCAAGTTTGACCACATTTCTGAATACCGCAAAAAGTTACAATGGGTACCCATTCGTCTTCGTAGAAATGGTCATATCCTTTCCCTTTTATATTCTGTCCTTTTTATCCCATCTACTCCTCTCTACCTTAAAGAGCGCTTTCAGTTCCTACATCTCTCTAATCCCTTACCTCTTCGTTCCTCAGAAAACCTTCAGTTACTTATTCCTCTACACTCCTCACGGTTCTACGACAAATCCTTTACAGTGCATGCTGCTCGGTTATGGAATGAGCTACCTGTAGATATTAGACGTGCTAAATCTCTCTTGCAATTTAAATCTTTAGTTAAAAAGCACTATTTGTCCCAAACATGCTAATTCTACTGATCACACATTGTTATAGACGTGAATGTATTCAGCTATGTGTATGTATTTATTTGTATTTATAAAGTAGTTATGTATTCAATAAATTTTAAAATTATATGAGTATGTTTATGTAATATATGTATATATATTTTATATAATTTATATGTATTTGTATGTATGTCCATATATGTATATTTAGTATTTTACTTATAATAATAAATAAATATTTTATTGCAGTTTCCAGTTAACATAAATAATCGCCATCGCCAAACTCCCTTTGTTTTTTGTTACTACTCCACACTTGGTTGTCTGGAAGAGATCGCTCTATGCGATAAGACCGCCGATTGTATCACCGAATTAGGTTGTTATGTCTAGATATTAAGGTTCTTTCTGGTATACAATAAAGAGATTATCTATCTATCTATCTATCTATCATTATCAGCCTATCTCTTTCCACTGCCGGGCATAGGCGTAGTGTTGGGCACCCTCCGCTACATAGAGCGATAATATACGCAAGCTGGCTGGCAGCGGTTGGAAACAAAGAGCTGGATAAATAAACTGGCCAAGTGCAAGTCGGACTCGCACTAGTAGGGTTCCGTACCACACTACAGTATTATATAAGATCGAGCAAAAAATACCACTATCATTTTTCGCCAGCAAATAATAATAATTAATAAACATTTCGTTTCTTATAACGCCATCTAACGTCTAACAAAGGTGTTAGGGATCGACATTTCAATATAACGCCATCTATGGGACGTTTACCTAACTAAACGTTCATAGATGGCGTGAAATGCCGAAAAAAACACGTTTCTTGTATGGGGACCCTCTATTATTTTTAACTTTATTCTGTTTTTAGTATTTGTTGTTATAGCGGCAACAGAAATACATCATCTGTGAAAATTTCAACTGTCTAACTATCACGGTTCATGAGATACAACCTGGAGACAGACAGACAGATAGACAGACAGACAGACGGACAGCGGAGTCTTAGTAATAGGGTCCCGTTATACCCTTTGGGCACGGAACCCTAAAAACAGGTTAAATTTTTACTTTAACCGACAGATCGGTTGCAGAATTGTCACCTTATAGGTAGGTGGCATAAATCAAGTGTTCAGGTCAGGGTGCTTTACCTAAACTGGACTTGTCAATTCACGACCAGTGCTGTTCTCACGGCTTCCATGATGATGATGGAAATTGGTGTTAGGCGCTTTGATCTTTGATGGCAATTGTAGATTTTTCGTTTGAACAAAATATGAATATCACTCGTGAAAATTTCATAACGCAATTGTAGATGTACGAAGTTAGAAGTAATTTAGTTTCTGTGTAATATATTTTTTTGGTTTTTAAATGCTTAGATACTAGCAATGTGGGTTGCACATTTCTAGTATTCTTGTTAACCCCTCTCTCACTCTTGAAAAAATATTAGTGATATACATGTAATTAAAAAATAATACATTTTATGCTCAAAAATTGCACCTTGTAACCTTCAAATTACGTGCAAAATTAGTATGTGCAGCTTTCCATACAATATTCCAAAAATTCCCAGAAGACAAAAACGAGAGCAACTCGTAACAGTCAATTTCAAATTTCACAAACACTTCAAACTGCACGCTTTTGGTATCAAACTGATGCTTTCCGTAGTTTTCAAGTCATAATAATATGATAATATCGGAATTAAGCTATAACACTTACTTTTACTGAAACGATTTTATCGATCCCGATGCCACACATAAAATTTTATATTTTGATTCGCGATGGTGCAAGTTATAAGAATTTTGGAAAGGCGATGTAAGAATTGTGTAAGGCACTATTGTGTCTGCTTCAAAATTTTAACACACGCAGTCTTCGTCGCTTAGCTTTTTGACTTATTTTGACCGAGCGAGCGTGGAGCGTGAGGTCCAGTCCGGCGGATGTCCGAATGTTCAGTTGTTCTCCTCTACAGGTAGCATATCTTAACCGATTCTCTCGAATTTTTGTAAATTAATCGGTTAAGATGCTCACAAGAGCAAGTTCAAAAATTATTATGGATTTCTTTATTTTAAGTTTCACATAATATTATACACAGTATTATATTTTAAAAACTACCTTACTATAAACAATAAAATATACCCAACTAAAAACAATAAAAACTAAAATTTGGTCTACCAAACCCCTACCAGTAGGTAAAGTTCCCAAAATGCTGGCTGTAATACCCCGTTGAATGGCGATGCTTAGTCTCTGAGCTAAATACATGCCAACATTTTGGTCCCGTGTCGTTTCAACTAGCCGTGTGGAAAGATATTTGAAAATGCTGTGTGCACTCGGTCCCCACGGTCCTAGAATCTCAACCCCAAAAGGCACAAATAGGTAGCAGCTGTCTAAACCACTATATTTGCGCCTTTTGAGGTTTTCAGCAGCTTTTGCGGCCACACCAGCCTTTTTCTGTGTACCGGGAAGATGTGACGGTGCCAAAGTGTCGACGCAAGTAGCGTGCCATACCGTCAGGTCTTTTACCATCATCACGCATTAAGCCGTTTGGTTATGGATTTAATTTTATGTTTCTTGAAGTGTTACACACATTAAAACGTACACACTTTACAAAAATATAAAGTGTGTAACACTTCAACAAACATAATATTTGATTTAAGCAGTGCAACATCTCTCATCGGATTTGAAAACTTTAATTATTTCTTCCGAATGATAAACATTCGAAATAAGTTATCATAGATGGCGCCACCGATGCATAGTTGGGTTAAAAAAGCAATTCACTAATTTCGTCTTATCGATAGTATCGAACCGTGGCTTAATTGGCAGATCACCTGGACATGTCATCCAGGGAGTGCGGGTTCGAGTCCCTTCGGTAGGATTAAATTTTGGATGTCTGTAACTATTATGGATTGGTTTTGTAGATTACGTTTTAGGAAATTTTGCAAAATGGCGGAGATATGGGGGTTGAAAACGTAAACAAAATCACATATCAGTCATTTAAAATAATACAGTGTTACAACAGTTACAATGTTTTTTGCTACTCTTTTTATGACGCCACTGTTTTGCCCTTACAACTTTTTCATCCGATAAACTTCAAGTGGTCGGGGATGCGTTATTCAGTGTTAAGCTACGCAAACACAGACTCGCGACAACTACAGCTGTTGTTTTCTGATCGCGTTTGGTGTGAACCCGTACAAATACTACTGCGCTATCTGATCGCCGCCTAGATCGCGCACGCAGGACGCCGCGGTGTGTCCGTACCTTTAGTTAGCTGCCCATCTGATGATCGCCAACAGCTATGACCATCTTTAATATCTTAGTCGTTAATAATAGCCGTGACCAGATCATGTGATACAAAGACAGTTTTGCAGATGACCTTTATCCAAGATGTCATCAAACCATCTGCAATTTTAGGAGGTATTATTTGCCTGAAAAATCCAGTTTCAATCATAAATTGAATGGATTCATAGCCTCACACTTTCGATTACTGCAATCTGCCCAACTTTTCCTGACTATTCGATTACAAAGTTATATACCTACTCATCTAGTCACTGTTCCGCTTTCGCTAATCCTCGACACCACACCAAATCACCCCGAGCTCAAGACAAAAGCTACCGTCGATTTAACCGACCACATTAACTGTCATAAACATTAACACGGCTCGTAACGTTTAACTGTGACATTAAAGCTTGGTCAAATAACCAACTACCATATAACCACTTGATTTTGGATCATTTCGAGCATGATGTACCGCTTTATTTTGGTAACTTTATAGGCGCTGAACACGCAGATCGCTGTTCTGATTAGCTGATGGGAGTAAATTTACTTGGAAATGTTCACATGCTACTTTGCCACTGAAACGAAGTCATACTTTGGCTTCGGGTGAATAAAGGTAATGTGTCATACTGCTAGATTTATTGAGTTCAAATAAAGGAAGTAAAGTGGGGCATAGCCTTCCCTTTGTAGCCATTTGTGATGGACTGGTGCGAGCTTCATTTAGTAGCGTTTAGTGACTTTTTTTTCAGCTAGGCTAGCGTTTGATTACAATCTCACATGGTAGAAAACAGTAATATGAGATGTTGAATATGTGAATTAAGTATGTTATCAATCCATTTTGCAGTGCGAGGGTTAAAATGTCTTCCTTCCTAGTCGAAAATGAGTCCAAGTACAAGTGAAATCAGGTCTAATGTCACGTTATTACGTCCGTGGATTATGCCTTTGCTGCACGTGGTATTTTGATGGTAGGTACTAAACGGCAAGTTGATGATGAGAAGTTTCAGACGTAGCATATTCATTGAACGTGTACGTTTTTTCTGCAATATTTTCCGAATATCGACTTAAAGTTTGATGTTAGTCCATTTAAAAGATTGAATTTTAGGCGTCAGTGCAACTTGGACTGAGAGGATTGGATAAACAGCAGATGCGTGTCGCCAAAAGTAGGTGATTTGGCTACACTAGTTTTTAAATATTTCAAGCGAATTATGTAGTAGAAGCCCTACCACTGTATGAATACATAACCCGATAGAAAATGCGCAAGAAACTCTTCAATAACTATATTATGATTCAGAAGATTCGATTCGACACATGTCATTGCTTGTCACCGATCTTCAATCAAAACCAACACTATATCAAGAAGGAGACAAAAAGTCACTGTAGAAGAAACTAGTGCTTGCACGCAGCTTTCGTTTTTGTTCAGATTTTATTTGATTGTCTATGCGAAAGTTTCTAGAAGATGTGAGTAGGTATATCCTTAGAGTAATGGTATTAATTTACAAATTAATTGGGGTTTGCATGTGAATGCAGGGACAAAATGGCCTCAACGAGGATTTTATTCATATTCATATATTTATTAATAATTTTCATTACAGGCCATTCATTCTCATTACAGTCATTAATCTATACTAATATTATAAAGAGAGAACATCTGTATTTTTGTATTTTTGTATGTTTGTAATAATTTGGCTCAAAAACTACTGAACCGATTTAGAAAATTCTTTCACTAATACATAGAATAGACTTTCGGAATGAAAATAGGCTATATATTATCCCGTTTAAATCAAAGGTACATTCGTGGAGACCTAATTTGTAACCTAAGTCGGCAAAAAAACGGTCGAAAAAACACGTTTCTTACGAACGCTAGAATATTTTCTTTGCAAGAGTTGTACAACTTAATAAGACCTACAAAAAAATCCGCAACAGCATATGTCTATCTCTTAAGGTTGACTCACAGTAACCATTTTAATCTTAAAATTGTTGTTAAAAAATATTACATAACTTCCATGGCTATTTTTAAGTATATAGTATTAATCCTTATCCAAATAACTCCGTTAAATAGCTTGGCCACATATTATAGATTAAAATTGTCCTTCACAGTACATAATTCAAATGAAAATTCTAGAAGATATCAAGAATTTCACATACACGCATCGCAAAATTAATGAAATATTTGCAGTGAAACCACAGATTAGGTCATAGTTACTATGAAAATATTATTATAATAAGCTTAGCTATGCTGTAGATCCACATCGATCACAATCAATTTGAAGTCAATATAGTATAATAATATGATCTATTGTGTAAAATAATATTCATCTATATATATAATAATATAATATTTTAAACCACCCCGACTGATCTAGGTATACCTAATCTTTTCATTAAAAGCATTCCAATGACTCTAAACACGACATTTAAAATCTGAGCTCTAAGTTGGTGAGGATTTGAGTATTCTGTAGAGTCCAGGAGATGTCCCAGCATCAGGTCAATGCTTCCATGTTCTTACAATATCGTTGAAGAAGAAGATTTTCGAATTGATCAGACCTATGAAAGTTGATTTCATAGCGCATTTAACTAGAAAAAAGCTCATAGTTTTATAACGATTTAACGAATTTTCATGAATCAAAGCTAAGAAAACTCTCGATGAAGACATCTATCAAACAAAAAAAAAACTATGAATAATAAAAACAAAATCGGTTCATCCGGTTAGGTGCTAAGATGCTACAGACAGACACACAGATACACACGTTAAACGTATATTACCCCTACATTTTGCGTCGGGGAACGCCGTAAGGTTACGGCGGCAGATGTTCTCCTTGGTGGTAAGCTACTTTTTGGTAGATTTAATGATCCCACTACCACTGTACGAAAGCCCATGATTCATGAATGCACATTAAACTTTCATTGGTAGGTATATAGCTAGGATCAAAACCAACGACCCTCGGGTCAGAATCAGGGTAACTATCTTTTACGCCAAAGGGCCGTCCAATATCACTACGTAAGTATTATAAAACAAAGTCCATCACTGCGTCTGTCTATCTGTTCGCAATAATCTCAATAGCTACTGAACGGATTATCATGCGGTTTTCACCAATAGCCAGAGTGTTTATGAGGAAGGTTTAGGTGCATAATTCGTTAAAGTTTTGTGTAAATTGGATGAAATTTGACGATGATTGTTAAATATGTTCATATTGTATATTCGATGCAACAAACTGATGCAAATTTTGTAGGCATATATGTTCTACCCGTGCGAAGCCGGGGCGGGCTGCTAGTATTAAATAATTAAAATAAAGTGTATAACAAAAAATAAAAATGTAAAAATAGTATAATATTATGCTTTGCTGAGAGCAAATTCATCGTAGCTGTAGAACGTCTGCTCGATAAGCCAGTGCTTCAGCCGCCGCTTGAAACTAGTCAAATTGGGCGCTGAGGTGACAGGTTCAGGCAGCCTATTATATTCTGTCGGTCCCATAACATGAGTTATCTTGGAAGTCTTGGTGAGTGACCGAGTCTCTGCCCGTAACTTGTCCCTGCCACGGGTGCAGTGATCGTGCACGCTACTTCCTTTTGTGTAAGAGTCCAGGTTCATTCTAGCGTACACTGCGACTTGAAATATAACAAGTGCAGGCAGCGTCAGAATACCTTGACTCTTAAAATATGGCCGCGCGGATACGTTCTGCGGAATTTTAGCGATTGCTCGTACAGCGCGTTTCTGCATTCTGAATGCCCGCAGCCAGTCCGCAGAACGCCCCCATATTTCGGCACCATACTGCAGGAAAGAGTGCATGGTCGCGAAGTAGCAGGCACGAGCTACACTCGCAGACACCACTCGGGACACCCTGCGGAGTGCAAAGCATGCACTTCCCACTTTCCCACACACTTTTTTAATATGGCCTGCCCATTTTAGCCCAGCATCCATTTCAAATCCCAAGAAAGTGGTGGAAGGAGTTTGTGTTATCTTCACTTCATCCAAGAGAACGGTCATTGATCGGGCCGGTCGTCCGGACAAATGAAAATGAATGAAGTGCGTCTTCGTCAAATTTGATGCCTGATCATGGACATTTGACCATTGATTTGTCCTCGTCGTGGCCATTTTGCCCTAGCCTTATTAGTATGGGAAAAACTGAGTAAGGCAATTGATGAGAAATTCGCGATGCAGTCCAAGCAAAAATATGCTAAATAATATTCCAAAGGAAAATATTAGAATACTGACTTAAAAAGAAAAAGAAATGGTCATCTTTATTAAATAGTTATATTCTAATCGTCACGAATTTTGGTAGTTTTTAGGGTTCCGTAGCCGAATGGCAAAAAACGGAACCCTTATAGATTCGTCATGTCTGTCTGTCTGTCTGTCTGTCGTTCCGTATGTCACAGCCATTTTATTCCGAAACTGTTAGAACCACAGAATTGAAACTTGGTAGGTAGATGTATTCTGTGAACCGCTTTCCGATTTTTATACAAAAGTAAAAAAAATAAAAGTTTAAGGGGGGGCATCCCATACATGGAACTGAAACAAAAAAAAAATTTTTCTTCAAACCTATACGTGTGGGGTATTTATGGATAGGTCTTTAAAAATGACGTTGAGGTTTCTAAAATCATTTTATCTCAAAGTCAATCATTTCAAAGATAGGCGCGTCTAAAGTGGTAAAATGTGTGTCCCTCCCCCCCTCTAACTTCTAAAGTAAGGGAGTGAAAAATTAAAAAAAAATATATGCTATAGATCTCAATAAAAACTAACAAAGAAAATTGGTTTGAACGAGATACAGCCAGCAGTTTTTGAGATATGGCGACCGCAAAGATAACTTTGTTTTTCATACAAACACTGTAAAAAACAAAGTTAATTTTGTAGTTGTGAAAAATCATAGTTATGGAATACTTAACTGTGTTACGGAACCCTACGAGTGCGAGTCCGACTTGCACTTGGCCAGTTTATTTTAAAAAAGATTTCTACTGACTACTGATTCCAACTGATTTGTAATCTAATAAAACTACCTGTAGTCTTGGTAGTTTCGACACTCTCAACACTGATAACAAATTTTGCGATGATAGCAAACGTAAATTCAGTTAGATACCTGGTACAGATACGTCTCTCTATATTAAATGACAGTCATGTGCTGTATGTAGGTACCTAAAAACTAACTATCTATAACACTATTTACACCAAGCAACACCAATAAGTAAATCCAAAAGTAAGTTTGTATCTGATCGATGTAGCCAAAATTTTGCATATAGAAAAGCCAGTATGGGCTAGATGGTACCTAGGTTACTTTATATTAGAGCGAAGCTAGTAGTAATATAAACGAACATACATCTGCAGTATATTATGAGCAATGTTCTATGCCACTAACAAGAATTATACCAGTCAATCAACCAGGCACACGTCAGACAAATCTTCCGTACCAGAGCGGATTTTAAATTCAAATCTATGTGGGATTATGCGATAGTTCCGATGGTATCTATGAAGTCTGTCATTGTGCTGGATATGTGGTGGTGTCACCATAGGTTCTTACTTAGGTATTAGTTCTTTAGAAGGTTTACTGAGGAACTCGTTCTATTGTAAGCTGCTGGCATTGACAAAGGAGGCTGGACAAAGGTGGTGGTGTTGTGATTTGTGTTGGTGATTTGTGTCGGTGATGTGTTGATTTTGTATGAAAGCGGCTGAACTCTGGGTATATCCTTCAACATATTTTAGCTTGGGTAAAACTGGTTACACTAGTAAAACTGGCAACACGTCATAGAATAAAAAATGTCTAAAACGCAATGGTTGTCATACAGTTCGTCATTTAATGGCTTAAAATGCAGTGCATCCGTTTTATAAATAAGTTGGTGTTTAACTAGGTAGCTATTTCGATGACTTTAGTTATGCTTGAACTTCTCTATCGGAGCATCTTATTCTGGATTCGATTTTTCAGTTTTTTGAAATACACTATAAAAACGTAATATCTTTTTGAAACACAGGATTAGTGTAAATACGTTATCATGTGTAATGGAAAGTACTAATGAAAACAATAGTACATACTAGTCCAAACTCGACTCTTCTAGCATTTGCTATTACGGAGTTCCAGTCTCTGTAGCCCAGTTCCATCATCAGCTCAACTTGATGGTACCAAACTATTGAATTATCGTCGAAACTACGCAAGCGTACCAAATTTTAGTCTGATCAAAACTTCCGGAAGTGCATAATATAATTTAGGCTACCTACTACATACATATATTAACAAAAACCTTGTAAAAAGTCATCAAAGTTTATCACTGCTCCCTACCCATTATGTTGTTATTAAATATGAAGCTGAGTCAAGCAACGAGGATGCGGTTATGCTAAGTCTTACATTAAAAATTAATAAAGTAATAGAATGCGAGGATGCTTTGCTCGGAGTCAGCCCATATATCTAAAGCCATGGATTTCTTTTAACATGGTCACTGCTCATGAAGACCACTTGACGTTGTTTGTCAACCCTACGACCCGAGCTTGTTGAACTTAATTGAATTATAAACGATACATTTATTACAATTATTAATAGGCTTACATTCGTTTTTACTATTCGACTGTCAGACAAGTTGTCTTCAAGGAAGATACATGGCGAGTTGGAAATGGTGCAATGAAATGTATGTGCAAGTTTTGAATATAAATGTTGTGATTTATATCCTGGGAAAGATGATGGCGCATAGTCATCCATCAGAGATCTAAAGTTATCGACATATCTCAAAAAGATGAGCAAACTAATGTGGCAGTAGGCTGGTCACATCTGTCATAGAACCGATAATCGTTGGGGTAGATGTGTTTTATAGTAAAGACCACGGCATGGTAAACCTAGTGTAGGAAGTCTTCCAGCTAGGTGGAGCGATGATATACGCAAGCTAGAGGTTGGAATCAAAGAGTTTGAGATTGAGCTCAGTGGCGTGCCGTAGAGGAGGCCTATGTCCAACATGATGATGATTATGATGAAATCTTGGGTGCTAGGACAAAATATCTAAATATGAATCGTAGTCGATCTAAATAGTACCGTTCTACCTTAATGTTTTCATAAGGAAGCATATAGTACATTTTGTTTAAGCCACGGCCTAAATTTATACTAAATACAAGTATGTACCAGATAAAAAATGGTGATTATGATAAAGAGCAATCCATTTTTCTATTTTAGTATGCAGTCGTGTGGTCATGTGCTCATGTGGCTTGTATCCTGAAAAACCACGGCATATTGAAGAAGACTGCGTGTTGGACAGGAAATCTAAAACATTTTCAATAATATTTATTAAAGTCATATTAAAAATTTCAACATTGATAATGTAATAAACCTGCTCACGAACTATAACAATATTTTAATACTATACTCCACTAAAAATCGTCTGCTCCATTTATAAAATTATTGCTTCAAAAATCTATAATTCGAAGAATTTAATCCAATTACATTGCTTCCTCTTACAACTATTTGCATACTTTAAAAACCTATTCACAAAACCCTTTCATCAAAGAACTGTAGGATAATAAATCTTTATATCTCAATGCAGATATTAAGTACCTATCATCTAAGAAACATTTATTGCGACAAAGTCCTACAATGACTAAGTTACCACCTCGATGACAACAATTGGTAGCCGGAGAATTCTCACCGTAAGCTGTCATACATAATGTTGTTTATGTCAAAGTAGAATCGATTCCTTTGTGGAATCGATTGTGGCTTCTATTCGAGTCATCTTTGTATCGAGTAAATAGTTCGAGGTTACCGTGGAATTACCTATTTGTGGAGTAATCTTAAGTTATGTGTCTAGGTGCGTACCGTGGGACTGGACTAGAATGGAAATGGCTAAGCTCAGATTTTATAGCAAAGAAAATTCTGAATTAGAGATTGGTAGTGAATAATCTATATTTTATGGCGTTGCAGACTCGGTTTGAAAGCGGCTTGCATGAAATTTGTTATCGAACTAAGTAGGTGTTTATGCTTATATTTTGCTGGTAAAATAGATTATTGTTCGTAAGTTTTCTTTCATACTATGTAATTCTTGGGTTGTTTTTATTATTTTTTTAACCGACTTAAAAAAAAGGAGGAAGTTTCTCAATTCGACTATATATATATTTTTTTTATGGGTGTTCGCGGATAACTTAGTCGTTTATGAACTCATTTTGATATTTATTTTTTGTTAGAAAGGAGATATCCCAAGAGTGGTACCATAGTAATTTCATCGTGAGCTGATAAGTATCTCCAGAAAAATGGAGATCAACACCTCAAATTTGGTACTGTAAATATTAGCTCGGCATTTGAAGCCGGTTCTTTTCAATTTTTTAAACGATCTTATTTTAATATCTGATTGGCTAGGCGTTTGACCACTATCTTTCCTGGTGACAAGTTTCATTGATGTAGTCAAGGATGTCGGACACGCTGGGCCTAGAACGGCCTGACTGTCAAGAGCAGTTATATATAATGCTGACGGAACACTCAAAGTTATGGCGGCAGATTTTCTCCTTTATCGTCACGTGGTGAGCTACTTTAAAATGGATGTCGATAGACCACAGACAGTTGATATTATTATTCTCTACTAGGTTTTCGAGTTACACGTCAGAGCGACTGTTTGTTTTTGGCGTAGCTTGTTACTATGAAGAAGTCTGGACAGCTATGTGGATTATAATTATATTGTGGATATTTGAATACTATTAGACTAAGACTTTAGCATTCAAACGTTTCATTGTACTGTCTACCATTTTCAACTTCCCGACAAGCATGATGCTTTAATAAAGTTCAAAGTTACTATAGATGCAAAAAATGTGAGGGTTACGAGTAGGATATTTGATCAACACACTTATAATCTATATTTCGTTATGACATCAATCTCATGGTTTTCAATTCATAATATTAATTTGGGTTAGAACGCCGCAATATAACACTAGTCTAATTATTAAAAATAAAAACCGGCCAAGTCGAGTTGAACTCGTCCACTGAGGCTTCCGTACCAACGTTGGAGTACCAATTAAGCTAGACCTCTTAATTGTATCAGCGCTCATATAACTCAGAGGTCTACCTTAATTAGCGTAAACTATGTATGTATGGGGGGCACCCTTTAATTTTCAACTTTTTTTATCTCTTTGATTTTTTCCATAATTTGTGCTGTAAGACCTTGCTTTCGCAAGTTTCATGATTCTAGGTCAACGGGAAGTACCCTATAGGTTTTCGACCTAAAACCTATAGGGTACTTCCGATTGACCTACAATTGTCAATTTTGGTTAAAAGCAAGGTCTTACAGCACAAATAAAGGAAAAATTCCGAAAAATTAAAAAAAGTTGAAAATTAAGGTACATTTTGGTTCTAAGAAGTTTTCGCGAAAATCTAAATTTGCCCATATTTTTTATCGTGTTGATTCAAGACCTTGATTTTTATACATCCAATAGGGACTAGAGACTTCAGTATCAGGTATAAATTTCAACTAGCTAGGTCCACCTGTTCCTGAGAAAATCAGTGGTGACACACGGACAGACAGGCGGACAGACAGACAGACGGACAAGAAAGTGATCTTATAAGGGTTCCTTTTTTTACCTTTTGAGGTACGGAACCCTAAAAAAAGGTACCTATCTATGAAACAGGTTTAAAATGTTCTCAATATTGTACAAAGTACCCGCAAAGCCATACGCTCATCTCATAATGCTTTCATACATTCAATCGCAGTACCCGTTAACTTGCTCGCGTTTCAAACATGATTCCGAGCAGAGGCAGGAGCATAACAAGCTACGTATAATATTATATCGAGCATTAACAACGATTTAGCATATCAATAAATGCGCGGAAGCATTGACATTCAGATTTATAGTACGAGCGACGCTCACATACTCGGCAAGTGTGGGGTTAAGGGAGGGTTTCATTAAACGTTGCGCACGAGCGCGCAAGTGCGTTTCCGTAGACCAGTATTTGGGTGCAGCTAGGTTTTATTCGGTTGAATACCATAATAACCGGTTAAATGCATAACCACTTCGTCGATCCTGCGATGGAGTGGTACAGGATATCGCTGTGTAAAAAAAGGTTTTCATTGAACGATACATCTCAACGATTGATACATAATTTAACCTTCAAGACAATATAAAGGCACGGAAAAGGCTTTGTATAATAATCAGATTCATTGGCACAGTTATAACATTAACCAGTTCCCTTTCTAGGCCTAGCGTGCTTACCATATGCGACCGCATCATGACTTACCAACAGGCGAGAAAGTGGTCAAACGCTAGCCTATATGAAATTTAAAAAAACAAACAAAAGTTTGGTGTATTAATTTTTTAAACATTAAATAACTTAAGTTCTGATAGCACTACTTGCTAAAAGCAGTAAATAAGCGTAGTATGTTTTATCATATTCTACATTCTGATTTATTACCATCTTTACAGCAGAGTGAGACGAAGCATTATCTCGTCAACCAAATTGACTTCACGTCAGAATACAACGAAATTATAGACGGGACTTGGCTCTTATGTCTTTAACATTATGTTACTAATGCGACCAAAATACAATGTGCTCTTTAAAATTACTAATCAAATCAATAATAGATTTAGCAAATATTTTACTGAAGGTAAGAAAATGCTGTTGTTAAAAACCTTTCTGTCTGCCATCATCGATGCTAGCAACAGTGTCTGGTGCTGAAGCACCAGACACTGTTGCTAGCATCGATCTTTGTTGCCATGATCCTGGAAAAAGACTTAATATATGATTAACTGTGATAATACGCTGCTGTTATTCAAAGTACTTCGCGACAGGCCTGCCGGGGGTTAAAAATAAGAACTCTCAGCAAAGAGGCAGCAGTTGAAATCTCACGCATCGACTGGCCATAAGCCACGCTGCGCACACCGGCTGCGTGGGGCACGTTGAGCAGCGACCGAGTTTAGACGTGTGCGAGCGGGGGCGCACACATTGAAGTTCAGGGCAAAGCACTACTATTTATTTTGTAACGTGGCTGTGGGGCACGCTGAGATAAAATATCGACAATGCGAAAATGGTGTTAGCTATTTGACTGTCTTAACCTGCAGTAAAATGTTTGCCTTAAGAAAACCGCACCTTAACCTTGAAGATGCAACTGAACACCGCTCTCTGTTTGAAATATGCCCTTATTTACATGCAAGCGCGAGGTGCTAAGAGTTATGCATCTAACCTTCGACTCCCGGTCCCGGCTGTGGTCAGTCGTGAGTGCAAGTAACGTTTGAATCGTTAATAATTTTCAACCGATAACCCACAAAAGAGGAGGTTCTTAATTCGTCTGTATGTTGTTTTTCTTTTTCTGTGTGTATGTTACGCGATTACTTCTTCAATTGTGAACCGATGCCAATTTTTCTTTTTTAATTGATAGGGTACATTTTAAAGGTGGTCCCATTTTAATTTCATCGAGATCTGATGAGTATCTTCAGAGATATGATGATAAACGACTCAAACTTGCTACTGAAAATGACTCGGGGGGCATGGAAGTCGGTTTTTAGGGTTCCGTAGCCGAATGGCAAAAAACGGGACCCTTATAAATCCGTCATGTCTGTCTGTCCGTCTTTTTGTCTTTCTGTCTTTCTGTCTGTCTGTCTGTCTGTCTGTCTGTCCGTCCGTATGTCACAGACACTTTATTCCGAAATTATTAACACTACACAATTAAAACTTGGTATGTAGGTGTATTCTGTAAACCGCTTTACGATCTTTATACAAAAATAAAAAAATAAAATATAAAGGGGGCTCCCCATACATGGAAATAAAAGTAAAAAAAAAATCATCAATCCTTTACGTCTATAGATAGGTCTTTATGACATTGAGGTTTCTAAAACCACTTATTCTCAAAATCGATCATTAGAAAGATAGGCACGCTTAAAGTGGTAAAAAGAGTGTCAACTAACTTTTAAAATAGGGAATGAAACATCTAAAAAATATATATGCTGTAGATCTCAAAAAAAACTTTTAACGAAAATTCGTTTGAACGAGTCAGTACAGTCAGCAGCAGTTTTTGAGATATAGTGACCGCAAATATTACTTCGTTTTTCATACAAACACTATGAAAATTATAGTTATATAATACTCTACTGTGTTACGGATTAAGATACTTATTAGAATATCTACTAGATCATGCCGAATCAGAATATCTACTAGATCATGCCGAATTAGAATATCTACTAGATCATGCCGAATCAGAATATCTACTAGATCATGCCGAATTAGAATATCTACTAGATCATGCCGAATTAGAATATCTACTAGATCATGCCGAATCAGAATATCTACTAGATCATGCCGAATTAGAATATCTACTAGATCATGCCGAATTAGAATATCTACTAGATCATGCCGAATTAGAATATCTACTAGATCATGCCGAATCAGAATATCTACTAGATCATGCCGAATTAGAATATCTACTAGATCATGCCGAATTAGAATATCTACTAGATCCTGCCGAATTAGAATATCTACTAGATCATGCCAAATTAGAATATCTACTAGATCATGCCGAATTAGAATATCTACTAGATCATGCCGAATTAGAATATGTACTAGATCATGCCAAATTAGAATATCTACTAGATCATGCCGAATCAGAATATCTACTAGATCATGCCGAATTAGAATATCTACTAGATCATGCCGAATTTCTTGGCTTTGGGCGAGCTCCATCTTATATTCTATTATGAGATTATTTTTGTCCGGATTGATGAAGACACTAATAATAATTTTGTCTCCTACCTTTCTCTATTTCTCGTGCCAAAGTATGTGAGATTATTCTAAACAGTATGTTATATATTATTGTTCGAACTTTTGTGATATAACTTTTATTGGAATATGATCATTAGTTTTTTTTATCTTATATTGTTTGAACTCCATCTCACCTGATGGAAAGCGATGATGTGGTCAAACATGGTGAAAATGCTAGGCCTAGAATACTCTGACTCTCAAGGGCTGTATGCTGCCGGAACACCGTAAGGTTGTGGCGGCAGATTTTCTCCTTTATGGTGGAAAGATACTTTTTACCCGACTACGGCGAAGCAAAAAGGAGAGTTATGTTTTTGGTAGCAAGTGGCAGTTATGGCATGAATCAAAAAAATCTTTCGAGTAAAAATAAGTTTTTTTTTTGTAGTGATTCATCTACTTCACGTAGATATCTCACTGCTATTACAATCTAGCCTTATAATTAGGCTAATAAGTAGTACCATTATGCTCACTTAGTAAAATATCACTGAAGTAATTCGAACGGTTTTACCCTTTTTAACCGACTTCAAAAAAGGAGGAGGTTTCTCAATTCGACCGTATGTTTTTTTTTTTTTTTTTTTTTTTTTTAATGTTTGTTCGGGGATACCTTCGTTATTTATGGACCGATTTTGATTATTCTTTTTTTGTTCGAAAGGAGATATCCCAAGTGTGGTACCATGGTAATTTTATCGAGGTCTGATAAGTATCTCCAGAGATATTGAGATAAACATCTCAAAATTGGTACTGAAAATGAACATTGAAGTCGGTTCTTTTTTAGTTTTTAAACGATATTATTAGTCTTCTTACTATGTCCGTGTTGTCGAGGAAATGGATAGCCTCGACGTTCACATGATGGTGAAGCCTGCGATCGTGAGTTTCAGCATATTGTTTGATCGTTTTAGCGACGTGTTCCACTTTTAAGTCCTGATGGAGATCGTCATTTCTAATGTACCAGGCTGCCTTTACAATGCACCTGAGTACTTTGTTTTGAAATCTTTGTATAATCTGTACGTTGCTCTGTTTGGTGCATCCCCATAGCTGGATACCATAAGTCCATATTGGTACATACAGTAAAAATAAGTGATACTAATATTTAATTATATTTAAGGTTGTATTTTTTCGGAAACAATATCGGTCATCATAATCAATTTTAATAAAGAAGATAAAAAATAAAATGTTAATAAACAATTTTCGAGCAAGTTTTTTCTACCCTAAATTGTAATTGACCTCGTGCCTTCCGAGACAAGTTGTGAACATTGTCCCTGATTGTTGCCATTATCAAGACGTTTCAGCATTGCATTCTTTGGGTTCCGTAACTAAAGTTGTATTGAAATTCAAAAGAGCCCATCAAGCTAACACATTTGAGCGAAACGGGCTAGAATTTTGTTGCACAACTTCTATTTTTAACCGACTTCACAAAGGAGGTTCTCAATGCGACTGTTTAAAAAAATGTTTGTTTCCTCAGAACTCCGCCAAATCTTAACCGATTTGAAAAACATTTTTTTTTTGTTTGAGAAAATATGCCTCCCGTTTGGTCCCATTTAAATTTTATTGAGATATGACAATTATCACCGGAAATATGGAAATAAAAAATATAAACTAATTTGATATCTTGACGACATGATTATGACTAATGGATATTTTCACCATCGCGGTATGTAAAGTCGGTGTTTTTCGTATTACAAACGATCTTAAATTATAACAGTTATCCAACATTTCAAAACAAATAAGTAAATGATAATTTCCAAATTGGTAAACAATGGAGTTCTGAGGTACAAAAATAAAGTAAAACACAGTTTAATTATTGATAACTCCTCCATTTTCAACCGACTTCCATAAAGTAGGAGGTTTTTGTATGTAGGTTACGCGATTACTCCGACAATTGTAAACCGATTTGAATGATTCTGTTTGTTACAGGTAGGAGTTATCTCCAAGGTGGTCCTATTAAAATATTATTTAAATATTATTATATTATATTATTATATGATAATAATAATATATGACGAGAACCTCGTGAAGGCTGAAAAGGACAAGCTTAGCAAGTACCTTGAGTTGTCTTACGAGGTTACCGCCATGTGGGATGTTGACTCGACTAGCATTGTCCCGATAGTCGTGTCAGCAAACGGCCTAATAGCGAAGAGTCTCGACCAATATCTCAAGAGACTCTCGTTAGACGGCTGGATCAAGGGCCATAATATATCATAATATATTATTATTCACGTTATTTATTTTCTTTCTTAGTTTTAGGTTTTTTTACAATAAAGATATCCAAACAAAAATAGAAATAAATCATTACAAATAAACAATATTATAAAAAAACCTAAACCTAGAGTGCCGCCAGCAGCGGGGCAGGGCCCAAGCTACCGGTGGTTAGGGCTGCAGAGAGAGGAACCTCCTGACGATGCGTGCCGTGTCAAGAAGTACCGCCTTCTGTATCTGGCCCTTGATCCAGCCGTCTAGCGAGAGTCTCTTGAGATGTTGGTCGAGACTCTTCGCTATTAGGCCGTTCGCAGAAACGACTATTGGGACAATGCTAGTCGAATCAACATCCCACATGGCGGTAACCTCGAAAGACAAGTCAAGGTACTTGCTGATCTTGTCCTTTTCAGCCTTCACGAGGTTCTCGTCATGCGGGATGGTGATGTCAACTAACACTGCCCGCCGCTGGGACCGGTCGACTATCACGATATCAGGTTTATTGGCGACAATAGTCCTGTCCGTGATAACCGATCGGTCCCAATAGAGCAAAGCATGACCATTTTCAAGAACTGGCGCAGGTGCGTACTTATAGTACGGCACCTCAGACTCGACAAGGCCGTATTGAAGAGCAAGTTGCTGGTGGATGATCCTGGCTACGAGGTTATGTCTGTGCAAGTACTCGGAGTTAGCAAGATGAGAACAACCGGAAATTATATGTCTGAGTGACTCTCCGGGACGGCGGCATGCCCGACATATGTCGACCGTACCGTCCTTCATAATATATTTCCGGTAGTTGTTCGTCTTGATAACTTCGTCCGCAATTGCACAAACAAAACCTTCGGTTTCCCCAAAGAGGTCCCCGAATCGTAGCCAGTTCACCGACGCGAGCAGGTCCACATCGGGTCCCGTTAAGACTCGATAGAACCGGCCATGCAGCTCCTTGCTCTTCCATACGTCCTTGCGGTCCTCGGAGCTCAGCACCTGAGGCTTGCGCCAGTTCTCTTTGCCTAAGGACAGAGGGGTGAAAGTCTTGTCAACTGACACCACATCGCAATGCATCCCACACTCGTTGTTTAGGAAATATTCCCGGAGACTGCATACCTCACGGTTGTGGAGTGTCTTGGCATTTAAAAAGCCTCGACCACCCCATTTCCGTGGGATATACAGTCTCATAACAGACGAGCGTGGGTGAAGCATGCGATGTGATGTCAATTGCTTTCGAACTTTTCTATCCAGGGCGTCTAGTTCAGTCTGAGTCCACCTTAGTATGCCAAAGGTGTATATAAGTAGGGGCATAACCCAGCCGTTGAAGGCACGTACCTTGTTGCCTCCTGACAAAAGACTGTTAAGTACTTTTGTCAGGCGACCGAAGAAACGTTCCTTCACCGACTGTTTTATCCCCCCACTCTCGATACCCAATGACTCTGACATACCATGGTATTTATAGGTGTCGGCTTCGGAGAGAGATCTGAAAGTCATTGTATCAGAAAGTTGTAAATTCATTGAATTAACAACTTTCCCCCGCTGCACGTGCATGACCGCGCACTTATCTACACCGAACTCCATGTTGATGGCGTTGCTGAAAGTCTCAGTGACTTTCAATAACTCCATCAAATCATGGCGCTTCGGTGCAAAAAGTTTGAGGTCATCCATGTACAGCAAGTGTGAAATGACTTCACCCTCTCTCCTAAGCCGATAGCCTAGCCCTGAATCCTCTAATAATGTGCTTAGAGGATTTAGGGCTAGACAGAACCACAACGGACTCAGACTGTCACCCTGGAAGATGCCTCGCTCAATCCTTATAAAGTCCTGCGGACCAGAGAGACTGTCCCAACCACCCGGTTGACGAAGGACTGTGGTCCACTGCCTCATACAAGAACCTAGAAAAGACCTCAGAGTTGTATCAATTTTATACAACTCCAAGATCCTCTCCAGCCAGGTATGAGGCACTGAATCATAGGCCTTCTTGTAGTCAATCCAGGCGGTGGAGAGAGCACCTTTGTTCCGCCGGACTTGTTGGCAAATGGCCGTGTCGATGAGGAGGAGCTCCTTAGTACCACGGGACCCAACCTTACATCCATTCTGAGAGGGGGCCAAAATATTGTGCGCTACAATGTGCGAATTAATTTTAAACCTCAGAATAGATGTAAGAAGCTTGTACAGCGTTGGCAAGCATGTAATGGGTCTATAGTTCTTCGGTTCCGTGGTACTACCGGACTTGTGGAGCAGAAAGGTGACACCGGTTGTCATGAATGTTGGCAAGGAACCAACCTCGAGGGCTTGTTGGAATTGCGCCGCTAAGCAGTCGTGTGAGCATCGAATCCACTTTATCCAAAAGTTGTGTAATCCGTCCGGTCCTGGACTTTTCCAGTTCTGGGCCGTACGGATCGCACAACTAACGTCTTCGGGGCTAATACTAATAGCCCCCATGGATTCGATAGGCTCACACGCGCGCTCAACGACGCTCATCCAATCGCCCTCCGTGTGTTCGACGGGCACCGACCAGATACTACGCCAGAAGTTATTCATGGTAGTAGTATCCGGACACTGCTCCTCATTCACACGTTGATTGGTTCCTTCCCAACCTCGGTATACCTTCCTTTGGTCACTTTGGAAGAGGCGATTTTGATAATAGCGATCTACACGCGCTCTATAGCGACGAATACGGTTTGCCAATGCATAAACTTTCTGCTTCAGAAAGTCAATGCGTTCCGTGACACAAGTCATGTAGTCCCGGGGTCTAATCCCGGTCCCAGCAAAGGCCTGATTCACGAAACGCATGACTCGGGGGCGATGATTACCCCCTCTGAAGCAGATCAACTTCGCAATAAGAGTCCTAAACATATTGATGCGACACTCGATTCGTTCTTGCCACGCAGGGATAGCGGGGCGTCGCGGTATTCGGTCAGTATCCGGAAACTTGACGCGAACAACGCGACACGCCGCTATAGCCGCGCAGTAAAGAATCGAGTGTGTATCAACTAATGTTTCACTAGTCTGCATATATGGGACTAGCAAAACGTTTAGGGCTCCCATTAACGCCAGGTTACGTTTATTCATTGGCAAACGTGGTAGTCGCGGCCTAGAGTCAGGAGTAGTGCGATACTCCAAAATCGCGTCTTCCAAAGCCCTCCTCAAATGCTCATTAGTCTGGGTACTTACGTTAGTATTCGTACAATCGTCTGCGTCTAGCGCGGCATCCGCCGGGGCAGACGTCGAAGCCGAGCCTGTCGGCCCCTGCGTCGACGACACACTGGGCGGGTCCCGCGCTAAAGCAGAAGTAGTAGGAATAATAGGTAACGCCTCCAGACGCAGCCGATCAAGCGCAGAGTCGTCCAACAGCTTGAGCCGCTGGATGGCCCGCACCTGATCCGATAGTCGTTGTGCGGTAACGGTGACGGCTGGTTCAAGGGCCTGAAACAGAGGTAGTATCCTATCGCGGTACGCGGTCAGGTTAGTTCCTCCCTCTGTAGCCCCGTAGTAGGCGCGCATGCAGTTCTCATTTAAAGACTGGGTCCATCGCATGCGACGCGCTACACCACCGGTAGCGAGGGCTGGGCGCGGAGCAGAATGCCCCACAGGCCCCAAGCGTGCCGGTAGCGGTGGCCGTCCTCGTCGTCGCGTAGATGGTGGTGGCGGCGGCGGCGGCGTAGGCCCGTCGTCATCACTCGACGAGCTGCCCTCCGGGGGAGTGACAAACTCGTCTCCCGACGATGTGCTCGGAGATGATGCGGCGGGCGGAGGTGGTGGGTGCGCGCTTCTTGTCTCCGCTAGACATCTTCGAGATCTCGTTATCATTTTTATCACTTTTATGGTAGTTATTTTGCTTGCACATTATTTTGGGTTTGTTGATATATGACATGATACGTCAAATGAGAAAAACGATGTAAATTAAATTAAATGTATACTGAATTTTGAACACTATTTTCTTGATGTAAGATTATTTGTTTATTGTATTTACTGTTTTTATGGTATAATCAAGGTTGAAATAGCAAAATTCACAAATAAAAGTAATATAAAAGAAAAAAAAATTCTAAAAGACGTCTCGTCTGAGCGGTGTCAAATTTTTTTTTTTTTTTTTTTTATTATTATTATTATTATTATTTATCGAGATCTGATAAGCGTCTTCAGATATATTGTGAACAATTTGAACAATTTCAATTGTGAACAATTGACGGAGTAAACGTGTAACATACATAAAAAAAAACATACTGACGAATTGAGAAACTCCTTCATTTTGGAAGTCGATTGAAAACAAAAAATATTCTCGTTCTTCAAATATGTTTATACAGAACCCTGCACACACCACCGCTAATTTCACCACCATAACACTTAGCTGGTAACCCCGATGGTTAAAACTTAAAGCCACCGAAATCATAACGAGCTTGTTAAACATTGTAAATGCCGCTTGAGTTATGAATCGTATTAACTTTTGTATGAAAATGGCTGATTCCATACATGCCTCATACTTGTACAGTTCGATCGTTTAGCTCGGACGCGATTTATGATTATGGCAGCGGCTATGTGTTTTTGGTTTGGGGAAAGTTAGCAGTGTACGTTGTATGTGAAATTAATGTAAAAAAAATTATAAATGTGAATTTTAACCGACTTTAAAAAGGAGGGGAGGGGGGGGGGTTCTTAAGATGATTATATATATATTCAACCGATATCCAAACGGAAGGAGGATCTCAATTCGTCTGTATGTTTTTTTGTATGTATGTTACGCGATTACTCCGTCAATTGTGAACCGATTCGTATGATTATTTTTGTAATCGGTAGGGTACGTTACCGAGGTGGTTCCTTTGTAATTTTATTGAGATCTGATAAGTATCTCCAGAGATATGACAATAAAAGTCTCAAACTTGCTACTGAAATTGACACGCGGGGCATGGAAGTTGGTACTGAAAAGGACTGGCGCAGCATTAGAACCCTGTTTTTAGTTTTTTAAACGATTTTAAATTATTTACAGCCCATAAAAGCACATAATTGATCATATACTTTTCTTTGTACCGCGTTTTGGAACATGTCATTTGATTAAAGTAACAATTAAATTTAAAGTATTTTCATAGACAAGATAATAGTCAAAGTCCAAACGCTAGCCTATATAACAACACATAATAATTAAGATAGTTTTAAAACTAAAACAACCGACGTCAAAGCCCTGCGAGTCAATTTCAGTACCTAGCAAGTTTGAGACGTTTATCGTCATATCTCTGGAGACACTTATCAGATCTCGATAAAATTACAATGAAACCACTTCGGAAACGTACCCTACCGATTACAAAAATAATCATTCAAATCGGTTCACCATTGACGGAGTAATCGCGTAACATACACAAAAAAAAAGAAAAAAAACCTACAGACGAATTGAGAACCTCCTTCTTTTTAGAAGTCGGTTGAAAAGATCAGACCAGCTAAAGTAGTGAAACTGTAAATACTTATTCAAGTCATAATGATAATGATCACAACCGCTTATAAATACGACCGCTAACGCAATGCCAATTGATCATCTGTCTTTAGCGTGTGAAAAAGAAAGGGATGAACAGGATTCTGGTATTTAGGTTAATTTTCTTATGCACCTGTACAATTGCGAAAGCTCATTTAAGCTTGTTAAATTTTTTTAGCAAAAGTTTTGAGACTTTACGGGATGCTACTATTTCAAAATGGTTTTATTTAGCTTATTGTTTTGTTTTTATTTGTATGACGTAAGTAACGAGTTGATATGACGTAAGCAATACTTACTGCAACCTCTTTTTTTCTTAAAAGACTTCTTCGCGCATTTACTCTAGGAGCAACGACTAACCCACCGGCTTAAAATACCAAAATACCAGGTGTTAAAATACATGAAAATATCCAAAGTAATGTTGTAATGTTGTGTTAAAAATGAAGGTAATAGCGTGAAACTGCGTGAAACATTCGCGAATGACATGTGCTCTCAAGGCCTGAGGGGAGAACCCACGGGAAACTGTTGTTGTTGCGACGAAATGTACAAATAACGGACAATATTACACACAGACTTGAAATAATTTTGTCTACTTATAGATCACACACGGGATTGTCCCGTCTGAGATTCGAACTTACTACCTCAACCGTCTCAGCCGTCTTTGTACATCTTCAGTCTTTGTACATCTTCAACACCATGGGCTAGTGCTCAGTGAAAGGAAAAACAAAGGTTTGCTGCATTGCCGACCTTTGAGGATTTGTGGACTTTCGGGCTTATACATTCTGATAAAATGGCAAGCCACTAGTTTTCTACAGCTGTAGATTTATAAGCCATGTTCTGAGATCTTATATCACTATTCATCAAAGCAAATGATCTAAGTTTAATGAAACATCAAGAATGCCTCGATAAAAGCCTCCTTGTGTTACCCGGCATCGTATCTCCTTGATTCGAACCACATTAATAGCCTGAAGTTAAAGTATCCTATTCACTTTGACTAGTCTGGCTAGGCAAAGAACTTAATATTCATCATTGAATAGAAGCAAGAAGTGCTTTGAATCTCGTTTATGAGTTTTCATTTTGATTCAAAGGATCTTAAAGGTTCATAAGGAATTTAATCATGTGATCCCTTTAAGTCATTCAGTGCGTAGTCTGCGTTTGAACATTTTATAGTGATGGGAAGTATGCTTGTCTGTCTGAGGCGGCACCACCGCTTTGTACGTGTTTAACCGTTAAACAGATAGTGTGATTTTGATGAGTGACAATTGAGTTGAGTTTTAGAGGGGCAAACTCCATTGAAATCACTGGGCATATGGGACTTAAAACATATTATAATATCGTTTAAAAACTAAAAAACAACCGACTTCAATGCCGCGCTATTCATTTTCAGTACCAATTTTGAGACGTTTATCTCAATATCTCTGGAGATACTTATCATACCTCGATAAAATTACCATGGTACCACACTTGGGATATCTCCTTTCGAACAAAAAAAGAATAATCGAAATCGGTTCATAAACGACGAAGTTATCCGCGAACAAACATAAAAAAAAAAATATATATATATACGGTCGAATTGAGAAACCTCCTCCTTTTTTTGAAGTCGGTTAAAAAGGCACAACATTCTGGCCAAATGACCTGACACTTTGAACCTATAACGCATGAAATATATTAATTGCTAGCTATAAGTCAGAGTCACAAAAATATGACGACGAACAGCTAGGCTATTCTGTAAGCTATCTCGACAGCGGAATCCGCGATGAGATTTGAATTTCATATTACAAAATTCAACCGTATTACGAACGTGATACGATTGAAGCGTAGCACGAAATTCGAATCTCACCGCGGATTCCGCTGTCGAGATAGCTTACAGAATAGCCTAGCAGAGAGGACACTTTGGCGAGACAGTAACAGAATAGGGCCTCATATTTTGCGCATTTCAGTTCTCTATCTCTACCGACAAAACTATTGGCCTATAGAAAGTCTGCGGGCGGTGCATCCTTGAAAATTATTATATTACGCAAATTTAAGTTATTTATATAGTTATAAGGAAACAGAAAGTAAGGACCCAGACATTCAGGCACTTCTAGTTAATTTCGTATCAAGAAATTGATGATCCAACTGGCCAGTGGCCTGCCTCCTCCTCGTTTTGTTTTGTGTATCATATATGCTAGCGTTTGACCACTATCTCACTTGTTGGTAATAGGAACTGCCTCTCAAGGATAGCTGCCGGAACAAATTAGATGTTTGCAGACAGATTTTCTAACTTGGAAGTGGTAGCTGGCCAGGCGGACACTAAATAGTGTCCTACTTATATTATAAAAGCGATAGTTTGTGTATATGTAAAACTACTCAACCATACTACTACATACCTTTATCATACCATACCATACCATATTTTACCCTTATTCGCCCTATCTTGGAGCATAACTCGTCCGTATGGTATTTTTTCTATGCAGTTCATTCTGACCGCATAGAGAGAATACAGAAAAAGTGTCTTTGCATGTTGTGCTATAGGTATGGTTTGAAACGCAGACTGCCATCTTACGGTGATAAACTGCAGAAATTTAACTTGTTACCCCTTGCCACTAGACGCAAATACTTTGATTTCACAATTCTCTTTAAGATTATTCATTCTATTATAGACTCACCAGCTTTACTTTCTTTTCTTAATTTCAACATTACACCTAGACGACGTCAACCCCATTTAAATATATTCATATTGGAAGTTTGTACAAATAACACGTCATTCTTTAACCCAGTTGTCCGTATGTGTCGCCAATACAACGATCTTCTGAGAACTCATAACGATCAAATCGACGTATTTAAACATAACTTTTTATATATTTAGAAAAGCACTACTTTTCATCCTCTCGGGAGAGAGGATATCTAATCAAACATCCTGATATTATTATGATATCTAGGATAAATTAATTTTAATTTGTTTTTATGTTTCAAATGCAAGATTAATTTAAATGTAATTGTTTATAATATTTATTAATAATGTTGTGAATACATATTTAGGAATGCTTTACTGTTCGTAACTAAAATATTATTTTATTCTGTGCATTGTTATACAAGAATTCTGTTTTGTGTGCCAAATAAATAAATAAATAAATACCAAATTTCAGCTCAATCGGTTGATCTACGTTGTATCATTGTATATTCTACTCTAGGATAACACATGGGTACCCACTTTTTATCATCCCGATATCCCCACGGGAACGATGTTTGCGCGGGTAAAACCGCGGGGTACACCTAGTCGTAAATAATTATGTCTGGAATTGAAAGACGGCGAGGCGCTGGACATTTGCTTTAGTGCAGTGCATTCCACAGATTGCAAATATTCTAACGGTCTATATTATACAAAAGTTTTCAATAGGCTGTTCTCTGGAGGGCTCTTCTAATTTCTTGATAAGCGTTATTCAGACATAGAAAAACACGTCGGTGCACTACAATAGAGTATTAATCATTATTTACTTGCAAATACTGAATCTATATTTATCTCAAACAACTTAGTACGTTACACACAATCCAAAATTTTATCGTACTGTGTAAAAAAGAGTGTGTGTACTTATGTACACGCGTTAGAAGTTATACTTCTGTGGCGTATGGAAAAAAAATAACTAAAATGCAGTAGTGATTAACGATAAATATTAAAATTAATAAAAAAGATTTTATTTAAATAAAAAAGGTTTTATTAACGTAAAAATATGACGTTAAATATGACTTATACAACTTGAACATAGTCATGCCACCTAGAACTAACTTCACGGTGTAGAATTTAGGTGTCGGTGTGCGCGTGCATCGTACCATCTAGAACTAACTTCACGATGTTAAATTTAGGTGTCGGTGTGCGCGTGCATCGTACCATCTAGAACTAACTTCACGATGTTAAATTTAGGTGTCGGTGTGCGCCCGCATCGTAAAAATTCACTCTCATCATTTTTCTCTATCGCGCCAAAAGAAGTATAACTTCAACAATGTACAAAAAATATAAAGTGTGTAACACTTAGAAAAAATATAATATTTAAATAAGAAGTGCCTGATAATAAGTTTCGTCCATTTTGACCTTTGTCCTTTTGTTAAACACCCGTGGTAATATAATGATCGTATTAAAAAATACAGTCCACAAGAGATAAAAAACAGAATTAAGTCATTCTTATTTTTATCACACTGAGATCTGATCTTGAAATATCTTAAATACATGCTTTTGCTGGGTTAAATCAAGATCATGAATAAAATGGAACCTTGTTCAATTCTACTTTATGGGAACACCGTTACCCTTGTGTTACCCTTTACGAAGTAAAATATGACTATAAAGTTGACAACATTATTTTACAATTTAAGTACTTTTTGGCATTGGAAATATTTGGAGTCATTCAAATGAGAAGCGGTGAGCATGTCGGCGTATTTGTTTTTTTTTTTTATATTGTAAAGGCTAACGTTTGTCCACTATCTTACCTGTTGAAAAGTGATGATGCGGTTTAGGATGGTAGCACGCTAGGCCTTTACTGGGAATTGGCTCTCAAGGACAGCTGCCTGAACACATTAGATGTTTGGTGACCGAATTTCCAACATCCCCTATGTTGGAAATTCGGCTCGGTTGGAATTTTAGCTTGCCAGGCGGACATTAAATAGTGTTCTACTACCATGCTAGGGGTTAGGGGTTTAACGATGTTATTCCTTCACCTGATGGTCACTATAATTCAATATAATTAAATATGACATTATTGAAGTATTTTTACTGAAAAAAAATAACCGGCCAAGTGCGTGTCAGGCCACGCGCAGTGTATGGTTCCGTAGTAGCCTGTTATTCAATGCAAGTCTTTACCCGTTGTAAACAAGCAACAAGGTACTCCGTCTTTGTCACTTTAAAGGATTTTGTATTTGGTACAAAATTATCCAACACCCAAGTTCAACGACTATTACTACTAAAGTAATAAAGTTATATTAACCGCTATAATTTTCCTTTAAAGTTCATGAAATGCGCTATAATCACGAATTTTTCCAGTTTTTCAAGCCAGCAGTTTAGCTTTTAGAGGGGGGGACGCCCTACTGGAACAAAAATTTGCACTTTAAAGTTTATTATTTCGTGAATGGAGCTTTCAATTGAAAAATGGTATTTGCAACCCTGAAATCATTTTAAAACACATATTCAACGATACTTCACACGATGGGGTACATGATGAAAAAAAAATTCATCCCCACTTCTCATATAGGTGAACTACCATAAAAAAAAAAAAAATTTCAACATTTTATTTTAGCACTTTGTTGGCGTTATTTATTTACATACCCCCACAAAATTACAGCTTTCTAGTATTAACGGTCTCTTAGCAAAACCTCGGACAGACAGACAGACGGACATGACGAAACTATAAGGGTTCCTTGTCAGGACTACGGAACCCTAAAAACAAGTAAAAGGTGTTGTGTAGTTTTATGAAACCGCGATGCAAGTGAATGTTTTGTTAATGTGTAGCTATAGTAGCTATGTATATACTATGACAGCAGTTGACATGATATATAAGCATGTATAAATTTATGGCTGCGGAAGCGTCCGCCAACCACAGCTAAACGTAAAGCAAAACACCGGCTGTAATGCGACATGCAATAGATGGACGAAAAAATTTTAACATCCTACATTTTGACAAGGTATAGTCAAGACGGATGATTATGTAGTTTTCGGAAACATATTTGAGGAAAAAGTGGAATTGTGATCCTTATAAGAGACACCATATACGTTATATAAATGATGGTGATGTTTTGACAAATTCAATTTAACCCGTATGCTTAAACTATAAGATTGTAATTGCTTTGTAGAAAAAAAAGGCCCAAACGAAAGGCACCCGGGTGGGAGTTTGTCCTTGTCTAACAACCTGCTACTGCCCGCTAGTGCTGTGTATGTTCTAAATTAGATGTATAGTATATATATATAAGTTGTCCATACATAAGAAAGAGACAAACTCCGTACAAGGTCGGTCTCATTAGGGCCGGTGTACGCAGTCAAGTTTAATATTTAAGTAGAAGGTCTTTGTGAGACACGTAAAAAAAAGATCTTATAGGTTCAGAATAACACAAAAACCTACCGCCAACCGGAAGCAAAATATGATGGGCGTATTATGACGACGTCACAGACTGTAAACTTTAATTTTATTGGATTAAAAAATTAATATTATATTTCACAGACATGCCACGTATGGGAATTTTTATTGGTATAAAAAATTGGTAATACGATATGCAAGTTACTGGTCACACTTTATCATTTTTCGAATCAATCGATTTTCGGCATCGATTCGTTCCAACTCGATTTATGATACGAATTCGACTAATAAATATCGATGCGCAACCAATGTTTTGATTTAAAATTTGCAGGTACGGTTTAATTTACAATAAGCTATATATTTTCGACCGACTTCATAAAGGTTACATAATTCGTCTAGGTTGTATACATATTATATATTCTCAAGAATGGACTCTGGAATATGATTTATATCTTGGGTTTTATTTATATAATGTTTTAATACTTCACAATTTTTTGTAAAAATTGTCTGAAGTACTGAAACATGCGTTAGGGTACGTGTAATAGTACGGTTGGCAACCCTACATTAATTATGGGAACTCATTAGTTAACCTCCGTTACAACAAGAAGGGGTGTTTATAAGTTTGATCTGTGTACATGATTTTAGGTCTCCAGGTCAAAATAACAGGAATTGTAGGAATGTTATTAGTACCTTGTATCCTATCCTACAATTAGTATAAAGGCAAAAATGTATGTGTATGTGTGTTACTTCTTTACGCTAAAACAACCGATTCAGCTAAAATTTGGTATGTAGATATCCTAGACCCTAGAATCACACATAAGGTACTATTTATCCCGATATTCCCACGGGATCGATGTTTACGCGGGTAAAACCGCGGGGCACAGGTTTATCTATCATCATCATCATCATTATCAGCCGGTATCAGTCCACTGCTGGACGTAGGCCTCCCCCAAGACACGCCACTGAGCCCGGTCTTCGGCTCTTTGTTTCTATATATATAGAAAGGTTTATATATATACCTAAAATTTTTCAGCATCCCAAAATGTCACATCTATCTGTGGTTTCATTTTGTAACCATTTTAAATCTTAACACAACAAAGATTTTATCGTTTTAAAACAGTCACTGCAATGTGGTATTTACCAGATGAGAAAAAAAAGCTCACCGCATATTTACCTTTAGTAGATCAGCAGTAAACATGGTACGTGACTCGGGAAAATTCACCGAACGATAAAATAAACGTCTTGTACATCCCACTGTGACTCACGTTAAGTTTAACTTTTAAGGAAAATAAATATTTGAAATTATTTTTTGAACGAATCTATTTTTAACCGACTTCAAAAAAAGGAGGAGTTTTCTCAATTCGACCGTATATATATATATATATATTTTTTTTAACCGACTTCAAAAAAAGGAGGAGGTTTATCAATTCGACCGTATATATTTTTTTATGTTTGTTCGGGGATAACTTCGTCATTTATGCACCGATTTTGATTATTCTTTTTTTGTTCGAAAGGAGATATCCCAAGTGTGGTACCATGGTAATTTTATCTGATAAGTATCTCCAGAGATATTGAGATAAACATCTCAAAATTGGTACTGAAAATGAACATTGAAGTCGGTTCTTTTTTAGTTTTTAAACGATATTATAATATTAAATAAGATTTCTTTTTTTAATTTCATATAAGCGGCGTTTGACCACTATTTAACCTGGTGGTAAGTGATAATACGGTCGAGGATGGTTAATGGCAGCATGCAAGGCCTAGAATGGGAATTGACTCTTAGGGATAGCTGCTGGAACAGATTAGATGTTTGGCGACAGATTTTCTGACTTGAGGGCGGAAGCTGGCCAGGCGACCACTAGATAGTGTCCTACCACCATACGGGGATTGGGTGTTTCCATTTTCCTTTCGATAGAAAAATCCATTGGTGCATGGCGGGGATTAAATTCGGTACCTCTGGCGTTCTTGGCGTCTGGCCGACCATCCTATCACTACACCACTGGGCTCTCAAAAGTAAACAAAATACGTGCACGTATGTCATCGTTGTCAAGGCCAATCGTTGAAAAGGGGCCATTGTTGTCTTTCTACATCACAGATACATACGTCAAACTTTTATCACCCCTTCTTTTTGCGTTGGGGGTTAAAAAAGTAGGTATCTATTTTTTAACCGACTACAAAAAAGGAGGATGTTTTTCAATTCGACCGTATATAAGTTTTTTTTTTTTTTTTTTTTTATATTTGTTCGCAGATAACTTCGTCGTTTATGGACCGATTTTGATTATTATTTTTGTGTTGGAAAGGAGATATCCCAAGTGTAGTACCATGGTAATTTTATCGAGGTCTGATAAGTATCTCCAGAGATATGGAGATAAACACCTCAAAATTGGTACTGTCGGTTCTTTTTAGTTTTTTAAACGATCTTATTTGTATGTCTGATACACTAGCGTTATTCCGCTATCTCGCATATTCGTAAGCGATGATGCGGTCGAGGATGGTGAATACGCTATATCTATGGTCTGTCTCTCAAGGATTGTGTGCTGCCGAAACTCCGTACGGTTAAGGCAGAATTTCTTCTTGATGGTGGTAAGCTACTTTTTTGGTAGCAAATCAGTCAGAACATCGATATAATACTCCTGACCCCTATAACCCCCTGTGGACTTGCATCTGTAGGCCCAAACCATAATTATAAAGAAAATTTCAATAAGGAGCATACTCCAGCGGAAGTAAATTCCTGCAGCACGAAGCATTTATCGGCATTATAAAATGGTTTCTTAACGAAGCAAATTCAAACCAATGTCTAACATTGCAAGCCCAATTACGTTTATTAAGAAGAATCCCTCCATACATGCACTGAATATAAATATAAATCTATCTATTACATGTTACACTGTATGTAGATGTCTAGTGTATGTAATGGAAATATCATCAGGTATTATAGATTTGGTTTTTTAAACATAGAAGAGTGAGGCTCATAATCTATTTTTTTTTTTTTGTTATGGTTGGCAATCAAGCAGACAGCTCGCCTGATCGTCAGCGGTTACCGTCGCCTATGGACAACTGCAACACCATGAGTGCTGTTGATGCTTTGACGACCTTTGAGGAGTTTGTGGATACCCTTTTTAAAAGATCCCATCCTATAGCTAGATGGGATGATCGTGGTGGGCAGATCATTCCACATCTTACAGGTACGCGGTAAAAATCCTCGGTTAAAACGGGTAGTGTGAGACATCCAGGTCTTTAAGATGTGTTCAAAAGTATAACCACCCCCGATCTATTTACAATCTGTTCATTCCAATGAGCCCAAACACAACATCACACATCTGACGGGAACGACTCTGCTGTAAGTTGGTGAAGAGTTGAGTATTCTGCAGATTGCAAGAGATGCCCCAGCATCAGGTCATTGCTAACATGTTCTTACAAATAACATTGAAGTAAGAGGACACTAAATTTCGAATTGATCAGGCATATAAAAGATGATCTCATGGCGTTTTCATCTAAAAAAAATATTTGAAAAAAATTTGCTCATAGTCTTAAAACGGTTGAACAGATTTTCATGAATCATAGCTAAGAACACTCTTGTTTAAAACACCTATCTAACAAAAACATTTAATCAAAATTGGTTCATCCGTTTAGATACTACGATGCCACAGACAGACTGACACATACAGAGGTACACACGTCAAACTTAAAAAACCCTTTTTTTGCCTCGAGGATTAAAAAAATCCAAGATAAAAAAGAGGTTTTGACCAACAGTGAATAGATAAAGGCTGGTCAATGATAATTAAATGATTCAGCTCTCCCAGCTAACCTCACCTGGTATGGTGTATCCTGCTGACAAACAAACGAGGCTCTGGCGACTGACAAATGGCGGCAACCATTTCAAATTATGGCGTAGCTAAATACTACAGGACGGTGACGGCCAGCAGCGTCACCGGTGCGAGGAGCTACGTCCTGCGATCGCCAACCCGCCTGCCCAGCGTGGCGATTAAGGCACACCCCTCCCAATAAGCCGAAGATCGGGCTCAGTGGCGTATCTTGGGAGAGGCTTACGTCCAGCTGTGGACTGAAACTGGCTGATTATGATGATGATGATGATTTTATATCTTCCATACAACATAAACATTTTTATCAAAATTATGCATACTCACACATACACACATACCACGTGAAACTTATAACACCCCCTTCTTTTTGCATCTAAAATGTTCAAGCCAAGCCATGGGCTGGGCTAGTCAAACCATAAATTGCCCTAGATCAACTCAAAGTTATTAGATAAAATTTATCATTATTTCTAGGCCTCATTAGTTCGATCTAGGCAAACGCACGTATTGACTGTGAGAAATAAAACACAAACGCATTTTAGAATTGTATCGCTGTAAAACTTCACTAAGGCTTTGGGCCGTATTCTAAGCTTGATAGATTCAACTTATTGCGACAGAGTACTAATTAAGGCATGTTATTATAATGTCGACGGTAGCTGAAGTCTAATCGTGAAGGTATGCATGTAATACCGGAGCAACCATGGTACAATGATGAGAATCGTTGTGTTCTTTACTAAATACCTTCAGCAATTATACTGGATAGCATGAAGAGATCATGTCTTTACTTGTCACAACAGTATTGGCCGACTTTTTTATTATTACAAGCTTTATCTCTATTTCACGGCGAATTTTTCCGCCACAAATCTTGCGATTGATTTTAGAGCTACTTCCAGGGGTTCGATTGAGCTGAAATTTTGCATACATGTGTAATGTAATATTATGATGACATGGTGCTGATCTGATGATGGAGCTGGAAGGTGGCCAAAGGAACTCCTAAACTACACGTGTTATACCTTTCGTGTTTGGGCTCGTTGGATTTGTCTTGACTTACTCTGGTCCTAGGTTATGTTAAAGTTTGTGTTTAATAATATCGTTTAAAAACTAAAAAAGAACCGACTTCAATGCCGCGCTATTCATTTTCAGTACCAATTTTGAGATGTTTATCTCAATATCTCTGGAGGTACTCATCAGACCTCAATAAAATTACCATGGTATCACACTTGGGATATCTCCTGTCGAACAAAAAAAGAATAATCAATATCGTTTCATAAACGAAGAAGTTATCCGCGAACAAACATAAAAAAATATATATACGGTCGAATTGAGAAACATCCTCCTTTTTTTGAAGTCGGTTAAAAAGGTTTTTTAAAATATTACTTGTTATTTGTATACGTGACCATGATTGCATTTGACGGGAAGTATCGAAATTTTTTTTTTTTCGGTTTCAGTCATCAAAAGATGGTTTGTGATAATATATCTCTTTTAACTTACTTCCACAAAGGAGGAGGTACTCAACTCGTTTGTGTGTTTTTTAGGTACCCAAAGGGTACAAACGGAACCCTATTACTGAGACTCCGCTGTCCGTCTGTCTGTCTGTCTGTCTGTCTGTCTGTCTGTCTGTCTGTCTGTCTGTCTGTCTGTCTGTCCGTCTGTCACCAGGCTGAATGTCATGAACCGTGATAGTTAGACGGTTGAAATTTTCACAGATGGTGTATTTCTGTTGCCGCTATAACAACAAATACTAAGAACAGAACAAAGTTAAAAATTAAAGAAAAGTTTAAAAAAAGTTTTTTACGATAGCGCAGCGCCATCTACCTAGCATCAAGGATGGCGCGGCGCTATCGTCGTTACCTTAATCTGAATTTCGGAAGCGGCTCCAACGATTAAATAAAATTTAGTACACCTACAGGGGATTGCGGGGGCGATAAATCGATCTAGCTAGGAGTCATTTTCAGTAAATTTTGTTTTATTCGTGTTTTCAATAATTAACTTTATTGATAATCAACTTAAATTTGACTCTTCCCGACATCTATTGGCGAGTAGAAGTACTGTGTCAGTAAAGCAATTAAGGCCCATTTAGACGGGGAGAGTTTCTCGTACGTTTCCTTACGAGAAACCATACGCTACTATCACAAGCACTAATCGCTATAACACAATCGTATCAAAATGTTTACATACAGGCAAGAACTAAAATCTCGCCTGCGATTATGTCATACGAGATTCGCATATGACTTATCGCTAGGCGATAATTGCCTAAGTTTGTTTACACAACAAAAGAATAGTAAGCAGATTCTTGCTTATGAGAGTCTCGACTTGTATAAACACGATCTCGTATGACATTTTTCAAGTTCATACGAGTATCGTACAAATCGGATTGAACGGTTTTGAGTGCGAGAATCGAAATACGAAAAAATTCTGTTTAGACCGACACTATCAATATTAGAATATTGATAGTGTATGATGATAGTGATGATAGTAGATTGCGAGTTAATTGTCGCCAGAGTGGAAGAGCGAGAGGTGTGAATGCTTAGACATATAATCTTCTTTATATTCCTTCGATAATCGTATCTTCGAGACGAGAAAAGTTATTCTACTTTGGTGGTCAGGTCTTAGTTGGCGTTAGTGTTCGTAAGATGGCGTTGTACTGAATAAGGACGCGGCTCCTGTTTTAATAATTGTTTGGATTTGACACGGTAATATAATATAATAATATCTGTATGGCCGAGCTTTGCTAGCAATTTTTTTATTGTAAATCGTGTTTTATGTAATTTTTTGGCTCCCAATAATAGTCTTCTTACAAAATAACAAACTTGGAAAAATTAATCATCACGTCTGGACTCGAACCGGGATCCTTTTGATCGCCATCCGAACGATCTCCCACCGAGCTATTGTAACAATGTAGCAATGGCGAAATTTACCTTCATATTCTAATTATATTGTAAAAGTTTTTCATTACCTGAAAACAGGGATAAATCAAATTTTTCTGAAAATGAAAACCTAGCTAGATCGATTTGTCAATTTATTACAAGAAACGTGATTTCTTTCAGCATTTTTTGCTCGATTTTATAAAATATTGTAGTGTGGTACGGAATCGGAACCCTACCAGTGCAAGTCCGACTTGCACTTGGCCAGTTTATTTTGTGTGTATGTTACGCGATTACTCCGTCAATTGTGAATCGATTCAAATTATTTTTTTTAATCGGTTGAATACATTTTCGAGATGTCACTCGATCCCACTGTAATTTTTTTCGAGAACTGATAAGTATCTCCAGAAATATGACGATAAACATCTCAAACTTGTTACTGAAACGGACTCGCTTGGGCATGGAAGTCGGTTCTCTTTTTGTTTTTTAAACGATCTTAAACATTCATAAGATCTTACCTAATATTTTCTATTTTACTAGTTCAGTAGAGTGTTTGCTACGCCAAATATGATAGGGTTCCGTAAACAAAAGTTCCAGTTCTGGGATCAAATTAAAATAAATAAATATAGGACGTAAGTTGAAAACCAGAAATGAGTGGGCTCAATTTAACAGGTAGATGTAACTTATAAATTGTGAGTCAATAATTTTACCGTAAAATAATTCCTTTTAGTTCTATTTTAAGGTTGTTTTCCGGATTTTATCTATAGTGTAACGAATGACTGCATTTATAAGACGATTTCTAGGTTTATTGTAATTTTTTAAGACTCTTATTTAATAGTTAATACCTAAATATGTGATCTAGCAAACTTATATTATCCTATTTATAAACCTCGGTACAGATGCTCAGACTTCGACAAAACTTTAACTTGTAGATTAGATTAGACTAAGCAGTATAGCCTTGCTGCAAACACTTACAAATAAACAAATATCATAATAATTATATTTTTTCTTTGTGTACTTATTTTTTCCCACAGAGTTCTCGCAATTTTTATGTCTACATTCATTCCGCACGCTGTATCTTTCTGTTATCTCTCAGCCCTATATCTTACATGCTTGGTGGTGCACGGGGTGCCAATGGTATCACCATAGAAATATGAACAACTACCTTATTATACATATTTCTGTAGCTATCACCCTATTCTCTCTAATTTATTTCCATGTTATGTATTAACTTTATATTTATAAAGTTTACATTGGGGCTTAAGAGCGAACGTGGGGTGCACTTTCCTATACAGATGTATTCCCCCGTTTCCTCCACAATTAGAGCAAAATTTGTTTCTACAAAAAATCAAGGTCTGCTGTAGCTTTCTTTTTCTTTTTTTGACCAACCGATTATAAATAGAAATATGACCCTTTAAAAATCTCAAACAGGAGATTAAAAGGCTCATATTTCTTTAATTTTCATAGCTACAGCAGACCTTAATTTTTTGTGGAAACATATTTTGCTCTAGAAGCATTTTCCAGGGAGAAAACGGGGGAATACATTTGTATGGAAAAGTGCACCCGGCATTCGCTGTTAATACATTTTACACAGTTTCTTATTGTTTACAAATTATTCTTACATCTATATTATATCTTACGTACCGTACTTCATCATACGTATACTGGCCAAGGAAAGGAATTATCTGCCAGAGTCTGTGTTTCAGATTCGATACAACCTAGGAGTCTTCAAGTCGCGAGTGAATCTTTTTGGTAAGCGCGCTATATCATCGACCGCATCATTAACGATCCACAGAGTACTGAATTCTACTACGTTATAAGAGTAGGCACTTCCGTACATTGTTGATAACCGAATTATGAACGTACTTTGTAACCAACCTAACAACGGAAAGTATTATGCTTATAAATTTAATAGAAACTTTTTTTGCAGTGTTGGTTGGGGTACAAAGTACGTTCATAATTAAGAGCTATTTAATTATGTATGCAATGTCCCGAGACTGCACCGAATATTAGGTGAGATGGTGGTCAAGCGCTATCTATTTTCGCATAAAAAAATATCATGCAACCCTAAAACTTACATCTCTCACTCGCACTATAAAAATGTTAACATTGCCCGCAGCAGATTTATCGCACCGATTCCCTTAACGATCGTACACCAATTAACGATCATAACATAAACTTGACTGAGTCGGTTAATTCATGGGGTTTTCTGATACACCTGTGGATGGGTCGGTAAGTTGCATGAGGTCATTTTCTCCAAATAATTGTCGTAAGTACATACATACAGAGTTTTCTACCGATTTCAAGGATTTAAAAATATATATTTTATGGGTAAATTTGACCACGGTATCGCCTGGTGGTAAGTGATGATGTGGTCAGAGATGGTGAACATGCTAGGTCTAGGTCTAGATTTTTTTAAACTTTTTTATTTACTCATGTGGCTGTGTGCTGCCGGAACAACGTCAGGTTATGGCAGTAGACTTTTTCCTTGATTCGTGGTAAGCTACTTTTTAATAGCAAGTCAAGCGGAACATTGACATAATGGATAACATTTTTTAAATATGTGTTTTTGTCAAGCAACATCTGGGTTTCTATACACAAGAATCGTGGAACACTGATAGAACGTGCAGACAATACAACAGATTGTATATAACGGACTGCCGTTTAGACTTGTTCAAAAAGAAATTATACGCGATAAAAATCTACAACAAAGTACCCAAGGACATACAAATATTACATTGTAATCAATTTAAAAAACATCTGAAATCTTGGCTACTGACTCACTGGTTTTGCAGTGTGCAAGACTACCTCCAAATTAAACCTGTGATAAATTATGTTTTGTTTTTTATAATTTCTGGTTTAGGTTATTGTGAGCCTTAGTATTCATTGTGATTCAGTATGCATGTAGATTTCTAAGATATTTAAAATAATTAAAATAATATATTATATATCTTAAATGGCATGGAATAATATTAATGAAATTGTATTTATTATTTAAATGGCAGATAAAATAGCTAAATTAATGTTGCACATTCTAAGCGAGTAGATTGTACAGCACTTTATTAATTAACTAGAAGTGTCACGCGGCTTCGCCCGCGTTAAAACCTTCTTTTATTTACTTAAAACTTTTCTTTTGTAAAAACGATTCTATCATTAAACACATCAAATAAGAATTAGCCAAATCGGTTCACCCGTTTTCATGTTATCGCGCGACTAAGGCAATTCAGAATTTATATTTATAAAACCCTAAAAACCTAAATTTACAGACTTTGTTACCTACCCCATTTCGAAAAATCCTACAACACGTACTTTATCCCATCTTATTTCGCCATACAAACTTTAAATTCCCGTTCCGTATCCGGGAGGAATTTTCAGAAAATCATTTCTGAGCGGATACCTACGTCTTAATAACTATCTGCATTCTGAATTTCAGCGCAATCAGAAACAATATTGATTTTTAGACTTTGTTACCCCAGTGTATCCTCTCAGGGTGGCAGTTTGAAAAAGTCTGAACTCGTATTAACTTATTTATTTACAGAAGTACTTGTGTAAAATGTCGAATAAAATGACTATCCAAAATTTGAACCCCCGCTTCATCCCCTTAAAGAGTGTGATATGAAAAATTCTTTCTTAGCGGATACCTAAGTCAAAATAACTATCTGCATGCCAAATTTCAGCGCAATCCGAAACAATATTGATTTCAGACTTTGTTACCCCACTGCACCCTTTTAGGGGTGGAATTTCGAAAAAGCCTGAAACACGTATTTACTAACTTAAGTACTTGTGTTAAATTTCGAATATAAAAGCCTATCTAATATTGTTTTTCCATACAAAATTTGAACCCGCGTTTCATCCCGTTCAGGGGTGAATTTTGGAAAATCCTTTCTCAGAGGGAGCTAACGTCGTAATAACTATTATTAATATTAATTTCGGGATATTTACCATGTTTTTCTTTTGTTTTGAGTTTCCGATATTTCGGTGCTGTTACAAGCGCCATGTTCACGGACGAACTGAACGGAGCACATTAAGGCAGTCAGAGACAATGACTCACATAAATCTGCGATTGTGGAACACCTATTCGACTCTGGCACCAACCACTAGATTGAGTTACACAACCCTCAGATACTTTCGACGGAACGCCACTACATACCAAGATTGGTTAGAGAAGCGATTGAAATAACTAAATTCAAAAAGTTCAATCGTGAGGATGGGTTCAAACTTTCGAATATCTGGCGTCCAGTGGTAGGTCTGTGTCAGCCTCATACAAAATATGTAGTCCACAACAAGAAGCGTGAAGATACTGAGAGTTTTGTGTGTCGTGAACGAGTTTCATCGATAACAAATGGTAGGGGCACCGAACGACCGAAACGAGTAAAAAAGCGGGTAGATCGCTTTGTTTGCTCGTGATATCCTCTTCACCCGCAATCTTCAGTTCGTCCTTGAACATGGCGCTTGTAACAGCACCGAAATATTGGAAAATCAAAACAAAAGAAAAACATGGTAAATATCCCGAAATTAATATTAATAATAGTGTCAGTGACCATGAAAACTTAAAAACTTATATGTCGTAATAACTGTCTGCATGTCAAATTTCAGCGCAATCCGAAACAATATTGATTTTCACACTTTGTTACCCCATTTCACCCTCTTAGGGGTAGAATATCAAAAAGACATGAAACACGTATTTACTTATTTTTTTACTGAAGCACTTATGTGAAGTTTCGGATAGAAGAGACTATCTTATCTTGTTTTTCCATACAAACTTTGAACCCCAGTTTCATCCCCTTCAGGAGTGAATTTTGAAAAATCCTTTTTCAAAGGTAACTAACGTCGTAATAACTATCTGCATGCCAAATTTCAGCGCAATCCGAAACAATATTGATTTTCACACTTTGTTACCCCGTTTCACCCTCTTAGGGGTGGAATTTCAAAAAACATGAAACACGTATTTACTTATTTTTTTTACTGAAGCACTGATGTGAAGTTTCGGATAGAAAAGACTATCCAATCTTGTTTTTCCATACAAACTTTGAACCCCCGTTTCATCCCCTTCAGGGGTGAATTTTGGAAAATCCTTTCTTAGCTGATACTAACGTCATAATAACCACCTGTATGCCAAATTTCAGTGCAATTCAAAACAATATTGATTTTCAGACTTTGTTACCCCATTTCACCCTCTTAGGGGTAGAATTTCGAAAAATCCTAAAACACGTATTTACTTAATTATGTCTTGAAGCACTTGTGTGAAGTTTCGAATAGAAAAGACTATCTAATAATGTTTCTCCATAGAAACTTTGAACCCCCGTTTCATCCTCTTCAGGGGTGCAATTTGAAAAATCCTTTTTCAAAAGTAACTAACAATGTAATAATTATCTGCATGCCAAGTTTTAGCGCAATCCGAAAAAATATTGATTTTCACACTTTGTTACCCCATTTCACCCTCTTAGGGGTGTAATTTCAAAACAACCTGAAACACGTGTTTACTTATTTTTGTACTGAAGCACTTGTGTGAAGTTTCGGATAGAAAAGACTATCCAATCTTGTTTTTCTATACAAACTTTGAACCCCCATTTCATCCCCTTCAGGGGTGAATTTTGAAAAATCCTTTTTCAAAGGTAACTAACGTCGTAATAACTATATGCATGCCGAATTTCAGCGCAATCCGGAACAATATTGATTTTCACACTTTGTTACCCCATTTCTCCGTCTTAGGGGTGGAATTTCGAAAAAACTTAAAAGAAGTTTTTACTAATTTATGTCCTGAAGCACTTGTGTGAAGTTTCGAATAGAAAAGACTATCTAATGTTGTTTTCTCCATTGAAACATTGAACCCCCGTTCATGCCTTTAAGGGGTGAATTTTAGAAAATCCTTTCTTAGCTGATACTAACGTCATAATAACCACCTGTATGCCAAATTTCAGTGCAATTCAAAACAATATTGATTCTCAGACTTTGTTACCCCATTTTACCCTCTTCGGGGTGGAATTTCGAAAAAACCTAAAACACATATTTACTTAATTATGTCCTGAAGCACTTGTGTGAAGTTTCGAATAAAAAAGACTATCGAATAATGTTTCTCCATAGAAACTTTAAACCCCCGTTTCATCCTCTTCAGGGGTGCAATTTGAAAAATCCTTTTTCAAAAGTAACTAACAATGTAATAATTATCTGCATGCCAAGTTTTAGCGCAATCCGAAAAAATATTGATTTTCACACTTTGTTACCCCATTTCACCCTCTTAGGGGTGTAATTTCAAAACAACCTGAAACACGTGTTTACTTATTTTTGTACTGAAGCACTTGTGTGAAGTTTCGGATAGAAAAGACTATCCAATCTTGTTTTTCTATACAAACTTTGAACCCCCATTTCATCCCCTTCAGGGGTGAATTTTGAAAAATCCTTTTTCAAAGGTAACTAACGTCGTAATAACTATATGCATGCCGAATTTCAGCGCAATCCGGAACAATATTGATTTTCACACTTTGTTACCCCATTTCTCCGTCTTAGGGGTGGAATTTCGAAAAAACTTAAAAGAAGTTTTTACTAATTTATGTCCTGAAGCACTTGTGTGAAGTTTCGAATAGAAAAGACTATCTAATGTTGTTTTCTCCATTGAAACATTGAACCCCCGTTCATGCCTTTAAGGGGTGAATTTTAGAAAATCCTTTCTTAGCTGATACTAACGTCATAATAACCACCTGTATGCCAAATTTCAGTGCAATTCAAAACAATATTGATTCTCAGACTTTGTTACCCCATTTTACCCTCTTCGGGGTGGAATTTCGAAAAAACCTAAAACACATATTTACTTAATTATGTCCTGAAGCACTTGTGTGAAGTTTCGAATAAAAAAGACTATCGAATAATGTTTCTCCATAGAAACTTTAAACCCCCGTTTCATCCCATTCAGGGGTGAAATTTGAAAAATCCTTTTTCAAAAGTAACTAACAATGTAATAATTATCTGCATGCCAAGTTTTAGCGCAATCCGAAAATATATTGATTTTCACACTTTGTTACCCCATTTCACCCTCTTAGGGGTGTAATTTCAAAAAAACCTGAAACACGTGTTTACTTATTTTTGTACTGAAGCACTTGTGTGAAGTTTCGGATAGAAAAGACTATCCAATCTTGTTTTTCCATACAAACTTTGAACCCCCATTTTATCCCCTTCAGGGGTGAATTTTGAAAAATCCTTTCTCAAAGGTAACTAACGTCGTAATAACTATCTGCATGCCGAATTTCAGCGCAATCCGGAACAATATTGATTTTCACACTTTGTTACCCCATTTCACCCTCTTAGGGGTGGAATTTCGAAAAAACTTAAAACATGTGTTTACTTATTTATGTCCTGAAGCACTTGTGTGAAGTTTCGAATAGAAAAGACTATCTAATGTTGTTTTCTCCATAGAAACTTTGAACCCCCGTTTCATCCCTTTAAGGGGTGAATTTTAGAAAATCCTTTCTTAGCTGATACTAACGTCATAATAACCACCTGTATGCCAAATTTCAGTGCAATCCAAAACAACATTGATTTTCAGACTTTGTTACCCCATTTCACCCTCTTAGGGGTGGAATTTCGAAAAAACCTAAAACACGTGTTTACTTATTTATGTCCTGAAGCACTTGTGTGAAGTTTCGAATAGAAAAGACTATCTAATAATGTTTCTCCATAGAAACTTTGAACCCCCGTGTCATCCCCTTCAGGGGTGAAATTTGAAAAATCCTTATTCAAAGGTAACTAACGTTGTAATAATTATCTGCATGCCAAGTTTTAGCGCAATCCGAATAAATATTGATTTTCACACTTTGTTACCCCATTTCACCCTCTTAGGGGTGTAATTTCAAAAAAACCTGAAACATGTGTTTACTTATTTTTGTACTGAGCACTTGTGTGAAGTTTCGGATAGAAAAGACTATCTAATCTTGTTTCTTCATACAAACTTTAAACCCCCATTTCATCCCCTTTAGGGGTGAATTTTGAAAAATCCTTTCTTAGTACACCCCTACGTACTAAGACAAATATACCCTTCAAATTTCAAGTCTCTACGACCAGCGGTTTAGGCTGTGCGTTGTCTGTCAGTCAGTCAGTATGTCAGGACAAAGATTTTTATAGTATTAGATTAAGAACAACTATTGTTAACTACCTACTTTCTTTGCAATCAACTTATTTGATTTGATATTAATGCTCCTACCATCATAAAATAATATATTTTTATCTTAACCAACACATATTTTGATAATATTAACCAACAAATATTTAAACAGTGTCTCACCTGATGCTAAGTGATGATGCAGACTGAGAGACATGCTTTAAGGGCCCAGTGGCGTAGTGGGAGAATGCTCGGCTTTGACGCTAGGGGTATCGAGTTCAATCCCCACCGTGCATAAATGGGTTTTGTATCGAAAAAATTACGTGCGCATTTCACAGTGGCCATCCGGTGAAGGTAAAACATCGTTAAGAAACCCCCAACCCCCGCATGGTGTTAGGACATTATCTAGTCTTCACATGGCCAGCTACCACTCTCAAGTTGGAAAACCTTACACAAAAAAAAAATCATCTAATGTTAAGGATAGCTGCCAGAACATTCTAGGCCTAGCATGCTATCATCCTCGATCGCAGCAGCCACAGAGCTGAGTCCGACTCGCACTTGGCCAGTTTAATTTTATACAGTTTATTTCTATTTCACTGTTGGTAAGTGCTGGCTGCTGCCTAAGAGCTATAATTACTAAAGTATAATAACTTTAGTAATTATAGCTCTTTGGCAGCAGCACTTACCAACAGTGAAATAGAAATAAACTGTATAAAATTAAACTGGCCAAGTGCGAGTCGGACTCGCACACGTAGGGTTCCGATAGAACAAAATTTATCGGAAAAATACGTTTTTTGTATGGCGACCCCCTTTAATTTTTAATTCAATTCAGTTTTTAGGGTTCCGTACCCAAAGGGTAAAACGGGACCCTATTACTAAGACTCCGCTGTCTGTCTGTCTGTCCGTCTGTCACCAGGCTATAGCTCATTAACCGTGATAGTTAGACAGTTGAAATTTTCATACTAAAAACAAAATAAAGTTAAAAATTAAAGGGGGTCCCATACAAAAAACGTGTTTTTAAACGCCATCTATCTAATTAGTTTCGGCAAAATGACATAGATGGCGCTTGTAAACGAGCCCCGTCTTTCTAGATCGCGACCAAACCAAATATTCTTGGTAATATCAATTAATCAAATATATGAAGTTGAAACTCTGTTATTATTCGTATTGTACGGAACCCTCCCTAAGTGTGCGATAAGAGACGCGTTGCTGACTCGCACTTGGTCAGTTTTATTATTATTTGATGTTATAGCAACCATAATAATACACACTATGACCAAATTTCAAGTCTGTATCTGTTACTGTTTATACTATCGAGCATAAAACGCCTGAAAAAACACGTTTCTTGTTTGGGGACCCCATTTTATATTCAACTTTATTATGTTTTTAGTATGTTTTGTTATAAATACGTTGTGAAGACTTCAAGTCTCTATCTATTAAGGTTCATAAGTTCAAGCAAAAAACGCCGAAAAAACTACTCTCTTGTATGGGATCCCCCTTGAATATTTATTTTATTACGTTTTTTTGGTATTTTTTGTTATAGCGGCAACGGAAATACATCATCTGTGAAAATTTTAACTGTCTAACTACACGGTTCATGAGATACAGCCTGGTGACAGACGGACAGACAGACGGACGGACAGCAGAGTCTTATTAATAGCGTCCCATTTTACCCTTTGGGTACGCAACCCTAAAAACAGTTTTTAGCATAATTTATTTTTAACTTATTTAGTAAGTTTTTCAGAGTTGTACGAGTAAATAAAATATAAAATAAAATAAAAAGTGCAAAAAATAATATTCCAGTGGAAAACTTACCGAAATTAATTATTTAAGATCGTTTAAAAAGCTAAAAGAACCGACTTCAAACGTCGCGCTAGTCAAAATAGCCAGTAGACCAAGTTACTATTATATAATCTGTGCCAGTAATGAGTATGTCGTCCAGGTATGTAAATGTATTGTAATACAAATGTTGATATATTAAAAACGGCTAGACCGATTTCGTTAAAATTTAAATGGGACCACTTGGAAAGAGTACCCTTTGAAAAAAAAAAAGAGTGTGTGTGTACTTATGTACACGCGTTAGAAGAAAGAAACTTCTGTGGCGTATGGAAAAATTTAAAATTAATCAAAAAGATTTTATTTAAATAAAAAGGTTTTATTAACGTAAAAATATGACGTTAAATATGACATATACAACTTGAACATAGTCATGCCACCTAGAACTAACTTCACGGTGTAGAATTTAGGTGTCGGTGTGTGCGCGCATCGTACCACCTAGAACTAACTTCACGATGTTAAATTTAGGTGTCGGTGTGCGCGCGCATCGTAAAAATTCACTCTCACCATTTTTCTCTATCGCGCCAAAAGAAGTATAACTTCAAAAATATTTTTTCAAATCGGTTCAGGCATCTTTGAGTAATCGGTGAACAAACATTAAAAAAAAAAAGTTCCGACGCTTTGAGATCCTCCTCCTTTTTGGGAAGTCGGTTAAAAAAATTGGAATACATTATCTACCTAAAACTTAATATCCATTAAGACTTTAGATTATTATAATTCTGAAATGTTCTGAAAAGTTCTAAAGAAAATTCTGGAATTCTAAACAATGAGATTTAAAAGTAGTAAGGAAATACAATACAATACAATACAATACAATACAATACAATACAATACATCGTTTATTTTCAATCAACATTGATGTTGGAAATGTTTTACTATTTATATTAGAAATAGCCCAACGACTAAGGCGTCGGCCTGGCGATCGATAGGTCGTGAGTTCGATCCCCACCCATTGTACTATTGACGTGAACCCACTCCAGACACAAGCATTTTTAGCTTAGTTTGAGGGGTTAACACGACCACTAGTAATGTCTAACCCACATTGCTGGTATGTTTCATTAAGTGACTCTAACATTGATAAATGTAATCGTTCCAAGTAAAGACCAGAAGGTGCCATCGGACCATCATAAATCACAGATTATCCTGATTTTGCCATTATTATAAAAGTAAACCAAAAAATTCATTAACTGGCCAAATGCGACTCGCACACTTAGGGTTCTAGGGTTCTCGGACAAGATTGAACAAAAATTATCAAAACACCCATTTCTTGTATGGTTTTGTTATATCCCCTCCCTTTAATGACGTATTCACCCGACGGCGAAAGAAGGAGGGTTATGTTTTTCGAGTGTATGTATGTATGTATATTTCTTTGGTATTGGTACGCCTTAAACGGCTTGTCGTATTTTTATGTGAGTGGTGTCAATAGGTTCGTCTTAGTCGTGAGAGTGACACTGGGTACATCAAAATAAAAAAAAATTGAAAATTAAGGATTTTTGGCGCTAAAAAGTCATCTCAAAATAACTAGATGAACATTGCGGTTCGACTATTTGGAAGGAAAAACGAGTTGCGCGTTGAAGTCTTTTGTATCGCAAACTTGCAAATTGGGATTAGCAAAACAATAAAATATTAATGTTTTCAAAATACATTAAGTGTGGTATCGAACTAAAAATGTTTTAACCGTGATTACGAATATATATATACCTAACTTATATGTTTTATTGGAATTTGGAATAGTTTAATCACACAATTTCTATCACGCAGTCGGGTTATTTGTTCCTAAAATAACTCACAATTGTAATTATGTGTTGTTATAGCAGCCAAAGTAACAAATATTATGAGTATGAATATTATGTAGTGTATATTATATAAAGTGTATATTATATATGTATAATTATGTATTATGAGTATGAATATTATGAGAAAATGTAATAAAGTCTCTATCTGTTGCGATTCACAGGATCGATCAAAAATATGCCTATGAAAACACGTTACTTGAACGGAGACCTCCTTTAATTTTTAATTTTATTTTGGTTTTACTAATTTTTGCTGTAGTGGCCATACTATTACATACTGTATATAAATTTCTAGTAAGTATTTACCTATTACGGTTGAGAAAATACAGCACTCAGACAAACTGACAGACGGACGGACGGATAAACGGACAGCAAAGTCCCATTAATAGGGTTCTGTTGGGACCCTTTGTGTACGGAACCCTAAAAAACGGCATAATTTAGTATTAAATTGTATCAAAACATCGTTCTGTGTGATCGGATTTATAAATCAACTATTTGGTATATAAAACTTCTAGAGGAGGCAAGTTGTAGGCAAAAGTGGGGTTACAAAAGTTATTATTATTATTAATTTATCACTCAAGTATGTCTGAGATTTTGTTTGAATGACCCTATATGTTTACGAGCATTATGAGATCTTGTTGTATTGTTTGTAAATACGAGGGGTTAACAAAAATGCCCTATGTATATAACTAACAATGGCCTATGGTTTGGTCTACATTCGTTATTTTTACACTAGATGGCGTTGTATACCGTTAAAACACGCTTGTGTTTCATTTGTTAAATTTGGATAGCTGTTCTTGGTTGCTAAATCGTCGTGGTGCTATCATCTTAGCATCATTGCTTACCATCAGGATTTTTAAAATTCGGTGAACAGAGTGATTTGTTACACCGGTTGATAACTTAACACTCTAGTCTTAATACATTAACTATCAATAATTTAGATATATAAGGTATTTCTAAATTAATCTTCCTCATGCCGCCGGAGTTACTTTCGTTACAGTAGACAGGTAAGGTACGTTACAGACTGTTCACTGTACCCTTTGTACCAGTTTTTATCTCGTTAACGATTTTGACAGTTCTCAGTGTTCTAACATAGTTCTCGATTTACTCTAGCTCCCTGATTGGTCTAAATTTAGTGAAGTGTAGTAACCAGTAGAGGCGCTGTACTGTTTTTCATACAAAATTTGTTCGATATACGATATCGAGTTTGGTATTAAAACTCATACAAGGTGTAATGTAGGTTTTGAGCAAGTTTGAGATGTTGTTTATTATAAATTGTTAAACACAATCCAAAATTTCATTGTACCGACGGGACTTGAACCCGCAACCTCCGGAATATCATGTTCCGGTGCTTTGCCAATTAAGCCACGGTGCGAAGTATCGTTACGACGAAATTAGTGGATTGCATTTGTTAACCCAATTATGCATTGGTGGCGTCATCTATGACTACTTATTACGTAAGTTAATCATTCGTAAGAAATCATTACAGTTTTCAAATCTGACGAGAGATGATGCATTGCGTAAATCAAATATTATGTTTCTTTGAACCGATTATTAACCGATTTGGCAAGTTATTTTTTGTTTTAGAGAGTATGCTTTCCGTTTGGTTCCATTCCATTGTATATATATATATATATAATATATATATATATATATATATATATATTATCAAGGTCTAATTAGTATCCCAGAGATATAGAGATTAGTACTGAAAATTAATTGGGTGGGATTTGAAGTCGGTTTTTTTCTTTTGGTAAACGATTTTAAAATTATTATTGAATGAATAAATGAAAACTCTTTATTGTTCACCATCTTCGAGCATTTATTTACCAATGGAGATGTTAACGTTGTAATCCGCAAACATTTTTTTCTGCCGATACTTACAGGGGACGAGGTAAACACGCATTGCACACACACAAATCACTCACTTTAACGATCCCACACACTAGCTTGAAACACGCACACAGTATTAAAAATACAGCGTAGTTACGCACGCTCATATGGCCAAAAATGGCTATATGGCCAGCAGAGGGGTACGCCTTGCATTGACATCTCCTTTGGTAAATGCTCGAAGTACACCATAGAACATAAATAAATTCACAAAGCATGTTATTGTTACATTATCTGCAGTAGACCACTTTGTATTTGTATGTAAGAGGTACCTGTATACAAATACATTTTTTTGTCTACAAATTTTGCTACCAGCTCTCTCCACGGTGGTCCCATTATACAATGCATCGAGATCTAATAAGTATCTCCAGAGATATGTAGATAAACATCTCAAACTTGCTACTGAAATTTACTCGGGCGGCATGTGAAGTCGGTTTTTTTAGTTTTGATATTCATTTTCATTATAATCTATATAGCATGTTATAAACAAAAAATATTGCACACGGATGATAGGAGCATTTTATATCGATGTTCCACTTAACTTGCTACAATAAAGTAGCTTACCATCGTTAAGGAGAAAATCTGCCGGTGAAAAAAACCTTTTTCCTTACGGTTAAGAGAAAACCTTACGGTGTTCCGACAGCACACAGCCCTTGAGAGTCAGATTATTCTAGGCCTACCGTGTTCACCATCATAGCTTACCAACAGACGAGATAGTGGTCAAAGGAGATAATAATAAACTCTTTTCATTTTTAGGGTTCCGTACCCAATGGGTAAAACGGGACCCTATTACTAAGACTCCGCTGTCCGTCTGTCTGTCTGTCTGTCTATCCGTCTTGAACCGTGATAGTTAGACAGTTGAAATTTTCACAGATGATGTATTTCTGTTGCCGCTATAACAACAAATACTAAGAACAGAACAAAGTTAAAAATTAAAGAAAAGTTTTAAAAAAGTTTTTTTACGATAGCGCTACGCCATCTAGCTAACATCAAAGATGGCGCGGCGCTATCGTCTTTACCTTAATCTGAATCTCGGAAGCGGCTCCAACGATTAAATAAAATTTAGTATACAGGGGATTTCGGGGGCGATAAATCGATCTAGCTAGGAATCAGTTTCAGAAAATGTTGTTTTATTTGTGTTTTCAATAATCAACTTTATTGATAATTAACTTAAAATATTACTCTTCCCAACATCTATAGGCGAGTAGAAGTAGCTTTAGTGATACTGTGTGGGTAAAGCAGTTAGTGGCTCTCAATTAAAAAAAATAGTATAATTATTCGTCAATAGATGTCGGGAAGAGTCATATTTGTCTGTTTAAGTGGCAAAAAATACCGAGCAAAGCTCGGTCAACCAGATATTTAATAATATTCATTTCTACTATTACTATAATATAATACTATTCTACCTTTGTTTTAACGTTTACTTGGTTGGTGTTCGCTTCGGAACCCTCCGTGTGCGGAACAAAAGTATGACTCGCACTTGGCCAGTTTTATTTAAATAAAATAACTTCAAATGTTACCTCTAGTTGCTCTAAAATAATAAAGTTCTTGTAAGTCGGATTTGTGGTCTGAACACAATGGCATTGGTGGCGGCTAGGCTACTTTTCATGGTATTAATGTGAATTATGATACAGTAGCGTAATAACTCTGTTATTGCTGACCACTTACCTCTTTTCAAGGATATAGAATTATGACATCTCCCCCGAGGGCATATTATTATCTATTCTATGCCGAGGGTCCCATCTCAGTGCAAATAAAGGCAAATAAATAGTATTTGATAATTTTAAAGGATTTATTAAGCCTATTCTATGGCACTAAACACCCCGCACGGTTTCGGCCGCGTTAAAATTGTATCACGTATGTCTAATTAATTTTACCATGCTGGCTATCCTGTGCAAAGTTTCATGCTTATCGGTCCAGCCGTTCTAGTCGTGATAGACAGTTTATAATTTACTTAAATTTTCATCTCTGTCAGACTTTTTTCAAGCTGTTTTGGGCATTATCGATATGATTATTTCCGGGATTTGTCCTATTTTCAACCGACTTCAAAAAAGGAGGAGGTTCTCAATTCGTCTGTATGTTTTTTTTTGTAGATATGTTACGCAATTGCTTCGTAGATTGTGAACTGATTCGAATGATTATTTCTGTTACAGGTAGGATTCATCTTCAAGGTAGTTTTATTTAAATTTAATTGAGATCTGATTAGTATCTCCAGAGATATGACGATAAACGTCTCAAACTTGCTACTGAAACTAATTCGCGCAGCATGGAGGTCAGACAATCTTAATTTTTTTTTATGGCAGGTTAGTAGTATAAAACCTAAAAACAGAAAACCTTTCCAAGATACTTTTAGACTGTAATTATATTATTCCATATTAATAAACCTTAAAAAAAAGTTAAAAAGTTTAAAGTTAGAGATGATTTATGAATTTATATGTTCAACATTTTAGTAATGGCGTGCCCAAGTTTTTAAATATTTGTATTAGACTAATCTGCCCATATAGGGAGGTATGCTCCATTCTAATTTTGATTATTGTCAATATTTGATATTTTATTGGATTTAAAAACAGGGCAAGTGCGAGTTGGACTCGTGTTGACTGGGTTTCGTACGATGTAGATAAACAGTTCTAAATATATGTATGTTATATAATATAGTTCAATAAATACTCTACTTATTTTAATAAAATACTATATTTATATATTTCAAATATATATATGATAGAAACACACATTACATAATTCATTTAAGAGGCCTGCATCGACATGTTTTAATATATTTCAATGAGCCTAAAAACGACATCTCTGCTGTAAGTTGGTGACGAGTTGAGTATTCTGCAGATTCCAGGAGATTCCCCATCAACCCATTTTAATATCTTATGGGCTAGCGTTACACCACTATCTCAACTGTTGGTAGCTGGCCTCCTACGTACATTACCATGTTCTGACTATTTTATTATTTATTTATTTATTTTATAGCAATTGTTAAAATTACAAATATTTTTTTCGGTCCTTTCGTTTGAATAAGTAAGTTTGAATTTTGAATTGATCAGACCTATGAAAGTTAATTTCATAGCGTCATCGACTAGAAAAGGTCATAGTTTTAAAAGTCCAAAATAGGTTTATCTGAAATTGTCACATTTCAATTTGATTTTTCAAAGCATTGTTGTATTATTTTGGGAAAAAGGGAATTTAATGCTTTATTTTATACATTCCCCATGATTAAGGCATAAAGGAACTACCACACCGCGGCGTCCTGCGTCCGCGTGCGCGATCTGATTTTCAATCGTTTTCTGATCGCAGTAGATCGCGTTGGTTGAGAACCAGTCGGTACAAATACTACTGCGCTATCTGTACCCTTAGTACGAGTTTTCATCGTAAACTCTTTTGACAGATCTCACATAGTTTTCGACATATTCTGGCTCTCTGTTTGGTTTAAATTTAGTGAAGTGTAGTAACCACTAGAGGCGCTGTAATGGTTTTCATACAACATTTGTTCGATATACGTTATCGAGTTTGGTATGAAAACTCGTACTAAGGGTACTTACTGATCGCCGCCTAGATCGCGCACGCAGGACGCCGCGGTGTGGGAGTAGTATTATAAGGTTTTTGATTAACAAGACCGAAACCCTAAAAATAATAAGTTTCACGGCTGTTGGATTTTAGACTACGAAATTTTAGAGCCTAATTAGAGGGATTAATATTTTATGTGTTTATTGTTAAACTTAGTTTTATTGTCGTGTGGGTGTTGGTGGGTATATTTTATTTCTAACTAGAGAAGCCCCGTGGCTTTGCTCGCATAAATAATTATTATATTCTACCGATTTCCAAACAGGAATTCTTAATTCGTCTGTATGTTTTTAGGGTTCCATACCCAAAGGGTAAAACGGGACCCTATTACTAAGACTCCGCTGTCCGTCTGTCTGTCTGTCTGTCTGTCTGTCTGTCTGTCTGTCTATCTGTCTGTCTGTCTGTCTGTCTGTCTGTCCGGCTGTCACCAGGCTATAGCTCATTAACCGTGATAGTTAGACGGTTGAAATTTTCACAGATAGTGTATTTCTGTTGCCGCTAGAACAACAAATACTAAAAACAAAATAAAGTTAAAAATTAAAGGGGGTCCCCATACAAAAAACGTGTTTTTAAACGCCATCTATCTAATTAGTTTCGGCAAAATGACATAGATGGCGCTAGTAAACGAGCCCCGTCTTTCTAGATCGCGACCAAACCAAATATTCTTGGTAATATCAATTAATCAAATATATGAGGTTGAAACTATGTTATGTTTCGTATTGTACGGAACCCTCCCTAAGTGTGCGATAAGAGACGCGATGCTGACTCGCACTTGGTCAGTTTTATTTTATGTACGTTACGCGATTATACCATCAATTGTGCACCGATTCGAATTATTCATATTCTAATTGGTAGGAGACATTTGCAAGGTGGTTCCATTGTAATTTCATCGAGATCTGATAAGTATCTCTAGAGATATGGAAATTAACATCTCAAACTTGTTACTGAATAATTAGGCTAATACTTTTTTTATGTGTGTTTTAGTAAAGAAAGGTTTTTATTATTATTAATCATTTATTTCAGACAATTGATCCATAGATTGTTAGTAGCGCAAAAATTAAAAAATTAAAAATAATGTTAGTATTATACCTAGTTGATTTTAAAAATTATTAATTGCATTACAAAAAATATCAATTGACTACTGTACATAACTATTTTATATTAAATTTAGCTATTGGTCTGTGTATTGTGTTCCAATGGCGCACAATCGGACAGTCAGATCTCCACATTATGGTATTTAGGAGGCTGTTGCTACTGTCTCTCAGGCGTCTCATCAGGGAGGCAGTACGTTTGCGCAGTATTGTTTTAAAACAATCCGTGTGAGCCTGGGAGAACATACCTGATGCGCTACAAAACCGAGACAGTCTAAACAACATCCTAAATACATTATATACTGGATTCGTAGGGCATTTGAAAGTCTTCTGCCTATAGTTAGTCCATAGACTGCAGGTGTACATAGTTTGACAATAAGCCTTAAAAAGGGTTATTTTTACATCTTCCGTACACCGTGCAAATCTACGGGCCAACATATTGCATCTAACTGCCAATACCCTACGCTCCCTCTCCATATCAAGGTCATCTGAGAGGTCCTCGGTGACCCAATGTCCAAGGAATTTGAATTTGGTGACTCTGCTTAAAAACGTCCCTCTAAGACTAATCGGTGGTACCGACTCAGGTAACTTGTTACCGGCTTTAAAAATAAGCAATTCACTTTTCTTAGAGTTGTACCTTAGACCATGGGCCTCCGCGTACCTCCCACAGATACTCAATAGTACCCGAAGAGCCCTGACTGATGGCGTCAACAAAACCATATCGTCAGCGTAACTTATATTGTTGACGAATTTGCCGTCGATGAAGCAGCCAACTCCGGCTTCGCTGAGCTCATCAATCAGTCCATTCGTGTACAGGTTGAATAGTCGTGGCAAAGTTAAACCACCCTGTATGACACCGCAATTCAATCTGTACTCGTTCGAAAAAGTACCAGCCCATTTCACACAGTTGGTTTGATTTTCATACCAATATTTAAAAAGGCTCGTAACTTCTATTTGTGTACTTGTTTCCTTTATAAGCTTATAAGATATTATACCATAAGATATTGTAGGAAACAAGATCGAACGCCTTCGACAGGTCCAAAAAACAGGCATATACCGGTGTCTTTCTAGTCGTGTAGTACTGAACAGTATGCTTGAGCCTCAGTATTGCAGTTTCAGTGGATAGGCCCGGTCTAAAACCGAACTGAGCCTCGTTTAGATTTACGTGCTTACTGAGTTGACGATCAAGCAAACTGTCCAGCACTTTAGCTATCACTGTAGCCAACGAAATCGGCCTGTAGTTGTTCCTGTCGGAGGCATCCCCAGTTTTGTTTTTTACAATTGGTGCTACTATTGTCTTCATAAATGCCTGAGGAAGATAAGTATGACTAATACACAAATTAAAAAACATTGCTAGCACTCGGGGTAGATGTACTCCTGCATACTGCAAATGTTCAATACTAAGTTCATCATGCCCTGGGGATTTGCCTCTTTTCATGTTTTTTATAATTTTGTGCATCTTCTTTAGCCGAAAATTATGAAAGAAAGGTTTTAATTAAATGAAAGAAATTTTTTAACGCGGGCAATGCCACAGTGCACTTCTTGTAAAATTGTATCAGAGCTACGTTATTAAGCTTACATAATATAATCTTCTGAGGCTGGAGTTTTTGCTCCTTTGAATTGTGCTCCAATTATTGGCAACATCGATAAGTAGCTCACAGCGAGTCGTAAATATGATCGTGATCTGACATTATACTGAACAGGGCCGTAAGTTTGGGATGCTTGGATGCCAAGAATGGATAATTGTGGATAAGAACTCAGGACCAATTTATTTTGCAAGATTTTTTTTGGGAAGAATCGAAAGAGGCATGTCAGGATCGGTTCGATCGATCATGTGGAAAGAAGTCTAGTCTCTGCCTAACGGGAAAACAGCGTGATTTTATTTATGTTTGTATGTATGTATGTAAAAAAACGTCTTTCTTTCAATCCAATCATCATCGAATACTCGCCACTGAGCCCAATCTTCAACTCTTAACATTCATTGAATGCCAGCTACCTTGCGCAGATCGTCGCTCCATCTCGCCGGAGAACATCCTACACTACGTTTTCGCAAACGTGGTCTCCACTCTAATACTCGATTACTCTATTGGTTTTCGGTTTTGCGTGAAAATATTATTTTACTTTTGGTTTTTAGGGTTCCGTACCCAAAGGGTAAAATAGGACCCTATTACTAAGACTCCGCTGTCCATCTGTCTGTCTGTCTGTCTGTCCGTCTGTTACCAGGCTGTATCTCATGAACCGTGACAGTAAGACAGTTGAAATTTTCACAGTTGATGTATTTCTGTTGCCGCTATAACGACAAATACTAAAAACAGAATAAATTTAAAAATAATAGAGGATCCCCATACAAGAAACGTGTTTTCTTCGGCATTTCACGCCATCTATAAACGCTTAGTTAGGTAAACGTCCCATAGATGGCGTTATATTGATATGTCGATCCCTAACTCCTTTGTTAGACGTTAGATGGCGTTATAAGAAAAAAAATGTTTAATGTTTGTGGTATTTTTTGCTCGATCTATGCACTAAGAACCACATTGCTACTATTATAATGAAAAATTCTTGTCTAGCTAAGACATTAAAACAATTGTTTGTTTGTAAATTATAGTAAGAAGTAAGTCAAAGAAGGAAAATCTATTTTAATAATATTACTAACAAGTTCTCATCCAGTAATAACCGTATCCTTTCAGATACAGTTGCCAAACATGAACCAATATTTTAGGGCACAAAGAACAAAAAATCATTGTTTATTGTTGAATGAAAGGATAAATTTAATTTAAGGGGACGCGTTCTGGAGCTGGAATTTTAAATAAGGTTTTTGTGAAGAATTTTATCAAAATACGCTGGTTTATATAAAAAAGTACTGCGATTTCAGCGCTTGGGAAACATGTATAGATTGTAGATAATTCACGCTGTTTGCCAATAAATAATAAAAAGTTAAGGAATAAAAAAAATAAGCTTATTATTTATCTGAACTCATGTATCAAGGTATCAATCAATCATAATCAGCCATTGACAGTCCACTGCTGGACGTAGGCCTCTCCCAAGATACGCCACTGAGCACGATCTTCAGCTCATTGGGAGGGATTTGGCCTAATCGCCACCCTGGGCAGGCGGGTTGGCGATCATAAGACGCTAGCTCCTCGCACTGGTGCCGCTGCTGCCCGTCACCGGCCTGTAGTATTTACAGCTACGCCATAATTTAAAATAGTTATAGCGCCATTTGTCGGTCGCCAAATATCAAGGTGTACCTGTATCAAAATCATTATTATCATAATTTGATTAATAGCATTAGCGCTATTAGTTAAATATTTTCAAACATAATATCACAAATATTTTTTTTAAATAATTATACATACAAGAAATCTAACAAGGATTACATTATAATATTATTTATAATTTTCATATCGTTTTCATGTAATTGTTATGACAAAAAATCATAAGGCTCAAAACAAAGACACACAGACACACATAATTATTTTCAACCGACTTCCAAAAAAGAGGAGGTTCTCAATTCGTCTGTATGTTTTTTTTTGTATGTTTGTTATGCGATTAGTCCGCAAAGAAGAATCATTTGAATCGGTTCACAATTGTGAACCGAATCGATTTTTTTTTTATCGCTAGGGTACATTGCCTAGATGATATCATTGTAATTTCATCGAGATCTGTTAAACATATCCAGAGATATGACGATACACGTCTCAAACTTGCTACTATAATATCGTTTAAAAACTAAAAAAGAACCGACTTCAATGCCGCGCTATTCATTTTCAGTGCCAATTTTGAGAGCTTTATCTCTGGAGATACTTATAATACCTCGATAAAATTACCATGGTACCACACTTGGGATATCTCCTTTCGAACAAAAAAAGAATAACCAAAATCGGTTCATAAACGACGAAGTTATCCGCGCACAAACATTAAAAAATATATATATATATATACGGTCGAATTAAGAAACCTCCTCCTTTTTTGAAGTCGGTTAAAAACTAACTCGCGGTGCATGGAAGTCGGTTGTTTTAGTTTTTAAATTAATTATCACCGTAGATTATTACCTACTTTTTCTTAACCTAATGTCCCACTGCTGAGCAAAGGTCTCTTCCATAGCCTTCCACTAGTCTCAAGAGGTTTTGATTATACAAGTAAAACTTATTTAACTTCACAACTAATATTGAATTGGCTTTCAAACAATGAGGGCAACAGCAACGTTTAACATCAGGTGAGATAATGGTTAAGTTCTTGTCTGTATAACATTTTAAAAAATCATCATCATCATTCATCATCATCATCATCTGCCAGTGTCCGTCCACTGCTGGACGTAGGCCTCTCCCAAGGTGCGCAACTGAGCCCGATCTTCGGCTCTTCTTTTCCAGTCACTGCCCACCGCTTTGCGTATGTCGTCGATCCACCTGGTCACAGGACGTCCTACGCTACGTTTGCCGATTCGCGGTTTTAAAAAATATACTTAAATTATTATATTAATATTATTCGTAAAATATTCGTAGCTCTAATTTATTTCCTGACACGTACTAATTTTATTTTATTACCCCAATTAGCATTTTTATAACTGCAATTATATTTATCGGTACAAATTGAAGCTTTCGAGCGTGTAACGAGGTGTAGTTTATGGGTAACATTGTCATCGACTCGGTAGGGGTTCCGTACATATATTTTGTTATAAATCGTGTTCTAGAAATGTGTGAAAAGAAAGGTTATGAGAAAATATTGATGCTCATACTTTTAACTGCTCGCACCTGCTTGGTATACATGAATTTGAATTTTGTTGTGTTAGTTTTTGTGAAAATAAAAATATGTTTTCAAACGTTTTTCTTATTTATGTTTACATTGTGTTTATTAATTTAATTGTAAAGCCTTTTTTATCGATAATGTATTTTTATTTTTGTCTTTTTCTGATCTATGTACTCTTTCTAATGATACTGCTGAAAAAGTTTTAATTAAAAAGTATATTATATAAAATAGATTGATTCATGTATAGACATATTTAGCTATGTATTCTAGAACATAATACTTTATAATATAACTTATTTAATTTTATACTGCACATTGCAGTATTTAAATTAGGATTTACATATATTAGGCATGTAACTCTAGATAGAAATAGTTTCTGAGTATTTTCTATACATAAACATTGACTTCATAAAATGTTATTCAAAAAGTTTTAAAAGTTTTATGTTCCTGCTCCAAGGAACCCTAAAAAACGGCAAGTAATTCACACAAATCGTTTTAAACCATCTCATTCTATAGATACATAAATTGGTTACAGTAACTTGTTATTTCAGTAATTTACGAGTTGAAATAACATTGCAAAGTGTTAATCTGTGATAATTGTATGGCGGTAGCTAACAAATCAGGAAAGTAGTGCAGCTACGAAAACTTGGAACTTTTGTATGTTCATTTTTATTTAATTTTACATTTGTTAATTGTCAATATACAATGTATTTATTTTACATTGATAATGAAAAAATGTCAAACAAAAATTATATAAAATAATCCTAACTGTAGTTTCAGTTTTTAGGGTTCCATAGTCCTGACAAAGAACCCTTATAGTTTCGTCATGTTCGTCTGTCTGTCTGTCTGTCTGTCTGTCCGAAGTTTTGCTAGGAGACTGTTAATACTAGAAAGCTGTAATTTTGTGGGGGGTATAATAATGTCTTTTAAAATGACTTCAGGGTTGCGAATACCATTTTTCGAGTGAATGCTCGATTTATGCCCATTTACGAAATATTAAACTTTACAGTGAAAATGTTTATTCCAGAAGGGCGCCCCCCCCCCCCTCGGAAAAAATCGTGATAATAGCGCATTTCATGAACTTTAAAGGAAAATTATAGCGGTTGAGATAACTTTATTAGTTTAGCAGTAATACTCGTTGATTTTGGGTGTTGGATAATTTTGTACCAAATAAATAAAATAAAATCCTTAGAATAAATTATTTAAATTGACAAAGACGGAGTACCTAGTTGCTTGTTTAGAACGGGTAAAGACTTGCATTGAATAACAGGCTACTACGGAACCCTACACTGCGCGTGGCCCGACACGCACTTGGCCGGTTATTTTTAATATTTTTATTGACAAACAAGCAGTGTATTTCTATCTCTTGTTATCTAAATGGATGTCACATAGTAGCATTTCTTTTATTTATGTTGTATATTTTATAGGCTAGTGTTTGACCACTATCCCGCCTGGTGGTAAAGAATGATGTGGTCGAAGATGGTGAACACGCTAGGCTTAGAATAATCTGAATGTCAAGAACTGTGTGCTGCCCACAGGTGCTGCCGGAACCGTAACCGTTATGGCGGCATATTTTCTTCTTTTGGTGGTAAGCTACTTTTTGGTAGCAAGTCATGCGGGACATCTATATAATATGCTCCTATGACCAGTGGGATCCTATATTCTATTCCACCTTATTAACAATTTTGTGTGTCGGTCGAGCCGTTTGACCGTGAAACGGTGACAAATATACAAATTGACTAAGTACGAGATTTCATTTATAAAACTTGTCGTGAGTTAAATTGCCAAGTTCAAAGCTACATAAGTCTTTACGGAATATCTTTATCTGACCCTTCAGTGGGACCTTTAAATCTTAAGTCCAGATTACTAGGAAAGAGACCTCAAGATCTGATGAATGGATGTGAGATTTCGGAACATTTCATTCAGGTCGGAATTATGAACATTTTTGAGAAGGGTCGAAACTTGGAAGATTGCGAATAAGACATTAATAAAATGGAGGTTTCTGCGGCAATAAAGTGAAGGCTTTTGGGGTATTTACGACTGAAAAAGTTAATTGTTTTGCCTTGACTTCGTAGAGGCTTGCATTCTTGGTTGAATTAAGGCTTTTTTTAAATATCTTATAGGGTAGCGTTTGACCACTATCTGTTGGTAAGTGATGATGTGGTTGAAGATGGTAAGCACGCTAGGCCTAGAATAGGAACTGGCTCTCAAGGATAGTTGCCGGAACACATTTGATGTTTGGCGACAGATTTTCTAACTGGAGGGTTATAGGAGCTGGCCAGGTGGACATTAGATAGTGTCCTACTACCATGCGGGGCTTGTTGGTTTCTTAACGATGTTTTTACTTCACCTGAGGGCCACTGTGAGAAGCGCACATAATTTTTTCAATAGAAAAAGCCATTGGTGCACGGCGGGGTTTGAACTTGGTACCTCTGCAGGGCTAGCATAGCAAGGGGACTATTTAGTCTTTCCACCTATCCGTGTTTTGTTTGGTGGAGAAGGCAAATTATAAGTAAAGTTTTTCGACTATTATAAACGCCCGCTGACTTTTAATCAATTCTTTTTTTGATCTTTTTAATACGAAACAAAATCAAAACTCGGGGTTAAGCTTCACCAAGTGTTTAAATTGTTGTGTTGATCTCCTGTCAGTGGCGATAAACAGGGAATTAATTTTGTCTTTCCCCCGGGGATAAGGCCATGCTAGCCCTGCTGGCATCAAAGCCGACCATTCTCCCGACTACGCCACCGGGCCCTCAAAAACTGGCTAGCGTATTACGGCTGACAGCATGGCAGGGTCAGATTTGACAACGTAAATTCAGGCGTGCCTAATGGTTGAACGTATGAACGTAAGTCTTGAGAATCATTTAAGACAGATGTACACTCACGGGTATTGCTATCGGAATTACTCACACCATTTTCGGACAAAGATATGCGTTCTTTTGTTGCATTGCGCGAGGATCTTGCGTTAGTCACGGCTCCCAGAAAATTGACGTCAAATATGTCCGAAACTGGTCAGAGCAGCGATAGCAAAACCCGTGAGTGTACAACCGTTTATATTGTGTATAATGGTGACAGAATAAAATATTGCTAAAATTAACTGGCCGGCGTCGAATCCTCCTCGATGCCCTCCCCTGCCGTCTGCTGGTTTCTACGAACATAAATAAATAATAGTTAAAAAAAAATAAAACTGGCCAAGTGCGAGTCAGCATCGCGCCTCTTATTGCACACTTAGGGAGGGTTCCGTACAATACGAAACATAACAGAGTTTCAACCTCATATATTTGATTAATTGATATTACCAAGAATATTTGGTTTGGTCGCGATCTAGAAAAACGGGCTACTAACAACTCGTTTACTAGCGCAATCTATGTCATTTTGCCGAAACTAATTAGATAGATGGCGTTTAAAAACACGTTTTTTGTATGGGGACCCCCTTTAATTTTTAACTTTATTTTGTTTTTAGTATTTGTTGTTCTAGCGGCAACAGAAATACATCATGTGTGAAAATTTCAACTGTCTAACTATCACGGTTAATGAGCTATAGCCTGGTGACAGACGGACAGACGGACAGACAGACAGACAGACAGACAGGCAGACAGACAGACAGACAGACAGACAGACAGACAGACAGACAGACAGACAGACAGACAGACAGACAGACAGACAGACAGACAGACAGACAGACAGACAGACAGACAGACAGACAGACAGACAGACAGACAGACAGACAGACAGACAGACAGACAGACAGACAGACAGACAGACAGACAGACAGACAGACAGACAGACAGACAGACAGACAGACAGACAGACAGACAGACAGACAGACAGACAGACAGACAGACAGACAGACAGACAGACAGACAGACAGACAGACAGACAGACAGACAGACAGACAGACAGACAGACAGACAGACAGACAGACAGACAGACAGACAGACAGACAGACAGACAGACAGACAGACAGACGGACGGACGGACGGACGGACGGACGGACGGACGGACGGACGGACGGACGGACGGACGGACGGACGGACGGACGGACGGACGGACGGACGGACGGACGGACGGACGGACGGACGGACGGACGGACGGACGGACGGACGGACGGACGGACGGACGGACGGACGGACGGACGGACGGACGGACGGACGGACGGACGGACGGACGGACGGACGGACGGACGGACGGACGGACGGACGGACGGACGGACGGACGGACGGACGGACGGACGGACGGACGGACGGACGGACGGACGGACGGACGAACAGACAGACAGACAGACAGACAGACAGACAGACAGACAGACAGACAGACAGACAGAAAGACAGACAGACAGACAGACAGACAGACAGAAAGACAGACAGACAGACAGACAGACAGACAGACAGACAGACAGACAGACAGACAGACAGACAGACGGACAGCGGAGTCTTAGTAATAGGGTCCCGTTTTACCCTTTGGGTACGGAACCCTAAAAAACGCGCTTTTTATAGAAAACCGAACTAAAAATAGAAAATAAATTTTAATAAATTTAAATTAAGAATAGTGTTAAGATTTTCAATAAATATAAATTAATAATAGTGTCAATAAAAAAATATATTTTATTTAAAAAAAGCGTGAGGTGCATGGTGTCAATAGTTATAAATATTTTATTGACAGGTATGAGTAGAGTGATTATTATTTTGATATCTTAAAAGCACCCCACGCTTTCTTTTGAATATTTTTTTTTTTTATTCACACTATTATTAATTAATAATTGGTTGAAATTTTCACAGATGATGTATTTCTGTTGCCGCTATAACAACAAATACTAAGAACAGAACAAAGTTACAAATTAAAGAAAAGTTTAAAAAAAGTTTTTTACAATAGCGCCGCGCCATCTAGATGATCATTAAAGATGGCGCTATCGTCTTTACCTTAATCTGAATCTCGGCGGCTCCAACGATTAAATAAAATTTAGTATGTAGGGGATTTTGGGGGCGATAAATCGATCTAGCTAGGAATTATTTCTGGAAAAAGTTGTTTTATTTGTGTTTTCAATAATCAACTTTATTGATAATCAACTTAAAATATTACTCTTCCCGACATCTATTGGCGAGTAGAAGTACTGTGTCGGTAATGCAGTTAGTTGCTCTCAATTAAAAAAACTAGTATTATTATTCGTCAATAGATGTGAGGAAGAGTCAAATTTGTCTGTTTAAGTGGCAAAAAATTCAACAACTCAAGTCAACCAGATATTCAATAATATTAATTATATACATTATAATATTAATTAACTACAATTACTGTTACTACTATTACTACTATATAATACTATTCTACCTTTGTGTTAACGTTTACTTAGTTGGTGTTGGGTTCGGAACCCTCCGTGTGCGGGACAAAAGTCTGACCCGCACTTGGCCAGTTTTATTTTAAACTATTATTTATTTTCTACTTTTTAGTTGAAAAATGGAATAATTTTTTATCAAATTTGTGTATTGTCATCGATCCTTGATAAATCTACAAAGTTTGAACGAAATCTGGCCGTTTAAAGTGGGTCAAAATCGCGCCCAAAGAAGTCGGTCACATACAGGTGAAGCTAATAAAAAGCTAATAAAAACATGGAAGTATTCCTAGCGATACAAAATGACCCAACACAGTTTGTGGTAGGCGGTGCTTACCAAATGTGCCTTGTACGAGTTGTGGCAGAGTAAACCCAATTCACCAAAAAATAATATCGATTTTTAACTGGAACACATTGACAGCTTATTACCAAATGCGCCTTGTACGAGTTGTGGCAAATTAAACCCAATTTACCAAAAAATAAGATCGATTTTTAACTGGAACACATTGATAGCTTAATCAGTGACTGACTTCTGAGTACTTCCGAGGACTCGCGATTTTGTTCGTGACATTGGGTCAACATTTGCGCATAGCTTCCTTGAAGAAATTCTTCCGTGTTTTTTTGTTCGTAGGCTGGTTTGCGTTGGTATTTGAAATCTACATCTTGCTACCATTGGATACAAATCTACCTTCATAAATGCATTGCCTTGCCATTCTAAACTAAAACTGTCACAAACATTTAATTATTATTTTTCACAATTTGGCAATTTGTTTCCAAATAATACCTTGCTATAAATTTTGTATTTAGTGGTGAATTCTAACGAGTAGTCGTTCTAGAATCCGTCGGTTTGTAGTGGCAGGACTTCTGCTAGTGCGCCTGGGGCGGTACCACCACTTTGCCAATTAATTTTCAGCCGTGAAGTAGGAATGTTTTTCGTTTGAAATGGCAAGGTGTCCAGTGAAATTACAGGGCATGTGAGACTAAACAGCTTTATTTCTCAAGGTAACGGGCGCAGTGCAGTGACATGCCGCCACTGTATCTGTAATAAGTAGACGTCATTGCTTACCATCAGGCGAGCGTTGTGCTAGTCTTGTTACCTTATATCATAAAAAAAAAGAATCCCCCAAGTGATCTTTTGGTGACTACAGCCAAGGCAATTAATTTGTGAAATAGACTTTTTTAACGGTCAAGGAAACTATAATAGCTCTTAAGTACAGCGGCCAGAATACATTAGATTTTGTAACTTGAGGGTGGTAGCTGACCAGGGCCCCTAGACAAAATACATTTTCCTGTTAGCCTTCACGCTAACGCAAGTTCAAAATGTATGGGAATGATATTTTTGTAGCGGAAACATAACTTCACCGAAGGGCCACTGTGAAGAGCGTACATAATACTTTTGATTGAAAAATCCATTGGTGCACGGCGGAGATAGAACTCGGTACCTCTGGCTTCAAAGCCGACCTTTCTCCCTACTATTGTTCAGTCTGAGATAGTAATAATGTAGGCTGCTGCATAATGTTTTAAGGTACGGCCACACCGCGGTGTCCTGCGATCTGCGGGCGCGATCTCAGTACTTTTCAATTGTTTTCTGATCGCGTTTGGTGTGAACCCGTCGGTTCGCATACTACTGCGCTATCTGATCGCCGCCTAGATCGCGCACGCAGGATGCTGCGGTGTGTCCGTACCTTTACCCAAAATACGTCACGTAACGTACAATGTCACCTAATTTTTATGTACATATCTCAGATAAAATTGTAGGTTGCTATTGTTAGTAATACAAAATGGCAAAGGACACCCATGGTAACAGATACATTGTTTATACTGTTCTTGTTATTGTTAGAATCTATTTAAATAAACCGGGCAAGTGCGTTTCGGGCCACGCGCAGTGTAGTGTTCCGTAGTAGCCTGTTATTCAATGCAAGTCTTTACCCGTTATAAACAAGCAACTAGGTACTCCGGCTTTGTCACTTTAAAGGATTTATTCTAAGGATTTTGTATTTGGTACAAAATTATCCAACACCCAAGTTCAACGACTATTACTGCTAAACTAATAAAGCTTTCTTAACCGGTATAATTTTCCTTCAAAGTTCATGAAATGCGCTATTATCACGAATTAGCTTTTAGAGGGGGGGGGGGGGGGACGCCCTACTGGAACAAAAATTTTCACTTTAAAGTTTAATATTTCGTAAATGAAGCATTCAATCGAAAAATGGTATTAGCAACACTTAAATCATTTTAAAAGACCTATTCAACGATACCCCACACGATGGGGTAGACTATGAAAAAAAATTCACCCCCACTTCTCATATAGGGGAGCTACACTAAAAAAAATAATTTTCAAAATTTTATTTCAGAATTTTGTCGGCGTCATTTATTTACATACTCCCACAAAATTACAGCTTTCTAGTATTAACGGTCTCTTAGCAAAACCTTGGACAGACAGACAGACAGACAGACGGACATGACGAAACTAGTAGGGTTCCTTGTCAGGACTACGGAACCCCAAAAACCGACTAAGTACCGTTATCACCAATGTAACAAAAGTAAAATTAAACTTGCTAGTTTGTGACCTCATTGCGGCTAAACGGCGTGATAGATTTGGTTGTAATTTTGGACAATGATAGCCAGTATGTGGTAAATGGTGGAATAAGATATAGTGTACTTTGAAACACGAACGTGGCAGCGGATCGCGATTAGTAATGAAATATATAACTTAATTTTTCTCTTTATGACCGATGTATTTCGACCCTAAATCAGCTTCTATATGAGTTTATCAGCTTAATTAAATACAAGCCACTGAAAACTTTCTACGAAAAGAAATTCAATAGTGATCGAATAAAGATGCCACTTACGCTCCAAGCCATTCTAGAAAGAGCATAGGGATGTGCGTGGTGTTATGCCGATTGCCAGAAAAACAAGCCGGAATGCATATTGTGGAAATACCCGGCCAATGTAGGAATTAAAAGCAACAAAAAAAAAAAACTTAAGCCTGATAGTCTTCGTGTTAAACACTTATTTGTGTTTTTTATTATTTTTTTTTTATGGCTGTATAGAAATAAATATCATTAAATCAACGATTATAATAAAAAATACACGCATTTTTATTTCTTTTCTAATTCCGATGGTTGATTCGCTCTATTTTAACCGACTTCACAAAAAAGGAGGAGATTCTCAATTCGTCGGAATCTTTTTTTTTTAATTTATGTTCACCGATTACTCGAAGATACCTGAACCAATTTGGAAAATTATTTCTTTATTTCAAAGGTAGGTAGTACCTTTGAAACGAAGAAATAATTTTCCACAGGTGGTCCCATTTAAATTTTAACGAAATCGGCCGAGCCTTTATTAATTTATCAACATTTTTAGTACGATGCATTTACTTATCTCGACGACATACAACTACTAACTATGGCACAGATTATATAATATTTACTACTCTACTGGCTACTTTGACTAGCGCGACGTTTGAAGTAGGTTCTTTTAGTTTTTTAAACGATCTTAAATCATTAACTATCTAACGAATGCTAATTATTACAATTTTAATAATATTTAATTAGTTGATTTAAGAAATGATTGGAGTGGAAACCCACGAATAAGATTATGGAATTTTTCATTAAATAATCCGTCAAGTGACAAAGGCATTCTGTACACTTATGGAAAGTTTCTAGTAAATTTATTTAATACGATACAAAATAAACTATATTTTACATACAGGGAATTAATTTATGTAGAAAACTTATAAAGTAATCATAAAATAGATACCTAATCGCATAAAATATCTATCAATCAGCCGCAATTAAAAAACCCGTCCAAAAAAGAAATGTAGCCGAAAACATCCCATCTCTACCGAAAAGCAATAAAAATTCTTTATTAATAATACAGCTTCGATCATTAATCGTACTTACTCCCGTTAAGGACTCGAAATTGGCCACCACTACCAATCATCCGAAGGACCATGTAAATGCTAAAAAATTGGTTCAAGCAATAAAATTTAAACAGACTGATCTCGTTTAAACACTTCCCTGAATCGGGTGCAATGAGACCGACATTAAGTGCAGTTAATATTTTTGAATAATTATAGTTGTGAATCAATTTTGCATGGCAAGGCCGGTTTGGTGGGCAATGTTTGGGTATAATTTAGTGGTTATTTTTTTGCAAATTTATGATCAAAATTATGAAGGACCTCTTTACGTTCAGAATAGGTACCTGAAAGCCACAATTTCTTTTTTCAACAACAGAATATGAAAATAAATAAAGATAATTACCTAACTGCTTTTCTTTGATTCAATTAATTTTAAAAATATGATTTGGTACAAAAAAGTAATTTTACTCATGAAGTAATTTGAGGTTCAAGCCTCTGGGACATTATCGATGAGTTTTTGCAAGGCAAAGAATTTTGAATATTATGTTTACCTCACAGATCTAGGATTTTACTACGTTTAAGTTAAAACCTAGATCATGTGGTTTGCCTATAAATATTAAAGGACATAATAAAATAAAGCTGCGATAAGATTCTTCGATAGATCTCAGCTTTGAAACTCAGCTTTACACTAGAATCGCATTTTCTATGGATATTGTATACATAAAGAACTGGAAATCAGTCAAAAAAAATTTTTTTGGACAATCAAATAAGCAATAATAAATACAAATAAACATATACAGTACGTTAAATATACGTTTTTAACTATATGATACGATATGTTTCTAACTCAAAACACTGTAAATTTAAATTTAAAAACAAATCCTCCAAGTGTACTGCCAAAAATAAATAAAGAAGTAAATTACATTCAAAACAAGACCACAGAATCACATTAAGGAATTCATACCACCCAATAAAGCAAGTAACACAATTCGCCATGCATTCCCACGGGCAATCCAAGATGACCAGATTACAACATCCATATCTCATCTCCGGGATAATGCGGGCTGGCTGGACTACCGGAAGTCACGTGGTCAACAATACAATACCCGGATAAAATATTACGCGCCACTTATTTGTTAAGATGAATCGTCTCATATATTATTTAGCGTAATAATGGACACAGAGTAAGGTATTTTTATTGCAGTTGTAGAAAAGACACTATAGTACCTATTTTTTTAGAACCTGTGTACTTCGGGCCACTTACCTCTCTACTATTTCAAGGAGACTATATTGTATCGCTTACCGGTAATTTTTATCCTGGGTTATATTCGTGCATTCAGATCAGAATAAACTGGCCAAGTGCAAGTCGGACTCGCACTCGTAGGGTTCCGTACTACACTACAGTATTTTATAATACCGAGCAAAAAATACCACTAGCATTTTCCGCCAGCAAAAAATTATAATAAACAAACATTTTATAAAAAAACAGAGTTTTAAGCCGCGTGCTTATTTTTTATAACGCCATCTAACGTCTAACGCACGGTATCTGAATGAAAGTTAACACAAAGGTTTTAATGATCGGCATTTCAATATAATGCCATCTATGGACGTTTACCTAAGCGTTAATAGACGGCAATATATTGAAATGCTGAAAAAAAAACACGTTTCTTGTATGGGGACCGCCTATAATTTTAAATTTTATTCTGCTTTTAGTGTTTGTAGTTATAGCGGCAACAGAAATATATTATCTGTAAAAAAAATACAACTGTCTAACTATCACGGCTTATGAGATACAGCCTGGTGACAGACGGACAGACAGATAGACAGACGTACAGCGGAGTCTTAGTAATAGGGTCGCGTTTTACCCTTTGGGTACGGAACTCTAAAAAGCTATTAATCACGTAAAAGCTTTTCTTCCAACACTTTATGAACAAAGTACGCCTACTTCTTTTCCAAAATGTTTGAATCGTAGCCTCTAAGAAGCAACCATCGCTTAGGTACCACCCATAGGTCTCATCTACAGGTATCCTACCTATTCTTACGTCTACTTGTGAGTCCTGCGATAGCGCATCTAGCGCGGGCCAGTAATCCATGATAAATGCGCGCTGGCTACCGGTGTTGTTGTACACCGAGGACTAATTGGATTGTAAACTATTGGAAAATATAGTTAGACTTTCGCAAGAAGGTACTTTAAATAATATCGTTTAAAAACTAAAAAACAACCGACTTCAATGCCGCGCTATTCATTTTCAGTACCAATTTTGAGATGTTTATCTCAATATCTCTGGAGATACTCATCATACCTCGATAAAATTACCATGGTACCACACTTGGGATATCTCCTTTCGAACAAAAAAAGAATAATCAAAATCGGTTCATAAACGACGAAGTTATCCGCGAACAAACATAAAAAAAATATTCATTTTCAGTACCAATTTTGAGATGTTTATCTCAATATCTCTGGAGATACTTATCATACCTCGATAAAATTACCATGGTACCACACTTGGGATATCTCCTTTCGAACAAAAAAAGAATAATTGAAATCGGTTCATAAACGACGAAGTTATCCGCGAACAAACATAAAAAAAAAAAAATAAAAAAATAAAAAAATATACGGTCGAATTGAGAAACCTCCTCCTTTTTTTGAAGTCGGTTAAAAAATACCGTGTTTCAAAATTATATTCTCTTTTAAACCAAAAATATGGTTAATAATCTGATTTCTTCTGTGATATGAATATACATTGATTGATAACAATGATTAAGTGACTAATAATATTTATAAATAGTATATTAATAAACAGCGTGACATACGAAAATAAGCTTTTCTCGGCGTCCTGCGATCTGCGGGCGCGATCTAAGTACTTTCAATACTTTTCTGCCGGAACACATTAGATGTTTGGCGACAGATTTTTTAACTTGAGGGTAGTAGCTGGCCAGGCGGACACTAGATAGTGTCCTACCATCATGCGAGGGCTGTCGGTTTCTTAACGATGTTTTTCCTTCACCGGAGGGCCACTGTGAAAAGCGCACATACATTTTTCTATAGAAAAATCCATTGGTGCACGGCGGGGTTTAAGCTCGGTATCTCTGGCATCAAAGCCGACCGTTCTCCCAATTATGCCATCGAGACCTCATCTGATCGACGCCTAGATCACGCACGCAGGACGCTGCGATGTGTCCGTACCTTTAACAGACAGACCTATAATTATTCCTTCCCAGTGGATTCAACACTAACCAGAAAAAAACATACAGACGAAATGAGAACCTCCCTCTTTTTGGAAGTCGGTCGAAATCAGTGAAAGCGTACAAGTGAAACGCCGCCCAAAAAGGATATTTCCGGAAATCTCCAAATGAATTTACGATGTAGCCACAAGCTTGTAATTGATTTTTCAGAAAACAGTAACAAAATTACACCTTTTGAGCGGTAATTTGACATTATCGATCAGTAATTCAATTTAACAGCGCGCCAAGCTTAGCTTAATTGTTAAGTAAAAAACACTGAGGTCGAGGTATTATGCGGCGGTATGTGAAAATTTACATGTAAGGATCTGTAAGTACCAGGATATTAAGCTTACACAGAAACAATAAACAAGTATTAAAAGTTAGTTAAAAACTAAAATCCGACTACTGAAAAGACACGCTCTAATTTTAGCCATTAAGTATACTCAATTATCGGTTGCATGCAGCCAAAGCCGCGTGCAACAGCTAACAATATTTATTTGGTAGCTGAAACCCGCGATTTCATTCAAGTAGGTACACCAAAAATGTAGTTGCCTATGTTATCCTCATGCTATAAAGTATAGGTATCCTTACTAAATTTCAGTAAGATCGGATCATCCGTTTAGGCGTGATTAGGTAACAAAAAGACACAGTGACAGATTTACAAACGTTTTTAGGGTTCCGTAGCCAAATGGCAAAAAACGGAACCCTTATAGATTCGTCATGTCTGTCTGTCTGTCCGTCTGTCTGTCTGTCTGTCTGTCTGTCTGTCCGTCCGTATGTCACAGCCATTTTATTCCGAAATTGTTAGGACTACAGAATTGAAACTTGGTAGGTAGATGTATTGAACTGCTTTCCGATTTTTATACAAAAGTAAAAAAAATAAAAGTTTAAGGGGGGGCATCCCATACATGGAACTGAAACAAAAAAAAAATTTTTCTTCAAACCTATACGTGTGGGGGTGTCTATGGATAGGTCTTCAAAAATGACATTGAGGTTCCTAAAATCATTTTTTCTCAAAGTCAATCATTTGAAAGATAGGCGCGTCTAAAGTGGTAAAATGTGTGTCCCCCCCCCCCCCCCCCCTCTAACTTTTAAAGTATGGGGGTGAAAAATCTTAAAAAAATATATGCTGTAGATCTCAATAAAAACTAACAATGAAAATTGGTTTGAACGAGATACAGTCAGCAGTTTTTGAGATATGGCGACCGCAAAGATAACTTTGTTTTTCATACAAACACTATGAAAAACAAAGTTAATTTTGTAGTTGCGAAAAATCATAGTTATGGAATACTTGACTGTGTTACGGAACCCTACGAGTGCGAGTCCGACTTGCACTTGGCCAGTTTTTTTTAATATATATTAGTCTGAAAGTTTAGATATATTTTTGAAATGTGCTAATTGATACTTAGTACTTACTATTAAGTATTCTGTGTAATTGATTTTTAATATGACATCACAAAATAACTTATAACCAGCGGACAATCACGAAGATTTCAGCGATAATTTTGTCAAAATATGATAAGGGAAGCTATGTGGGAACAGTTGAACATACATACATACCGGTCAATATCATAACCCTCCTGTGGTCAGGTAAAAATACTAAGTAGCATATTAAGGGCTGCAGCCTCGCTGAGCCCTGCGGCTTCGCTCGCTTTATAAAGTATCCTATGGCCTAATACATAAGACTGGCTATCTCTGTACAAAATTTTAGCCAATAGGTCCAGCCTGCTTACTAAAGTAAGCAGGTAACATTTTGATCCCCCAGAGATGGAAACAGACAACGGGGACGTCCAACAAGAAGATGGGAAGATGATTTCCGCCTAGCCTTAGGGCCATACTGGATCAGAGTTGCAACCGACAGAGCACAGTAGAAGCAGTTGGAGGAGGCCTTTGTCAAAAGAAAGGGACATGCAGTAAAAACATATACAACATTTGTCAGTTCGGAATAAAGGGATATATTATTATTGTATAGGTCCAGCCACTTGACCTTGAAGAAGTCTCATACAAATCAATATACAAACTGATTTTCGCTTTTATAATATTGGTGTTGATAAGCTGTAATATCAGCTATCTCTACAAAAAAATCTGCTTCGATCCAGCCATGTGACCGTGAAGAAGTTCCAAACAAACAAACTGACATTCACATCTAGAAAATTGGTGTTGATAAATAAATAAATATCCAAAGTTTTCCAAAAATAGGATATTTAGCCAGCCTGCCGCCTGTCTCACCTTTCCTGATGAAACGTTAGATAGCTTATCTGACACATGAAGTCATATAAAAGCTGTCAAAAATCTGTCAGATTTCTTTAAATCAACGCTATCAGGAACCGGTGAAACCTTTAACTTATTAAATTAATTTACAAAATAATCGTGACGTACGCAAAAATGCTATAAATAAAACGCCGCTGGCATGACCCTGAGTTTAACTGATGGTAATTCTACTGTTAATTAAATATTTTTATGGTATTAAAGCAGATACCTACTGATAATATTTTGCAGAATAGTTGCGTTACGTGGCTTAGACCATAACTCAGCGTCTCGTTGCAGAATTTCGGGTTAAAACGGTCGGGATAGTTGCGTTACGTGGCTTAGACCATAACTCAGCGTCTCGTTGCAGAATGTCGGGTTAAAACGGTCGGGATAGTTGCGTTACGTGGCTTAGACCATAACTCAGCGTCTCGTTGCAGAATGTCGGGTTAAAACGCTCGGGATAGTTGCGTTACGTGGCTTAGACCATAACTCAGCGTCTCATTGCAGAATTTCGGGTTAAAACGGTCGGGTTAGTTGCGTTACGTGGCTTAGACCATAACTCAGCGTCTCGTTGCAGAATTTCGGGTTAAAACGGTTAGGATAGTTGCGTTACGTGGCTTAGACCATAACTCAGCGTTTCGTTGCAGAATTTCGAGTTAAAACGGTCAAGATAGTTGCGTTACGTAGCTTAGACCATAACTCAGCGTCTCATTGCAGAATTCCGGGTTAAAACGGTCAAGATAGTTGCGTTACGTAGCTTAGACCATAACTCAGCGTCTCATTGCAGAATTCCGGGTTAAAACGGTCAGGATAGTTGCGTTACGTGGCTTAGACCATAACTCAGTGTCTCATTGCAGAATTTTGGGTTAAAACGGTCAAGTTAGTTGCGTTACGTGGCTTAGACCATAACTCAGCGTCTCGTTGCAGAATTTCGGGTTAAAACGGTCGGGATAGTTGCGTTACGTGGCTTAGACCATAACTCAGCGTCTCGTTGCAGAATGTCGGGTTAAAACGCTCGGGATAGTTGCGTTACGTGGCTTAGACCATAACTCAGCGTCTCATTGCAGAATTTCGGGTTAAAACGGTCGGGTTAGTTGCGTTACGTGGCTTAGACCATAACTCAGCGTCTCGTTGCAGAATGTCGGGTTAAAACGCTCGGGATAGTTGCGTTACGTGGCTTAGACCATAACTCAGCGTTTCGTTGCAGAATTTCGGGTTAAAACGGTCAAGATAGTTGCGTTACGTAGCTTAGACCATAACTCAGCGTCTCATTGCAGAATTCCGGGTTAAAACGGTCAGGATAGTTGCGTTACACGTAACGCATGGTGCCTCCTGTGAGGACTAAGTCCTCATCTTTGTTGATTACAAGTCTAAATCACTAGTGTTTACTTGTAATAATAATAATCGCCATATTCCCTAGTTCAAACATCAATGCTATTTTGTTATTTAGCTACACTAAAAACATCAAATAGTCAATATTGTTTACTTTGTATTGTAACAAAACTCATAGAATCTCGTAATTTTGTTGATATCTCATCGTATTGTCGTTCGCTGTTCGAACATACCTACCTACCGGCAGCGGCCGATCAAGGCGCGGTTCACCCGGGCGAACGTTCCATCGAGTTACTTTATAATCTACCTGCTATCTATTTTAATAAACTTACCGACAGACCTACTCCAGTATAAAATATAATCTAATCTGTTTCAATCCTATTGTTGTCAGACATTCTACTTCACCTATTGCGAGGAAAGCCTGATGTTGCAACTTAGTTGTCAAACAGTAGATTTAATTAATGTGTGCTCGAGTCTAGGCTAGGTAAAGATTTAATAGGTCTTAATTGTTAGGTACGTCTGATTCACTAAGAGTGTAAAGTGTTAGTTCAAACTTAAAACCATTGAATTTACTGTAATATTTACATACTACATAAATACGTAACCTGTATTTCGTATATCTTGCAGATAAATTGTAGGTAGGTACCTACCTACCTATCAGCTACAAATATTTCTCGTATTAACTATTCTATAATTTTACTAACGCCTAGTAAATTATAATAGCTTACGCAGCTTTGTTTGTATTAAGTACCTAGTTAATTTGTTTCGTCTTTGTACTGATCTTATTATCGAAATATATTGTATTATAAAAAGATTCAATAATGACAGACAAGATGGAAGCCGAATTACAATCTCTCATTAAAAGACGTGAATATGAATTCACGTGTATGCAAATATTGTTCGATTTGTCTAAGGTGGCTACAACCGATAAATCTAAATTGTCGTCGTTTCGTAGTAGATATAAATCTGTCGAAAAAACAAAAGAAAATTTTGTCGAGGTCAACGACCGTATAAACAAGTTGGAAATAACTTTGCGACCGAAATCAATGATTGATAATGCAACGTTATTAGCGTTTGACGAGTTGTATTATGCCGTGGTCGAGTTCGCGGATTCAATGTTATCAGTGACAAGTAGCAGTTCTAATGCTAGTGTTCCAGTGCAGGAGACTCCGAGTCCTCGCGTTCAATTACCTAAACTGGAAATTCCGAAGTTTGACGGAAACATAGAAAACTGGCAAAGTTTTAAAGACAGTTATGTGTCTTTAATCCACTTCAACGCTACGCTATCCGATGCGGAAAAGTTCCATTATCTGAACTCATGCTTGTCTGGTTTCGCCTCAACTATAGCGAAAGGTTTACCTGTCACGGCCGCGAATTATAGTATAGTTTACCAGGCTTTGCTCGATAGGTACGATAATAAGCGAGTTCTGGCTACCGCGTATATTGATAAGCTAGTCAACGCTAGTAAAATAAATAAGCCGTCACTCGATAATTTAACGAGCTTATTAAATATATTATACGAAAATGTAAACGCATTGCGGTCGCTGTCGATTCACAACCTTACTGATTTTTTATTGTTTTACATCGCTTCGCGTGCACTGGACTGCGAGACTCGTCAACGGTTCGAGTTGCAGAATGCGAGCGAGATACCTACGTTTGACGATTTAATAAAATACCTGCAAAATTATATTAAAATATTAGAAGTGAGTCAAACCGCGTCTGTTTCTCCTTCTACTCCGGTAAATAGACAAATTCGCAATAATAAGAATACTAACAATAAATTCACGCAACAAGCCAAAACAACTTTAGTCGCGTCTTCGTCGCAAAACGAGCGTAAACTAGTTTGCCCGTGTTGCCAATCCTCACACTCGATCTATCGATGTGCAAAATTCCAATCATTGGATGTTCAGCCGCGTCGGCAGTTAGTGATGGAATTAAAACTTTGTTTTAATTGTTTGCGTGCGGGTCACGAGGCGAACAGTTGTAACAGTAACAATAGTTGTTTGCTTTGCGCTTCTAAACACAACACGTTGTTACATATAGACAAGCAGTCTACATCTCGTTCTAATGATAAAACGGAAAATAAGATTACTAATTCAAGCACGGCGCTCACAAGCGCTGCAACCGCGCCATGCGTGGGAGACTCAAACGTTCCGAGTACTAAAATACTGGGGTCCGCGGTAGTACGCGTACGTCATGCGAATGGTTCGCTGCAGTGTGCGCGCGCCCTTATTGACAGCTGTTCGATGGATTCCTTTATTACAGTTTCGTGTGCTCGTCGACTTGGGTTACATATCCAGAAATGTAAAATGAATGTTACCGGTTTAGGTCAAAGTTCGGTACTCGATATAAAGGATGCTACTCTTTGCTCGATTATGCCGCGTCAAAGTGATACTCCCACATTCGAGTTGTCCTTTGTGGTGTTACCTAAAATCACCACATCGATGCCTTCCTCTCCGTTACCCGCGGTGGTACACGATCAATTTTCTCATCTCGATTTAGCGGATGACAATTTTCATCGATCTAGTTCTGTGGATCTTTTGTTAGGAGTCGAGTGTTTCGATCAAATATATACCGGCGCTCGTTACTCGCCAGGTCCGGGCTTACCTTGCGCGCTTGATAGTGTGTTCGGGTGGGTTATTAGCGGTCAGCTCTTACACCACTCCTTGTCGCGGGCGGTATCCCAACCGATGACGTCACTTCTTACAGCCACGTGTGCTCTCGATGATATTGTAAAACGGTTCTGGGAGATTGAAGAACCGCCACGTCCTGCCATTTCGATTCCCGAAGATGATGTCTGCGAACAGAAATACAGAGAAAGTACTTACCGAACTCCTGAAGGTCGTTACGTTGTTCCTCTCATGTTGAAGGATGATGCTCCTTCTCTTGGTGATTCTCGTCGTTGCAGTTTAAATCGCTTTCTAAATTTAGAAAGACGTCTCGAGCGTGATTCTGATTTAAAATCTGAATACGCGGACTTCATGCGTCAGTACGAAGACCTTGGTCACATGCAACCAGCAGTCGCTTCGTCTACTGAGGCAAGGTATCTTATACCTCATCACGGTGTAGTCAGACCCGAAAGTTCTACTACACGTCTGCGCGTCGTCTTTGACGCCAGTAGCAAGACTTCCGTCAATAAGTCTTTAAATGATATAGTTCATGTCGGACCCAAACTTCAAATCGACATAATCGATTTAGTCACAAGGTTTCGACTGCATACTATTGTCTTCACTGCGGACATTTGTAAAATGTACCGGCAAATTCTCGTTCGACCTGAAGACAGGTCCTACCAACACATTCTGTGGCGTGACCAACCTAACGCACCACTCGTCGAATATGAGTTGGCCACTGTCACATACGGCGTCAGTAGCTCTCCATACTTGGCTATCCGCACTCTGCGTCAGTTAGCCGACGATCACGGGTCGGAGTATTCTTCTCGTGCCGCCGAGGTTCTTCGAGAAGATACATTTATGGATGACGTTACTACTGGCTGCGCTTCTTTAGAAGAAGCCATGCAATTAAAAAAGGATTTGACTTCTTTGTTGGCTCAAGGTCAATTCGAACTTCGGAAATGGAGTTCAAACAATTCCGAATTGTTAGCTGATATTCCTCCTGAGCATTGTCAAACTCCTAAGACCTTCGACGAAGGTGGTCAGGAATTTATCAAGATTTTAGGTATCCAGTGGGATCCTTCGAGTGACAACTTCTCGTATTCCTTTTCGGATACATTTAATATAAAATTTACCAAAAGGTCAATACTCTCGATCACTGCGAGAATCTTCGATGCTCTTGGCTGGATTTCCCCGTTGATTTTCTCTGCTAAGTTACTATTGCAGGACATGTGGAAACTGAATTTAGATTGGGACGAACCCATTCCTCATGACTTAGCCAAGCGGTGGCATGTTATAGCTGCAAATTTGCATGACATTCAACGAATCAAATTGCCACGTAGCGTGCTTCCAACAAATCCCATTCAAATTCATTTAGTCGGATTTTGTGACGGCTCCTCTAAGGGCTACGGTTGTTGTGTATATTTGTGTGCGGTGACGCCAAGCGCCACCGTCTCTCGCCTGTTGATAGGAAAGTCCAAGGTAGCACCCTTGAAACCTACGACAGTAAATAGGCTCGAGTTGTGTGCCGCAGTGTTGCTATCTCGGGTTTTGAGTCATATGTGTGATTTGCTCAACGTCAAATTACGTATTGACTCAATCCGAGCATACTCAGACAGCACCACCACATTGGCCTGGTTGAAAACGCCGCCACATTTACTAAAAATGTTTGTTGCAAACCGGGTGGTTCAAATAACCGATGTGGTCGACATCCACTGTTGGAGTTATGTTTCCACCAAGGATAACCCGGCGGACTGCTGTAGTCGCGGTATTAGCTGTTCTGAACTCGTCGAGCATCCACTCTGGTGGTCAGGTCCTCCATGGCTTTCAAAACCGCCATCGGAATGGCCATCAAAATTACCTTCTCCGGACACTGACTTACCGGAAATGAAACCTTCCGTGGTTCAAACTCTTCTCACGGTGGTTCCGGAAGATGACTTAATAAGTCAACTACTAAATAGATATTCCTCGTTACCTAAAGTCACAAGAGTGCTCGCGTGGGTAATGCGCTTTTCCTCAAATATAAAGCGAAAGAAAGAGAATCGAACGCTTTCTTCTCTTTCAACCATCGAATTTGACTCTTCTTTGATGTTGCTTGTAAAGTACACTCAAACGTATTTCTTGCAAGACGAGCTCGAAAAGGTCGCTCATAATCAGGTTTGCTCTAAACCTATTCAAAAACTGTCTCCATTCTTCGACAGTGTAGGACTGCTGCGAGTGGGGGGACGTATCGATAACGCCAACTTGCCTGCTTGTGCGTTACATCCTCTTCTGTTGCCTAAAGCTTGTGCTTTATCACGCTTGATCGTGGAACATTTTCATATCAAGTATCTGCATTGTGGACCCAGAACTTTGCAGTCGTTGGTCCAACGGAAATTCTGGATAATAGGTTGTCGTCTACTCATTCGCACAGTATGCTCCAAATGCGTACAATGCTTCAAGGTCAAGCCGGTACCTTGTCAACCTGAGATGGGCAAACTTCCAGCCGCCAGGTTACAACCTAGTCGTTGTTTTGAAACTACCGGAATAGACTTTTGCGGTGCTTTTCTTTTGAAAGAGAGTCGTCGACGTAAGGCACCCACATTCAAGGCGTACGTGTGCTTATTTGTGTGTCTTAGCACGAAGGCCGTGCACCTAGAAGCAGTTACCGAGCTGAGCTCAGAAGCCTTCTTGGCTGCTCTAGATAGAATGGTCTCACGTCGTGGTATTTGTAAAACGATTATCAGCGATTGTGGAACTAATTTTGTTGGCGCAAATAGGCTTATGAAAAATATCCTAGCTGAATTGCAGGATCACTATCCTGATATAGCGGACGGATTTGCCACCCGCGGCATCAAGTGGGAATTTAATCCACCGAGTGCGCCTCACTTCGGAGGAATTTTTGAAAGTGGCATCAAATCTACCAAGTACCACCTCAAGCGAGTTGTAGGTACTCAAATTCTGACGTATGAAGAAATGAGCACGGTTTTAACGAAAATCAAAGCCATTCTCAATTCGCGCCCACTTTGCGCTATATCACCGGACCCTAATGAAACAGATGTATTAACACCTGGACATTCGTTTCCAATGGTCCACTCGTGTCGATACCCGAGTCACCAATGATCGATGTTAAAACACCGCGTTCTCGTTGGCTGTTACTTCAAAAGATAACTCAATCGTTTTGGCGTATCTGGCAGCGTGATTACTTACATACTCTTCAACAAAAGAACAAATGGTTCAAAGGTGTCCCTAATATCAGGGTCAATGATTTGGTTATTATTATTGAACCCACGTTACCTACGTTGTGTTGGAGGCTGGCGAAAATAGAACAATTGCACCCTGGTCGCGATAACGTAGTCCGCGTAGTGACGCTTCGCTCTGCGAATGGCAATGTTTTTCGGCGACCTGTTGTCAAGATTTGCCCTTTGCCTATTGATGCCTAAGCTATTATAGTTTAAACGTATCTTTAGGTAATTTAGAATTAAGTAATTTAATGTAGTAAGGCTACAGTTTAGTTCTGTTTTGTAATAGTCTTGAGCACATATTTTTTAGGTTTATACTGTGAAATCTTAGTAGATTTCAAGTGGGGGGAATATGTTACGGCTACATACTAATCCTGGTAACATTAATCCTGTCCAATGTCACGTTCCTCCTCCTAATTCAAACTTGCCGCGCGCCCTCTCGCCGCGCGTGCTTCAATATGGCCGATGTCGTTCGTGTGCATACACGCGCGTGTGTTTTTGTGAATAAAATAATAAACTAGAAGAAGACACGAAAATCCTGGTGGCAGGAGACTTAGACTCCGGCGGATATTTCTGCCTGCGGTGCTGGTGAGTCCTACCTATATTCCCGTTTCTAATCCTAGTGGTGGTCGGGGCGATTCCCTCATTACACAGTCAAATATCCGTAGCGTGTCGTCTCTAAGCAGTAGCATCAGGCTTTCTTCGCGAACGGGAATATAGATAGGACTCACCAGCACCGCAGGCAGAAATATCCGCCGGAGTCTAAGTCTCCTGCCACCAGGATTTTCGTGTCTTCCTCTATTTTATTATACACATTTTATACACAAAAACACACGCGCGTGTATGCACACGAACGACATCGGCCATATTGAAGCGCGCGCGGCGAGAGGGCGCGCGGCAAGTTTGAATTAGGAGGAGGAACGTGTCATTGGACAGGATTAATGTTACCAGGATTAGTATGTAGCCGTAACATATTCCCCCCACTTGAAATCTACTAAGATTTCACAGTATAAACCTAAAAAATATGTGCTCAAGACTATTACAAAACAGAACTAAACTGTAGCCTTATTACATTAAATTACTTAATTCTAAATTACCTAAAGATACGTTTAAACTATAATAGCTTAGGCATCAATAGGCAAAGGGCAAATCTTGACAACAGGTCGTCGAAAAACATTGCCATTCGCAGAGCGAAGCGTCACTACGCGGACTACGTTATCGCGACCAGGGTGCAATTGTTCTATTTTCGCTAGCCTCCAACACAATGTAGGTAACGTGGGTTCAATAATAATAACCAAATCATTGACCCTGATATTAGGGACACCTTTGAACCATTTGTTCTTTTGTTGAAGAGTATGTAAGTAATCACGCTGCCAGATACGCCAAAACGATTGTGTTATCTTTTGAAGTAACAGCCAACGAGAACGCGGTGTTTTAACATCGATTATTGGTGACTCGGGTATCGACACGAGTGGACCATTGGAAAGAAAATGTCCAGGTGTTAATACATCTGTTTCATTAGGGTCCGGTGATATAGCGCAAAGTGGGCGCGAATTGAGAATGGCTTCGATTTTCGTTAAAACCGTGCTCATTTCTTCATACGTCAGAATTTGAGTACCTACAACTCGCTTGAGGTGGTACTTGGTAGATTTGATGCCACTTTCAAAAATTCCTCCGAAGTGAGGCGCACTCGGTGGATTAAATTCCCACTTGATGCCGCGGGTGGCAAATCCGTCCGCTATATCAGGATAGTGATCCTGCAATTCAGCTAGGATATTTTTCATAAGCCTATTTGCGCCAACAAAATTAGTTCCACAATCGCTGATAATCTATTCAATAAAATACCTGCAAAATTATATTAAAATATTAGAAGTGAGTCAAGCCACGGCTTAGACCATAACTCAGTGTCTCATTGCAGAATTTTGGGTTAAAACGGTCAAGTTAGTTGCGTTACGTGGCTTAGACCATAACTCAGCGTCTCATTGCAGAATTTCGGGTTAAAACGGTCAGGATAGTTGCGTTACGTGGCTTAGACCATAACTCAGTGTCTCATTGCAGAATTTTGGGTTAAAACGGTCAAGTTAGTTGCGTTACGTGGCTTAGATCATAACTCAGCGTCTCGTTGCAGAATTTCGGGTTAAAACGGTCGGGATAGTTGCGTTACGTGGCTTAGACCATAACTCAGCGTCTCGTTGCAGAATGTCGGGTTAAAACGCTCGGGATAGTTGCGTTACGTGGCTTAGACCATAACTCAGCGTCTCATTGCAGAATTTCGGGTTAAAACGGTCGGGTTAGTTGCGTTACGTGGCTTAGACCATAACTCAGCGTCTCGTTGCAGAATTTCGGGTTAAAACGGTTAGGATAGTTGCGTTACGTGGCTTAGACCATAACTCAGCGTTTCGTTGCAGAATTTCGGGTTAAAACGGTCAAGATAGTTGCGTTACGTAGCTTAGACCATAACTCAGCGTCTCATTGCAGAATTCCGGGTTAAAACGGTCAGGATAGTTGCGTTACGTGGCTTAGACCATAACTCAGTGTCTCATTGCAGAATTTTGGGTTAAAACGGTCAAGTTAGTTGCGTTACGTGGCTTAGACCATAACTCAGCATCTCGTTGCAGAATTTCGGGTTAAAACGGTCGGGATAGTTGCGTTACGTAGCATAGACCATAAATAACTCAACGATTTGTTTCACTGCCGTCTTTAGATGGTATCCTGGGGGACACTTGACTTGAAAGCTTCATCATAGATAGAAAGCGGCTATTGCCCTATAGCTAAGGCGTTGGCCTGGCGATCGAGAAGTTGTGAGTTCGATCCCCACCATTGTACCTTTGACGGGTACCCACTTCAGTAACAAAGCATATTTAGTAGTTGGAGGGGTTAATAAGACTTCTAGTTATGTGCAACCCACATCGCTCTCAAACTTTAAAAATATAGATCATGATGAAGCTTTAAAACTTCTGAACACTATAATTGATTACTGAAATAAATAAAATAAAAATAAAATAATGCCTGATGCGATGCGATGAGGTGGTTGAATACGCTAGGCCTAAAATACTTTGACTCTCAAGGGCTGTGTGCTGCCGGAACCACAAAAGAGATACTAGTACTACGGAACATCGTAAGGTTATGGCCATAGATTTATCTCCTTGATGCTAATATGCTTATTTTTGGTAGCAAAAGCAAGTCAGGCGGAGCATTGATATAATACCGCCTATGGAAAACCTATTCTAGTGTTTAATAATTAAGATAGTTTAAAAACTAAAACAACTGACTTCCATGCCGCGCGAGTCAATTTCAGTAGCAAGTTTGAGACGTTTATTGTCATATCTCTGGAGATATGTCGTATATATACAATATTTTTTTTAATCGGTTCATAATTGGCGAAAATATCGATGAACATACACAAAAAATATATAATACACTAGCTGTGCTGCGCGGCTCTGCCCACGTAAGCAGAAACCTTTTTCGGCTCAAGCACAACTTTGCTAAAGATCATCACATACTCAAATGCATAGTTTACGATTCTATCAAGGACATACAGACAAACATTTATTTTTATATAAGAGAAGATACAAACGAACATAGAACCTCCTCCTTTTTGGAAGTCGGTCAAAAAGGATGTTCACTTATAATTTATTCTACTATAAAAGCTGCATGGAATACGTACTCTAGAACTATTATTTTATAGAACAGTTATTATTGACCCCATGAACCTCCAAACCTTTAATTACGATACGTAATTAATAACCAGAGATCTATGATTAAAATCAATACGAATGTGGCTGTGTTAAACATTTTAATTGTTATTATTAAAATTAATCTAGTTTTTGACAAGTGGGATCGTGATCTAATTTTGAACTGTAAAATGTCTGTACGTTAGAATAGGGTGCGATAGATGTATTCAATTCAATTCAATTCAATTTATTTAATTTTCAGACAACATGATCCATGGGTTAGTAAATGCAATACTTAAAATTAGAATAATTAATTACGTAAAGCGTGATGCGCGGCGGAGACATGGCGCGACACGCCAGTTCGCCGGAAAATGCCGAGTGTTGACGAATTTAATGTCAGCGAGACTGCAACCCGAACGGGCACCACATATAGTAATCTGTGACGGCCCGTGACTGGCACACGTCGTTGCGAGTGGTCGTGCATCTCTATTTAGTCTGTTGGAATGTTTATGTTCGTCGCTGAAGATGACACGTTGCATTGTGAATTTGATTTGATTATTTCTTTAAATTTAAGAGGTTATTTAGTGATCTTTGCTTATTGATTATTTGGCGCCGACTCAAAATTACTTAGGTATACATACTTTCATTCGTTTAAGAACTTATTTATTATGTTTGGTTAAAAGCTCAACACAATTACGAAAATATATACTCAGGTATACTAACAGTAATTTAAGAACTTCGTTATTAAGGTTTAATTATTTCTTGCTTTTCAGTTTTTTCGGCGGTTTAATTTTTTTGTTAAAAATTTTATTAATGTATGTTCTCCGATTACTTGAAGATGCCTGAACCGATTTGGAAATTTTTTTTTGTTTCAAAGTGTAGGTACTCTTCCCAGGTGGTCCCAATTAAATTTTAACGAAATCGGTCGAGGGGTTTTTTAATATATCAACATTTGTATTACGATGCATTTATATACCTCGATGACATGATACTAACTACTGGCTACTTTGACTAGCGCGACGTTTAAAGTTAGTTCTTTTTGTTTTTTAAACGATCGTAAATTATTTTATTTCAAAGCTTTACCCATGTACACAATTAACAAAATTAAAATTTTGAATAAGCACCCACGACAATGTCCTTTAGTAAATTAACGTCATAACATCTACCTAAGAACCACCACTGATTAATTACGAACCGTTTAAAGACAAAATCGAACTGAATCTGCACACTGAATTGCACAAACAAATGTTTACTGCAGCGCCCCCTGGTAAGTTGCCACCGTAACACCTATTTAAGAACATGCACTAATCTAACACGAACTCATAACTGAAAACTGCATCAAAATCGGACTAGTTTTGGAGTTAAATGGCAACATGGATTTGCACACACAGACAAACAAAAAACAAACAAACAAACATCCTCTCACCGCAAACGCATATACAGTCTCCGTTCCGTCGTGGGTAAAAATGACTTGAACAGCATTTGTATGTATTATTAGCGAACCGTCTTACAGCTTTTCTAGTACTATGTAGCTAGTATATAAGTAAACCTCACTGGTGCGAAAAGCATGGGCGCCGGCAGAAATAATTTCCAGGTGGTGCAGATTTTAGTTTTCTTACAATCTTTGCCGTATATGATTGTATTATAAAAAGATGAAATTTTAGTCTGAATGTTCGAGACATTTACAAATTTCTGACTATTCATTATGAATTTATTATATATTTTATTTATTTTTTATTTCAATAATTCCTGTTGATCCCGAGATTCCCAAGGGGTGCAAGTGCACCCCCTGGCACCCCCCTGCCGGCGCCCATGGCGAAAAGGTCCTACTCACTATGTAATAACAATAGTTTCATTTTATATTTAGGCTATGATTACATAAATGTAAAATGAAATAAAAGCACAACCAACGCCCTTTGCCATAGTTAATCCCTACAGTATAAGGAATAACATGATATTATAACGTGACATTATTAAAATGTGTGTTATAACATTCCGTGTCCACATTATCTGAAACATGCTAAAAAACAATTTTATAACATGTTATGGTACATAGTCTGTACGCATCCTAATATAAACATTGAAAAAAACGCCTGATTAAAATAATAGCAACAAATTGGGGTTCACTTGCTCATACAAATACCACTTTCTCATCAATATTATAAAATTGTCAATCTGTTTTTTTGAAGTTATACTTTTTTGGCGATAGAGAAAAATGATGAGAGTGAATTTTTACGATGCGCGTGCACACCGACACCTAAATTTAACATCGTGAAGTTAGTTCTAGGTGGCATGACTATGTTCAAGTTGTATATGTCATATTTAACGTCATATTTTTACGTTAATAAAACCTTTTTTATTTAAATAAAATCTTTTTGATTAATTGTAATATTTATCGTTAATCACTGCTGCATTTTAGTTATTTTTTTTCCATACGCCACAGAAGTATAACTTCTAACGCGTGTACATAAGTACACACACTCTTTTTTTGCTGGCTGGCTGGCGTTTGACCACTATCTCGGCTGGTGGTAAGCGATGATAAGGTTGAAGATGGTCAGGACAATTCTAAGCCTAGCGTGTTCACGCTAGGCTTAGAATTGTCTGACTCTCAAGGGGTGTGTTGCCGGAACACCGTAAGGTTATGGCGGCAGATTTTTATCTTGATGGTGGTAAGCTACTTTGGTAGCAAGTCAGTCGGAACATCGATGAAATGCTCCTACCACCTGTAGAAAACCTCATGATAAGTCATCAATTTTAAAAAATGGATTGATACTGTTGGAATTGATGTTGTATGGAAAAAATATCCGTTGTCCAGGGCGTCGTTACACTGGTAGCATAGACGGCTTCATCACCAAGCGATACCATCGTCACTTAACATCAGATGAGATCGATCGATAGATAGCGTTGAGGAGCTTATCTGTGAGGTAAAAAATCCTACCACATTCTATGCACCTCACGCACGCTCAGTGGCGTGACTTGGGAGAGGCCTATGTCCAGCAGTGGACTGATACCGGCTGATTATGATGATGATGATGATTTTATGCACCTTCTTACCTGCAAAGCTAAGCACTACTTTGTAACCGACTTAAAAAATGAGATTTCTCAAATTCTCAATTATATTTTTTTTATTCTTTATGTTCGTTCGCGGATAGCTTCATCGTTTATGAACCGATTTCGATGATTCTTTCTTTGTTGGAAAGGAAATATCTCAAGTGTAGTACCATAGTAATTTCATCGAGATCTATTAAGTATATTTAGAGATATGGAGATAAACACTTCAAGTTTGGCACTGAAAATTTATAGCGGGGCGTTTGAAGTCGGTTGTTCTAGTTTTTTAAACGATTTTAATTAAAGCTCATGTTGATATGAAATACACTGTAATACAAAATAACAATAACGTAGGATCTTCCAATACTGGGCGGTGTTGGCTGTAGGTATAAATCAAAAAGCGTAGGTGGTCATAAACCAGCAATTATCAATTATTATGCTGATGCAAGGAGAGCAACTCAAGATAGCCATGTTAAAATTTAAGTATTTTTGTTGGAGGTAAATGTAATATTTTTTTTTGTTTTTGCATATAGGCACTTTTTTATAAAGCTTACTAGCAATGTGGGTTGCTAATTGCTAGCTAAGCCCTCCAACACACAGAAAAGATAGCTCCAACTCAGCTAAATATGCTTGTGTCTGGAGTGTGTTCACGTCGATAGTGCAATTAGTGGGAATCGAACTCTCAACCTCTCGATCGCAAGGCCAACGTCTTAGCTAAACCGATTTAAATAAAATTTGGTACACAGATAGTCTAGAGCCTGAGAAAGGACATAGGCTACTTTTTAATGCGAAAATAGGGTTGTAAGGGGTTGAAAGGGGGGATGAAAAGTTGTATGGAAGTATCGTCATTTTAAGAGCTAGAAACTTGATACTTATTTTTTAGGCTGTTGATTCGATATAAATAAATATGACATTCAAAGTTTGTAAAAGTTTTACCCTCAAGGGTGTAAAATGACAATAGGGATTAGGGGATGACAGTTTGTATGGAAATATGTAAGGTTCATATGAATTTTCTACTAAGGGGGGTTGGGAAAGGGGGGTTGGGAGGGGAGGGATTACCGTGGCGTGGTACGGTGCGGTGTAGGTGGGATACGCATGTGTCTTATTTGTAAAATAATTAGCCTAAATAATTAAAAATGCTACCCAAAGACACTATTCCACGCGGACGAAGTCGCGGGTACAGCTAGTATGTTATAAGCTAGCGTTTGACCACTATCTAGCCTGTAAGTCAGCGATGATTTGGTCAATGATGGTGAACACTCTAAACCTAGAATACTCTGACTCTCAAGGACTGTGTGCTGCCGGGACATCGCAAGAATATGGCGGCTGATTTACTTAAACGCTTGTCAGGCTTCATTTATAAATAAAAAAAGATAGTTTAAAAACTAAAACAACAGACTTCAATGCCCCGCGAGTCAATTTCAGTAGCAAGTTTGAGACGTTTATCATCATATCTCTGGCGATACTTATCATATCTCAATGAAATTACAATGGCATCACCTCGAAAACGTACCCTACCGATTAAAAAAGAATCATTTGAATCAGTTCAGAATTGACGGAGTAATCGCGTAACATACACACACAAAAACAAAACATACAGATGAATTGAGAACCTCCTTCTTTTTGGAAGTCGGTTGAAAACTAAACGTTTAGGTACTACATCTTTTACATACGCAGTATAATAATATAAAACAAAGTCGCTCCCGCTTAGCTTTTTTCAACTACGCAACAGATTTTAATGCAGTTTTCATCAATAGATAGAGTGATTCAAGCGGAAGGTTTATAACCAGGATTAAATGCGGGCAAAGCCGCGGAGCGCAGCTAGGTGAAAATAAAACGAATAAACATGACTTCAAATAACATTTTAATAATTTCAAAATGTTGATACTATGTTTTCAATTATTATAATATTTTCCAGAAAAATATATTATTTCTATATCTTAGGCCTCGAACTACCTCTAAAACGTTCAAAAATTTAAGAGAGTTGTTGATATTTTAAGAGACATACAAAGGTTTCGGAACCGCGACTTCAGACTGCAGTTAAATATTTTTCGTTCAGCACAAGCCAGGCAAAAGAGACGCAGACTAAAGAAGAGTTTATACCCTATCCATTGTCATTTACATAGTGTCTCTCAAGGCAAATCACAAATTATAAGAATTGGATTCGTTTTCACCCCTCTTTCAATCGGAAAAGCAAATAATCGACATCCATACTTGGTGGATATTCGTAGGATCGTAGACATTCGTAGATTCATAGGATATTCGTACAGTATTCCGCACTAAACGTTTTGGTTCTACTTTTATAATCCGAACCGTAAAAGAATGGAACACGTTGTCGGCCGACTTGTTTCGTAGTAGCTATAACTTGGGTGTCTTCAAGTCGAGAGTGAACAGGTATCTTCTAGGCAAACATGCTATACCCTCGATCACATCAACCCAACGTCACCCAAAATTTTGACTATCAAATAAATTGCTACTCTACAGTAGCAATTTATTTTATTTATACTTATTTTATTTTATCGCGTAGGCGTTATAAGTGAAACTTTTCAGTTCATTCAATTTATTTCTCAACATCAATAATTATTGTTTGTTCAACTCCATTGTATGTTGAACTTAGCGGGACGAATGCCCGAATGATAGCGAATACGTCTTCGTAGTAATGCCGTTCAACAATAGAGGGCGTTTGCAGATATAAAATCATAGACATAATGTAACGGATGATGCACTACAGATGTTTTGACAAATACAATCTAATCGGTATGCTTTCATTATAAGGTTGTAATTGCGTTGTAGAACAAAACGGCCCAAACGAAAGGCACCCGGGTGGGAGTGTTTCCTTGTCTAACAACCCGCTAGTGATATATATGTTCTATACTATATGTATAGTATATAATTATATAAGTTGTCCATACAAAAGAAAAGGACAAACTCCGTTCTAGGTCAGTCTCATCAAGGCCATTTTGCGCAGTCAAGTTTAATATTAAATAGAAGGTCTTTGTATAAAATATAGCATGACGCTTTCGTCACTTCAGTTGATTCGATCCGTGACGCTACAAAGCCAAGAATGGTCAACTGACCACCACGCCCAGATCTGGCCAACGACCATATCGGACCACCATAGGGCTGAGAAAAGCCCGCGCGAACCCCGGGGGTAGTTGCCCCCGGAGCCCAACCAGGGTAAGAAGGCTCGCCTCGAAACCCTTTACACGAACCCAAGAAGGGAACGTACGACCGATTGATTGTGACTTCCGTCAAATTTTACCCAAGTGCGCCTAAGGAAGTTTCACGTCAAAAAATAGATAATTCCTTAAATTTTGTATGAAAGTTAATTTATAAGACACTAAGTACAAGTCTTGCGTCCTTTCTGTCTGGCCTGTGCCTTACGAGAACTATAATAAAAATGGTACATGATGGCCCTAATAGGGGTTAATAAATCTAAAAATATGTATCGAAAATTATGTACAATTAATAATGCTCAAACCTACAATGCTCATTACACTAAAAGGAGTACTTACCTAATAACATTTAATCTTAAAATGTACTGTGTATTTTGTCATGTAGTGTTATATAACTAAGAAATTACTTCACATTAGCTACACGTGATTAAATTGTAATACTGACATTTAGAAGTATTTTTAATATAATCTGTCTAAATAAAATAACCAATGAACAATCTTACCTACCAAAAAATTAATAACAAAAATAATGTTTACTTATATCTTAGAATACAGAAAAATATGTATTTTGAAGTTTATACATATAATTGTATTTACCAAAATACATTTATTTTTATCTATCATACTTACTATTATTTTAAACAAACCAAACTTAAACTAATTAATAATCAATGATTTTTTGAGGTAATACAGATTATTGCACATTTTTCTACGGATATATTGCATTATGTATTGCTTATTTATGTCATCGAATAATATACAAACTAACATAATAATAAATATATAATATAAGTAAGAACCGTTAGTTTATATTAATCTAGTGAGATTATAAGCTGTCGATAGATTGTTAACAGACACTAAAATGTACAATCTAACGCTTACACTTTCATCCCAAAGACTAGATTAGGTTATGTTACTGTGTTACGGTGACCACACTTCGCGGCTCGCGCTAGCCGAGCAAGCGAAGCGAGCATGCCGCGGTAGCAGCCGGCGAAGCGCCGAGAGAAAAGTCTAGTAACTAGACTTTTTGGCGCTTCGTAGAATACCACTAGAATTACACTCTTTTTCATGCTTTCACAACCCATTATCGACCTTAGATAATTAAATATGTGATTAAAACTCTCATAAGTTATCTCACTAGACTAAACTAACGATTCGTACAATTTATCTACTGATATTTTTGGAGGTTTTCAAAATGTACATTTAATCTATATTAAAATGTATATTATAATCGTTTTAACGGGTTATATTTTTAAGATACTTAGTACAATAATTTAATTTTATATATGATATATACACTTTTATATTTTACTGATAACAATGATATTTTAGTGGCTTACTAATATGTATTACATATTCAATGTACTTATTATATTTCCACATAAGATGAGATATGTGCAATATTTTTTCGAAATACATAATTTTAGCACCAAAAACTCTACGGTATAAAAAAATATAGAACCTTTTCATTAAATGCAAAATATTAAACCTACAATTTCAAAGCATACATTTTATGTCATGTTTCAAAAATTAAATCTCATTATTATCACACACACATTTCTACCTACTTATTAACATTTTTAATAGTTGTCGACTAACAATTCGTGAAATATTAACTTGTTGGGAAATTCACAATCATTCAAAAACGAATTTAGAATCAAAAACTGTCTTTCCGATTATAATAAACCAAAGAACCCGAAAGACAGTTTCTGATTATCTTCGAAAAAAATCAGTAATTATAGCGACTGATTTTTTCGAAGATAAATATCAAGTTTCCGATTGGAGCATTGTGAATTGCAAAAATCCAAGTCGATGGAGAGGCTGGTTTATATATTATTATTATTTTGGTAAAATTATTATTGTTGCAATCACCAAAATATTGTCTACTTTCAACTGTAATAAATAATATTAAACAGGAAACAGGAAATATTTAAACAGGAATATCTCATAATTTGAATATGAAATAATGTTTATTATGATTAGTATATAAAAATAATATATTGAAGTCGATACATAAATTTTGTAAGAGAACATATAGCACAACTTTATACTAAATTTAATCTCAAATACAATATACTTATTTTCTTAGGCCTACTTTTAATCAACACTTTTCATAGTTTGGAATCGAGATGGCATAGAGTTGTTTTACAACGACCTTTTTTTTGTTTATCGTAGCACTATTATTTATTATGTGGTTTAACGCACATTGTGTGTATGCTCTAGATATGCTGAAAACATTCAGTTTTTAGAGAACTATGCATATAAGATATATAATGGCACTTTGCATACAAATCTAAATAGTAAGGTATTCACATATCTAGATTTTAAAGAAAATTCAGATTTGTTTTTCGGATTTGTTATTTTGATTACCATACAAATCCGAATAAAGTGGCTAACGCACCCGTATTTACCCGTATTTTTGCGCTGTATTATTTACCTGGGTGCGCTAAGGAAGACTTCAAGTAACCAAAAACAGCACAATTATAGTCTATTTGTTCTTTACGATATTAAATAAGTTCATGTATACATGAAATATTTACAAATCACAAGCTTACTGATTACACACCGTTCGTTCGTCTCTGCGGCGCATTCCCGACTGTTGTGTACCGAGTGTGTACCGAGCTCGAGGCGGGTAGGTATGACACGCGTTCCGACCGTTTGTATGAAGATAGAATACTGATAGATAACATTACCGTGTTTTCATGGGAGACGCAATCCCACTATGAAATATACATGTAACTGCAAATAATTATTCGGGATTTATTCGGTGCGGACGAGGGTAGGTATGTTTATCATTATTATTTTTATTCACTTATTTTTATATACAATAAAAGTCTAATCAAAGAATTGATCACACAATAATATTACATGCCACCACCAACGTTGGGCGTCTTTACGAAGTATGTGACCAGAGTACCTTTACCCTTCACGTATGTAGGTCCTCGGCATTCACATGTATAGCCCGCGTTCATTAGGACCCTGTAACAATAAAATTAATAAGTTAAACCATAATAATTATGATATCCTAGTGCAGGATCTAGGGATTTAATTATTAGATAAAGCTGTAATGTTATTATAACAATAAATAATTACGAGATAAACCATTATAATTATTGGTCGATCAAACGTTTGCCAACAAGAAAAATTTAAGATCGTTTAAAAAACGAAAAATACTGACTTCGGATACCGCGCTAGTCATTTTCAGTGCCAAGTTTGAGGTATTTATCTCCATATCTTTGAAGATACTAATGAAATCTCAATAAAATGACAATGGGACCAAGCGGAAAGCATAGTAATAACTCTGTCAAACAAAAAAAAAATTTTTGAAATCGGATAATAAATGACGGCGCTCTGAGGTAACAAACATAAAAAAATATATAAGGGCATCGAGGTACATGTACCTACATATACATCTATGTATACTTAATTTACTTAAAGATTCGATAAGCATAACGTGGCTTGATAATTTTGCTAGAGTTTTGTGATATTTAAGTGAAAAGCCTAGTTGAATATGTTTAACATAACTACCATGTAGTCAAAGTCTTCTTAGCAAAGCACTTAAAGGTTTTAATTTTTTATGTTGCAATAGCCCAATGGCTAAGGCGTGGGCCTAGTGATCGAGTGGTGAGTTCGATCCCCACCCATTGTGCTATGAACGACGTGTACGTTTCGTATGAACCCCACGACGTGAACCCACTCCAGACACACAGTATAATTATTTCGCTCAGTTGGAGGGGTTAACATAACTATTAGTGATGTACAACACACATTGATCAAAAGCTTTTTTCAAAAGGTTACTCAATTCGACCATACATATATATTTTTATGTTTGTTCGCAGATAACTTCGACGTTTATGAACCGCATTTTGATGATTATTTTATTGTTGGAAAGGAGATATTTCATGGGTGGTACCATAGTAATATCATCGAGATTTGATTGGTATCTCCAGAGATATGGAGATAAACACCTCAAACTTAGTACTGAAAATTAATAGCGCGGCATTTGAAGTCGGTTATTTTAGTTTTTTAAACGTTATTTAACTAAATACAGTCCGTTTATAATGACATCGAAAGGAACTGACAAACAAGTCATAATAAGCGGACGTCATATAAAGCGTTTTGTGAAATGAAAAACCTTTTTTATGTCAATATAAATGTACTTAAGTAGTTTAATACATAAACATAGTTCAAAACAAAAACGAGCCACGTGCCGAACGTCGTCGGGAATCAACGAACATTACCGAAGGTGTACAGAATCATGTCGGTCATTATAACCGGACATAATTTACATTTTTGTATTAAAAATGGGTCATAGTAAGCGACATGTCACTGTAAGGGAAGTGGGAAGTCATTATATCCGACTATTTATAAAGAATTTCATATGAAAACCAAACTTCGTAGTATAGTTACGTCATAATAACCGGTTGGTCAATATAGGCGGAGTCATAATAAACGGATTCTACTGTACTCACTTGGCAGTATCCTCAGTGACCTGTATCCTGCCCATGACGCCTGTGGAATCCATCCTGGAGGCCACATTGACAGTGTTCCCCCAGATGTCATACTGGGGCTTCTGGGCCCCGACCACTCCGGCTATTACTGGTCCGTGACTTAACCCTGGAATGGGAAGAGGATATTGTTGTAGATTAAAATACCTATACGTGTTAACCTGTTTTTTTTCTCAATTGGGAACAATAGATTTGTAAAGGATGATGGTAATTAGTAAGTAATTTAATATTATTAAAAGAAAACCACAGTACATTAAAGTGAATGTACTGTTACAAAATAATTAAGCATTTTTTTTGATAAGAAGAGGGTGCGTAGAAAACTACGCGTTCAAAGTTAAACTTCCAAGTTCGTTCAATTTATTTCTCTATATCACTAACTCAGACTATGATAAAAAAGGCAGACAGATTCATGTCGAACACCCGAATGACCGCAAGTTCAGTAATACTAAATTCTTGAGTAATAAGTTTCCGCGCTCAGTCCGGCCATAGTCAATACGGCATGATTACTACGTAAGCAACGCTGCGAAGTAACACTGCACTGAAGCGTCCGACCCTGCCGCCGCTTGATAGCAAACTGAGCGCGGAAACGTATTTCTCAAGCATTTAGTATTACTGAAATTTCGTTCACTCGGGTGTTCGGCACAAATCTGTCTGCCTTTTTTTATGATAGTATGAGATCACTAATTATTCAACTCCATCTGTTGAATTTTAGCGAATACGTCTTCGTAGTAACGCCGTTCTATAATAGAGTGCGTTTTTAAATATAAAATATAACATGACGCTTAATACGTATGACGCTTACGTAACTTCCGCTGCCTTCGGACCGTGATACTACGTCACTTTTTTCAAAATTTTACCGTTGTACGCGTAAAGAAGTTCTACTCTAAAACATGGTAGTTTCACGGCAAGAAGATTATAACGCAATGAAGGTTACAGTACCACAAGTATAACTTGGCGGTGGTGGTTTTTGGAACTAATTCTTTTAATTGAAACTGTGAGTTTGACGTTTGAGAGATTACCGCGACATTATTGTTGATAAATCTGCTACATTAAAATAGTTCAATAATGCCAAAAGTAATTAAAAGTTGTTTGAGAGAAACTGTTATCAAAGTACAAAGTAAAAGCACAGTGGCGCACAGTCACGCCAAGTTATACTTGCCGGACTGTACACGTAGAATAAACTTTTAAAGGCTAAAAATAATGATGTTGAATCATGTTTTTCACTTTTCTTCACGTAGATTTTAGTGTTTGACAGATTTTTTAACGGTAAATGTGAGCGAGATAGAAACAAGTGTGATGAATTAATTTGTCTTCACAGCAATGCTCTACCATGCGAAGTCTAGTTAGTGAGCAACGTTTTTGTTCCTCGGAGATTTAATATACTACGGGATACAAAATGAACGCAGTGATGTTACTGATAGATATCCTATAACAGAAGTGAGACCGACGACAATAATAATCTATATCTATACTAATATTATAAAGAGGAAACATTTTATAACGAGTTCAAATTTTAAGTTAAATTTATTTTATCGCGGTAAATGTCGTTTGCGCGATGCAGGGTCTCATATATTTTAGGCAATGCAAATATTACCTAAATGAAGAGAGTTATTCAAACTACTCTAGCGCCATCTAGATGTTTTTTCTAAACTAATGTTATAAAGAGGAAATAATTTATTTTTGTTTGTTTCGATTTAACTCAAAAACTACTAGACCGATTAAAAAAAATCTTTCACTTATGAAAAGCTAAATTATCAGCGAGTAACATAAGCTATATTATATCCCCGTATTCTCACGGGAACGTAAACTATGCAGGTGAAACCGCGATACTCTGCTAGTGTTATAATATCAGAAAACTTCTTGCCTTACTTGAAACTTGGTCTCTTTTAGATTTTACCTAAGTTATTATATTTTTTTTTTAATTAAGTACCTATGTGGTTCTGATTTGTGCTTACAATATAAGTTTTATTTATTGTACCTGCGTGTACAAATATAATTCACATGCCAATAGGCAAGATATGCTGGAACAACACCTTTTTAGGGTTCCGTAGCCGAATGGCAAAAAACGGAACCCTTATAGATTCGCCATGTCTGTCTGTCTGTCTGTCTGTCTGTCTGTCTGTCTGTCCGTCCGTATGTCACAGCCATTTTATTCCGAAACTATTAGGACTACAGAATTGAAACTTGGTTAGTAGATGTATTCTGTGAACCGCTTTCCGATTTTAATAGAAAAATAAAAAATATAAAAGTTTAAGGAGGGGCATCCCATACATGGAACTGGAACAAAAAAAATTTTTTTTCGTCGAACCTATACATGTGGGGTATCTATGGATAGGTATTTAAAAATGACCCCCCTCTAACTTCTAAAGTAAGGGAGTGAAAAATGTAGAAAAAATATATTCTGTAGATCTCAATAAAAACTTTCTACGAAAATTGGTTTGAACGAGATACAGTCAGCAGTTGTTGAGATACAGCGACCGCAAGTATAACTTTGTTTTTCATACAAACACTATGAAAAACAAATTTATTTTTGTAGTTGCGAAAAATCAAAGTTATAGAATACTCTACTGTGTTACGGAACCCTACGAGTGCGAGTCCAACTTGCACTTGGCCAGTTTATTTTAATATCTATGTACCATATCTGAAGTGAATAAATATTTTAGATTTTTTTAATTTTTTGAACTTACCTATCCTTAACTTGAACCTCTGGAATGACTCCCTGTTGATCTGGTCGAGAATAGTCATCAGAGCGATTGCGAACTCAACCAGTATAGCTACCGTGTGCTCTTCTTTGCTTGAGGCGTCCTGAAATACAAGTATGGTTTTGTAACCGACTTCCTAGAAGGAGGAAATAAAAAGAAGGAGAACACATAAATATAGACGAATCAAGAACCACGATTCGTCTATATTTATGTGATTTTGAAGTGAAAACCTCATTAGCGGTTTAACATTTTTTACCCATCCCAAAAAATTTACAACGTAAACTTTTTGGATGGGTAAATAATGTTAAACTCACGTCAGAACACGTGACCTGGTCGAAAATTCGTAAGACGGAGGGAGAGTAGGAACTTTTTTGAATGGGTAAAAAATATTAAATTCACGTCAGAACACGTGACCTGGTCGAAAATTCGTAAGACGGAGGGAGAGTAGGAACTTTTTGGGATGGGTAAAAAATGTTAAACTCGCGTCAGGACACGTGACCTGATGGAAAATTCTTAAGACGGAGGGAGAGTTAGACCAACGGTAATGTTCAAGGTTTCATTTCTGCCGGCACTTTCGGAGTGCAACCCGTTTTCTTTTGTTCGATACTCGATTATTATGCCAATTGTGAATGGATTTGAATGATTGTCCACCAACTATGACACACAACCGTCTTCATGAAGGTTTTGTCGAACGTATAGTGCTGGATTTGACACAAGTAATGTCAATAATGTATTTATTTATTTACATATTTATTTAATATATTGGCGCAGAGTTTAGAGTTTAGGCTTATTACAAGTAGTATTAGTTTGAATGACACTATGCGTCTGCGAGCACTTTGAGACATCATAGTGTTGTCTGTGAATACGGGGGCTAATTTCTTCAAACATAATAAGGCATTTTTGCGTCAAATGTTTCAACCCATGAAGTTCAGTTTACCAATTTCAGAAGACAAATGGGTATATATATGGGTTCATACCAGAACTCAGCAAATACATAGTCAAAATAACACATGGCAAGACTTACAATTTTTTTTTCCTCTTCTTTGCCAGGTCTGAGTCCCGACGCGATCATGTAGGTGCTGCCTATCGTCTTTATCTTCTCTATGCAACTGAACTTCGGCTTCAACAATAACTGAAACATAATATCATCATCATCAGCATCATCAGGCTATCTGTGTCCACTGTTGGACATCATAAGCCACTCTTATGGCACACAACTGAGCTCGATATTATGGTCTTTGTTTCCCACCGCTGCCAGCCAGCTTGCGTATATCATCGCTCCATCTAGCTGGTTCAATTATGGTAAGTCTTAAAGAAAATTTGGTGCGCCCGTGAAACAAGGCTAACTTGCCAGGTAGCTTGCCAGCTGCAGCAAATAGCGATCTAAGACCAAATCGTGCTATAGACAAAACAGTGGAAAACCTTTAGTCCAATCCATGTTCTTCCTACCTTATCAAAGTCGCAGATGATTTCATTCAACAGCCTCAAACACTCGAGTCCTTGTTTGTTAACGTCTGTTTCGTCGTAGAACTCCTTGTAGTTCGGTATAGAGGCAAACATTACTGCTATGCTTGAGTACCGCTCGTGGTAAAGGTCTTCCTGTAAATGATACAAAGTATAGATAGCTATATAGATAGATTGATGAACACTTTATTGCGTACGAAATATTATAAGGTGGAGGCTTCAAATCGCGAGTAAACAGGTATCTTCTAGGTAAGCGTGCTACATCGTCGATCGCATCGTAACTTAACATCAGGTGAGATAGTGGTCAATAGCTTGCTTATTCAGCGTACTCTAAGAAATAATTTAAGATACTGTAACTAATACGAGTACAATATAGACAATTTATTAATGTTTCGTTTAAGATAAAACAACTTGACCTTGCATTACAGTATGTATGATCAATCATACACCTGAGGCCTCTCATCAGTTTGCATCGATTTCTCTCGGCTCATTCTGTTTACTTATTCTAACAGTGCGATGGATTATATCACATATTTTTGGTACTTTTGGTTTATTTTCCATGTTGAATTACCGACATTATGCCTGACACCGGTTTGTTTATTGTTGCGCCTAGTTTATATTTTTTTGTTTTTACCTCGGTACCTCTGGCATCAAAGCCGACTGTTCTCCCGATTACACCACCGGATCGTCAAAAAAAACCTACTCCTTTTTTTGTTGTCTAGTAATGGTTTTTCTTTTTTAAATATTTTCTTTTAAATGTTGACAACAGTAATGTGGGGCAGAATTACTGACCTCCGAAGCAACTGACGTCAGAAAATGCTCAGCCACGTGAGCAGGTAGAATGTTTTCCAATAAGATCTGTAACAAAATAAGATCGTTTAAAAAACTAAAAATAAAAAGAACCGACTTCAATGCCGCGCTATTAATTTTCAGTACCAATTTTGAGGTGTTTATATCCATATCTCTCGAGATACTAATCAGACCTCGATAAAATTACCATGGTACCACACTTAGAATATCTCCATTCTAACAAAAAAAGTATAATCAAAATCGGTTCATAAACGACGAAGTTATCCGCGAACAAACATAAAAAAACATATATACGGTCGAATTGAAAAACCTCCTTCTTTTTTTGAAGTTGGTTAAAACTAATAATGTTTAGCTCATCACTGCAGAATTAACTAGTTAAAGAAAAGAGGATGCACGAGAAAGCTACGTGTAAGAAGTAAAATTTCCAAGTTAATTAAATTTATTTCTCAACATTACTAGTTATTTTTTTACAACTCCATCTGTTGAACTTTGCGGGATGAATGCCCAAATGATAGCGAAAACGTCTTCGTAGTTACACCGTTCTACAATAGAGGGCGTTTATAAATATAAAATTAATATTAACATTTTGCATGGTGGCAGGACACTATCTAGTGTCAACCTCAAGTTAGAAAATCTGTCGCCCAACAACTAATGTGTTCCGACAGCTATCCTTGAGAGCCAGTTCCCATCCTAAGCCTAGTATGCTTACCAACTTCGACCGCATCATCATTTACCAACGGGTGAGATAGTGGTCAAACGCTGGCCTATAAAATATAAAAAAAAAAATAACATGATAAACACTTCCGTTGATACGGACCGTGACGCTACGTAACATCCGTCAAATTTTACCACAGTGCTCTAACGAAGTTTTTCTTCAAACGTTGCGCTAGTCTACTAAGTTCTAGGTACTTCTCTCCATATCTCTGGAGATAGTGAACATATCTCGATAAAATTTAAACAAAAACCCCTTTGAAGTATATATCCTTTCAAATAAAAAAAATAATTTTCCAAATCGGTTCAAGCGTCTTCGAGTTATCCTTTAAAAAAAGATTCCGAAGAATTGAGAACCTCCTTTTTGGAAGTCGGTTAAAAATAAAAACAAACACACGGAGGTATATATATATATATATACCTATATGTTTATATATATATGTGTTTCTCATAAGCTCATTCACCTTATTAATCCCTCTCATGACCTCAACATCCTCCTGCTCAAACTTGAGCTTGTCCTTCCAGAGGAAGTCAGTCCTGGAGGTGAACTCTATCTGGCGGTCCAGGATGTGGAGTAGAGCTGCTAGGAACACGATGATCAGACCTGCTTTCGCTGCGTAGGGAATTGTTGTGGACCTGCAGTTTGGAGAAGGTTTAGTAAGTTTATTTACTAAAAGCTGAATATCACTTAATTGCGACCTCAAGTGATAAAAAATTCTAAAACTCGAAGAAGAATAATTTAAGTCGTTTAAAATCTAAAAGAATCTACTTCTAATGTCGCGGTAGTTACATTACTTAGTTTGAGGTATTTATCTCCATATCTCTGGAGATACTGAACATTTCTCAATGAAGTTTAAAGCTACGACAACACCTAGGCGTCATGCATCCACGTGCGCGTTCGCAATCTGATTTTCAATCGTTTTCTAATCGCCGTAGATCGCGTTTGGTGTGAACCAGTCGGTACAAATACTACTGCGCTATCTGATTGCCGCAGAGATCGCGCACGCAGGAAGCTGTGGTGTAACTGTTAAATGAGACAACCTGTGAAGTTGAACCCTTTCTAAACAAAAAATAATTTAAAGGATGATGTGGAAGAAGACGATAAACACGCTGGGCCTAGAAAACTCTGACTCTCAAGGGCTGTGTGCTACCGGAACACTAAGGTTACGGTATGTATGTAAGTATGGTAAGCTACTTTTTGGAAGCAAGGCTGGCGGTACATCGATAGATAACTCTTTATTGTACACCATTACAACAATAAACATTAAAGTACAGTTAAGCAAGTACAATGGGCGGTGTTATCGCTTAGAGCGATCTCTTCCAGACAACCTTTAGATGGAGTGGAGAGTACATACATAATATCAGGGGCTGAGGCGCCCCAATATGACATAAATACTGTACACGTTACACAATATGACAATATGATATAATAATTATGCTCTTATGGAATGAAAGATAAAATAACCGGCCAAGTGCGTGTCGGGCCACGCGCAGTGTAGGGTTCCGTAGTAGCCTGTTATTCAATGCAAGTCTTTACCCGTTATAAACAAGCAACTAGGTACTCCGTCTTTGTCACTTTAAAGGATTTATTCTAAGGATTATGTATTTGGTACAAAATTATCCAACACCCAAGATCAACGACTATTACTGCTAAACTGATAACGTTATCTAAACCGCTATAATTTTCCTTTAAAGTACATGAAATGCGCTATTATCACGAATTTTTCCGGATTTTTCAAGTCAGCAGTTTAGCTTTTAGAGGGGAGGGGGACGCCCTACTGGAACAAAAATTTGCACTTTAAAGTTTAATATTTCGTAAATGGAGCATTCAATCGAAAAATAGTATAAGCAACCTTAAAGTTATTTTAAAAGACCTATTCAACGATACGCCACACGATGGGGTAGACGTCGAAAAAAAAATTCATCCCCACTTCTCATATAGGGGGGAGCTACCCTAAAAAAAATATTTTTCACAATTTTATTTCAGCACTTTGTCGGCGTAATATATATACATACCCCCCACAAAATTGCAGCTTTCTAGTATTAACGGTCTCTTACCAAAACCTTGGACAGCCAGACAGACAGACAGACAGACGGACATGACGAAACTATAAGGGTTCCTTGTCAGGACTACGGAACCCTAATAAAACAGCAATTATTACTTACTTTTCATCCAAGCTATAGATATCATATCGTAGGAACAGATCCGAGGTGGCGTAGAGAGATATATGCAGGACCAAGGTAGCACACATCACGAAGAATTTGAGAACAAATCCGACTCGAAGGAACACTGATATCGAAGCCAGAGTTAGTACAGTGCTGTATATGTAACTCTGGAATAAAATAAGCAATATTGTTTAATTCAGCATCAGTATCTTTGATATTATAAAAGCTTAAGACAGTTTGTTATTTTTTTACACTTTGACTGCGGCAAGTGCCGCATATTTTTAATTTTTTTAAATTATTTTTTGTAATTTTTTTTCGTAGCTGTGGCATCAAATCAAAACTAAAATCCAACAGCAGAAGGTCACACGCACCTCTTGTTAATTTTTTTTTTATATTTTACTTCCGATACCAAAAATCAAAAAAGGCACGGTGTGTGTTTTCAGCATTAACTTGGTAGAACATTTTTGTTTTACTTTATTTTGTATCATGTTGGCTTTTTAAGAAAATAATTTATTATTATAATTATAATTTAAAAACTAAAAAAAAACTGGCTTCCATGCTGCGCGAATCAGTTTCAGTAGCAAATTTAAGAAGGTTATTGTCATATCTCTGGAGTATACTAATTAGATTTTGATAAAATTTAAATAAGACTACTTTTGAAATTAATCCTACGTATGAAAACAAGAATCATTCAAATCTGTTAAGAATTGGCGGAGCAATCGGCGAACAAACATACACGAGAATTCAGAACCTCTTCCTTTGTGGAAATCGGTTGAAAATAGGATATATCTTAATGAATGACAAAGCAAGGAGCATTTTTCGTTGACTTTGTTATGAATATGAAAGCAGCCTATTCTGAATTGTGACGTAGCTAGCTTAGGTCACCTATCATCATAAACCCATCATGATATGTTCCCACACATATCATGATGTGATAATGTGGAATCATGATATGTTCCCACATATGTGATAAAGTGGAAATGATTATGCCCGTAGTGATTTTCACGATTCTGCGATGGAAACTGCCTGGAGAACTGCATTGGACACACACGAAACATAGACCAAGACAGTTAACAACACAATGTTGTAGTGAGCATAATTCATCATCATCATAATCAGCCAATTTCCGTCCACTGCTGGACATAGGCCTCTCCCATGGCACGCTACTGAGCTCGATCTTCAGCTATTCGTTTCCAACCGCTGCCAGCCAGCTGGAGTTGCATTGCCCCATTTGCCCCCATTGCCAAGACGTGGTCTCCACCGTCCGTGGTCTCCGTGGTCTAGCCCAACGTATAATTAGTAGCCATCTAATACTGCCTTCAGGTTTTTTGGTAGAAACGTGAATAGTGTGTGTGCTCTCATTGTATTTTTCCTAAAACTTTTGTTCTTCCGGAAGTTAATGTAAATCAAAGAATCATGAATCAAAGCATTTATTCAGTATGTAGGCAGTATTAATATACGCACATATACACGTCAAAATCATAAATCATAACCAATTATTAAGTAAACATAGCAAAAGCAGAATTTTAACGCTTTGAATTAGAAAAAATAAACTGGCCAAGTGCAAGTCGGACTTGCACTCGTAGAGTTCCGATTCCGTACCACACTACAATATTTTATAAAATCGAGCAAAAAATGCTGAAAGAAATCACGTTGCTTGTAATAAACTGATAAATAGATCTACCTCAATTGCAAAAATTTATTAAAATAGGATCCGCGTACTTATTTAGTACAACGCCATCTTACAAACGCAACTCTGTGAACTAAGTGAAAGTTAATGAAAGTTAACACATAGGTCATTAATATAATTAGTACAATCAAACGTTCGTAGATGGCGTTATAATAAAATGCCGAAAAAACACGTTTCTTGTATGGGGACCCCCTTTAATTTTTAACTTTATTGTTTTTAGTATTTGTTGTTATAGCAGCAACAGAAATACATCATGTGTGAAAATTTCAACTGTCTAACTATCACGGTTCATGAGATACAGCCTGGTGACAGACGGACAGACAGACAGACAGACAGACAAACAGACAGACAGACAGACAGATAGACAGACAGACAGACAGACAGACAGACAGACAGACAGACAGACGAACAGCGGAGTCTCAGCAATAGGGTTCCGTTGGTACCCTTTGGGTTCGGAACCCTAAAAACAAAAGTAGCATCAACAGCTGTCATCTAATCGTTTACGACAGAATATTAAAACCAACCATACATGTAACTGTATGTGTGTAATAAATGTAAATTTTTAACCATTAACTGCCGTTGATACTCCCTTCAAAAGCTTTCGCTATTTCTCACTTTCAAATTTGGTCATCCACGCAAGGTAAAAATATCCTGTCTAATAAAAGTGCCATGAAATACTTACGGGAACTGAATCCATTTCTTCAATATATGAAGACCTATCCAGCAGTTCCATTGGCAAGATCTCCGAATTGCTTACATTGCCGGAAGTTGAATTTGAAGTAACGTTTATCCTCTCTATTGCGTTGTCTTCTATCACTTTGTTTTGGTACTGAAATCATAACAAGTATTGTTTTAAACTGATAGATTTAAAAACGGGAATTTAACGTGACTTACGCGATGTCGATATAGCGATCGACATATGTTTCGGCCTCAACTGGAGGCCTTATTCAGGATCTTGAGTGCGAATTGAGTGTTAAATTCCCGTTTTTAAATCTATCAGTTTAAAATGAACGTGAGTTTTTATAATAAAAGTATTTTTTCATATAAAAGACAAACAAGCACTTGAAAATTATCTTTTAATAAAGAACCACGACGTGGACACTCGTGATTCGACTCGTCCACCAATTTTAAAGTCGGTCAGCGATCTATGGAGAAAACTATGTTCGGTGTTTCCCTGCGGGATCGAATCAGGAATAAAGTAATTCGCTAGAGGAATAAAATGGTCGACATAGCTCAACGGAAGTGACGGTCATGTTTGCCACAAGACTGGGCAGGAGCATATTACAGTAGAATCCGTTTATTATGACTCCGCCTATATTGACCAACCGGTTATTATGACGTAACTATACTACGAAGCTTGGTTTTCATATGAAATTCTTTATAAATAGTCGGATATAATGACTTCCCACTTCCCTTACAGTGACATGTCGCTTATTATGACCCATTTTTAATACAAAAATGTAAATTATGTCCGGTTATAATGACCGACATGATTCTGTACACCTTCGGTAATGTTCGTTGATTCCCGACGACGTTCGGCACGTGGCTCGTTTTTGTTTTGAACTATGTTTATGTATTAAACTACTTAAGTACATTCATATTTACATAAAAATGGTTTTTCATTTCACAAAACGCTTTGTATGACGTCCGCTTATTATGACTTGTTTGTCAGGTCCTTTCGATGTCATTATTAACGGACTCTACTGTATATCGATATTCCACCTGACAAAAAGTAGTTTACCACCATCAAGAGAAATTCTGCCGCCATAACCTTACAGTGTTCCGGTAGCACACAGCTCTTGACAGTCAGAGTATTCTAGGCCTAGCGTGTTTATCATCTTTGACCACATCATTGCTTATCATCAAACGAGATAGTGGCTAAACGATAGCCTATAAGATATCGAAAAAAAAATTGTTAAGAAAAAACTAAAATAGACGATTCATTTGGATTTTTCATTCATTTTCAGCACCAAACATATGTTATGGAGATAAATACCTCAATATCTCCGTATCTTAGGAGAATTCGACAAATTGTACAATGGAACTAAAAATCTTCTCACCCTTTTTTTTCCCAAATAAGTTTATAAATTACTGACGGAGTTCTGAGGGTCTCAGGTAACACACATAAAAAAAATACAAATGAGTTGAAGATGACTTTTTGTGAAGTCAGCTAAAAAGAGGTCTGCACTTACCAAGTTAATAACAGCGCAAGCGCAAATAAGTAATACTGATACTAGGAACATTGTAAGTCTTATAAATCTGTTGTTTGCCACCACCTGAAATCATAATAATAATATTTAATAATCTGACCTCCGGCTTGCCTTGACCGGCCGGCCGGTGGTGGGAATCGCAAGAGCTAAGACTTAAGCTCCAGGGTGGAAGTGTTAAAGGCATAAAGCCGCTAGTAGCGTTTAGTGAAAGTGCAGCACACCTCTCAACATCCATAGCTATCCACGCCAATGTTGCCCCTCGGCGCAGACATAATGGTCCGCTTTTATGGGAGGCCCATTCAGTGTATAGCAAGTTACCACCCACCTTAATATTTTGAAATGAGGCATAATTAGCGGGTGCCCTACCTCATCCCATAGACCAGAAATCAGACAGAAATCAATCAGCTCGACAAATAATAACAAGACCCTAGATATAAAAAGACCTGGCGTGTATTACCCGTGAAATGAGCCTGCCTGCGTGTACCTAACGAATATTAAATAATAGGTTTATCATTGCACTTTGCTTTGATATTAAAATATATAATATAAATTATTTTTTTCACACCGTACTAGGTAGCACTTTATCACTGTTTCACCTGCTGGTAAGTGATGATGCGATTAATAGAAGATTCACTCACAATTTGAAAAATAGAATATACCAAAATATCAAAAACTTTTGGCAGCAAGAATGAAAAAGATATGTTCTTTTAATTTATTGAATTTTAGTTTTTTTCGTTGTCGTATTAGTTATATAGCCGCAAACATGTCAAGATATTACCTACCTGTCCAGGTTTAGTGCAGTTATCAGCATAGTGATCAGGAGTATCAGATAAAGGATGCAGCCCCCTCGACAGCATCCTGCCGTCATACCACGAGAGGTATACAAACACAACGAGGGTTATGAGAGTCGGCCCGAACGATGCGTAGAGAACCAGCTCGCTGGAAAATTTACACAGATAGTTAGGTTACATCACAGAACAGAATTAGTTATATTCTACTTTTTAGCACGCAGGTGCATGCGTGCTGAAAATTTAGGCAGCGGTTGGAAACAAAAAGCTGTAGATCGAGTTCAGTGGCGTGCCATAAAAGAAGCCTACGTTGGACGAATACCGGCTGTTAAAGATGATTACAATTCAATTCAATATATACGATTAACATTAAAGATGATGATGCACATAATTGATGACGATGATGGTGAAAGATGATGATGATGATTAGTGTTGTAATCTAGTGGATACTTACGAAGGAACTGTAAGAAGCTGTATGAAAGCTATCAGCAAGAACAGTAGAGCTGCACAGGCGACGTTATGCTTGAACTGCTTGTCAGGCTGGTTGCGGTACTGACGCTCTTGTGTGCTGCTCTTGAACCACAGCGTGAAGCGGTTCATACCCTCACTCTGATGGGCTCTGTTGCTGAAACTGGAAGATTAGATGTAGTTAGCATATTACTTTTAACCAACTTCAAATAATTTAAGATCGATTACAAAACACAAATAAACAACTTCAAATGCCGCGCTAGTTACTTTCAGTTCTAAATTTGAAGTGGTTATCTCCATCCATATCTCTGGAGATACTTATCAGAGATAGAACAGAAGTTGATTTTTTACAGTGTGAACGAAATAGTCATTTTTGTATGAAAGAAGTTATACCAGTTATACCACTCCGCGCGGTTGCTATGAAAATGCTAGTACCTGCGCGGGAGCCAGTGGGCTACAAGTTCAGTCAGTAGTGGCACGCGCGCTCTCGGTCGGACGCGCGCCTTTACTTACATTTAATCTGTTTTCTCAAAACACTCAATCATATAGAAAAAGACAGCTGACGGCCCGCGACCTGACATAGTAATAGACTCTCGCCGCGCGGACTTACGGTGCGCAGAACGCGGTTAATAGTTACTTTTAGTTTATTCTGTGACCCAAATTCAAGGTCGCATCCCAGGCGTGTACCGTATTTTGAATGATACCGACGTCGTCACATTTTTGCTCGCAGGGAGTGCATCTTCTGTACTTGTACAATTAATTATTCTGTGGTTATACTAACCTACAATCACAGCAAGTTGTCCTTTGAGGTAGAAGATTCTGTTCTATCATGGCTAAGCTCTGGAAGAAGAAAATAAGAAATTGTATAGAATGATCATCATTAAAAAAAATACCAAGAATGTTTTAAGACTGATAAGACAAAGTTTGCAAAATAATACACTAAGCTTGATTCTTTGTGCGCTGATTTGGTCTTACAATACACTGATTATTGGAGGTGCTAATATTTTATAATATATAATAAAATAATAATTAAATAATGATTAAAGAAACTGCATCTATCTCCGACGAATCGAAGAATATATTATGTTTTAAGCGAAAATGGGTATCGCTTGACCACTATCTCACCTGATGATTCTAATGTTAACATCTTTAAACACAAGTTAAAACTATTATTGACCGGTAAAGCCTATTACACTGTACAAGAATACCTTAATGATAAATTTTAATGAATTAAATAGATACGTTATTGACATTATTTTGATTAAAGATTAAGAGAAAACATAAACCAAATTAATTGACATTCTTTATACTATTGTTTTTACTTTTATTCAATTGAAATATGACATTAAAATTTATTATTGACATATTAAAATGGTATTGATGATTATTATTTTTAATAATTTGCAATGTGATTTTATGTAACTCAAATGATTAAAATATTAATTATTAATTAATTGTTGAATGCCTTTAAGGCTGGATACAGAGAACAATGAAAAATCTAAATATCATCTCTTACCTTTACCTGTATTCTCAATAAATGATTTGATTGATTGATTGATTGATGTTAAGTGACGATGCAGTCAATGATGATGTAGCGCGCTTACCCAAAAGATACCTATTCACTCGCAACTTTAAGACCCCTAAGTTGTATCTAATCGGAATAACAGACTCAGGTAGATAATTCCATTCCTTGGCAGTACGTATGATGAAAGAAGAGGCGAATCGCTTTGTACGCGTGAATGATATATTTACCATGAAGCGGTGGCGCCTCTTAATATCCCTGCTTGTCCGATTATAGAATGGGGATCATCATCATAATCAGCCGGTATCAGTCCACTGCTGGACATAGGCCTCTCCCAAGTCATGCCACTGAGCCCGATCTTCGGCTCTTTGTTTCCAGTCACTGCCCACCGCTTTACGAATGTCGTCGCTCCACCTGGTAACAGGGCGTCCTACGCTACGTTTACCGATTCGCGGTCTCCACTCTAGAACCAGTCTACCCCAACGGTTATCGGTCCTACGGCAGATATGACCAGCCCACTGCCACTTCAGCTTGCTAATCCGATGAGCTATGTCGATCACTTTAGTTCTCTGGCGAATTACTTCGTTCCGGATTCGATTCCGCAGAGAAACACCGAGCATAGCTCTTTCCATAGCTCGCTGAGCGACTTTAAATTGGTGGACCAGTCAAACCGTGAGTGTCCACGTCTCGGCTCCGTATGTCAAGACGGGTAGGACGCACTGATTAAAGACTTTTGTCTTTAGGCACTGCGGTATATGCGACGAGAAGACTCGACGGAGTTTTCCAAATGCTGCCCAGCCCAGCTGAATTCTTCTCTGGATTTCCTTTTCGAAGTTATGTTTGCCTAGTTGGAGCGTCTGCCCTAGGTAAACATACTTAGTGACAACTTCGAGTGGGATTCCATCTACGGCAATCGGTTCAGGAACAACGTGCTCGTTGTACATGACTTTGGTTTTATCCAAATTCATCCGGAGACCAATGCGACGAGAAGAATCAGCTAGGCCATTCAACATCCTCTGTAAGTCCTGCAGCGTCTCTGCCATAATGACGATGTCATCTGCGAATCGTAAGTGAGAGATGTACCTGCCGTTGATGTTGATGCCACAATCTTTCCAGTCCAGCGTCTTAAACATATCCTCCAAGGCGTTAGTGAACAGTTTCGGGGATATGACGTCCCCCTGTCTCACTCCTCGATGCAGGTGGATATGATTAGTACGCTGGTTCTGTACTTGTACACTCATCGTTTCGGCATTATACAGACATCTCATCACTTCGATATATCGCCAGTCGACTTGGCAACGCTGCAAGGACTCCAGAACAGACCAGGTTTCGATTGAGTCGAAGGCCTTCTCATAGTCCACAAATGCTAAGCACAGGGGCCGATTGTACTCTTCGGTCTTCTGTACAATCTGCCGCACTGTGTGGATGTGGTCCATGGTGCTGTAACCGCTTCGAAATCCGGCCTGTTCCGGAGGTTGGAACTTGTCGAGTCTTTGCGCAAGACGGTTCGTGATGACCCTTGAAAACAGTTTGTAGACATGGCTCAGAAGCGAAATCGGGCGGTAGTTTTTCAAGAGGGTTTTGTCTCCTTTTTTGAAAAACAAAACCACCATGCTCCTGTTCCATGCCTGTGGAGTTCTCCCAGTGAAGAGAACAGAATTGAAGAGCTGTTGCAGCTGGCTTACAGCTGGGGCTCCTCCAGCTTTTAGAAGCTCCGTTGTGATTCCGTCTTCACCTGGGGCCTTTCCATTTTTGAGCTGTTTAAGGGCCATCACGATCTCATCTCGGCTGACTTCGGGCAGGTCTTCTGTGAAGTGGCGAGTCAAGGTGGCTCTACAATCTTCAGTATCGGGTAGGGGCTTGAAGCATGCGATGCGTAGAGCTTGCCGTAGAAGTCTTCAACTTCTGACAGAATCTCCGACTTGGATGCGACGGCGTTCCCCGTTGACGTTGTCAGCTTTGTGAGGTGGCTTCTACACAGAGGCTGGGCGAACCCCCGATTCTGCTCAATTAATTCTTTAATCAAGAGCGTGTTAGAGGATCGGAGGTGTTGTCGTACCAGCTTCTTAATGGTTTTGTTGCGCACCTGATTAATTGACAAAGCTGACAAAGGGTCTGTTCGTCTCTCTTCCATTAGTTGAAGTGTTTCTGCCGAAAGTTTGGACTTTTTGCCCGTACGCTTGCTCTCGCAAAACTTCGTCGCTTCATCCCTGAGGATTTTCACCACTTCTTCGAGTTTCTGGTCTACGTCATCTGTGGTTTCCAAGGCAGCGAATCGATTTTCCAATTTTAATTGGAATGTTTCAGACCCAACAACGGTTTGGAGTAGGTTTGGTCGGAGTGTGGACTTCATCAATCGGAATCTCTCGGCTTTGAAGTCGATATCCAGAGTGCCTCGTACAAGTCAGTGATCACTTCCAGTATTGAACCTACTGATCACTGAGACGTCTCTGAATATGCGCCGTTTGTCCGTAATGATGAAGTCGATCTCATTTTTAGTCACAGTGTCGGGGCTTTGCCACGTCCACTTCCTTTGGGGCTGTTTCTTGAAGAACGAGTTCATCAAGAAAAGCCCCTCTTTCTCGAGAAAGTTGAAAAGCATTTGCCCCCTGTGATTCCTACTGCCAAATCCGTGTGGTCCTATTGTCGATTCACTGCAGGTCTGTACTCCCACTTTGGCGTTAAAGTCTCCCATGACAACGTTGTAGTGAACCTTAGAGGTGGTATGTAAAGCTCTAGAGATGTCTTCATACATGCTCTCCACCTCTTCGTCCAAGTGTGCCGAGGTCGGTGCGTAAACCTGGATAACCTTGAGGCTGTACCTCTTGTTTAACCTAATTATGAGGTACGCTACCCTGGTCGACACACTGGAGATTTCTACGACGTTGTCACTGAGAACCTTGTTGACCAGAAACCCGACGCCGCCTTGGGATGGCTGGTCTCCTTCTCTGTAATACATAAGATGGCCCGATTCTAGAGTTATGGTGTCCTCTCCCTGTCTTCGGACTTCACATGACCCCAGAATGTGCCATCTTATGTGTCCCAGCTCCTCCTCCAGCTGCGCCAGATGATCATCCAGCCGAATCGTGCGTCCATTATATGTTGCGAGGGTCAGTTTGTTTTGGCGGCCTACCGTAGCCCGGAGATTCTTAGCACCCCCTGCCCTGCCGTTACCGTGACCGCCGCCGTGGTCAGGAATAGCAGGGCGGCCGGGAACTGGGGGCCGCGGCATATTGTGACTTTCCATCCTTCTTTCATCCCTTGGGAGGGATATGCCCTAATCGCCATGCTGGGCAGGCGTGTTGGCGATCGCAGGACGTAGCTTCTCGCACCGGTGACGCTGCTGCCCGTCACCGGCCTGTAGTATTTAGCTACGCCATAATTTGAAATGGTTATACCGCCATTTGTCGGTCGCCAGAGCCCCGTTCGTTGGTCAGCAGGATGCACCACGGGCAGGTGAGGTTGGCTGGGAGCACTTAGATGGTATGTGTGCCCCCTTACATACAATGGAGATGGTGGAATCAAATTATGAAGTTCCGATGCACACTCTCCGAAATGAATCCCACGAATAAATATCAAAGCGGATCACATGAAGAAAAACAAATAGAAGGCGTGTAATAGAAGAAATGGAACAATATCTACCAACACAAAACGAGTTTATTCAATTTCAATTTATTTCAGAAAGACACAAAAAAAACAATTAAATGAATATAGATATATACATAACTAGCAGCCCGCCCCGGTTTCGCACGGGTAGAACATATAGGTATGCCTACAAAATTGGAATCAGTTTGTTGCATCGAATATAAAATATGAACATATTTAACAATCATCATCAAATTTCATCCAATTTACACAAAACCTTAACGAATTATGCACTTAAACCTTCCTCATAAACACTCTGGCTATTGGTGAAAACCGCATGATAATCCGTTCAGTAGCTATTGAGATTATTGCGAACAGACAGACAGAAGCGGTGACGGACTTTGTTTTATAATACTTACGTAGTGATATTGGACGACCCTTTGGCGTAAAGGATAGTTACCCTGATTCTGACCCGACAGTCGTTGGTTCTAATCATAGCTATATACCTACCAATGAAAGTTTTATGTGCATTCATGAATCATGAGTTTTCGTACAGTGTTAGTGGGATCATTAAATCTACCAAAAAGTAGCTTACCACCAAGGAGAACATCTGCCGCCGTAACCTTACGGCGTTCCCCGACGCAAAATGTAGGGGTAATATACGTTTAACGTGTGTATCTGTGTGTCTGTCTGTAGCATCTTAGCAACTAACCGGATGAACCGATTTTGTTTTTATTATTCATAGTTTTTTTTTGTTTGATAGATGTCTTCATCGAGAGTTTTCTTAGCTTTGATTCATGAAAATTCGTTCAATCGTTATAAAACTATGAGCTTTTTTCTAGTTAATTGCGCTATGACATCAACTTTCATAGGTCTGATCAATTCGAAATTCTGCTTCATCAACGATATTGTAAGAACATGGAAGCATTGACCTGATGCTGGAACATCTCCTGGACTCTACAGAATACTCAAATCCTCACCAACTTACAGCTCAGATTTTAAATGTCGTGCTTAGAGTCATTGGAATGCTTTTAATGAAAAGATTATACATAGATCAGTCGGGGTGGTTTAAAATATTATATTATTATATATAATATAGATAAATATTATTTTATACAATAGATCATATTATTATACTATATTGACTTCAAATTGATTGTGATCGGTGGAGATCTACAGCATAGCACTATTCATTATTCTGTGGCATAGCTAAGCTTATAATATTATGTTCGTAGTAACTATGACCTAATCTGTGGTTTCACTGCAAATATTTTATTAATTTTGCGATACACATACACATGTGAAATTCGTGATATCTTTTAGAGTTTTCATTGGAATTATATACTGTAAAGGACAATTTTAATCTATAATATGTGGCCAAGCTAATTAACGTAATTATTTGGCTAAGGATTAATACTATATACTTGAAAATAGCCTTGGAAGTTATGTTATATTTTTTAGCAAAAATTTTGAGATTAAAATGGTTACTGTGATTCAACCGTAAGAGATAGACATATGCTGTCGCGGACTTTTTTGTAGGTCTTATTAAGATGTACAACTCTTTCATAGAAAATATTCTTCTATCTATTTTCAATAAAGCAGCGTTCGTAAGAAACGTGTTTTTTCGCCCGTTTTTTTGCCGACTTAGGTTGCAAATTAGGTCTCCACGAATGTACCTTTGATTTAAACGGGATAATATATAGCCTATTTTCATTCCGAAAGTCCATTCTATGTATTAGTGAAAGAATTTTTTAAATCGGTTCAGTAGTTTTTGAGCCAAATCATTACAAACATACAAAAATACAAATGTTCTCTCTTTATAATATTAGTATAGATAATATTTTTAGAGATATAAAAGTATTCGCTAAGAGAGTAAATTATGAATTTTGTATAAAGATAAAATTTCGGATACAGACGAAGTGTGGGGTTTTCTTGTGGATCCTAAACTAGGCTTCGCCTGTATTTTGCTGACCCTAGATGTGTCTTGTAAGAACTAGTAGTTCTGAGAGAACAGTAGACCTCACGTGTCTGTGTGTGTGTCACCGTCCATATATAACGCTACAGCAAACTTCACCCCTTTCTCCCCTCCACAACCCCTTTTTGAAATTGTTTTCGTCACATCTTATGTAGAATGAAATCCTTAGTGTGCCTTTTTAATTCAATCTGTTAAAAAATAACGGTACAGCAAACTTCTCCTCACCCACCCTATTTTCCACCCAATAAAAAAAACGCGACAAAAAAAATTCTGAAATAAATCAAGAAACTTGTGTGCCAATTTTCATCAAAATCGATTGAAAAATGCGACCTGTAGGCGAGAACAGACAAACATCCAGACAAATATTTTTTTTGCCAAAGAGATGCTTCACTGTCAATCATGAACATTGTTTTTTTTCCAATCGTATTGATACTTACAGAGATTCCTATATTTTTGGCAAGAGTAGAGTCAGTGATATTTGCAAATGGTTTGTCAGCACCCCAGCACTCCACATACTTGGTCATCTTGCTGGAAGGCCGAGACCTGGACGGTATACCGGGAGTCGCTAGAAAGGACAACACACGGTTTTGATTCATTGGCAATCATAATATTATATTTGGTATTGAAGATGTATGTAAAGAGGAATTGACAGTTTTATGATAACTGCAGAAGCAGAAGTACATAAAATGCTTATTATGTTTTGCGATAAAAAGTCTTCAGAACGGTCTTTGGCGTTTTCTATCTTATCTATATCATCATGCTTGAATTGATATTATATGCGATGTACACGTATTAAGTACCCAGTGACAGTAAATGCAATTTACGAAAAAGATGCTTGTTTCTGTCGATGATATTTAGAAATTGGAGGTATAGCGTCACAAAAATTGCCAATGACATTGGATAGTAAGTGCGGTGTCTTATGTCTTCAACATTTCAGAACTATGGCATTTGAATGTTTGGATTTATTATTTACTGATATGCAAAGTCGTATATACCGTCTATAACATATATTGTAGCATACTGAAGTCGTTTATATAGGTATGAATGCAATGCTATTTAAATAGACTTGCAACGTGAAATGATATTGGGCCATCAATCAAGAATTAGTCACATGAAGGTCCACACTCAAAAGTACTAACTTAACGACTCCACAGATATGGTACTTAGCATCCTAAAGAACAGAGTCTGAGTGTCAGACAGTGGTGTCGGTGGCACGGTCTCAGACATTTCTGACACTGAACAGTCTTCGGAACATTCCTCTGGAGACAAGGATAAGAAGATAGTTAGGTTTTATTAAAATTAAAATGATTTTCTCATCAGAAATTAAAATTCCATGGATGAATCTTTGTAGCAATATTCGGTCAATATAATAATATCTTAGAAAATGCATCACATTTAAGTGGGTAAAATTTTAGACCGTAGATAACTAATCTGTCTAAGTACAGAAGAAAGACAGTCTCATAAAAATAAGGTCTTTTTATTACAAGCTTTATCTCTACTTCACGTCAAATTTATTTGTCCGTCACAAATCTTGCGATTGATTCTAGAGCGATTCCAGGTGTTCGATTGAGCTGAAACTTTGCATACATGTGTAAATCGAGTAACAATGCAATATTATGATGACATGGTGCTGATCTGATGATGGAGCTGGAAGGTGGCCAAAGGAACCACTAAACTACACATGTTATACCCGTCGTATTTGGGCCCGTTGAATTTTTCTTAACTTTCTCTGGTCCTAGGTTATGTAAAAGCATGAAGATATTACTTGTATTTGAGTTTAGACAGATTCGTCCATTTCCATCAGTTATAGTAGTAATCGAAATCGCAATCATTTGACAAAACAACATTGTTTAGTGTGTTCCACAATGTAGTTCTTTTTTAATTTTCTCTGGAAGAAAGATAAAAGGAAGATCAACGGTGAGCCGTGGTCTCGTCAACAATTTGACTAAAATAACAACGTAGTCTGTTATTTTCTCTCGGCTTTAAACTATATAGGTATAGCTCCTCTATACCTATAATCGTTTGCCTCACCTGTTCCCATTATAGGACTGATAGCTCCTATAATGGATCCACTTCGACTCTTCGGTTTAACGTGAATGGCTGTTCCATTGGAGAGTCCTTCGCCAGGACTGCTTGGGTTACCTTCAAACGCTACCACTTTAACTGAAGCTCTGCGACTCAGATCTGAAAATGTTGATGGTATTGCAAAGCTATGGGTTTGATGGTCTACAATACGAAATTAACATGGACATGACACCCTCACCACTGGAAGCGTTAAGCGACCTAAAGCCATGCTACGCTTCATTATGGATCTGGGACGGCTTGTATGATCACTGACAAGGGGAAAATCACAATACACCCCAAGCAGGACGTCAGTGCAGGACTTGTCGCTCCCATCACCAATTAGAATTACAATGGACATGTTTATGTCAAGTATAAGTTTAAATTATTGGGTTTTATGATATGATGTCGAAAGACATTTACAACATCGAACCATGAAAGACAATTGATCGACGGACGAGCTTTACCGTGAGTTTTATCGATTACTTGACGATTTGCTAATATGCCTGGGCCGACAGTCTCTATATGCATAGCGATGAACTTCGACCGATAATCGTAGATAAGAAAAGAGATGCAGATAACAAACTGTCTAGCTGCACGTGTCTAGACGTTTGCGATGACAAGACGCATCGCTATCAATGTAGAGACTTCCACCGCTGGGCCGGCAGTCTCTACATGCATGGCGATGAATTTCGAGCAATGTTCGTCGCAGAGAAAAGAGATACAAATACACAACTGTCCTGCTGCATCTCCTTCTATTAGACGTTTGCGATGAAAGGACGCATCGATATCAATGTAGAGACTTCCAACCCAGCTGTAAATGTTTACCACAACGTCTACAATCTTCTCAAATGCTCGCCTATCGATCTTTACTGTATTGATTTAATCTTTGAATGTATTAAATTAAAATAATATATTACTTTCACAAAATGGAAGTGTTGTATATTTATTTTTTCTGTGTGAACAATGCCGTGGTTGCCTAGCATTGAAATTACAAAAATAAGTGACATTTGATGATCGAGATTTTTAAGTAAATAATATAGATATAGATAATATAGATCAGATTTTTACATGTATGTAACTATAGAACAAAAATTATTTCGAATTTCTAAGTCTGAAACAAATTCTGTTCAGTACCAACCCGCAAGCATAAAGATTGAAATCCCGATTCTCAAATAAAATTTTATTATTTTACAATACAGTTACATAAACGTAGTATGTATAATTATTAACAAATTCTTAGTAGCATTCTAGCTATAAGAAGATACATTAAGCATATGCTTTAGCACAAATAATTTTGCTTGAGCTTACCTCCTGGCGGAGCAGTTCTAACTGATTCTGACCTCAGAACCTCATTGGCTCTGATGGAGTCTGACCTCAGCACATCTGTCCTCATCGATTCTGATCTATTCACTTCATTCCTCCTCATTGATTCAGATCTAAACACCTGAAAATATTTATGTTACGAATTTTATTACGTTAGTATTTTTTTTTTACTTATTTTATATACCAGATGGACGAGCGTTTGACCATCAACTTGTATTTTTATGTTATTCACCAGGGTACGTGAGATAATGAAATAAAAAGTTAGAAAAAAATGCAATTTCTGTGTCCATTCACGCTATCGCAAGTTCAAAATGTATGGAATGACATTTATTTTTCCGCAACAAAGTTGTCATCCCATACATTTTTGAAGCTGTGTTCGCGTGCATGAAAACAGAAATTGGACTTTGCCTAGGGGGCCTGATATTAACTGACAATGAGATCGAAGATATAAAAAGTTTAAAAAAAATAGGGAATATGCATGATTTTCTTAAATGTTTTAAGTTCCGTATTTCACTGATTACATTTATTTAACACAGTAAAATAGTTTGAGCATACAAAAAATATGACGTATCTAAAACGCCGCCATCCCACAGATTCATTATTCATCATTAACAGCCAATTTCCGACATAGGCCTCTCCTATGGCACGCCAATGACCTTCCCCCCCCCCCCCCCCCTCCAGACTCAATCTTTGTAATAGAAATAGTACGCATTCGTACAACAGTGCATACTATTTATATGAATAAGATTTAGTCTGTGGTGACAGCAGTGTGTTGTGACGTCACTTTCTAACTGACAAGTGGTGATGTGTCTTGGAAATTAAAATTTCCCACGCTTGTTATGCATTTTTCATAAAATATATTTTACACATTTAAGAGTATTTTATTTATAATTTATTTTAACATACAATACCAAAACAATAATGATTCGAAAATAAATAATTTCAAGTAAATTTAAATACCACATGGATATTCCCTATTGGACCATACCTTGCCTGGTCCTATTAGTCCCTCATCAACAAAACTGTGCTGTGATGGCGCTGGACTGATGTTGTCCCTCGGCTTGGTCGGAGATATGTCCTGGTACAGAGACGACACAATGCTGGCCTTGCGATCCACTGTACACACTGACAGTCGACCGTTTTCAGAATATTTCTCCTTCTGGAAATAAACCACAGATCACCATATAAAAAACTAAAAACAGTATACTTTCATGCTGCGCGAGACAGTTTAAGTAGCATGTTTGAGACGTTTATCGTCATATCTCTGGAGATACTTATCAGAAATTGTTTTTTTTTAATGCGATCATCTAGGAGATAAACACTACTTAGGCAAAAAAAAAATTATATCGGTTCACAATTGGTGGACTGGTGGCGTAATCGGGAGAATGGTCGGCTTTGATGCCAGCAGGGCTAGCATGGCCTTATCACCGGGGGAAAGACAAAATTATTTCCCTGTTTATCGGCACTGACAGGAGATCAACACAACAATTTAAACGCTTGGTGAAGTTTAACCCCGAGTTTTGATTTTGTTTCGTATTAAAAAGTTCAGAAGAAGAATTGATTAAAAGTTAGCGGGCGTTTATAATAGTCGAAAAACTTTACTTATAATTTGCCTTCTCCACTAAACAAAACACGGATAGTTGGAAAGACTAAATAGTCCCCTTGCCATGCTAGCCCTGCAGAGGTACCAAGTACAAACCCCGCCGTGCACCAATGGCTTTTTCTATTGAAAAAAATATGTGCGCTTCTCACAGTGAGGTGAGTACTCACACTCAGGTGAAGTAAAAACATCGAAAACCCCCGCATGGTGGTACAACACTATCTAGTGTCCGCCTGGCCTCAAGTAAGAAATCTGTCGCCAAACATCTAATGTGTTCCGGCAGCTACCCATGAGTACCAGTTCCCATTCTAGGCCTAGCGTGCTTACCATCTTCGATCGCATCATCACTTACCAACAGGTGAGATAGTGGTCAAACGCTAGCCAACAAGATATTTAAAAAAAAAAGTTATCGCGTATAAACAAATTAAAAAAATCTACAGACGAATTGAGAACCTCCTCCTATTTGGAAGGCGGTTGAAAATAATTAGAACTACTGCTTGGCGTTCGTTGGACTCTTTGGTATTCTTGCGAATCTTTAGTGGTACCATCAAGCTGACCTGATGATGGAGCCGGGCTGTAAGGACTGGACGTGATAGCAAATGGTAGGATAGTTGAATTTGGGCAAGTATGTATTGATATCATTAGTAATTTTCATTGAATTAATATTGTAATGTAAATGATGTAAGGGATCACAAATACACCTCAGTGCTCCCAGCCAACCTCACCCGTGGTGCATCCTGCTGACCAATAGACGAGGCTCTGACGACCGACATATAGCGGTATAACCATTTCAAAATTATGGCGTAGCTAAATACTACAGGCCGGTGACGGGCAGCAGCGTCTCAGGTGCGAGAAACTACGTCCTGAGATCGCCAACCCGCCTGCCCAGCGTGGTGATTAGGGTATATCCCTGCCATGGATGTAAAGTCACACACGAAGCCAAAGCCAGTGACTGGAAAAAAAGAGCCCAAAGATTGGCGCAGTGGCGCATCTTGGGAGAGGCCTACGTCCAGCAGTGGACCGACACCGGCTGATGATGATGACGAATATCAACTTTTTATGTCTGTACAATAAGCTAATATATAAAATATACGCTTACTCTTAATCATGTTTCAAAGGGATCTCTTTACTAAAACAGTTTACCTTTTCACCCTTATTAGAAGGGCACATACAAGAGCTACTTTAAGTTTAAATTTAATCACGAAAGGTAGACTCATAAAGCAAATACGCAAAACGAGATATATCGAATGTCTCCTTTGAAACATTAACCTGGTGTGCCCTTCTTTATTTGAAGTTACGTGAAACTTTGTAAGTTGACCTATCCTAAATCAAAATGGTACGTGAAAGAAGAGGATTGGACAGGTTAATGTAAAACTATTCAATTTAATTTTGGTAACATGCTTGTCTGAAAGTAGACATCGAAAGAAAAAAGCGCTGGATAAAGGTTAGCACTCACCACCACGACTCCGCTCCTACCCGGCAAAATATTTTCATTAAAATGTAAACCTTATGACGTTCACACACACGTGTTGTGACTTTACATTGACAACACAAAGAACAGACAGTGCTGTCTCATCTTTCCGTTATCAATATAAAGTCTAACTACAGTGAACGTCATAAGGCTTACATTTTAATGAACATTTTTGCCGGGTGGGAGAGGAGTCGTGTTTGTGAGTGATAACCTTAAAATTTCCCTGGAATAATACACTTTTTATCCTGATATTCCTATGGAAACGATGTCTACGCGGGTAAAACCACGTAGCACAGCTAGTTTTTATATTTATAAACGCCCTCTATTGTAGAACGGCGTAACTACGACGACGTCTTCGCAGTCATTCGGACATTTGTCTCACTAAGTCCAACAGATGGGGTTGTAAAAAAAATTGAATTGAATTGAATGTTGAAAATTGAAATGAAAGTTTTGGCGGGAACGTGGAAAAATGTGTGTGATCTCATTGTATTTATTCCTAAAACTTAAGTGTTCTTCCGCGTGTTAATGTGTAATAAATGTGGATTATTAACCATTAAGTGCCAGTGAATGTGTGCGAGTGTAGGGAAACAGCACAATGTTGAAAAACATGCTATTTGCGTTCTCACCAAAATGCCACTGAAAATCTTCAGTAAAATCCACATGTTTATTAAAGGTATGACTTAGACTAGACTTTTACTTGAAAACTGACCTGAAATGTGACTTTGACCCATCTCTACGACTTAAAATAAGAAAAATAAAAAAAAATGAAATTAATGAACTTGGAAGTTTCACGTCTAACGCGTAGCCTTCTACGCACCCTTTTTAGGGTTCCGTAGTCCTGACAAGGAATTCTTATAGTTTCGTCATGTCCGTCTGTCTGTCTGTCTGTCTGTCTGTCTGTCCGAGGTTTTGCTAAGAGACCGTTAATACTGGAAGCTGTAATTTTGTGGGGGTATTTATATAAATTACGCCGACAAAGTGCTGAAATAAAATTGTGAAAAATATTTTTTTAAGGGTAGCTCCCCTATATGAGAAGTGGGGATGATTTTTTTTTTCATCGTCTACCCCATCGTGTAGGGTATTGTTGAATAGGTCTTTTAAAATGATTTAAAGATAGCTAATACCATTTTCAATTGAATGCTCCATTTACGAAATATTAAACTTTAAAGTGCAAATGTTTGTTCCAGTAGGGCGTCCCCCCCCCCCCCATCTAAAAGCTAAACTGCGGGCTTGAAAAATTTGGAAAAATTCGTGATAATGGCGCATTTCATTAACTTTAAAGGAAAACTATTGCGGTTAAGATAACTTTATTAGTTTAGCAGTAATAGTCGTTGAACTTTGGTGTTGGATAATTTTGTACCAAATACAAAATCCTAACAATAAATCCTTTAAAGTGACAAAGACGGAGTACCTAGTTGCTTGTTTGTAACGGGTAAAGACTTGCATTGAATAACAGGCTACTACAAAACCCTACACTGCGCGTGGCCTGACATGCACTTGGCCAGTTATTTTGTCTAGCGTTGAGATGCTAGAGTACTATTAATAATTTAAGATCGTTTAAAAGACTAAAAGAACCGACTTCAAACGTCGCGCTAGTCAAAGTAGCCAGTAGACGCAGTAGCTATGATATAATCTGTGCCAGTAGTTAGTAGCATGTCGTCAAGGTATATAAATGCCTCGTAATACAAATGTTGATACATAAAAAATCGGTTCTGGCATCTTCGAGTAACTACATAAATAAAAACGACAAATTAAGAACCCCCTCCTTTTTGTGAAGTCAGTTAAAAGGTAATTTCAAACTAAATATTGAAACGAATCAAATGGAAAGTTTAAATACATATTATAAGTGCACAATCTAATATTCTTGCATTTGTTTCTAAAGCGTAAAACATTACGCTATTTAAAAGCGTGCATACCCATAATTTTCATACCCATAATATAAGTAAGAAGATGATATTATTAAAAACCTTAAATGCACCCGCAGATCATAAAGAAACAGCACTAACTCTAAAATCCACACAAACATCGTAAAACCCAGCTCGCAAAAAGCTTTGCAGCATAATTCTACCATTTAACGTTAAATGAAAAGTTAGTGCAAGTGTACAGTTATGTAAAATATATTGTACACTGTGCGTGCCATATTTACTGCTTGCTGTTATCACACGGCTTAAAATTGTGTATATTAGGTACCGAAATTAAATATTTTCTATAGTATGATAAACTCGTAGAAAAGTTATTTTTATTTTAAACATCGTCATTAACATTTTATTGTGAACATCGCGATCTCAACGCGTGACCTCACTCCCGAGGAAGAGCGACGGACTCGCTCGAAACCTAGGTCGAGAAAATTCGACTAAAGGTACGTGAATTACAGCCGATATATAACAATAATAATCGTAGAAACGTTGTTGTAGTAGGTATATTTCATAAGAGACCATAACAAATTGAAAATTTTAAGAATTTATAGACTTAAATGTGAAGTTTACTTTCTCTATTTTCTTGCAAATTCGTTGAAGTATAAGGATACCACATTTTAAATCGATCAGACCTGTAAAAGTTGCTAATACTGTGATCATCTAGACAAAAGCTTGGGGTGGTTTTCAAAGGGCTGAACTAAATCATCTAATCAACTAAATAAAAATTGGTTCGCCTCTTCAAAGCGATTTCTCTTGTTTCATCGTACGTACTGCCAAGGAATGGAATTCTCTGCCTGAGTCAATTGCCGATTAGATACAACTTAGGGGTCTTTAAATCGCGAGTGAATAGGTATCTATTGGGTAAGCGCGCTACATCATCGACCGCATCGTCGCTTAACATCAGGTGAGAGAGTGGTCAAGCGCTACCTATTTTCGCATTAAAAAAAATGGTTTCACCTTTTCTGAGACTCGTAGATACACTTGTCAAACTTAAGTACGAGTAAGTATGATATCAATAATGAGAACAATTTTATTACGAGTCCTCATCCTCATCATCATCAGTCTATCTCTGTCCACAGCTGGTCATTGGCCTCTCCTACGGCACGCCACTAAGCTCAATCTTCAGCTTTTTGTTTCCAGCCGCTGCCATCCAGCTTGCGTATATCATCGCTCCATCTAGCTGGAGGGCGCCCTACACAAACTTTTATTATTGGATGTAATTACCAGTACTTACTCGTAATTATATTATACTCACACTCCTCCTCTATTTGCGTCAGGAGTTAAAGAGTAGTGCTAACTGTTTTAGATAACATCGATAAAGTCGATTACGGTCTAAGCCTATAGACGCAAGAAGGCAACAATGACCTTCCCTTGGAATGACAATGGCCCCCGAAACAGCTTAATACCTACTAAGCTATGAGCTTACTGATCCAAGTGTGAACGTTGCCTTACACTGCAACGATAAAGTTTTATGGGTAGTTGGTATTGTTTACATAAAACTCGTAATAACAGTGATTGAACGCTTTATTGAGTATACTTGACACCCCTTTGCCCCTTTATTTTGTTAACGGCTCAATTTTGTCCGGCAGCCAAAAACGTGATGTTTTTGGGAAATGTTTTAGGAGCAATTTGTAACCACCAAAGAGTTGCTAGCTATTAACCACTATCTCATCTGTTAGTAAGTGATGCGGTCGAAGATGGTAGAATGCTAGGCCTAGAATGGGAACTGCCTCTCAAGGACAGCTGCTAGAATACATATGAGGTCTTCCGACTTGAGGGTGGTAGCTGGTCAGGCGGACACTAGGCAGTGTCTTACCACCATGTCGGGGGTATCATTACATTAATGCTGTACCGATGTGTGAGTCTTACAAGCTGTTGGCAGTCAGATTAATACTGTACAATTTGCCGTAAACAATAAAGTTTGTGTTATATTAGTTTTGCTGATGTCATCACAAAATAACCTCTCGTTTGTGTAGTGAATGAATGTGATATTCCTGAAAATGCTGTGGTTCCTGCAGGGCTCTCTCAGGCTGCAGTGATGTAGTGGGAGAATGGTCGGCTTTGACGCCAGAGGTGCCGAGTTCAATTCCCGCCGAGCACCCATGAATTTTTATATTGAAAAACTTTATGATCGCTTTACCCTCCGGTGAAGGAAAACATCGTTAAGAAACCTCCAACCCCCGCATGGTGGTAGGACACTATCTAGTGCCAAAAATGTCGCCAAAAATCATAATTAAAACACAATGTGTTCCGGCTTTATTAATCCAATAACAAATAAAACCGACAACAGTTAGCAGTTATCATAAAACAAACAATATAATGGCAATATTGAAACAGCGTTCACAAGAGCTAAATAAACAAAAAATATTAACCCTTCTATCTCGTTACCACAAAATATAACTATCAATTTGTCCAATATGATAAAAACCCAATTTACTTTTTACTTTTTTCTCGGAACGCGGTCAATTGGATGACAAATAATCGAATAGACGAGCAGAAATCGAATTGACACTCGATTTGCGACTCGATTCAAATCGATACTACGTCGGACATTGGCAACACGTTACATGTAGTTTGGGAGCGCGCTCCCAATTACATTACGAAAAGAAATTGTACTGAACTGATTACAGAAGATAAATGACTTTTGGACTCTTAACATATGTTTTTGCAAAATGGTTTAAAACAACAAGCTCAAAGTATGCTTTACAAAGGATATACAAAAACACCACAAAAAATCTAATAAAATCAAAGATTCATATGCAAATACTTGCTTTAGCTGAAACTTAAACTCAGAACTACAAAGCTAGACCGCACGGTCCCACCTATAACACGAAACTATAATCATTGCCAACTTAGGCATGAAGGTCAAGCAATAAGTTTATCAATAGGAAATAAACTGCAAGTCGGACTCGCACTCGTAGGGTTCCGTACCACACTACAGTATTTTATAAGATCGAGCAAAAAATACCACTATCATTTTTAATAAACATTTCATTTTTTATAACGCCACCTACTAATGATCATCTAACAAAGGAGTTAGGGATCGCCATTTAAATATAACGCCATTTATGTACGTTATATTGAAACGCCGAAAAAAACATGTTTTTTGTATGGGGACCCCCTATTATTTTTAACTTTATTCTGTTTTTAACCGACGTCACAAAAAAGGAGGAGGTTCTCAATTCGTCTGTATGTTTTTTTTTGTTTTTTTTTTCTGTGTATGTTACGCGATTTTTCCATCAATTGTGAACGGATTCAAATGATTCTTTTTTTAATATGTAGGATATATGTAGGATATGTTTCCGAGGTGGTCCCATTTTAATTTTATCGAAATCTGATTAGTATCACCAGAGATATGGAGATAAATACCTCAAACATAGGAAAATGTACTAGTTTTAGTAGAAGAGTCCCAAGAAGATTATACACAATGGAGGTTGCTATTGCATATAAGATATTCTTACGGTAACTGTGAGCGAGATAGAAATAAAGGTGGGGATATTTTTTTTTATATCTTATAGGCAAGCGTTTGACCACTATCTCACCTGTTGCTAAGTGATGATGCGGTCGAAGATAGAGAAGTGGACTTGAATGGGAACTGGCTCTCAAGGATAGCTGCCGGAACACATTAGATGTTTGGCGACAGATTTTCTGACTTGAGGGTGGTAGCTGGCCAGGCGGACACGAGATATGTTCTACCACCATGCGGGGGTTATTGGTTTCTTAACGATGTTTTCCTTTACCGGAGGGCCACTGTGAGAAGCGCACATATATTTTTCGATAGAAAAATTCATTAGTGCACGGCGGTTTGAACTCGGTACCACGGTATCAAAGCCGACCGTTCTCCCAATTACGCCACCGGGCCCTCAATAAATAATTATATATTAATAATTATAATAAATAATTATATATAAATATAAATAATTTGTCTTCACAGGAATGTTCTACCTGGCAAAGTCTTGTCTTGTGGATATTAGATAGATACTATGTATGTAGTAGTAGTAAGTAGGTATACATGTAGGTTAGTAAGTAGGTAGATACATGTAGGTATTATCTATCTACTACCTATTAGACTTGGCTGGCACCGACTTCAAATAGAGAAGTGGGTAACGCTTATAATAATTTTAAGTAAATTATTTTTCGCTTTTGAGTGCCTTTTTGTGGTTATGAAGTCGGTTTTTTTTTTTAAATAGCTCATTAGTATTTGTTGTTATAGCGGCAATAGAAATACATCATCTGTGAAAATTTCAACTGTCTAACTATCACGGTTCATGAGATACTGCCTGGTGACAGACGGACGGACGGACAGACAGACAGACAGACAGCGGAGTCTTAGTAATAGGGTCCCGTTTTACCCTTTGGGTACGGAACCCTAAAAATTACACTGTGTTTGTAATAAAATCATACACACCTTAACTAGCCTTGGTCAATCAGTCTACCAACAAATGAATAGATGATTTGCCTCTGGCTTTGCACTCCAATTTTTGCGCTTTTTCCGTAACTGAATCATTTACCGGATGTCTCGAATGAATATCGTTTTAATTTTGCGGTTCCGTTATCGATATTTTTGCGATGCAAATTTCGTTTATTCAGGAGGAAAATCTTCTTTGCCCAGATATTTTATTGGATCTATTAATTATGGATTAGAATTTGACTCTGAATTAGTGAAGGTGTACAATTAATTTTTTTTAAGTTAAGAGTAATAAGTAAAATGGTAACCTATTATTTTATTTTGTGACGTAGTGGTGCAAACAAACCTTGCACGTGGACCTCGTGATTAATACCTTCGTGTCTAAAACATTTGGAATTATAACAATTCGAACAAAATATATATTTAAATTTCGTTACATATATAGATCTTTAAAATTAATAATTGTATTACCACAAATAGGTACAATACAAAACATACAAGCATAAATCATCCCAGTATGTCCCAGTGGAATATTCCTCACAAAGAGGACCTGAAATTGATTGTAAGCCTCTAGAGACATTTATCATTACAATTATGAGAGTATAATGTTTGTGTTAGACACCTGCGTCTTAGGCATGCTACACACATGGGCGCGCTGGCAACATTCGCCACAGCCGGGCGGCAAAATCAAATATGTGTAGATAAGTTTTTGGTTCAACCGCAAATATGCAGCCAGGTAAGCTCATCCGGGCAACACTGGTTTAGCTTTAATCGACACAGCTGAAAATTAAAATTGAATGTATTTGGAGAAATGTATGGAAAAAAAGCCATCCGGCTTGTGCCGCTCGATTTTGGGAATCAATTTTAGTTCAGTGGTTGTTAGGCTTTGGGCTGACATTGTCGTTAAACAAATACCACCGCACCGAAAGTGCCGACCCACTTATATTCGACTAGCAACCCGCCCCGGCTTCGCACGGGCAGAACATATATGCCTACAAAATTTGCATCAGTTTGTTGCATCAAACATAAAATATTAACATATTTAACAATCATCGTCATATTTCAACCAATTTACAAAAAACCTTAACGAATTATGCACCTAAACCTTCTTCATAAACACTCTGGCTATTGGTGAAAACCGCATGATAATCCGTTCAGTAGCTATTGAGATTATTGCGAACAGACAGACAGACGCAGTGATGGACATTGCTCTATAATACTTACGTAGTGATATTGGACAGCCCTTTGGCGTAAAGGATAGTTACCCTGATTCTGACGCGACAGTCGTTGGTTCTAATCCTAGCTATATACCTACAATGAAAGTTTTATGTGCATTCATGAATCATGGGTTTTCGTGCAGAGGTAGTGAGATCATTGAATCAAAATCAATCAAATCAGGGGATTAAAGAAGGGGTATTATACGTTTAACGTGTGTATCTGTGTCTGTCTGTAGCATCTTAGCACCCAACCGGATGAACCGATTTTGATTTTATTATTGATTTTTTTTTGTTACATAGATGACTTCATCGAGAGTGTTCTTAGCTTTGATTCATGAAAATTCGTTCAATCCTTATAAAACTATGAGCTTTTTTCTAGTTAATTGCGCTATGAAATCAACTTTCATAGGTCTGATCAATTCGAAAATCTTCTTCTTCAACGATATTGTAAGAACATGGAAGCATTGACCTGATGCTGGGATATCTCCTGTACTCTACAGAATACTCAGATCCTCACCAACTTAGAGCTCAGATTTTAAATGTCGTGCTTAGAGTCATTGGAATGCATTTAATGAACATATTATACATAGATCAGTCGGGGTGGTTTAAAATATTATATTATTATATATACTACTATTTTGACTTCAAATTGATTGTAATCGGTGGGGATCTACAGCATAGCTAAGCTTATAATAATATTTTCGTAGTAACTATGACCTAATCTGTGGTTTCACTGCAAATATTTTATTAATTTTGCGATGCGTGTATGTGAAATTCGTGATATCTTCTAGAGTTTTTATTTGAATTATATACTGTAAAAAACAATTTTAGTCTATAATATGTGGCCAAGCTAATGAACGTAATTATTTGGATAAGGATTAATACTATATACTTGAAAATAGCCTTGGAAGTTATGTAATATTTTTTAACAAAAAATTAAAGATTAAAATGGTTACTGTGAGTCAACCTTAAGAGATAGACATAGGCTGTCTCGGACTTTTTTGTAGGTCTTATTAAATTGTATAACTCTTCCATAGAAAGTATTCTTCCATCTATTTTCAATTGAGGAGCGTTAGTAAGAAACGTGGTTTTTCGACCGTTTTTTAGTCGACTTAGGTTGCAAATTAGGTCTCCACGAATATACCTTTGATTTAAACGGGATAATATATAGCCTATTTTCATTCCGAAAGTCTATTCTATATAGTAGTGAAAGAATTTTTTAAATCGGTTCAGTAGTTTTTGAGCCAAATCATTACAAACATACAAAAATACAAATGTTCTCTCTTTATAATATTAGTATAGATAGATCCGATCGACAATAGCCAAATAAAGCCTATCTAACATGTGTAGTAATTGGAGCTATTGCGTGTGAATTTTTCGCTGTAGACATTAGTGTGTATACAAGGTGAGCAATGCAAATGTCATTGTGATTTTTAGAATTATCATTAATTCTTGGAATTATCCCACACTTACATTGATATAACATAAATTTTGACATTTCACTATACAATTGTTATGCTTGACATGGCGCCACTTAGTGTGGTTTATCGTTTGAAAAATACTACCGAGTCGAATGTGCCAACCCGAATGTATGTGCAGCACCCCTTACTCGTCGTAGGTATACTTCAAATTATGAACAAGAATAGTATATTATTTTTGGCAGGCCGGTTGAGACAGTTGTAAAATGTGGATAAGACAAAACGTAAGTTGTTCAGCGCTTCTGTTTCTTACTGTAGTCTTCCAGTTACAGACACGTACGATACCATCTTAGACAGCACCGTCATCAGGTAAAATTTTAAAAAAATCCACAAATGATAGGAACATCATATCGACGTTCCACCTGATCAGGTCTCCTTCACTCGCCCATAGCTACTGCGATTTATACCTAAACTTTCGTCAACGCCGGCGGCCGGCCATCTGCCAGTCGGTTGTCACTGCTCACGCGCAAGTAACGTATTATTATTCCAATGACGGGACAACTGCGGATTCGTATTCCATATTAGAAACGATTTAAGTTTTTCATAGTCATTTTGCGGGTTTGACTAAAACAAGCATAATAATATAGCAACAATAACATAGCAACAAGCATATTTCATTTTTTTATGCTAACGATACTAAAATGACAAAACAACGTAAAATTCACTTTCTCGACTTCAAATTCGACTCTCAGTAAGGAATTATGATGTTATTTTGTGAGATAAATAAAAATAATTCGTAAACTTTTTTTAAATTTCATTGAGTGAACCCTTTACTGTATGAGGCGCGCGCCGGTACATCGCGCGCTGAACAAAGTAATAACAACGCTAGATTAAGCGCCTTAGACACATTTTTGTTTGTATTGTCTGAAATAAACGTTGGTATTGTGTTTTTTTAGGGGAGTGAAGTATCTGTTACGTAGTATTATATATAGTATTATATAATCTGTGACCTGACTTCCTTTCCAAAAAGTAGCTTACCACCGTTAAGAAAAAAAAATCTGCCGCTATAACCTTACGGTGTTCCGGCAGAACACCCCTTGAGAGTCAGACGATTGTACTTCTAGGCCTAGTGTGTCCTCTAGCTTTGACCACATCATCGCTTACCACCAGGCGAGATAGTGGTCAAACAGTATAAAAAAAAGTAATGACAAAGTAATTATTTAGCGATACAGAGCCGTTTTTGTAGACATTTATAGTATCGAGATCTTGCACTATTTACGTGAACCCACTACAGACAAAAGCAAGACTACTAGTATAAAATATGCAACCCACATTGCTGGTTTAAAAAACTAAAAAGAACCGACTTCAATGCCGCGGTATTAATTTTCAGTACCAATTTTGAGGTGTTTATCTCCATATCGCTGGAGATACTTATCAGACCTCGATAAAATTACCATGGTACCACACTTAAAATATCTCCTTTCCAACAAAAAAAGAATAATCAAAATCGATTCATAAACGACGAAGTTATGCGCGAACAAACATTAAAAAAAAAAAAAAAAAAAAAAAATACATATATACGGTCGAATTGAGAAACCTCCTCCTTTTTTTAAAGTCGGTTAAAAAAACTCAATGCAAAAATGTCACCTGCTTCCATTGACTGAAAGACCTACTCGTATGTCTAATGAATAGATCGTACAAAACGAAAAAACCGACTTCACATGCCGCGACAGTCAAAGTACTGCCTAGTTATAATCATATCTTCAAAGTATACAAATTTGCTTGTATTGCTTATCTCCATATCTCCGGATATCAGATTTCAGATCTCGATAAAATTTGAATAAGACCAAACGGGTGGCAAATCTCTCAAACAAAAAGAATTAGTCAAATCGGTTAAGATTTGACGGAGTTCTGACGTAACAAACATAAAAAATATGTATACAGGTCGAATTGAGAACCTCCTCTTTTTTGGGTAGTCGGTTAAAAATAGTGATAGATGATGATGATAGTGAAGATGAAATTTACTAGACATGATCGTTACCTTCGGAGGAACAATGAGATATGTCTCCACTTTATGATCAGCTAGGTAGCCTTCTCTCCCGGGTCCGTCTCCTGGTTCCACCTCGAACCTGTCTCCGAGTTGAAGCAACGTCGCTTTAGTTATGTGAACACGGCTGAAATAAAAACAATTAGATAAATATTTTTTAATAACATTTTTCAAATTTTATGTTTGTTTGAAGTGTCTCACACTTTATATTTTTGTAAATTGTTAAACACAATCCAAAATTCCATCGTACCGACGGGACTCGGACGAGTCCCGTCGGTACGATGGAATTTACAAAAATATAAAGTGTGAGACACTTCAAACAAACATAATATTTGATTTACGCAGTGCAACATCTCTCGTCGGATTTGAAAACTGTAATGATTTCTTCCGAATGATTAACTTACGTAATAAGTAGTCATTGATGGCGCCACCAATGCATAATTGGGTTAACAAATGCAATCCACTAATTTCGTCGTATCGATGTATCGAACCGTGGCTTAATTTTTCAAATTGTTCAAAAGTTTAGGTACGGCCGCACCATTCCGATCTGCGGGCGCGATCTACTTTTCAAGGTACGGCCACACCGCGGCGTCCTACGATCTGCGGGCGCGATCTCAGTACTTTTCAATTGTTTTCTGATCGCGTTTGGTGTGAACCAGTCGGTACAAATACTACTGCGCTATCTGATCGCCGCCTAGAACGCGCACGCAGGACGCTGCGGTGTGTCCGTACCTTCAATCGCTGTATGATCGCCGTATATCAGGCTCGGTTTGGACCAGATAGGCTATTCTGTAAGCTAATTTACGCATCTCGCAAGTGGTGAGATTTGAACTTCGTATTACTCAATTCAACCGAATTACAATCGCATTACGATTTGAATTTCGTAGTACGACTCACCGCGGATTCCGATTGCGTGATGCGTAAACTAGCATACAGAATAGCCGAGCAGTTGATACCCGTTTCACCCGCATAATTCCCGTTCCCTTGACATTACGGGGATAAAATATAGCTTAAGAGGGAACGCATGTTGAACGAATGTATTCCCCCGTTTCCTACCACCAATATAAGTAATAAAAATATATACCAATTGTAAAAAGAAATATGATCCTTCAAGAATCTTAAAGAAGAAAGAGAGAAAGAAAGAAAAATCATTTATTCAGCATATTCAAATAAAAAATGCTTAAAGTTAAAGAATACAGTTAAATATTATGAAGTGTTGAAACAGGCCAGTCTCAGCACAAATGTCACGACTTCCAGGATCATCGACCCTGGAAATACTGGACGCTGAGATACTGATTAAAGAGGAGATTAAAAGGCATATATTTATTTTTGTAATTGGTTGGTCAAAAAAAGCAAATGATAGGGGCGTTGCTACAGCAAACCTCGATTTTTTTAAGAAACAATTTTTTCTCTAGCAGTATTTTCCAGGGAGAAAACGGGGGAATATATTTGTATGGAAAAGTGCATCCGCTTTCCCTCTTAATGGCTGATACCCGCGACTTCGTTATAGTACACCAAGAATTTAGTAGCCTATGTCCATCGTTATGCAATAAAGTATCTCCTTGCTAAATTTCAGCTAGATCGGATCATCCGTTTAGGCGTGATTAGGAAAGAGATATAGAGTTAAAAACGTTTTTATAATATTAGTATATGTTACTCGTTTATAATGTAGCTTTCTATTAGTGAAATAATTTTTTAAATCGGTCTGTAGTTTTTGAGTTAAATCGTGAAAAATAAACCAAAAATGCCCTCTTTACATTATTAGTTAAGATTTTAAAATCACAATGCCATCGTATTTCTAAACGAGCAAAATATAAATATGGCGTCCCAATATTATAAGATTCCAATCTCTAAAACGAATTCAGTAAACTATTGATGCCCGGAGGGTAATCGATAAAGTTATAAGAGGTCACGTCTATTAACATAATAAATCTGTCACAAACTTCAGGCATTTTTTGCTTGAACTCCAGATCATAGCTAATCCAATTTTAGATACTAAATGCATAAAGTCTGTCAAAGTTCTGGAAGATTAACATTTGAAAATAAGTTTAAATACAACCGTCTTAAATCAAACCGTCTTTCAAACTAACCGATCTAATCATCAACAGAAATAAATTGTGCAAACATGACCCATTAGATTCATGACCCTTTTCCCAATTAAATCCAACTCTAAACTTTACCTGAAACAAATTTGTAGTAAATAACTTATTTATGTCGCATCAAAGGTAACAAGCTTCCAAAAGATCAAACGGTATCGTTTTGCAATGGGGGCTTTTCGGTTACTAGGTGGCGTCACTGAGAAAAATGGTCCTGATGACAGCTGTCAAGATATATAATTTTAGAATGAAATGTCAAAATTCATGATATGTATAATGATTTCTTTCTATATTTACCCAGCAATACCACCAGATTCCATATAGCTAGCCACAGTGATGTCATCAGGCCAAACTTCAAACTGCCACTTTCTTAGGCCCCAATATCCCGCAATAGAATGAACCAAATAAATAATAACTTCATTCTTCACTTCCCCAGCAATACCAGCAGATTCCATATAGTTAACCAGAGTGACGTCATCAGACCAAACATCAAACTGCCACTTTCTTAGCCCCACCATCCCGCAGAGCATAAGAAGTAAATAAATAATAACTTCACTCACCAAGCAACCAGCAATACCATCAGATTCCATATGGCTAGCCAGAGTGACGTCAATCAGACCAAACGCCGAACTGTCACTTTCTTAGCCCCAATATCCCACAGATGATAATAACTAAATAAACATTCACTTTTTGTTTCACTCACCCAGCAATACCACCAGATTCCTAATGATTAGCCAGAGTGACGTCATCAGACCAAGCGTTAAATTACCACTTTCTTAGCCCCAATACCCCACAGTGGAGAAAAACTAAATAAATAATAGGAAATAAATGACTTCTGTCTTGACTCACCCAGCAATACCACCAGATTCCATAATGGTTATCCAGAGTGACGTCATCAAACCAAGCGTCAAACTACCACTTTCTTAGCCCCAATACCCCGCAGGGGATAAGAACTAAATAAATAATAATAAAATAAATTACTTCTGTCTTTACTCACCCAGCAATTCCACCAGATTCCATATGGTTAGCCAAAGTGACGTCATCAGACCAAACGTCAAATTGCCACTTTCTTAGCCCCAACACTCCACAGAGGACATTGCCGGTATGGATGCCTATACGCATGTCCACGTTGAATCCAGTAGCTTCCCGAACAAACCTTGAAAGAGCGAAGAATTTTAACAATAACACATGACATAACATCGAACTTGGACTTGGGGCCAGTTTCATCGGATTCTGATCGCCCTATTAGGAACTTATTGGCAGATATTTGACATAAGTATTTTAAATGGCTTCATTTGTCAAAATCTATAACTTTATCATTAACTGGTGAAAAATATTTTAAGGAAATTAGTTGCACTGCAGCGATTGGTCGATCCAGGTTACAGTAATACTACTGTAACCTGGATCGACCAATCGCTGCACTATACAGTTAGGGTAGGGCTTTTGTAAGATATATCGATGTTTTTCAAAATTTTGTCCATCCATCCATAATGTTGCGAACATGTATCCTTATTAGTTTTCTTGGTAGGTAGACTTCATCACTCATATAAAATCAGGCGAGCGCCTTATTATCTTTTGTCTGTTATTACTTATTCTAAAATCATTTACAAAACAAAGCAAAACCGACTTCAAAAGTCATTTTCAGTAGCAAGTCTGAGGTGTTTATCTCCATATATTTAGAGATGCTCATCAGATCTCACTAAAATAACAATGAGACCAAACGGGAAATATACTCTTTCAAACAGAAAAGAATATTCTAAATCTCTTATATATAAAAATGAATCTCTCCAAATCTGTTCCCGATCCTCCTTAGCCCACCTTTCTGATGCTGTTAATATTATAAACAACGATCTCTGTCGCATAACGCAGTGGACTGCCACCTTTGGACTTAAGATAAACGCAGCCAAGACACAGGTTATGATAATAGGCAGTTCTCGTATGGTGTCAAAAATAGACTGGGCTCAACTTCCATCTGTGGTTTTCGACGGAGTCACAGTACCATACAGCAAAGTCGTTAAAAATCTCGGCATTCTAATTGACCAAAACCTGTCTTGGGCTCCTCAACTTGAAGCAGTGAGCTGCAAAATGTTTGCATCTGCGGGTTCACTTCGACGACTACGAAATGTTCTTCCCACCGCCACTAAAACTGCGCTTGCACAATCCCTCCTTCTTCCTGTTCTAGACTATGCCGACGCCAGTTATCTTGATCTCTCTGAGGAGCAATTAGACAAGCTTGAGCGCATTCAGAACCTTTGCATCCGGTTCATATTTGGTTTGCGCAAGTATGACCACGTCTCTCACTTTCGCAAACAGTTCAAGTGGCTCCCCATACATCTCCGCCGGAATACCCGCATACTATTTCTTCTTTTTAGTATACTTTTTGTCCCTTATTATCCCTGCTATCTTAAACATCGTTTTAAATTTTTACACTGCTCTAACAACCTCAATCTTAGGTCATCAGAAAATCTTACTCTCAGTATCCCACACCACACGAGTTTATTTTACAGTAAATCGTTTACAGTTGAAACAGCTCGATTATGGAACTCGTTGCCAGTTGATATCAGAACTTCCACTTCTCTCCATATATTTAATGTTCGTGTCAAAAACTTTTATTTGTCTCAATGTTATTTGTAGTAATTGCCAATGTTGTATATGTCGCTGTTGTGTTTTTTTTGTTATAGATTTATTACTTTATTTTACTTTTATTTATATATTTATTGCCTCTTTTTTTTTCATTATACATATTTAAGTTTAATGTATAATGTATATTGTATATGTTAAAGTTATGTAAAGTTATATATGTACATGTATGAATGGAATATGTATAAATATATTTATTTGTTTATATTTATTTTATATATATATATATATATATATATATTTATAGTTAAATTTATGTATTGCTCTTATTGTATTTGTTTGTATAAATAATTTTACATACTTTGTGATTTCTTATTTGCACACTACCATCGATAATAACAATGATGTATCTCCACTCGTCTACCGGTTGCCTGGAAGAGATCGCTGTTTAGCGATAAGGCCGCCGATTGTACATTTAGTTTTTTTTAAAGTATTTGTAAATACCTCTGTATTCTAATGTGCAATAAAGTGTTAATCTAATCTAATGAATCCCAATTGCCCTTAGTCGCGGCATCACGCGTGAACGGCGGGACCGATTTAGCTAATTCTTTTTTTGTCGTGATTTTTATCGTCAGGAGATGGTTCTTATGAAAAAAAATTTTTAATAAATGAAAGTTGTTTTTAACGCAGGCGAAGCCGCGGGGCACAGCTAGTCAGTTAATAAATGACGGAGTTCTGAAGTAACAAACAATAAAATGAATTTTAAAAAAAAGATTCCGACAAATTGAGAACCTCCTCCTTTTTTGTGAAGTCGGTTAAAAAAACTAAAACAATCGACTTCCATGCCCCGCGAGTCAGTTTCAGTAGCAAATTTGTGACGTTTATCGTCACATCTCTGGAGATACTTATCAGATCTCAATGAAATTACAATGGGACTACCTCGAATATGTACCCTACCGATTAAAAAAAGATTTATTCAAATCGGTTAACAATTGACGGAGTAATCGCGTAACATACATACAAAATAAACTGGTGAAGTGCGAGTTGGACGTGCACATGTAGGGTTCCGATTGAACAAAATTTGCCGGAAAAATTAAGTATATACATAGTTTTAACATCGATATATATAAATACCGTGTCAATACTAAACATATTTACTACAACGCCATCTAACGAATGTCGAACGAACTTCTGACACCCACCATGTGAACGTTAACACAAAGGTCAGTGACCTTTTTGTTGGTTATCATCGTTCATAGATGGCGCTATACTAGAAACACGTTTTTTGTATGGGGACCCCTTTAATTTTTAACTTCGTTCTGTTTTTAGTATTTGTTGTTATAGCGGCAACAGAAATACATCATCTGTGAAAATTTCAACTGTCTAACTATATCACGGTTCATGAGATACAGCCTGGTGACAGACGGACAGACAGACAGACAGACAGACGGACAGCGGAGTCTTAGAGTAATAGGGTCCCGTTTTACCCTTTGGGTACGGAACCCTAAAAAAGGAAGACGGTTGAAAATTACAGTCGAATGTTTGTTAAAAAAAATCGTTTTTCGAAATTGGTTTAATAAGATAATGACCAAGTGTTCATCTGTTCGCAATAAAAAAAACTAGTAGAACTCCTACCACCGTAGAACTGACCTGATAGCGTCAATCATCTGCAAGCCCATGTTAACACAGTTGTAGGCGTGGTTAGGTCTCGAGATAGGGAGACCTGAGACGCAGTAGTAGCAGTCTCCGAGGATCTTGATACGCAGGCACTGGTTCTCCTGAGAACAAACAAAATGGCTTAACCATAAAATAACCTTTGTCTTCCAGATAACTAAGATAGTTTAATAAAACTGGCCAAGTGCAAGTCAGCATCGCGTCTCTTATCGCACACTTAGGGAGGGTTCCGTACAATACGAAACATAACAGAGTTTCAAACTCATATATTTGATTAATTGATATAACCAAGAATATTTGGTTTAGTCGCGATCTCGAAAGACGGGGCTCGTTTACTAGTGCCATCTATGTCATTTTGCCGAAACTAATTAGATAGATGGCGTTTAAAAACACGTTTTTTGTATGGGGACCCCTTCAATTTTTAATTTTATTTTGTTTTTAGTATTTGTTGTTCTAGCGGCAACAGAAATACACAATCTGTGAAAATTTCAACTGTCTAACTATCACGGTTAATGAGCTATAGCCTGGTGACAGACGGACAGACAGTGAAAGAAAAAATATGTTCATACGCATTGAGCACTTCCTCATTTCTGGAAGCCCATTGAAAAATGCGTTTTATCTGACAACTACCTCGACTGATGGTAAGATACGATGTTATCGGCTACGATGTTATATGCTAGGTCTAGAATGGGAGATGGTTCTTGAGGACTGCTGTCGGAAATCATTAAATGTTTTGGCGACCGATTTTCAACTATTGTATATTACCCTACTTTCTTTGCAATAAACCTATTTGATTCGATTTGATTTGATTCAACTTTAGCTGGCTTACAGTTTGGAATCGAATGTACTTGCGCAGAGCAACGGCGGGGTACTCGCGGGGAGGCGGGCGGCGCGGACCGCGTCCCACAATCTCGCGTAGTTTGTGGGATCGCACGAGGGACGCCGTGAACGTGTTAATGCACGGGCGAGTTTCAGTAACATGTTTTATTGGTGGTCACAATAAGTTCTGTGTATGTATGTTCCGACAGCAAAATACAACAAGGACTTACGATTTTATTTCTTAAATTAATACGATGTAATATATAATGTTTATTTTTTTATATACCCATATATAATTACCCAAACCTAGGTATTTAGTAAAATTGAGTTGAGGACATTAAGAAGCTTTTTTTTTTAAAATCACTATCGGCTTCATTTATATTTGATATGAAAGCAATGATCTTCTATGGAAACTAAGGTTTGTAATTGTGTATAAATTGATCTTGTGTGAACCAGAGTCATAGTTTTACAATCATATAAAAAATCAATAACAATATTTGTCGCTTCATATTATCAGCCCGTAGATTTTTTTTTTGAAAACCCTTGCAAATTCGCGGCTGATAGCGTAAGTACTACCCACTCGCGCGGCGGTGTCGTCCAACATCAAGGCGATTCTCAACTGTATGATTGTAAAACTGTGGCCATAGCATGCAGAGCTTCGCAATATTGAACAAGCTTGCCCTGTTTCCTTCCAACTTACTAAGTAGGAGTTTTCCTTACAATGTTCCTCTTCCCTGGAGTGCTGTGAAAACTGAAATGCGCACGTAAATACATTTTTCCATAGAAAATTCTAGATCGTCGGTCTAATTAGAGATCGTAGACTCAATAGACTGTAACAGTTATACTACATTTTTGCATCTCTCAACTCTCAAGTGACGATGATATAGAAAAGGAGCTTTTATTAGGACGTTCTTTTAAAACCTTCCACCCTCCACGAGAAATCGAAAACCATTATCATTATCACCTGAATCGATCCATCTCTATTAAGACAATGGTTCATTGTTGCATTCACTTCGATCTAGTGGACACTCTTTGTTCAAGTGTCCGTCACAGTGGCCGACACTTCAACATTGTCTGTGTCTGACACTAGAAAGAAAATTCGTAAAAAATAATCAATTTTGAAAATATTTTGGTGCCAGCTCCGCGGTATTGACCACGTTAAAAAATCAAAGTTAATCCAGATTAAGAACTAACTGTGTGCTAAATTGTATTAAAATCCTTTCAGCCATTTTCCCATGATCGAAGAACAAATACACAAACATCAAAATATACTAATTTTGACATTTCAAATTTAATTTTAATTCATTCAGTTTTAATTACAGTTGGCTACCTTATACCACACACTCACAAATCTTGTTGGGATGAGATCATGCGGGGTTTAATTGCACGTAGTCATGTGAAAGCTCAGAACGTTTACAATCAATTTAAAAATAAATAACATTCCCTTTATAAATCAACGTCAAACGATAGACTATTTCGAACGCTTTCAACCACATTTAAATTAAACTAACTGTTTGCATTAATTTGTCAACATACGTTACAATCAGACCAATTATCCCAAACTCTTGACACTTCAACTGTGTCGGATTAACTTAATTCAACTAACTTATAATGGAGCTTTTCAAAGGAGCGGATTTACATTTCATAAAACTTGTGTTTAATCTATTCAGGCGGTTAAGGTTTATCTCTGAGCTATGCAAAGTTTACTATTTAGTTACGAGTCTTCTCAACTTGGCGATTAGCTATACATCCATCATTACGACAATGTTGCTTTACTATGTTCCAGTTATAGATGTACTGGTTTAAGGACCATTATTAGACAGTGTATTTTAGGCCTAGCGTGTAAACAATCTTCGACCACATTATCGCTATCTATACCACCAGGCGAGATAGTGGTCGTACGATAGTCTATAAAAAATATTACCATCAAAGCTGAGCTGAGGGGAAGTACCTACTGTCAGTATTGTCCAACAACAAATTATTTACATTGACCATTACTTTTATTTGTTTGAAAATATCAACCTTGGAAGGACATCAAATCTAAAATTAAAATAATATTTTATTTTAAATTAATTGTGTACATAAAAGATGGTAGTATGGTTTTTGCCTAAAACCCTTTACCGTAGTTTACCCTAGGATATTTCCGGAAAGTGACGATGCGGTCGAGGATGGTAGCACGCAAAATCGTAACCCTCTTGTGGTCGGGTAATCCTACTTCCTGCTAATAATTATAAATGCGAGAGTAAGTGTGTCTGAATCTGATATTGTCTTCCACTTGCTACATATAAATTGCCACGCGGGCGAAGCCGCGGGTCTCAGTTTGTAAGAATAAAATGTACACTTCAGGTAACTAGCACTAGTTACTAGCTCAATGTGAAGCAGAAGACAAACCTAGTTTAAAACTATCTGTTTGCTGTCATCAATCTATGCCGTCTTTGCAAAACGCCATTATGGTATAGTGTTACGAAAGTGCGGCTAAGTTACGCCTTAATAAGTGTAGTTTTACTGTGACGCTTTTACGAGCGCGGTTGGTAAGCGTCGCGGGACTCGCGGGCTACGAGCTTTGCGTCTCTGTCTGTCACAGTCATGATGAGAGAGCGCGGTCGAAATGCCGTCAGCGTGGGTCATCCGCGCGACTATATAACGATCCTAGAGACGCAAAGCTCGTGGCCCGCGACGCTTACCAATCCCGCTTGTAAAAGCGTCACTGTAAAACCACACTAAGATATAAAGTAGATATGGTTTGAAACGATTGAGCTGCGTTATCTGGTTCTACTCAAGTGAAAACCGATGAAAAGTGATGATACGGAGCAGTTTAGAGGATTCTTAAGCCGGCACTTAACGTCACAATGTGTCTGCCGTTTGGATTGTGATTGAAAAAAATGTTTTTTTAATGAAGTTCGTAGAATACTTAATTTAATTTTAAATTCTTTAGGTAATCATTGGAAAAACGCTTCTAATGTTTTTGTCTCATATTTGATCCGTCTACTTTAATAAAGTTTACTTGTAATTCACTTTAGCCTATAATACTATAGATACCTCTATCTATATGAGTCGTATCTATTGTTCTTTTAAAAATGGCATGTTTTTGAAATACAGATATCAATGTACTGAACTAATGTTGCTATAAAAAATGAATAGGCGAGCCCGATATTCGACTCTTCGTTTCCAGTCACTGCCCACCGCTTTGCAAATGTCGTCGCACCAGCTCATCACAGTATTTTACAAAATGAAGCATATAAAATGTGAAGGCAGAGGCAAATATTGCATAAAGTTAATTTCATATTAGTTCAAAAACAAATTCCCATTTCCCCATGACGATCCAACTTTTGAAATGAACTTCTATTTTTCATTAGAACTCCGACGCAAAAAAAAAAAACACGTGAAAACAAAACAACATCAAACCAAATGTTTTTAATAAACATTAGTCATTGATATGTCGATCTACTCGTACAACCCTAGCAGTCCTGTTTGTTGCAGATAAATAAGTGTATTCAATACTTAGATGACAGGGTTGCCATAACTTCAAACATCACTTTAGGGTTTAGGTAGTTAGCTACCATCGCTGAGAAAATGTACTGCGAAATATGGTGTTCTGGCAGCACAGCTCTTGAGAGTCAGACCATTCCAAGACTGGCGTGTTCGCCATCTTGGTCCAAATCACTTCTTACCATCAGACGAGACAATGGTCTATCACTAGCCCACCACTAAATTTTAAATTTGAAATAATATGTTTATGTGTTATCAGGACCATTTTACTCCGTGGCGCCGCCTGATGAACGGAAATATGGTATTCCTCATTCGGTTTACTTTATAGCTAGCTGCTATATCTCGTTATCTCTTTTTCTCTTACCACCAAGATAACAAATAATAATAAATTAAATTATATTATATAAATAAAAATATGTAGTTTGTTACACACAATCGGCAATCAACAACATAATATTTGTGTAATTATTTATAAACTGTAGTTTAACCAATTTATTCAACCTCTTGCTGAAGGAAATTGTAAAAGCTAAAAACGTGCCTAAACCAAATTCGAAACGATCTTTATAAAGGCCTTTAATCTGAAAGATATCTTTATTGATTACGAAAAAAAATTACAAATAAAAATCCTTAGAGGCAACCCTAACTAGCCCTTCGCTCAAACAGGGTTATTAGAGACTGTTTACACCCCACTGGTTCTTAAAGCTACTTTATTTCAAATTGTGTTTTGATTTAATAAGCTCGGACGACTAGTTCTGAAAATTATATTTTCTTTTCAATGAAGACTGAATGAGAAAATTAATGGTCGCTCTGCGGAATTTATTACCGATCGCTCATTTGGAAAGTTTATCATTTATTTTGGTATTTCTATCTCCGGCGGCGAAATGGTTTGACGAATGGATTAGAAGTTTAACCTTTTAGGAAAATTGAGTGGTTTAAGGTTTGTAGCATTTTAGATCGAGTCAATAGGTTCTCAATACTGTGAACTAGCAAACATACCGCGTAGGGCATATTTGATTATATTATGCCCCAAAGTAGGACGCTATCCGATTCGGTGGATCGATGATCTTCACAAGGTGGCTGGCAAGGGTTGGATATGAGAGTGAGGTTCATGTCCACCAGTGGATTAGCATAGGCTGTTTACGATGATGAGGTAGGTACTTCTGACCATTATTATATAAACAATGACTTCTTTATTGGCAACCAACTTTATAATTTTAATTCTGACTATGTAAAGTATGTATTAATAAATATTGAAATTAATAAGTAATGTAATATACTAGGTGACGTTTTTAAGTTACTAATAAGCTTTTGAGTTACATTTTTAGGGTTCCAAACCCAAAGGGTACCAACGGAACCCTATTACTGAGACTCCGCTGTCCGCCTGTCTGTCTGTCTGTCTGTCCGTCTGTCACCAGGCTGTATCTTATGAACCGTGATAGTTAGACGGTTGAAATTTTCACAGATGATGTATTTCTGTTGCCGCTATAACAACACATACTAAGAACAGAACAAAGTTAAAAATTAAAGAAAAGTTTAAAAAAGTTTTTTACGATAGCGCCGCGCCATCTAGCTAGCATCAAAGATGTCGTCTTTACCTTAATCTGAATCTCGGAAGCGGCTCCATCGATTAAAGAAAATTTAGTATACAGGGGATTTCGGCGGCGATAAATCGATCTAGCTAGGAATCATTTTCAGAAAATGTTGTTTTATTCGTGTTTTCAATAATCAACTTTATTGATAATATAAACAACAAAATAACTTAAAATATTACTCTTCCCGACATCTTTTGGCGAGTAGAAGTAGCTTTAGTGTTACTGTGTGGGTAAAGCAGTTAGTGGCTCTCAATTAAAATAAATAGTATTATTATTCGTCAATAGATGTCAGGAAGAGTCATATTTGTCTGTTTAAGTGGCAAAAAATACCGAGCAAAGCTCGGTCAACCAGATATTTAATAATATTAATTACTACTATTACTATTACTACTATAAAATACTATTCTACCTTTGTTTTAACGTTTACTTAGTTGGTGTTCGGTTCGGAACCCTCCGTGTGCGGGACAAAAGTCTGACTCGCACTTGGCCAGTTTTATTTTTTATTTTTCCTGATATTGTTTACTAACTATAAAAGTGGGTCAGCTTCCGTGCCCTGCACTTTAATAGCCTATGATACGTAGCTTTCAATTGGTGAAAGAATTTGAAAAATCGATGTAGTAGTACCAGAGATTACTTCCTACAAACATACTCACAAAGTAAGTTAAGTTAGCATTAACAAATAAGACACATTACGTATCCCAACTACACCGTGCCGTACCACGCCACACTAATCCTCCTTCCCCCCACTTCCAACTCCCCTGAAAGATCCAAGATCCAAAGATCCTCCAACTGAAGATTTGTAGTGGACTTTTGGTGAGAACGCAAAAAGCATGTTTTTCAACATTGTGCTGTTTCCCTACACTCGCACACATTCACTGGCACTTAATGGTTAATAATCCACATTTATTACACATTAACTCGCGGAAGAACACAAGTTTTAGGAAGAAATACAATGAGATCACACTCATCACGTTCCCGCCAAAATTCCAGACCCCTAGAATCTTTGTTATTTCAAGTTGATAAGTACTTCGTCGATCTCTATCTCATTTGATGTTAAGTGAGGAAAAAGTCTAGATTGGAATCGCTCGTGCCTGGTATTAGAAGACTGCAGTACGGTAAAGCGCTGGGTAAACTAACACTTGTCCAATCTACATAAAGCAACTGTGGGTATAGACAGTTGCTTCAAATCTGGCTGAAAAAGAATCATCATGCTGGAACTTGCCGAAACGATTGGCGACAATATGCCTTTGTTCGGTGAGTGGTTCGAGACCCGCCTGAATCCTACCACCAGTGCTCACCTATCTTCGTGGGTGGACGGTATTAAACCCTATTTACAACCACCGAGGAATCACATTGTACTGATAATAAAATTAGGTATCATTTCTCATTCGAAATCTGTCTAGACTATAAATATAATACTTAATTAAGAGCTCATGATAAAATGAAGAAGTAATTTTAATTAAACTCGTTTACATTTTGAGAATGTATCTCTTGAGAGAGAGAGCAATAAAAGTTAAAATACATTGACTTATTTGCCCCCGCGGCCTTAACAAACTAAAAAAAAATATTTGAGCACTATTCTGTAATCTTTTGTAAGATTAGAAAGACGGCCGGCTCAGTGGTGCAGTTGGAGAATGGTTGGCTTTGAAGCCAAAGGTACCGAGTTCAATCCCTGCCGTGCCCAAATGGATTTTTTTATCGAAAAAATTATGTGCGTTCTTCACAGTATCCGGTGAAGGAAAAAAAACCCAACTTCCACACTCAACAACACCACACATCTAGTGTCCGCCTGGCCAGCTATCACCTTAAGTTAGAAAATCTATCGTCAAAACATCTTGTATGTGTTCCGGCAGCTATCCTTGACAGCCAGTTACCATTCGAGGCCTAACGTGCTACCATCCTCGACCGCATCATCACTTACCAACAGGTGAGATAGTGGTCAAATGCTAACCTATATATATATTTTTTAATTAGAAATTCTGAAAGCCATCCTAGGCGGGTAGTAGGTTTGTCTATCATTAATCCGTGATATTAAAATATTTTTCAGAAAGACAAGGTGTGAATCGCTGGGGCCATTTAGTAACCTTGAAAAGATAACAAACAAATAAACAATATGGACTTTCAAAAATTTACCATCGAATATTTTTAACCTCCGACGCAAAAAAAGGGTGTTATAAGTTTGACGAGTGTATCTGTGTATGTGTGTGTCTGTCTGTGGCATTGTAGCGCCCAAACGGATGAACCGATTTTGATTTAGTTTATTGAAGACCTTATTTTTGGCCTATTTTGGACCTTATGAATTGAACTTATTTTTGGTTGATGACGCTTTGAAATCAACTGGCATCCTCTTACTTACAAGATATTGTAAGAACTTTTTTTTTTTTAAATACTTTATAGGCTAGCGTTTGACCACTATTACCTGTTGGTAAGTGATGATGCGGTCGAAGATGGTAAGCACGCTAGGCCTAGAATGGGAACTGGCTCTCAAGGATGGCTGCCGGAACACATTATATGCAGTTTTTCTAACTTGAGGGTGGTAGCTGGCCAGGCGGACACTAGATAGTGTTCTACCACCATGCGGGGGTTGTTGGTTTCTTAACGATGTTTTCCTTCACCGGAGGGCCACTGTGAGAAGCGCACATAAATTTTTCGATTGAAAAATCCATTGGTGCACGGTGGTTTGAACTCGATACCACGGCATCAAAGCCGACCGTTCTCCCGATTACGCCACCGGGCCCTCAAAACATGATAGTGATGCTGGGACATCTCCTGCAATCTGCAGAATACTCAACTCCTCACCAACTCACAGCAGAGATGTCGAGTTTGGGCTCATTGCAACAGATTACATAGTTCAGTCGAGGGTGGTTTAAAATTATGAATTTAAGTATTATTAACAAGGCACATAACCAAAATACTCAATTTACTTGTTATCTTTTGTTAACCAAAACAAGAGACTTCCAAAAAACGTAATTATGAATAAATCGTTTAAAAAACTAAAAACAACCGACTTCAATGCCGCGGTATTAATTTTCAGTACCAATGTTGAGGTGTTTATCTCCATATCTCTGGAGATACTCATCAGACCTCGATAAAATTACCATTGTACCACACTTGGGATATATCCTTTCAAACAAAAAAAAATAATCAAAATGGGTTCACAAACGACGAAGTTATCCGCGAACGAACATAAAAAAAAAAAAACATATATACGGTCGAAATGAGAAACGGTAGTTTTTTGAAGTCGGTTAAAAACAACCAACTTCAATGCCGTGCTATTAATTTTCAGTACCAATTTTGAGGTGTTTATCTCCATATCTCTGGAGATACTCCTCAGACCTCGATAAAATTACCATGGTACCACACTTGGGATATCTCCTTTCTAACAAAAAAATAATAATCAAAATCGGTTCATAAACGACGAAGTTATCCGCGAACAAACATAAAAAAAAAAACGTATATACGGTCGAATTGAGAAACCTCCTCCTTTTTTGAAGTCGGTTAAAAATATAACCAACGAAGAGCCCAGAGAGGTCAAACAATTAAATTAATCTCAAATGATTACTAACCAAATAAGACCAAATTATCTTCATAAATAACAAGTAAAATTAGAAGCTCATTTCCCTCGGGGTCCCGACGTTTCTTAAATAAATGTTACAAGCTATTTTATTATAATTTTGTAGTCTGAAACGATAAATTGAATCTTCAACGTACCTACTTCAGCAAACCCTTAACATAATACTGTTTAAAATTATTTAAGAGTCTATGTGCTCATTATGTATTATTAACCGACTTCACAAAAAAGGAGGTTCTCAATTCGTCGGATTTTTTTAATGTATTTTCACCGATTACTCGAAGATGTCTAAACCGGTTTGGAAAATTCTTTTTTGTTTTAAAGGGTACCCTTTCAATGGTGGTCCCATTTAAATTTTAACGAAATCGGCCGAGCCGTTTTTAGGGTTCCGTACCCAAAGGGTAAAAAGTCTTAGTAATAGGGTCCCCCTATTACTAAGACTCCGCTGCCCGTCTGTCTGTCTGTCTGTCTGTCTGTCTGTCCGTCTGTCACCAAGCTGTATCTCATGAACCGTGATAGTTAGACAGTTGAAATTTTCACAGATGATGTATTTCTGTTGCCGCTATCACAACAAATTTACTAAAAACAGAATAAAGATAAAGATAATAGAGGGTCCCCATACAAGAAACGTGTTTTTTTCGGCATTTCACGCCATCTATGAACGCTTAGTTAGGTAAACGTCCCATTGGTGGCGTTATATTGAAATGTCGATCCCTAACACCTTTGTTAGACGTTGGATGGCGTTAAAAGAAACGAAATGTTTATTAAGTATTATTTTTTGCTAGCGAAAAATGGTAGTGGTATTTTTTGCTCGATCTTATAAAATACTGTAGTGTGGTACGGAACCCTACGAATGCGAGGCCGACTTGCACTTGGCCAGTTTATTTTATAAAACCTTTAACGTAATACCGTTTAAAATTATTTAGAGGTCTATGTTCTTATTATGTATTACTAACCGACTTCACAAAAAAGGAGGAGGTTCTCAACTCGTTGGCATTTTTTTATGTATTTTCACCGATTACTCGAAGATGTCAAAACCAATTTGGAAATTATTTTTTTGTTTCAAAGGGTACCCTTCCTAGGTCCCATTTAAATTTTAACGAAATCGGCCGAGCCGTTTTTAATATATCAACATTTGTATTACGACGCATTTACTTATCTCGACGACTTACTGCTTGGCTGGTACTTTACTTACTGGCACAGATTATGTAATAGTTACTACGTCTACTGGCTTCTTTGACTAGCGCGATGTTTGAAGTCGGTTCTTTTAGTTTTTTAAACAATCTTGAATTATGTATGTTACTAGATACGCCCCGCGGCTTTGCCGCGTTTGAACCTTCCTCTTGAATCACTCTATCTGTTGCTGAAAACACAGATTTAAATGCAGATCTGTTGCGTAGATTAAAAGATGTAAGCGGACAGATAGCAGGGGCGACTTTGTTTATAACCAACTTCAAAAAAAAGGAGGAAGTTTCTCAATTCAATATATATTTTCCTTTTATGTGTGTTCGCCGTTTATGAACCGATTTTGATGATTATTTTTTGTTAGAAAAGAGATATTTCAAGGGTGATACCATGGCAATTTCATTGAGGTTTGAAAAGTATCTCTAGATAAACACCTCAAACTTGGTACTGAAAAGTAATAGCGCGGTATTTGAAGTCGGTTCTTTTAGTTTTTTAAACTATCTTATTCTTACTGACATCTTCGTAATAAAACAGGCATATTAAAATCATCACACAGTGTATGAGTTCTATAATATACTATACCTAATCATCGCTTACCTGATCCCGAGAAAATTTAACTATGTAAAATATTACAAGCCATAAACACGCAAAAATCTTACCTTATTTACTGGAATGTACAAATCTATATCCCCCCATAAAAGCCTAACAACAAAGCCCAAGAATCTTTGAAAATCGGTACAAAAAGCAACTGAAATAACAATGGTGTATGTACGTAAGTCCCTTTATTATGTGGGAGCGAAAATCTCAGAATATCTCTTTATATCCTAATAAAGGGTTCTATAGAGCCTTTTGAAAATCCTCCATCGTCTATGTATCCGCAGAGTTTATAAACGGTTAAAAAAAAGTTTTTTTTTTGCAGTTTCTGGCGAGCGTTTGACCAATATCTCATCTGTCGGAAAGTGACGATGCGGTAGAAAATAGGAGTACGCTAAGCTCAGAATGAAAACTAGCTCTAAAGGACAGTTTAAACACCCTAGTGTCTCAAAACAGATTTTCCTTAGAACTTAAATGTGGTAACTTAAGTATGGTAGCTACAGGGATTATTAGACTGATATAAGCTTATTCAACACCTGTATCTTGCAAGCTTATTAAGTTTAATATTTATAAGCTTATTAAGCTTATTAAAACTAGCTCTAAAGGACAGTTTAAACACCCTAGTGTCTCAAAACAGATTTTCCTTAGAACTTAAATGTGGTAACTTGAGTATGGTAGCTACAGGGATTATTAGACTGATATAAGCTTATTCAACACCTGTATCTTGCAAGCTTATTAAGTTTAATATTTATAAGCTTATTAAGCTTAATATTTATAAGCTTATTAAAACTAGCTCTAAAGGACAGTTTAAACACCCTAGTGTCTCAAAACAGATTTTCCTTAGAACTTAAATGTGGTAACTTGAGTATGGTAGCTACAGGGATTATTAGACTGATATAAGCTTATTCAACACCTGTATCTTGCAAGCTTATTAAGTTTAATATTTATAAGCTTATTAAGCTTATTAAAACTAGCTCTAAAGGACAGTTTAAACACCCTAGTGTCTCAAAACAGATTTTCCTTAGAACTTAAATGTGGTAACTTGAGTATGGTAGCTACAGGGATTATTAGACTGATATAAGCTTATTCAACACCTGTATCTTGCAAGCTTATTAAGTTTAATATTTATAAGCTTATTAAGCTTAATATTTATAAGCTTATTAAGCTTATTAAAACTAGCTCTAAAGGACAGTTTAAACACCCTAGTGTCTCAAAACAGATTTTCCTTAGAACTTAAATGTGGTAACTTGAGTATGGTAGCTACAGGGATTATAAGACTGATATAAGCTTATTCAACACCTGTATCTTGCAAGCTTATTAAGCTTAATATTTATAAGCTTATTAAGCTTAATATTTATAAGCTTATTAAGCTTATTAAAACTAGCTCTAAAGGACAGTTTGAACACCCTAGTGTCTCAAAACAGATTTTCCTTAGAACTTAAATGTGGTAACTTGAGTATGGTAGCTACAGGGATTATTAGACTGATATAAGCTTATTCAACACCTGTATCTTGCAAGCTTATTAAGCTTATTAATTTTTTAAGATGTTTTCTTTCACCAGAGTGGTATTTTTAATGCTGCCTTACTCTAGTTTTAGGATTTCTGCTTTTGATTTAGTTTGGAACTGTCAGTAGATAGTTAACTTTATTATAAAATACTGTAACTGAGCGATCTGTTCTAATCTTCCGAACAGCTCCACCTAATCTGGAGCGCTGAGCCACTCTGACGGCATGGTGAAGTTATTGACGTTATTGTATCATCGTTCGTGTAACTCATGAATATGGGTCAGTTTAGAGCTGTCAGTAAAAATAGCCTTTTTGATTTACTTAATATCTCATACCTACGCAGTCTAATCGAATCCACCAAAGATCTGGTCAGTGTCTTTACAAGATCAGAAGCGCTCTGTCTCTCCGACAATGAGGTGAAGTTACTGACGTTGTAGTGTCGTCATACATGTTACTCGAAGAAACGGGTTTGTTTGGACCGCTCAGAAAATAGATAGTTAACTTTACTATTAAAATACTATACCGGAGCGATCTGGTCGAATATTTTGAATGAAATCGTTACAAAATATCTTCACAAAATCTTAAGCGCTGAACCACTTCGACGGCGTGGTGAAGATTCTGACGTTGTTGTGTCGTTATACGTGCATCTCATGGAAAGGGGTCTTAAAGGTATCTGTTGGATACTCGCGAAGAAAGCCTGATGCTACTGCTTAAAGACGACACGCTACGGATATTTGACTGTGTAATCGCCCCGGCCACCACTAGGATTAGAAACGGGAATATAGGTAGGACTCACCAGCACCGCAGGCAGAAATATCCGCCGGAGTCTAAGTCTCCTGCCACCAGGATTTTCGTGACTTCTTCTATTTTATTATTTTATACACAAAAACACACGCGCGTGTATGCACACGAACGACATCGGCCATATTGAAGCGCGCGCGGCGAGAGGGCGCGCGGCAAGTTTGAATTAGGAGGAGGAAAGTGTCATTGGACAGGATTAATGATACCAGGATTAGTATGTAGCCGTAACAGTATCAGTAACTAGACATTTGATTTACTTATTATATCATACCTGCGCAATCTGATCAAATCTTCCAAAGAGCTCGTTCAGTGTCTTCACAAGATCTGAAGCGCTGAGTCTTTCCGACAGCGGTGTGAAGTTGACGATGTCAGCGTACAGAATACTGACGTTGTTGTGTCGTTGTACATGCATCTCATGGAAACGGATCTGTTCGGAGGTATCAGTAACTAGACATTTGATATACTTATTATATCATACCTGCGCAATCTGATCGAATCTTCCAAAGAGCTCGTTCAGTGTCTTCACAAGATCTGAAGCGCTGAGTCTCTCCGACAGCGGTGTGAAGTTGACGATGTCAGCGTACAGAATACTGACGTTGTTGTGTCGTTGTACGTGCATCTCATGGAAACGCGTCTGTTTGGAGCTGTCAGTACAGGCGTCCGCCATCTTGAGCATTATTGAACGTTTAACCTGGAACAATGGAAAACATAATCAGTAAATAGGTTTAAAGTTGCAGTTGGAAGGAGCATTTTATTAGTTTTCCACCTGACTTGCTTCCAAAAAGTAGTTTTAGTAAGCAATTTTATGCGGCAGATTTTTGATGGCAATCCGTCAAGAAGAAAAACTGCCGCCATAACCTTACGGTGTTTCGGCAGCACACATCCTGTAAAAACAAGAATATTCTAGGCCTCTAGTGTTTATCATCTTCGACCACATCATCGCTTACCACCAGGCAAAACGCTAGCCTACGTGATATAAATAAAACTGGCCAAGTGCGAGTCAGACTTTTGTCCCGCACACGGAGGGTTCCGAACGACATCTATCGAATTTCTAACGAACTTCTAACACCAACTAAGTAAACGTTAACACAAAGGTAGAATAGTATTATATAGTAGTAATAGTAATTGTAGTAATTAATATTATTAAATATCTGGTTGACCGAGCTTTGCTCGGTATTTTTGCCACTTAAACAGACAAATATGACTCTTCCCGACATCTATTGACGAATAATAATACTAGTTTTTTTAATTGAGACTGAACTGCATTACCGACACAGTACTTCTACTCGCCAATAGATGTCGGGAAGAGTCATATTTTAAGTTGATTATCAATAAAGTTGATTATTGAAAACACGAATAAAACAACATTTTCTGAAAATGACTCCTAGCTAGATCGATTTATCGCCCCCGAAATCCCCTATAGGTATACTAAATTTTATTTAATCGTTGGAGCCGCTTCCGAGATTCAGATGAAGGTAAAGACGATAGCGCCATCTTTGATGCTAGCTAGATGGCGCTGCGCTATCGTAAAAAACTTTTTTTTAACTTTTCCTTAATTTTTAACTTTGTTCTGTTCTTAGTATTTGTTGTTATAGCGGCAAAAGAAATACATCATCTGTGAAAATTTCAACCGTCTAACTATCACGGTTCATGAGTTGCAGCCTGGTGACAGACGGACAGACAGACAGACAGACAGACAGACAGACAGACAGACAGACAGACGGACAGCGGAGTCTCAGTAATAGGGTTCCGTTGGGACCCTTTGGGTTCGGAACCCTAAAAAGTCTACAATATTATAGAGGTCCTATAACCAATGACCGAAGGACATATGTCCTTCGGTCCTAGTTAAAAACATGCGCTTTCATTTTAGCAACTACCTCTTACTTTTTGTGAAGTCTATTAAAAAGAAATCCAGGGCTGGATATTAATAAAACCTTTAATATGTATAAATATGCCGGTTCCGAGAAAACTGAGTATAAAAAAGATAAGAAGATTATCCGGATATCGCACATTCACGGAAAATCTTTTAGAATAATACCTTTTATTTGCTCTAAACGCCTACACAAACTTGATAGCAACGATCGGCGCGTGTTTCTACTTCACACGCTTACAAGGGAGGAAAATTTCTTTATTCTTAAGCTGAAGGCTATATTACACTATTATTTCTGTATTTTATATGTTACTAGTTGTTTCTCGTGACTTCGTCCACGTACACCAAGAATTGTATCACTGTATAGTTCTGTCAATCAACATTTTGTGTGATCTGAGTATTTTAATTTAAGTTACCTATGTGTAAAAATCATGATTATTATTTTTACAAAAAGTAGCTTGATACATTTCAGTAAGATCGGATCGACCGTTTAGGCGTGATTAGGTAACAAATAGACAGAGTTACAAACGTTTTTATAATATTCGTCTGGATCAAAGTAAATTGAGTTGATACGGAGTAATTATTTAGGGGCTTATAACTTGCACGATAGCTTGTTATGGCTTTGCCCGAAAGCTTCCTCAAGACGGCAACTTCAAAATGTTTGGGTATTACTATGGACTTTGAGTATACAGTGTGGAAATTAAACTCAGGCCCTGGAGGGAAACTACTTTAAATCCTTAAGCTAGCTCATTTTACTTAAAGGAGACATTTCTTTATTTTTGAAAAGAAACAAATCTGCATTAAAAGATTTTTTAAAACTCGCTTGCTTTGCCCGGGACTCGAACCAACTAAAATTTAAAAAAATAAACACTCTTTATTTTAATATACTAATCGGTAGTATTAATATTCAGGATAAAGTTTCTCTAACAAACATTAGGTCTTAAAAATAAAAATAATCGTTAAATCTAACATCAACTTTATTTTACTATCAATTTTGTAACACTTAAATTATTTAACTGATAAATTGTTCGAAATGAGCCCCGTCGTTCCGGCTACACAACATTAGTCGCCGTTGAAATTCATTTCTTGTAGCCTTCAGCAAAGTGTTGTGGTGTATGCCCCTAATAACATTTTCTATCGCAATCCTTAGCTCTTGAACGGTTTCATAGCAAGTTTCATAAACAACATTTTTTACATGACCCCATAAAAAAAGTCCATGGGCGTCAGGTCTGGACTTCTTGCAGGCCATCTAATCGTCCCGTTTGTACCTATCCAGGCATTGAAATTTTCATTAAGGTACGCCCTGGCAATTCTGCTGTTGTCGGCAGGTGCACCATCTTGTTATTATTTCGTTCCTCTTCTGGCAGAAGGTTTAATCGATTTTGTAAAAGCTCCAATATTTCAATGTATTTTGCTGCATTCAGATGTCCTTTGTAAATGTGCATCAAAACAACCATATTACTTTTGATTCCACACCAAACATTAAACGAAAATCTGACCTGATTGTTCGTTTCACGGACACGGAATGGATTTTGACGAGACCAATAATGATTGTTATGTCTGTTATACATTCCATTATTACTAAAATTTGTTTCGTCAGACCGTACAATACAGTCCAAGAAATTTGGGTTGCGGGCTATTTCTGTTTGAATATTTTCACAAAACTGTAATCTCCTGTCACTATCTCCGGGATGTAGTTTCTGCACCAATCGCCCATCACGATAACATTTGTATTTGTATTTTTTCAGAACTTTAAGTATACTAGTATGGTTGATGCCTATCTCTTGAGCAGCTTCCCTGCTTGAAGCCTTCGGGTAACACTCGAAGTATGTCAAAATTTAGTCCAAATTTTGTTGCTGTGGGCGTCCAGTCTTCTTTTTAAAACTTCCAACGGTCAGTAAATTATTCACAATTCGAGACAAAACTTTTCTAGATGGTAGTTCTCTGTCTGGATACTTCTCGCGATACCACTGCAGAGCTAAATCGTAGCTCTTGTTGCAAACAAAGTAAGCTTCTAATAACTCGAATTGTTCTTGATACGCCATTATGAGATAATTTAATTACGTAAGGAAAGCAAAACTACTTAAATAAAATCTGTTGATAAAAATCGTTCGAATTTTAAAATTATTGTCCCTCATTGCAAACAAAGTCAAACGTTCCATTTTTAAACTTCTCCACTGAACGCCTCGGATCATGTAAGAAGGAAATGTGCATAGAGGTATTACCACCATTGAACAATTTTCTTATCGAAGATTTCAACAAGGTACTTAACGATAAATTAGCAAGCGTGTACTTCATACGAAGTCTTTGAGTGTTGGAGAGATAACAGAACTGTTACGTGTCTTTTACTTGTTAAAAGTGAACAGTAACCAAACATTTTTTAAACTTTTTTGAAACTTTATCCTGAATATTAATACTACCCATTAGTATAATAAAATAAAGATTGTTTATTTTTTTTAATTTTAGTGGTTCGAGTCCCGTGCGAAGCAAGCGAGTTTTAAAAAATCTTTTAATGCAGATTTGTTTCTTTTCAAATATAAAAGAATGTCTCCTTTAAGTAAAATGAGCTAGCTTAAGGATTTAAAGTAGTTTCCCTCCAGGGCCTGAGTTTAATTTCCACACTGTATACTCAAAGACTATGGACAGTGACATTTGTATCGGTAAAAGAAAGTTTGGCGTGAATGCTAACAGAAATGAAATGTGTTACGTGTAGAAACGTCTAGATTGATAGGCCGATGTTATCTCTTATCAGGCGTTAGTATTCAATATCAAATTACCAAAATACATAATATATTATTATTCTAATATTTTGGTTTAAAATTTAGAACCATCCTAATGGACTTGTATGTATCCGTTCATTGAGACCATTCCAATGAGCTTAAACTCGACATCTCTACTGTAAAATGGTGAGAAGTTGAGTATTCTGCAGATTTCAGGAGATGCCTGAGCATCAATTCAAGATTTTTGTATTTTCAATAAAGTAACAAGAATTTCGAAATTCATAAGACTTATGAAAGTTGCTCTTTTAATCTCATCAACTAGAAAAGCGCTCATGACCTGCAAAAGGATGAAGGGATTTTCTTGAATCAAAACTAAGAACACTCTAAACTACAAACTAGAAGCTAAGAACCAGCTAAATAATAACCGGCCAAGTGCGTGTCGGGCGACGCGCAGTGTAGGGTTCCGTAGTAGCCTGTGATGCAATGCAAGTCTTTACCCGTTATAAACCAACAACTAGTTACTCCGTCTTTGTCACTTTAAAGGATTTATTCTAAGGATTTTGTATTTGGTACAAAATTATCCAACACCCAAGTTCAACAACTATTACTGCTAAACTAATAAAGTTATCCTTGCAAGTTCATGAAATGTGCTATTCAGATTTTCCAAGCCAGGAGTTTAGCTTTTAGGGGGGGGGGGGGGGGGGACGTCCTACTGGAACAAAAATTTGTACTTTAAAGTTTAATATTTCGTGAATGGAGTATTCAATCGAAAATGGTATTAGCAACCTTTCAGTCATTTTAAAAGACCTATTCAACGATACCCCACACGATGGGGTAGACGATTAAAAAAAAATCATCCCCACTTCTCATATAGGGGAGCTACCCTAAAAAAAAATATTTTTCGCAATTTTATTTCAGAACTTTGTCAGCGTAATTTATATACATACCCTTACAAAATTACAGCTCTCTAGTATTAACGGTATCTTAGCAAAACCTCGAACAGACAGACAGACGGACATGACGAAACTATAAGGGTTCCTTGTCAGGACTACGGAACCCTAAAAATCGGCTTATCCGTTTGAATACTACAATTCCACAGACAGATATAGCTACATATATGTACACAGCTTTGAGTATTCAGCCAGATACACAGACACATAGATACACACGTCAAACTTACAACACCACTCTTTTGTGTCAGGGGTTAAAAACAAGATTAATAAAGAATTTACTCACAGTAATTAATTTATTTTGACTTCTATTGGCAGAAACACACAAGAATAACCAACAGTAAATAGTACGACGACGTAGTTCAACAAAAAAGAATCTATACAAAATAGGTATATGTACCAAAAGTAATTTACCAACAATATTAAGTTCATAACAAAGAGCTGTAATAATAGTTCCCGAAGTTGCCAGACTATTGTCATCATTTAGATCTGAAAATCCAATTTAGGCTATTGCGATCTTTAGTCTAATATTTAAACCTTGATATAGATTTGAACTGTTTCTAAGGCACCTTTACAAAAGGTTTTTTTTTGCTTTTGTGTAATTTATTTTTGGATCGACTTTAAAAAATGAAGACGTTTCGCAATTCGATCGTATATTCAAGTCACTCGAAATATAGTAAAATACAGTAAAAAAAACAAAACAGTAAAAAACAGTACCTATTCAAAAACATTGTTAATACTTACTTGACACTGGTTATATGCACTAATCGTGAGGATCGACATGCCAACTCGCCACAAACAAAATTTTTACCACAGATAAGTCGGCTACGGCATAAAAAGCCAGACAAATTAACTCCTCAGATTAGGAATTTATTCCCTGGATAACCTCTGCCGATGCGAAAATATGCTTATCAGTGGTATAAGCCCTATCTGATAGTTTAACTAAGGATTGAATAAACTGGCCAAGTGCAAGTCGGACTCGCACTCGTAGGGTTCCGTAACACAGTAACACAGTTCGCAACTACAAAAATAACTTTGTTTTCATAGTGTTTGTATGAAAAACAAAGTTATACTTGCGGTCGCTATATCTCAACAACTGCTGAATGTATCTCGTTCGTTGAGATCAACAGAATATATTTTTTCTAGATTTTTCACTCCCTTACTTTAGAAGTTAGAGAGGGGGGGGGGGGACACACATTTTACCACTTTAAACGGGCCTATCTTTTAAATGATTGACTTTGAGAAAAAATGATTTTAGAAACCTCAAGGTTATTTTTAAAGACCTATCCATAGACACCCCACACGCTATAGGTCCCACATCCTATACATGGAATGAACCTATACGAGGTTTAAAGAAAACATTTTTTTTTGTTCCATTTCCATGCCCCCCCCTTAAACTTTTATATTTTTTATTTTTGTATAAAAATCGGAAAGCGGTTTACAGAATGCATCTACCTACCAAGTTTCAATTCTGTAGTCCTAATAGTTTCGGAATAAAATGGCTGTGACATACGGACGGACAGACAGACAGACAGACAAACAGACATGACGAATCTATAAGGGTTCCGATTTTTGCCATTCGGCTACGGAACCCTAAAAATCGGCCCTAAGTAAAATTAACCTACACCACAATATTCTAGATCAGATGTTTATGGGGATAATAATAAGAAGCGTGAGACCGGAGGTTTTCCCTACAATATTTGAACAGTGTAGATTCATACATGACACATGACGAATTTTTTCTATAGAAATGACAGCAAGATAATGCAATTTTAAACATTTTGACCACAAAACCATCAGATGGGAAATTATGATGCATCACGAGCGGCCAGTTTTGTTTATTTATATATAATTTTCTACGAACTGCAGTTCGTGTTTATAACACACGAAGAAAACAAAGTGAAATATTTCACATCATGCAGTCGCGCTGTGTAAAGGCATTTAATTTTATTTCAGTAGATATTGAATAAATCGTAGAACAAAGGTTAATGTTTGTTTGAAAGCGTCTCAAAAATTTAATTTAGCGCTGAAATTTACTCTTAATGACTTTATTGTTTAACTAAGAAATCCGTTACTGTTATTACGATAAGATAAATCAAGAACGACGTAGGCATCAACATTGAGTTTACCCGACTATGGCGAAACAAATTGAGGGTTTAGATGTTGACCGATATGTAAGATATTGGCATCTATATATCGGTCGTGGTTCTCTTCTATCTTCTAAACTCCTCATAAAAACTCCTAATAATAAATAAAACCACTTTATCTGTTCAGTTCCGGTTCAGCCCCCCAAGACAAAATCCAATTTCTGTTTCCATTCACGCTAACGTAACTTCAAAATGAATGGAATGACATTATGTTTCCGCAACAAAGTTGTCATTCCCATACATTTGACGTTTCGTCAGAGTGAATGAAAACAAGTTGGATTTTGTCTAGGGGCTGTTTATAGCGTCGCTAGTGTAGCGTTTTGTCAAAACAACTTAAAAATAAATCTTTGAAAATGTTTGGTTCCAATTTTTTAAGTCTGAAAAGATGAGTTGGTCGCTCTATATCATAATTTGACAAATGAAATATCTTTTTAAACGTCTTGATTGTCTGCTGATCACATTATATAAATCACCAGCTTTACCCCGCGACGTCGACTGCTTTCGAAAGTATGACAGTAAGTAGTAAAGCGGCAATACCCCAAAAGCTAAGGTGTCAGCCTATCGATCGAGAGTTTGATCCCCACCCATTGCACTATTGATGTGAACCCACTCCAGACGCAAGCATATTTAGCTTGGTTGGAGGGGTTAATAATAATACCAGTAATGTGCAACCTAAATTGTTAGTAAGCTTTATAAAAAAAATCCTATAGCCTATTCCATAGTACCTACTGGCTATCCCTGTACAACATTTTAACTAACTCGGTCAAGCCGTTTGACCGTGAAGAAGTCCCAAACAAACAAAATTGAAAAACTGACTTTCACAATTATAATATGGGTGTTTATTTAAATGACTACATTACATATGACATAGCTGCTATGGGTTGTTTATAAAGGGCCCGGTGGTGTAAGTGGTAGAACGGTCGGCTTTGATGTCAGAAGTACCGAGTTCAAACCCCGTCGTGTACCAATTGACTTTTCTGTCGAAAAATGTATGTGCGCATTTCACAGTGGCCCTCCGTTGGAGGAAAAACATCGTTAAAAAACAAACAACCCCCGCATGGTGGTAGGACACTATCTAGTGTCCGACTGGCCAGCTACCGGGTTAGAAAATCTGTCGCCAAAACGTCTAATGTGTTAAAAGGGCCCCACAAACTATCAGTTCGCTGGATGATAACAGCCTGTCAGTAATCACAACAGGCACATACAACACACTGACAGTTTCGCTTCAGATTACGGACTGACGACCATCTGACGACAAACTCGAACTGAGACCCGGACTCTAACGGCTTGAACTTAGAGCCGATAATCGATCATTGCCAGCAGGCAATGATCGTTTTAATGTAGTAGTAGTGGGCTATGCAGACTTTAAACGGCAGGCCGCCTGATACGGCCAGGGACTGCTGGTGAACTGACAGTCTGTTGGGCCCTTAATATGTGGTTCAATTGAATATGGCTCCTTCTAGATGACATAAAGATGTTAACCGAAATAAAACCGGCCAAGTGCGTGTCGGGCCACGCGCAGTGTAGGGTTCCGTAGTAGCCTGTTATTCAATTCAAGTCTTTACCCGTTATAAACAAGCAACTAGGTACTTCGTCTTTGTGACTTTAAAGTATTTATTATTCTAAGGATTTTGTATTTGGCACAAACTTATCCAACACCCAAGTTCAACGACTATTACTGCTAAACTAATAAAGTTATCTTAACCGCTATAGTTTTTCTTTAAAGTTCATGAAATGCGCTATCATCACGAATTTTTCCAGATTTTTCAAGCCAGCGGTTTAGCTTTTAGAGGGGGGGGACGCCCTACTGGAACAAAAATTTGCACTTTAAAGTTTAATATTTCGTAAATGGAGCATTCAATTGAAAAATAGTATTAGTAAACCTTAAGTCATTTTAAAAGAGCTATTCAACGATACCCCACACGATGGGGTAGACGTTAAAAAAAAATTCATCCCCACTTCTCATATAGGGGAGCTATCCAAAAAAAAAAATTTTTTTTTCACTTTGTCGGCGTAATATATATACACATATTCCCACAAAATTACAGCTTTCTAGTATTAATGGTCACTTAGCTAAACCTCTGACAGACAGACAGATAGACAGACGGACATGACGAAACTATAAGGGTTCCTTGTCAGGACTACGGAACCCTAAAAAGTATTTAATAATTCCTTCTAGCATTAGAGTTTTTCTACGTTTGCATGAGAGGCATTGCACGTTTTATCCACAATCAATGGCTTGAAGGCTACGTGATAAGTAACACGATTGTAACGACATACTTAACTCGCTTATATAAAAACATGGGGTCTTGCACCTGACCAAGAAATCAGTGTGACTCAACCGCATCGATTCTTACCTTGCCTTCTTTGTACCATAATCAAATACTTGTACGTCAAACATTAACATTAGAAACTGGATGGTAATAGAACTGCAGTCAGGTTTACAACTGTTGCATGACGTTTATTATAAAGGTTTTTTATTAGCTTCTTGTAACAAACTAACAAACAAATAATATCGTTTAAAAACTAAAAAGAACCGACTTCAATGCCGCGCTATTCATTTTCAGTACCAATTTTAAGATGTTTATCTCAATATCTCTGGAGATACTTATCAAACCTCAGTAGGTGGTTATTGGGTGTTCTACTCCACCCACAGGGTGGTGGGTGGAGTAGAACACCCAATAACCACAAATTGATTATCTCTCGCCATTTGTGTTTTAGAACTCTCAACGACCCTGGTAAGAACAGGCAAAAAACAGATACAGAAATAGAAATAAAATAACAGAAACGAGCAAACGCAGTTGAGTATATAATTTTGATCAACATGTTTTAGAACTCTCGAAGCCTCCGGTGTAATAATTTTAATAAACATGTTTTAGAATTCTCAAAGCCTCCGGTAAGATCAGGCAAAAAACAGAAACAGATACAGAAATAAAAACAGAAACAGAAACGAGCGAACGCAATTACTAGTTTGCTTATTTGGTAACCAAAAAAACTCAACCGTTCCGCTCATAAGGTATATCGTTTGATCAACTGATGTGTTGTGGAACCCTCAATATATTTAAATTGGTCTGTTATAGATAGAAAAGAACGGAGAAAAAACTGAATTGGTGTTAAAATAACAGAAACGAGCGAACGCAGTTGGGTATATAATTTGATCAACATGTTTTAGAACTCTCAAAGCCTCCGGTGTAATAATTTTGATCAACGTGTTTTAGAACTCTCAAAGCCTCCGGTAAGAACAAGCAAAAAACAGAAACAGATACAGAAATAGAAACAGAAACAGAAACGAGCGAACGCAATTACTAATTTGCTTTTTTGGTAACCAAAAAACCCAACTGTTCCGCTCATCAGGTATATCGTCTGGTGTTTTTCACTAGTAGTAACTGACAATTTACTTACTTAAATCTTACAAACTAATTTTGTATGACGAAATATTTATTAGATCAAACAAGATACATTTGTATAATTCCAGAGCGTAGGTGTTCATACTGGAAATCTGAAACAATATAAAAAATATTACAAAATTAAAATCTGCTACCCCTAAAGCACCAACTTTTATATTTTCTGTGCTTTAAAGAAATGTGTGTATATACGTAAATTAAAATTCAAGCGTAGTCACTCACCATTTTCATCTAAAGGATTTTAATTTATTAAATTCATGAAGATCTCATTGTTCCTGCTGCTTGTCGCTCCTGTAAAATAGAAATTGGTACACATTAGTTTAAAACTAAGAATACACAATTTTATTTTTAAAAATCTTTACTCAGAATAAATCAAATTAAACTTGGAAATAACTAAACATTAAATCAGTGTGTAGTTAATATAAATAGCAATCGAAAAATAATCATTTTTATGTAATTTTTTAATATTATTTTCTTTACCTAACATTTACATAACATGTTCAAAATAATTAGGATCGTTTAAAAAACCGACTTCAACTGTCACTATAATAAATTTGAGTAGCAAGTTTGCGGTTATTATCTCCATATTACTCAGAATAAATCAAATTAAACTTGGAAATAACTAAACATTAAATCAGTGTGTAGTTAATATAAATAGCAATCGAAAAATAATCATTTTTATGTAATTTTTTACTATTATTTTCTTTACCTAACATTTACATAACATGTTCAAAATAATTAGGATCGTTTAAAAAACCGACTTCAAATGCCACTGTAATTAATTTGAGTAGCAAGTTTGCAGTTATTATCTCCATATCTCTGGAGATACTCATTAGATCTTGATAAATTTACAATGGGAACCACTACAAAAGTATAATCTTTGACATAAATATATAATTTAAAAAATCGGACCACAATTGACAGAGAACAAAAATAATAAATATTTCACAGTGAAACATAGAACATCCTCCTTTTTTTAAGTCGGTTAGTAGGGCTTTTTGTCGTATGAAGACCTATTTTATTTTTTCGATTTCTAGTTATTGAGAAAATCTTTATTATATAATACGACAGAAACTTTGTTTGTAATTTTATTTTCGAATCAATCAAAAAAGTTTACGTTGCAAAGTATTATACAATAAAAGCTAGGTACTTACTTGTTAATTCCAAATAGTTAATTAGTATAGAATGAATGGTCTTGTTCACACGCTCGATAGTAGGTACAAACGTACGAAGGATGGATTGAGTTACATGTACATCGTAAGCATTTCTTTTAAGGGTTCGCATACACGTTCGTTTTTAACTCTGCGATTGAATTGTTCTGTAGGTACAGATAAATCATGTCCCTATAACCTGTAAATGTTTATACCATTAAGTTTGCACTGTACAGTTAATTGAATGCTATTTTAACCGACACCTAACCAAGGAGTAGGTTCTGAATTCGTCGGAATCTTTTTTTATGTATGCTTCTCGATTACTCAAAGATGGCCGTACCGATTTAGAATATTTTTTATATTGTTTGAAAGGACACACTTTCCAAGTAATTTCATTTAAATTTCATCGAGATCTGATGACTATCTCAAGAGATATCGGGAGACAAACACATCAAACTTGGCACATGACTAGCGTGACATTTGAAGTTAGTTCTTTTAGTTTATTAACGATTTTAAATTATAATTATAACCATTCAGTTAAACTATCATTCATATGTATAGTCAAAACTATTTAGTGAAAACGAGCAGTTAAAACTCAAGGTGTGTAGCGGCCTTACGACAAATTATTTTTAAACAGACTTAACAGATAGCGTTTGTACGAATTACTTTTTTGTTTGTTATATCAATCATTTATGAACTGATTTGTTTTTTTCTTTTTACCGACTTCACATAAAGGAGGATGTACTCAATTCGTCTGTATAATTGTATTTTTTTGTTACCTCAGAACTTCATCACTAATTAACTGTGTGTGGATTTGGAGAATGTTTTTATTTTTTATAAATAGAATATGTTTACAGTGTAGTTCCATTTTAATTTTATCAAGATCTGATAAGTATCTCCAGAGATATGGAGATAAAGACCTCAAATTTAGTACTGAAAATGACTTGCGCAGCATGTGAAGTCGGCTTTTTGTTTTGTGAACGATCTTAAATTATGTAAAAATGTAAATAGTAATACTTTCCGTGTGGTGTATTGTACAGTTCAAATAATTAGATACCGTCTTATTATCTAAACACATAAAATATGATTGCAATATTTTATGCACTGACTTTTAATTTTACGTAAAACATTAAAGGCAATCCGGACAACCGGGCCCCCTACCTATTTACCAAATCCGTTGCCAGAACCGATGATGTTAATTTTTTTCAAAATAATCATGCTGTTGCATGATTAGGTGCTTTAATAGTAGTATACAGGATGTATTGTAATGCTAAATAATGAAATGTAGCTGATCAGAATGTTCGTTTAAATTGAGCTAAAATAGAGTTAAAATAGAGAAAATATAAGGCGCGTCGCTCACTACCAAGTCGTGGCGGCGTAGTATTTTTGGTAAATGCATGTTGCCCTTTAATATCATCTGACAGAATATACACTCACGAACTAATAAACTGCACCAAAGTTCAGTATTACTTTCGAATTAATTGAATGGTCTTTTCCAGTATACAAACATACACTTAAGGATATGATACTTCGCTGCTATGAAGTTAACGAACCAAACTATAGGTTTCAATCTAACGTTTATATTTTATTTCTAAGGCGTCTCGGACTTTGATTTAGTTTAATATTCCGTAAATGTAGGTTTACCCTACCTAATTAGATTATTAATGTTGATCAACCAAAGAGTATATCAAAATAAACTTTAATAATGTGAGTGCCTGTTGTGGGGTTTTATAATGAAAAACAATCAATCAATTAATTTATTTATTAAGAATATACCAATAAAAAATGTTCGTTTTATAATGATTAACAAAGCCCTCTGTACTCAGCCATATACAACTTGACATTAATTTTAAAATTAAATTATTTGAAAGGTAATAGTTAATGTTATAATTTATATTAGTTATAATAGTTAAAATTTTAAATTTGTCAATTAATATTCTTGCACACTATAGTAGGCTTACTTCAGCCATGATAAATTACTTTATTTGACGTCTAGAATAGGTTTGCGTTTGCATGTAAAGCTGCTTAATGTTTTATTCTAATGGAATTCTAGTGGGGTAACGAACGCAGAACCATATGATAAAAAAATGACTACCGTACCATTCTTCTACATTACATGATTATGTATCTAGGTAATATTAGTAATTAGAGATGTTTCAGTTTAGCATATTTAAGCAAGGATGTAGAATTGAAATTTAAATTGTAGTAAGCGAGGAACATCTTCTTCGCTGTTCACGATGATATGGTAGAAAGAAGCACACCGTTGCCGTTTATGGGGCAAGGTTTATTATATGAGATAGAAGTATTACCTGATACTAGAATACTTAGGAGAATAAATAGGGGAAGAAAGCCTGTGAGTGAGGCGTTTTAGGCGGAGTTTGCAGCATGCATGTTCTTAAGACCTTAGATGCCTGGGTCTTACACCCGGCCTGGTGCAGCCTTAGGGCTACTCTGCCCCCTCATTCCACCTGGTAAACACCACAACATGTTACAATGTATGGTAATCATTAGATTATTTAAAGGGTATGTTCGCGGGGGACAAGTTTGAGCATTTTAAGAGAAGCCTTTCCTGACCCTTACTAATAATATTAGGGAAAGATTTGAGAGTAGAAAAGTGGAAGTTATAGTCGCTATCTCACTGCTTTTAAGTTTATAATATATATGGTATTATTATATGTTAATAAATATGCCACGTACATGACCGTTAGGTCTAAAGGAAGGTTTTTAGGTAAGAAATATAACACTACACAACAAGATTTTGGATGAAATGTACAATTTATGCGCCCATCTTGTTAGACGGATTCGCATGGAAAGGTGGATTGATTTCAATGAAATTATACCTGTATCTCGGCGTTAGACAGAGATCTAGCTTTAAGCTTAAGCTAGAATATAACATCGATATAATTTGGACACTTCGTGCATAACAAGTTAAATATGATAACTCACAGTTTCAGTGTCCCTCAAAACTTTGAACAAAAAAACAAAATGGATGTCAAGGCGTGCCATTGACCACTGCACAGTGCACAGAGTACTGATCTGATACTGAATAGCCCTACTACGTTATAAGAGTAGGCACTTCTCTACATTGTTGATACCCGATTTATGAACGTACTTTATAGCCAACCTAACTTAACGGAAAGTATTGCTTATACATTTCATAGAAACTTTTTTTGCAGGGTTAGTTGGTACAAAGTACGTTCATAATTATGGGTTATTTAATAATGTATGCAATGTCGCGAGACGACCACTGTATATTTTTAATTCATTAGCGTCCTCTATGGAGAAACTACGTAACTACTACGATAAGTAGGTTATCATTGAGTATTTACCGTAAGATTTTATCAATTTTTGATTAGACCAAAACTTTGTAATGATTTCGACAGATAGCGTGAAATTTAAATAAGGAAGCCGTTCGATATTGATTATTATATACGAGGAGTTTATTGGATCCATTGATCGAGTTATTTAGATTGAATTTATTTATTGAGTTACCTATTGGAGAGCAATTATTTAGATATATTTATAGTATTTAGTTATTGGTGAGTTTATTAGTGTTCCCGTTAGATGGTGGGACTAGTATAAAAGGATGTATTGGATTATTTAAATTATGGTACTTTTATTAGTTTTATGCTAGATTTGTTGGTAAGATTTTAGGAAGTGTTAATAAATGAAATAATTCAAAACAACGATGTTAATGTATACGATTATATAATAAATTTCTTAAATATATTCATGATTAACTGTCTGTGAGCAGATTTTAAACCATTGCAAATCCCAGTTACATGAAAAATTAGCTATTATTAATTTATAATTATATTATTAATTAATTAGCTAAAGATTTGTGCCCTCTTTGAGAAACGACGTAACTATTACAATAAGTATGTTATCATTGAATATTTTTTTAATTCTTCTTCAGTCAGTTCAGTCTTATAAATTTATAAGACCCTAACTTGTAATAGTGCCGACAGATTAAAATTATTGTATTATTATTATGCGCTTTCAAATTTATTTATTTGTAGTGGATTTTAGGGAGTAATAAAAAATAAATTTACCAAAAAAAAAACCTAATCGGTTCATAAACAGCAGTTAAATATGAGTTTACAATCAAAAACATCATACATACAAATCGAGTACGACGTATCTTGTTTATTGAAGTCGGTTAAATAGTAATCTTTGCCGAAGGCCTCTACACACATGGAGTTTTAATTGCAATAAGTATTCGTATTTTATTAAAATAAACAAATTTGAACTTAATCTATAGCATAAAGCTACCTACTGGTCGCACTCAAATAACATGAGAAAAACCTTTTCTGTTACCCGACTACGATAGAATTAAAAGTGAATGTATAAAATATTACACACACTAATAATAAAAAAAATATACAAATATACAACAAGTAAAAAAGTCAATTAATCATCAAATCTAACATTTGAAAACAGTCTTCATTATTCACTATCTCACCTGATGTTTCGTTTCGTGGTCGAAGATTTTATGAAACAGCGTTTGTTAATTGCAAACACTTATATGTGGTTAGGTAATGATGTAAGCAGGCCTAATAATGCACACAGGAAGTATTTGGTTCATAAACAACAGTTAGGTATGAGTTAATCGTACATACATATGGAGTACGTATCTCTGTTTATTGAAGTTGGTTAAAAAAGTAATCTTTGTCTCTGGAACATATCTGGAAACATACCTGGAGTTATGAGGCAACAAACAAAAAATCATAAAATCAAATCGAGAACGTATCTCCATATATTGAAGTCGGTTAAAATGTAATATTTGTCTCTACAGCATAAATCAAGCCTTAATTATAGAATGTCGACGTAGCCGTAAGTCGATACCCAGTCACCTTTTATCAACAGTGTAGGGAAATAAACTGACCTATATCTTCAATTATGTATCTCTAAGCGGATATATAGATTTAGATCGTTCCTTCCTCTTACCAAAACCTTTATATATCCGGTATATCTTAATGAAGATTTTTTTATTATTCAATTTCAACCGTGATATATAATTATTTGGATCACATCATCAATAACAACAGGTAAGAAAAAAAAATTAAAAAAAATGCAAGTTACGACCTAATAATGTTAAATAATATAGGTTTTAAATCTCGACTATGCTTAATTTTGGATATGGAATATACTAACGGATATAATGTGTCTTTTTGAGTGAGTTTCAGATATATCAGAAGCAGTTATACCAAGCGGATCAATATCCTTTTATGATCAAAATTTATTATTATATGGAAGGATATACGATAGTTCCACTCCTCTGTCAGATACCCAAGCCTATTGCAAAGGTGAAATATTCTGTTAAAATACGAGTACTTACTACTTTTTAGATTGGAATATTATTTGCTGACAAATAGGTATTCTACTGAGACTGATAAAAATAGGGTTCTCTCATGTCATTTGAATCAACGCAATCCTCGGAGCTAGTAGCAAGCCAGGGGGACGAGCATTAAATTGATCGTTTTTATGTAGTACGCACTCTTTCATCAAATATTACTTATTAGTTCAATAGAAAAAGGCGATTACACTGCGATCGACTTGGCGTACAAATCTTCATATAACCGGTTTATAGTTCGGTACCTTGTGCGTTCCATCTCATTTATCAATAAAATACCGATATATAAAAATTGAATTGAAGTTGAAGTGTACTATCTCCATGGTTAAGATTCAATAGCTCAAGTGTTAAAATTTAGGTCTGGTAAATGTTTAAAAGTTATACAACGTTTTGTAGGAAAAAAGTGTTTATTTGCTTATGTAACTTTAATAAATAAAACAGTAGGTACTACATTTTCATGTTTAAAACAAATTACTTACTATAATTTAGACGTATTTCACATAAACAATGTAAACAAATTAAGTGTGCTACTACTTACTTGATTAATTAAAAATGCTAATCACTAATTCAGAATCACTGATCATATTTTCAGTTAAGTAACTAGTAAGTTTAAGTTAGGAAGCGTATACAAAAACTCGATTTTTCAGTATTTTTTTGCTCGATGGTACGGAACCATGGTAAAGTGTTAGTCCAACTTGCATTTGGCCAGTTTATTTCTTCACACGGTTGATAAAAGGTTTTGAGTTACAGCTTCGACAACATTAAAGGCTAAGGGTGTTGTACATACGTTTTAACTCTACGATTTAATTTTAGTTTGAAAGTTTTCGTATATTCATATTGAATGTGAACATGTAGGCTTTTTTTGCGTTGTATTTTTTGGATTTGTAAGTACTTATTTTACGAATGAGTAGACCATCTTCTGGGAGTAGCTAGATCAAAGATTTAACGTTCCTGTACCCATAAATCATGTCCTTACAGCCTATTCATTTTCAACTATCTATATATTCACCTAGAGTTTTAGCTGCGCGTTTTAACTAAATGTTTTTAATTAAAATAGCATTCGATAGTTCATGTATATATTGAAAACTTGAGTTTATAGATATTTGAAAATGAATAAACTATAAGAACATGATTTATCTCTACATGACAGTTTAATCTTAGATTTAAAACGTATGTACAAACCCTTAGCTTTTAATGTCGATGAAGCCGTAACTCGAGACTTCGTTTGTTTTGTTAAAATATCAGTACTTAATACCTATTAGATTGGAATATTATTTGCTGACAAATAGGTATTCTACTGAGACGGATAAAATAATAGGGTTCTCTCATGTCATTTGAGTCAACGCAATCTTCGGAGCTAGTAGCAAGCCTGGGGGACGACCATTACATTGATCGTTTTGTATGTAGTACGCACTCTTTCATCAAATATTACTTATTAGTTCAATAGAAAAAGACAAGACACTGCAATCGACTTGGCGTACAAATCTTCATGTAACCGGTTTATAGTTCGGTTACCTTGTGCGTTCCATGACATTTATCAATAAAATATCGATAAATAAAAATTAAAGTACAAATAACATTTTAAGAAAATATTATTGTAACATGCTATTGGGATAAACTGCAGCCTATGTCACTCTCGAAGTCCTCTGACCAACTTTATACAAAATTCACATAAATCTGTTGAGCTGTTTTGACGTGAAAGGATAAATAACATATAAACATACTTTTACATTTTTTAAACATTAAAAGTTATAATAATATATTTTTAGTATTATATATTTTATTGTGATTTTGTTTTAGTTATTATAATATACAATGGTTTGTAGGAAAAAACGTCTTGAAGCACCACTGTCGAATACAACCAGTCCGCGACACAGACAAAAATCACCTTTTTTACTTATTCTGTGGTTTTGGTACAAAAATACCTTTGATTGTCCAGTACTTGAAGTATATATCTAGTCTATGGTAAAGATTTAATAGCTCAAGTGTTAAAATGTAGGTCTGCCAAATTTTTAAAACATTAAAAGTTATAGAATGTTTTGTAGGAAAAAAGTGTTTATTTGCTTATGTAACTATAATAAATAAAACAATAGGTCTGTACTATATTTTCATGTTTAATGCAAATTACTTACTATAATTTAGACTTATTTCACATAAACAATATAAACAAATTAAGTGTGTTACTACTTACTTGTTTAATTAAAAATGCTGATCACTAATTCAGAATCACTGATCATATTTTCAGTTAAGTAACTAGTAAGTTTAAGTTAGGGAGCGTATACAAAAAACTCGATTTTTCATTCAGTATTTTTGCTCGATGGTACGGAACCATGGTAAAGTGTTAGTCCAACTTGCACTTGGCCAGTTTATTTCTTCACACGGTTGATAAAAGGTTTTGAGTTACAGCTTCGACAACATTGAAGGCTAAGGGTGTTGTACATACGTTTTAACTCTACGATTTAATTTTAGTTTGAAAGTTTTCGTTTATTCATATTGAATGTGAATGTATAGGCTTTTTTTCACGTTGTATTTTTTGGATTTGTAAGTACTTATTTTACTAATGAGTAGACCATCTTCTGGGAGTAGCTAGATCAAAGATTTAACGTTCCTGTACCCATAAATGATGTCGTTACAGCCTATTCATTTTCAACTATCTATATATTCACCTAGAGTTTTAGCTGCGCGTTTTAACTAAATGTTTTAAATTAAAATAGCATTGGATAGTTCATGTATATATTGAAAACTTTAATCGTAGAGTTAAAACGTATGTACAAACCCTTAGCTTTTAATGTCGATGAAGCCGTAACTCGAGACTTCGTTTGTTTTGTTAAAATATCAGTACTTAATACCTTTTAGATTGGAATATTATTTGCTGACACATAAAAATATGTGCTATAAAACCGTGGAACAATTGGTAAACCGTCACATTCGGCGAGAGGTAATCCTACCTTGGACTCTCAGAATGAACTTACCATGGTTCATCCAACCGTATGTGTTTAGGCAATGAGAGATAATCCTACCTTGGACTCTCAGAATCACACTTGCCACAATTCATCAAACCCTGTGTGTTATGAACACAGTTGGTGGGAGATAATCTTACCTCAGGCTCCTAGAGTGAGTTCATCACATACGACGAGAGATAATCCTACCTCGGACTCTCAGGATGATACTTACCATGGTTCATCCAACCGTATGTGTTTGAGCATCGAGAGATAATCTTACCATGGGCTCTCAGAATGACACTTACACAATTCATCCAACCGTATGTTTTATGAACACAGTTGGTGGGAGATAATCTTACCTCAGGCTTCCAGAGTGAGTTAATCATATACAGCGAGAGATAATCCCGCCTTGGACTCTCAGTTTATACTTATATTGCTCACTCAGCCGATTGTGTTTATACATCGCATGCGGCGAGAGATAATCCTGCCTTGGACTCTCAGGATGACATAAGGGAGGGGGTTTTAGTCAGTAGGAGTCTGACATAACCGAAGAGTCTGTGCTCAACGGCATCCAATGAGGATTTCCCCCTCCGACGAAAAAAAAAAAAAAAAAAAAAAAATACATTTGTGTTAGAAACATAGTTGGTGGAAGATAATCTAACCTCAGACTTCCAGAGTGAGACTTACCATGGACCACTCAGCCGATTGTGTTTAGGCACCACATGAGATATAATCAATTTTAAGATAAAATGATATAACAAACGAGTTGATTAATAGTACATTACGGTACAAGTGTGTAATGTTGGTGATTACCGCTGAGGCGCCATTGAGATCCGAGCCGTTAGGTGAAGGTCTTAAGAGAGCCGAGGACGGTATTCATCAATACACACGTGTATCATACGACGTTTTTTAACACACTTGTGAAGAAAATAATACAAAAAAATCATGTTATATAGTAGACAATTATAGATATTTTACCTTGGAGTTTTCAGGTAGTAAACTTTCCATAACGTTCAAAGGGCTTCACATCTTATATTGGGCGTTGTACAACATAAATCATTTTCTTTATAACTAGTACTTTTAGACATTTCAATTAATAAATAACTATAATTTCATCAGCGAAAACGAGTTGTGAAAAATGTTTCGCAATGGTGGGAAAAAATTCATTAGTTTTCCAATGCGCGCGCATCTAACAATGGCGATCGGCCATAGACTAAAAGAATGAGGTTTATTTATTTATTTATTTTTTTGTTTGACGCGGTTAGCGTTTTGGCCACGTACAGAATGGGGAATTATAGTTTTTACAGACAAAACAAAAGTTATAATTAAATAAAAGTTTTGTTTATTAAACACGTACAAGTTAAAATTATCTATTTAAACACGAAGTTGTTTAAAATGAGCAAGCAATAGGTATATTAATTTATTTGTGCTATTGCACACGATCTTTTTTGTATCGAAACTTTTTTAAGAACAAAGCAACACAACCAATAAAATTAAAAAAAAATATCTATAACTCACTTGCGAATAATAGTAATTAAAAAGTCACAGTTTGATAACAGGCGTCATTGTGTGCCTGATTGCAGTGAAATAAAAGCCACTTCATGAGCAAGTGTATTAAAAACGATATACCCAACTGCGTTCGCTCGTTTTTTGTTATTTTAACACTGACTCAGTTTTTTCTCCGTTCTTTCCTATGTATAACAGACCAATTTAAATATATTGAGGGTGCACAACACACCAATTGATCAAACGATATACCTGATGAGCGGAACAGTTGGGATTTTGGTTACCAAAAAAGCAAATTAGTAATTGCGTTCGCTCGTTTCTGTTTCTGTTTCTATTTCTGTATCTGTTTCTGTTTTTTGCTTGTTCTCACCGGAGGCTTTGAAAGTTCTAAAACACGTTGATCAAAATTATTACTCCAGGGTCATTGAGAGTTCTAAAACACGTTGATCAAAATTATTACACCGGAGGCTTTGAGAGTTCTAAAACATGTTGATCAAATTATATACCCAACTGCGTTCGCTCGTTTCTGTTATTTTAACACCAATTCAGTTTTTTCTCCGTTCTTTTCTATCTATAACAGACCAATTTAAATATATTGAGGGTTCCACAACACATCAGTTGATCGAACGATATACCTTATGAGCGGAACGGTTGAGTTTTTTTTGGTTACCAAATAAGCAAACTAGTAATTGCGTTCGCTCGTTTCTGTTTCTGTTTTTATTTCTGTATCTGTTTCTGTTTTTTGCCTGATCTTACCGGAGGCTTTGAGAATTCTAAAACATGTTTATTAAAATTATTACACCGGAGGCTTCGAGAGTTCTAAAACATGTTGATCAAAATTATATACTCAACTGCGTTTGCTCGTTTCTGTTATTTTATTTCTATTTCTGTATCTGTTTTTTGCCTGTTCTTACCAGGGTCGTTGAGAGTTCTAAAACACAAATGGCGAGAGATAATCAATTTGTGGTTATTGGGTGTTCTACTCCACCCACCACCCTGTGGGTGGAGTAGAACACCCAATAACCACCTACTAACCTCGACAAAATTACCATGGTACCACACTTGGGATATTTGCTTTCGAACACAAAAATAATAATCAAAATCGGTTCATAAACGACAAAGTTATCCGCGAACAAACATAACTATATATATATTTATGTTTGTTCGCGGATAACTTCGTCGTCGATCGATATATATACGGTCGAATTGAGAATTCTCCTTCTTTTTTTGTAGTCTGTTAAAAATGCTCCTTAACAAGGCTTTGAAGTCGGTTTTAACCCTGTATAGGGTTCCGTGGGTACCAACGGAACCCTATTACTGAGACGTCTCTGTCTGTCAGTCTGTCAGAGGGCAGTATCGTCTAAACCGCAGTAAGTACTGTAGGCAGATACTTGAATTTCACAAGAAATGTATTACTACGGCCATTATAACAAAAATAACCGGCCAAGTACGTATCGGGCCACGCGCAGTGTAGGGTTCCGTAGTAGCCCGTTATTCAATGCAAGTCTTTACCCGTTATAAACAAGCAACTAGGTACTTCGTCTTTGTGACTTTAATGGATTTATTCTAAGGATTTTGTATTTGGCACAACCTTATCCAACACCCAAGTTCAACGACTGTTACTGCTAAACTAATAGAGTTATCTTAACCGCTATAGTTTTCCTTTAAAGTTCATGAAATGCACTATTATCGCGGATTTTTCCAGATGTTTCAAGCCAGCAGTTTAGCTTTTAGAGGGAGGAGGGGCGGACGCCCTACTGGAACAAAAATTTGCACTTTAAAGTTTAATATTTCGTGAATGGAGCATTCAATCGAAAAATAATATATGGTATAGCAACCCTTAAGTCATTTTAAAAGACCTATTCAACGATACTCCACACGATGGGGTAGATGAAGAAAAAAAAATCATCCCGACTTCTCATGTAGGGGAGCTACCTAAAGCTAAAAAATATTTTTCAAAATTTTATTTCACCACTTTGTCGGCGTAATTTATATGCATACCCCTACAAAATTACAGCTATCTAGTATTAACGGTCTTTTAGCAAAACCTCGGACAGACAGACAGACAGACGGACATGACGAAACTATAAGGGTTCCTTGTCAGGACTGCGGAACCCTAAAAACCAGCCAAGTGCATGCCAGGCCACGCGCAGTGTAGGGTTTCGTAGTAGTATATTATTTAACACTAGCAGCCCGCCCCGGCTTCGCACGGCTAGAACATATATGCCTACAAAATTTGCATCAGTTTGTTGCATCGAATATAAAATATGAACATATTTAACAATCATCGTCATATTTCAACCAATTTACACAAAACCTTAACGAATTATGCACCTAAACCTTCCTCATAAACACTCTGGCTATTGGTGAAAACCGCAGGATAATCCGTTCAGTAGCTATTGAGATTATTGCGAACAGACAGACAGACGCAGTGATGGACTTTGTTTTATAATACTTACGTAGTGATATTGGACGGCCCTTTGGCGTAAAGGATATTTACCCTGATTCTGACCCGACGGTCGTTGGTTCAAATCCTAGCTATATACCTACCAATGAAAGTTTTATGTGCAATAATAAATCATGAGTTTTCGTACAGTGGTCTACCAAAAAGTAGCTTACCACCAAGGAGAACATCTGCCGCCTTAACTTTACGGCGCTCTCCGACGCAAAAAGTAGAGGTAATATACGCTTGACGTATCTGTGTGTCTGTCTGTAGTATCTTAGCACCTAACCGGATGAACCGATTTAGTTTTTATTATTGATGGTTTTTTTTTTGTTTGATAGATGTCTTCATCGAGAGTGTTCTTAGCTTTGATTCATGAAAATTCGTTCAATTGTTATAAAACTATGAGCTTTTATCAACTTTCATAGGTCTGATCAATTCGAAAATCTTCTTCTTCAACGATATTGTAAGAACATGGACACATGGAAGCATTGACCTGATGCTGGGACATCTCCTGGACTCTACAGAATACTCAAATTCTCACTAACTTACAGCTCAGCTAGGCTATTCTGTAAGCTATCTCGACAGCGGAATCCGCGGTGAGTTTTGAATTGCGTACTACGAAATTCAACCGTATTACGAGCGTGATACGAGTGAATTTCGTAGTACGAAATTCGAATCTCACCGTGGATTCCGCTGTCGAGATAGCTTACAGAATAGCCTAGCAGATTTTAAATGTCGTGTTTAGAGTCATTGGAATGCTTTTAATGAAAAGATTATACATAGATCAGTCGGGGTGGTTTAAAATATTATATTGTTGTAGATATAGATGAATATTATTTTATACGATAGATCATATTATTATACTATATTGACTTCAAATTGATTGTGATCGATGGGGATCTACAGCATAGCTAAGCTTATAATAATATTTTCTCAGTAACTATGACCTAATCTGTGGTTTCGCTGCAAATATTTTATTAATTTTGCGATGCGTGTATGTGAAATTCGTGATATCTTCTAGAGTTTTAATTTGAATTATATACTGTAAGGGACAATTTTAATCTACAATATGTGGCCAAGCTAATTAACGTAATTATTTGGATAAGGATTAATACTATATACTTGAAAATAGCCTTGGAAGTTATAAGATATTTTTTAACAAAAATTTTAAGATTAAAATGGTTACTGTGAGTCAACCTTAAGTGATAGACATATGCTGTCGCGGACTTTTTTGTAGGTCTTATTAAGTTGTACAACTCTTCCATAAAAAATATTCTTCTATCTATTTTCAATTGAGCAGCGTTCGTAAGAAACGTGTTTTTTCGACCGTTTTTTTGCCGACTTAGGTTGAAAATTAGGTCTCTACGAATGTACCTTTGATTTAAACGGGATAATATATAGCCTATTTTCATTCCGAACGTCCAAATGTATGTATTAGTTAAAGAATTTTTTAAATCGGTTCAGTAGTTTTTGAGCCAAATCGTTACAAACATACAAAAATACGAAAATACAAAAATACAAAAATACAAAAATACAAAAATACAAAAATACAAAAATACAAAAATACAGAAATACAAAAATACAAAAATACAAAAATACAAAAATACAAAAATACAAAAATACAAAAATACAAAAATACAAAAATACAAAAATACAAAAATACAAAAATACAAAAATACAAAAATACAAAAATACAAAAATACAAAAATACAAAAATACAAAAATACAAAAATACAAAAATACAAAAATACAAAAATACAAAAATACAAAAATACAAAAATACAAAAATACAAAAATACAAAAATACAAAAATACAAAAATACAAAAATACAAAAATACAAAAATACAAAAATACAAAAATACAAAAATACAAAAATACAAAAATACAAAAATACAAAAATACAAAAATACAAAAATACAAAAATACAAAAATACAAAAATACAAAAATACGATAATACGAAAATACAAAAATACAAAAATACAAAAATACAAAAATACAAAAATACAAAAATACAAAAATACAAAAATACAAAAATACAAAAATACAAAAATACAAAAATACAAAAATACAAAAATACAAAAATACAAAAATACAAAAATACAAAAATACAAAAATACAAAAATACAAAAATACAAAAATACAAAAATACAAAAATACAAAAATACAAAAATACTAAAATACTAAAATACTAAAATACAAAAATACAAATGTTCTCTCTTTATAATATTAGTATAGATAATCATTTTTAAAATTATCCAACACCTAAGTTCAACAACTATTACAGCTAAAGTAATAAAGTGATCTTAACCGCTATAATTCTTCCTTGAAGTTTATGAAATTGCACTATCAGCATGAATTTTTCCAGATTTTTCAAGCTTTATTTTTCAAAATTTTATTTTACCACTTTGTCGGCGTAATTGATATACACACCCCTACAAAATTATAGCTTTCTAGTACTAACGGTCTCTTAGCAAAACCTCGGACAGACAGACATTCAGACAGACGGACATGACAAAACTATAAGAGTTCCTTGTCAGGACTACGGAACCCTAAAAATACAAAAAAATGAATAAAGTTAAAAATTTAATGGGGCTAGAATCATTTTTTTTAAGTGTTGTGTGCCGGAGTTTTGGAACCATTATAGGTAGAAACTTGAAATTTACTCATAATGTTCAAAATTAAAGGTTGTCCCCATACAAGAAACTTACAATATTTTTCGGCAAATCATGTTCAATTTTAATAAATATTGTGCTGTGGTAAAGAACCCTACGTGTAAGACTCCGCGGCGACTCGCATTTGGCCAGTTATTATAATATACTAACTGTGCCCTGAGTCTTCACCCGTTAAAAAGTACTTGTAAATAGTATTCTATGTATTAATCCAAGCAATCAAACGATTTGTGTGTCAAATACCATTCAGAATCCGTTCAGCTGTTTTTGGGTAATTTGATAAGAAACATACAAAGTTTCACATAAGACGATATGACGATAATTAAGACAAAATGTCGGATACTGGCACAAATCTTTTCTTTTTTAACCGACATCCAAAAAGAAGGAGGTTCCCAATTCGTTTGTATGTTTTTAGGGTTCCGTAGCCAAATGGCAAAAAACGGAACCCTTATAGCTTCGCCATGTCTGTCTGTCTGTCTGTATGTCTGTCTGTCTGTCGGTCCGTATGTCACAGCCATTTTATTCCGAAACCATTAATACTACAGAATTGAAACTAGGTAGATGTATTCTGTAAACTGCTATCCGATTTTTATACAAAAATAAAAAATATAAAAGTTTAAGGGGCTGGAACATATACATATACATGGAACTTTTTTTTTTTTTTTTTTTTTTTTTTTATACGTTATAGGCTAGCGTTTGACCACTATCTCACCTGTTGGTAAGTGATGATGCGGTCGAAGATGGTAAGCACGCTAGGCCTAGAATGGGAACTGGCTCTCAAGGATAGCTGCCGGAACACATTAGATGTTTGGTGACAGATTTTCTAATTTGAGGGTGGTAGCTGGCCAGGTGGACACTAGATAGTGTCCTACCACCATGCGGGGGTTTTTTTTGGTTTCTTAACGATGTTTTTCCTTCACCGGAGGGCCACTGTGAGAAGCGCACATAAATTTTTCGATAGAAAAATCCATTGGTGCACGGCGGTTTGAACTCGGTACCACGGCATCAAAGCCGAACGTTCTCCCGATTACGCCACCGGGCCCTCAAACTGGAACAAAAACAAAATTCTTCTTCAAACCTATACGTGTGGGGTGTCTATGGATAGGTCTTTGAAAATAACATTGAAGTTCCTAAAATCATTTTTTCTCAAAGTCAATCATTTAAAAGATAGGCGCGTCTAAAGTGGTAAAATGTGTGTCCCCCCCTCTAACTTCTACAGTAAGGGAGTGAAAAATCTAGAAAAAATATATTCTGTAGATCTCAATAAAAACTTTCAACGAAAATTGGTTTGAACGAGATACAGTCAGCAGTTGTTGAGATATAGCGACCGCAAGTATAACTTTGTTTTTCATACAAAAACTATGAAAAACAAAGTTTATTTATTAGTTGCGAAAAATTAAAGTTATAGAATACTCTACTGTGTTACGGAACCCTACGAGTGCGAGTCCGACTTGCACTTGGCCAGTTTATTTTATGTATGTTACGCGATTACTCCGTCAATTGTCAACCGATTCGAATGATTCTATTTTTACTCGATAGGGTACGTTTTCGAGGTGTTTCTTTTATTTAATTTGATTGAGATCTCATAAGTATCTCCAGAGATATGACGATAAAAGTCTGAAACTTGCTACTGAAATTGACTCGCGAGGCATGGAATTCGGTTGTATTAGTTTTTAAACTATCTTAATTATTGTTTTAATTGTTGTATCTTTTTAATGTTGTTGTTTCATTCTAGAAATATATTTACTGAAAGTCATGATTAATGAGTAACCATATCACGAAATTTGATTATTCTCAGTTAACAGACAGAGACGTGGCCCAGCCAGTAAACACAGCTTAGTTCAGAATCTGACGAGTAAAGAGCCGCTTACCTTATCAGTAGGATTTAAATATAAATATATTTAAGAATAAAATTAACATATCGCAGTAATAAATCCACCTCTATCGATTCCAGTAACAAAGAATTAAATAATTCTTCACGGTTTTCCCCTCAGTCGTACTCGTATCGCAACAAGAATTTAATTTTATTATTTTTTAACCGACTTCACAAAAAAGGAGGAGGTTCTTCAATTCGTCTGTGTTTTTTTTTTTTTTTTTTTTTGTGTATATGTTACGCGATTTCTCCATCAATTGTCAACGGATTCAAATTATTCTTTTTTTAATAGGTAGGATATGTTTCCGAGGTGGTCCCATTTTAATTTTATCGAGATCTGATTAGTATCACCAGATATATGGAGATAAATACCTCAAACATAGGAGAATGTACTAGTTTTAGTAGAAGAGTCCCAAGAAGATTATGGAGAGATGGAGGTTGCTATTGCATATAAGATATGCTGTGAGCGAGATAGAAATAAAGGTGGGGATATTTTTTTTTATATCTTATAGGCAAGCGTTCAAACGCTTCTAGCAACAGGTGAGATAGTGGTCAACCACTATCTCACCTGTTGCTAAGTGATGATGCGGTCGAAGATAGAGAAGTGGACTAGAATGGGAACTGGCTCTCAAGGATAGCTGCCGGAACACATTAGATGTTTGGCGACAGATTTTCTGACTTGAGGGTGGTAGCTGGCCAGGCGTACACTAGATATGTTCTACCACCATGCGGGGGTTATTGGTTTCTTAACGATTTTTTCCTTCACCGGAGGGCCACTGTGAGAAGCGCACATATATTTTTCGATAGAAAAATTCATTGGTGCACGGCGGCTTGAACTAGGTACCACGGCATCAAAGCCGACCGTTCTCCCAATTACGCCACCGGGCCATCAATAAATAATTATATATTAATAATTATAATAAATAATTATATATTAATAATTATAATAAATAATTATATAAATATATAAATATATAATTATATTTCATATATAAATATAAATAATTTGTCTTCACAGGAATGTTCTACCGGGCAAAGTCTTGTTAGGGTGCAAACTTTTTTAAACATACCTAATATTTTTTGACATGACATGACATTTGGCGAAGATGGCGGCCATTTCAGTCCCGCGACACTGCATACATAATTAAATAACTCAGAATTATGAACGTACTTTTTACCAATCAACACAGCAAAAAAAAAAAAAAGCATAAAACCACATATTATATAATAGTTACTACGTAAATAATACTTTCCGTTGTAAGGTTGGCTACTTACTACGTTGCTTTCATAATTCGGGTATCCACAATATAGGGAAGTGCCTCTTATAACGTAGTAGAGTGATTCAGTACTCTGTTGGCCATATGGCGGCAATTAATGTTAATAATCGCAAATAATACTTTTTAATATTCATTTTGGAATACAACTAGTCCGTGTTATAAAAGTATTTGGAATTATTTTAATAAAATAGAAAATTAATTATCGTGTGTGTCAGATGCTTTACTTGTACAGGGCCATTTTGGACATTGTCCTTTGATACCTTGATGACATCATTATTACTAGTGAATATTTTCACATTAGCGCGGCATTTAAAGTCATTTTTTTAGGGTTCCGAACCCAAAGGCTACCAAATGAACACTTTCTGAGACTTTGTTGTCTGTTCGTCCGTCCGTCCGTGTGTCTATATGTGCGCACTTTACAGATCTGTATCTTCTTAACCGTTATAGGTACATACTTGAAATTTTCAAAAAGTATATATCCGTCAGTGTATAACGGCCCAGACACGAAATTTAATAGATGCATGTAATTTCATTAAAACTTTTTTTGCACTAAAAAGGGTAAAATAAGTTATTTTTCAAAAAAAATAAAACCGACTTCATAACCACAAAAAGGCACTCAAAAGTGAATAATAATTTACTTAAAATGATTATAAGCGTTACCCACTTCTCTATTTGAAGTCGGTGTCAGCCAAGTCTATTGGATATTAGATAGATAGTAGTAGTAAGTAGGTACATGTAGGTTAGTAAGTAGGTATTATCTATCTACTACCTATTAGACTTGGCTGGCACCGACTTCAAATAGAGAAGTGGGTAGCGCTTATAATAATTTTAAGTAAATTATTTTTCACTTTTGAGTGCCTTTTTGTGGTTATGAAGTCGGTTTTTTTTTTTTTTTAAAATAACTTATTATCAAAGAGACTTAGCCCGAATTGTACATACAACAGGAAAATGTTATCGGCTTATAGAATTATAGTCATTTTAATATTACTAGTTGTTATTATACAATTTTACAAAGTGGTTTCATTATTACCCACTAGCGACCCGCCCCGGCTTCGCACGGGTAGAGCATTTATATGCATTATTTTTTGCATTGGCTTGATGCGTTGAGTATGAAGTATAACATCTTCAACATTTATCGTCATATTTCAACCAAAACCTTAACAAATACACCTAAACCTTTTTTTCGAGAATCACTCTGTTAGTAAAAACTACATGAAAATCCGTTCCGCAGTTTTTGAGTTTATCGCGAACAGACAGACAGACGCTGCAGGACTTTGTTTTATAATTATGTAGTGATTACTGGAAATTTGACCAAACTTCTTCAATTATTAAGTTTATTTGCAACACATGAGTATTAATACTAATTGGTTAACTAACTATTGGTTACTGGCAAGCCTAAAGCCACCCAGCTTATCACGAAATTTGATAGGGATTGAAATGAACGAAATGACAGAGATGAAGCTATACAGCATGCATTGCTGCGTCCCCGTCATTTAGTTCATTTTGTTCATTCAATAATCAAGTGTCAAAATTTCCTGATAAGGGGGCAGGTTTCATAAGTGTAGAAAAAGTCTGAGCCTCTGATATGGTACCATTTATTCCTAAATATGGATAAGAATAATTACATACATAATTTTTCC